>OW121760.1:0-1386056 GCA_933228765.1 Miltochrista miniata | reverse complement strand
GTTTTGGAGTTTTGGAGTTTTTGGGTTTTGGAGTTTTGGAATTTTGGAGTTTTGGAGTATTGGAGTTTTGGAGATTTGTAGTTTTGGAGTTTTGGAGTTTTGGAGTTTTGGAGTTTTGGAGTTTTGGAGTTTTGGAGTTTTGGAGTTTTGGAATTTTGGAGTTTTGTAGTTTTGTAGTTTTGGAGTTTGGAGTTTTGAAGTTTTAGAGTTTTAGAGTTTTAGAGTTTTGGAGTTTTAGAGTTTTAGAGTTTTAGAGTTTTAGAGTTTTAGGGTTTTGGAGTTTTGGAGTTTTGGACATTTAGAGTTTTAGAGTTTTAAAGTTTTAGAGTTTTAGAGTTTTAGAGTTTTAGAGTTTTAGAGTTTTAGAGTTTTAGCGTTTTAGAGTTTTGGAGTTTTGGAGTTTTGGAGTTTTGGAGTTTTGGAGTTTTGGAGTATTGGAATTTGGAGTTTTGGAGTTTTAGAGTTTTAGAGTTTTAGAGTTTTAGAGTTTTGGAGTTTTGGAGTTTTGGAGTTTTGGAGTATTGGAATTTGGAGTTTTGGAGTATTGGAATTTGGAGTTTTGGAGTTTTAGAGTTTTAGAGTTTTAGAGTTTTGGAGTTTTGGAGTTTTGGAGTTTTGGAGTATTGGAATTTGGAGTTTTGGAGTTTTGGAGTTTTGGAGTTTTGGAGTTTTGGAGTTTTGGAGTTTTGGAGTTTTGGAGTTTTGGAGTTTTGGAGTTTTGGAGTTTTGGAGTTTCGGAGTTGTGGAGTTTTGGAGTTTTGGATTTTCGGACTTTGGAATTTTGAACTTTTGTACTTTGGACTTTTGAACTTTTATACTTTTGGAGTTTTGGAATTTTGGAGTTTTGGAGTTTTGGAGTTTTGGAGTTTTGGAGTTTTGGAGTTTTGGAGTTTTGGAGTTTTGGAGTTTTGGAGTTTTGGAGTTTTGGAGTTTTGGAGTTTTGGAGTTTTGGAGTTTTAGAGTTTTGGAGTTTTGTAGTTTTGGAGTTTTGGAGTTTTGAACTTTTGGACTTTTGGACTTTTGGACGTTTGTACTTTTGGACTTTTCGAGTTTTGGGCGTTTAACATTTTGGACTTTTGGAGTTGGAGTTTTGGAGTTTTGGAGTTTTAGAGTTTTAGAGTTTTGGAGTTTTGGAGTTTAGGAGTTTAGGAGTTTAGGAGTTTAGGAGTTTAGGAGTTTTGGAGTTTTGGAGTTTTGGAGTTTTGGAGTTTTGGAGTTTTGGAGTTTTGGAGTTTTGGAGTTTTGGAGTTTTGGAGTTTTGGAGTTTTGGAGTTTTGGAGTTTTGGAGTTTTGGAGTTTTGGAGTTTTGGAGTTTTGGAGTTTTGGAGTTTTGGAGTTTTGGAGTTTTGGAGTTTTGGAGTTTTGGAGTTTTGGAGTTTTGGAGTTTTGGAGTTTTGGAGTTTTGGAGTTTTGGAGTTTTGGAGTATTGGAATTTGGAGTTTTGGAGTTTTAGAGTTTTAGAGTTTTAGAGTTTTAGAGTTTTGGAGTTTTGGAGTTTTGGAGTTTTGGAGTATTGGAATTTGGAGTTTTGGAGTATTGGAATTTGGAGTTTTGGAGTTTTAGAGTTTTAGAGTTTTAGAGTTTTGGAGTTTTGGAGTTTTGGAGTTTTGGAGTATTGGAATTTGGAGTTTTGGAGTTTTGGAGTTTTGGAGTTTTGGAGTTTTGGAGTTTTGGAGTTTTGGAGTTTTGGAGTTTTGGAGTTTTGGAGTTTTGGAGTTTTGGAGTTTCGGAGTTGTGGAGTTTTGGAGTTTTGGATTTTCGGACTTTGGAATTTTGAACTTTTGTACTTTGGACTTTTGAACTTTTATACTTTTGGAGTTTTGGAATTTTGGAGTTTTGGAGTTTTGGAGTTTTGGAGTTTTGGAGTTTTGGAGTTTTGGAGTTTTGGAGTTTTGGAGTTTTGGAGTTTTGGAGTTTTGGAGTTTTGGAGTTTTGGAGTTTTGGAGTTTTAGAGTTTTGGAGTTTTGTAGTTTTGGAGTTTTGGAGTTTTGAACTTTTGGACTTTTGGACTTTTGGACGTTTGTACTTTTGGACTTTTCGAGTTTTGGGCGTTTAACATTTTGGACTTTTGGAGTTGGAGTTTTGGAGTTTTGGAGTTTTAGAGTTTTAGAGTTTTGGAGTTTTGGAGTTTAGGAGTTTAGGAGTTTAGGAGTTTAGGAGTTTAGGAGTTTTGGAGTTTTGGAGTTTTGGAGTTTTGGAGTTTTGGAGTTTTGGAGTTTTGGAGTTTTGGAGTTTTGGAGTTTTGGAGTTTTGGAGTTTTGGAGTTTTGGAGTTTTGGAGTTTTGGAGTTTTGGAGTTTTGGAGTTTTGGAGTTTTGGAGTTTTGGAGTTTTGGAGTTTTGGAGTTTTGGAGTTTTGGAGTTTTGGAGTTTTGGAGTTTTGGAGTTTTGGAGTTTTGGAGTTTTGGAGTTTTGGAGTTTTGGAGTTTTGGAGTTTTGGAGTTTTGGAGTTTTGTAGTTTTGTAGTTTTGGAGTTTTGGAGTTTTGGAGTTTTGGAGTTTTGGAGTTTTGGAGTTTTGGAGTTTTGGAGTTTTGGAGTTTTGGAGTTTTGGAGTTTCTATCACGAATAATATCATCCCTGTCCAAAAATAAATTCAACCGTCGCAATGAATTTTTAATTTCAGTACCCGTTCGAAGGTTTGTCAATTCATCGGAGAAATTTTTTGACTGCACAATACGAATTAAGCACAGATTGGCGATTCTACGTTCCGACACCGTTAAACTACCGTAAACCTTCTCAGAGTTAATTTTTGAATTGTTTTTAAAGCGTAGTAAGTATGTAGTAACGTTCAGCAACTTTTCATATGAACTAAAACGACCTAATAAATTAAAATCCGATATCAATTCGTTTACGTTAGCAACCCTAACGGCCGGCCTCAGGCCAGGTAACAAATCTGGCGGGAACTCTGGGCCCCCGGACGGCCACGTATGGGGCGGCCGCTCCAGCCAACTCGATCCCCACCACAAGGGATGGTTCAAGAGTTCTGCCGCCGAGCAACCGCGTGACGCAACGTCCGCACAATTCATCTCGCCGGGTACGTGACGCCAGTCGATGTTGGTCTTAGAGGTTATTATATCCGAAACCCGGTTTCCTTCAAAGACTTGTAATTTATGAGGTGGTGTCCGTAACCACGCCAAAACGATAGTGCTGTCGCACCAGCCTACAATTTGGTCTAACCGAACCTTATCCTCCATTGACTCGACCGTGTGATTAACCAACGTTGACAGCAACTTAGCACCATTCAACTCCAGTTTCGGTATGGTTAACTTAACCCTTAATGGCGTTATACGTGACTTAGCAATAAGTAGGCGTACGTGAGTCCGTCCGTCTGCGCCCTCCGCGCGCAAGTAGACTGCTGCAGCGTAACCGACGCTGGAGCCATCACAAAACCCGTGAAGAGTATATTTAGTCGGTCCTTCCAACTTGACACACCGGGGAATGGAGATACGTTGCAGATGCGGTAAGTCAGAGATGATATCCCTCCATTGTCGCACTAAATCTATGGGGGCCGGGGCATCCCAAGCTACCCCCTTTGAGTTATCAGAAGTCGCCAATAGGGACTGTAATAAAAGTTTTATTTTAAAAACTACTGGACAGATCCACCCAAGTGAGTCGTAAAGTCTAGCCACTATTGACAGAATACTACGACGTGTGACGTCACTATCTGTGGGCAGATTTACATGGTAAGTGAAATTGTCACATTTGGGGTCCCACTGAATGCCTAAAATCTTGACAAAACCCGTTCCATCCGAATCGCGATCATCGAAACGCCGCGGTGACTCCAAGTGTTCCGTGGGTAAGTCATTCAGTAATGCTGGCATATTACTGGACCATTTCCGTAACTCATAGCCGGCCGAATTCATCAATGAGATTAACTCATCGCGAAGCTCACGCGCCTCAATCAGCGAGTCTGCGCCGCCATTCAAATCGTCAACGTATGTGTTGTCTATGAGTAACTTAGCGGCACGGGTTTTATCAACCTCGTCCCGGGCGAGCTGGTGTAAGCAGCGTATGGCTATGAAAGAGCTCGACTTCAAACCGTATGTATTTGTGTTTAATTGATAGGTAAGTAGGGGCTCCGTGGGCGACGCTCGCCAGAGAATCAACTGATATCTCCGATCGTCCGGGTGAATCCACGTCTGCCTAAACATCATTTTAATATCCGTAGTAAATACAATTTGTGGAACCCTAAATTTCATTATAATATTAGTGATATCGTTTTGCAATCGTTCTCCCGAAAACAGACAGTCGTTTAATGACACTCCCGAACTTGTTTTCTGACTGCCATTGAATACAACGCGAATTTTATTCACATCGCCCGATTTTTTAAATACTCCGTGATGTGGGAGAAAGTAATGTTCTTGCCCCGAATTAATATCAAATTGCGATACACTCATGTGTCCCAGCCTAATATATTCATTAATAAATTCAATGTATTTCTCCCGAAATTCCGGATTCCGTTGCATCCGCCTCTCAAGCGACATAAATTGCTTATAAGCGGGCTGGCGTGAGTCTCCTAATAGACGTCTATCACCTGCCGAGATAAGAGGTAAGCGCGAGATATATTTACCGTCCGGGCCTCGCGATACCGTTGAAACAAATAATTGTTCGCATTCCAAGTCCTCGGGACTTTTAATTTTATTAAGAGGGGGTTCCTCAGATCGCCAAAACCTTTCCACCGTTTCCTTGAGTGTCAACTGGTTAACCGACGATTCGGCCAGCTCCCGCGTCTCCGGCGAAACTGGTCCGAATACCGCGAAATTAAATACCGTGCCCAACGCGTAGGGCCCACCCTGACACAAAGTAATCTTTTCCCCATTTAAGATTTGACCGAGTATATCACATCCAAAGATTACGTCTATCTCTGAAGAATTCAATGAGCCGTTATCTGCGAGTTTCAACTCTTTAAAAACCAAATTTGTTCTGTTAACCGAATAAGACGTAAGCCTTCTTAAAACTGCCGCCGTTACCGCTAGTACTGGGTGTTCTGAATGTTCTGGTTTGAAATATATAACAACAACGTGTTGATATGTATTGGCTTGAATGCCACCGATACCCGTGATTTGTACATTACTATAAGACCGTTTCAATCCGAGGGTAGATACCAAATCCCCCTTTATTACCGACATTTGAGCCCCTAAATCTAAGAGAGCCCGTGCTTTAACGAATTCACCATTTTTATTCTTAATTTCAATAATAGCCGTGGGTAGAACAACATTATACGGGTTTCGATGCAAAGACGTTGAAGATGAGTCATCATGTAACCTTAATTGCTATGCTGAATATTGCTTTTGAGAATTATTACGTGACTGACCGCGCGATTCGTGCGATTCCCGCCGTTCGCATGCCTGATAGCCGTTGCGCGAGCTGACCTGAACTACACGCTCAGCTGATGAGCGCGACGGTACCTCTCTTCTTTCGCGAGGAGAGGCCGTGCGCGTGCGACGACGCGGACGGTGGCTGCGGTAGCCAGGTCCCTCCGAAGGCGAGCTAGCGCGAGACGCAGTATAGTTGTGCATGCATATTAAGTCGTTGTGACCCCGATGGCCACAGCGTTTACATGCTGTCCTTTTATCGCACGTAGATGCCGAATGCTTACCAAAACATTTAAAGCATACGTTTTCAGCTCGCACCCAGTCTTTACGCTGACCCGCGGTTAATTTTTTAAATTTAAAACACTCCGAAATCATGTGACCGCTTATTTCACAGTATAAACAGCGCCTAGCGATTATTCGTTCATTCCTGTAAGATTCACTTTCGTTTCCGATAATGTGTATGGTGCGGCGGGTACGATTGTCCTTCAAGGTCGCGCCGTCAGCTGTTGTCGAGTCTATAAGCCGACATTCATTTTGCAAAAACTCCACAAGTTGATTGAATGTGGGTAGGGTGATTATATTTCCGCCGTACTTCTGTTCAAACCGAGTTTTAACGTCTAACGGAATTTTATTTAAGCTAATGAATAATAAAATATAAGACCATTGATCTATAGGAAGGCCTAAATTATTCAAGGCGCGAGTGGACTCCAACAGTGGGTTTAGAATTTTAGAACGCAGATCATAGGGTTTATTTAATGTAGGTAGCTGTAGGATTCTAGAAATGTGACTATCTGCTAGCATCCTGATATTTTCATATCTACCCTTAAGAATTTCTAAGCCTATATCTAGGGATTCGTCTACCATAGGTAAATGCCGTATTAAGGTATGCGGTTCATTTAACACATGAGAAACTAAGTAATGAAATTTTTCCGTCTTTGATATATCTTTCCGTGTTAGTACCAACGAACTGAATAGGCTTATAAAACTTGTCCACTGAAAAACGTCACCATCAAATTTGCATAAATCGATTCTGGGAAGTCTTGCCGTATTTGAACTCTCGGACGGTCTATGAACCCCGTCCAAACCCGGGTAAGCCGACGAGACCGCTTCCAGTTGATTATAAGCCAACTCCGCCTCATTATAATCAGCCGTATAGATTTTAATCATTTCCGGATCTACCGTATTATCCAGCAATAACTCATACTGTTCCGACAAAAGTGCGTATCGTTCATCGAGTTTACGTAATCTCGCCGAAATAACTGCATTGGTTTGAGTTTTTCCCGCGATCATTTCTAACGTGCTTCTAAGCCATTCGACTTGAATTTTAAATTTAGTTGATGATACCTTAGCCATTTTAAATCGTTAAGACTCCAAATCGTGATGCACCCACCCCCGGGTAAGAGAAAAAAAAATATATGTAACGGAACCCTACAATAAATCAATTAAATTGTTCTAATAACTGAGGATAATTTCACAAATATCGCATACCGCACAATATAATACAATAACCGAACCGCAAATGACAAACAAACTTAACGACTTTAGTTTGAATTGTATCCGACCGAATCGAGACTTGTGTCAGAGCTGTAAGTGGCGGTTAGGAATTTCAATTTTTAAATCTACAACCGACTTATGATTTGAAAAAATACCAACAAATATACCGAAATCCGGCTGAAATCCGCTCGAATGGACCATAAATATGTTCGATAACTCAGTGAGCTAGTGGACTGTCTTTCTGGTAGTTCTTGCAGGCACACAAGACGACACAAGAAGTTTCGGAAATCGGACCGCCACCAAGAATGATTCGCCACTTACCCTGATTCCCGGTCTTCCTGAGGTTGCTCCGAGGCCTTGATATTCCCTTGAGGTTGTTTTCGAGTTGCCGTGTCGACCGAGGCACTGACACACACATGTATCGCGCACAATAGTTCCGAACCGCGTCCGAGATTTGACTGAACGGTCGATGAGTGGCCGCCCGCCTGGCGAGGCAGCGCGGGGCGGGTGCGGGGGGGGGGGAATAGCCAGCCGAGTGACGAACTCTCCCGATAGCCGACCGTTCGCCGAAACAGGAGTTTTGGAGTTTTGGAGTTTTGGAGTTTTGGAGTTTTGGAGTTTTGGAGTTTTGGAGTTTTGGAGTTTTGGAGTTTTGGAGTTTTGGAGTTTTGGAGTTTTGGAGTCTTGGAGTTTTGGAGTTTTGGAGTCTTGGAGTCTTGGAGTCTTGGAGTTTTGGAGTCTTGGAGTCTTGGAGTCTTGGAGTTTTGGAGTTTTGGAGTTTTGGAGTTTTGGAGTTTTGGAGTTTTGGAGTTTTGGAGTTTTGGAGTTTTGGAGTTTTGGAGTTTTGGAGTTTTGGAGTTTTGGAGTTTTGGAGTATTGGAATTTGGAGTTTTGGAGTTTTGGAGTTTTGGAGTTTTGGAGTTTTGGAGTTTTGGAGTTTTGGAGTTTTGGAGTTTTGGAGTTTTAGAGTTTTGGAGTTTTGGAGTTTTGGAGTTTTGTAGTTTTGGAGTTTTGGAGTTTTGGAGTTTTGGAGTTTTGGAGTTTTGGAGTTTTGGAGTTTTGGAGTTTTGGAGTTTTGGAGTTTTGGAGTTTTGGAGTTTTGGAGTTTTGGAGTTTTGAAGTTTTGGAATTTTGGACTTTTGGACTTTTGGACTTTTGGACTTTTGGACTTTTGGACTTTGAACTTTTGGAATTTTGGAGTTTTGGAGTTTTGGAGTTTTGGAGTTTTGGAGTTTTGGACTTTTGGACTTTTAGAATTTAAGACTTTGTAGTTTTGGACTTTGGACTTTTGGACTTTTGGACTACTACTAACTCCTATGATATTTCTTTCGAAAAATAAGGTCATGAAGAAGTTTCACTTCTTACGTGTTACAATAGTTTACACGCACACATTTTTTTTTAAATGTACCCATCATTTAGTTTGTTACTCATTTCTCATAGGCACATAAAACCACCATAAAAAAGTCACAGCGAAGCGTGACAGGGTACCGCTAGTTATGTATATATTTGTACGCCAATCCTGGCAAAATATGCTGTAACTTATATTTTATATTAATAACACCATTGTACCTACCTATTCAACAAATAAAGAACTTGAACTTGAACTTGAAAACATTCAATTCTCTAATTCTTACTAAAATTATAAATGCGAAAGTTTGTGAGTGCGGATGTTTGCAACTCTTTCACGCTGTAAAGACTGAACGGATCTTGCTGAAATTTGGTACAGGGATAGATTATAGTCTGGAATAACATATAGGCTTATTTTCCCGGTAATAAGTTCCCGTGGGAAGCAGGACTAGGGAACAAAATTTCGCGCGAGCGGAGCCACGGACGCCCACGACACTTCACCATAAGCACAGTTTCTATTTATGACAATTTTAACGGAAATTGTTATAGAATTTCCGTAAGCTTTTGTGGTTAAAATACTGAGCATATGAACACAGAAATCCAAACTATAAATAACTGCTTTATGGCTTTGAAATAAAAGTTAATTTTGTTTGCGTCAATACAAGTTTCACAGAGATTTAGCTATACTTTTCAAAGTCATGTTTTATTCACTCGTTCTTTCGTGTCAAACTCACCAGAAGCTGAGTATGGCCAGTCCAAAGATGAAGAGCAGAGCGAACACGAGCGAGGGGTCCGTGGTGGGGAGGATGGACCCCGCGTACAACATTACCGTGATGCAGGCGGCTGTCAGTGCCATCTCCAGGAAGGACGCTATGAACCAGGACAGGCTGTGCCAGCGGAGGTCCACGCCCATCACTGACATTAGCTAGAGATGGGGAACATAACAATAAATATTAATCTACAGATAAATTTAAATTAGCTCAAAAAGTCTTGAACTGCAACAATTATTTTTGAATGCTGCCTACATTGTCTAAACGTCATTACTCTTTTTGCTGAAAAGAATACGATATTTTCCAGCGCGTACCTACCGTGCTCATGGTTTATACTATTTTTGCTAAACAGTATATTATAAACACAATTATGTCTACCTACGTAATATAGTCACGCCTATAACCCGCAAGGGGTAGGCAGGGGCATAGAATACGCCCACACTTCATTATTTGCTTTTGCCCTACATACAATATATATAAGCTCTAGTGCCATGCAGAAATGAACCAACATAGTTGTGACTGCCCGCTGTTAAAATCTTCCAGCCGTCCATAAGGCTTTCATTTTTGTTTAATGATTGACAGTTTACCCTTTTACCCGAGCTGTAAATTATCAAAATAACAACTTCATAACTACGCACCATGGTGTTCCCGGCCTCCTTGTCGGCCACGATGAAGCGCACGGCGGAGGCGACGGAGAACAGCAGCGAGAAGAAGAACGCCACCACCAGCGCCTGCGACTCGTACAGCGACGACTGGAAGCTGGGGACATGACATACACACTCATCAAATAACTGCCTCGGTTTTCCCAAACGCCTACAGTATGGGGATCTTCAAAAGGTCTTAGAGGGTTTTTACAGGGTCGGCAGCGCGAGTGTGGCGCCTCTGGTGTTGCAAACGTCCATAGGCTGCGGTGACCACCGGTACATCTGGTGGGGCCGTATGCTTTTCTGCCACCTTAGTGGTATCAAAAAATGAATATAATATTTATTCATGTAGATCATAATACCATACATGCTTCTTATTCTGTGATAACTTTAACCTTTCCGATAGACCGTAGCATTTATGACCGATAGATATAGAGGAAAAAAAAATTACATCAAACCATTTTAGCAATCGCAAACTCTAAACAACAAAAAAAACCGGCCAAGTGCGAGTTGGACTCGCCCATGAAGGGTTTCGTAGCAGCAAGTAACATAATGTAAAAGTTCTTATAGTTCGTTGTAACTTTCATTGATGTTTTAACACGTTCGCAGTGGTAGTGATTTTTCTAATCAAAAATTGCGGTTTATGACGTATTAAAAAAAAACTACCAGCTCTATCTCGTTCAAAATAATTTTCGTTGGTAGTTTTTATAGCAATGTATATCATATTTTTTTTTTAGTTTTATCAGTCTCTTAGTTTAGAAGTTAGAGGGGGGGGGGGACACACATTTTTCCACTTTGGAAGTGTCTCTTGCGCAAACTATTCACTTAAGGAAAAAATGATTTTAGGAACGTCAATAGCATTTTTGAAGACCTATCTATAGATATCCCACACGTATGGGTTAGATGAAAAATAAAATTTTGAGTTTCAGTTCTGAGTATGGGGACCCCCAAAATTTACTGCTTTTTTTCTAGTTTTATACAAGAATCTTAATGCGGTTCACAGAATACATATAGTTACCAAGTTTCATTAGCATAGGCCTTATAGTTTTGGAGAAAAGTGGCTGTGACACACGGACGGACAGACAGACAGACAGACAGAGACAGACAGACAGACAGACAGACATGACGAATCTATAAGGGTTCCGTTTTTGCCATTTGGCTACGAAACCCTAAAAATTGCGACTGTGTTAGGACTCTGATAATACAAGGTTAATAAGTAGGTAACAAAAAAATATCGATACTTTCTGGGCAATGTTTAGCGTGATGCTGAGCAATAATTACCAAATCATGTTTGTCATCTCAAGATCAAGAGAAGCGCTCGTGCCCCACGGACTCAGTGTTCTGTAAAGATTACTGTAGTAAGCAACTTTCACTATGGTTAGTCCTTGGACGTGTGAGTGTGACCATCCATGTGACTACTTTGTGACATTTATTTGAGCGTTTCTGTGCTTTGAAAGGCACGTTAAGCCGTTGACCCCGGTTGCCTTTTTAGTCGGCTTGAAAATTTTCGACAGCTGGCAGCCACAAATTGCGCCTGTTTATCTCAACACGGCAATACGGCTCACCACCTATTACTTTTATTAAAGATGAAATGTGGGCATGTAATATGCCACTGCCTACCCCTTCAGGGATAAAGGCGTTACCATATGTATGTATGTTTGCTATCTTATCTTTCGTTCAATACTTACTAATCTTTGGTATAGCACGGGTACGGTATCTGCTGAGTGTATACTGCCCAGTCGATCTCCGTGTCCTTAGCGTCTGAAGTCTTCAAGCTTTCACGTGACAGTGTGATGATGGCTTTGTCCAAAATGTCCTGGATTTGCACGAAGCCTCGGAAGTAACGCATGTTCTCTATGAAACTGGCTTCTGGCCCTGGTGTCCATAAGCTGTGGGAAGAAGAGTGTCTTTAGAAGTGTTTCTATAAACAGTGCATTTAGGAGTTGATGGCTTATAATATAAGATGACAATATTAAATACGCCTGAGGATCGTACAGTTTCGATGCCCAAAAGTAAGACGACAGAAATCCCTTGGAGTCTGTCGAAACTCGATCGAAATCTGTTGAAGACGGTCGGTTTCAGAAAGTCTGAATGTGCCGATGTTGAACGTGCTTTAGTCACTGATAGTAGGTAGGTATCACTTTATTGAAACCAGTAGATTCAACATCGGCGGCATTCAACATCGGCATTCCTAGAAAATATTGATCTTCATTTAATTTTGTATTGAAAGTTATTAATTACCTATCACTGTTATATGCAGTTTTAGGAACAGAAAGCTACAAATATGTGCTCAGCTGATTATTATCTATTATCAAATAGGAAATAGTGGAATTGATCCCTGGTCCCACCTTTGAAGTTGTCCTTTGAAGGATGATAATTTATGCATTACTCACAAATCCTTAAGTCGTTTAGTAGTAGGCACGCTCTCGATGTCCATGCGGATCTTGTACTCAATGTTGGAAAGGGACTTGTCCTGTTGCTCGCTGTTCAGGAACACCACGCCTGATACGAAGTTGAAACATTTGTTAGTTTTTTTGACAACTATTTTTAGAACATATTATAAAGACGTGGGACGCCATTTTCACGTTAGTACAGATGGCGATGGCGGAAGCTATTTCTTAACAAACCGTAGTAATTATATGACGGTTTGTTAAGTAATAGCTTCTCTTCATAGTAGCAAAAGACGATCAGAGTTTTTGTATAAATCTGTCGAGAGGAGATCAATTCATGCATAAACTTCTGTCACAATACAAAAAAATTGCGAGTACTTAGTGTACACACGTAAGAAGTGAAACTTCTTCATAAACTTAATTTTCACCTCACCTTAAATTAAGTCAAAAAGTACAAAAGTCCAAAAGTCCAAAAGTACAAAAGTCCAAAAGTCCAAAAGTCCAAAAGTCCAAAAGTTCAAAAGTCCAAAAGTCCAAAAGTCCAAAAGTCCAAAAGTCCAAAAGTCCAAAAGTCCAAAAGTCCAAAGTCCAAAGTCCAAAAGTCCAAAAGGCCAAAAGTCCAAAAGTCCCAAAGTCCCAAAGTCCCAAGGTCTCAAGGTCCCAAAGTCCCAAAGTCCCAAAGGCCAAAAGAACTTGCCGACTTGGAAATAGAAAATGCAAGACAGCTTGTGTTCAAACTATTGGCTCCATCTCGGAAAGTTATGAGAAGGAAAGAGGGCAATCAACAGAAAAGCTTACAAGAAATAGTGAAGATCATCAAGGAAACAGAACCGGATTCTTTGCCTATATTTGTGGCAAAGGATCTTAACAAGCTACCGCCAGTGACCTTTGACCATATTGATGTTACCACGTTCTTAAAGGAAATGTCCATGCTTAAAAAAGAAGTAGCTAACATACGGAAAGAAAGCTCGGAGTCATCATCGCTGTTAGCTATTGGCGAGGTGAAATCTCTCAGGAGCGATATAAAACAATTGAGAGAACTGGTTCAAGGTCAAAGGTCAATAAATATAGTACGAAATGATCGAGAGGACGTAGAAGTAGTTGAGAAGACGAGGAATGTGCAATTTAAAAATATTAATATTTTTGCCGACAAGAAGGTAGTAGAAAGGTCACGCGCGAGTAGCGAGGAGTGCGATTCTCAACCGTTAGCGCTGCGCAACAAGTGTGGAGCGGGTGAGGTGGAGGAGCAATTGACGTGTGTTGGGGGCAGTGTTCAGGAGCCGCCCGATACTGACCCTAAGGATGCGATCCAATCTGTGCCCTCTGTTAAACCTAGTGAAGATCGTCAGTGTGTGAATACAATGGCGGATGTGGTAAAAAATGGAATTTCTAGGCAAAATAAAAATGACGAATGGACTACAGTACAATACAAGCGTCCTAAAGTGCAGAATAGGAGAGGGCTTGCTGAACCACTGGCGCAGTTTAATTTTAAGGCCGCCAATAGAACCATTGCTCTGTATGTGTCTAGAGTGCACACAGACACGACTACTCAAGATATTGTGGCATTTGTAAGACACAAAACTGGTTTAGATGTACAAGTTTTCAAGATTAACAATGTAAACAATGACTTTAATTCTTTTAAAGTTGTTGTGCCATTGAGTGGTGTTGACCTATTTTTGAATGACAAAGGTGATCAGTTCTGGCCGGCTAATATTGTCTTTAGAAAGTATTGGGAACGCAATCGAACCCGTACCAAAGAGTCGCGGGCTACATCAAAAACAGTCAATACCACATCTTACTAAATATGGATAGTACAACTATAAAACTCGTCTCCTACAATTGCAAATCGTTTAAGAGCTCCGTGAAAGAACTAACACACTTATGTAGTAAAAATCAAATAATTGCACTACAGGAAACATGGTTGTTTCCCCACGATCTCGGAATGCTGTGTACAATTAGTGGACAGTTCGGTAGTCATGGCGTCTCCGCTATTGACACTACACAGGGAATGGTGCGTGGGAGACCGTATGGGGGTGTGGCCCTCCTCTGGGACCGAAGAGTATTTTCACAGGCGGAAATAGTGGAGTGCAATGACGACCGTATGGTCGCGGTTAAGCTTGCGTACGGGGGGCGAACTCTATTGGTGTTCAGTGTGTACATGCCCACTGACCGTGATGAAAATTTACCGGAAATGTCGCAATGTCTCGCTAATATAAGTGCGGTGATTGAGAGTGCCGATATTGAAAGTGTATTCGTGCTCGGAGACTTTAACGCGCATCCCGGGACGCGATTTGCTAAGGAACTCATGGACTTTTGTTCAGAGGAATTACTATCGTGTATAGACAATAAGAGGTTAAATGTAAACACCTATACATTTGTAAGTGAGGTGACCGGGTCGCTGAGGTGGCTAGATCACTGTCTAGTCTCGGCGGCGGCCGAGGCGGCAGTGAGTGACGTGCGTGTGCTGTACGGTGCCTATAACTCGGACCACTTCCCATTAGTCATACAGGTGAGGTTTAACAATATTATTTGCACAAAAATTTTAACAGACAAGGGGACGGATTGCAATTTGAAATATAGGTGGGGCAGTCGTAGTAAGCCTCAATGTGATCAGTACCATGACATTTGTAATGAGAATTTTAAATTAATGATAGACAATAATTATTTTGATTTATTATGCAGTGATGATATATGTAATGATAATGAACATTTAAAGTTATTTGACATGTTGTACTATAATATAATCACTACACTACAGACAGCTGCCGAACGTACGTACGCCCGTAATGACGTCAATAGGCGTAATATAGTCGGTTGGAATTATCACGTAAAACGTCACCATCAACTGGCGAGGCAATCCTTCTTGCAATGGCATTTGTGTGGTAGGCCTGGCTCGGGACATTGTTACGAGCAGATGCGTGCGGCGCGCAGAGATTTTAAATCGGCACTTAAGTATGTTCAGAATAACCAGGACAAAATCAGAATGGAGATACTGGCCCGTGAAGCTTCCTCTAAAAACTTCTGTAGTTTTTGGAAAGAAGTAAAAAAATTGAACCCAAAGAGTAGCGCTCCAGTTAGTGTAGACGGGGAGACCGATAGTAAGGCGATTGCAAATAAGTTTCGCATGCATTTTGACGTACCATAGCCTGCAACAGGTGGGGCGCGTTCTGTGGCGTCGCAAGGGCAACGTTTGGTCGGGGGCGGGGCTTTTCACGTCACATGTGATGACGTTGTGGAAGTCCTCAGGAGTATGAGGCGTGGAAAGTCTCCAGGCCACGATGGCCTTAGCTTAGAACATCTTGTTCACGCGGGCCGGTGTATCACTGAAGTATTATCAAAATTTTATAGTCTTTGTGCGCGGCACGAGTATTTGCCTCCAGATCTTATTCGTACCATAACCTATACCAAAAAAAATAAAACGGGCAATGTCTCGAGCCTGTCTGACTATAGACCCATATCACTGAACGATTGTGGCCAAGGTACTTGAACGTCTAATACATAGAAAATTGGGTACGTCTCTGAATATAGATGACGGTCAATTTGGTTTCCGAACGGAGGTATCAACGGATATGGCGATATTTTCCCTAAAGCAGGTTGTAGCGCACTATGTCTCCCAGAAGACAAGCGTTTATGCTTGTTTTCTGGACTTGAGTCGCGCTTTTGATACTATCATGCCCGTTTTCACCAACCAAACATAAGTCATCTCCTAACTATGGGCCGCCTACCGTAGGTAGCCCCTAAATACAACTCCTTATCTAATTTCGTTTTCACCATGCTAAGTGACACCTAACTAAGGGTCTCCTATTTTGTAGTGATTTCCAAAACCGCAAATTTGTGCAAGTGTTTATCGATTGTCTTATTTTTGCAATATTAAATTATTAAGTTGTTTAATATTACTTAGTAAGAAACTTATATATGAAATTAAATATTTTTTGTATATTTAAACATTAAATTATCATTTTTTCTAATTGGTGGCTGAATAGATAAAAAAAAATAGTTAAGAATTAATATGTAAATGTAAATTTTCAATGATTTTATTAATCTAGACTCTGATATTATTTTAATACAGTTTTAGATATTTACCTGGCGACTGTATTTTAATGTGTGTACAATCTATACAACCCAATATATTGGGGAAGTGCGCTATCTTGAAAAATTCTGACTTTACTGTAACTTGCTCCTGTTCCGTGTCTGGAAATACTATAAATTCCTTATATAAGGTTACAATAGCTTCAGACACTCTCTTTATAATAGGTCTGCAAGTACTGATACTGATGCCGCCCATATCAGATACTGTTTGTAAATGACAACCTGTAGGTACTTAGGGCACACAATAACTGTTTTATAGGTGGCACCGATTTGTTTCTGTAAAACAAAAAATGTAGAGATTTCAATAACTAGGTACACCAGGTAAAGCTTTGGGAAACAGTTGAATTGGGGCAGGTACTAGGTACCATTCTTTTAAGCGAAATAAAAGTCTCGCCAGGCTTTCCTAACGTCCAAACTTATTGAGGTAGGTATTATAAATATAAAATCTTATCAAAGAACTTAAAATAATTTTGTATCACTTACCTGTCATCGGGATATTCTAATATTTGTTCAATTTTATTTAACAAAAAGATAACAGTCTCCTTAGTTAACCTAAATCTTGTATAAAAATCTTTATCGTCGTATTTAGAAAATAAATCTGGTCTCTCACGGTAAATTCTCGGTCTATTTATGATTATTTATCGTCTCCAAAACCTCCACAGAGTCGAAAAAATCCGACAAATCCTCCGGTTCAATAATTTTAAACAAAATATGTGTCCAGTACCGCTTTCACTTTGCTAGGGGTTAGTTAGGTGGTCAACATTCGGGCCCCTAAATTTTAAGAGCCACCTAAGCACTTAAGTGTCCCCTAAAGGTTGGTGAAAACGAAAAGGTCACTAAGAGGTACCTAACTTTTCGTAGGTGGCCCCTAAATTTTAGGGGACGTTGGTGAAAACGGGCATCAGTCACGACAAGCTCTGGGAGAAACTAGAGAATAGTAGAGTACAGCCTAACGTTGTTGGGCTGATTAAATATTGGTATACTAATCAGTCCAACAACGTTAGGTGGGAAAACGCGATTTCGGACAGCTATAAACTGTCATGTGGTGTGAGACAGGGGGGTTTGACCTCTCCCGACCTGTTTAACCTCTATGTAAATGATCTGATCGGGGAGCTGAGCAGAGCAGCGGTAGGACTTAGGTTGGGGGACAGATATGTCAACAATCTGAGTTATGCTGATGATATGGTTCTGCTCAGCCCCTCGATCAAGGGGTTGCGTAAATTGCTAAGTATCTGTGAGGGATATGCGAGTAAGTATGGTTTGGTGTACAATTCCAAAAAGACTGAAATGATGGTATTCAGGTCGGGAAGGGGTCCACACAATATCCCACCGGTACAGATAGGAGGACAGATCATCGCAATCGTGGAGAGGTTCAAGTACCTTGGTCACATATTAACATCTGACATGAAAGATGATGCGGACATCGATCGTCAACGAAGGGCGCTCTCGGTCGTGGGTAACATGATAGCGAGACGATTTTTTAAAGCGGACGTTCTGACAAAAGCGCACTTGTTTAGAACATATTGTCAGAATTTCTACACGTGCCAACTATGGACTAGGTATGCGAGGCGGTCTTTGGATGACATTCGTGTTCAGTACAATAACATATACAGACACCTTATGGGACTGGCACCATTCTGTAGCGCTTCGGGTATGTTTACAGAGGCAAGACTGAACACGTTTAATGCCATTCAAAGGCATCGCATCGCTGGTTTCATGACCCGTGTTGGCACGTGTAGAAATGGGATAGTGAGGGAGCTGGCCGATAGATTGTGTAGTAGTTCCATGTACAAAAGATGGTTGGAGATAGCGACCTGAAGAATAAAATGTTAAGTGTGTGTGTTTCATTAATTGTAGATAGGTATATGAAATTGTTTGATGTATGAATAATTACCTTTTTTACTGACATGATGAAATTAATATGGAATTGGTGATTGATTAAGTATATAATTGAATGACATTTTTTTTTATTTTTTATTTATTTTATTTTAAATTCTTTATATACTTTGATTTAGTTGGGTTCTTAAATTTTTTTAGTTGACATATTATGTACTTGATTGATTTATTTTATTTTGGTTTATTATTTATTTTTAAGGATTGAATGGAATTTGATTGTTATAACATTCTATTTTCTTATTATTATGATTACCTACGTAAATTATGAATGTTGAATGTTTTTTTTTTGTATAAATTATGGAATATTATTCTGAAATAAAGATTTATTATTATTATTATTATTATTAAAAGTCCCAAAGTCCCAAAGTTCCAAAGTCCCAAAGTCCCAAAGTCCCAAAGTCCCAAAGTCCCAAAGTACCAAAGTCCCAAAGTCCCAAAGTCCCAAAGTCCCAAAGTCCCAAAGTCCCAAAGTCCCAAAGTCCCAAAGTCCCAAAGTCCCAAAGTCCCAAAGTCCCAAAGTCCCAAAGTCCCAAAGTCCCAAAGTCTAGAAGTCTAAAAGTCCAAAAAGTCCAAAAGTCCAAAAGTCCAAAAGTCCAAAAGTCCAAAAGTCCAAAATTCCAAAAGTCCAAAAGTCCAAAAGTCCAAAAGTCCAAAAGTCCAAAAGTCCAAAAGTCCAAAAGTCCCAAAGTCCCAAAGACCCAAAGTACCAAGGTCCCATCCAAAAGTCCAAAAGTCCAAAAGTCCAAAAGTCCAAAAGTCCAAAAGTCCAAAAGTCCAAAAGTCCAAAAGTCCCAAAGTCCCAAAGTCCCAGAGTCCCAAAGTACCAAAGTTCCAAAGTCCCAAAGACCCAAAGTACCAAGGTCCCATCCAAAAGTCCAAAAGTCCAAAAGTCCAAAAGTTCAAAACTTCAAAAGTTCAAAAGTCCCAAATTCTCAAAGTTCCAAAGACCCAAAGTACCAATGTCCCATCCAAAAGTCCAAAAGTCCAAAAGCCCAAAAGTCCAAAAGTCCAAAAGTCCAAAAGTCCAAAAACCCTTAAATGACATGCTATCCCTGGATAAAGTATCTACTCTTAATTCGAATCCACCGTGGTGGGGAACAGAACAAAGATGGCGCGTAACCAAAAATCGTGACGTGACGTGACGTGATCACGTGACGCAAATTTTTTTCCAACGCCGATAAAGAAGTTTCACTTCAAAAAAACATCCATTTCGTCTCATTCTTATAGAATTCGGGACTTCACGCGAAATACTATTTACTTACATTCACCGACGTTTCGAGCATGTTGCAGCGCCCGTGGTCGCGGTTGGACTGAGGCGAGGATCGACAAAATTGCAACGTGCTCGAAACGTCGGTGAATGTAAGTAAATAGTATTTCGCATGAAGTCCCGAATTCTATAAGCATGAGTGTTAAAAACCGCGATAGTTTAAAAATAACATCCATTTCGTCGTTGAGATTTTTTGGATTTGGTTAGGGTTTAGTTAATTTCTCGTAACATAAAATACCCTTTATATTTCTATCGTGTCTGTTCTGTTGACAGACCTAAACGCTTTTTCTTTCAAATGATGTTCAGCTGTCCCACTTACCCGCCAGGAACTCATTGACAGTACTGAGCAGCGCGGCCTGGTGCGTCAGCTCGTACTCCGAGGGCGCCGCCTGGAACCGCTCCAGCTTCATACACTGGAGGAGGGCTGATGCCTTCGATAGCAGCTTTCCTATGCCCTGGAGGGTTACAGATTCAGTATACTGTAAAATATAACTTGAATCGAATGATAGTTGCTGAACAAATATAGACTCTATTCCAACGGCATAAAGCTTTTGTGGTTGAAATCCAGGGTTTAGGAATATAGAGAACCAAACTATAAATTAAAACATTAAGCCTTTGAAATAAAGTCTATTTTAGATTTTGTCTTCCGAGTATTTGCTTTTTATACTGATAAAGATTTAGTCGTTTTAACACGTTCATACTAAACACAAAATTTTCTATTTTTCAAGAAAAAATTCTCACCTCCACATCCCCAAACTCATCAAACAAGCTGTCGACATCAAATCCTTGCATACTGAAGCCCCCTTCTCCCTCTCCGCCCAAGATGGCGTCTCTAAGCGAGCTATACGCTGGGTTGGAGATAATGTTGCGAAGGACTTCAATCCCAGAGCGATGGGAGAGCAGTTTTTCCACTGATGAGAAGGAATGCGCGAAGGAATGGACCAGGCGGACCATTTTGACTACTGGCGCGAATGTTTGGTTGGCCTGTGAAAAGAGAAAAAGAGGTCAATATCATGTAGTGAGTCTGAGTGAGAAAGAACATACATACATACATACACTCATTTAGTCAAGCTTTTATCCCCGAAAGGGTAGGCAGAGGCATAGTATACACCCACATTTCACCTAATAGTTTTATGTCCGACGTAATAGGGGAAAATAGGGGAGAAATAGAAAGAAAAAGCTTAAATATGTATTTTGTCTTGTAATGAGTAGGCGTTAGCGCAGCGTAGAGCAATACCGTCCTGGCTGCATTCTTCCAAATCTACCACTGCGAGTGTTCTGAAGAGCCCTTCAACATAATCCCAACCTCTCCTTTTCGATTTTGAAGATCTCGTGCCGGGCAGGTGTCAGTCTCATACAGTGGAGGGAATTTCGCCAGAACCAAGCGATTTTAAAGATAGATTGTCTGTTCTACCATAGGAACTTGGAGCGCTCTGCCAGCGCTCATGTTTTCCGTCCTCGAAAGCCAGCCAGTGTAGAGGAGCACTTCTTCTTCTTCTTCGAGTCAATGGCTAATATTAAATTTAGAGGAGCACTGATCATGCGAGGTTATAAGCAATTCTTCCCCAAACCTTAGAACATCGTGAAAGAATAGTAGTGCAGATATTTCCCTCATTCATCGTTATTATCCATCCACGTCTACTCACTAACCGTTATCCTCTCTCAACCTTTGCCCGTAGTATCATATCATGCAAAAACATAAAGAAGCACCTTCTCAATGATCCTGTGGACGGTGGGGTTCTGCGGCGCGTAGAGGATCTTGCCCATGACGAGCGGCTTGAGGAAGCTCCACAGGATCTTGCCGCCCTCCGCGCTCACCACGTCCACGTACAGCGAGCGGCAGAAGTCCGCTGTTACAGGGAATCATGGTTAGTTAACAGAAGTAACGTTTATATTTATAGGTGCATAGGGTTCTTTTTACATTGACTGAAGCTGTGAACTTTCATCAATAGGAGTAATGTTCCATAATCCATCAGCATTCATTATGTAACAAAATTTTATCAACCACTATAATTTCCAGGGACAGTGTGTTGCAAGTGATCCACGGAGGGGTATTAGATCCGGTTCGAAGGACCACAAAGACATACATTTTGTTCATGGTTTGTACATAAAGTCTTTCTTAGGGCATTGTAACAAGGATCATTTCAGTAGCTGATCCGATGAACTTAATATCGTCTCAGAACAGAATCATGTGATCTTAACCTCACCTTTAAAGACTTCCTAAACTCCACAAACATGTTAAAGACAAAATCAACAAAATTTGGACCCGCAGTCCTCGAGTTTTAGTGAGATAAAAGAACAAGGAATTCGTTTGCCAAAATCAGAAAATCTGTCCAGCCGTAGGAACGAGTTTTAATGTGATTGACGAACATCAATGCATTTTTATGTAATAGCCTAAATTACACTATTGGTAACCGAGAATCCTCAAGTCATCGAAACATATTTAGTACTAGCTGTTCCCCGCGGCTTGGTCCGCGTATAAGTCGTTATCACATAAAATCACTACCCTCCTTTTGCGCACTCAGTTAAAAAGTAGCCCATGTCCTTCCTTTGGATTCAAACTATCTCTATACTAAATTTCATCAAAGTTGGTTCAACGCTTTGAGCGCGTGAAAACGTAACAGACAGAGTTACTTTATAATATTAGTAGGGATACGTAGGATATAAGTAGTTCCGTTGTATACATACTAGGCAGCACATCCAGCTGCGCCTGGTCTGGTTCCCGCGAGAGGTCCTGCGTCGCCATGATCTGCTTGAAGAACTTGTTTGCGCTCACGTGGAACACACTATGTTGTAGAACCTATACGAGTACATAACTATATACATACTAGGCAACACATCCAGCTGCGCCTGGTCTGGTTCCCGCGAGAGGTCCTGCGTCGCCATGATCTGCTTGTAAAACTTGTTGGCGCTCACGTGGAACGGCTTGCCGCACATTATGTTGCCGGCGCTTGACATGAATTGTTCAGCTACGGACAGACAAACAAGGGCATTATTAGTAGATATGTGGAGAAATGATTCTAAACAGTAATAAGTGTAATCGCTTTAGTTCTCTAGGTTGCAAGTTTTATAGGAATTTGTGAAGAATATAGCGTAGACACTTTTAAATATAATATGCTTACAGGATAATAAAACCTTTCTCCCCGATATTTTGCATTAGGTAGGAAGTATACGTCAAATTTAACAATTTCTTTTATAATTCTTCCAAAATCTCTACGAAAAACATTTGAACTAAAATGTTATTGAATTTGGTACAACGGAAAATAAAAACAATTTTCAAATCGATCTAAATCATAGGTATGCAGCGTCTCGTGCTGCGTGTAATAGCAATGTACGAAGAGATGATGATACCTTTATTTTGGATGCAAAAGACGGTACACCGTATATTATTAGGCGCTATGCGGGCTACGGGGCGGGCCAGTCTTTTTGACCGCGACGTAACAAAGACCGCGTCTGCCCGTCGATGCCCGCGACTGCCCTCGCCGCGAACACAAAGCACACGAGGGCGGAGGCAGTTAATTCACGTCCACAATTAGGTGAATTCACACTAGACGATCCAACGCGCTCCGATCGCACGCGGCAGGAGCGCGCTCCACAGCAGCGTTTGATGTGGACTTGCCTCGCGCGATCCAAACTGGCGCGCGCGCTCCTTGCCGCAAGTGATTCAAATTAAAATTCAAATTTCAAATTCATTTATTTTGCGAATACAGGTTTACAGGTTGTTATTATAAATTTTTGTATCACTATACTCGACCGCCAAGACAGCATGCAAATTTAATGATCCGTCAATTGTCGGTTTTTGTTACTAGTACACAGGTGCCTCGGTCTTTCGGCGCGCTCGGTGTAGACGTTTGTGTGAGGAGCGCGCGATCACACATTATGGAAAAAATTTAAAGTCGTCGTCTAATAACTATCCCTTTACAAGGAACATAAATACTTCGTAAATATTTAAGAAGAATGTAGGTTGTTGCTACCACAGCGATTCGACGTCGTTGCTGCACATGTGACTCCATAGCGACCGAAAGTTCAACTGTACTTACTATACTTAGGCGAATCAGTGTGGATCGGTTGAAGCGTGTCGATGCAACGCGGCGGGATAGCAAGAAAAGTGAAGTTCGTCAGACTACAAGATCCATAATCCATGCCTCATGCTCCCGGACCGCGGATCGCAGGAATTGGCGATCCATTTCGGATCGTCTGGAGGGGATCCACCTATTAGAAAGCGCGCGGCGTGGACTGAGCTAGTGAGCTAGCCGCCCCGCGCCATGTGTGTTACTTCATACAAACTGGTTTGTGTGATACATGGCGGGCAGGCAAGGACATGCCGTGCCGCCATCACCACTGTCAGGCGGGCACGTACGGCGCGGCCTTTTTGCCCTTCATGTGCGTTGGTAGTATAGGATTCCCTTAGCGCTATCATTCGCGGTGAATGAAGTTGACCTACCCGGCCTGCCTCGTCGTTTGCAAAGCGTCTTTTTTAAGGTTATAAACTTACAAGAAAACAAGCCATTAAGCGAGTCCAAATCCTTCAACCCCTGGAAGATAGGTTCATCAGCGAACAGTTCCGCCACGTAGCCCACGTTGTCCTGCACGGCGGGCAGCAGTGCCGCCATGCGAGGGTACTTGTCCACCACGGAGGCGCCCTGGTCTTCCGTGAGGTTCGACGCTTGGTACAGTTTGGAGAGGAGTTTGGATTTTACCTGAAAGTAAGAAGGTCTTAGAAGGTTTTTACAGGGCCGGCAGCGCGATTGTAGCGCCTCTGGTGTTGCAAACCACCGCTATATCTGCTGGGCCACTCATCATGCTTGTCTGCCACCTTAGTGGCCTAAAAAAATGATTGTATGGTAAGTATTTTCATAACAATCTGGTATGTGGATTGATATTTCCGATATTAATCTGTATTAAGGAGTAGTCGATGATTTCAATTTACAGTTAAACAGCAAAACATTCAAATAGCAAATTTTTAATTTTACCTACTACCTATTTATCATTACTCATTAAGGTGAAGTGGGACTCAAAATACATAATTTTGACATATTTCGAACCAATTTTGCAACGGTCTTAACAAAGATTTCACAATTTTTTAAATGGATAATTATTATTATGTATATTGACCAGGGATGTCAGCTCTCCAAAACACGATTGAGTAAATTCGGCTCGATAGAAAATAATCCCAAAGTTCCCTCGAATCTGTAAATTTACCTGTGACCGCCTTGACTATAATCAATTTCATTCAGTAGTTATATAATGTACCACACTATTTTTTTATTTCCATGTCCCTAATAAGTTACCTCGAGGTCCTATGCAGTTAATTATTAATTAAAAACATATTGCTTTAATAAAAAAAAACGTTTTGTTGAGCGGGAGTGCATTTTGCCGCTATCAGCCACCTCACAGAGCCCGCTCAGTCAGCCGACAGGCTTCGTTGAGGACACCCGTATACAACTTTGTCACGCCCGCTGACGTAATTCGCTGCCGTAGTAACGAAAATAGGTAATAAAAAAACCAAAAAAGGAAGTATTCAAGGCTTAAGCTCAAGAGCTTAAAAATATCGCATCTGTTTGGGGAAGTTTCTTTGGTGTATTATATAAGTTATAGTAACGTTTTCATACTTTCCAATACAAAGTTTGCCTGATGCCACATAATAGATAAGTCCAGAAGATTCGCCCTGACCGAGCGTATAACATGTACATTATTTAAATTAATATTTAAGTAAAATCAATGTCATAACGAGTATAATACTAATGACTGATAAATCAGTGGGCCAATTCTCCTAAATTTACAATATAACAGTAGGTATAAACCTTAATTGAGTATATAATAAATTAAACTTCTATCCAAAATTACAGCTTTCAAGGCACGTATTGCGTATTGTTGATATTCTCGTAGTCTTACTTTACTACTCGTACGTCGTAGTTGATGTAGGTAGGTATTGAATTTGAAGTTGTAAGTATGAGTTTCTTTTTTTTATATTTAGCTCGCCAAATTGACGTCGCCACCAGCCTGATGAAAAGCCGTGGCGCATCTAGCGATTGGGGGCCACTTCTGACAGTGGTCCTCAAGTTGGCCCTGTGATGTGCCTCTTCACGCTCCTCTTGAAGAACCTGGGATTGTAAGATGAGGGAAACACGTGTGCGGGCAGGTCGTTCCATGTTTTTATAGTTCGACAGAGGAACGATCTTTTGAAACGTTCAGTTCTGGCGAAGATTCTCTCCACTGTGTGGGAGTGTCATCTTTGCCCAGCACGTGTTGTTCGGGATCGGAAAGAAGAGGGTGGGATCAGGTTGAAGAGCTCTTCAGAACATTCGCCGTGATACATTCGATAGAAGGCAGCCAAGAACGCTATGGTTCTTCGCGGCGCCAAAACGGTTCGAGGCCTCCCGTCACCTCAGTTTGAATTTTAACCAACAGTGAACTGAAAATAAACAGCTTACATACAACCCCATACAGTCAATACAACCCTAACTTTGTTTTTAAGCCATAATGTAAAATAGTAATTCAATGTTCAATGGATTATACACTAGCTGACGCCCGCAGCTCTGCCCGCGTCTAGTTTTGTTCCCGTTTCCGTGGGAACTGATTGCCGGGATAAAAAGTGGCCTATGTGTTAATCCAGGCCTATATCTACCCCTGTACTAAATTTCAGCTAGATCCGTTTAGCCGTTAGTTAGAGCGTAAAAGAGTAACAAACATCTACACTCACAAACTTTCGCATTTATAATATTAAGTAAGAAGTAAGATAATTTAGAAAATAGCATAAAGGCTATTTTATCCCTGGATATGACCCAATGGTAGTAGGGAACGCGAACAGAATTCTACACAGCTGAAGCTGCGGGCAATAGCTATGCGAAGTGAAACGTAGAATGTTTAATTTAGGAAATGGTAATCATTTGGACAGGACTAAAGCCTAGTGTAGTTTAAATAACTAGTATCGAAATTTATTGCTTTACACCTTTGCATATATGCAAATAGCAATATTCGTTTTTGTATATTCTGCGTTTTCTTAGCCAAACGGGACCCTATTACTGAGACTTTGAAGTCCGTTTGTTCATCTGTATCTCATGAACTAGGCAGTAATACATTTCAAAGATATGTTTCTGCTACCGCTGTAACGACTATAATAACACTAGATAAAGAAAAAAATAAGGTTACTCCCATACAACGTAATCTTCTGGCGTTTTTTTTGTTACGAAATCCTCATCAGTGTGCCAGTCCAACTTGAACCTCGGCCGTTTTTACAGTTCCGTATCCAAAGGGTAAAAATGGAGAAAGTTTTGCCTTTTGAAAATGCTAAGAGGCAAAAACGGTCAGGTGTAGAGTAAATAAATGCTGTAAAACAGTACAAGTGGTGGTTATTCAATATGCGCTGCAAGTTCCACCAAGTGCCAACAGTATCAATAATCTGTAATAACGCGACCCTATTACTGAGACTATCTATCTGTCATCTTATGCACCACTGCAATAGCTAGGCATTTGAAATTTACGAATCCTAAGAACAGAAAAAAAATTAAGGAGGGCTCCCATACAGGTATATTTTTCAGTCTTTTTTTGTACAGAACCCTCCTTTTTCCTTTTCAGGAAGTACCAAAAATATAAACAAAGGATAGGGGCAGCAGATTCTTACTTTTTCAATAAACCTGGCAAAAATCGTCACAGGTAAAAAATAAATTGAAGTACTTCTTAAATATATTATGTTCTATTCTTATTATGAAAATGAATTTCATTACATGTTAGTGATAAAAAATGCATCAAAATCAATTACGTAGTTGCTCACGAGTAGAAGATCTAAAGAGGTTTATCTAAACAGGGCGAAAAAAATTGTTATGTAAACTTGTACTTCTGTCAATGATTTCAATTGCGTAGTGAACGGGTTAACGCGCGAAAACGTTTCCGACGCACGGAGCGTCCCGAACATCTTGCGTCTGCTTCACCCCCTCCGAATCGCTTGAGACACAATTGCACTTCGCCTTAAAAAGGAAGTTACCGATTAGACACATCATCAACTAAATAACTTACAAAATCCATAATGGGCGTAAAGTTGAAATTCCTGAAGAGTACAGGAACGATCTGCTTAGCGGTCTCGTCCGGGAGGCCACAGAACTGGTCCTGGACCTCCGCCAGGACATCGTCTGAGGAGACCACGTCCAAGGCTGAGGGCTTGAGGACCCGGCGCATGGCGTCCAAGTCGCACACGTACTGGGAGAGGGGCGTGTGCTCTTGTTTGGGGGATAGGAGCTGTGAAAAGAGAGTTATCTGGTAATTTCTTTTTGATAATTAAGTATCTAGTAGAGGCGTAAACAAATTGAGGCGAAACTGTCGCCACCGGTAGCTATAGCAGAGCTATATGTATCGGATGACTGACTTAGAATTTTGGATTTTTACAAAATAATAACGATGTTTTACATCTCATAGGCGTCCCGTGATAGTTCACATTTTTCTTGACAGTACATTTTTTGAATTTTTTGTAGTGCAACTTCTTCACAAAGCTTTAGGGACCTAACCTTACCATTAGGATAATAAGTGAATAGATAGACCCTTGACATTTAGGTATCCTAATTTATAATTTAAGCATTATCAAGTATCAAATTTTTATTGGCAAAATTAGACATCTGCAAACTACCCTCATCTACCTGGTGACCCTGCCACTAGATCTTTTTGAATATTTATTATACCCAGTGGGGTTAAGCGAGGTTAGTGGTTTTCCCGGGGTATGTAAAACTGACCGGTTTAAGATGTATATGTCCAGCGTATATCCTGGGCGCGGCGACAGACCAGAAGTTGGTGTTGTTGATGCCCAGCGCCGACAGCGCCGACAGCTGCGACTCGATGTCCTCGGGCGAGTCGAACATGCTGGATACTTTCACTGGCGACAAGGGAACAATGCATTGTTACTCTTTAGTAAGAGAAACTTTGGCTATATTATTCAGTTGTTTGACGTTCTCTTACGCAACGATTAGTCCTTAAAAGGATGATCTCTAGTGGCATTTTCATTTATAAGTGTTCCGTGCTATGGAATAGTAGATTGTATCACAAGGGAGCAAAATAGTATTTTTACGGCGAGGGCGCTACTTTAAATCACGAGCGAAGCGAAGGATTATAGAATAGAATCCCGAGCATAGCGAGGGATTCTAACGTAGAATCCTGACCGCAGTGAGGGATTTTGCGCCCCGTTATAGCGGTGCAAAGTGATACTTTTCGAATAGAAAGGATGAAAAAGTAATATAAGTCGACTTTTCCCAGCAGCTATGGTAGTCGTTAAGCCACGTTTAGAAAATTTCCAATCGGTCAAGTTGAACACATCAACAGGTTATTCATGTGGGAAACACCTTTTATGTGGAACAATATTATATGAGGTTTATTCGATGAAAAGTCATGAGGAAATCAAGCAATTTAAGGATAATATTTTATTTTCACAGTCCGTAAAGCCATTGGCAGTGTTTCCTACGTTAGTGGCCCAATGATGATGGGTTGTAGTAGGAGAGAAACACGTGCCCCGGCAGACCGTTCCTAATTTCTATGGTACTATAGAGAAACGACAGGTAACTTACATTTCAGGTCCATATTTTCCAGCAGATAGTTCTTGAAATGCAGAATAGCGGGCAGGCCTCCGATCAACGCCGACAGGTCTTCGCCCAGTGGAGTTCTTCCAACCAGTGGCTGTAATTCTTCCGCTATGCCCTGCACACTGATGCTTCATAACTTTAGTATAGTATAACTACTTACTATAATATATCATTGTATCTTACTTGTTACTAATGTAAATGTGAAAGTTTGTGAGTGTGGATGTTTGTTACCTACTCTTTCACGCTCTAACAGCTGAACGGATCTGGTTGAAATTTGGTACAGGAACAGATATAGTCTGGAATAACACATAGGTTATTAAAATCCCGGATATAAGTCTCAATGGGAAACGGGGACGGGCAAAGCTATACTAGATCATCTAGTATATAATACACTTCGGGACAAACAACACATTCCTGGCTACACCAGGGCCTCAATTCTCAGTCGCACGTCTTGGCAGCGTAGACCAAAATTTTCTGTTTAAATGTCTTGTGTCTCATTTTTTGTCATTTCTAAATATTAATGTACGAATTTTAAGTAGTGTGAGCAAGAATTCAAGCCAAATAATAATTGCAACTGTATCGATTGGAACGCTAAGGCAGATTCAATAAAATTTGAATTGGCAATTGCATTACTTTGCCTCTCTGGCTAGATGCAATTAAGTACTTATATGAACTAAACACAATAACCAATTATTATATGCCGCTACAAAAACATAAATACGAACCTATACAACACGCTATCCAAAACATCATCTTGTATCAAGAACAGCCCCGTATCCAGTAGCGCATCGACCCTGCCCGCCTGCAGACCGCCCAGGTCCAGGCGACTGGCCACGCCCAGCAGTCTGCCGCCGTGCGTGAGGAGGCTCTCCGAGTGCTGGATTATGTTGGAGATGAAGTTGAAACGCCAGAACTCTTCTTCTTGGTATCGGGGAAGCTGGAAGAAAGGTATGAATATATTCGAAGTGTTTGCGATCGAACAGACTGATCGGAACATCTGGCGTGGGGGCAATTTCATTTATTCAGAACAAAGTAATTTGTGTAGAATATCATACCGTGCGTCTGTGAATACAATAAACATCTTAACCATTTATACCAAATCTATATCTATACTTATAATAAAACTTGTACGGGACAACACTGCGGGTCACAGCGGCGACTGCACATAGAAAACTGTAAATAGAATATTATAGGTCTTATAGCATAGGATACGTTCAATTATTAGGTTTTTATTCCATTTTTGAATGTTTTTAATTGTATTTTCGATATTTCATTTATAGTAATAGCAATTTGTAAATAGTTTTGAATTTCCATAACATATTTGATTTGTATAGAACTAAATGTATGGAAATATTGTCAATAAAGCTCATAGTTGCGTAACGGCTCACGTTACGGTAAAGTTCGCGACAGGTGCCTATAGAGTAAATGTATGGAAACATTGTCAATAAAGCTCATAGTTGCGTAACGGCTCACGTTACGGTAAAGTTTGCGGGAGGTGCCTTAAAGATTTTGCACTAAATTTGTATAGTTTCGCGTTTTTGATAGGTTATTATGTAGGAGCTGTGATTGGACATAATTAATAGCGAATCACAGCTTAGGCCAAAAATGTATAAATACAGACGTCACTTTTGTACCGACATTCAGTCGACAGTCCAGCACTACAGGAACAACAAGAAGAAAAGGAAACCAGGAAAACAGGAAGAAACCAAGAATACTAGGAAGAAAAGGATAGCCAGGAAGAAAAGGATAGCCAGGAAGAATAGGACAGGAATAGGAACAGTATTGTTTTATAGTCAGTATAGTAAATAAACCTCCGACCTAGTGACCGGTAAGAACTTTCACAGTGACTTTTATTTGTGTTTGTGTTTGTGTTTTGTGCCGCTAACCCGGCATCCTGTGTAACCCGCACCTGGTGTGGTCCACCACCAACCCCAGTCAAGGAAAGTGTGGATCTGGGTAACACGCTTTCACCAGTACAGTGGGGCGTGCCTAGCTACCTAGTTGGTTAGGTGCCGTCGCCCAGCGGAATAAAGTCGCCCCGCTGTACATTTTGGTCCTTCGCCGCCGGATACTGTGGGGACCACTACCAGGATGCCGGTCACCCGGTCAGAAGGAAGAGGCCGCAAGCGGGTGGAACAGACACCGCCATCTTCGAGGGACACTGCCGCTTCGTCGAGGACTGGCGCTACTGGTGCTACAGTGATAGGGGCCCCCGTGACATCGGAGCCCACCATGCATCCAGAATCCACGCCGCCGCCGTGTGTCGCCGCCGTCTTAGCCGATGCCGCCGCCACTGCTGCCTCCGCCGCCGCCGCCCGACTGACTTGACTGCAATCATCGCCGCGCCGCTCGCCGCACGTGCCGGAAGAAAACCGACTGCGGAAAGGAGGGTGCCCACTATAGACGCACCTTCACTGCCGAAAGGTGTACCAAGTCAGCTATTGCCGAGCAGACAACAGGACCGCCCGCCCCCCGACCGAAGAGAGGGGAGGGAGGGGTCACTCTACAGCGCCGAACAGGACCGCCCGGCCCCCGACCGAAGAGGGGGTAGGGAGGGGTCACTCCACGGCGAACATGACCGCCTTGCCCCCGACCGAAGAGGGGGGAGGGAGGGGTCACTCCACAGCAAACAGAGCCGCCCGGCCCCCGACCGAAGAGGGGGTAGGGAGGGGTCACTTCGCACGGGTCTGCTATTGCCGAGCAGACTACAGGACCGCCCGGCCCCCGACCGAAGAGGGGGGCGAGAGGGGTCAACCTACAGCAGCAATGAAGACCGCGCCGCCTCAAGCCGAAGAGGGGATGGGTCAACTAACAGCAAACGCAGGACGTACAGACTGGCAAAAGCTAAGGAAGACCTCCTGCGCCTTCAAGTGGAGCTAGCTGCAGCACGACTAGAAACAATAGAAGCCGAGGAATCTTATGAAGAGGAAGACGAGACCTCTCTCAGCAGCGAGTCAGAAGCCAACGAACGGGTCGACCACTGGTTGAAGACCCACGAACAGCAGCCCGAACCTACGGTCAACAATGAACAGGACCAACCAGCCGAGCCCTCCGTATTGAAGAAGAACCCAGAGAAGCATAAAGAAGAACGCCACTCACAGCCACGGCACCCACGGTCAGCACCGGCGGGAGCCCAACCAGACTTCACTGAACTAGCCGCAGCAATCACCGGTGCTGTCAAAGCCGCACAGCGCCCGAAGTTTATAGAGCTGCCCTTCTTCAACGGGTCACATCAAGAGTGGTTACCCTTCCGCGCCGCCTACTACGAGACGGAGCACATGTTCTCTGCAGTAGAAAATACCAACAGACTACGGAGGAACCTCAAGGGGAAGGCTAAAGAAGCAGTTGAAGGCTTACTGATCACCAGCGCGCACCCATCCGACATAGTGAAGACCCTGGAGTCAAGATTCGGAAGACCAGAATCTATAGCCATGGTGGAGATGGAAGCAATCCGAGGCCTACCAAGACTAACAGAATCGCCTCGTGATATCTGCATCTTCGCGACGAAGATCTCCAACAGCGTAGCGACATTGAAGACTCTGGGTTGTATGAACTACATGTACAACCCAGAAATAGCGAAGACAGTCGTCGACAAGCTCACACCTACGCTGCGCTTCAGATTCTACGACTTCGCCAGTACAGCGCCGATGGGTGAACCTGAACTTATGAAAATAGAAAAATTCCTCAAAAAAGAAGCTGAGCTATGCGGACGGTACGCATTACCTGAACAGGCCGTACCGTACACTCCACTACAGAAGAGGTCACAGAAGATACACACTGTGACAGACAGTACAGAACAGAATATTGAACAGAAACAGAAGAGTATGCCGAGATGTCCCATATGTCAAGAAACGGGGCACACTTCAACTGATTGCAAACAGTTCAAGTCCGCTGATGTAAATAGAAGATGGGATATAGCCAAAGCCAAGCGCCTTTGTTTCCGGTGTCTTCGCTACAGAACCAAGACTCACAGCTGTCAGGCCAAGGAGTGCGGTGTCAACGAGTGCAAGTACTCACACCACAGGATGCTGCACTACAACAAAACTTCGAGCGGGCCAACAGCGAAGAGTGAAGACACTACAGAAGCCATCAACTCAGCCTGGACTCATAGTCTCCGCCAAAAGAAGCAATCATTCTTGAAGATCATACCAATAGAAGTCAAAGGACCGAGAGCAACAGTGAAGACCTTCGCCTTGCTGGACGACGGGTCAACGGTCACTTTGATAGACAGCACTATAACAGATCGCATCGGAGCCAGAGGGCCTTCAGAAACCCTCAAAATAGCAGCCATAAACGAGTTGAAGACAACAGAAACAGCGTCAAGAAGGGTCAGCATACAGTTGAGAGGCATGAACGGGCACGAACAGAAAATTCAAGCACGTACCATCAAAAACCTCCAAGTCTCATCGCAGCGAGTCCCAGCGAGTCTGCTCGAAGGATGCCAGCATTTAGAGGACCTTCAAGAGCAGCTCACCTACGAAGAGGTGCGACCGAGAATACTGATCGGTCAAGACAACTGGCATCTCCTGCTGTCATCCGAAAACAGAAGAGGTCGACAAGACCAACCAGTGGCCTCACTTACTCCACTGGGTTGGGTCCTGCACGGCACTCACAGCAACGCCATCGGGAGAAGCATCGACATCGTGTCACACCTCACAGAAAAACCGCAAGATGAACCTGAAGACTTGGTTAAACAGCACTTCGAGATGGACGCGCTCTGCCTCAACCCCAAGAAGCCGAAGACAGATCCTAAAGTCAAGGCTCTTCGTATCCCGGAGAAGACCACAAAGAAGACAGCAACAGGTCATTATGAAACCGGTCTCCTCTGGCGAAAAGAAGATATTGAGTTCCCTGACAACTACGACAACTCGTTGAAGCGTCTCCTTAACACAGAGAAGAAAATAGACAGAGACCCAGAGCTGACCAAGAAATACACAGAACAGATGGAAGCTCTGATCTCCAAGGAGTACGCCGAACCAGCTCCGAAGAAAATAGCACCGGGCAAGATTTGGTACTTGCCTCACTTCGCCGTCGTGAACCCTATGAAGACAGACAAGCGCATCGCGACAGGCGTCAAAGAAGTTCACCTACAGGCCGGCTTCGAGCTCAAACAGTCGAAATCGAACTCAACAGCTCTACTCGAAGCACTCGGTAAACAACAGAAAATAGAAGATCTGGAACTCTACAGAATAGAAGAATCTACAGAAAGGGTGCTGGGCGTAGTTTGGAAGCTGCAAGACACGTACAAACTTAGTCTCGCCCGCGTCCCACCGAAGCCTCCAGATGATAGAACAGAAGCTCTCCAACAGCCTACCGGATGTCTCTCGATCACCAACTGGGACAGACTCCGGCACACCACAGCAAGAGTCCTGCAATTCATACGACTGTGCAGACCCAATAAACAGGTGGTTTGTCACAAACGAACACAGAAGATTACAGAAGAGGACTCAACGTGGACTAAGTCAATTAAGTCCATCACGAAACAGCCCAAGGTGAAAAGACTACCATCACCTTCAAATAGACAACTTCTCCGAGTCTCTGCAGAAGATCCCAAACAAGATGAAGATCTACTGATGCGTGCCTCTCAAGAAGACTCCTTCGCCGTCAAGATAGAAAACTTGAAGAATAGCAAACCGATGGAGAAGGAGAGCCGTCTTCAATCGAACACAGAAAATGAAAATAGAACTATCAGACTGAGAAGCCGCATCCAAGCAGTTCAAGACACTACAGAAGACTTCAAGAGTCCCATGATCCTTGATGGCGGGCACCCAATAGTCAAACTCTGGGTCCAGGCAGTACATCGTCAGCTGCATCACGCCGGTGTCGAATCTACAGTCAACGAGTGCAGACAGCAATACTGGGTACTACGACTGAGGCCCATCACACGCACTCTACTCCGAAGCTGCCTGTTCTGCCGAATCAAGACTCAGACGCCGCCTCAAGCACGAATAGAAGACCTACAGAAGAAGTACTCTTCACATTATTAACAGAAGCAGAGTACCTACACAGTCAACAGTCGACCGCTGACGCATGTGTCAGTGAACCCAGAAGATCCAGAAGCCCTAACCCCCAATCACTTCTTACTGGGGGGTCAGGGGCGAGTACCGCAGCCCGGGACATTCAGCGAGCAAGATACAGCATCGAGGTCAAGCTGGCGCGCTTCTCAACGGCTAGCAGACCTATTTTGGCTTCGCTGGATTCGAGAATACCTGCCTGAGCTTCAACACCGGCGGGAGCCCCACGGACGAGGTCAACCCATACAGATCAACGACCTCGTACAGATAGTCGACGCAAACCTTCCTCGCAACGTGTGGATCCGTGGCCGAGTCATCGCTACGTATCCGGGTCCAGACAACATAGTGCGAACAGTGGACATCGCAACCAAGGGAGGCGTTCTGCGGCGGCCGGTGAAGAAGCTGGTGGTGCTGCCAGTGTCTACAGACGTCGTGCCCGTACCGGAAGATTGATGCAACATAGTCTGCACGGCGGGAGAAATGCACGGGACAACACTGCGGGTCACAGCGGCGACTGCACATAGAAAACTGTAAATAGAATATTATAGGTCTTATAGCATAGGATACGTTCAATTATTAGGTTTTTATTCCATTTTTGAATGTTTTTAATTGTATTTTCGATATTTCATTTATAGTAATAGCAATTTGTAAATAGTTTTGAATTTCCATAACATATTTGATTTGTATAGAACTAAATGTATGGAAATATTGTCAATAAAGCTCATAGTTGCGTAACGGCTCACGTTACGGTAAAGTTCGCGACAGGTGCCTATAGAGTAAATGTATGGAAACATTGTCAATAAAGCTCATAGTTGCGTAACGGCTCACGTTACGGTAAAGTTTGCGGGAGGTGCCTTAAAGATTTTGCACTAAATTTGTATAATTTCGCGTTTTTGATAGGTTATTATGTAGGAGCTGTGATTGGACATAATTAATAGCGAATCACAGCTTAGGCCAAAAATGTATAAATACAGACGTCACTTTTGTACCGACATTCAGTCGACAGTCCAGCACTACAGGAACAACAAGAAGAAAAGGAAACCAGGAAAACAGGAAGAAACCAAGAATACTAGGAAGAAAAGGATAGCCAGGAAGAAAAGGATAGCCAGGAAGAATAGGACAGGAATAGGAACAGTATTGTTTTATAGTCAGTATAGTAAATAAACCTCCGACCTAGTGACCGGTAAGAACTTTCACAGTGACTTTTATTTGTGTTTGTGTTTGTGTTTTGTGCCGCTAACCCGGCATCCTGTGTAACCCGCACCTGGTGTGGTCCACCACCAACCCCAGTCAAGGAAAGTGTGGATCTGGGTAACACGCTTTCACCAGTACAGTGGGGCGTGCCTAGCTACCTAGTTGGTTAGGTGCCGTCGCCCAGCGGAATAAAGTCGCCCCGCTGTACAAAACTGTTGAGGGTCGAGAGTCTGTACATGGAAGATATTTTGAAATTTTTAATTGTAGGGCATTCTTTAATCGATACTGAAGCCGAAAATGTAATTTAAATTTTCCATGTCAGTCAGACTGTCTGTCTGTCTGTATCCCGAATAAGTATCACGCCGAAACTACTGAATCGATTTAAATGAAACTTGGTACAATCAGAGCTTATAATCCGAGGAAGGTGAAGGTGATAGATACTTTTGATCCCGATATTTTGCGCGGTTCCTTTGGGAGAGGGGATGAAAGACAAAAGGGTTTTTAGTGGTAACTTCTCAGTGCGTGGTCCGATTCCAAAACTTTTTTATTGTTTCACACGAGTTTCAGTGTTGAGGGTTTTGTAGTTCAGAAATTAGAGACATCTCAACTTTCGCAAAACCTAGAATTCAAGAATTCCTTTGAATGTAAGGGTAATTATAAACTGGCGTGTTGGCTTCATCATAAAAGAGCTTAATGATTAAGGCCATTGCAAACAATTCAGACCGCGCCGAAGGCGTGGTCTTAATTGTTTTAGATTTGACTTAATCTTTAAGCTCTTTTATTATTAAGCTAACAGGGCCGTTTCACACTGAGTCTAATGAATAAGTTCATCTGCTTTCGTACACCCTATGTATCGTAAACGAAGATGCGAGGGTCAGCTAGTACCAAATAAATACATAAAACCAATCAATTATATTGTCATCAATGTGCTTAATATTATCAAGTTTTTACTTGCATTCTCAATCAATTACGCATCAATTGGCCTTGAAGTCTTTAAGCGGCCTTTACGATGTACTTGAAGACTCAGCCTTGGGTTTTATTTGGAGGAAAACAACTTCCATGGCAGTTCTAGTTTCAGTGGTTTCACAGAGAACCTTTGGATCGCTCGCTTCCATTTTGTTACTCTTTAAATTTGCTTAAATGTTAAATTTCCATGGGCTGCGGGAACGGTTAAGAATTCTATACCTCGTGATGTACTTACCATTTTATCTACTTTAGTAGTGTTGGTGGACTTCAGAATGGTAGACACAATGCCACTGCAGTTGTATTTGCCGCAAATATCTTCCCAATTTCCGTTGCGGAGTTTGATTTGATCGTTTTGAAAGCTGCGGATCTAAAAGAGTATTTTAATCAACTGGTTGTAGTTTTACAAGCAATTCAAAACTATGAACCACTTAGAGTTTGATATTCAATAGAAAAAAGAAAACTAGAAAACTAAGCATACATAATGACTGTTTTACAAGATACAAATTCCTGTAAAAAAAGTCTAGGTACGGAAATAATTCATCACACAAAAAACCAAAAAATAGTGATTTACAACTTACATTACGTAAATTGACTTGTGCCTCTAAAATATTATTCGCCACTTCGTTATCCGAGATCTTCACAAGTTCCGCACGTAAATCGTTTTTGTCGTTCAAGAACTTTGCGAGGGGCTTCTCGATGTCAATGGTGTGAGCTATTTCTTTCAAAAGTTGCTTCAGAAACGCTACTTCCTTCATTCCATTAACTTCATGAATGTGAGGCAGTTCAGCCCTTAAGAGTTTGCCTGTATGAGATATTACGGAGGCGAGTCTGAAAATAAATTTAATGTTTGATTAGGTACACCAAAAAAGCGTTTGTTGCCTCGCCAACTTAGTATTACGTAAAGCGGTAACGTAAGCCGAAGAAGAGTGTACGTCTCAGGTGTTGCAAAAGTTCATAGGCTACGGTGGAATTTTGGTTCGGGTTATAGAATATAAATAAACCAGCATTAAAGTGGCAAAGCGTGTCCTCAACGCAATAATGAGGGTCTGGCTACTGCTTTTTGAGATCTGTCCTGGACATTAATTCCTCGATAGTCTTATGTAGGTACTCCATGGGTTCATAAGATAAACGCTCAACATATCACTTGTATTGTATAAAAATCATCAAAGGAAACGCAGAAGAGTATTTTCCTCGGATTCCTGTTGTGTCATCATATAAGACAAAAGACTGTACATTTTTTGAAGGAACACTCACACAGTGGCGTTTCCCAGCTCGTTCCGGGAGACGTTCGGGGCGAGGCAGTCGGCGAGCCTGGTGGAGCCCTCCGCCAGGTCCTCCAGCAGGTAGAGCTGCACGTGGCGCAGGAACTCACGCATCGACTTGTTCATCTCGTACGCGGTGTAGTTGCGCGTCGATATCAACTGGAACGAAACCACAGCTTCAAATTGTGTACATTTTTGCTTCAGATTACAGGCTTCAAAGGTACCTTTATGGTTCGCTGATATTTCACAAAGACAGCGGAGTTCGCCTTCTGTCACATTTTCGACAAGGCGATGTGAGTAAAAGTGGAGGCCAAAAAAATGAAAGAGTGACAGAACTCTCCCGTACTGCAGTAGATGTTCGGATGGTTTGGATGCTGAAAACCACAGATTTCACAGGACGGTATAATCACTCTATGATCGTGGGCCACAGAGACTACATTTTGGGTTAAAGTTTTATGCTCATGTTTTTAACTCTATAATAACCCGGTAATAAACACTGTTTTCAAGGATCCGATGCTGTAAAGAGATTTGAGCAAACGACAAGTTACATCAGCAAAATCCGTGAGAATTTCACCCGCATAAAAATTTCTAATAATCTCAAAAAACATCATCACCCGAATATAAACCAAAGTTATGGTAGCCTGGAATAGGTACCCTTAAAGACTCACCTCTCGGAGCATCATGTCCCAGTGGAAGTCAGTGTTGAGCGCGTGGTGCAGCTCGCCGAGCGCCAGGGCGGGGAGGTGGCACAGCAGCGCGTCGTACTCCTGCTTCTTGAACAGCTGCAGGTTCAGCGGCTCAATACCCATGAAGACTCACCTCTCGGAGCATCATGTCCCAGTGGAAGTCAGCGTTGAGCGCGTGGTGCAGCTCGCCGAGCGCCAGGGCGGGGAGGTGGCACAGCAGCGCGTCGTACTCCTGCTTCTTGAACAGCTGCAGGTTCAGCTGCTCAATACCCATGAAGACTCACCTCTCGGAGCATCATATCCCAGTGGAAGTCAGCGTTGAGCGCGTGGTGCAGCTCGCCGAGCGCCAGGGCGGGGAGGTGGCACAGCAGCGCGTCGTACTCCTGCTTCTTGAACAGCTGCAGGTTCAGCGGCTCAATACCCATGAAGACTCACCTCTCGGAGCATCATGTCCCAGTGGAAGTCAGCGTTGAGCGCGTGGTGCAGCTCGCCGAGCGCCAGGGCGGGGAGGTGGCACAGCAGCGCGTCGTACTCCTGCTTCTTGAACAGCTGCAGGTTCAGCTGCTCAATACCCATGAAGACTCACCTCTCGGAGCATCATGTCCCAGTGGAAGTCAGCGTTGAGCGCGTGGTGCAGCTCGCCGAGCGCCAGGGCGGGGAGGTGGCACAGCAGCGCGTCGTACTCCTGCTTCTTGAACAGCTGCAGGTTCAGCGGCTCAATACCCATGAAGACTCACCTCTCGGAGCATCATGTCCCAGTGGAAGTCAGCGTTGAGCGCGTGGTGCAGCTCGCCGAGCGCCAGGGCGGGGAGGTGGCACAGCAGCGCGTCGTACTCCTGCTTCTTGAACAGCTGCAGGTTCAGCTGCTCAATACCCATGAAGACTCACCTCTCGGAGCATCATATCCCAGTGGAAGTCAGCGTTGAGCGCGTGGTGCAGCTCGCCGAGCGCCAGGGCGGGGAGGTGGCACAGCAGCGCGTCGTACTCCTGCTTCTTGAACAGCTGCAGGTTCAGCGGCTCAATACCCATGAAGACTCACCTCTCGGAGCATCATGTCCCAGTGGAAGTCAGCGTTGAGCGCGTGGTGCAGCTCGCCGAGCGCCAGGGCGGGGAGGTGGCACAGCAGCGCGTCGTACTCCTGCTTCTTGAACAGCTGCAGGTTCAGCGGCTCAATACCCATGAAGACTCACCTCTCGGAGCATCATGTCCCAGTGGAAGTCAGCGTTGAGCGCGTGGTGCAGCTCGCCGAGCGCCAGGGCGGGGAGGTGGCACAGCAGCGCGTCGTACTCCTGCTTCTTGAACAGCTGCAGGTTCAGCGGCTCAATACCCATGAAGACTCACCTCTCGGAGCATCATGTCCCAGTGGAAGTCAGCGTTGAGCGCGTGGTGCAGCTCGCCGAGCGCCAGGGCGGGGAGGTGGCACAGCAGCGCGTCGTACTCCTGCTTCTTGAACAGCTGCAGGTTCAGCGGCTCAATACCCATGAAGACTCACCTCTCGGAGCATCATGTCCCAGTGGAAGTCAGCGTTGAGCGCGTGGTGCAGCTCGCCGAGCGCCAGGGCGGGGAGGTGGCACAGCAGCGCGTCGTACTCCTGCTTCTTGAACAGCTGCAGGTTCAGCGGCTCAATACCCATGAAGACTCACCTCTCGGAGCATCATGTCCCAGTGGAAGTCAGCGTTGAGCGCGTGGTGCAGCTCGCCGAGCGCCAGGGCGGGGAGGTGGCACAGCAGCGCGTCGTACTCCTGCTTCTTGAACAGCTGCAGGTTCAGCTGCTCAATACCCATGAAGACTCACCTCTAGGAGCATCATGTCCCAGTGGAAGTCAGTGTTGAGCGCGTGGTGCAGCTCGCCGAGCGCCAGGGCGGGGAGGTGGCACAGCAGCGCGTCGTACTCCTGCTTCTTGAACAGCTGCAGGTTCAGCTGCTCAATACCCATGAAGACTCACCTCTAGGAGCATCATGTCCCAGTGGAAGTCAGCGTTGAGCGCGTGGTGCAGCTCGCCGAGCGCCAGGGCGGGGAGGTGGCACAGCAGCGCGTCGTACTCCTGCTTCTTGAACAGCTGCAGGTTCAGCTGCTCAATACCCATGAAGACTCACCTCTAGGAGCATCATGTCCCAGTGGAAGTCAGCGTTGAGCGCGTGGTGCAGCTCGCCGAGCGCCAGGGCGGGGAGGTGGCACAGCAGCGCGTCGTACTCCTGCTTCTTGAACAGCTGCAGGTTCAGCTGCTCAATACCCATGAAGACTCACCTCTCGGAGCATCATGTCCCAGTGGAAGTCAGTGTTGAGCGCGTGGTGCAGCTCGCCGAGCGCCAGGGCGGGGAGGTGGCACAGCAGCGCGTCGTACTCCTGCTTCTTGAACAGCTGCAGGTTCAGCTGCTCAATACCCATGAAGACTCACCTCTAGGAGCATCATGTCCCAGTGGAAGTCAGCGTTGAGCGCGTGGTGCAGCTCGCCGAGCGCCAGGGCGGGGAGGTGGCACAGCAGCGCGTCGTACTCCTGCTTCTTGAACAGCTGCAGGTTCAGCTGCTCAATACCCATGAAGACTCACCTCTCGGAGCATCATGTCCCAGTGGAAGTCAGTGTTGAGCGCGTGGTGCAGCTCGCCGAGCGCCAGGGCGGGGAGGTGGCACAGCAGCGCGTCGTACTCCTGCTTCTTGAACAGCTGCAGGTTCAGCTGCTCAATACCCATGAAGACTCACCTCTCGGAGCATCATGTCCCAGTGGAAGTCAGTGTTGAGCGCGTGGTGCAGCTCGCCGAGCGCCAGGGCGGGGAGGTGGCGAGCTGCACCACGCGCTCAACACTGACTTCCACTGGGAAGTCAGTGTTGAGCGCGTGGTGCAGCTCGCCGAGCGCCAGGGCGGGGAGGTGGCACAGCAGCGCGTCGTACTCCTGCTTCTTGAACAGCTGCAGGTTCAGCTGCTCAATACCCATGAAGACTCACCTCTCGGAGCATCATGTCCCAGTGGAAGTCAGTGTTGAGCGCGTGGTGCAGCTCGCCGAGCGCCAGGGCGGGGAGGTGGCACAGCAGCGCGTCGTACTCCTGCTTCTTGAACAGCTGCAGGTTCAGCTGCTCAATACCCATGAAGACTCACCTCTAGGAGCATCATGTCCCAGTGGAAGTCAGCGTTGAGCGCGTGGTGCAGCTCGCCGAGCGCCAGGGCGGGGAGGTGGCACAGCAGCGCGTCGTACTCCTGCTTCTTGAACAGCTGCAGGTTCAGCTGCTCAATACCCATGAAGACTCACCTCTCGGAGCATCATGTCCCAGTGGAAGTCAGTGTTGAGCGCGTGGTGCAGCTCGCCGAGCGCCAGGGCGGGGAGGTGGCACAGCAGCGCGTCGTACTCCTGCTTCTTGAACAGCTGCAGGTTCAGCTGCTCAATACCCATGAAGACTCACCTCTCGGAGCATCATGTCCCAGTGGAAGTCAGTGTTGAGCGCGTGGTGCAGCTCGCCGAGCGCCAGGGCGGGGAGGTGGCACAGCAGCGCGTCGTACTCCTGCTTCTTGAACAGCTGCAGGTTCAGCTGCTCAATACCCATGAAGACTCACCTCTCGGAGCATCATGTCCCAGTGGAAGTCAGTGTTGAGCGCGTGGTGCAGCTCGCCGAGCGCCAGGGCGGGGAGGTGGCACAGCAGCGCGTCGTACTCCTGCTTCTTGAACAGCTGCAGGTTCAGCTGCTTCAGCCACGTCGTCAGTTGAGAGCACACCGTGCATTGGCTACCAATATTAACAAAATAAAATCTGTAAACCATAGCTTGATTTCAATTTTATTTATATGTGAGTAAACAAAAATAAGCTTTATTTCAGGCACAAAGCTGTTGTGGTTGAAATGCAGAGAGTGAGAATACAGAAGTTCAAACTATAAATAACTTCGTTATGCTATTGATATACGAGTTACACTAGTTAACTGAAATTTAAACGACACACAGATCAAGCTACATTACACAGACTTTAAATTAATATGTAAAAACTTGGCAGTGTTTGGAATAAAATTATTTGAGTCCACTGCTGAACGCAGGCCACTTTCAAATTACGACACAACACACGGTCCTGCGACGTTCTTCGGGTACCTAGTCGGTCTATCTTGCGGGGGATCATCCTACCCCACGTGTTCCGGACGAACGTTGTATTGTACTCGGGGTCTCCTCACAACAATACAACTTTACAAACGCCAAGGCTACAGGACATCAAGTTCTGTCAAGAAGACCGTTTGTTTGACGTTTAGTAGTAAAAATACAATTCTAATTACCTGCTATTCAAGAATAACGTCCCAGCATCAACGCCATTTTTCAACACAGCAAACGCCATCTTCGTCATAGATTGCTTGGAGAACAATCCCATGGCCACCTTCCTAAGGCGTTGGAGTTGATCTTCAGTCACCCACGCAGGGGCCCGGGGTTCTTTCGGCCCGTCCCGTAGAAGTTCCAGTTTCGATTCCAGTTTGGATATATCAGCATTTAAGTTTGTATAGTTTACGTTATCTGGTAGCTTAAGTGAATTTACGTAGCCCTAAAAAGAGTAATGAAGTTAGAAAGTTAGTTAGTGTATCGGGTCAAATAATGAGTACCAGCACTTCATATGTCCGGAGACATTGACTTCGTCAAGGAATGGGTTCGTGCCGCCTGGGTCAAGTGACGTGAGTTGGGTGACGATGCAGTTGTTTGAAAACATCATTAGGCCTATGCATACTTTGGCTGCTAGGCTTAAGCAAATGGAAGCTATAATATGTATCGGTGATGAAAATTTTGCATTAGACATTCGAAGTTAACAGGTAGCAACATAATCAATCAATCAAATCAGCATATGGCATTCCACTTAAGGACGTAGGCCTCTCTTAATTTACGTCACAACACACTGTTCGGCGCCTTTCGCATCTAGTTCTAGCCTGCGAGCTTTTCCAGGTTTTCAGTTCATCTGGCGGGTGGACGTCCTAACCTACGGTTGTCGAGTCGCAGCCTCGACTCCAGAACTCGTTTGCACCCTCGGCCGTCGGTTCTTCTATAGTTGTGGCCAGGCCGCTGCGAATTTAATGAGCTTATTCTACGAGCTGAGTATACCACTCTAGGTCTCTGACGGATCACCACATTTCGGAGTTTATCCCTCAAAACACTTCAAGCATAGCAAGTTTCATAATTCGGACAGCATAAACCCAATCTCATCTCAAAAATATAGTACATATACAAAATACTAACTTGTGAGGCGAACAGTAACGGCGGAATCTCCTTGAACAGCTCAGTTTTGTCCGCGTCGCACACCTGGTTCTTCACTTCTGACAGAAGTCCAGTGGGATCGGGCACATAGTCCGACATTTGGATCCCCGGCTGGCAGATCGATTCCGTGTCGTTTAAGTTAATATCGCGGAGGAATCGGACCAGCTGGAAAGGCAAATTGCAAACCGGTAAACCTCAAAACTAAGGCCACACTACAGGAGCCTCGCTTAGAGCAGGCACCTAGCTGAGCACGTGGCACGTAATGTGGTCGCTATGATAGTACGTAATGAGTCTGTTTGCTAGAATCAAGTCACAAGGCCAGTGGCTTGGCTCTTAGCACGTGGCTAGGCACTTATATATGTGGCCTTAGCCTTACAGAAATAAATAAAGTAGGTATAGCATAAATGTCACTCGAAACACCAGTGCAACCATCAGTAGAGCTGACTCGGGTTCAATTCAGATCATGCATGTATTGCGCTAGGAAGTTTTCACCTAGATACAAAATATTTATGTTTAAAAATACTAGTACAGGTTTAAAATTAGTCTTAGTAGAACATTGTAATAAAAATCCTCATCAGTCCTTGATAATTTGGCCAAGAGCTCACCTATTACAATACTAAGTATAGTCACTTACTTACAAATTAACTTTACTGTACCCGACATTTTTGTGACCAAAATTTACAATTACTGGTAACATGCACGATCCTATGGATACGCTCGCGCGATTCTTAATGTTATAAACTAATACAAATAAAAAGTAACTTACATTTATGTCATCAAAATTGGTCATCAGACTCTCAACGGCCTCGAAACTATTCTCCACGTGGTCAAATAAGTTATTGGCGTAAGGTCCATTGTAGACATTCCTCAAGTTTCGCCACCAATCCTCGCCAGTGAGGAAGCTCACTATGATGCTGTAACTCTGTATGTTCGACTGTAGGTATTGGAGATAGATGGGGATGCTGAGCTCGTAGGAGTACTCTATGGACGTTTTCAGAGCTTGTATTGTTTGTGTTCTGGAAGTTAAGATAAATAAACCATTTCATCGTTGAACAATATACCTAGAAGGAAGTTGAACGATATTTTTTTCTATACATAGTAGGCTAATTTATCAATGTATAACGTCGTGGTGAAATATTTGTGTTTAGTTGATGTTTTATCTCCGCCATGGAACGTCTTCCATAGAACTACTGGGAATAAAAGAAAAAGACAGCTTGGTTGCGCCATTACGTAGTTATAAATAAAAACTCTAGCAAATATATCGATATTCTGTCCCGATCGTTTGTGAGTCCATAGCGCTTGCTACAGTGCCGAAATATTTAAAACACTCAATAACACATAGGCAATATACCGTAACTCTAATACCGTGCAGGTCTACTTAGTAAATAAAAGAATGATACGTACTTATTTCCAAGGAATTCAAATATATCTTCAACATCATCATTATCCACTTGTAAAGAATTTACAAATTTCAACAAACTGTTCTTGACTTCTGCATAATCTTCAGTTACATTATCTTGCACAACTCTGTATATTGCCGCATAATTCTTAGTACACATTTGCTTTACAGTTTTCTTGTCAGTATTTAGAATAGCCCTACTATTATTATTTTGTATATCTTCACAAATTTTATTTAATGCATCTACTAACGTGTAGTTCTCATTATTTTTATCTAAAACATCTGTTATAGCATCAAAATGAATTTCTATAGCTTCTGTAGGTTTTCTTTTGAATAAATATTTTATTATATCTAAATCTGCTTGTATAGCTTTCATTTCTTCATCGGTACCCTCAGAAATATCTTTTATTTCAAGTTCATTGATGTTTTCTTGTAGTTTATTGACGATAGTGACTACTCTTGTTAAGTAAACGTTAGCTGTGAATTGTTTGAAATAAATGTCACTGAATAACCGATAATTAGGATCGTTTTTGTCCAATTTGTATGAAATTACTTTCTCTACCATATCGTTCATTTTAGATTGGATACTACTCGTATTTATTTTTATGCCTTCTGTAGATATTGTTTTGTTCTTTTTCGATATTTGTGTGAAAAAATCAGTTAATTCAGCTACATTTTTATAAGCATTAGTAAAATTGCTGGTGATGTTATGCACTTGGAGTGTGTAGATGTAGTATTGCTAAAAATCCAAAAAAATAGTTATTTTAATATTGTTTACTAATTTACTAAAAAGAAGCAAAAAAAAATCAAGTTAATAATTGTCGAGCGATATAGTAAAGTATCAAATTATGAAAATTAGCAGACATGTTGTTATGGTTCTTAAACTCATTCTCTTACCGGCTTAGCAAACACATCGAGCAGCACATTATCTCCTCTTGGCAGCGAGATCCAGTACAGCAGAGTAGGACATATGAAGGGCTTTATTTTCTCAATAGTCGCGAGGTCGATGGGGCTCCCAGGGGGAGGCATTAAAGCACTTGCTACAGCTTCACAGTCCCAGAACTGGGATTGGGTAGCGCGACGGACCTGGAAGGAACGAATAGAGTGTGAGGGTTGAGCTACGTCTGACCACTACGCATCGCACTTTTGTATATTTCCTTTTCTGTTACCTAGAACAGTAATTTACTAAAGTGAGAAAGAAAACGGGAGCCCGACTGCACGCGGCGAAATCGGCGGGCGGTGCCAATGCCACCAATCAATATGTGGTGAGTGTGGTTTTTTCCGCCAAGTTGACAGACAAGCGTTATGGTCTTTCTGGTAGAAAGCATTCACCGTAGACGGCTTGGAGTTCGACAGTGTTCAATACCAAATTCAATTCAACTCGTGCTGCAGACTCTGCCAAACTTTCCAAGACCCCTTTTGAAAAACACCGTACTCCATTGGGAAACTGAGGCTGGGAGATGATTCCACAATCCAAGCGTGCGCGGAAGAAAGCCCCTGTAGGACCTTACCATGCACGAGCGCTCCGAATGTACAGTCTGTCTGTGCTGAGCTGAGCGATGATAGAAAGTAGCCGTGGGCATCACTTCAAAGCATTCGTCAGAGCACACATTCCACAGAGAACAGGCGGTAGAGCACGCATATGGAGATGAAGTCTCTCCTGTTGCGAAGAGGCTCAACACCGCCTGCAAGTAGAGGATCGTTGATTATCCTCATAATTAGCTCTTACACCGAATGAGCGAATTCTTTAATCAGAAGCCTCAGCCCAAAGGTGAGAGCAGTACTCCATGTGAGGTCACACTTGTGGCTTATAGTGAAGCAGTAGTACTCTACTGCTTGAGCTTGAGAGCAGTTCAACTACTGAGGTAGATGCCGCGCCCTGTTGAGCGCACCGAGCTTCTTGGACGCCAGCTTGGCCTTGTCCTCCAAGTGACTGCGGAACTGAACGGCACTGGAGATGTCAACACAAGGATCCCTATACGAGTACTATAGGAGATGTGCTCTTTATTGCGGCGCTACAATAAATGGTGAATACACAACTTGAGTGTTGGTGCGTTAAATTGGACAAGATTAAGTCCACCCCAATGGTACATTTGAGAAAGTAGCCCGGATTTCACGGCTTCCTTTTACCGTGGACGTACCTACCATAATATACGATATCAATGCATAGCAATTGATATCGTACATAAAACCACGTATCAGGAAAATATTGTTATACTGACTTTTATGGTCATTACTAACCTGGGTCATGAAATTGAAATCCCAGTAAGAGTTGAGTAGGACTGCGACAAAGTCTTTCATTTTGTCATATAGGATGTAAAGGCCTGTGTTCTTCGTAAAGCCAAACATTTGCAGATAATTTGCGCCAGGTTCTGCAAACAGAAAATAAATAATACTCACAAAGACTGAGCACTAACTAAGCAATTTTGAAAACAAGATTATAGAGCTTAGAGCAGAACATAACAGGTATGCAACTTTAAAACATTTCTTCAAAAGCCACAGCTATAACATACCGCACTTTGATGAGCAATCCAATAGGCGTTAGTGCGGTGTTGCTAACTCAGAGCCCAGGGGAATTATTTACCACAGCTTCATGCCAATGGGTATTTATTATGTTTATTTTTTTTATTAAATTAATGTCGGATTTCAATTAAGTATCTTATCAATAGTAAAATTTAATTTGAAACTTTACCAGTGACTTCAGTGAAGTACGTGAGTAGATCCTTAGCACCATTTTCAAGGATAGCCGAGAGAGCCACCAGCGAGTACTTCCACGCAGTCCTTCCCAATGTCCTGCAGCGCTCGTCTATGTGTACCCGGCTGCAGTTCCCGTACTCTTCCCACATACGACCGATGGGGACGTTATCAGGGATAATTGAAGTGTCCATGGCGTTTAGAATTGTATCGATTTTTGTGAAAGCTTTTCTGGGAAGAGAAGGAAAGAATTGTCAACTTTAGGATTGTAAAAATATCTTCTTACTTTATTTTTATATTGCTTGAGACTCAGTGTCAGAGAGAGAGAGAGAGCTTGAGAGCAGTTCAACTACTGAGGTAGTTTGACACAGTCTGTCCTGTCACTTTCAACACAGCAATCAGTCAGCTCAGCAAGAATGTCTAGTTTTGCAAACGTCGGGTTACCCCGGGTAACTTCTCGGAAGGATGCCTTAAGAAATAAAAGTTTTGTGTATCCCTTTACGGACGACAGAATTTCAAAAACATACTCACGATAGTATAACATTTCTGTCCGCATTATCAAACCCTTTAACAGCATACTGCCAAGCTTCCTTCAGCCCAAGACGACTATCCGTAGCATCCCTGAGGATATAGCCCAGAACATTCCATGTGATCCCCAAGTCGTTGATTAGAGAGTCGAAGCTTGAGGATAGCTTTAGGAACAGGTGTGGCTGGTAGTCGGTTGTATTCCATTGAGTTCCTTTACTCTGAAAGATAAATGGAAAAGGTAATTTGGGGAAAGTAGGACCAAAATGTTCTCGCTGCAATAATACTTTGAGCAGTATTTAATGTTAACCATGCGAAAGTTCTTCAACTTAATCCCACCGTATCCATTTCGATGCTGAACAACGCGTGCTAGGCTGCGCCACTCTCCCACAGTGGAGAGAAGCTTCGCCAGAACTGACCGATTAAAAAGATCGTTTCTCTGTTGAACAGTCGCGTCGGCGTCCTATAAACTTAGAGTGCCCAGAGTGCGCACGTGTTTCCTTCCGACTACAACGCCAGGTACTTCAAGCGGAGCGTGACGAGGCATATCATCGGATCGCTAACTTGAGGCCCGCTGTTTTGGGGATGGTAAGATCGAGAGACATTCAAGTTGCTGGATTTCACCGTGGCTTTTTAATGGAACGACGGCATCATTTTTCGATAATCTATACTTATAATAAAACTGTAGAGGGTCGAGAGTCTGTACATGGAAGATATTTTGAAAATGTTAAGTGTAGGGCGTTCTCTAATCGATACTGAAGCCGAAAATGTAATTTAAAATTTTCATGTCTGTCTGTCTGTCTGTCTGTATCCCGAATAAGTATCACACCGTAACTACTGAACCGATTTGAATGATACTTTGTACGATCTAAGCTTATAGTCCGAGGAAGGTTCTTAGATACTTTTGATCCCGATATTTTGCGCGGTTCCTTCAGGAGAGGGGATGAAAGGCAAAATAGGTTTTTAGCTATAATTTCTCACTGCGTGGTTCGATTTCAAATATTTTTTTAGTGTCTGAAAGGGAGTACTTTAAGCATTGTTCCACACAATTTTCAATATTGAGGGTTATGTAGTTCAGAAATTAGGGGCATCTCAACTTTCGGTAAATCTAGATTCAACGTTTCTTTTGAAAGTAAGTCTAAACGGGCGTGTTGGCTTAATCATAAAAGAATCTACTAGCAGCGTGTGAAACGGCCCACTGAATTGTTTTAGAATCGACTAGCAGCGTGTGAAACGGCCCTGTGGCCGTTTCACACGCTGCTTGATGAGTCTCATAAAGAAGTACCCCTCCATTCGTACACCTTATGTGACGTAAACGAAGTTGCGAGGGTCAGCTAGTATAATATTAGAAAAAGTAACTTTTCGCAATGCCAATAACAGACTGCTTAATTGTTCTCAGCGTTTAAAGACGGGAAGTTGATGGGACTTCACGTTATGTTGAGGAGGAAGTGCATTTCATACAGTTAACCTTTAATCCGTTACTCTTCTGTCAATATTTGGTTTCAGCTCTCTCTTGCTCCCTTTCACCCATAAAATATTAATTTCCAAAACTTACATTTAGAGTAATGTCCTTCATTTTAAGATACTCCATCCATTCCTGCTGAAACTCCTCGTCCATACACAGCATGGTCTCCACACCTTTGACCGCTTCCGAGGAGCTTGGAGACAAGACCAGTAGCTCTGATAGGCTGGTGGAGGAACACGGCCATGGGGGGTCGGAGTTCAACAGAGATATTATAGGTTGGACCTAGAAATGAAAGGAACAAATTATTTATTACTAGCGGACGTCACGCGGTTTCACCCGCGTAGTTCCCGTTCCCGTGGGAATACGGGAATAAAATATAGCCTATGCTCACCGCAAAGAGTGTAGCTTTCCAACAGTGAAAGAAATGTTCAAATCGGTCCAGTAGTTCCGGAGCCTATTTCTTACAAACAAACAAACAAACAAACAAAAAAACAAATCTTTCCTCTTTATAATATTAGTATAGATGATCTACCGTTGCTTGGCTCCTAATTTCCGATGGATACGCAACTGCGTTTCCAGCCATCCCTGTGCCAGTTTTCATACAAGTGAAGGGGGAAACACAAAGACATATAAAATTTCATTGCATTTAAAAATGTAGATATTAATCGACAAACGCGTAATGGCTGTTGTGTGTTAATTGTTATTGTATAGTCAACTACAATGAAATGTACTAGTTTAATCATATAAAATGATGTACTGATGTACAGGCTTTTTATAAAGCCAAAAGACCAAATGGTCATGTGCAATGGCAGAAAACAATGCTTAAGTAAGGCGCATCCTGTGGTTAGATGATCTAAGCGTCAATGAATACAATGCAAATAGTACCACCAGTTCGGAACGTGGCCCGCTCGAGAAGAACTGGCAAGAAACTTGGCGGGCTATTCTTTTTGTGCACTACATATTTACAATAAGTACACTAACTAACTAACTAACTAACTAACACGTAGAATTGACTGCCTCTGTGGCGCGGTCGGTAGTGATACCGCCTGTGGCGCTGGAGGTCGTGGGTTCGATTCCCACCGGAGACAAATATTTGTGTGACCCATAAATGTTTGTCTCAAGAGTCTGGGTGTTTCTATGTATAATAAGTATGTATTTAAAAGTATATAAGTATTAATATCCGTGGTCTGATACCCATAACACAAGCAGGTTATTCCTAGCTTACTTTGGGATCAGATAGCGTTGTGTGAAATGTCCGTGAATATTTATTTATTATTTATTTATTAATAAGTAGTAGTGACATACTACGAATTCCTTAGGATACTTAAATATCACTTCCATTACTTTATCATTGCAGAAATAGGTTTCTTAAAAACGTCTTCCAATAATGAGTACGAAACTCCGGCTAACTATCGAAAAAGATCATGACGAAAAGAAAGAAACCCGTGTAGCAACCGGTCTTACACCTATCTCTAAATATTTTCGGCTAAAGACATTGGCAGTTAAATTAATTATAATTTGGAGTAGATAACAGTTATATACTTACATCTGTATTATCATTAAGGATAATATTGACAGCGTCGACGGTGAGCTGCGGGATGTTCGGTACCAATTTTTCAACGGCCGCGACCGTAGTGGGCGGGAGGTCTCCAACGTACGAGCCGTTTGTGAGCAGAGCTGGGACCACACAAACAGATTGTTTCTTTTACGAAAAATGTCTTTTTAGTAGTATAGAATATATTTTGAGAGGTTAAAACTCAGCAAGCAGAAATTTTATAAGCTCCCAAAATTAGGTATTGGTTATAGGCGGTAGAAGTCCTGCACATCATCGATGAGGACTTCAACACGTCCAAAAAAGCTTAACTTATTCATTAACGCAAGGAAGGATAATAGTGGTGGTTTGGTGGGTTCACATTTTGGCAACTATTCTCCAGAGCTGGGAGGTTCACAAAAAGCTACAGCAGGGTAGAAAAGAAAGTGTCAAATGTAGGTTGAATACCTACCGAGAACAAAAAAGAAAATAGAAACAAAATTGACGAAATTAATTTTTACATCCTAGCTAAAACTAGTTCCACTCATTTATAATTTTAGTAACTTACCTCCAACCAGATGAACAGCCTCATCAAACAAGCTGATGGGTCCAGAAGACACGTGGATGGCGTGCTTAATCTTCAGCCAGAATTCACTCTTGATGCCGTACAGATCGTGGTCGAGGAGGTCCATGAAACGGATGAGCAGCTTGACACTGGAACAGTGAGATATGACAAGTGAACCTATCTGATAAGTTAAAGAGGAGATGGAAGTCCCGTTAGTATACACTCACACGAATATGAACACAGACAGACAGAAAGAGAGAGAGAGACCCTATTTATAGAAGAAGATCTCACCGTCTTCCACAATCCAGACTTTGGTCACATTCTTCAGTAAGTAATAATTTAATAGAGCTGTCTTTTCAATCATTTTATACATCACTCTCATTTTACTTGGCTCACGTGGGTTCGATGGCAGAACGATAAATGAGAGGAGGGGGAGGAGTAACCAATCACACAACGCATATGAGAAGTACATAATTCAGGTAGGTATTTAGCCTTGTTTCTTTACTGCTTTTTTTAACATGAAGAAAATCCTACAGGGATTCTATGCCGGCCATATATATTCCTACCGACTGAAAACCTCACGTATCTTACCTAACAGCCTACGGTTGAGAGCCCCGGGTAAGCCCTCGGAAGGATGTCCTCAGGACTTCTTTACCTTCTGTCACGAGTATGAGTGACTGTATTAGTATCATGAATAGTCATGATTAATATTTATTAATTTGGAGACTAAAATCAGTATAATCGTAGACCACTGCTGGACTGGTACATCTCTCCCAATAATGTTGAGAAAATGATTTGGCTTTTTGAAAAATTTCAACACAGTGCAGCGGGTCGTCAAAAAAAAGCTACAAACTCATTTTCATTAATTACCTCAAATGTAGACTTCTCTGTAAACTGCCAGCCCCAAACCAGTAATCCTTCGCCGAATGAAACAGTTTGTGTACACGTTCCATCATCTTAGCGTCCATGCCGTACTGAGAGAAGTTAAACAGGAACGGATAGTCGTTGTCCAGTTTAATGTATAGGGTTTTTAGGTTGTTAATCAGTTTCGTCCAGTCTATGGTCAAGATTGATTGTGATGACGATTTTATATCTTTTATCTGAAAAAAAAGAGAAACGAAGTTATAAGAGGTCAAAAATAGTTTGAACTGGTTCGAAAAAAGATGGTACGGTCGCGCGCCGTGTTGCTTTGTTGCTCGACTTGGCGGCAGATATCAAGATGGTGAAAGATAGTCTTGATAAACAGACGGACAGACAACAAAGTGATCTTATAAGGGTTCCGTTTTTTCCTTTTGATTTTAGTAAGGTAAGTACAGAACCTTAGAAACAATGTCGGTTTAGTGATTTCTTGCAGAAATCGGGTCTAAGTGGTGAGTACGTATCTATTAGAAAAAACTCATTTTGAGAAGCGGAAATGAAATTTAATGATGAAAATATATCAATACATATAATAAAATCGTAACAGGTCGCTGTCTGTACATGGAAGATAAATAAGAAAAAATAATATAGGGGAGCTTTATGAACGCAATAGAACCCAAAACAATGACTTTTAGAATTTTTGTCTGTTTGTCTGTACGTCTGTATATCTGTTTGTCTGTACGGTTGTGCACGCTAATCTCAGTAACCGCTCAACCGATTGCAATGCGTTTTTTTATTGTGTTGAGGTTTTCTCCAGTTAACATTTAGCGTTTGTTTTATGTAAATCGGTTTAGAAATAAAAGAGTTACAACACTTTTAAGAATCAGATATTTTGAAAATTTTAATTGTAGGGGTTTCTTTGAATGTGAGTGAACCTAAACTGACGTGTTGGCTTAATCATAAAAGAGCTTAATGATTAAGACTATTTTTAAACAATTCAGAGCGCCGAAGTCGTGGACTGGATTGTTTTAAAATAGACTTAATCATTAAGCTCTTTTATGATTAAGCAAACAGGGCAGTTTCAGACGCTGCTTGATGACTCTGATGAAGAAATACCTTTCCTTTCATACACCTTATGTGACGTAAACGAAGTTGCGGGCTAGTTTTAGGAATACAAAGATGCATAAGAATTTTATTTTAACACTAGTGGACGTCACGCGGTTTCACACGCGTAGTTCCCGTTCCCGTGGGAATATGGCAATAAAATATAGCCTATGTTCACCGCAAAGAGTGAAGCTTCCCAACAGAGAAAGAATTTTTCAAATGGGTCCAGTAGTTCGGAGCCTATTCGATGCAAACAAAGAAACAAAGAAACAGACATACAAACAAACAAAAAACAATCAAATCTTTCCTCTTCATAATATTAGTATAGATGTAAATTTATTTACTCCAAAAAATAACCATACGTACAGCTTTAGTGACAGCAGAATCAGCGCCCAGTCCATCCTCTATGACAAGAGTGGCGTTGCAGAGAGCCCTCACAATAGGGGCCGCCTCATTGTCATCAGCCGGCAAATCCAGGTATTGTCTCGCAGTGTCCAGGTCTACGCACATGATCGTTTCACCAGGAGTCGACAGGGATTTGTACGTCTAAAAAGAATAGTAAAAATGGAAAAGTGTGTACTGACTAACAAGCGATCATCTCTGTGTTTAAAAGTTGAAAATGTTAATTTATTCGGGCTGGAGAGACCTCCAGGAACAGAAGTTTAGTAATACATTTTTTATGCTAACAATATTAGACTCAAACATAAAAATATGCTATCATCTAAATCAACAAGTAAGTATACTAATAATGTAACTCTAATCGGATCCTCTAAGATGAGGGTGAAAAAGCACATCTCAGGGGTGTCAAATCGAACCACTGTGTCATTTTCCGTCAAGCGGTACATACCTTCTTCTCATTCAGTGCAGTCTTCATCATCGTCATCACAATACCGCCATAGTTGCTCTTGATGTCATTGGCCACGTCGATCGGGATCAACTCCAGTTGTTGATTGATGCCTGACGTTAACGTGATGACGTTGTCCAGGATTGGAGCGATCTTGAACTCTAGAAGTCCGTTCTGCTGAACTATTTCTTTGGCAAAAGATCCGTGTAGGACTACACTAGAAATACAAGACAAATACCTATAGAGACAATAATAATCCAGACAAATAGCTAGTTATTCGGGGCTATAGATATGGTTGTGCACTAAGGAGACAAACAAGTATACGGCCCTTCAGATGTAGGTACTAGTGATCACCGCAGCCTATGGACGTTTGAAACGCCCGCCGGGGACGCCACACTCACGTTGCCGACCCTTTAAAAACCTCCAAAAACCCCTTTTGAAGAACCTCATACTGAAGGCGTTCCGAACCGAGGCAGGGTGATCATTTATGGTACTTTGTAGAGAGAGGAGACTACCGCGTGCAGATGATAATCATAATCCTTAAACCAACTTTCTCCATCCAAAGGTTGTCAGGTAGAAATTAGTGATAAGGCCGCCCATTGTACCTGCATCTTGTAAGAAATATAATGTACTCTATTTATCCATGTAATAAATAATAACGCCCAATCCGAATGCCTTCGAAATTCCTCAAGATAATTAGTCTACGAAATAAATCTCAGTATCTGCATCAGCACAGTCCCAAGATAATTCACCAGTGAATCTCTTATCAGCCTGATATATCCTTCCATGGATATCTCGTGTGAGACTCGCAGTGGGGTCGAGAGGAGAGTGAGTGAAGAAGTACTCTTTGCTTTTATTTTCTGTTTAATATTGCAAATAATTTTTACTTACAGCACCTGTTTCCCGAAACGACTCTTCTGCTTCAGTGTTTCCATGAACTTTGAGTCAGAGTTTTTCATGAAGAGTTTCTCCCAGTCTACTTTAGGATCTTCTTGTGCGTCCAGATTCAGAAGCGACATAGTGAAATTTTTGAGTACCTTGAAGTCTTGTTCTATTGTATATAGTTGATCACTAGTGTCTTTACCAAGAGTTTCTTGGATCAGTAGAGAGGCCATAATGTTAATCTAGAACACAAAAACTTTCGTAGGTATATTTTTCTGTCTTACCGATGTAACGTTTATTAAAATATGAGTTTTAATCACTTACATTGTGTCTGATGTCATAAACACCAAATGACTTGATCATATCCTTAACGTAACTTTTCCAAGCATCTGTACACAGTCGTTTCTTTAAAGATTCTATTAGGTCTTGTTGTGATATGTTTAAAAAACTTTTCAGCTTGTTCGTGTCGCAGAATACCCTTTCTGGGTTGTTGATTTTTGATGTCAAAATCTAAAAAAAGAATTTATTACTCGGCAGCACATTCGATTTTGCTTTCAAATTGAATTTCACTCTTCTCTAAACATCTACAAAATGCCTGAGATTGACTCTTTACCTATTATCACGACAAATAAATATAATACCTGTACTCTTTCAGTGTCACCCAACGCGTCAAAAGCTTTGCCTATAACTTCAGGTTCCATAGTTCGTAAGATGTCGACAGCACCGGGGTGCCTCAGGGTAACATTATAGGTCAACTGTTCAATGTGCATGTTGATATCGATTACTGTAGATGCACTATCGAGTAGTTTGGCTAAAAGAGTCGAGTAGAATAGCACGTCGTGTTTAGTATTGGTGGATAGGAATTTAGTTATCAAATTCGTTATATGAGATAAACTGAAAGGATAAATAATAAAATTATTTAAGCAAAACGTTAAATCTTCCAGACATAGGATTATCATAAAACAAAATCAAACAAAACTCACGCCGTAAAAGCATCAAACGTTGAATTTTTCGGCATCATTTCTGTTATAGCATCTGTAGCACGATTTATTGAATCTGTTAAAGATTGCAATCCACCTTTTGAATCTACTGCAGCTGTCATTGGTGATACTACACTGTCTAATTCCTTAGCTCTTATTTTAGTTACTAGCTTATTTAAATATTGAAGTCCTATAACTACAGCATCTGAGAAATCTCGTATTACTCCATAAACATGTGTATCACCGAATGTTGACTTGAATTGGTCCATTAGTTTTGGTATTCTGAAATCGAATTAATAATTGTTAGGAAATAAAGTACCTATCTATATTTTAGAAATATCTTCTATTATTTTGACTTACATATCCAGCTGTATGTAACTGAAATCTATATCCTTCCCATTGAAGATCGATACTAGCTCAGGAGGAAGGAAGTGGTCAAGGTTCATCATTCGAAGTACAGCAGTTATCATATGGCCTATAGTTGTGATTCTTTTGTCACCCGATAGTTTGCTGTACATGTCACCTAGCTGAAAAATATAAAGTATATATCGGAAAAATAGGTTGTATGCAGGGCAGTCGGCTGCCCATATTTCATTAATTATTATTTTAATTTGTCTCTCATGGTGGTGAGACTATTGATTTAAATAGGCACCGACTGTCACTCATTAAGTTAGGTACTAACTTTACACTCGTACGACCAACTAATGGAATCAGGAGTTACATGTTGAAAATCCATATTAGAACGACAATAAAGGAGGAAAAATATCTGTCCTACAACCCTATCCTTTAGAGTTTGGTTTTGCGTTATGTTTTACGAATCGAATACTATAAAATAGGGGAGTGAGAGGAACCTAGTACACATACTAGGTTTCTCTCACTCCCCTATTTTATCGTCGATTACTTTAGTAACAATTTTTAAAACTTCATTTTTACCATAGTCACATATTTACTGTAGTCGATCTCCAGCAGAACGTCAATGAAGATCTTTTGTAACTCGTCCATCGACATTGAGCACACCTTTTCCACCAGTTTGTTGAGATGATCCGGGTCTTTTACTAATAACACCTTTGATAGCGAGTCTGCGTTGCATCTGTTTATTGAACCTTTAAGAAGCTGTAGAAAGTATAAAAGAACATATTAAGTACCTACACATATTTATTTTAAGCGTTCACAGTGTTCTGTAAACGATACTGCAGTAAGTAATTTTCACTATGGCCAGTCCTTGGATGGTTGACCATCTATGTGATCACTTTGTGACATTTATTTGAGGGTTTCCGTGCTTCGGAAGGCACGTTAAGCCGTTAGTTCTGGTTGCCAGTAAAATGGCCGTGAGAGTACCTTGTTAAAATGATAATCAACACCCGATGTTGAAATTTTCAAGCCGCCATAAGCCTTTCAACTTGGGTTAACGACTCTGCCATAGGTACTGGCAATCACTACCAATGTCAAATGGAGCCTTCGGAAGCACGGAATCGTTAGGAAGTATTATGGAAATGACTGAAAAATGTTCTACTTACTATATTAGCTTATAAAACAGACTTACACCTTGGAAGCCGAGCTCCGCATCCATGACGCCGTCTACGATGGCATTGTCCAGGCCCAGCTTGCTGCTGATGAACCTCGTCACGCGCGAGGGGTTCGAGAACAGATCCTTCACGTGGAGACCATTTTCTGGAAAATAGTATTTTGTAAAAATAGGCAATGTTGATCGAAAATAGTAAGTAAGTCATGTATTGAGTATTTGTGTGAGTAGGCTTTTATTTGCCTTGTATTTTAGGAACCGTGATAGGTAGGGAGCTGTAATTTTTACAAATGATGTAGGTATGTCGATTGCCACTATTACAGCAAATACAAAAATCAGAAGGGGAGCTCCCATACAGCAAACGTAATATTTTGCCGATTTTTCATAGTACCTAGGTATAAATATATTAGGTTTTTGGTACGGAACCCTCTGTCTGACTCGCACTAGTTCATTATTTCGATAAATAGGTACGTATACTCACTGCTGATTTGAACGAAGGTTGGTTCGTCGACGACGTCCGCGAGTGTGCTGACGAGTTTGAGGGCATCGGGGACGGATGTCGCCAGCTCCATCGTCGACTCGTTCAACATGGGGCTCAGCCGGTGCATCAGCTGGGTCAACCTGGAGACGATGAAGAATTTGAATAATTATGGACCTAAATAAAATACCGTTTATAAATTGAACCGTCTGTCCCATTGTCTTGCCCCTGCTAGGGGTGTAAGCATCGCTAACTTTGCCGCTATAATCACCTTCGTATTATCTGGATTGGAAAAGTTATAACTTTTATAATACGACAAATACAATCGACCAGAGGTACATTCGATCTTCGGCAGAATTATTCGATTTCAGAAATCGTTTCTCCCTGAGACCAAAAAAATGTAACACTCCTGTTAGTGCAGTGCTATTTCTTCAAAGAGCCCCGGGTTCTTCAAACGGGACGACAAAAGACACATCATTGAGCCACTGTTAGTAGTCGTGTGAACTGTGACAGTGGCTTCCAATTTCCTAGATGTCGTAATTCAAATTCAAAATAAAAATAATAGTAATGGCTTTACATCAGGCGGATGTCATCACTTCAACGGACTAATTATGAAAAAATAATATTATACTTACTTGGACCGCTCATAGGTGGGAATTTCATCAAATTCGTCCAGAGGCGTGCACTCGTTGTTGATTGTGCAGAGAAAGGACTGCAGGAAGGGTAGCATGCCTGCACTGGGGAGCGCTCGCGCCGGGAACGAACCTGTTACACCCAGTTACACCATGATTCATTATCATTAGCTTGGTGGCGAAAAATTTGTTATTGTCTGTAAATTATAGCTTGATCTCTGTGGTACTAATTTAAACGTAAGTAAGCAAAATTAACTTCTATTTTAAAAGATTTCAGGCGAATTAAGTTTTTTAGATTATTTCTATTTTAAAAGATTTCAGGCGAATCAAGTTTTTTAGAGAATTATTTCTTATTATACCAGTAAGATGGCAGACAGGCATACGGTTTTCTTGATCAAAAGTAGTTACCGTAGTAGGTAGCCTAATACATTTGGAACAACAGTTTAGGGTTGATTTTTGAAAACTGGCGTTATAAAGCGACGTAACATGTTAATGAAATAGAGTGCAGTACTCACACGTGGGAAGGACCTCGTTGTCGACGTTCTCCCGCACTATGTGTAAGGTGCACATCACTGCTATCGCCCATAGTATGCCCGCTAGTGTTATCTGAAACAACAAATATAGCTATATTGTCACAAAATGCCATCTAGCTAAATTAAGCTAATGTGAGATGATGCTCTACCAACAACCCCGTGAGCCAAGCCAGCGTCACCTACGATTGGAGCACCGACTGATTAATGGATGAGGTCGTGGCCTAGAGGAAAACTCGAAACGAAACCTTTTAGCAACCAGACGGGTTAATACTTGATACGATAAGGCCAAAGGCCTCCCAAAAATGATGGCACAAATAAAAAAACGGCCACGGCACTTCCACTGTTCCGGATCACGGTAGCGGTTGGGATGACGCGGTGTTACATACACAGATATGCTAATTGATATATTTTTTAATCAAAACAGATGGACCGACGATTTGAAACAGGTCGCAAGGAAGTGACGCAGATGCGACAGGCGCAGGACCGTGTACTGTGGCGTAATTTTGGAGAGTCTAGATGCTGCAATGCTATGGGATATAGACAAGTGAATAAGAAATACACCATATAGTAGCATGTACGTACCACTTTTCGCTTTCGTATGAGGTAGTCCTTCCACAGCAGCAAGCGGAGCTGCCGCCGACCTTCCATGGTGAGCAGCTAGTGCTGCCTGGCGACATTCCTGGAACAAAACATACACATGTTAGTACGTACGTCTGGCAGGCGGAACCTGGTCTAATGTGGCTACTGTGGTCTATGAATTGATAGTTTGTCGTGTTGAAACTTAAAAGTGCAGAGAAGGCTAGCACTACAGAGGTTGCGTTTAATGTGATTTAATCAATAAAGATGTGTTGAGAATTTAACTCGGATTACAGAATGGTTTTAAATTTTCTCCTGTATAAGTCCTGTGATGGCTATACTTAAGAGTTACTATCAGTTACGTGGGATCAACGAAACCTCTGGCGTAGCTGCCTAGCAGGTCTAGCTTAACGTGCTTTTCGACGCATAGAAACGTTATTATTTGGAAAGGCCCTTAGCGGTCACCCATCTTAGGACCGACGATAGTTAGTAATAAAGCGTATGCAATTGTTTACAGAACAGTTAGCCAGCGAGGCTGCGAGTAGGTACTTCCTTGAGGGGCACTCAAGGGTTTAAGTGAAATAAAAAACTCGTTTGTAAACGAGTATTGTGTGGAGTAATGTTTAAATTTGAATTAATTAAAAAGTAAAAGCGATAAGAATATGACAAGCATAACATACAATACAATACAATGTTCATTTCCCAAGGCATTCCACAAGTGTGTAGCGAACATCGCGTGAACGGCAAAACAAGAGTAGTGTGGAAAATGAAAACAAGGCATTCCAAAAGGCGATTATTTCAAAGTTCTCACAAAATTCGCGATGCACCTTTCTAATTGTTTAACCAGTAATCGCAAATCGTCGTATCATTGTTTTAATTCGATTGCACATGGCAAGAAGGTTATCTTATAATCTTGTTTTGTGTGTACAGTCAATTCGTCAACTGGTTATCCCATCAAAAACATTAATGTAAACCGGGAGCCAAGTTCAATTTAAGTAAAGAATTGAGATCTATAGTGGGTGATAAGTTCAGTGTAAAAAATCTTAAAATTTTTGTTATAACAGCAAAAACTTTTTTAAAAAATGTAAAAATATTAACAACTAGCTGTTGCCTGCGACTTCGTAGGCTGCATTTTATGTGATTCTTTAGATTGATATAATTTTTTTTATTAATGAACCGATTGACATAAAACAAACACTAAATGTTAAGTGGAGTAAACCACAACGTAATAAAGAAAACCGCATTGCATTCGGTTGAGCAGTTGCGCTGAGATTAGCGTGCACAAACGTACAGACAAATAGACAGTAACGATTTTATTATATGTATTGATATTGATTTCTTGTTGGTTAAAAGTGAGGACTTGAAAGAAACACCTCCTATTACTGAGATTCAGGTGACCCTGCCTAACCTACCCTCTGCTACACACACTCGCACACATTTCAGTATCGAAAATTCGGTTGAGACCGCCTGACCTCGTGTCTGTGAATGAGTTGTCTATGTATGCGTCGTGTCTGTGAATGAGTGGTCTATGTGTGCGTAGCCTCAGCGAATTTAGTATGTAGGTTTCTGTATAGAACAACAAATACTCATAAAAGAAATAAAATGTTTTTAAGGCAAGCTCTCGTACAACAAACATGATATTTTTGCCGAAATTTGGTAGGGAACCCTCCGTACGCAAGCCTGACTAGCACTTGGCTAGTTTTTGAAGTAGGTATACCTACCTATTTATATCGACTACATACTACGGTTGTTAACTACGACCTACACAAGGATAAATTTAGATCAACAATGTCAAAATAAAGATAAAATTGTAAATATACTAAGTAGCATGAACACTCAGATTAAGTCTTAGATCATCTAACCACTGGGTCTAAGGATTAAGTAGGTATTGCATTAGTATACAGCGTTTTAGACGCTATCAATAATACTGACATCAAAATTATCGTCATTCTCAGTTATCCTTCGGTAATAATACGATAGAATGTGGGCTCGTATCCCTTTTTTTTACGTGAGAGCAAATTCTCATGGACGTTATACCGGACTCCTACCGTCTAAAAACCTCACCTAACGCCCAATAGTAATGGTTGGGAGCCCCGGGTAAGCCCTCGGAAGGATGTCCCAGGACTCCGAACAGACCTACGGCCGCCACTACCAACAACCCCGGGGCATCCTTCAGAGGGCTCAGCTCACAGCCGTAGGCAGTTGTGGGATACGGTGTGATTTGATCGGGTATTATACCTACCACTTCTTTAAGGGTTAAAGGGACACTCCACCAGTGGCGAAGGGTCCATTTACCTAAGCCGATTACTGTCGTCTTCAATTTTCAGAGCTGACAGTAACGTGTTATTGTTATTATACCTAGTAGATACTCAGAATTAATAATCCTCAAAAAATCGTTTTACTTAGATAATTATAGTAGTCAAATATACATACTAAGTTTAATTAATTATACCAAAAACAATAAAAGTATATAATTATATTAATTATTCAACACCTAAAATTAATAGATATTCGTAAACTAATATCGTTCGTTCGAACGAGAGCGCATAAATAAGATGGCTTATAAAAAAACCGATAATCGGCGCCCAAGACTGTCAATAGTCGTAATAATGTATTATTAATAATTCTAATGTCACTTACTGACAGTGTCGAGTTCGCCTAAACGCGCAACACGTAGGTACCTCTGTGTTATGTTAAGTTATCGCGATGTATGAATAAATTTAACGGATGACGAACCTCGTGTATGATTTTCAGAACTATCTGGTCAAAGTTCTTATTTCGTTTTTCCTTGTCTATGAATATTATTAATTATATTATTCGAGCAGCTACGAATAATAAGTCCATTGTTACATCTATACTAATATTATAAAGAGGAAAGATGTGATTATTTGTTTGTTTGTTGGCATCGAATAGGCTCCGGAACTACTGGACCGATTTGAAAAATTCTTTCACTGTTCGGAAGCTACACTCTTTGCGGTGAACATAGGCTATATTTTATTCCCGTATTCCCACGGAAACAGGAACTAAGCGGCTGAAACCGCGTGACGTCCGCTAGTTGGTAATAAAAAGGTGCGATGTGATCCAACTGGAATCTTCCTGGTTCCAAGCCAGAATCACCTGCAAGTGGTTCACCTGCTGAATAACGGACGAGGATGATGGTGAAAGAAAATCCTATACCTAAAATGGCCTTACCCTAACCAAAATAAAAGACTAACAAGCCAATTCAGACACAGGCTTTACTTTTGATGTCATATTTCACTGGGCTGATATCAAAATTGATTTGGTTTCTGTGTAAAAGCGTGTGGCGACAGGGTCCCGTGTTGTAACGGGTAAGAGTACAAAATGTCGCCACCCCAATACATCCCGAGGGTGTCGTAAGAGGCGACTAAGGGAACACTTTAGCAAAAAGATCCATTGCGTAGAGAAGGAAAACTCGAAATGAAACCCGGTTGTCAGTAAAATGACAATCGTTGAGTCAAGTTGAAGGGAATGGGTGGCTTGAAAAATTTCAACGGCGCGGGTCGCGGTGACCTGCGCCTGTCCATTTCAACACGGCAATAGGCTCACCACCTATTACGTAGGACATAAAACTATAAGGTGAAATGTGGACGTATACTATGCCTCTGCCTACCCTACAGCTAGGTATATGTATGTGCGTAATGTATGTAAAATCGTAAGTAACAAATTAATTATAACATACTTAAATGTATTATATTTGAAAGAGCATTGACTGCTGTTGACCTAACATACATTATAATACCTATAATAGTTTAATCAAAGTGACCTTTGCTGAAACTCGTTTTGTTTCTCTAAAATCGGCAACTATAGGTACATGCCATTACATGCTGTCAGATTCTTATTATATACAAATATATCAGAGAGCCCTTTTGGTAGTAACTAAGTATAATTTTAACAGTTTTATTCGCATACACATTGATTTATTATTGAACTAAGTGAACTTTAGTGGTACTTAAAAAGAAAATTATCTCAGCAGCTATCGATTGCAATGTAGGATTCATAACAGTACCTACTTAAATATCTTTTTCCAATTGATTCGATCAATCGAACTATACCGATGAATTTTTCAATCCCATTAACTGGTGTGTCCCGTGGTCTATCGGACCATATAAACTTTTGACGTGACAACGTCTTATAATTCGATGAAGCTGGCTGCACGCACGAAAAAACATGACGTTGTCGGCGTTACCTCGCTCTGAGGCGTTCGATTTAAGGCTGAGTTGTCACGTTCAACTATTATCAGTAAGCCAACTTCCGTTTTTTAATTCCAATACTGCGTATCTTTATAACGTTTGAGGGAGGTAGATAAACATAAATACCTATTCAAAGACTCATGACTCCTGAACCTCAGCAGAAACCCTTAAACCGGCACTCCCAACAATTCTTCTATCATAGTCTTCATATATGAAGTACCTATTTTAAGAGATCGAAGAAAGAAACCTCGGTAACAAACGACCAACATGATGTGGATATGCCTCTGCCCACCCTTTTGTAGAAATAGGCGTGAAAACATGTATGCATGCTACTTTAATCTCTCGTTAACTGCATCTCAACATTCAATTACGAACACCAGCAGTAAATCACAAAGTGCAATTAAGTACCGCGATAACATCCATTACAGTTGATGTAAGCAGGTACTTAATTATGTTTTATTAAATTCTGATGTGCAGAAAAACCCTTGTTAAATCTGTAGCTTATTATTTTGTTATGATGACATCCAGGTATTCAAGATCTCTGTCACAGTAAGGATATTCAATAGTATTGCATTACAAACTTACTAGGCTAATTAGACTTATAATAGCAAAAGCGTAACTTATCAGAATGGGAATTTCTCATAAAGGTAACTTATGAACAAGCCTGAACAAGGCAAGTGGAAAGAAAGAAACAAACGTATCTTTACGAGATATGTTTTTCTTTCCCATAACCTGCGCCGTTATTCAGCAAGTGTAGATGCCAAATTGTAGGTGAGGCAGTTTTGGGCACTGCAGACTGAAACCACTGTATACTCTTTATACTGTGCTGAAACCAGTGTTGCCAGTCGGGTCATGTCAGAAATCACCTAAAATTTTAAAAATGTAACCTTTTTGTATAAAAAGTAACCTTTTATATTTTTGACGTGACAACACGTCTTATAATTCGATGGAGCCGGCTGCACGCACGAAAAAAACATGACTCATGCGGCGTTTTTTACAGGAAAGGTATTGTAAGTTGAAGAAAACATCGATGAGTATTGCCCGCATTTCTTGATGTACCTATTAATAATTCAATCAATATCAATAATAATATCGTCTAAATGTCCTGCCGGTGGATTAAATTGTATGTGCCTGCCTAACCCTAGATACCATATTATTGAAATGGTATGAGCACAACTTCCTACTGTGCGTCTACCTGTTAGCTCGGTCATAGACGTATCGTTTGCGACCCCTGAGATCGCCCGCCGTGTCCAGGGATGGCGCGTGGTGGTGGAGGAGGAGGAGACGTCGTCAGATCACCGATATATTCGGTTCGACGTCTCCCCTCCACCTAACCTGCGGCCAGCAATCGCGAATCCCCCGTAACCGCGTTGGGCACTCCATCGCCTTGATCGGGAGGCTCTCCTGGAGGCAGCCATCGTGCAGTCCTGGATTCCGACAGCGGACAGGCCTGCCGATGTTGATACCGAGGTGTAGTGGTTCGGGAGAGCCATGTCGCACATCTGCGGTGCGGCGATGCCGAGGGCTAGGCCCAGACCGGCGAGGAAGCAGGTGTACTGGTGGACGCCGGAAATCGCGCAGTTGCGCGCGGATTGCGTTACCGCGCGCCGCCGGTACACCAGGTTTCGCCGGAGGCGTCGCCGTCCAGACGATGCGGCAGCCCGAGAGACTGAGCTCTACGATGGGTACAAGGAGGCCAAGAGGGCCCTCCAGACCGCCATCAAGCGGTCCAAAAAATTGGGCCGCGAAGAGCTGATGGAGACTCTGGAGCGGAACCCGTGGGGGCGCCCGTACCTCATGGTAAGAGAGGCATGGTATATAGTTACAATAAGTTTTATGACTCTAATAATTAGCTTTTTACGCAAAACCTATGTAGGTGCATATCTTTTTTCTGCAATGGAATTGAAGGTGGTGCTGGTAGTAACAATTTTAGTACAAACCAAATCCTTACTACGGCATATGATATAACTCAGTTGGACACTGAGCCCAATTTGTCTCATGGTCCTTTAAGAAATAAAAAAAAAATAGAGGATATCTAAAAAAATATTATGGCAGTTGTTTGGCAAATGTATTTTAAAATATCTACGTTAAATCCCCCCATTCCCAACCGACCACCTGAGTTATCCACCTGGTTGGTCAGCTATTTAACGAGGTATAACAATCTAGGGTTTTATTTAAATTCAATGAACAAACTAGTTTCATAGGTGACAGTGGAGGAATTCTCGTTGGGACCCCTTCACTCTTTTCTTATTGGGATTCCTTAGTTCTTTTGGGGCCCAGTAATGGGCGTTGTGATAGTTAGTTATGCCATCTTTATCAAATTTGGATTCATCTGTCCACAAGATATTTCTTAAAAAATGTAGGTCTTCTACGTCAGCCTTTAGCATAAATCTGCATAAGTCCAACCTTCTCGCGGAGTCTCCTTCTTCAATAGCGTGTACCGGCGTGTAATGGTACGGGTATAGGCCAGCAGTATGCACTGTAAACCACACTTTCCATTGCCTTCCCAGATCACGAGCAACTATATTTGTGGAAGTAGTCGGATCCGCTCGAAATCGTTCTTCTACTGCTAACGAAGCTTACAAACAAAAATTCTAAAACGTTAAACAGCGTTCCGATTCACGTTGCTTTTATGTAAAAAAAAAAAAAGTTAATCCTACAAATTCCGAAAAATCACCTAAAAGTAACCATGTCATTAGTGTAACCTAAAAGTAACCAATGCAGTTCAAAAATCACCTAAAAGGTAACAAAAGTAACCTTCTGGCAACACTGGCTGAAACCCTACTTGAGTAATTAAATAACTGCAGAGTATTTAAACAATGTCTTATTTTAATACTTCCGCCCATGGTATTCATATAAGTAGTATTATACGAGATCAGAGAAAGAAACTGTCTGTCTGTGTAGTCTGTGTAGATATGCCATTGCATACCCATTGGGAGAAGTAGGCGTAATTACATGAATGCATACTTCTTAAATCTCTCGTTAACAGCATCTCACCAGCAGTAATCTGTCTATATTATCTGTACCTAGGTACTTAGTGATTTAATCTACCCAGCGTATCCTCTCCTTAAGCCCTCGTGTTGATGACTCTGAGAGCAAGGATATTCAAATACGTGATTTGGAAAGAATTTCAAGTCTCAATATAGTATGACAATGAAACGATTTGTCGAACATAAATGAACTGTCATTCAGTGGACTGTGAATGTAACAGAGTAATATGATTTTACAAAAATCATCACAATACAATGATAATACGATACGACAACGAGAAAATTAAACAGTCGACAAAACATATCCGCCACAATACGAGTAAAATAGTACGATAATCAGTAAGTTCCGGGCAACATACGCATACAATACAAATGATACAATACGATCTCTCACGGCTACAGTATGTTTGGGAAATTCAAGTAAATTAAGCTATTTACGTAACCACTGTTATATTTGTGTTGTGATGACTGCAACTGAGAAGCAGATCTGATAATCTATCATCAAAACTGCAGATAAAAATAAGTAAATGATTCAAGAAAGCGAACAAAGTCTACAAGACAAATTATATTAGATATTTCTTAACGCTATTTCAAAAACATAACAGAATCGAATTAATAAACCAGGAACATAAACCCGACTATCCAAATCAAAAAAGTTTACAAGCCAACTGTTAACCGCAGCAATAAAGATGATTTTAAACACAAAAGCAACAATAATGCACGGTTATGAAGTAGCTATTAAGTAATATATGCAGGTCTATTATTAAACAGTATTATTATTCATATAATATGACATAAGAAACATAATATGTACCTTTTTAATTAATTTTATTCGTTTCGTCAGTACCTATGTATGTCATTAAGATGCATTGAAGTATTTAATAATCCGCAATAAATGCTTTAAGGTTTATCAAAGTAACGGTATTTCATAGAACACCTATGTAAAGAAAATTTTGCGGGGACGCACTTTTCTTTACTAAAACATAGGTGTTCTATGAAATACCGATGAGTTTAAATAGTGGGTCCGAGGAATAATCCCTGAGGAACGCCAAACGATATAGGTCACTGTATTGTAGGTGTTACACATGCTCGCGGACACAGTGCCCCTGATTTGACATCAGATTTAAACAATGTTATCTCAATTCCTTAAGTGCAGAAGCACTAAAGGAAAGAAATAAAGAATTAGTTTAGCAAATAATAAGACAAGTCTTAGGTTTTGACATTGAATGTCTTTATTATAATCATGCTTAATGTAAATTTTCCAGAATTATTTAGCTTTTTAGTTAATGAGTCATCTACAACATTCAATGGTGGTCACAGCATGTGAAGAACCTCTTCTCCTACTTGATTTGAGCTTACCCCCTTTTTCTCTTCAACTTTTATATTCCTTTGCGCTCGTCAACTAATAAGACTTTAGGATACGAATTCATGCACTCTCTTAACATGAACATGCAAATTTTGTAGGTACCTACTACGATTTTTTTACTTTTTATATCGCAATCTCTTGAAATTTAATAATTCATATTATAATTACGTGTGGTATGATATGCCGGCCTCCTTTTTCTAATGTGAGGTTAAATCCTCATAGATGTTACTCCTACCGAGTCTACCGACTAAAAAACTTTAAGTAACGCCCAACAGCCTACAGTTGGGAGCCCCGGGTAAGCCCTCTGAAGGATACTCCAGGACTCCCAACAGGCCTACAGCTACCACTGCGCCCTCGCCTAGGGGGTTCGGGTGCTATCCCGCGTCTTTGGGGGGTATGCCGTACTCCTACCGACTATAAAACCGCATGGCTATACTACACTATTACATTATTATTACATCGCTATACTATTTTTCATCTGCCTATAGCATTATTTTCATCTGCATGTTTTCATCTGCCGGGAACCCCTGTCACAGGGCAGAAAGTCCATACAAATGTCAATTCTGTCACTAACCTCTCTTCAAATCTTCTTCTTTTAATCTACAGATGCTGGTTTACATATAATTATTTCCATTTTTAAATTAGTCAGGTATACCGTATAGTATACTCGTATTTACTTAACTTTGGATAAATCTTGAATTCAAAATGTAAATAGGTACATATATATGTTAATTTTATTTTGACATGTTGACCTTATGAATCAGAGACTTGAATACACTAAAAACTTTATATTCATCACATGGTTAAGAACACGGTTCAACGTGAGATTTCATGGACGATATGTACTAATATTAAAGAACCTATAAATCTACACTATTATTATCAAAAGTTTTTTTAAATTTTTGAGTGTGTGTGTGTGTGCATGTTTGTAATGAATAGACTCAAAACCTCCTATGCCAACTTAAAAAAATATTTCACGCAAGGCTACATTCACCTTAAGTAACATAGGCTATATTTTATTCCCATATTCCCAGGGGAACGGGAGCTACGCAGGAGAAACTGTGTGACGTCCACTAGTAGAATATTAAATGTAATCGTAAGCTAGGAAGGAAATATGAACTGTCCTTCCAGAACGTGATATTTGTGTGATCTACAAATGTTTGTTTCGGAGTTTGGGTGTTTTCTATGTATAATATAATATGTATGTATTAAATTTACAAATATATAAATATATCTATTAGTCGTCTAGATCCCATAGCACAAGCTTAGGTATATAAGCTTAATTTAGGCTAGATGATATTGTGTGAGAATGTACACAAGTAAAATATTCAAATACCTTTAGAGGTGTAAAATAGGGAAGAAAACATCTTTCTTATAAAATTACTTTATAATCAATTATTTCATAGAATGGCCTTCCCTATGGGGTTCCAAGTTTGAGGCGAGTAAAACCCATAAATACATATTAAAAATAAATTTTATTATTACACTTACACTGTGAACACCACTAGCCACACACTGCGCCCACTGTTAAAAAATCTGGTCACTCAGGCGCAGGATTGGCTAGGACACGTGTATTTTTAAACGACATATTGAATTTGTAAACGAATTTAATATAACATAATTCACCTGCGAATTGATTTCACACTTGCACTTTGAATCATGTTTTCCAAAATTTATAATTCACGTCATCAATATATTATAATGTTCAGCTAGATCTCGATAAAATATATTATGTCAGTATGTATTCGCATTGCATTCATAATAAGTTTCACAGACCACATTACTCTGTTGTACTTATACTTTACATTACCTGAAAAATACAGACGTAATAACATATAATTAAAACATAAAGTTATAAATGTCCTTTGCACGACTTCTGACAAAGAAAAACGTCCAAGAACATTAACGCCCGAAGGTATGTTCAGTCACTTTTTAGCATTTATCTTACGAGATTAAACATCACATCTACCACGGGGCGGAAACTCCATAGAAATGTTTTGTCTTCAATTCTGTCACCTACAATAGCTCAGTAAAAAACACGTTATGTTTGTAAAGAGCTTCCCGCAAAATATCCTCCAACCATAATGACAGCTGTGGCGGGGGTGGGGAAGCTCGCTCAGTGGGGGCAGGGAGTTGTCTATCTGTATGTAATACTATTAAATTATTTTTGCGCATACAATCATTGTGTCAACCCCCTCCGCTGTTACCTTAGACAAGGATATCTGAATTTTACGCTTTCAACTTCGATAAACACAGACACAGATTATTTACATTTAACACATAAATGGGTACCTCATAATCAAACTTAGGTACCTACCCTGCATTAAGGTCACCTGTAATGGTAGTTTTAAGTATGATAAATGTTTTGCCTATGATAAGTCGAGCGAGGTTATGTAGATAATTTTAAGTAACTTAGTTTGAATAATTCATAAATTTACAGGATTTTAAATTGAGGAGGTTTGAATAATTCATTATTCGTTTGCGAGATTATACATAGTTGAATTGCCTTTCAAATAAGTACATAAATCTTGTTTCTCTATTTCCATTAAATTTTAAAGTTTAATTCCATTAAAGTTGAAAGGAAAATATGTTTTATTTATTTGAATTTAGATGACACACGAATCCTCAGTTTAGTCATAATTTTAAATTACATTTTTATATTGTACAGAAACGGCTTCTGAAACTTTATACAAACATTGAAATATGCCAAACGTAGTAGCCACGCCACCCATTGTGCGTCCTTGTTATATAAATAGTTAATGTCACCAAATTATGAAGAACCAATTGTTTGAAATTCGGTGAAGCATTTGACACTCTCAACAACAATATGTATTACAAGTTTTATGTCATTACCCGTTGAATGCCGCATGAAACCCGAGTTGCCAATCTCCCGAACAGTCGATTGCTTTGGCAACCATGGCGGCCAACTTTTTTCGTTTGGTTCTCCTCGCACATTTTTCGATATCTATGGCTGTATGGTCGCGGGTCTAAGTCTTTCTGTATGAATTAATGTGTAGAATTGGTTATGGTACTGAATGAGATAGCTTGCCGAGTGAATGTAATGAAAAAAAAAGTCGAAATCACGATTTGATCGCTGTCATTATTTATTGTTTGTTTGGCGCCGTTCATAGAAAGTATTAATACGATTAATTTTTGAATATTTTCGTTTATTCTGTTTCAAATATTGTTGTTTTGCATTTAAAAGTATCCTGTCATGTTGTTTAACAGCTGTGATAAATATTTTCAGTGTAATTCGAAGTTATATTTGTAAAATTTGATAAAATAACACGCGAAGGTCACCATTATTTTTTGTTGTTGTTTTTGTTGTGCAGTGCTCGTATTTAACCGATATTTGTTGAGATTTTCTCAATAGAAACTATAATCTTTTGTCAAAATACCATTTAACATTTAACATATGAATAATTTATGTGAAAATCTATAATAAAAATGGGGGGGGGGGGGGTTTTAATAATTTAAGATTACATAGCCTCGATATCCCCAAAATAAACAAAAAAATAAACAAATAAATAGGCAGAAACATTTTATTTTATTTTCGGAGATTTTATATCTACAGATTATTATTTTTTTGGTGAAAGTGAATTGTTAATGTGTATATTTTGTAAATAAAATAATTTATGTCAGAAAACTGCTTTTTATTTTGAATTACAGGGTAAAATCTGAGAGTACTCCTTCATTTTCCCCATCCTAATTTTCGGCCAAATATCATAAATCCATTACACATGGGGTGTTCTCGGATTTAGTGTAGTTATTTTCGTCAGTTATCCAGCATTATGAAACAGTAAGTATTTATGTAGTACGACTCCTGTAAAAGAAATAAGGATATATTGTGTGACGTCCGGCGTGCAGCCGCCGTTCCCGCCGGTGGCGTGGGCACCGCCTATGGATACGCCGGCGTGACCACGCCACCGGCGGGATTGAGCGGGCTCGATTGACCCAGTTCAGTGATTTCGTCAGTTTTTGTCGTAGAACAAAAATGTTTGCACTGTTTGAAAAGGATTCTTTAATTCTTTAGCTCTATAAATCTGCATTCTTAACTAAAAACGTTACGGATCCTCATTGCCGTAAACCATGTCACGTGGTTGTTTTGTCACAGTCGTCTTTTTGGGAAGTTGTCGTTTTGGGACAGTCGACGTTTTGGGAAATTGTCGTTTTGAGACAGTTGACGTTTTGGGAAGTTGTCGTTTTGAGACAGTTGACGTTTTGGGAAGTTGTCGTTTTGGGACAGTCGACGTTTTGGGAAGTTGTCGTTTTGGCACAGTTGTCGTAGTGAACCTAAAGTTTGCTATGATATTCTAAATTAAAAAGCATGTAAGTTACGTAGTTTGATATTGCATACCCCTAAGTGATATAAAAATTAAAATGTAATTTTGGGGTACATCAAAGTAACAGTAGGTATACCAAACATTACCATTCATCATTACTTCAAATCAATTTAATCACCTAGGAAGTTAACTGATGATAATATCACCATCACCACATTGTTGTTATTGTTGGACATTCTCACACAACATCATCAAGCCCAAACTAAGCTATAAGCCCCTGTGCTATGGGCTCTAGACGACTGATAGACAAAAAAAAAATGTTTATTTCATATCACAATCTTTGTTTACAATGTTTTTCAGTAGGAATCTCCATGTAAGCTAAGATAATGCTTGTGTTTGGAAATTCCCCTCTTCCACAGTCGTTTTCTGAGTTTAGATTTACTTCTACAGACGTTCAATTTATTTTAACAGTTAATCTATGTAGGTGATTAAGCTAAGACTAAACAAATACAAGTAATAAATTAAAGATAGAAAAAAGAAAAAGTAAAGGTGTACAGACGGACAAAAGATGCGCGCTCGTGTGAGTGTGAGTGTGAGTGTGAGTGTGAGTGTATGTGTGAGGAGTGTTGAACGTGTTTGTGGTGTAGGTAAGTACTGTTGTTTTATTTTTTTTATTTTTCTATGTAATGCCATTAACTCATTTTTGTCGGTTATGCGAGATGGATGAGGATGGGTGTAACGGACGGATACTATTTATTGATTACTTGTAATACATTTTCAATATCATCATAGGTCTTGGACTTAAGCCAGTTTACAACAGCATCTTTACAGTCTTGTAGGGTAAGGGGGTAAATATCTATGTCCTTGCTAATCAGATTGTACAATCGCGTTGATTGTCTGGGGTATTGTCGACCAGCGAAAGTTGATTTGACCATAACTGTAGGGGCTGTAAATTGTTTCCTTCTACCAGTTAGTTTTCTGGGGTCAAAAGTCAAAGATTTGTGTTTCTTTAAAATTGTTTGGAGCACATAAAGTTTCCTAACCGTCAAAATGGACGTATCTGCGTAGAGGCTTTCTGTTGGGAACCTAAAAGGCCTAAAAAACATGACCTTAAGCAGCGACCTTTGAGCTCTTACTAGTTCTAGAAACTTTGTTTTGGTGGCTCCACCCCAAGCTGGTAAGCAGTATGTCAGTACTGATTGTGCAAGTGATAAATAAATTTGCTGCAAGAGACCGTTCGTTGTCACGTGACGCAATAATTTAAATGTCCAGATCAGTTTTCTTACCCGTGTCATTAATAGTTCAGTGTGGCTGTGCCATGATAGACGCTGATCGATCATTATGCCAAGATATTTAATGTCAGTAACCTTTTCAATTTTTGTGCAAGAACAAGCTGAGCCAAAAATATCCCGGCACTTATGTATTTTTATATCAAACGCAGGTGGCTGGGAACACTCATATTTGGTAAAAGTGATAAATTTTGTTTTAGACGCATTTAAAGTTAATAAGTTTAGGTCAAGCCAAGCTGCTATTTTAGTAAGACCGAGTTCTGCATTTTGTTGAACATCTTTCCATGTTCGACCTCCAAACACAACAGCGGTGTCGTCTGCATATGAGAAAATGTGAGCACCTGCGATTTTCATATTACAGAGGTTGTTTATGTAGAGCAGGAAGAGAGTTGGACCTAAAGACATACCTATATATTTCTAAATACATACATATTATACATAGAAAACACCCAAACTCCGAAACAAACATTTGTGGATCACAAACATATTTGGACCGACCCGGTAATCGAACCCGGGACCTCAGCGTGGCAGGCGAGACACTACCGAATGCGCCACTGAGGCAGTCAAATTAATGAATGTATAAACATAAACAAAGATATTAATATTTTTGTTGATATGATATTAATAAGACCTACAGATGTGTTATTACCTATCTCAATGACCGCAACGAGGACGCTTATAATGAGACATGACAGCATGTCCAATCTGTTTGGTTCAGGATGTGATAACCATTATACTGAAGGTTGACAATGTTATTTCAATCTGCTGCGATTAAACAATCATACAAAAGAGATGATTTTAAAAGCGTTAATTTCATCACAAATTTACGTAGGTACATAGTCACGCCTTTATCCCCGAAGGGGTAGACAGAGGCATAGTATACGCCCACATTTCACCTTATAGTTTTATGTTCTACGTAATCGATGGTGAGCCTATTGACTTGTTGAATTGGACAGGAGCAGGTCGTGACGGACGCTGTTGAAATTTTTCAAGCCGCCCATAAGATCTTCAACTTGGCTTAATGATTTTTATTTTACTGGTTTTAACATTTTGATGTTAGAAACCGCCCGCGATACGATATTGGCTAATTTTTAACCGACTTCAAAAAAGGAGGAGGTTCTCAATTCGTACGCTATGTTCTTTTTTTTTTGTATGTATGTTACGCGATAGCGGCGCCAATTATGGATGGATTTTGAAAATTCTTTTTTTGTTTGAAAGAGGCTACTTCTGAGGTGGTCCCATATCCAGGGTATCAGGATCTGATGCTGGGATCCAGGAGAAATCGAGGGCAACCACCGAAAATTGTAGGGACAACTAGTGCGTTTTTTAACTTTTTGATTAAGTGCTTTAATGTACTAAAATTTAATGAAGGTCTGGAGTCGATCTGATGATGGAACCGAAAGACAGTCGAGGGAATTCCTTAACGATTTACAGCAGTTACCTTGTGTTTCGGCTTGATTGATTTGTGTTGATGAGAACTTTACACCTAGATAGAAATACTTTTCGGTCCACCCGTCACTTAAAATAAAAAAAATTGCGTGTACTTAGTGTACACACGTAAGAAGTGAAACTTCTTCATAAACTTAATTTTCACCTCACCTTAAATTAAGTCAAAAAGTACAAAAGTACAAAAGTCCAAAAGTCCAAAAGTCCAAAAGTACAAAAGTCCAAAAGTCCAAAAGTCCAAAAGTCCAAAGTCCAAAGTCCAAAGTCCAAAGTCCAAAAGTCCAAAAGGCCAAAAGTCCAAAAGTCCCAAAGTTCCAAAGTCCTAAAGTCCCAAAGTCCCAAAGTCCCAAAGTCCCAAAGTCCCAAAGGCCAAAAGTCCCAAAGTTCCAAAGTCCCAAAGACCCAAAGTACCAAGGTCCCATCTAAAAGTCCAAAAGTCCCAAAGGCCAAAAGTCCCAAAGGCCAAAAGTCCCAAAGTCCCAAAGTCCCAAAGTCCCAAAGTCCCAAAGTCCCAAAGTCCCAAAGTCCCAAAGTCCCAAAGTCCCAAAGTCCCAAAGTCCCAAAGTCCCAAAGTCCCAAAGTCCCAAAGTCCCAAAGTCCCAAAGTCCCAAAGTCCCAAAGTCCCAAAGTCCCAAAGTCCCAAAGTCCCAAAGTCCCAAAGTCCCAAAGTCCCAAAGTCCCAAAGTCCCAAAGTCCCAAAGTCCCAAAGTCCCAAAGTCCCAAAGTCCCAAAGTCCCAAAGTCCCAAAGTCCCAAAGTCCCAAAGTCCCAAAGTCCCAAAGTCCCAAAGTCCCAAAGTCCCAAAGTCCCAAAGTCCCAAAGTCCCAAAGTCCCAAAGTCCCAAAGTCCCAAAGTCCCAAAGTCCCAAAGTCCCAAAGTCCCAAAGTCCCAAAGTCCCAAAGTCCCAAAGTCCCAAAGTCCCAAAGTACCAAAGTACCAAAGTCCCAAAGTCCCAAAGTCCCAAAGTCCCAAAGTCCCAAAGTCCCAAAGTCCCAAAGTCCCAAAGTCCCAAAGTCCCAAAGTCCCAAAGTCCCAAAGTCCAAAAGTCCAAAAGTCCAAAAGTCCAAAAGTCCAAAAGTCCAAAAGTCCAAAAGTCCAAAAGTCCAAAAGTCCAAAAGTCCAAAAGTCCAAAAGTCCAAAAGTCCAAAAGTCCAAAAGTCCAAAAGTCCAAAAGTCCAAAAGTCCAAAAGTCCAAAAGTCCAAAAGTCCAAAAGTCCAAAAGTCCAAAAGTCCAAAAGTCCAAAAGTCCAAAAGTCCAAAAGTCCAAAAGTCCAAAAGTCCAAAAGTCCAAAAGTCCAAAAGTCCAAAAGTCCAAAAGTCCAAAAGTCCAAAAGTCCAAAAGTCCAAAAGTCCAAAAGTCCAAAAGTCCAAAAGTCCAAAAGTCCAAAAGTCCAAAAGTCCAAAAGTCCAAAAGTCCAAAAGTCCAAAAGCCCAAAGTCCCAAAGTCCCAAAGTCCCAAAGTCCCAAAGTCCCAAAGTCCCAAAGTCCCAAAGTCCCAAAGTCCCAAAGTCCCAAAGTCCCAAAGTCCCAAAGTCCCAAAGTCCCAAAGTCCCAAAGTCCCAAAGTCCCAAAGTCCCAAAGTCCCAAAGTCCCAAAGTCCCAAAGTCCCAAAGTCCCAAAGTCCCAAAGTCCCAAAGTCCCAAAGTCCCAAAGTCCCAAAGTCCCAAAGTCCCAAAGTCCCAAAGTCCCAAAGTCCCAAAGTCCCAAAGTCCCAAAGTCCCAAAGTCCCAAAGTCCCAAAGTCCCAAAGTCCCAAAGTCCCAAAGTCCCAAAGTCCCAAAGTCCCAAAGTCCCAAAGTCCCAAAGTCCCAAAGTCCCAAAGTCCCAAAGTCCCAAAGTCCCAAAGTCCCAAAGTCCCAAAGTCCCAAAGTCCAAAAGTCCAAAAGTCCAAAAGTCCAAAACTCCAAAAGTCCCAAAGTCCCAAAGTTCCAAAGTTCCAAAGTTCCAAAGACCCAAAGTACCAAGGTCCCATCCAAAAGTCCAAAAGTTCAAAAGTTCAAAAGTCCCAAAGTCTCAAAGTTCCAAAGTCCCAAAGACCCAAAGTACCTATGTCCCATCCAAAAGTCCAAAAGCCCAAAAGTCCAAAAACCCTTAAATGACATGCTATCCCTGGATAAAGTACTCTTAATGCGAATCCACCGTGGCGCGTAACCAAAAATCGTGACGTGACGTGACGTGACGTGACGTGACGCAAATTTTTTTCCAACGCCGATAAAGAAGTTTCACTTCAAAAATAAAAATTTTAAATAAAAAATAGAACCGACTTCATACAAATCCTTAAAAATAAAATTTACCTAGCACATTGTAATTTGTATTTTGATTTATCCGATTTTATTCAATATAATATTGAAGTTGGTGCCATTAATAATACCTACCTAAACCTATGAGTTTACTTGGCACCGACTTCAATATGATGTTGAATAAAATCTGATAAATCAAAATACATATTACAATGTGCTAGGTAAATTTTATTTTTAAGGATTTGTATGAAGTCGGTTCTATTTTTTATTTAAAATTTTTATTATAAAATTACTGTCGAATTTGACGGCCAATCAGAGACCCTATAAATCCTATAATACATATATTTATAAAATCTGTTCTTTTGGTAAACCCAATACGGGTCTCGTAAGAAAGAAAGAATGATTGTTTTAGTCACCTGTACAAGCTAGGCATTAACATAATTGATTTAGGTATGCATTTTTCTTATATAAAATAACATTTCAGTTTAAATAAATTGTTATTCATGTTACAAAGGGATTTATTCAGCGTAATGGGCCATTACATTTGATAATGTATAAAGTCTGTAATGTACTACTGTTCAATCGTAACTTATGAAACCAGCAACATGAGAAGATTTATTGCTCAATTAATTAATTAACTAAGTATGATTTATTGTAAGGTGTAATTAATATCTGATGTACCTACTTTTCGTTTTTCTTAGTACCTAATAATGCTTTGCAATTCCTGGAACAAATCAAGAAAACGGGTGCATGGAGAAGATAGTACAACTAGAAAAATCTGTGGTTACTGTACCTACAATCGCCATCATACAGGTAAATTGGAAATTACAAGTTCGACACGGTTTTTCCAATACTTACGAATAAAAATGAAAAAAAATGGGGGCTGTGCTCACTTTGACCGAAGGTGCAGACCGCAGAACGCAGCCTGTGAGCTATATTAGCCATTACTATAGCGTGCATTTTTTTAAAAAATATGCCTATTCTAATTTGAATTTTTGTAAAAAAAGGTTTATAATACCTAGGTAGGTCTTGTACTATGTGATTTTATCAAATAGACGTAAAAACAAGTTCTGGAAAAGAGTCTTGAACCGATGAAACGCTCCAGTTTTTATCTTGTAGTAGGTAATACACCTGAATGTTCTATTCAATGACTGTTTACAGCCTAAACCGCCGCGCAGACGAAAAACTATTCGCGACGCACCACAGTCTGAGAAATATCTACGACGGGCAATAACCAAGCAGTATTTTAGGGTTCCGTACCCAAAGGGTGAAAACGGGACCCTATTCATGAGACTTCGCCGTCCGTCTATCTGTCTGTCACGTAGCTGTATCTCAAGAACCGTGATAGCTAGAGAGCTGAAATTTCACGGATGATGTATTTCGGTTGCCGCTATAACAACAAATATAAAAATCAGACATAGGTATAATAATATTTAAGAGGAGCTCCCATACAACAAATTTTGCCCTTTTTTTGGTACGGGAACCCTACGTTCGCGACTCTCATTTAGCCCGTTTTTATGCGCCGCAGACTCGATCGCACCAAAGTCTGACTTCTGCGCCAAACCTTATGTGCAAACGAGTCTGCATCATAATTTCCTTTGCGAGATAAGTACAAGACGCGCAGCAACTGAGCTACCGGACCGTCACGAGTTCTAAACGGCGATGTCTGTAATTTTACATGCGACTAACTCATCTGATTGTTGTGTGAACGATGATATTACTATTTCGCAGGAAACAGATATTTTTTCTATCACATCTTGCATATTTAGTGTGTTAGAAAAGATAGCATCCATACATAGGTATTTACCGGTTAGGTACTTATGGATTTATTTTCGTGTGGAAATCCCTCATGGATGCTATGCAGGACTCTTACTTACTAAAACCACATGTGTCTTACGGATTGTGAGAGTGGACCCCAATGCCAATGCGCCACGGCTTTCCATCAGGCTGGCGACTTCAATTTGGCGAGCTAAATAAAAAAAAACCACTGTCTACGCTCGGGGGCCTGGGGGTAAGTCTTTGGAAACTTTGGAACGATGTACCAGGATAAAATACTTATGGATGTTATGAGGATAATTTCATTAATTTCCTTGTCTAGTAGGAATTTTGGGGGCTGTTAGCGAAGTGCATTAAGAAATGCATCTTTTTACTAATAAGAAAGGGGAATATCTTATAGATTTGGTTGTAAATAACTTTGATCGGTAAGTGGTTATATCAGTATTACATCTATTATATAGTATTACATCTCCATACGCATCTTTTAAGCTTGTCCTATCAAATCTTACATCCGATGAATTCATTGATAATTCCTTACATAAATAGGAGTAGTTATTAATGAATAGAAAATTACATTAATTATTATAAAAACAGCCCTTTATTAGGTAGGTATTGTCCCAATTTAATACAACCCGACTACAGGAGTAAGCGATACGATCTCAAGTCACGCGATTGTATCGCGCGAATATCTATTGGGACCTGTACAATAAACTATGACTGATCGCCAGAATGCAGGAATAAACTTATCCATAATCAACTGTCTGCGTTAATTAAGACACCCATTTTAAGGGGTTCCGTACCCAAAGGTAGATACTATAGGTAATTATTTGTGTAAAGATTTCGAGATTCATGAGACTTCGTCGTCTATCTTTGGTTATCCATCACGACTCTGAATTGACGTCGAGAGCTGAAATTTTCACAGATCATTTATTTCAGTTGCCGCTATATAAAAGCCGCAAAAAATACTAAAATCAGAAAAATATTAATATTTAAGGGGGACTCCTATACAACAAACGTAATTTTTGTCGGTTTTTTGTATGGAACCCTGCATCCGCGAGTCCACGCAACTACACGACTAGGCGACTGCAGTCGCATGGTTAAATCGCGCGATGATCTCGAGTTCGTTCGTGACTTGCTTTGAAGCTGATGACTGCTTCAAGCACTTCACAGCTCCTTATAGAGTAAATATTAATGTTCAAACTTTATGGATACCATGACCCAGCTGAAGAGATTGCGTGTCACTGCCGACCCCATTGTCACGACCCTATTGAGATTCCAAGTATTTACGTCTCATTGCACAATTACGTCGAAGCGATGGTATGGTATCAATATTGAGAAATGGTCTTCTTGTGCTAATGAATTATTGCTGATTTTATTGAATACTAGCTGATGCCCGCAGCTTCGCCCGCGTGAAATTTGTTCCCGTACCCGCTTCCCATGGGAACTTATTCCCGGGATTAAAGTAGCCTAAGTTACTCCTTAGTACATAAGCTATCTGCCAGTGACAGTCCCGTCCAAATCGGTCCAGCCGTTCCAGAGATTAGCCGGAACAAACAGACAGACAGACAAAAATTTTAAAAACATATTTTTTTTTTTATGTGTACCGTATATACATTCATATGCAGCAGCGCATGTAGTAGAAAACGGTTATTTTAATATTACAAACAGACACTCCAATTTTATTTATTTGTATAGATTATCCTCTTTATGATTAATGGACTGACAACCTCATATTTACTGAATGTCTATTTGTTTCATATAAACAGGTATTTTATTTAATATTCTTTATCATTTTAATCATGGGGGCCTGAGGACAAAGATCTGATCTCGGAGATAAAACTTATACGCGACTAGAGGACGTCACGCGGTTTCACCCGCGTAACTACCGTTCCCGTGGGAATACGGGAATAAAGTATAACCTATGTTTACCGGGGCGAGTCTAGCTTCCCAACAGTGAAAAAAAAATTTAAAATCGATCCAGTAGTTTCGGAGCCTATTCGATGCAAACATAAACAAACAAACGTACAAACAATCAAATCTTTCCTCTTTATAATATTAGTATATATATCTATACAAGTGACTCCCATGCCCGGGCATGCCCCATACAAAGGATAGTCATCGCCATACAGAGAGACAGCGATGCAGCGAGTGTATTTGGCACAAACGCACCAGGTAGGGTCAATGAAACCAGCCTATTGCAGTCTTCTGCTGGAGGTAGGCCTCGTCATCATAATCATACTATAATACACGATCCTGCGCCTTGGTCGGCAGCGTGTGTGTAGCGCCTCTGGTGTTGCAAACTTCCATAGACCACGGTATCCACTTTCCATCAGGTTCAATAGGGCACCGCAGACGTGTCTTTGCCCAAGACTATCGGCCTCCATGACCGAGGGTGGTTAGGGGGCTGCTCACCGGTCCTTTCAGAAGCAGGCCCTAGACAACAGCGTGACGTGAGGGATTCACGCACGCCCCACCAAGAAGCGGGATAACACCCGAGCAATCCCCCAAAGACGCGGGATAGCACCCCCCCCTCCCTAGGTGAGGCCGTAGTGGTAGCCGTAGGTCTATTGGGAGTCCTGGAGTATCCTTCCGAGGGCTTACCCGGGGCTCCCAACGTAGGCTGTTAGCAGGACACGTGATGTATTTTAGTCGGTAGGAGGCAACTCTGCAACTCTCCCCCCCGAGTTCCGCAGTCGTCGGCCTGGGCGCCGCCGACGTGTCTTCGCCGAGGACTATCGGCCTCCATGACCGGGGTTCTGAGGACGGTGAGAGGGTCGCTCACCGTCCTTACAGAAGCAGGCCCATGACGGCAGCGCGACGTGAGGAACTCACGCACGCCCCCCCCTTAGAAGCGGGATCACACCCGAAACCCCCCCAAAGACGCAGGTTAGCACCCGAACCACCCCCCTGGGCGAGGCTGTAGAGGCGGCTGTAGGTCTGTTGGGAGTCCTGGGACGTCCTTCCGAGGGCTTACCCGGGGCTCACAACCATAGGCTGTTGGGCGTTAAGTGAGGTTTTTTTAGTCGGTAGGAGTCCGGCATAACATCCATGAGGATTTTCCCTCACGTAAAAAAAAAGGCAACTCTGTAGGATGTTCTTCACGTTAAAAAAAAGGCGGTTCAATAAATTCAAATGTGTTAATTGGACCTAAACGTAACAAGGTGATCCGGTTTGTAGCAGAACTGTTAGTGATAACATGTTTTGCATTAATGCAGATAATGTTCTCGAATTCGTTGTCACATGACGCCCCTTTTTCTAAAATCAATTTGAGAAACATTTAGTATTTATTTATTTATTTAAAACTTTATGCACAAAAATTGTACAAAGGTGGACTTAATGCCATAGGCATTTTCTTCCAGTCAACCTTAGGGTGATGCAGAGATGAGTAAGTTAAGGAAGGTGCTCAAAGTTAGTTTAAGACAATTTGAGATGAATATATCTACTGCAGAACCTAAAGGCATTTACCATACATAAATAAGTATACATATATTACTTAACATAAAAATGCACCGCAATGCAAGGAGGGCCGATTGCACTAGGAAAGATGAATGACTCATACTTGAAGTGTGAGAGGGACAGAGAAGAAGTAGAATATAGAAGATAGAGAAGTAGTATTCTGACTAAACCTTTTTTTTAACGTGTTCAAAATCCGTCATGGATGCTATGCCGAACTTATACGGACTAAAAACCACGTTCCGTACTACTACTACTGCCTGCGGTTGGGAGTTGGAGCCCCGGGGTAGCTGTAAGTAAGGGCGGGCAACGCCACAACAAGCAATAAACAAATAAACAATGTGGGCGGTCAGACCGGTCATGAACGAGCGACTGGAGAGGAGCCACGGCGCTCTCTCCTACCGGTTGTCACAGACAAGACCATGGCACAAATTAGAGATAGTACAGATGGAAACCTACGTACTAAATTTGCGAAGGCTACGCACACGCTACAGACACGAGGTCAGGAGGTCTCAACTTTATTTTTGACTAGCTGACCCGCGCAACTTCGTTTACGCCACATAAGGTGTATAAAAGGACAGCAATTCTTTCAACAGACTCATGGGAGCGTATGAAACTGCCCTGTTTGCTTAATCATAAAAGAGCTTTTTTTTTTTTTTTTATACCACTAAGGTGGCAGACAAGCATACGGCCCACCAGGAGGACCAGTTAAGTCCATTCTAAAACAATTCAGTCCACGCCTTCGGCGCGGACTAAATTATTTTACAATAGCCTTAATCATTAAGCTCTTTTATGATTAAGCCAACACGCCAGTCTAGATTTGCACTTACATTTAAAGGAATCCTTTAATTTCTAGGTTTTGCGAAAGCTGAGATGCCTCTAATTCCTGAACTACAAAACTCTCATCATTGAAACTTGTGTAAAAAAATCCTTAAAGTACTCTCTTTATAACACTGGGACAATTTTTGGAATCGGACTACGCATTATGAAGTTACAACTTAAAAACCATTTTGTCTTTCATCCTCTCTCCCACAGGAACCGGGCAAAATGTCGGGATCAAAAGTATCCTAGAACCTTCCTCGGATTATAAGCTCTGATTGTACCAAGTTTCATTCAAATCGATTCAGTAGTTTCGGCGTGATACTTATTCGGGATACAGACAGACAGACAGACAGACAGACATGAAAAGTTTAAATTACATTTTCGGCTTCAGTATCGATTAGAGAACGCCCTACAAAGAAAATTTTCAAAATATCTTCCATGTACAGACTCTATACCCTCTACAGTTTTATTATATGTATAGATACTGATTTGTGCACGCGAGTGTGTGTAGCAGAGGGTAGGTGTGAAAAAAGTACATACATGAGTTTTCTATCTGTAGTATCGTATCTCTAATTAGTGACCATGGGCCTCCATGACCGGGGGCCTGAGGACGGCGGCGTGGAGCTGCGTTGCATCTTACGATTTCATTTGTTTTACAAAACCAACAGATTGATAGTATACATCGTGTTAATTTGGCGCCATTACACTTTGATTGTAAGTGTCAGGGACATAACCTTTGTTATATCTGCATGCAATGAGCATGGTGGTGGGCAACCATGTTTCTTGTTTCACCCGTGATAAGTCGAGGTTATATCCGAAATTTCTTTTCTTACCGCTCTTAACCCTAGAAAGATAACCTGCGTCAAATCGACTACACTTGAATCGAAGTGCCGCATGGTTATCTTTACAGTATTGTACAATATGGTTATCGATCTATTGTTAAAAAAAAAATTATTTATCAATCAATATACATATAACAAAATCGTAACTGCCTGTTTGTCTGGACGTTTGTGCACACTAATCTCAACAACCACGTAACCGATTGTAATGCGCTTTTCTTAATTGCGTTGTGGTTTGCTCCACTTAACATTTAGTTTTTGTTTCATGTCAATCGGTTCATAAATAAAAAAGGTACTGCTTGTTCGCTCAACTTTGCCGCTCGGCTCCATACTAAAGTCGAATTTTTAATTAGACGAAGTAAATTGACAGCAACTAATCTCACTTCTTCATACAATGTTGCGTATTTTCTATGACGAAGTGACATTAGCTACTACCAATTTACTTCGTCTAATTAACAATTCGGGTATACGCCTCTACGCCAGCGGCAAAGTTAGAGCGAACGGGTAGTACCTATATCAATCTAAAGATTCACATGTAAAATGCAGCGTACGAAGTCGCAGGCAACAGCAAGTAGTCAATAAAATTTAAAACTACGTAGGACGTAGTAGGCTCTGAGGTCCATAGTCTGATACAAGCGAAACCGTGGGGCACAGCTAGTTAAGATTCCTTAACCAAAGGGTATAAACAGGACCCTATTGCTGAGGCTCTCAAAGCCGTCTATCCACCTGTCTATCACTGGCTGTATCTCAGGAACAGTGAAATCTAGATAGTTGAAAATTTTACAAATGATGTATTTCTGTTGCCGTTGTAACAACAACGAAAACCAGGAAAAGATCTTACTAAGGGGTAACCCTTAAGGAAGAAAAAAAATACGCTTGTTGTATGGGGGTCATCCTATACAATAAGCGTATTTTTTTTGCCTTTTTTGTCCTTTTTACTAAATAGTTACTACGTACTGTTACTGAGACTTTGCTTTCGGCCTCTCTGTCTGTCTCCAGTCAACCGTGATAGCTAGACAGTTGAAGTTTTCACAACTGATGTACTTGTAATTTTATTGTCACTATAACAACAAATAAATAAGAATTACAGGATTCCCATACCTACAATTTTTTTTCTGTCGCGCACGGAGGGTACTGAGAAAACTTCAACGGTCTAGCTATCACGGTTGGCTGGAGACAGACCAGGGCGCCGATTCTCGACCACACGACGTGAATGCGTAGACGCAAATTTACGGGTGAAATGTCGTCCGTCTCATGTTCGCCGTTCCTAAATATGAGACAGGCGACGCGTCACCCGTCGATTTCCGTCCAAGCATTCATGTCGTGTGAAGCGAGAATCGGTGCCCAAGTAACTATTTATTTATCTGTGGCGGCATAGAGGCGGATAGCAAAGTCTCAGTCAACGGCCCGTTTTTACCATCTGGTTACGGAACCCTAAAATGTCAATATATTATTAATTCGCATAACAACGGCCGTTGACATTGAATTAAAGCAATAATGATTCAAACTTAACCTTAACAATGTATAAAAACTGTTTCATTACCAAAGGTTTTGGGGTTACTGGGTCACATGTTAACATACACAGCCTTTTGAAAACTTTTAATTAGGTAGGCTATTTTAATGAGGAAGAATCGCTAGACCAGTTTCTGTAAGTTGCGTTAAGCATGACTGGTACTACACTGGAACTGAGATGGGTGACCACTTCTTGCCATGGTGTTTTCAACTAATTTCATCTTTTAGTCAAAGTTGAAGGCCGTTAAGGGGCTTGTCTGAAAAATATGACTAAACAGAAGTGCAAATGAAGTTATTTTTGTCTGCATAAGTAGACGAATAATACATACATACATAATAGTCACGCCTTTATCCCCGAAGGGCTATGCAGAGGCATAGTATACGCCCACATTTCACCTTATAGTTTTCTCCCACGTAATAGGTGGTGAGCCTATTGCCGTGTTGAAACGGACAGGCGTAGGTCGCCGCGACCTGCAGTTGAAATTTTTCGAGCCGTAAGGCCTTCAACTTGGCTTAATGATTGTCATATTACCTACTGAAAACTGGGTTTCATTTCGAGTTTTCCTTTCTACGCAATGGATCTTTTTGCGAAAGCGTTCCCTTAGTCGCCTCTTACGACACGTACAGGATGTATTAGGGTGGCGACATTTTGTACTCTTACCTGTCGCAACACGTGACCCTGTCGCCACGCGGGGCCACGTGTAATGTAGACGAATAATGATAGCCAAAAATAGATTTTTAATCTATAAAATGTGCGTCAAAATATAAAGTTTGTGTTATAAATAGTACTTACTTATTGTATTCATTATACATAATGTATTGTGTAAAACGACCATAGAATCAGCCCCAACTATTTAGAAGAATGCATTTTATTGGGGACATCCTTCCGAGGGCTTACCCGGGGCTCACAACCATAGGCTGTTGGGCGTTACGTGAGGTTTTCATAGTCGGTAGGAGTCCGGCATAACATCCATGAGGATTTTCCCTCACGTTAAAAAAAAAGAAAGATTTTTTAGAAAGATCTTAGTTAAAGTACCTACAGATTACTAAATAGGTACTACGGTAAAAGTGGCAGACAAGCATACGGCCTCACCAGATGTACCGGTGGTCACCGCAGCCAGCAAACGTCCATACGTTTGCAACAGGGTCAGCAGCGCGAGTGTGGCGCCTCTGGTGTTGCAAACGTTCATAGGCTGCGGTGACCACCGGTCCTTCTGGTGGGCCGTATGCTTGTCTGCCACCTTAGTGGTATAAAAAAAAAACAGATTATTATTCTTTTGGTCGCGACATTCGACATCCACGCGGGCGGAGACGCAGGCATAGCCTAGTAGTGATAAGTTAAGTTAGCTATATAATTATTCATCTGGAGATGAAGTTTATTTTAAATTCCACAAGCGATCTTTGTAATTCTTTTTGTTATGGTTGCGTCGTAAAACTATTTAAAGTGGCATTAAAAACAAACAAGTTGTTATTCTCGGTAGTGATAACTTTAGGGTTCCGTACACAAAGGGTCTGCGTCAGATGGACCGACGACCTTTTTAAGGTCGCAGTGAGTGACTGAATGCGGAAGGACCGTGTTTTGTTTTTTTTTTCTTTTTTTAACGCGTAGAATATCCTACATGAACTACTACCAACTAAATACCACACGTATCCTACCTAACAGCCCACGGTTGGGAGCCCCAGGTAAGTCCTCTGAAGGATACCCTAGGACTCCCAACAGAGCAGGACCGTGTATTATGGTGTAATTTGGGATTGATTGATTGATTGACCCAAGGCGTAAAACCAGAGTAGATTCTGATCCTACTATGGTAAAACGGGACCCTATTTCAGAGACTCCACTGTCCGTCTGTATGATGTCTGTCAGTCATCGGGTTACGTCTCATGAACTGTTAATGCTAAAGAACTCAATTTTTTTTACAGATTATGTATTTCTGGTGCCGCTAGTATAACAGATATTAAAATCAGTAAAAAAGGAATATTTAAGGTGGCTTACATTCTACCAACGTAATTTCCCCTCAAAGACGCGGGATAGCACACGAACCCCCCACCTCCCCCCTAAATGAGGCCGCAGTGGTAGCCGTAGGTCTGTTGGTATTCTTCCGAGGGCTTACCCGGGCCTACCGTAATAGGTTGTTAGGTAGGATATGTGTGGTGTTTATACAAGTCGGTAGGTAGGAGTCCGGCATAGCATCCATTAAGGATACTCTTCACATAAAAAAAAAAGAAAACCAACGTAATGTTTATGCCGTTTTCGATACGGAACTCTCTATGCGCGATTCCGACTCGCACTTGGCGGGTTTTTTATAAGAATATGTCCTGTAAAAAATTTGGCTTGTGGGTTTTATCGCCTTTTTTTAAGAATCTAAGTGCTAATTTCTTGTTCTTATCGTGTCAATGTTAATATTATATGATTATCTCACCAGGGGCGGGGGTAGACAGAGGTATATTTACACACTACTTCACCAACAGAAAGCTATTTAGGATTGTCTATGGTCCGAGTGTAGCATTTGTCTATATTTTTTTTTAACGTGAGGGAAAATCCATCATGGATGCTATGCCAGACTCCTACCGACTAAAAACCTCACGTAACGCCCAACAGCCTTTGGTTGGAAGCCCTGGGTAAGCCCTCGGAAGGATGTCCCAGTACTTAGCCAGTGTCTATAGTCTATACTACTTATTATTAAAAAGAGGAAAGATTTGATTGTTTGCATTGAATAGGCTCCGAAACTAGGTACTAAACCGATTTGAAAAATTCTTTCACAGTTAGGAAGCTACATTATCCCCGGGTAATAAAGGCCTTACTTTTATCCCGTCTTCCCACGGGACCGGGAGCTACGCGGGAAACCGCGTGACGTCCACTAGTATTTCTAAAATGTGAGGCTGCACCATCGAGGTCGCTACATTCCCATAATTATCTTTTTCAAACGATCTCATGTAAAATATACAATTTATTCGTTGCGATTACCCAGGAAATGCATAATAACTACTTGCCTTAAAGACCTTCAACACCTAACTATACCTAATATATTTTTAACAAAAAAAAACATCGCGCTATCCTAGAATTAGCTGTGTTATTTCTTATAACCTTAACTTTTTTAAATAATATTTGGGACATAGCCGCACAACGCCATCTAGCCCATAAGCTAGTTCAAGCTTGTGCTATGAGATGTGCACAAATAGAATTCTATATTTCTACATACATGTTCACGGCAGTCGCATACACCTGCCAGGCAGTAATTTTTTTTCATCTCACAATTAATTATGTAGGTACTTATTTGAAATAAGTATCTACATCATTCATTTTGAGAGATTTTAAATAAATTCTTGTTTAGTGAGAAAAACCCTGGCTAGAAGGAAGTTTCCACAGTTATCTGTGACGTAAGATTAGTTTTTTTGTTTGTTACTGGTAGAACACCATTATGGGTAATCATTCGTAATTCTAGGTAATATGCATTTTAAGTGGGTAATAGCGAGAACAGAAGTGTTATTATTGTAAACTTTTTCGTAAGCCGTTGTTAACTTTGTGAATTTTTATTCTGGTTGAAATAAATATATTTTTCCACGTCTGAAAAGTACCATAGCTGCTATTTTGTACAAGTTTTTTTTTCAATAATTTTAAGTTTTCTCAATTAATTGAATTTAACTTGTCGTGTGACTATAAGTTCCTTTTTTATAACGGGACCCCAAGACTAAATCTGATTGTGTGTATTCATATATTTTAATGACAAAACCCCGTGAAAATGTGCGAAAAATTTACCTAGAATTATTTAAGTTCATTTTAAGTAATTTTATCTTGAGTGCCAATAAAAATCACTAACTACTCAGGCTTGTGACTGTCTTATAGTGATCCAACATCTCAATCGGCCTTCTGTTTCTGAATGATATGAAGACAAACGTCTTATTCTTTATGCATGTAATAAATAACTTCTTATCACGAGCGTGATACATTGAACATTGTATGAACTCGCTTAACGCACTACGTGACTTATTGGTCTTATCTTTATCTTAAAGTAGGTACAGAATCAATGCAGTCATATAAATAATATTAATTATTATTTATGTCGTTTAGTTATGTTTTGATGTCTGGCTTGATTAAAAGTGAAACTTATTTACGCAAATAGGTACATAACAGGTTTTGTACTATCTATTTCTTCTCTTTCACACATCGAATGTTCGTTCAGCAAACTCACATTAAAGAATTAGCAGAATATACAGACACAATACGTTCATGGTGGTAAACGTGAGTGGAAAGGAGTTCATCATAAGAAAAATGTCTGAAGACTATCAGACTACGTTCTAATTTTGTACAACACAATGCTTGGCAAGTTAAGTAAGTACAGGCAAGTATCGAGTTGCTTCAATAAACAACAGTTAATGCCGGTATACTATTGAACAATGTATTGTTTCTCAGTTTATGAAGGACACACAATACAAAAATCCGCTTGTATCCTGTAGTGTAACCACTACATACAAAGTCGATTTATTTCATTCATCATTAGCTTATATAGTAGTTAATATAATTGGAAAAGACGTGCGCGGGCAGGTCGTATCAACATTCCTATCTTATATTGTATATCAATCAAATCAGCCCATGACAGTCCACTTCTGGTCGTTGGCCAATCCCAATTTATGCTACAATAAATGGTCTCGCACCTTCCTTCTTCCTTATATTATATTTTACATTATTATTTAAATTTTATACCTATGCCTTGAAGTAGATTTAACTTTGAGTTTTTAAACGTGTTATGGAATAAAGAAATATAAAGCAAAAAAATTAAATACGTTTAATTAATTATTAACATAATAATAACATTCCACGATAGTGCTGTTGTTCGCGTCCGAGGCCTTTTCACTGGTTCAACGAGGTAAAAAAATCTCAGGAAACCTTTCTACGATTCTTACTATGATAAGAACCTCATAGGCGCAGAAGCAGATAACTTCGCCAACCTCGGGACATTATTTTAAAGGACTGATAAGCATTAAATTTACTTTTGTATCAGTATTTTTTTAACTTTCACCACATTTCTTACATGAAGTTGTTCCAACTGAGATAATTAAAATAAATGTCTTGAAAATATACAAAACACAACATAATTTAAACTACTTATAACTATGTGATAAACTTTCAACTGTCATTTTACTCCATTATGAGTAGAATTTTAGTAAGCCGTTTCTTAGTGAGAATCTTACCATAATAACCAAGTTTCTGAGTCTCAGGGTTTCGTCTGTATTGATAGGTCAGTGAGTCACCCGTCTAATTATTAAACATAGGTACATGTAATAATTATTTTTGCAGTAGTAGGCCGTACAGTGAGTGAATAACTTTTAGATTACTGTTACAGTCACATTTAAGTATTTTTAAAATAAGAAATCACATACTCAAACACAAATTTCTTTCCTGAATACATACACTTAATCATATTGCATCCAAGATCCGGCAAAGAAATTATATAAATAAATTACCAGTGTCCTGGTCTTACTGACAATGATGATGTCTTTATCCGTAGGTAATATATTTTTTCCTTTTCAAAATGACGAATAAATGAAATTTCCGCAAGATCATGAGATCTTACCATGGGGAACACATTTTCGGGATCAAAAGCTTATGTGTTATTCCAGAATGTAATCTATCCCGGTACCATGTTTTCAACCGGATTCGTTTAGCATAGTTGAGTAACAAACATCCAATCATCTTCACATTAATATAATATTAGTAGGAAGTAGGATTTTGTCCTTTTTAGGTACTTTAGCTACCATTTTATTTGCGTACTAAGCCATCAAGATTCAATATTTGTGATCATATTCTATTACGAAGTAATGTAATATACATGTTTGAATTAAAACCTTCGAACATAAACGAAGGTTTTAATTCAAACACGAGAACCTAAATACTAGCCATCAAAATCCATTCAGTAGTTTTTATCTAATATATTTAAAATTATGAAACTTAATTTATTCAGAAGGTTACTATAATTACGTATACTTAAATCATGTATTTTTTATTATCTCTATTGTTCTGTAAAATTTTTAACATATATATTTTTTTTACTTTATAGCAGCCTAACTATCCAACAAAACGAAATCATAAGCGTTTTTTTGTGGCAATCCCACGCATTGTTATTTTATTAAAGTAAAATAAAAATAAGGCTTAAAATTGGTTATATATCCTTCACTGACAATCCAGGGTACTTCAAGTTTTCTTTAAGAGCCTGAAGATTCACATAATGGGGCCGCCACATAAATTAGATGGTGTTGTGGTAACTCCCGATTGAAACAAATATTTTGTGTGAGTCACAAATATTGGGTGTTTTTCTCGCATAATGCTGTAAGCTGTGCGGTACGGCTTCGCCCGTAACATACTCCAACGTAACCTTAACTAACTCTAACACCTCAAATAATTTATGTAAGGCAGTCCGATTGTTGAAATTAACATTAATGACTACTGCTCCACTCCCTTGTGTAGTGGCGTGACGTGATGTTATATGAATATCGCCCGACTCCCCCCCCCCCCCCCCTATAGGTGAGGTCGCATTCGTAGCCGTAGGTCTTTTGGGAGTCCTGGGATATCCTTCCGAGGGTTTACCCGGGGCTCCAAACCGTAGGCTGTTAGGAAGGACACGTGGTTTTTAGTCGGTAGGAGTAGAGAGAGTTTAGGCATAGCATCCATGTAAAATATTCCTCATATTAAGAAAAAATATCTAGTCTAGATGACGTTGCGTGAGAATGTTCTGAAATATTGATTTAAAAGTATGTAACACTTTTGGGCTCGACTGTAACTTGCCCAAATTGACAACTTTCAAACTGTTGTCTTGTCTGACATAAGTAACCTTTTGTGACAATGACCGTCAGTCTGTGCGCACTTATTAAAAAAAACCGACCAAGAATTAGTCTCACACGGAGGGTTCCGTACAAAAAAAAAACTGCAAAAATAACGTTAGTTGCATGGAACCCCCTTATTTTTTTGACGTGAATACGTCTTTAAAATTACTTCCATAGGGACGCAATCCAAAAAAACGAATGATAACAAAATCGGGGAATACAGTTTAGTGTTGTAGTTACATATCTATTATCTCCATCCAAATTTCAGTTACACCACTGGATAGATAAAGAATCAAAGAATTTATTACGCTAAGTAAGGACTGTAACACATCGCGCGTGGGGGAGGGGGCAGCCCCGCCATTTTGAAGGTCATTTTGCTGCGTCTCGAGATTTCCATTTAGTATAACTTTCGACTCGGTGAAGCTACGACGTTCATTCAAGTTTCAATCTTCAGAATCTATCGATTATATATATAACATTAGTTTAAAATTGTAACTGTGAATATAATAAGGTGATTTAATAAAAAAATAATATCAAAAAATATATAATGTCGGCCTATACGCGTCGAAAAGCTAAATCGAAATACAGAGATCGTATACGGTTGGAAAGGGCATCTCAACAGCAATCGAATGGTACCAATGAAACACCATATGATCGAGTCAAGCAGTGCCGGTGCCGGCATCGTAAAGTAATGAATGCGGCCGAGCGGATCAACGACGGTGCCAGTACATCTGCAGCTGGTACGGTTGAAATTACGCAGATGAGACGCAGTTACGAGACGTATTCACGTTAAAACCAACGGCCGTGTGCCCCGACACAGCCCCACACGTTTATTTTAATTTTAGTATTAGTTGATAAAGCGGCGACAGAAATCTTTAGCTATCACGATTCCTAATATAAAGCCTTATGACAGATAAGTCTCAGTACCTATCCCGTTTTTACCCTTTAGATACGGAACCCTAAAAAAGAACAATTTAATGTTCTTCAAGAGTTTGTTTCTTTTAGTCTTTTGTACGTGAAGGCGAAGGTTTATCTGCTATACAGCCTTGAGCGAAGCCGGTTAGGAAATATTACCAGTCTAGCTTCTAGCGGCATATTACGAAAATGTAGGTAAATGTATTTAGGAAGTGTTGAACTTGAGCTTTAAAAGACTAAATTATGCTCTCTGTAGTAATTACTCACTTTGTATACAACAATACAAAATTATTTTTTCTCTGTGTTTCGGAATAATAGATGTGAAGACTTCTATTTTTAAATAATGTGAAGATTGGCAGCTCCATGGACTTAGAATTCCATAGACATACAATTATATTAATGTACCTAAGCAACAAATGAGTAAAGAAATATATATATAGAAATCGGAAAAATAGTAAAGGGGAGATAAATAAGGGTGAATATACGGTATTTGATTTTTTTGTGTCCCACAAGAAAATGTTATCTGTTCCATTCAATATCGATAATTTGTATATTTTACAATATTTGCAAAGTCCTAATAAGGTTGGCCAGAAGATTTTTCCAATTTTTTGAATTTTATAAGCGCCAGAGGAAAATATGTTATCAGAGGAGTGACACTATGGCACAATAGTGACAAATTAAAGCAGAGTAGTGACATGTCTTTGATTATTAGCTAAGAAAAGGGAGAAATATTAAATAAAACATTTAATATACAGTATAGGTTTCGAATATTTTTTGTATACGTGAGAAATTCAGTCTTCACAGTTTCTAAACGCATAATTATTTTTAATATTTATGGTTTGTAAATGCTTATGTTTCGTTTCATCAATCAATCATGAAATCAGCCTATGATAGTCTACTGCTGGACGTAGGCCTCTTCCAAATTATGCCACAATACACTCTGCCCACCCCTTCGGAGATAATGGCTTGCCCATAATATGTACACGGTCCTGCGCCTTCCGCATCCAGTCAATCCCTGTGACGTTTTTAGGTCGTCGCTCCATCTGGCGGTGAGTTGTCCTACCCCACCTTTACCAAGTTAAAGTTCCAAAACTCATTTACTCCATCGGCCATCGGTTCTTCTACTGATGTCGTCAGCCCACTGCCACTTCAAAACCGATACTCTGCGGGCTATGACGACCACTATGATTCACTGATAAATGTGATCTAATTGTTTCAGATTTTTCCCTTTGTATACACCCCAAGCGTAGCTCATTCCATTGCTCACTGTGCCACTTTAAGGACCAGTGTGAGTGTCCAGGTCTCGGCACTGTAGGTCATAATTGGTAGAACACAGTGGTGATAGACTTTCAGCTTCAGGCATTGCTGTTTATGCAAATAGAAAACACGACGCAGTTTGCTGAATGATGCCCAGCCCAAGCGGATTCTTCTGACTATTTCCTAATCCAGATTATTCTTTCTTAGTATGATTACCGAACCAAGGTAGGTATATTCCTGGACAACCTCAAGTCTCGCTCGATCCTTTGACGTAGATTGGTATCGGCATGACACGCTCACTGAAATTACCTTGGTTTCATCCAAGTTAATGCTGAAGCCAACACGTCGAACCTTTTCATTAAGACTTTACAGCACACTCCTCAACTGTTCCAGCATTTCCTCTACCATGACGATACCTCGTCATAATAGCACGACGCATCTCGAAATTCGGTTTCTTCATGTCATCGGCAAATCGTTTCACCGTTTGTATTCTCGCCCTATCTCAGACCTGTGACTAACAGAAGTCCTCAGGCGCATTGGTGAAGAGTTTAGGGGATATTACATCTCCCTATATACACCTCTGCGCCGTGCTATAGGATTTTACTTTTAATCCTCCAACTGGATAGTCATGGTAGTGGTATGTTAAGCATCTCAACACCTTGATACATCATCAATCAATACGACATCGCTACAAAGCGTCCAGGGCTGTCCAGGTTTGGATAGAGTCGAAGGCTTTCTCGTAGTCCACGAAAGCCATACTTACGCAGTGGCTGATTGTACTCCTCTGTTTGCTGTACAATCCACCGAACAGTATGGATGTGTTCCATGGTACTAAAGCCCTTTTGAAATCCGGCTTGCTCAATTGGCTGAAACTCGTCAAGTTTTCCGGTGAAGCTATTTGTGACAATCTAGAGGACAACTAGTAAATATGAATTAGGAGTCAGATGGGGCCGTCACATTAGTTCTTTAGTAAGATCTAGTCACCTTTTTTTAAAAAACAGAGCCACCGCACTTCCACATCACGCTTTGGATGTCTGGCTCTGCAGGAGAGTGGAATTAAAGATGCTCGTTAATTCTCTAAGGACTGGAGTTCCGCCTGCTTTAAGGAGCTCAGTATAATTCCGTCTCTTACGGGGATTTGTTATTTTTAAGTCGCTCGAGAACCACCCTAACCTCGCCCTGGTCTATATCCAGTATGTCTTCCGTGTAGTGGCCAGTTAATGGGGCTCTGTGGTAATTATCGCTTGCCATGATGTCTGATTATGCTGGAGTAGCTAGAACAAATGCATCGACCTCTTAATACATTAAGTATTAACGAAAGGTACTACATTATTTAATTTTTGTCACTTTCCTGGCGCGTATGTTTTTTCTCTGGCATGAAATATGCCAGAGTAATGACGCCAGAGAAGTGACAAAATCGCACATTATCTATAAAAATAGCATCACTCGCATTTCTGACTACGCTTTAACTTAATACATGACATCTACACACAATAAACATTGCATTGCTCAAATATACAATTTCGTAACTTTAAAATAGAAAAATATATACTTACCAGAGGAAATATTCTGGCGACTGGCACAAACCCGCTTTCCTGCAGTCAATCGCAAACTGACGCAAAATTATTGAAGCTTTTCTCAAGGATGTTAGCGTACTTCTTACTTTACACTGTGACCCGCGCATACATTAAAGTCAAAAACATATCTTTGCGCATTAAAGTAAAATTTTAGTTCTTTGGGTTTCGCCAGATGAAGGTGACATTTTTGTAAGGGGCCAAAAAAGATAAGTTATTTTTTTTATATTAATAAATGTTTTTACAGTGTATTTTATTGAAATATGTTTCGAAATTTATTAAAGCATTTGATCATCTTAAAAAAGATCATAATGGCATACAGATTTAAAGTATCTGACCATTTATTTACCATAAACTGGTAAGCGGTAAAGCCAGAGGAGTATACATTTATGACTATTTTAGACTATTAATGCTAAAATAAAACAAATTATTATAAATAAACTATGTGGTCCAAATTAGATAACATTTTCTTTATTGTTTAAGCATACGGAAACTATAGTATAATGGGGTTAACATAAAATTTCTCTATGGGCCACTGAAATTCAAATAGCGTATATTCACCCATAAATATTTGTGGACATTCTCACACAACATGGATCTAGCCCCTTAGACAATTTAACTACATAGTTAAATGGTCTAAGTCTAGCCCAAATTAAGCTAACATAGCTTGTGCTATGGGATCTAGACGACTGATAGACATACTTAATAAATTTCTAAAAAGTCTAAAAACATACATATTATATATAAAAAACACCCGAACTCCGAAATAAACATTTTGTGGATCACACAAATATTTGAACCGACCCGGGTATCGAACTCGGGACCTCAGTGCGACAGTCGCATACACCTACCACCGCGCGACCTAGGCAATCATGGTGTCAAAATGTTGAAATAATATAATTTTCACCTCCTGACTCGGCTGACGGACTCCTACCGATACCGACTAAAAACCACACGTATCCTACCTAGCAGCTTACGGTTGGGAGCCCAGGGTAAAGCTGTCGGGAGAATGTTCCCATGCCTCCCAATAAGCTTAGGCATAGCTTAGGTTACTATGAACCTCAGACTAAATATTCTTCTAGTCTGAGCTACGAATGTTAGAAAACGTAGAAGTATTTAAGCCCGGAACTAGTGTTTCTACACGCGTCATTAAGTGTTAACCGCTTGAAGTATTTACGGAAACTACTCATAGTTAATAAATATCAAAAAATAAATATGTACTCAGTGCTCAATGTATGCACGTCCAGTTATTGGTATCGGTAGGTGAGGGCAAGTAAAGTATAGTCTAGATATTTCTAGGCGAAACGAGTTTCATTCTTTAATGCCTGTAGCGTCTTTTTCGAGGGTTTTGTAACTCAAAAGAAAAATAATACGAAACCCGTGTGGGTAGTACCTCTTTTTTGTTCGTCTGTCTGTCTGTCAAGACCCTTTATCTCGTTACCGCCGTGATGCTTCTTTATCTCGAGAAAAACCAACACTTTCCCTACTTACTGCCTACGGTTGGGAGACCCGGGTCACCCGGGTAAGCCAACAGGCCTTGGCTACCACTGCGACCTCACTTAGATGGAAAACCAAGGCGAGATTTAGCTAATCGAATTTAGGGTCGCCGACACAGACTACAAGACTTTTGTCAGTGGCTCCCAAGTTGATGGCTCTATGACGTGCCTGTCCATGTATGGGGTTCTTCAAAAGGGGTCGCAGGAGGTTCTTGCCGGGTCGACAGCGAGAGTGTAGCGCCTAGTGTTGCAAGCGTTCATATTCCATCAGGTGGTGCGGTAAGCTTGTTTGTAACTTTAGTAATATAAAAAATAACGCTCATTTTGAAGAACGTTTTTGGTAGATTATAATACCGAACAATACATATCTTATTTGCCTGTGGTAAAATGAAGATTAGGTGCCCAGGTACTTCTTTACATAACTATAAACCAACCGTTGATAGAATGTCACATAGGCACATTCCTACAATATTAAATCACGTAGAATCACTTAATAAAATGATGGTGTTGGTCGGTCATTCACCTCTCTTATTACCGTCTTGAAATAGGAGGTAAGTAATTCATGCCTTATTAATAATTTATTAACCGATTCAATAGGTATCCAGGATCTTCTGCTTCATTTTTTGGGAGATTTCATTTATATTGCTTAAAACATCCAGGGATTTGCTATACCGGGCAACGGCCTGTAACAGCCTACGCCCGGGAGCCCCGGGTAAGCCCTCGGAAGGATGACCTAGGATATGAAAATGTCCCTATAGATTTATAAAACCAACTTCAGCCCAATTCTATACACCCATACATAGGAGTACTTTCGCTTTTTATCTTAACCAATATTACGTATTTTACTTATTAGTATGATTGTTTTTTGCATTTTAATATAGTTATAATCGCATTGCAATTGAATTAAACTATTATCATAATTATTCATTTTAATAATTATAATAGTACCGTCGAGACCCCTAATGTCGCCTAGGTTACCAAATTTCGCCTGATTTCACAAAATTCAAAATTACCATAAAACCTATTGATTAAACCTCGCATAAAACTGCTCATGAGCAAGTATATTTTATCCATAGCAAGATTCTTCAGCTAAATTGCCACTAACTTACCTATGTTCATTACAAAAGCTTTTTTTGTGTTGGAAAATGTACTACGTTTTTTGGTCGGTGTAGAAAATTTAGTATTTAAGCAGTGTTGTAGGCAGTGGAATGTTAAACATTTTATTTGACTACAACATACATTTATTTGGCAGTAATATAACGTAAATATTTTTTATCTAGCGTACAATTTGAGCTCAAAATGGCATAAAATGCTGCCGAGGTGGAGTGACGGTCACATTGTTACCAATCTTCGCCTACCCGTAGGGTTGTCAATTCTAAAATCACGTTATTAGTAATAAAATGTATAGTAATGACCATGTTAGTTTAAAATCATATAGGTATTGTGAATTCTGTTGTGCTATGAATGCAAATGACGCAGTGAGAATTTCTTAGGTTGGGACTTTGAAAAACCAACCATCTCCGATGAATTTTTCGTAAAATTCAATGGGAAACACCTTTTCTGAGAGATACAGGATTCTCAACTTGGTTATCTGATGAGCAAATTGTGGGTACTATTGACTAAGTGACTTCATTTTTTATTGTAGATGATTATTTTTTATAACAATTATTTTCTTAATTCATTAATCACCTTTTTCACAGTAAGGCAAGTTACCAAGAATTGTGACAACCCTACCAAAGTTAGATCAATTGTATGGAACATCTTCAAATCGCTTCCAAATTTCGCCTACTATACATTTTTTAAAGAAATTGTGTCTTTATTGCGTTCCGGGTAAGGTTAATATTTCTTTTTTCGGATTCTAAATTTAATAGCCTAGTTGACAACAAACATAAGCTTCATAAGACCCCGTAATATACCGTAGGCGAAGTTAGGAAAAAGACCGAAACTTCGCCTATGACCTTTAGAGTCAATTTGTAGCCTAATTATAATGATATTCGATACTTACATCGTCTAAAGTAATAGCCTGTGTTAAGTAAAATCGTTTTTTACTCAAGTCAAATTAAAATACTTTCAAAATAAAAAGATATGATGAAAAAAGTGTCAAAACCCAGGCGAAATAAGGGGTCTCGACGGTAAGTATTTTTTTTGTAAATTTTAAGCGCTGAAAATATTTTTTGTACTTGGTTAGTTTGGTAGGTTTGAGAGTAGGTAGGTAGGTACTTATGCCAAAGTCAAGCCAATATCATTGCGAAAATATCAATCATTTTTATGTTAAGATTTTTCTTAACAGCAGCGTATTCATGTAAGATTAGACTAACCTTTACTCTTAGATTAAAAGAATACTTTTAGTATGAGGCTTTACTCTACTGTATTATAGCGGTGTTACCTTATTAGGGCTTGCTGTGGAATTTGTCTACAAACCTAAAAATTTGCATTTCACTGCGCTATATCACTTGTGCATATTGTCTTCACCTCTATGTTTTCACCAAAAATTACACATAAACACTCAAAAGACACTACTTTTGAAAAAATATGCACCGGAGTAGCAACATTCAACCTCTTGTCTTTTAGTTTCCCGCCAAATCCTTTTATTTTATTTAACTCTCGTCCAGTAAGCAATGGCACCTTACCGATACAGCCAACGGCCGATTAAACTTGATTTAAAACAAATCGATGACTAATAATATACATACATGTAAAAACTATAAATTATTACGTTATATTAATGGTCTTTTTGCAAAACAGTACACAAGTCGGTCGCGAAGGAGGTCAAGGTACAGAGCACGAAGGGTGTTATGTAACACTTCAAACCTGTTTAGTTTACATATGCAAATATTTGTTGATGGAACTGTTCCTATGATAAAATTTATTTCATGTGTTGAATTATTTTTTACTAACTACCAATAGCTTTAGAATAAATTATTATTTTTTCGGAGTCTGTTAATGCTCGTGGAATTGATCCCGAGTGAAGTTCTTCCGTATCACCACAGATTAATAAATAGTTACTACGTTAGTACCAGTCCAATTTCCCACACGACTTTTGTTGTATGGGAGTCCCCATTTTTTTTCTGATTTTAGTATTTGTTGTTATAGCGGCAACAGAAATACATCAACTGTCAAAATTCCAGCTCTCTAGCTATCACGGTTTCTGAGATACAGGTTTGTGACGGACAGATTGACAGACAGACAGACGGACAGCGAACTCTCATGAATAGGGTCCCGTTTTTACCCTTTGGGTACGGAACCCTAAAAACTAAGTCATTATGGGACTCCTGACAGGTGTGAAACATCGAAATTTTAATATTTTTTTTGTTGAAAAAAAGAATACCTACAAGTTACTTATGTCAAAATCAGATTGCGAGTTCTTGTAGCTATCAGATTAAAACAAGATAGGTACGTTAGGTTTTTGTTGTAAAACATCCAAAAAAACAGTTGAAGAATCTGTTTGGTGGATCGTTTACAACAAACATAGATACTTAAGTATACATACATATCGTAAACAAGAACACTGTAACCATGTTTCTAGCAAATAAATATTCCATTCTATTCTATTCAAAAGCTTATTTCCGAGGCAAAAGGTATGTGGTAAGTGCATAGTATAAAAGAGAGAGTAGGTATTTGTTTTTGTTTTTTAAATTTCCAATGTTGGGCAACGCTTCATGAGATAGGTACAAGCCTGGTGATAGACAGGCGCACAGACAGACATGATAGCGGCCACTAATCGGGCCCCGTATTTTGACTCTTAGTTTCTTTTTAACGACGAAGGTAACATACAAGTAGACTCACTATATAGTTACATTAATTACGTATGTGATAGATAAATATTAAAAAATATAGCTGCAAGCAGATCTCGATCTCATGCACTTGCCGATAAGCCTTTTGTTTATCGATCTTCACTTAGAATATACACTTACTAAATAATTTAAGGATCTTCATTTGTTTTATCAATCTCCATTTGTTTTAAAAATCCATAAATTGAATTCCACGGAACTACTGGGAACAAAAGTCTCACAAGTTCCGCCACGGAACTTCTTGCGCGAAACTACTGATAATAATTCTATTTTTCAGATAGATGCAGATATCGCCCAGGTTCTGATTTTCCAAAAAAAATACGAACTAAGTCTATTCCAATTACGGAACTCGGTAGAATAAAATTATACCAAACTAGCTGACCCGCGCAACTTCGTTTGCGTGATAAATGAAGAACCGCTCGACCGATTTTGAGCAAACTTCACATAAACCATCTACTTAATAGTCCGAACAAAGCCTAAACATTTGGTTTGGATAGGTGGGCCCGTTCTTGAGTTATAAAATTACAACGAAAAGTGGCATTGATTTTTATATATATAGATAAACAACTTTTTAGACTCAGATGTTCTGTTGCGTACTTGCGTCATACTGACGTTCCGTTCACACACACACATTTTTTGTAGGTACCTATTTTAATATGTTTTTTACCGCTACCCCGAGCATACGACCTTGAGATTCTCTGTCCCAGCAACCGTCAACACGCAAAAATGCAAGCGCCAGCGATACTAAGTATAAATTCGTACATTATACAAACATTTAATAATACACATGAATCTAAATATAAAAAAATAAGTACCTAGATTACTTATTAACTTCTAAACCAGCTTTTATTTTAACTTTAGCTTCTAAACTCACATAGGGTGCGATTGGACTTTACCAAGATCTTCTAGGGGTTCCACCTATCTCGGTAGGGTCTAATGCCCGTTTTCACCAACCAAACATAAGTCATCTCCTAACTAGGGGCCGCCTACCGTAGGTAGCCCCTAAATACAACCTCTTATCTAATTTCGTTTTCACCATGCTAAGTGACACCTAACTAAGGGTCTCCTATTTTGTAGTGATTTCCAAAACCGTAAATTTGTGCAAGTGTTTATCGATTGTCTTATTTTTGCAATATTAAATTATTAAGTTGTTTAATATTACTTAGTAAGAAACTTTTATATGAAATTAAATATTTTTTGTATATTTAAACATTAAATTACCAATTTTTTCTAATTGGTGGCTGAATAGATAAAAAAAATAGTTAAGAATTAATATGTAAATGTAAATTTTCAATGATTTTATACAGTTTTAGATATTTACCTTGCGACTGTATTTTAATTTTAATGTGTGTACAATCTATACAACCCAATATATTGGGGAAGTGCGCTATCTTGAAAAATTCTGACTTTACTGTAACTTGCTCCTGTTCCGTGTCTGGAAATACTATAAATTCCTTATATAAGGTTACAATAGCTTCAGACACTCTCTTTATAATACGGCTGCAAGTACTGACACTGATGCCGCCCATATCAGATACTGTTTGTAAATAACAACTTGTACTTAGGGCACACAATAACTGTTTTATAGGTGGCACCGATTTGTTTCTGTAAAACAAAAAATGTAGAGATTTCAATAACTAAGTACACCAGGTAAAACTTTGGGAAACAGTTGAATCGAGGCAGGTAGCCAGGCTTTTCTAACGTCCAAACTTATTGAGGTAGGTACTATGAATATAAAATCTTATCAAAGAACTTAAAATAATTTTGTATCACTTACCTGTCATCGGGATATTCTAATATTTGTTCAATTTTATTTAACAAAAAGACAGTCTCCTTAGTTAACCTAAATCTTGTATAAAAATCCTTATCGTCGTATTCTATACATATAATAAAACTGTTGAGGGTCGAGAGTCTGTACATGGAAGATATTTTGAAAATTTTAATTGTACTGCGTTGTCTAATCGATACTAAAGCCGAAAATGTAATCAAAAATTTTCATGTCTGTCTTTCTGTCTGTCTGTCTGTATCCCGAATAAGTATCACGCTGAAACTACTGAAGCGATTTGAGTACAACTTTGTACAGTCTGAGCTTATGATCCGAGGACGGTTTTAGGTTACTTTTGATCCCGATATTTGAACCGGTTCCTTTGGGAGAGGGGATGAAAGACAAAATGGCTTTTTAGGTGTAGCTTCTCATTGCGTGATTAGATTCCAATTTTTTTTTCACTGTCATAAAAGAAGTGCTTTAAGGATTGTTTTACATAAGTTTCAATGTTGAGGGCTCTGTAGTTCAGGAATTAGAGACATCTCAACTTTCACAAAACCTAGAATTCAAGGGTTGCTTTGAATGTGAGGGTAAATCTAAACTGGCGTGTAGGCTTCATCATAAAAGAGCTTAATGATTAAGACTATTATTGTAGTGTTTTAGAGTAGACTTAATCTTTAAGCTCTTTTTTGATCTAAGCAAACAGGGCAGTTTTACACGCTGCTTGATCAGTCTGATGAAGAAACACCTCTCCTTTCATAGACCTTATGTGACGTTAACGAAGTTGCGAGGGTCAGCTAGTTAGAAAATAAATCTGGTCTCTCACGGTAAATTCTCGGTCTGTTGTGTAAATTATGATTATTTATCGTCTCTAAAACCTCCACAGCGTCGAAAAAATCCCACAAATCCTCCATTTCAATAATTTCAAACAAAATATGTGTCCAGTAAGGCTTTCACTTTGCTAGGGGTTAGTTAGGTGGTCAACATTCGGGCCCCTACATTTTAAGAGACACCTAAGCACTTAAGTGTCCCCTAAAGGTTGGTGAAAACGAAAAGGTCACTAAGAGGTACCTAACTTTTCGTAGGTGGCCCCTAAATTTTAGGGGACGTTGGTGAAAACGGGCATAAGACTCTCGGTAGGCTGACGAGCCCTACCAAGCTCTAGGGGTCTCACCTAGATCTCAGTAGGGTGTCCTGGGACATCCTTCCGAGGGCTTACCCGGGGCTCACAACTATAGGCTATTGGGCGTTACGTGAGGTTTTTTAGTCGGTAGGAGTCCAGCATGGTATCCATGAGGATTTTCCCTCACGTAAAAAAAAACATCTCGGTAGGGTCTCATTGCAGCCTCTGTAAGTTAGCATCAACTGCAAATGGTGCACCTGCTGAAAAACGAACAAGGCCCTGGCGATGAGATGAATTCGAAACAAAGTCTTGTACTAACTCGTCTGGTCAGCATTTTACCTGTAGTAACATACATCTAAATATATATAACTCAAAGATTGACTGACATAGTGATCTATCAACGCACAGCCCAAACCACTGGACGGATAGGGCTGAAATTTGGCATGCACGTATATGTTATGGCGTAGGCATCCGCTAAGAAAGTATTTTGATAAATTCCACCCCTAAGGGGATAAAATACGGGAAGCGGGAACGGGAACAAATTTTACGCGGGTAAAGCTGCGGGCATCAGCTAGTACATACATATATGGTCACGCCTTTATCCCCGAAGGGGTAGGCAGAGGCATATTATATGCCCACATTTCACCTTTGCATAATTTGTCCCACGTAATAGGTGGTGAGCCGTATTGCCGTGTTTAAATGGACAGGCGCAGGTTGTGACTGCCAACTGTTGAAATAAAGCCTTCAACTTAGCTTAACGACTTCCATTTTACTGGCAACCGGGACCAACGGCTTAATGTGCCTTCCGAAGCTCGGAAACTGTAGTAAGTAAGGCCAAAATGCCCTCCCAAAATGTTGATTTGTTTAATTAACTTAAGGTTCCCCTCTGTAAGTTAATGCATCCACATGGAATGTTTCGAGGGTTCCGTACCCGCCGGGTATTAACGGGACCTTTTACTAAGATTTCGCTGTCTCTCCTTTTGCCTGTCTCCAGGATGTATCTCATGAACCGTGATAGCTAGACAGCTGAAGTTTTCACGGACACTAAAACATAAAAAGAATAAAGAATGCCACCTTTTTTTTTAACGTGAGGGAATCCTTAATGGATGCTATGCCGGCCTCCTACCGACTAGAAAACCTCACGTAACGCCCAACAGCCTACGGTTGGGAGCCCCGGGTAAGCCCTCGGAAATATGTCCCAGGACTCCCAACAGACTGACGGCTACCACTGCAGCCTCGCTTAAAGAAGGCCCCCTTATTGTCTTACCAGTTTTAGGTTCCCTTCGTGTACGAGTCCGACTCGCAGCTGGCCGGTTTATTTTTTGTTGCGAGTTTTTTTGACTCAAATTATAAAATTTCATGAATCATGACATGTATCAGACAGAATTGAAGACCGCTAGTTCTAAATATGAATGAGGATATTCTTTTTCCTTATTTTTAAAAAACCGGTAGTAGGTAGGTACTCATCAAATAAAGTATGATTTTTTTAAGGTTAATAATCTTCTATAAAGGCCACGGCTTACCATCATCAGGCTGGTGGCGACGTCAATTTGGCGAGCTAAATATAATTTAAAAAATACCTTTTTTATTTATCTTTTTTTACATTGTATCGGATAGGTACCGCATATTATAATATAATCCGTGTAGAACTATCGTGACCTTCCATTGTGTAACTCTTCACGCGCCATAAAGAGGACATCATTATTTTGTTTTCCGCGTCCAAAGGTTTAAAGCTATAAACCAAATTAAAAAATGAAATATTTGATAAGTTCGCAATCTTGTTGACAACTGGTATATAAACAAGTACGTACTTACACGATAAGAATGAAGAGAAAAATAAGTAAAAGTAGATATATAAAGTCTCTAATATTAAAAAGATACCGGCCAAGTGCGATTCGGACTCGTGCTATGAGAGTTCCGTACCAAAAAAAACATCAAAACATCACGTTTGTTGTACCTATGGGAACGAGTCTTAATTTTTCTTTACCGATTTCAGTAATCGTTGCTGCTTTGGCAACATAAATAAATCATGTGTGCAAGTAACTGAATTATCGATGCTTTGTTCCGCGAGACAACTGGGAAAAAATGTCTCACTAGTTCTGCCACGGAATTACTTCAACGGAACATACATACATACATATGGTCACGCCTTTATCCCCGAAGGGGTAGGTAGAGGCATATTGTATGCCCATTTCACCTTTGTATAATTTTGTCCCACTTTATAGGTGGTGAGCCGTATTGCCGTGTTTAATTGAACAGGCGCAGGTTGTGACTGCCGCTGCCTGCTGTTGAAATAAAGCCTTCAACTTAGCTTAACGACTGCCATTTTACTAGCAACCGGGACCAACGGCTTAACGTGCCTTCCGAAGCACGGAAACGCTCAAATAAATGTCACAAAGTGATCTTCTTCTTCATCATCTTCTCGGATCTTCAACGACACAACTGGGAATAAACCCAAATTTCAGCTGTCTAGCTATCACGGTTTATGAAATACTCATAGCCGTGTGACAGAGGGCGGAGTCTCACTACGAAAAGGTTTTGCACAAGAAAAATCTTTAAAAAATATATCGTTGACTGTTTTTCGACCCTGTGCTCTTTTAAAAGTCAGATGACGAAAAATAAAAAGGTTATCATAAGTTTAAAATTGTAAGTACTATAATATATACTTTTTTTCTGGAAATTCCCACACAACATTATCTAGCCCAATTTAAGATTCAAAGAGACAAATTATACAAAGCTTATACTTTGTATAATTTGTCCCACGTACTGCTCGTTCGCTCTAACTTTGCCGCTCGGCTCCATACTAAAGTCGAATTTTTAATTAGACGAAGTATATTGACATCAACAAATGTCACTTCTTCATACAATGTTGCGTATTTTCTATGACGAAGTGACATTAGCTACTGTCAATTTACTTCGTCTAATTAACAATTCGGGTATACGCCTCTACGCCAACGGCAAAGTTAGAGCGAACGAGTAGTATATACGATATTACGTGGGACAAATTATACAAAGGTGAAATGTGGGCATATAATATGCCTCTGCCTACCACTTCGGGGATAAAGGCGTGACCATATGTATGTATGAATGTATGTATGTATAATAAGCTTGTGCTATGGGATCTAGACAATTGCTAAACATACCTACTTTATTTGTTTCTAAATACATACATACTTAATTATAAATAAAGAACACCCAGACACAGAACAAATCAAAGTGCTCATCAAGTATAGAGATTTGTTCTGGGTAGGAATCACACCCACGACCTGCGAATCCGTAGTCAGGTAATCTAACCACTGGACCACGAGGCCAGTCAATACTCATAAAAAGATAAATATTACCTACGTAATTAATCTGGAAAAGAGTTTATTCTACAGATGCAGTAGATAATGCGTTTCGTCAATGGCTGCCTATTGCTTCTTGCTTAATAACTTATTATTATTAAGAGTCCATATGACGCCAAATAGACTATTACTTTGATCTAGATCTCAGGACTCGTGGGGTCTGCTGAATTTGAATACAGACAACTTCAGTTCATGAACTAAAAACGCTCTAGGCTCGAAACACGATTACTGATTAAAATCCTCTATAGATTTTTGTGTTGAAAATACCTCGATTTCGTGAAATTTTAAGCTAGATCTCGTATGTTATAAGTTGTTTTTATAATATAAAATATTTATAAGAAAGACAATAGTAAAATCTTCATTTGCACTAAAGCATTTTTTTCATATTGGTTGTAGTTTTTTTTAATTAATTTATTTTGTTAAAAGCGAACAAAAACCGATCGCATCTCTCTCTTTCTTGCACGCTAAAATGTATATCTTCTATCTTCTTTTAACAATTTGGCGTCTGGTAGGCTCTTAATATTTTGATCGACATCTTTATTTGCCAATTGTTCTCAATACGCATCACCGCCTTTCACAATATAGTTATACAGGACGGTCAAAATCTTGGGTCTGGATTTCTGAAATTGTCATTAGAACAATTTTGTGCAGCTATTAGATAGCTATACCGGAGTAGGTATTGGTTCAACGACAACATTGTGCAGCTATAGTTTAGACTCTAAACTAAGCTGCACAAAATTGTCACCTCTGAACTTTAAAGGTAAGTAAGTACACACAATAAAAAATAGAGTACCATGCGGCGAATAACTCACACTTCACATCACTTTTCAGGTCAAGATAGATAGGTATCCACTATACCGATGAGAATAGCCGCTTAAAATAAAATAAGGTCAGTAACTATAAATACTTATCATATCTACACAATAATATTCTTTAAATTAACTGCGCTGTTATAACAGTATGAAAATCTGATTTAATTATTTGAAAATCTGACTTTTAATACAATACAATTTTACCTATAAATAATCAACACATTTTAGACCAAAATGAATCCTCTGGGACAACCTTCAGGGGGCTTACCAAGGACTCTAAAAAGGTAGGTAATTGTAGGTCTTCATGTGGTTTCAGTCGGTAGGAGTCCGCCCGAATCAGATAGCATTCACGTGGACTTTCACACATAAAAAAGACCAAAATAAATTTGAATTTGCTTTTCACGAATTTCAACAGACTTTAAACCGTTTTGGCCATGGCCCAGACCTTGCATTGCAACCTACGAACTGTATTGTCTCCACCCTGTATACTCACCGCTTAATACCTAGTTGTGTAATATGTGCAAGATTGTGTTACACGTGTTATTATCGTAACCATTATAACCATTACACTACACATAGACATGAGGTTATATAACCAAGATACTTTACAACACTGGTACAGCAACTCATCAATGTAGCTTGACACAGACCTTAAGCTGCTAAAATCTAATTTGTTTTAAAATATACGCAACGCGGTTTTTAAAAATAATAATAACAATAATTCTTATCCAATTAAACACATCTTTCTTATTTGTAGATGGGACGGAGTCAGTCCTCCAATAAGGTACATAGTATGGCCATACTACCATAGTTTCATTTTTAAACTATCTCGGTTTTTAACACTCATACTTATAGAATTCGGGACTTCACGCGAAATACTATTTACTTACATATATACTTTATCTACTACTTAGTCTTTCCACATATAAATAAATAAATAAAAATTTTGTTGGACATTTTCACACAACACCATCTGTAGCTCAAACCACTTAAACTAAGCTATACGCTTGTGCCACAGTATAAAGAGAACTGGGATCTAGTGGACTATACGACATTACTATGTACCTAAGGACTGACTTAGGACTGAAAGGGAGGCTTCCCACTCAGTCCTCAGTCAGCACACAGCCTCAAGCAGTGATGTCGGAACTTACAGACATCTAAGGCACCGTGTATAGATAAGCCGGTAATAACCTGGCATAGCGTCCATGATGATAAGAATACGGCACAATTTTTAAGTGCTAAAGTCCAACTACAATTGAGTTTCATATGAGATAAATATGTAATTATAATAATAAACACAGTGGGACGAACGAAGTCAGTCCTCCATTTACAGTATAGTCATACTCATAAGTTAAGCATGGCAGCATACAAAGTAATAATATAACATGTTTTAAGTGCTAAAGTACAACTATAAATGATTAAATCTCAGATTATTGACTCATCAATAATCAATTAAATAAAAACGTAACAGCTACCTATATTCATTAGTACAGAAGGTTGACAATTTGATATTGAAAAAGCCGGCCAAGTGCGAGTTGGACTCGCCCATGAAGGGTTTCGTAGCAGCAAGTAACATAATATCAAAGTTCTTATAGTTCGTTGTAACTTTGATTGATGTTTTAACACGTTCGCAGTGGTAGTGATTTTTCTAACCAAAAATTGCGGTTTATGACGTATTAAAAAAAAACCAACAGCTCTATCTCGTTCAAACTAATTTTCGTTGGTAGTTTTTATGGCAATGTACATCATATATTTTTTTCGGATTTATCATGTCCTTAGTTTAGAAGTTAGAGGGGGGGGGACACACACATTTTTCCACTTTGACAGTGTCTCTTGCGCAAACTATTTACTTTAGAAAAAATCATCTTAGGAACCTCAATAGCATTTTTGAAGACCTATCTATAGATACCCCTCACGTATGTGTTTGATGAAATAAAAAAAATTGAGTTTCAGTTCTGAGTATGGGGACCCCCAAAATTTACTGCTTTTTTTTCTAGTTTTATATAAGAATCTTAATGCGGTTCACAGAATACATCTAGTTACCAAGTTTCAATAGCATAGGCCTTATAGTTTCGGAGAAAAGTGGCTGTGACACACGGACGGACAGACAGACAGACAGACAGACAGACATGACGAATCTATAAGGGTTCCGTTTTTGCCATTTGGCTACGAAACCCTAAAAACTATTTTATCATCATACATGTGTTATTTCCTCTTGCTTGAATTTCGGAGTCCGACCGGAGATTGATAATATAGAAAGGTAAAGGCGTAAGGCTAAGTGCTTCTGAACGAGTTTGTCAAACTATCTTGAACAAGTTCATCCGCACATTTCACTTATCTTTCTTTTTTCCGTGTGGAAATCCTACATGGATGCTGTGCCGGACTCCTACCGACTACCTCCTGCCGGGAGTCCCAGGTAAGCCCTCGGAAGGATGTCCCAGGGCTCTCGGCAGACTTTGGCGAACACTTCAGCCTCGCCTATGGGGTTCGGGTGCTATCCCGCGTCTTGGGAGTTGGTTCGGGTGTTATCCCGCTACTTAGGGCACGGGGGGGGGGGGTAGATTGGGTTCTGTACTACCACCCTATCACCACTATGAGGGGCAAAGAGATATTTGACATCGTCTTGGCCTGTTTCTGTAAGCTGAGCTGGCTGCTCACCGTTCTCAGGCCCTCGCTCATGGAGGTCGGTAGACTGCAATTTTGTGACGATTGCAACACGAAATTGTATGAAAATAAATAACGAATAGATCAAAATCCTTTTTAAAGTTATTTATAAGATAGGCCTATGTCTATCTATTGTTCACTAGTGTATATTTATACTGTTGTAAAAAAACAGTGTTATACACACAACGGCAATACAAAATGTGCACATTGATCACAAACATCACATTAACCATCGGTTGTAGTAACAACACCGGCGCTGCGCGGGCGCACAATGACAGATGACGTAAGGTTGATTAACGCGGGCTGCTGAGTGTTGCAACGCGATCCGTAAGTGTTCTGCAGTTTGCAATGTTGTCGTTGAACCAATACCTACTCCGATATATGTACATAACTAATTGTTGAGAGGTGATGGACGAACGATAGTAATGGAAACCAGTTATGAAAGTACGTCTCCTAGCCGGCCGAAGCGGTAAAAATAAGGTAGCTTTTAAATCGGTAGCGTTTTTTTGGGGTGCCTGCCGTGCCCAAAGGGTAAAATCGGGACCCTGCTACTGAGACTTCGCCTGTCTGTCTGTCATGAGGCTGTATCTCAGGAACCGTGAGAGCTAGAGAGCTGAAATTTTTAGAGATGATGCATATCTGTGGCCGCTAGAAACATACTAATGTTGTTAGTATGTTATAGCGGCAACAGAAATACAATAACAACAAATTTTTAGGGCAGCTCCCCGAAAACAAATATGAACTCTATGAGCGCAAACGCCACTCGAACTTAGCCGGTTCTTTAATGTCAAAGCCGATATTCTAGCTTTTTAAGACATATTGTTTCAAAGGAATCTTTATAGATACCTACCGAGATAGAACGCTAAATGTCAGCATCCTATCGGTGTGGTAAAGGTGACTAAGGGAACATTCATAAAATTGAGCTAAACTGTAAAATAATTCTAAAATATTTGTAAACGCAGTGTTTGTTTAATTAGGTCTTCAAATCATCTTTAGCACCTTCTACAAAAATGATGACCAGTGGCGCAAGCATATACCTAATATGCTTGCGCCACTGGTCATCATTTTTGTAGAAGGTGCTAAAGATGATTCTGACTACCTACTTACCTTGAAGGCTATTTTTGTATATTTATTCTTTTTTCTCATAATATTCGTATTATTAGATTTATTAGTTCTTGGATAAATGACACAACCGGTAGTTTTGTGCAGTAATACGTTATGCGTAGGTTGTTACATAACGCTAAGTTAACAGGTACCTAAGTACCTGGAAGGCCAATAAAGGCGTCGGAATAGGGGATGAAATGAAAACTTATATCGGGAGAACTTCACGATTCGTAGTAATGAGCTCGTGGCGAATTTCACATAAGTAGGTACTAGGTATTTCTGTCAAAAATTGTGCCTAATTTAAATACATTAAAAAGCGAACTTCCCTAATCAGTGACATGAAGGATTTACGAATACCTACGTAAAGTAATAATTTAACAAACAAACCAAAAACAGATTCGAACTGGTAACCTTTTCTTACAACTTCGAAGTGGTCGAGAGAATGAAATGTTTGCAAATACCTGATCTAAACGGAAAACTGATGCCTGCAGTTTACAAATACCTACTTACATATCTCCACAAAAGATACTGCATCTACACTAAACTACATTCTTACGATACGGGGCAAGCAGAGGTACTTACCTTTACTAAATAATAAAATAATTCATAATTCATAATTCACTTTATTTTTGCCTTTAATAAAATCAATTATTTCAGACATAGTCCATAACAGAATTACATACATACACTACATACAGTCACGCCTTTATCCCCGAAGGGGTAAGCAGAGGCATAATATACGCCCATATTTCACCTTATAGTTTTATGTCCCACGTAATAGGTGGTGAGCCTATTGCCGTGTTGAAATGGACAGGCGCAGGTCATGACAACCCGCAGTTGATTTTTTTCAAGCTGCCCATAAGGCCTTCAACTTGTATTAACGATTGTCGTTTTACTGACCACCGGGTTTCATTTCGAGTTTTCCTTCTCTAGGCAATGGATCGTTTTACGAAAGTGTTCTCTTAGTCGCCTCTTACCACACCGTCGGGATGAATTCAGTTGGCGATATTTTGTACTAGTTCCCGGTGCGACACTGGGCCCCGTCGCCACACGGGGAAACTACTATACCCCCACGTCTACGTCTCACTAGTTGTATTTATTAAAAAACAAAATTGATATGATAATACATATTCTGAAATATAAGGTTGTAACCCAAAGTGATGATCAGTGTTACTCACCAACTAGCGCGAGGTAGCTATGCAGAGAACTCTTTCCCAGGGCGCCTTACTACAGAGATTCCAGTGTGCGTGCAAGGGTAGGCCAGGGCTCTGACGAAAACAGTCAGGTAGGGTGTACACACATATATTTATATAACACAGAGATACACAGAGACACACAGAGAGCTTATTCACTGATAGACACAAATATCACAGGTACACAGAAGTATAGTCAGTGCTTAGGTACTTATGCTACTAAGCTACACATAAGTAGTGGATTTACTGGCCTGCAGAGTGAGCTGAGTGAGAGTGACTGCCTGTTGTTACTGCCAGGTGATGACGGCAGATACCTCTCACATGAGAAGCTCGTGTAGTCCGCACTTCCACGTTGTCGTACCACGTGCAGCCCACTAACTTATAGGTGCGGCACCAAATATCTCATCCGGCAACTAGCCCCGTAGTAAAAAACCCAGTTTTCTGGGTAAAATGTAGCAAGATGCAATGCAGCAACCCAATCACAGCCCGTTAGGCCACGCGAGGTAACAAATAATCGCGCTTGAGCGAAAAACTGATTCGCGGCACAGTCTCAGAGCAAAAGCCAAAGGACCTCCAACTACCCCCAAAGCAGGTCTCGGTCAAAAGTCTTGTCTTTCACGAAAAATCTTAACAAAACCCGTTCCTTTAAATGCGAAACGCTTCGTCACCGAACTTATGACATCCTGTCATTCTGACAGCAGAAATGTCACCACTGACAACCGATTAAAAAAAGATAACTCGATACGGCTGCTTTCACATCCTAAATACTGCATCTATAGAAAATAAATGCTACAACCACCCCCCCTTTAATAGTATTTCCTGCGGATATGACACGCTGGAAATACACAATAAAGAAAACAGAAAAGTACTGACTAATAAACAAAGACAACCAGCTAGGTCCTTCAAACACCAGCTGACTACGACCATTACAATACCAAAGAAAGATCCTCCTATGTACCTAACTAGACACTGACTCGTGTACCGGTTAGGCTAAGTAACTAGAGTCTAATGCCCTTCATAGAAAACGAATGCTCCCTTTACTCACTGCCGATACCCTAACACTACCCAAGCTCTCAGGATAATGTAGAGTACTAAGAAGCGAATGAGAGAAAAACGCTCGGTGCGGTGCATAGAAGAAACTACAACGTGACAATTTAAAGTCACGTACACATATAGAAATACAAACAAAAGATTTAAATAGTCTTACATAATGATCACATAGCACTGGTTTAATAAACTAGAGAAACAGAGCTATGTAGTTACGTTAGGTATTGGAGACTGCTCCTCCTGATACTTCAGGATGTCCTTGATATGGTACTCCCCAAGATCCTTACCGTCCAGATCTGACAGCCTATATACTAAAGGGGATCGTTTAGCAGTCACCACACATTTAAGGAACTTAGGAGCTAGCTTAGCAGTAAAATTCTTGGCCTTGTTGGACAGGTAGAACGTGCGTTTGTAAACTATCTGTCCCACTTTCAGCTCTACATGCCTTTTTCTGAGGTTGTAATACTTTTCATTACGCTGGTGGGCAACGTTCAAATGTTTCCTCACCTGGTCGTAAATGCGTTGTATTTCTCTCAGCTTGACACCGAAGGCTGATGGATCGTCTACAGAGACTGAAGTAGGATGGCACGCGATATCTGTCTGCCTGTACAGCACTCCATCCCCAATAAATTCCCTACCATGTACCAAAAAGTAAGGGGTGAAACGAGTTGCTTCGTTAACTGCAGTGTTTAAAGCACACTGTATCTCAACCAAGAACTGATCCCAAGACTTGTGTTGTGACTTCACATAGCATGAGATCGCTTGAACCACATTGCGAATAGCTCGTTCCGCCTGATTAGTTTGGGCATGATACCTAGGGTTATAATATATATTAGGTACATTGTATTTAGCCAACAGATCCTTAAATGGCTTACTCACAAACTGAGGGCCATTATCCATGTAAATAGTCTTGCAGACTCCGTGCACGAGAAACACACTCTTCTCTATGAACCTCGCGACTACAGCGCCTGTGGCAACCCGAACAGGGCACAACATGACGTATTTGCTAAAGTAGTCGGAGACCACGATCAGGTGTACGTTTCTATTGCTCGAAGTGGGAAAGGGACCAAGCAGATCGACAGAGATAGCTTCGAATGGCTTCGAAACCCGCTTCGGGCTACCCATTAGGCCGGGACGAGACGTATTTACGGGTTTGTACTGCTTGCATGTTTCGCAATTCCCAACATATTCTTTGACGTCCTCGTACATCTTGGGCCAGTAATAATTTAGGGCTAACCTTTTATGCGTCTTCCAAACGCCACCATGGGCACTAAGTGTGTCATCGTGGTACTTAGAGAGCAGGGGCAAGCGATCCTCCTGAGGTACCACCAGCTTCCAGTCAAAGTCTGAAGTCAAAGAATATTTATTTTTAGTTAACCTATATAGAAGGTTGTCACGAATGTCATAATTTGGTGACTTCCTAGGGTTCTTCCGAACACTATTCATGGTGTGGTCATACCACGGGTCTTTAGTGGGTACTGCATCGAGGGAATCAATCTTGATACGAGACAGAGCATCAGGTACAACGTGGTCTTTACCTTTTCGATGCTCTATGTCAAAATCGAATTGACTGAGCCTCATGCTCCAACGTGCTAGACGACCCGTGGGATTTTTTAGCTTATGGAACCACAGAAGAGATGAATGATCCGTGACGACCGTACATTTTTGGCCTTCGACGTACTGTCGAAATTGTTCCAAAGCGAAAATCACGGCCAGAAGTTCTCGCTCAGTTGTGCTGTAGTTCACCTCGTTCTTGTTGAGAGAACGGCTACAGTAGGCGATAGGGTGCTCAACACCATCGTGAGTTTGTGTCAGTACAGCAGCAACTGAGTAAGCTGACGCGTCACTAAGAATGCGGAAGGGCATCTCAAAGTTAGGCATTTTTAATATAGGGGCAGAAACCAAGGCTGACTTTAGCAGGTTAAAGGACTGTTCAGCCTCAGGGGTCCATTCGAACTTAAGGTTCGTAGAAGTGAGTTTGCACAGAGGTTTACTAATCTTCGAGAAGTTGTTAACAAAGCGACGATACCAGCCGGCCATTCCCAGAAATCTCTTAACCTCCTTAGGGTTAGAAGGGGTGGGATAGTTGAGGATAACCTCAACTTTACCCGGGTCTGTCCGTAAGCCATGTTTGTCCACATAATACCCCAGGTATTTGAGTTCACTCCGACAAAAGTGGGATTTTTTCATATTAATAGTTAGGCCAGCATCCTTGAGTTGCTGATAGACTCTATGTAAGAGCTCTACATGCTCCTCAAAGGTGCTGGACACACAGACTATGTCATCCTGAAACGCAAATACCTTGTTGTCGAACTCGGGACCAAACAGACGGTCCATGAGGCGTTGCATCGTGGCACTGGCACCGACAAGACCGAAGCACATGGAATTGTAATGGAACAATCCTCTCCGGGGAACCGTAAAAGCAGTCTTCTCAGCAGATTGGAGTGAGTCGAATGGAATCTGCCAGTAGGCCGCACTCAGATCTACAGAGGTTAAATACTTAGCATTATTAAGATGGTCTAAGATTTGATTGATATAGGGTAAGGGGTAGGCGTCACTCTTAGACACAGAGTTCAGCTTGCGAGAGTCCAAGCACAATCTGAGGTCGCCGTTCGCCTTCTCCACCATGACCACTGGAGAGTTCCAGGCGGACTGAGACGGGGACACTACTCCCATCTCCAGCATTCGGTCCAGCTCGGCTTCCAGGGCCTTCTGCTTAAGGGGAGAGAGCGGATAATAACGCTGCTTGATCGGCTTGCTGTCACCAGTGTCAATGACATGGTGCACAAGTGAGGTCCGACCTAAACCCACCTTATCAGTGTTCAACGAGTCGAACTTTTCAATGACCTCGTTGATTACACACCTTTGTTTAGTTGTCAGGTTGTCGTAATCCTCGAGGCCACCGTTAAGGGACACAGACTCTATAGGATTATTATCACTAAAGCTATCAAGACTAATATTTTGTAAAATTAACTTATCACTTAACTTAAATTGTTGCCAGAAATCCACTCCAAATATCATGGAGGTGGTTATACCTGGGACAACATAGAACTTGACAACTCGGATAACCGAATTGTACTCAATTGGCAAAGAGATACAACCCAGACATTGCAAGTGAGTGCTGTCTGCAGTTGTAATACGAAAAGTAGGATTGATACTCACAAGATCAAAACCCAGTTCCAAGAAGATGCGGTGCGCTCCCTTACCTAGTATAGAGCAGGAGGCACCGGAATCGAGAAGGCCTAAAACATTTAAATTTAAAACCTTAACAACTAGATACGGTCTAATGTCACTATCCCGTTTAGGAAACAGGACCTTATCAGAAATAGACTCAGATACAGAGTAATGCACAGAGTTCCTAATAAGGCCCTGGCCTACGCGTTTTTTGACTTGCTAGTACAGTGTGAGCAGTCTGGGGTCTTGACTCCTTTGAGACCACACCGGAAACACACCAGCTCCCTTGACTGTGTGCAGCTGTATGCAGTGTGACCGCCCCCGCCGCAACGAAAGCATTTGCGATCGTGGGGGGTAACCGGCGTCTCCACTGCAGACACCTGCTTAGCGGGCTTTTGTACACCTTTTTTCTTAAGCTGGTGTAAGTCAGATGTAATCTCAAACTTGTCAAGAGCAGGCTCATGGAAAGCGTCTGCCCTAGTACGCGCAAGCTCCAAGCGCTTACCCAAACGTCTCAAGTCATCTACAGAGTTGACATCATGCAAGGCCAGTTCCTTCATGTAGTCAGGTCTAATGTTGTGCATGAGAATGTCCAGCTGTTCCTCACTGGGCATCTTACATGACAACCTTGAGAACATGGCTTGCATTGTACATATATAGTTAACCAAGGACTCAGAGCGGGCTTGTGTACGCTGTCTTATCTCGTTCCTGAGGCGGTAATCATAATCAGGAATATCGAAGGTATCTCTAAGCTCACTAATAAGATCCTCATATGAGATGAAGTTAGCTTTGTTTGTACGGAACCAAGACAAAGCCGGTCCATCCAACAGGTCGGAGAAAGCCATAAGGAGTCTAGGCTTAGTAACCTCCCGAGCACATCTAAGTTCCTCTAATCTCTCTAAAAACACACGTACACAAGTAGAACCATCATATTTTAAGTTAAATGAACATAAGTTAAGGGGACGTTCTTTATACACTATGTTACATGTAGAACTATTCCTACTTGAACTAGCTCGCACCGAGCGGTCCTCTCTCACTACTGGTGAAGTATATTCCACCTGGTCACGACCCGAAGGATCATCACCATCATCATCCGAACCTTCGGATTCAGAATCACTACTGGGTTCAGCCCTAGCGATGATCTTCACTAGCCTACCACGAATATCCACCAGGTCGGGGCAATCCAGACCACAACGAGCTAACCTACTCAATAAGTAGTTGGCCCTGATAGACACCCTAAGACGAGAATTATTATTGGCCAAAAACTCACCTGACTGAAGAGCCTCCTCCAACTCGGAGACCTTCGGAAGGCAGGTCGAGAGCTCAGCCGATGCATCAGCGGGTACCGGAGCACTCGCTTTGATGCTACCTCGACGGACGAGTCGGTGTGCCGTTCTTAGCTCACTCCGAAGGCCAGACACTGTCGTTTCCGGTTCCACTGAAATACCCATGTGGGACAGCTCGTTAGCAAGTTCATCCTTTCTTAAATAATTAATATATTTTTTCATCTGTGCCATTATGTAAGAATTTACTTACAACAATTATAAAGATAAAATGGCACAGATAGGGATCAATTACAAAGTAAAAATGTAAATTGAGTTACAACAAAGTGTACTAAGTTAGGTAATTATGTTTCAAATTGACTTTTAGAATTTAACAAAGATTAAGGGTATATTAAGAGAGAAAAGTTTCTAAATTTTCTGATAACACAGTTCAGGTTAATAATTAAAATTACAAGGTATCAACATACCTTCAAAAAAAAATTATAATTACACAGAGTGAAATTCACTAAGTTAACACAGAGGTGAAGCTATAGAATAATATATGTAATACTAGCTGAGCCCGCAACTTCGTTTACGTCACATAAGGTGTATGAAAGGAAAGGTATTTCTTCATCAGAGTCATCAAGCAGCGTCTGAAACTGCCCTGTTTGCTTAATCATAAAAGAGCTTAATGATTAAGTCTATTTTAAAACAATTCAGTCCACGCCTTCGGCGCGGACTGAATTGTTTAAAAATAGTCTTAATCATTAAGCTCTTTTATGATTAAGCCAACACGCCAGTTTAGGTTCACTCACATTCAAAGAAACCCCTACAAATAAAATTTACAAAATATCTGATTCTTAAAAGTGTTATAACTCTTTTATTTCTAAACCGATTTACATAAAACAAACGCTAAATGTTAACTGGAGCAAACCTCAACACAATAAAAAAAACCGCATTGCAATCGGTTGAGCGGTTACTGAGATTAGCGTGCACAACCGTACAGACAAACAGATATACAGACATACAGACATACAGACATACAGACAAACAGACAAAAATTCTAAAAATCATTGTTTTAGGTTCTATTGCGTTCATAAAGCCCCCCTATAATATTTTTTCTTATTTATCTTCCATGTACAGACAGCGACCTGTTACGATTTTATTATATGTATTGATATTAATCTATGCTAATATAATATTACAATAAATATATGTGTGCACCATAAAAAGGAACATAACAAAGAAAAGAAACACAATAAGAAAAGAAACACAATAAGAAAAGAAGTGGGTATGCCAAATAAAATCAAAAAGTTTTTCCAAAATCACAGCTATTTTAAATTTTTGAATTTAGAATTTTGTGTCTTTTCCAGCCAAAGATGTAGGAAGCTGGAAGAAGACGAAAGGGAAGGTTTTGTGCTTAGCTGCTAGCACCACCAATTAACGTCCTGGAGCGTCTCGGACGATTCACCAGGATGGTTTCGCCAGAGGTAACCACCTATGCACACACACTAGACTGAGGCTACCGCAGAGTAGACCCAGAGATTTGCCACTACGTTGGGAGCCAATTTGTAACCCAAAGTGATGATCAGTGTTACTCACCAACTAGCGCGAGGTAGCTATGCAGAGAACTCTTTCCCAGGGCGCCTTACTACAGAGATTCCAGTGTGCGTGCAAGGGTAGGCCAGGGCTCTGACGAAAACAGTCAGGTAGGGTGTACACACATATATTTATATAACACAGAGATACACAGAGACACACAGAGAGCTTATTCACTGATAGACACAAATATCACAGGTACACAGAAGTATAGTCAGTGCTTAGGTACTTATGCTACTAAGCTACACATAAGTAGTGGATTTACTGGCCTGCAGAGTGAGCTGAGTGAGAGTGACTGCCTGTTGTTACTGCCAGGTGATGACGGCAGATACCTCTCACATGAGAAGCTCGTGTAGTCCGCACTTCCACGTTGTCGTACCACGTGCAGCCCACTAACTTATAGGTGCGGCACCAAATATCTCATCCGACAACTAGCCCCGTAGTAAAAAACCCAGTTTTCTGGGTAAAATGTAGCAAGATGCAATGCAGCAACCCAATCACAGCCCGTTAGGCCACGCGAGGTAACAAATAATCGCGCTTGAGCGAAAAACTGATTCGCGGCACAGTCTCAGAGCAAAAGCCAAAGGACCTCCAACTACCCCCAAAGCAGGTCTCGGTCAAAAGTCTTGTCTTTCACGAAAAATCTTAACAAAACCCGTTCCTTTAAATGCGAAACGCTTCGTCACCGAACTTATGACATCCTGTCATTCTGACAGCAGAAATGTCACCACTGACAACCGATTAAAAAAAGATAACTCGATACGGCTGCTTTCACATCCTAAATACTGCATCTATAGAAAATAAATGCTACAAGGTATCATTAGATTCGTATTCTTGTCTAAGTGTCATTTATGTAACGCCAGCAAAAAAAATCTACCATTTTTTTAGTCAGTTTTATAAGTTTCAAAGTTAATTTACTTATTCAGTTTAGATATTGGCATAATATTGACGTATTGGCCGCTCACAATGTGAATTGTGATGTAAACATAACACATTGGTCGAGAGACCGGCGCGGGCGCGGGCGCAGGCCTTACGCCACATCCATGAGAACCGTACCAACTAATGATCAAATTGTGTGTTTTGTGCCCTATTGTGTTAGTGCGTACCTACTAATCACATGGAGTGTGGCAATTGGGAACAGATTAATGGACAACAGATGGGAAAATGGACAGGCTTAGGTCACCGCGACCCGTAGTTGAAATCTTTCTAGCCGCCCATATGGCCTTTAACTTGGCTTAACGATTGTCATTTTACGGTTTTATATCGAGTTTTCCTTGTCTACGCAATGGATCTTTTTATGAAAGTGTTTCTTAGTCGCCTTTCACGGCAGCATCGGGATGTGTTGGGGTGGCGACATTTTGTACTCTTATTCGTCGCAGCACGGGACTCCGTCGCCACACGCGGAGTTATACAAATATGTGTAAACATTAAACTACATAAATAAATAATTGGCGGAACAATTTTTTTCCTTACCTAGAAGTAAAATAACAATAACAATGTATACATATATTCAGCAATAAATTAATGGTAATCGGTTCAGTAATTTCGGAGCCTATTTAATGCAAACAAATAAACAAACAATCAAATCTTTCCTTTCTATAATATTGTAGTATAGAAAAAAAAGTAGGCTGATTGGTGATAATTGTTGGTTACAATAAAATAATTTATGTAATTAGGTATGATTGTGTATTACTTTTGCTATTTTTTCTAAGTTTTTTTGCTGACGTTTCGACAAACTTGCAAGCGGGTAAGGTTAAAACATGACCGAGTTTATTCGCTTAGCAAAATAAAACCTATAGTTTATCTATATCTATGTATTAAATCTGAGATAAATCTTTACCGGATGCCTAAGTTTGTCGTAAAAAGATTCATCAATACTACTTATATCCGCTACTAGATATCCGCTAATCTATGGATGTTATGCCGGGCTCCTACCGACTAACAACCACACGTATCCTGCCTAACAGCACAGCTAACAGCCTACGGTTGGGAGTTTGGGAGCACGGGTTAGCCCTCGGAAGGATACCCTCGGCACAGTATAACCCCCGGACTCCCAACAGCCTTGTGAGGTTGCTGGGGGTAATCTCTACATCAACTGATCTGATTTTAAAAATTCTTCTAATACACTACCTACTTACTCAAAGGAGAGGAATTAGTAATCAATAAGTAAATAATAAATAATAATTATTTATACTGTTGATTGACGGCACTTGGTGGAACTTGCTGCACATATTGACATTGACTACACACATTATTGTTGGTGTGTTTTCGAGACAGTAATAACGTGTCCTTCCATCTAGACCTTTGAAAATGCTGTAAAGCGAAACCGGTCAGGTTTATAATAATAAATATTGTGGAATAGTACAAGTGTCGTTTTCAATATAATACTAGTTATGCTAGATTTTTAAAGCAAATTTTAATTCTATTTGAAAAGAAGAATCATAAAAATATTAATTAAACACGGAACTAACTAGGTAGGTATATACATTAAATAAAAGATTGCATTAACAATGAGGTCAGTATCACAAAGAATGATGTGAAAATAAAAGATAAAAACAAATTAAATTAAGCTGAAAATAAAACGCTCTTTGTCGACTGTAAACTTAACAAACACGAAGGAACAAATTCGACAGTATGGACTATTTTGCTTTGTGTCTAGAGTTCGCATTTTTAACCGATTTTCACCAAACTTGGGACACGAGTTCTTTGATTTATAATACAACTTTTGTCGAGAGCTTTTTTAGTAGGGGGGAAAGGTTAAAATGAAGGAAGGGGTGAATATTGTTGAATGATGATGAAACGTTTTGAACGGATCTTGATAATATTTGGCTGTAACATACATACATACATACATACATATAGTCACCGCCTTTATCCCCGAAGGGGTAAGCAGAGGCATAGTATACGCCCACATTTCACTTATAGTTTTATGTCGCACGTAATAGTTGGAGAGCCTATTGCCGTGATGAAATGGACAGGCGCAGGTCTCTGCAACCCACAGTTAAAATTTTTCAAGCTGCCCATGAGGCCTTCGACGTGGCTTTACGATTGTCGTCTTACTGACTACCGGATTTCATTTCGAGATTTCTCTACGCAATGAATCTTTTGCGAAAGTGTTCCCTTAGTCGCCTCTTATGACACCCTCGGGATGTATCGGGGTGGCGACATCTTGTACCAACCCGTCGTAGCACGGGACCCCGTCGCCACACGGGGCTGTAACATAAAGGATATTATTATAATTCCTCTTGTGTTGTCTTTTTTGTTTATTTTTCCGGGTGCTCACGAGCGATTATTCCCAAGTCTTCATTTTCCCAATTTTTCACATTTCCAGATCATCACATGCCAGATATTCACCTTGGTTTTGGACATAGTTTCGTAGTCGCACCATTGAAATTGATATTGGTTTTGATAGTTATATAAAAACTAGTGACCGACCGAAGTTTCGGTTTCGGTTTCGGTTTCGGCCAGTTTCGGCCAAAAAATCGAGTTTCGGCCGCAGTTTCGGTTTCGGCCAAAATGGGCCGAAACTTTCGGCCGGGCCGAAACTCACGTGTTCATTAATTTTGAGTGCCTGGCTCTACTTGTGACGTGGTTGGGGTCAGCCCTACCAGCTAATATGTTACTAACCGAAGATTTACAGATTTAAAAAGTACTTCCAATCAATAGTTATAATAATACAATTTTTACAGAATCTTAAAAGGTGATCTAAGGACATTACATAACCCTTTGTTGTCAGTTCCGTTGACTTCGTTGATCGTCTGTCTGTCTGTCAGCAGACTCATGCACCGTGATGGTTAGACAGTTAAAATTATTACAGATGATGTATTTCTGTTGCCGCTATAGCTACAAATAATAAAAAGTGGTTTTAGTCGGTTGGAGTTCCCAATAGCATCTATGAGTAATTCCACACATTTTTTATTTTTATTTTTTCATACCACCAAGGTGGCAGACAAGCATACGGCCCACCTGATGTACCGGTGGTCACTACGTACGCATACGTCTATGGACGTATGCAACACCAGAGGCGTCACACTCGCGCTGCCGAACCTGTAAAAACCTTTTTAGACCCCCTATGAAGAACCTCATACTGTAGGCGTTTGGGAAAACCGAGGCAGGGAGATCATTCTACAATCTAAGCGTATGCGGGAGAAAGCCCCTACCGGATCTAACCGTGCTCAAACGCTCCGGACGCAAAGTGTGAGGATGAAAACCCTGTCTATAGCGAGCGGTGCGGTGATAGAACGTAGCCGTGGGCATCATATCAAACAATTCTTCAGAGCACAAACTATTGTACAGGCGGTAGAACACGCACAAGGAGGAAAAGTCTCTCCTGTCGCGCAGAGGTTCTATACCACCTGCAAGCATAGGATCGTTGACCACTCTCATGGCTCGCCTTTGTACCGAGTCGAACGGAAGAAGCTGATATTCAGGTGCCCCCGCCCAGAGGTGACAGCAGTATTTCATGTGCGGCTGCACTTGCGACTTATACAGTAGCAGTGAAGTACCGCCGCGCCCTGTTGAGCACACCGAGCTTCTTGGACGCCAGCTTGGCCTTATTCTCCAAATCGGAACTGAACGTCACTGGAGATGTCAACACCAAGGATACCTATGCTGTCAGAGATGGAGAGAGTTATGCCCTGAAATTGTGGCGCTACAGTAAATGGGGCTTTCTTTGCGGTGAATACACAAACTTGTGTCTTAGTAGGGTTGAATTGAACAATATTTTGGTTTTCCCCAATCGAACCCTCTAGTGAGAGTAGTCTCGATTTCAGACACAAGTTGTTCACGGCTTTCTTCCACTGCAGCCCGAGAGATACCGGTGCGGCCCGTGTAACAAGTATCGCCCGTACTGTCGTCCGCATAACAATGAATGCCGTCAATAGACAACATGTCATTGACACGTAAAAGAAAGAAACTCATCTTTAGGTGGAATTGGAAAGAAACTCATCTTTCTAAAATGAACTTGGTGGAACTTGCTGCGCCTATTGAAAAAATAACCGGCCAAGTGCGAGTCTAACTCACACATGGAGGGGTTAAAGCTTATTAACGAGACATGAGGCCTAGCCGTCCGTCTGTCTATCAGTCACGAGGCTGTATCGCTGGAACCGTGCCAGATTTAGGCCTAAAATTTCCACTGTACAGTACTAGTCCTACCGACTAAAAACCACGCGTATCGTACCTAACAGCCTACGGTTGGGAGCCCCGAGTATGCCCTCGGAATGATGCATACTGCGGCCGCATTTTTGGGGACTTGTTCAGTTGTTATCCCGCTTCTTGAGCGAAGCGTGGATGAATCTCTTACGTCATGCTATCGTTTAAGGCCTGCTTCTGTAAAAACGGTAAGCATCCCCGTCACCGTCCTCAGGCCCCGGTCATGGGGGCTGATAGAATGGGTCGACAGAAAGAGGCCTCTGACCCCGCTCCAGCGCCTCCTTGCGCCATTTTAAACAATGATGCAAGGGCCCTTGCTTCCAGGTCCCATAGAGGGGTCCTGGCTAGGAGACATGCCGCCTCAACTGAGATCGTGCGGTATCTCCTTATCACCCTGACAGCCGTCGCCTTCTGCAGGCTAAGCAATCTAGCCGCATTGCTGGCCATCAGGATCTCCGCCCATACGGGGGCCTCGTATAGGGCCACGATCCCAAGGTACAGTCTCCTGCACGGAGCGTTGGGTCTCCTGATATTTGGCAACAACCGTGAGAGTGCGGCTGAACCCCCTCCCTCAGCTATGGGACCAAACTTCGGAAGTGGTATGAGAAGTTCCACCGGCTATCGAGTGCGAGCCCCAGATACGTCATCGAAAGCTCGATGCCGATGCTGACGCCCCCTATGTGTAAGCTGGATCACGCAGGTGGCCTCAGGGCTGCATCTCGGTGCGTTGCTCCTCGCGCTGTAATGAGGGTGTCGTCGTAACACGTTACGCCGACACCTCTGAGCAACGAACCACGCAGCACCTAATCGTAACCAATGTTCCACAGAAGTGGTCCTAAGACCGATCCCTATGGAACACCGAACTACACATCTCGCGGACCCAGCCCTAGCCAGCTCGGGTAAGTTATGGCCCTCTCGGAAAGATAGGCCCCGACAATTCGACGGAGGTATGGAGGTATTCCATGGTAAATAAGCACCTCCCAAACGTAGCTCCAGGGCAAGGTGCTGAAAGCGTTGGCGATGTCAAGAGACACTGCCACCACCACCTCACCCTGTTCTGATTCCGATAACAAAAAATACCTACCAAATAAAAAAAAGCATCCACACAACAAACTTAATTTTTGTGCCCAATTTTTGTAACGGAACCCTCTGTGCGGAATCCGACTCGCACTTTGCTGGTTTTTTTTTTTTTTTTCAATATGAACACGTGAGTTTCGGTTTCGGTTTCGGTTTCGGCCGAAACTGACCCTGGGGCCGAAAGTTCGGTTTCGGTTTCGGTTTCGGCCGGAAAACCAGTTTCGGTCGGACACTAATAAAAACTACGAAGACTAATGCGGGAGCTCCGCTCCGCTTCGCTCCTGCATTAAGGTGCGGTTCCACTAAGGCGGAGCGGAGAGGAGCTGTGGATTTTAAGCCATGTGATTGGTGAATCGCGGCGCAGCTCGTCTCCGCTCCTCTCCGCTCCGCACCGTGATTGGTGAATCGCGGCACAGCTCCTCTCCGCTCCGCCTAAGTGGAACCGCACCTTTAGCCTTCTAACCTAACCTATACAAGTCGGGGTGCGTAGTATTCGAGTTGAGAAAGTAGACATCTGTGAATGTGAAGATCTGAGAATAAGGGATCCCTTTTTCCCAGATCTTATGTGGAATATGGAAATGTGAAAAATTGGGAAAGTGAAGACCTGGGAATAATCGCTCGCGAGTCGCGAGGTACCCTTCGCAGAAATACTAGTGCTCTCATATTAAGTAAGTACCTACAGGTAGGTACTTACTTGTAAAGAAGTCAGATGAGTAATTTATTATAATAAGAATAAGTACAAAATATTAATTCACCAGTCACACAAACCCCAGAATACGTAATAATAATAGTAATAGACGAGCGAGACGGACCGGAACGTCCTTGACAGTTCTACGTAGGTACCTACTTTGAGTAAAACTTAAATTCTTTTAAGTTTAAATAATTTTGAAAAAACCTACTGTAAATAAATAAAAATAAATTAATATCTTGTTTTTATTATTCCGTGATATTCACGGACATTTCACACAACGCTATCTAATTCCAAAGTAAGCTAGGAATAACCTGCTTGTGTTATGGGTATCAGACCACGGATATTAATACTTGTATACTTTTTAAATACACACATGTTATACATAGAAACACCCAGACTCTTGAGACAAACATTTATGGGTCACACAAATATTTGTCTCCGGTGGGAATCGAACCCACGACCTCCAGCGCCGCAGGCGGTATCACTACCGACTGCGCCACAGAGGCAGTCTAATACTATTAGGTAGGTATACTGTAAGGTAAATATTTATTCCTTTTATTTACCTACCAACACTATTATTTTAAATCTCAAGATATTGCCATTACCTACCCCCCATTTCAATCATATCCATTCAGCAGTTAGAGCGTGAAAGATTACAAACATCCAGTGTTCTGAAAATGTAGTCAACATTAGGACTTTAGAGTCGACCTCAACACAAATGTCAAAGTTAATTTAGTGAACTTCTAGAATTATAGTGACTTTTAGAATTGTAGTGAATTTAAAAGAAATTTTGGGAAACGTATTGTAGTATGTAGTTAATATAGTATTAGTAGTAGTTTTATAAGTGTTGTTATCAACACATCTTTATAGATATTCTTACGCGAGGATAATAATTTTATTAGTTGCTTCGGTCGTTTCAAAATTACGAATTTTTTTGAATTAGGTCCCTGAAAAAAAAATATGCAGAAGAAATATTCAAAGTAATATGAAGAAACAGAAATAAATGCACAATCACAAGAAAAATAATTTTGGCCGATAAATTTAAATCACATCTGGTGCAACATGATAAAAATGCTCACATTGTTAAATATTTTATTTATTTTTTGACACTTTGCCATTTGCCATGACCATTGCCATTAAATTTATGTATAAGACCTTAAAATCATATACAATGTATTATTAAAATCCGTGAGCTGTAATTATTATTAACCTATGGTCCACTATTATAAACAAATACAATAATTAATTGATTAAAAAAAAAAAATTAATTTATTTATTAATTAAAAAATTGTAATTCGATTTTGACATGAGCAACACATTGCATATTACAGGTGTATAGATAGTCACAGAATAACTATTAGTAGGAAGTACGTGTTTAGTGCTAAAGTGAAGTGATGTTAAGAATTCAACAAAATAAGCACTTTGATAGCAGTCGAGAAACCGCTAAATCCTTATTGAGTTGTGCAACGTGAGCAATGAGCAACTGAGCATCATTTTCTAAACGAGACACCGCAACCGCAAATGTTAACGCTCAGTGAAATAACACGGCAGTGTGTTGGCCAAGTTCACAACTTCTAAGTAAATTTAATGGAAAAATGCACATAGTACTTGTAAGTACCTATGATGGGCGATACTTAGGTACTAGTCTTTTAATGAGCAACAATTGTTTGAAATTGAGATGGAACAGATAACCACATTGTTTTTTTTATATTTTAACTCATTAGTAAGACTGCGCATCTTTGTTTACGTCTCATAATAGAGAATGAGAGAGAGTGAGACGTAGACATTATCTATATCTATACTAATATTATAAAGAGGAAAGATTTGATTTTTTGTTTGTTTGTTTGTAACGAATAGGCCCCGGAACTACTAGACCGATTTGAAAAATTCTTTCACTGTTGGGAAGCTACACTCTTTGCGGTGAACATAGGCTATATGTTTCCCACGGGAACGGGAACTACGCGGGTGAAACCGCGTGACTTCCGCTAGTTTATAATATATCTAAGGCAGGACGTCGGCCAGTTTAAAGGAGCTGCAACTTTATTTTGTACACTATATCCTTCATAACCTACAAATAAATGTCACAAAGTGGTCACGTGGTGGACGCCTATTCAAGGTATACTGTCCGTAGCGAAAGTTGCTTACTGCAGTCATCGTTTACAGTTCACTGACCAAGAAAGATAATTATGTCTCGAGGATGAGGGAATGTCAAAATTAGAAATTCGCACGTCCTTAAGTAGGACCAGACCACCCATGACATACATTTGACCAGAGCCAAATTAATATGCATTATTTAGTAATTATGTATTAATTATAAGGACGTTGCGTGATTTTCGCCACTAAGGTATTTATAAAATTGACTTTTTATTTTATGTTAGTTGTGTAATGATTTATTAGTAACCCTGAAGGATGCAAAAGATTGTTCCTCTGTTGAACTAAAGCTTAAAGCTTGGAACGACCTGCCCGCACACGTGTTTCAACCCTCCTCTCATAAATAAATAAATAAATAAAATTCATTTATTTCTCTCTTCACAAAGCAGAAAACTTAACTTATTGGTTAAAACTAATTTGAAATTTGAACAAGGCCTGATTTGTGAGAGACAGGGGCATGAAGTAGGTTTTGGGAAAACCTGTGTCACAGGTCACCTGAGCTCCCTCGCGGCTGGGCGGTGTTCAGTGACAAACGTTAACTGGCTTATGAGTATTGACACTGATTAAATTAATGAAAGCTTCGTTAATAAATGGTTTGAACTTAGGTACAATATTTATGATTAGGAAATTAATATTTCTAAATATAAAATAATGTTATTATGTAGGTAGGTACATTGATCATCAGATACACTTTGATCATGTATTTCAATTGAAAGTTTATTAGTACTAAAAGACTAAAAGAGTGGGAGTTAGTGTGTGTATGTGTGTGTTATGTAGTGTAAGTTTGCATGCGAAGAAATTATAAATCATTGCAGTAGGTATGTACGTACGTGACTATTTTTATGATACCATTTTGCTTGTAATGAATCTCGCTAAACACCTCTCCAGGTGTCAAAGTATATAGGTAAGCGGCGTCATAAGGCTTTCAGTATCGGTATAGTCAAGTGTCTTTAAAAAATTCGAGATCAGTACTTTACAATTATCTTTACGCTTTGAGTACAGATTTAGGTCTTTGTTTAATTATCATAACCATGGGTTCTTCAAGTGGAGCGTGAAGAGGCACATCATGGGGCCGCCAACTTGAGGACCACGTTTTTAGAAGGCGTAGGGACTGTGAGAGCGGTCCCTAATCGCTTGATGTCTATTGGCTTTCCATCAGGCGGGTCGCGTCAATTTGGCGAGCTTAATGCAAAAAAAAAAGAAAATAATGACGAAAATTAATACATTACATTAAAATAATAATGCAGTTGTCAGAATACAGAAACTTGATTTCCAACCTACTATTTAGTTAATTTATTGAATTTGTTTCAACTGAATCAAAAAAAAATGCAATTTACTATAGAAACCCAGATTTCTGCAAAGCTTATTATACTACCACATTCATCACAGCGTAAAGCCAGGGTCACGCGTTGGGGTCAGTTGCGCTTGTCATTATCTATGGATGCGCTCGTATGATATGTTATTAATGTAACAATAATGATTTAATTGACTGCACGCCTGACCACAGAATAAATAATAGTACTACGTGTATGACTTCAGAAGGTCAAGACGAGCCGGGAAATTACACATATCATGTTCGAAACTGCGTGCGTTACACACATTATCGACGGCGACGCGACGCCTTAAAGGCGCGTATACTCGTGACATTGCGAGGCATGTGTCGCGATTGCTTCGCAGCACATGCCTCAATTTGAGGCATACGATGATACATTTATTGCATGTTTTCCGAACAACACTTGCTCGAGCTGAACACGCAAAGAACCACGCACGGAGTTCGTCAGCGCTCAACGGAAATTACGGGCCTGGGCGCATCTTACAGAGAGCACAAACATTACGAGGCATGCGTGACGATCCATTCGCTATGTCTGGACGCGGCTTTAGATACCTACGTAGTGGGCAGGTAGGCATCAATTCATGCTTTTATCTGCACGAAAGGGCTGGCTTGTCTGAGGAAGTGACATCCGCTCAATTATTAAATGACGCTTAGCCTAATGATAAACTAACGGTAAGTTCAATTGTTGCTCTCAGCTAGTTTATCTAGCTGAGAGCAACAATTGTAATTTGTATTGTAATGTAAAATGTAAAAAATTGTAGGGCATCGTGTGGTTTTAGTCGGTAGGAGTCCGGCATAGCATCCATGTAGGATTTCCACACGTAAAAAAAAAAAAAAAAAGCTAGTTTATCTCTGCTATGAATATAAAGAGGTAAAGTTTCTTTGTTTTTAACTGATAATACTGATAAACTACAGAACCGATTTAAAAACAAGTAACTCTAAAATAATAAGAGTAGGCTATGTAACATGATGCTCTACCCAAGGGAGCAAAGCAGCTTAATCATACATTTCAATAGGTAAGTAATTACCATTTCCATTCATGATTGTAAATACTGGCATACCATGGGTTATATAGGTACTACTAAGTGTGTAGTAATTCACGTGTGTGGTAAGTTCAGGCACGCTACTGAAAAAAGTCTTGCCAAGCGTATCTCAACTTATCGCGCACGCGTTTGTCTCAGGCAAAGCACTTGATCACGGTTAGTACTTATTCTATAAATTCTCATCGTATTTTCGGCTGCATCTGATATTTATAGCAGGTGTAGAATATGCTCAAGGAATTAAAGTATTTAGGTCAATGTTGATAAAAATGAGGAAGCGAATGCTGACTGACCTTTAAACCCTGAAAAAGATAACTGTATACTGAAATAAAGTTGATTTTAGCTAAAATATACTAATTGTAATAAAATGCATAACAGAAACATGCGTAGGTAAATATTTTTTTATGATTTTTTTATTTCAAGGTGGTCTTCATTCATTAAAAATTTCAATAGGTAAGTAGGTAATTATTAAAATTTAAAAAAATTACGTTATCAAATTAAAAATGTTTGGAGAAGGTAAAGGTACCTAATTAATAATTTTACAGATTTTTTATTCCATCAAAAACATAAATGTCAAATAAGAGCCAAGTTCATTCTTAAGATTATGCGTTGTAGTCGACTTCACTGACAAAAGAATTGAGATCTAATAGGCATGTCAAATTCCACTGTAATTATTTCATTTGGGATTTAATTCAAGCTAAGAAGTAGGTAAGTAAGAACCTAATGAGGTACATTATGAAAACTGGCCCTATTTATTATTTTACTTTCTTCAAACTTTGAAATGAGTTTATCAGGAGGAGTCTAAGAGTGGCACCAGTGACTGAAAAAATGAGAGGAAATCGTATGTCGCTATGGGCATGTGATGAGAAGAGATAAAAGAAGGTGTTGAAGAATGGAGAGCCAGAGGAAGGTCGAAAAAACGTGAATGGAGTGTGTAAGGACATGGAAGGAGGAAATGATGGATGTATGGAGGAAGAAGACATACCACGCCGACGACTAAATAAATTGACACAAGGGCAGTAGAATGATGATGACTTTCCTAAAAACTTTTACGTAATTTCGTTCAAACAATAAAGACGTGAATCCATTTTTTTTTCGAAGTTTTACAACCTACCAAATAACTAAGAAGAATTAAATTTCTAAACTTGGAAACCACTGACCTAGAGCATATTATTCAAAATCTGTGTGTTATTATTACTAATCATGAATGAAACAGAATCGTAGTCGATATGCAGGCGAGAAGGCTGCAAAACCAGTCTAACGAGAGACAAGGTTAACAAAACTCATATCGGCAATAATATGTCGCAATACATTTAACCCGGCGTCTGCTAGGTTGGGTCATAATGACCCGTGATGTTTTTAAATGCGGGTATTTATGAAAATAATAGTGTAACGTTAGCACGCTTCTCAGTAGCTGCGGTTAGTGCCCCGCCTCCCTCGTTTCTTATGCCAACTTAGACGGTGTGCGCCTCCGCAGGAAGATAGACGCGGTCAAACAACAAAAAGGTAAATATGACCCAACTATACATTCGATGATACCATTTCGTGCCAAGTACGTTGAGTTCATTATTTGATTATTTCGTTTATTTATTTGTACCGTCATTACGTATTGCATTGTATTTTGTTATTCTTAGGTTATATTTGAATAATGGATAAAGAGAAACGCGAAAGGCAGCGAATTCTGAAAATATTTGAAGAAAGCGGCTCGGAAGAGGGTGAAAATTCTTCAGAATACGAGGAAGACAATCACGTTAGCGAGAAATATCAGAGGAGCTCCCAGCTAAATGCCGTGGTGTTTGCAAACAAATGCCAGATATTTCCCGCTATAAAAGACAGGAAAACTACCCATACCTGTCAAAGATGCAACAAAATCATCTGCCCTGAAGACATAATTTCTTTCTGTAGCGGTTGCGCAGATGACGGTGCTAATAGTGATTAACACTAAGATTCTTTATGATTTTTACATATATTTACTTAAATATCTGACATTTGTCATACCAAAAAGTTAAAAACAAGTGTTAATTAGTCATTTTTTGTTATTTTATTAGTAAGATTCTAGATGTTGAATTTATTGTTGTAAATTTTATTCTGATTTCTTGAATACATAAAAAATCTATAAATAACTTATTTTTTTATTTTATCTCCAAAATATTATAATTTAAGAACTATTTATCAAGTTAAACACAAATTTGCTCTAAATTTCATTGAAATGGTAAAAATCAGCTGCGGTTTAAAATCGGGTAACTATGACCCACCATGCAGTTGCTGTACCTATTTTCTACCATGCTGACGCCGGGTTAAGAGGGAACGTGGCCAGCGATTTTCCCATACAAACGTATTAACCTATTTTTTTTTTCTGAATAACGCCGCTAGAAGTGTTACCTGTGTGATATAAAACCTTTTTAAGTACACCACAGTGTCTACGCCATGCTTTATGGAATAAAACGTCAGTGAGTATTCAACTGCTCGTCTAATGGTTTTACTTGTCCGCATATATAAAACCAGAATAATCTTTTTAAATTTTATTACATCAAGATATGCTCTGCACATGTCCCTATCATTTCGGAAAATAATAAGGAAAATAGCTATCAATTAATCAATCAAATCAGTCTAAAGCAGTCCACTGCTGGATCACACTGTACGGGGTTTTCCAGGTGCAGTGCAATGGCAATACTTAAATTCGAATACTTATTTATTTCTTAAGAAAGTGAAAACGATCTTAATCGTAATTAGGTACTTATTATATTATTGTGTACACAAATGTTATTTTCATTTATTAATAAATTTAAAAGCGTGGTAAGTTTTGGAGAATTAAACACGTTTTAAGTGAGTTAAGCAGTTACATTTAATTATGAAAAAATTAAAAAATGATAAATAAAAATTGTTTACTGTAGTATGAAACATGTTGGCTTAATGTTTCTTGGAGCAATCTATATCTATACTAATATTATAAAGAGGAAAGATTTGATTGTTTGTTTGTTTGCACCGAATAGGCTCTGAAACCACTGAACCGATTTGAAAAATTGTATTTTATTCTCATATTCCCATGGGAACGGGACCTACGCGGGTTACACCGCGTGAGGTCCGCAAGTATGATAATAAATCATTAGTTGAGTCATTAAATATTTATGGAGGCATAGTTTTCATAATAATATCATTATGCGAATTATGTATTTAGGTATTTTCTGTGGCAATAATACACCAGATAAAGCTTAAAATATTTACTCATTAGCAAAAGAATGTAACATAAATTTTGTGTGGAAATGAATACGGGCACTTATCGACTGTGGGTAGATATTTATAGATGCCAATGCTAATTCGAGATGATTTCATTTTATAATTACCGTAGATTACCTGTAGATATGTTTTGCACCATTAATGATAGGGGTGTGGAAAGGCCTCTTAAATGTTTCCGGATCAAAAGCCAACCAAACCAAAAATAAAAGTTAAATTATACACAGTGGAGAAATTCTTCGGCAGAACAGAGCGTTTCAAAAGAAAGTTCCTCTGTCGAACTATAAAAACCTGGAACGACCTGCCCGCACACGTGTTTCCCTCATTTTACAATCCCGGGTTCTTCAAGAGAAGCGTGAAGAGGCACATCACAAGGCCGCCAACTTGAGGACCACTGTCAAAAGTGGCCCCCATTCGCTATATGCGCTACAGCTTTCCATCAGGCTGGTGGCGACGTCAATTTGGCGAGCTAAATATTAAAAAAAAACCACCGGACGCAATTAAAATTTTCACACGTCCGTAAACTCCGTAAGTATGCTATGGTTACCATTTCTATGTTAAGGTATTAACACTAGTCTAGTAATGTAATTTCACAACATTAAGGTTATTTTATGACTGTCGTTTTATTGTCTTGAACTCCTTTCTGGTACTGAACCCTTACGCCCGTGATAACTAATTTGTAATTCGACCCGAAATCCCAGCAGCCAAATTCATCCTGGCGGTTCTTTAGTAGTCCTGTACTACTAAAGAACCGCCAGGATGAATTTAACACATCCACAAATACCGTTTCTGCAGAACGATAGTTATTAAAAGAGGAGAGGAATTCACCACACACATTTTTCACGACATTATTAACGTTGTTCAGCGGCGTAGAGTTCTCAATAAAAACAATCTGGAGGGTACGGGTATTTTGCCCATCCCACATCCAAATTTCTTTTCTTGGGCAATCAGATTTGTGGTTCCTCCTTTACAATTAGTTGTGGTTATCCTTAACTGTTGTACGTGAGGATTGACGAATTGAGGAGGTTCCCCCTCCTCCCCTCCTATATTATCGTTCGATTTCCTCATGCATTATCGCTCTACGATAGATTTCCACCATGCCATTACGAGTATTTAACCATTTGGGTTCGATTCCCACCGGAGACAAATATTTGTGTGACCCATAAATGTTTGTCTCAAGAGTCTGGGTGTTTCTATGTATAATATGTATGTATCTAAAAGTAACTATATAAGTATTAATATCCGTGGTCTGATACCCATAACACAAGCAGGTTATTCCTAGCTTGCTTTGGGATCAGATAGCGTTGTGTGAAATGTCCGTGAATATTTATTTTATTTTATTTTTGCAGTCTTAGCATTTTGTGTGTTTATCAACATCGAGGTAATACCTAAATACATACGAGCAAAGAATTATCACGTACAGTCCAGTCACGGACAGCGGTCACGTAGATTGTAGACAACAACAACTTTTGCTCGTAATGTAAGTGCTTACTATTTTTTATTAAGATCGTCCCTGTTATTAAATAGGTATGCTATGTAAGATCGGAGAGATAATTTTATATCTTAAACTACTTATCACGGTTAGAGTTCTGCAGTAAATAAGAAACCTTTATAGTTTTAACTTGTCCGTGCGTCTGTCCGCACTTTAATTCAGAGATCCTTATGTATAGTAGGTAAACTAATAGATGAGATGATGCTGTAGCATGATGAAACATAGTAATATTCGGAGTTTAATCAAACAAATTTTACTCGTTATGATATTACCTAAAGAGTATAGATAGTCAACTGAGAGAATGTTTTTATTTTATTTATTGGTTTTGTACACACAGTTAAGAACAAAAGTAATCATAAGGAATATTGTACAAGGAATGAACTTTTCCAAAAATTAATCTATTTAACGTAGATATAACTGATGCTTACTGTCTTTTTTTTTTACCCATTAATGTTTGTCTCAAGAGTGTTTCTATGTATAATATGTATGTATTTAAAAAAACTATAATAGTATTAATATCCGTGGTCTGATACCCATAACACAAGCAGGTTATTCCTAGCTTACTTTGGGATCAGATAGCGTTGTGTGAAATGTCCGTGAATATTTATTTAATAATTATTTATTTATTTATTTTAACACCAAATTTTTCAGTAATCATACAATTTTTTATTTAAATATCAAAAATTTAATTGAAATAACTATGCCTCACGTTCAGTTTAGAAATCCTCTATCAAACTGGAAAATAGAAGAAAGAGCCTAGCACGATTGATGTTATGATATGCCCGGGACCAACGCATTAAACGGACAAGACCAGGCTCTTAATACGTAAAGAGAAAAACCCATGTGAAATAACAACCTGCACTTAAAATCTTAATAGTGCAGAAGTACAAAACAAAACTTTGACATCGCCAATTATTGGTTGTGGAGGTCACAATCGCTTCATGGGAATTTAAAATAAATAATAATAAAATAATCATTAATAATAATATTTTTGTAGTTCGTTCAGCCGCATCCCAGTGAGACAGGAAAGCCGACCCCAACTGGATTGGGAAAAAGCTCGGAGGATGATGATGGGTTATACGTATTATTAGCCTGCTACGGAACCTTCTAAAGCTCGTCGCCGTCCAACCTCTGATTCGTTTTTTTTTCAGTAGTAGCAAAAACATTTGACTACGAATGAGTAAGTACAAGAAGGCAGTTTTTGTTATATCGTGTTATCGGCAGTTTTGTATGTACGTTACGAGTATGTTATAACTTTTACGTATTTGTATGGGTAGCTAAAATGAACATTCAAGACTCGTTTCAGTGAAACATTTAGGCAAATGGCACAAAATAATGCGGGTTTTATATTTCTACACGCATGGTGGGTTCCGTGCCATGCTTTAATTAGATACAACTTATATTACACAAATAAAAAATTACTAATACTATCTGAAAATAAAAATAAAAACTTTGTTTGTATGGAATTGAGAGCGCTCTATTAAATCTATTTTCTGTTTATAGTATTTTTTGTTAAAGCGACCTCTGGTGCAAGCAAACGGTAAATTATATCGAATTGGTTTCGGTTCCAAAAAATTGTCGTGAAATAGTCGTAACGACCTGCCAAATCTCAGAAACAGTCCATAAGCGGTTCCCGAGATATGAAGGTACCCTGGTGAGGATTATGGCTTGAACCTTTGAAAACTTCAAATTTCTCCGGAACGCCTGCGAATTTCGGTTCAAAGTTTGTGCCAAAAAATAGTCATGAAATAGTCGTATGAAGCTATAATAAATTTGAGTTAATTTAATGTAAAAATAAAAACTTTTTATTTTCCCTACATTTCTATTGCTGTACAGTCGTGTACAAAATTTGTAACTTCCAATGATACAGGAGAGAAGAATGATAGAGGAAGTCACGCGGTTTTACCCGCGTAGCTCCCGTCCCGTGGGAATGCGGGAATAAAATATGTGATTTTAATTACCAATTTAAGTGCAAACAATCCATATATCCTGTCAATGTCTTAAAAACTTACTACTACTAGTCTAGTACTTTTATAACAAGTTTCAATCTCAATAATAGGTGCCGTTTATACCCTTTAAGCACGGAACCCTAAAAATTACAGAAGCGAATTTAAATTGCAAGGCCCATTTTTTTAATGTGTGACAAATCCGTTATTGTTGCTATGCTCTTATCGACGAAACACCACACGTTCCCTAGCTACTGCCTACAGTTGGGAGCCCCGGGTGAGCCTCGGAAGGTTGTGCCCAGGAGGCTAGGCCCCATAGCACCCATATTAATCGGTATTTTTATAAAAATCTTCACACCCAATTAAGACTCAACCGGATTTCAAAAATACGTTTTTAAGGAAGCTAAATAATTTTATTTCCGTTGTAATAATATTTATGTTTAATTATTTATTGTTACAAATGTATACGAGGAATACATTGACATTGAACTGAAATTCGTAGTAGGTAATTCATTTCAGATTGTATTCTTTATTTTGATTATTGCTGAAATGAAATTAAATAATGAGACAATACATGGGATAAAGGCACATGCGCTCAGCTGGCATGTATCTTAATTTACCTAATATTATAAAAAAAATACTAATTATTTAAACCGGGTATTAACGCAATCATACCTTTAAAATTGAGGCTTGACGTTTCGGCTGGGTTGCACCAGCCGTGGTCACAAGCAGACTGAAGAGGCGGTGTCACTCCGATTGCGAGGTAGAATCATTCAAATCTACCCTCGCATTGTCCATCCACGCACTAGTACACACTATGCTGACCGTGTCCCTATTCTGGAAGCCGTCCGTATTCCGATCACTACCCGACTGTGCAAACGAGCGAGATTGCGTGATGTTGATTACTGGATTCTTAAGGGTGTTCCGTATGCTTAGTTGGTTCCATCCAATCATTCATCCAATTCATACCGAAGGTATTAAAAGAGGCGACTAAGGGAACACTCTCGCAAAACGATTCATTGCGTTGAGGAGGAAAACGCGAAATGAAACCCGGTTGTCATCGTTAAGCCAAGTTGCAGGCCTTATGGGCGGCTTGAAAATAATTTTCAACTACGAGTCGTCACGACCTGCGCCTGTCCATTACAACACGGCAATGGGCCTAGCCCTATTAAGTATGTGGGACATAAAACTATAAGATGAAATGAGGGCGTATACTATGCCGCTGCCTACCCCTTCGGGGATAAAGGCAAAATTAGTTGGTTCGGACACGTGGAGAGGATGGATAACGAAAGATTGATGAAAAAGGAATAGTGTTAATAAATACCTATCTTGTGTATAAGGCCTATTAGGTATGACGTAGTTATTTGGTAGGTCGGGAATAAAATAACTATTTTGACAGCGTCGTTGGTTGGAAAGTACGACCGCGGATCGATTACCATAATTGTTTGTCTTGAGAGTCTGGGTATTTCTTTAATAAAAAAATGTCCGTGAATATTTTTTTTATTGTTACAAGATCTTTTAATTAGCTATGTCAGTCTGTCTTAAAACTTAAATTAAATTGAGATAGATACCTGAAAAAACCGCGACTGAATTCATTTAGAATTCTAGTTCTACTGGTGATAACCTAATATGCTAATTCTTTCTATACATATAGACTACAAAACAAGATGGCACGACACAAGAGTTGCACGCTCGTTTTCCACCAACCAATGCCCATAGAAGCCGTTATCTCGAACCCTTAGGCGAGACGGTAGGTAGTTCTTGTTGGTTCAAGACCAGCGTGACTATCATGGGGCTATCTAGAACCACACGTCAAAAACTTAAAAAGCCTACCTCTTTTTTTTACCGACAAAATATTACATTGACCCTATAAAATGGCAAAAAAATACTTATTTTTATTTTTTAACCGTCGTGGTTAGATGACTGGAAGACAATTTCAGAAATCTGTTAACTTATAATATTAACCTGGACATACTGTAGTCTCTTGAAAAATAGTGAAAAAAAAATTGGAATTGGCTCAGTTTTTACTTAAAAACAGGGGAATACGAAACATCGCTTAAGTCGAAAAAAAAAACGTTTTAAAATTGGAAATACTAAAATCAGAGAAAATGGGGGATAAGGGGGGCTCCCGTACAACAAACGTGACTTTTTTGCCGATTTTTGTTACGGAACCCTCTGTGTACGAGTCCGACTCGCACTTGGACGGTTTTTATAAATCCTTACAGCCCTGTCCCCTCTTAAATATTGAGTAAGTATGATTACCGACGACTACGACAGAAACAATTTATTAGTTGATCTGTAACATCTTTCCTAGCTGTTGAAATTATGATTCGAATTACATACATTTATAGATTTTCAAAATAAATGCATTCCTGACATTGTATAAAGTGAAAACGCCTTTTCAGTCTGTGCACTTAGATCTTTAAACTACTTAACGGATTTTAATGCAGTTTTCAGCAATAGATAGAGTTATTTAAGAGGAAGGTTATATGTTTAGTAAAAACATAATTATAGTACAAAAAAATCAAGTTGTAACTTAAACATAGTTGCAAGCGCACCGGTCAGCTACTTAGTTATAAAATATTTTTCAAGTTTGAACATTACTAAAAAAAGTCTATAATTCATTCCAAGGTTCATTCCATAATTTTGCTTGGTGTTTAAAATAAAATGGCATTGCATATATATTAGATTATTTTGATTGTAAGAAAATACTTCAGAACGTACAGAAAATTTTGACTTGATTATTATTAGTATGAAAAACTGACCAAATTCCGCACGGAGGTTTAAGTAGGTACCAAAAACGGACAAAAAAAGTAAAAAACACATTTGTTGTATGGGAGCCCCTTTTCATTTTTTTTCTGATTTAGGTAGTATTTATTACTATAGCGGAAACATACATCATCTGTGAAATTTTAAGCTAGTTGTAGCTATCACGGTTTTTCAGATACAACCTGGAGGCAGACAGACGGATATCTGAGTCTCAGTGATAGGGTCATGTTTTACCCTTTGAATAAGGAACCCTAAACTAATCATTCATTTATACTAATTATAGAGGTAAGATTTGTTTTCTTGCCTTTTTGTTTGTTTGTTTGTTTGCATCGAATAGGCTCCGGAACTACTGGACCGATTTGAAAAATTCTTTCACTGTTGGAAAGCTACACTTTTTGCGGTGAACATAGACTACATTTTATTCCCGTATTTCCACGGGAACGGGAACTACGCGGGTGAAACCGCGTGTCATCCGCTAGTCAATAAATAAAGGCATGCAACATTCTGGTTTTTCTTGAATATTTTCTAACCTTCAACATTTTATTCCCGTATTTCCACGGGAACGGGAACTACGCGGGTGAAACCGCGTGTCATCCGCTAGTCAATAAATAAAGGCATGCAACATTCTGGTTTTTCTTGAATATGTTGAAATGTTGGAAATACGGGAATAAAATATTTTCTAATACATTCTCACAGAATACATTAAATTTAATTAAGAATGAATGAGATATTACATACATATGGTCACGCCTTTATCCCCGAAGGGGTAGGCAGAGGCATATTATATGCCCATATTAGTTTGTATAATATAAAAGTTTGTTATAAATTTAATACCTACCTATATCATTCGTTATTTTAATTATTTATTTATTTATACTACACAGATTACAATTTTCATGATACATAATAGTAAAACTAAATTATACAGCTCAAGTCTGAATATTGCAATCCAATAACTTGTGTACAGTCAACTACGAAGAGATTTAGGTACTAGTTTAATCTTATAAAATGCTGTATCCCTGTGAGTCGAAGTCGAATGTACGACGATACATAATTTTGTAAGATTAAACTAGTACATCTCTTTGTTGTTGACTGTACACAGAGATATCTAACCCTAAGTTAGTTATAAATAATATTTTTCAAGAGAATAATAAGCGTCGAGACCTTGTGAGTTAAGTAAGTTAAGTAAGACTTTTTTGGTTTAGTTTTCATAAACCAAAAAAGTAATATAAAAAGTGAAGTTGGAAAGAAAGAAGAAATAAAGTTTATTCGAAGCCCATAGCTTTAGAGACATATCTAGGTAGATTAATTAACATTGGGCAAAAAGACGTTATAAGTATGCAATTCTGCTCTACTTAAGTAAAAAAAGGTTAACCCCAACAATAGATTTTGTCAAAAAAATGTGCGAATTGATGTCTCTCAAAAGCAATGGAAGTTTAAGTAAGATTTTTTGGATATAACTTTAGCCAATACCTATTAAAAGTTAGTAAATGATATTATTTACCTCTGTATTAGGCTAGTCTTGTGGGTATCCTTAGGCTTACCGAATAGGGTCTGGTTCGGTCTGTACGTTTTAAAAATTCAATAAGTACTGCATCTTAGATCAAGAATATTGACACTATAAATCTACCTACTTCAGAAAAGCTTAGAGACTAGATTTCATCCCCATATACCTACCTTCGGGAAAGGGAACTATGCGGATCAAACTAAACGTAGTATTAAGTACTCTGTGGATCAAACCGTGGCCGCGTGGGCCATCCGCTATAATAGAAAAAGGGGACTAAATAATATTTTTTTACATAAAAAAAGGGAGGGGTGGAAAGATTTTGTTGGGAACAGAACGATTTAAGTAAATGCTGTTATACTACCCGTTCGCTCTAAGTTTGCCACTGGCGTAGAGGCGTATACCCGAATTTTTAATTAGACGAAGTAAATTGATAGTAGGTAGCTAATGTCACTTCGTCATAGAAAATAAGCAACATTGTATGAAGAAGTGACATTAGTTGCTGTCATTTACTTCGTCTAATTAAAAATTCGACTTTAGTATGGCGCCGAGCGGCAAACTTAGAGCGAACGAGCAGTACCTATATATTACGTGAGAATATTTAAATAAGTAGGTACCTAAACGTGATAAATGTGTTAAAACAAGGCGACAGTAGTAGGTATTGGAATTACTAGGAAAGTTCTCATCGATAAGTAATTATTCGGTTTAGAAAAACCCATTTTAATTCAAGGTAAACCACGACCGTCAATTAATTTCTGATCTCAATCTTACAGTATAATAACATCGTCTTAGTACCTAGGTATAAAAAAAACTGTCTGTAAAATTAACTAAAATACTAAAATTACTTACAAACTCAGTCCAACTTTGTAAAGAACTTGTTGATAACACTTCACAATATAACACAATTATATATTTTGTAATAAATTATTTCTATGTTAAGAAACACTCGCGATTTATTTGCGGGCCGTGGGCGCAAGCGACGTGCACCTTGCTCGAAAGACGTTCATTGACTGACAAGAACAAAAGATTACGAAAATCTTTGCTTGTGACTTGTGAAGGCTCGATGCGTTTGCGCAGCTCGCAGGTTCTAAGCTGAAATTGCTACTTGAATGGAACAGACAGTTTGTAATTAGGTGTTGTTTTAGGTTTATGTTGACTGTATTTATTATAAAGAATACAAAGCACGGTAAACAAGGTAGTTAAGCCAAATTAAAGACTTTGGACGACTGTGTCAGCGACAGCCTTGGGAACGTAGTAGGTACCTACTATTAGTTATTTTATGCTTGGGGCTCTCACCAAGGTATTTTTTAGCCCCAAAGACTATAAACATAGTATTAAAACTCTGCTACAAAGGTGAGGGCGCAGTGGTAGCCGTAGGTCTGTTGGGAGTCTCGGGGTATCCTTCCGAGGAATAAGAAGTTACTATATCTGGGGCTCCCAACCGTAGGCTGTTACGTAGGATACGTGTGGTTTTTAGCCGGTAGGTGTCCGACATAGCATCCACGTAGGATTTTCCTCACGTTAAAAAAAGGTCAAAGCGTCGGCTAGTTTTTGGAGCTAAAAAAGTACTGGGTTTTTTTCCTTTAGAGCCTGCACCTGGGATTTCCAGCTCTCAGATTAAAAGAGTATGTATGACGGTATGACGGTAGGTAAGTCGCCATGTCGTAGCACGGCATAGCATCTCTGATGATTTCTACACACAAAAAAAAACCTTGCTAGGAAAATTTCAAGAACCTAGTCACAATTCGTCCCTGTCAACTTCTATGGGGCTCGCTTTCAAAATTAAGAGTAGGTGAGCCGTAAGCTTGTCTGCCACTTTAGTAGTAAAACAAAACGCAAATCAACAATCCTGCAGCACAAGAAGCCATTTAGGAGATGGACTTACCACACCTATCCTGCCTAACAGCTACGGTTGGGAGCCCGGAGTAAGTTTTCAGAAGGATACCCCGGGACTCCCACCAGACCGACAGCCTAACGGCCTAACCATTCTGTCATCAAATTGTTACCCCGTCATAATAAAATAAACCTTAATATCATAAAGCTGAAGAGTTTGTTTGTTTGAATGCTAGGATCTAGTCATCTAGTGGATTTAGTAGTTTCATTTAAAAAATCTTTGTCCGTTCCATAGTCTATTTATTGAGGAATAATGTCATAACTAAATGGATTTATCAGCCTGACAACACATTTATATCCTGCATGGATGCTATGGCCGGGCTCCTACAGACTAAAAATCTTCACGTATCCTGCCCAACAGCCTACGGTTAGGAGCCCCGGGTAAGCCTTCGGAAGGATACCCCTGGAATGCCCAGGACTTATTGCTGTGCTCGTGTGCGCGGCATGCTGTAATGGTTACTGTAAAAGATACTTACCTGTTATGTAATTGTACCTATTATTTTGACCTATACTAATGTTATAAACCGGGGCTCTGAGGACGGTGAGAAGGAGGGTCGCTCACCGTCCTTACAGAAGCAGGCCCATGACGGCAGCGTGTCGTGAGAAACTCACGCCCCCCCCCCCCCCCCTTAGAAGCGGGATCACACCCGAAACCCCCCAAAGACGCGGAATAGCACCCGAACCACCCCCTGGGCGAGGCCGCAGTGGCGGAGGTCTGTTGGGAGTCCTGGGACATCCTTCCGAGGGCTTACCCGGGGCTAACAACCATAGGCTGTTGGGCGTTACGTGAGGTTTTTTAAACGGTAGAAGTCCGGCATAACATTCATGAGGATTTCCCCTCACGTAAAAAAAAATACTTTTGTTATAAAGAGGAAAGATTTGATTATTTGTTTGTTTGCATTGAATATGCTCCGAAACTACTCAAGCGATTTAAAAAAATCTTTCACTGTTCAAAAGTATTTCAAAAGTACACTAATACCGTTGAACATAGGCAATGTTTTATTCTCGTATTCCCGCGGGAGCGGGATCTACGCGGGTGAATTCGCGTGACGTCCGCTAGTCATTGATAATTGAATAAGGAAGTAATTAAGCATCTAGCCAGGACAAATGCTCCTGGATACTTACAACCCTAGAAATCCCAGCGAAACAGAAGATGCGAAGAGGGAAAAGCGTTTCCTGGACTACGGAAAATGTATACAGGCACGTCTTTATCCCGGAAGAGATAACCACGTGGTGAAATGTGGGCGTAGGTATATTTTTTACTTTATTTAATTGACTTAAGGCCGCGTGGGTCAGATTTTGAGTTTTTTGAAACAATCCTAGTCAAAAAGTAAAGGGTTTTTAAATCTGAAAAATATATATATAATAGTTAAGGATATAAGCTAAACATATTCCGAGCCCGTTACACGATGCAATAAATTTCACTAGATAGAAAAAAATCCCAAAGTTGACTCTCTCAGAAAAGTTTTTTCAATACTGTGGCTAAACTATTAACATTTTATATTTTTTTTTGCACTCAATTAAAGGTATTAAGTTTTTATACACATTTTCCGAGCGTTTTTCTATAAACAACTATTTACATAGTTATCATGTACGAATATCTACCAAACGCAATAGAATTGCGCCGCTGACGGCCGATCAGTCTCGCCCTGGCCATAGTAGAATTATATATAGTAGGGTATCTCCGACCCCGACCGCACGATACTTACCTATAGTATCAGGGCTGTCACTTTTAGTTTATTCAATCGTCGTAAATGACAGGTTAGGTTAAACAATTGGACATTCTCATACAACATCATCTAGTCCAAATTAGGCCAGTTTAAGCTTGTGCTATGGGATCTAGACAACTGATAGACATATGTACTTATATATTTCTAAATAAATACATAGTAGGTATACAAAAACATCAAAACTCTGATACAAAACTTTGAGGAACACACAATTTATTCGATTCCACCCGAATCCAACCTGGGACCTCAGCACAACATTCCCATATTAATGATGGCAACATTTTATGGATCACAGAATTAATGTGAAAATTTCAGCTTTCTAACTATCACGGTTCCTGAGATACAGTCTCATGACGGAAGGACAGACAAAGTTCAAAGACAGCAAACGGACAACGTAGTCTCATAAATAGTCTCCCGTTTTTATCCTTTGGGTAGGGAACCTTAAAAACGACCGAAATTCTAGAATATTTTAGCTTTTCCTTAATTCATACACTAAACACTATAAATTTGCATTCTTTTGAAGGTTCTATATTCGTTTGAAGTGCCACCAAAGTAAAGTTTCGATTATCAGTCAGTCAGTGTTCACTCACTGCATACATACATATAGTCACGCCTTTATCCCAAAAGGGGTAGTCAGAGGCGTAGTATACGCCCACGTCTCACCTTTTAGTTTCATGTCCCGCGAAATAGGTGGTGAGCCTATTGCCGTGTTGAAATGGACGGGTAGTGTTCTGTTAAAAGATACTAAATTTACTTCAAACTTCTAGTTTTATCCACAAAGAAATTATAAGGGGTCGAAAACGAACTGAGTGGGTTCGAAGCAGTGGGAGTAGAACTCGCGCAGCGAGGGTTCCGTACCAAAGAACGGCAAAATTCATGTTTGTTGTATTCCATGCAACAAACGTTCCCCTAATACAATATTATTTTTCTGATTTTAGTATTTGTTGTTATAGCGGCAACAGAAATACATCATCTGTAAAAATTCAGTTCTCTAGCTATCACGGTTCCTGCGATACACACATTTTGTGGGACAGACAGACAGACGTACAGCGAAGGGTCATGTATTGGGTCCTGTTTTTCACTCTTTGGGTACGGAACCCTAATAAATACGAAGTCTAATAGGTATTGAACGAATTCGTACGTAAGCATTGAACTGATATTACTACGTCCATAATAATCTCAAGGTGCCTACCTTGAGAGTATTATGGACGTAGCAGGTACGTAAGTGAATTATTCAAACTCACCTTTCTTCTTCTTTTGTTACCTATCGTGAATTCGTGAATAACGATAGATAATGAGGGAGTTTAAAAATTACTGTTGAGGCATCCAAAAACAGAGCAATATATATCGTCCTTACTTCTTTATAGGCATTGTCATATTTATCTAATGGCGACAGGTTGTGGCGACGAGGTCCCGTGTTGCGACAGGTAAGAGTACAAAATGTCGCCACCCCAATACATCCCAAGGGTGTCGTAAGAGGCGACTAAGGGAACACCTTCGCAAAAAGATCCATTACGTAGAGAAGGAAATCTCAAAATGTAACCCGGTTGTCAGTAAAATGACAATCGTTAAGCCAAGTTGAAGGATTTATGCTTGGCTTGAAAATTTTCAACTGCGGGTCGTGGCGACCTGCGCCTGTCCATCTACTCATCTCAGGCTCATCACCTATTACGTGAGGCATAAAACTAAAATGAGAAATGGGGGCGTATACTATGCCTCTGTCTACTCCAACGGGGATAAAGGCGTGATTATATGTATGTATGTAAATAAAGATAGCAGGCATATGACACATACATTTTACGTCATCACGCCCACGCGGTTCGCGGCAACACTGATTGAACGCTTGGTTTACCTGCTGGGAGCGTTCCGACTAGTACTGATTTTTAAATGTGTGCGTGACGCGCGGCTCGTTCTGACGCGACGCGTCCGTAGGCACTGCGCACGCACACAAGTATACCGCGCTCGGTACCTTTGATATAATTTTGTTTGAAGATGCCTAACTCTATTAAACTCTGCCCTGGCGCTTGTGGAGGCAGGACTTGTGTCAGTTTTTTTCGCAACTATTTCGTAATTATTATGCCAAATTACGTTGAAATCGCGCCACAGTATAAAAATATCAGTAATGGGCAAAATGTAATTAGATTAACCGTTACAAATACATACGCGACTCATGGTAAAAATGTGGTGATCTTTTACTTTTTAAGTGTTTTCACGACATGGTAACCAGCTACCTAATGCATTAAAATGTCTACGAATTACATGATAATTTCGCAATCCAACATGGCGGCCACGCCGTAATCACAAAATTTCATGATGGGTATCGTTTAAGGGGTTTTTTGGTATGCTGAGTACGAAGTACGTGATAATTTTGCAATCCAATATGGTCGCCGCGCCGTAATCACAAAATTTCATGATGGGTATCGTTTAAGGGGTTTTTTGGTATGCTGAGTACGAATCACGTGATATTTTTGCAATCGAATATAGCCGCCGCGCCTTAATCACAAAATTTCATGATGGGTATCGTTTAAGGGGTTTTTTGGTATGCTGAGTACGAATCGCGTACTAATTTTGCAATACAAGATGGCCGCCGCGCCGTAATCACAAAATTTCATGATGGGTATCGTTTAAGGGGTTTTTTGGTATGCTGAGTACGAATCACGTGATAATTTTGCAATCCAATATGGCCGCCGTGCCATAATCACAAAATTTCATGATGGGTATCGTTTAAGGGGTTTTTCGGTATGCTGAGTACGAATCACGTGATAATTTTGCAATCCAATATGCCCGCCGCGCCGTAATCAGAAAATTTTATGATGGGTATCGTTTAAGGGGTTTTTTGGTATGCTGAGTACGAATCGCGTACTAATTTTGCAATACAAGATGGCCGCCGCGCCGTAATCACAAAATTTCATGATGGGTATCGTTTAAGGGGTTTTTTGGTATGCTGAGTACGAATCACGTAATAATTTTGCAATCCAATATGGCCGCCGTGCCATAATCACAAAATTTCATGATGGGTATCGTTTAAGGGGTTTTTTGGTATGCTGAGTACGAATCACGTGATAATTTTGCAATCCAATATGCCCGCCGCGCCGTAATCAGAAATTTGTATGATTGGTATCGTAAATGGTAGTATCGTAAATCATACGTAGCAGACTGTAGTGTAAAAGAGATAGAGACACATGTTCCATTCTTCGTTCTAACATTTGTGTGTGGTTGGATTGCATGGAACGACACAGACTAAAAAAACTTGTTCGGTTTACTGTGAGTTAGTTAACCGCGTGCCAATTTGCAATTGTGCAAGACGTGGTCAGAGTTAAGAAGTTATTTATTTAACTCAGAGCTTACTAACTCTATATTTATATATTTAACTCGACTCTTCGCGCAAGTGGGCCTAAATAGCTTAGGCGGCCAAATTGAATTCCAAAATGATCATGTTATTCGTACTCAGCATACCAAAAAACCCCTTAAACGATAACCATCATGGATTTTTGCAATTACGGCGCGGCGGCCATATTGCATTTCAAAATTATCACAGGATTCGTACTCTTCATACCAATACACCCCTTAAACGATACCCATCATGACATTTTGTGATTACGGCGCGGCGGCCATATTGTATTGCAAAATTATCACGTAATTCGTACTCAGCATACCAAAAACCCTTTAAACGATACCCATCATGAAATTTTGTGATTACGGCGCGGCGCCCATATTGGATTGCAAAATTATCATGTGATTCAAACTTAGCATACCAAGAATTCCCTTCAACTATACCCATCATGAAATTGTGTGATTACGGCGCGGTGGCCATATTGGATTGCAAAATTAGTACCTACGTAATTCGTACTCAGCATACCAAAAACCCTTTAAACGAAACCCATCATGAATTATTGTGATTACACCGCGGCCGCCATTTTGGATTGCAAAATTATCACGTGATTCGTACTCAGCATACCAAGAATCCCCTTAAACGATACCCATCATGAAATTTTGTGATTACGGCGCGGCGCCCATATTGGATTGCAAAATTATCATGTGATTCGTACTCAGCATACCAAAAAACCCCTTAAACGATACCCATCATGAAATTTTGTGATCACACCGCGGTGGCCATGTTGGATTGCAAAATTATCATGTGATTCATACTTAGCATACCAAGAATTCCCTTAAACTATACCCATAATGACATTTTGTGATTACGGCGCGGTGGCCATATTGGATTGCAAAATTAGTACGTAATTCGTACTCAGCATACCAAAAAACCCTTTAAACGATACCCATCATGAATTTTTGTGATTACACCGTGGCCGCCATTTTGGATTGCAAAATTATCACGTGATTCGTACTCAGCATACCAAGAAACCCCTTAAACTATACCCATCATGAAATTTTGTGATTACGGCGCGGCGCCCATATTGGATTGCAAAATTATCACGTGATTCATACTCAGCATACCAAGAAACCCCTTAAACGATACCCATCATGACATTTTGTGATTACGGCGCGGCGTCCATATTGGATTGCAAAATTAGTACGTGATTCGTACTCAGCATACCAAAAAACCCTTTAAACGACACCCATCATGAAATTTTGTGATTACACCGCGGCGGCCATTTTGGATTGCACAATGATCCCGTGATTCATACTTAGCATACCAACTTTAGAAAACTTTAGATGTTTTTATGACCAGCTATTATGTAATTTACATTTTTTATGCAACTGTAGCAAACGTACGCAACGGAAACTCTCAAAAGAAATGAAATATCCTAGTTGTCGAAAAATGTTTCGTTGCTGCTAAGCTCTTATTCGCCTTAGCGTGATGTTATATATTTTGGTATTTTTCAAAAATGGACATTCTGTTAAGAAACTCTTGAAATTCACCTAGCAGTCTCTTAGACTCTAGAGTTAGAACAACTAAACAAACAAACAAACTCTTTTGCTTAAAAATAATAGTATAATATACATAATTTATTTACGATTAACTCATTTATTTTTATTTACGAACTAATAAATCACTACACTTAATAAAATTAAAGTTAGATGCATTTACTACGTCAAACAAAGTTAGCATGCTGTTTCTTTCTACTATACTGTATACTGTGGCATGAGAGTTGACTGCCGCTGCCGGCGCGCGGTGTGTCTTGCGCCCGGGGCGAGGGGAGCGCCAAATGCCTACTTGTGCGGGTTAACCGCCCCTTAAGGGATAACAAACGGCTACAGTACAAATATTACATGCATTACACATAAGATAATGTTAAGATATTTGATAAATAATCCTAACTTTGTTTCATTGATCTTCATTTGTTTCGTTGATCTTCATTTGTTTAATCGATCTTCATTTGTTTCATTGATCTTCATTTGTTTCGTTGATCTTCATTTGTTTCGTTGATCTTCATTTGTTTAATCGATCTTCATTTGTTTCATTGATCTTCATTTGTTTCGTCGATCTTCATTTGTTTTACCGTTCTTCATTTATTTCGTTACATCAGTGTAACTACCGATCATACATAATCATAATCATAATTCATAATCATTTATTTGCTATAAATGGGGTTGTACATAATATGGTGTTCATATGCTCCGTTGTTACATCAGTGTAACCAATCAGTGTAACCAGGGGTCAGAAGGGACATTGTATAATGCTGCAGCCCACTGCATTATCGGATTAACAAAAATGTATAGTAGGTACGAATACGCCCACTTTTCAACATTGTTCTTGTTCCACGTTTCATCTCTGCATTATTTCAGATTTTCTAACCTACAGAGTTGATGTTTCACAAGTAAAAAATTTAACAAAAAGATAACCGTCTTCTATGGGACCACACGCGAAGCATTATCTTCCAAATACAAAAAGATTCATCAAAATCAGTCCACCCTTATCCAAAGTTATGAAGTGACAAATGTAAAAAAAATCAGCCGAATTGAGCACCTCCGCCTTATTAGAAGTCACTTTATATTAGTTGCGGGTCTTTTTCGCGTAAACAATTCAAGTTTCAAAGTCAGTCTACTCGTGACCACGGCTATTGTAACATAGCCGAAACGTCGAGAGGTGAGCGAAGTTTGAATTGTTTACGCGAAAAAGACCCGCAACTAATATAATGTGTAGTGCAAGTCGTGTGAGTTTAAAAACATTATTATTAGAAGTCAGTTAAAATGCGTAACAATCTTTAATCAACAATATACTGTTGATCGAAGTAAACAATGTATGCATATTTGCATATAGATACAAAGCATTGACCTATTTTACTTTGCGTTACGATCAAGGATTAATTATTGTTGATCGGTGTAATTTAAAGCGCGAAATTAGAGGTGCTATTACTTAATCCGATGAATGAATTTACCTGTGCATGCATTTATTTCACAAGTAAAACTGGATACGGAACCCGGTGCCCTAACTAGCTCGTCTAGCTAGAATGGTACAGTAATGTTAATCAGATCACATTGGAATTCTTCAAAAGGGGTCCCAGAAGATCTTGCAAGGTCAGCAGCGCTTTATGTTGGGAGTCCTGGGACATCCTTCCGAGGGCTTACCCGGGGCTCCCAACCATAGGCTGTTGGGCGTTACGTGTGGTTTTTTAGTCGGAGCCACGATGGATTTTCGCTCACGTAAAAAGAAATCAGCAGCTCCTCTGGTGTTGCAAACGTTCATAGTTGCAAACTTGAAACCTTTTTTAACCTCCTGAGTTCTCCTAAAAAAATGAGTTTTTCTATATTATGTTTAACTTGTGCTCCTGTATAAATGTCTAATTCTGTCAATGGTATCTTACCTAGCTCCCGATCGGATAAACAAATTTTTACGTCGGTTTTTTTGTGGTAGGTAGTAGTAATTCTGAAACTATCAACCCACTTCCTAGGTGATGAAGGGATGTTTCTAAAATTTAGAGGTCCTTGGTTTTTCATTTTGATGGTATTTCGACGACATGGAAATTGCTAGTGCATGAAAAAGTCTAGGCCCCCGGCTTCTCAGAAAATGATGTTACAATTACCATGTTTGGGCTTATTAAAGTCTCAGGGTCGAGGGTAAGTATTTTAAAAAATAAATAAATATTTGTGAACAATCTAACACAACATTATCTAGCCCAAATTAAGCTAATATAAGCTTGTGCTATGGGATCTAGATGACTGATAGGCATACGCGTATAGAAAGAAGAAAGAAAAAAACCGGCCAAGTGCGAGATGGACTCGCCCATGAAGGGTTTCGTAGCAGCAAGTAACATAATATAAAAGTTCTTATAGTTCATTGTAACTTTGATTGATGTTATAACACGTTCGCAGTGGTAGTGATTTTTGCGGTTTATGACGTGTTTAAAAAAAAACTACCAGCTCTATCTCGTTCAAACCAATTTTCGTTGGTAGTTTTTATGGCAATGTACATCATATATTTTTTTTAGATTTATCACTCTCTTAGTTTAGAAGTTAGAGGGGGGGGGGACACTCATTTTTCGACTTTGGAAGTCCCTCTTGCGCAAACTATTCACTTTAGAAAAAATGACGTTAGAAACCTCAATAGCATTTTGAAAGACCTATCTATAGATACCCCACACGTATGGGTGTGATGAAAAAAAAAATTTTGAGTTTCAGTTCTGAGTACGGGGACCCCCAAAATTTACTGCTTTTTTTCTAGTTTTATATAAGAATCTTAATGCGGTTCACAGAATACATCTAGTTACCAAGTTTCAATAGCATAGGCCTTATAGTTTCGGAGAAAAGTGGCTGTGACACACGGACGGACAGACAGACAGACAGACAGACAGACAGACAGACAGACAGACATGACGAATCTATAAGGGTTCCGTTTTTGCCATTTGGCTACGAAACCCTAAAAATGTATTTAATTCCCACAAACAGAAATTCATTCAAATTTATTTGTAACTTACATATATTATTAGACGTAGAAAACACCCAAACTCCGAAACAAACATTTGTGAATCACACAAATATTTGGACCGACCCGGGAATCAAACCTAGGACCTCCAGCGCGGTAGGAGGTTACACTACCGACTGCGCCACAGAGGCAGTCATGGCAATTAATTTAATGAATATAGGTAGGTAATAGGTAATCACTAGCATCTGAAACATGTTACTATGTAGACAAGTAAATTACCAATATTGCGTGATAATTCAAGAACTCATCAATCGTTTACTTAAACTGAGGCCAGCTTAATATTCTGACACTATAAATAGTTTTACCCATTATATTTAATGATAGTATTTAACCTTAATTTGTATTATTAATAGCAATGGATTTATATACCAGATTATTAATATTTGAAATAACTGTAATAGCTGTGTTTGCGCAGAATTCTTCAATTCTGTATGATGCGTATTTTGGAAAACCTTTGACTGAAAGGCGGGAAAACTATTTAGCTAGTGTTGTGAATGGAAGGAGGTACGTACTACATAGGTCAATTCATTTAATATACCATACAGGTCTCGTCTTTATCCGCAAAGGGGTAGACAGAGGCAAATTACATGCCCACATTTCCCCGTCATATAATTTGCCCCACGTGATAGGTGGTGAGTCGTATTGCCGTTTTGAAATTGACATGCGCAAGTGGTGACGACTCACTGTTGAACATTTTCAAGCAGATCATAAGGCCTTCAACTTGGCTTAACGACTGTCAAGCGTAGTTAAAGGCCTGTGTTACTGACAACGACTTAACGTGCTTTTCGAAGCACGGAAATGCTCGGAAATAAATGTCAGAAAGTTGTCACCCATCCAAGGTCCGGCCATAGGAAAAGCTGCTTACTGCAGTGATCGTTTACAGAACACTCAGTTCGCGGAGCTACAAGCGCTTCCCTTTTCATGTAACAGTCGGTGGTCTAGTTGGTTAAGGCGTCTGGTCCGGCAAACCAGAAGGCGCGGGTTCAAATCCTGCTCGAGATCAAAAATTTTTTCACATTAAAATTTGTGATTGAGTCAGCATACTAATTGCTTTTCAAAATTATCTCTAATATTGAGATGTTAATAAAATAATATGCCCGAACATCACCAAAAAGTTCGAAAGCCTAAGATCCTCACCTGTGCGTAATTCAATTCAATGAATAATACAGGCGCACATGAGACAGTTAGAAGTTCAGGTAGCACTTCCAGGCCAACTCTATTTCTTCTCGCGACCTATAAGAGCCCTTAGAACTCCTGTGCCAGTTAGCTAAATGGTCTAAGACTAAGGTGATAAGACTGATAAGTAATAGTGCAATTTTTTTTTAACGTGAGGCAATATCCTTCATGATGATGCCATGCCGGACTCCTACCGACTAAAAAACCTCACGTAACGACCAACAGCCTATGCTTGGGAGCCCCGGGTAAGCCCTCGGAAGGATGTTCCAGGACTCCCAACAGACCTACGGCTACCACTGCAGCGTCGCCTAGGGGGGTTCGGGTGCTATCCTCTATCCCGCGTCATTGGGGGGGGAGGGGGGAAGTAATAGTTGCTTTAAGGTTAGTGGGGTTATCCTCCCGAGGAGCTGTCCTGGACTTCCGGCCGTAAACAGGTGGTAGGGCAACAAGTGGGTTTAGTCGTTAGAAGTCCGGCATAGAATCTATGAGTAATTCTACTCGTAAAAAATCGGCCAAGTACAAGTCGAACTTCACCAAGAAAAAGTTGACAAGAAACCTCTCCTTTTTCTGAATTTATTTTAAGTATTTGTTGTTATAGCAGCAACAGAAATACTTCATCTGTGAAAATTTCATCTCTCTATGTATTACGGTTCCTGAGATACAGCCTCCTGAGATGAACAGTCAGACAGACGACGAAGTCTCGTGCATAAAGTTCCGATTTTTATCCTTTAGGTTCTAGATTTTCTTTTCATCCACAGCTTTTGTACAGTATCGGTAAGAACGTGTAGGATGGATGAAGGGAGACGTGTGGATGGAACCTGCACCAACCCAAACTACCCCTCACGAGGAGCCACGCTCACTCCCATGCTGAGGTTACTGCCACCGCAGTTTGGACCAGGTAACAATCATAATACTAGTACTTCTGCGAAGGGTTGACCTCGCGAGCACCCAGGAAAAACAAAAACTAGTGTGTCTAGACTCCAGACGCCCAGTGTGCGACTAGGCCCTAGGGCAGGGCTTCCCAAACTTATTTGCACTGCGACCCCCTTCGGACTTAGTAATTTTTTTGAGACGCCCCTCATTCCACCCCCCCCCCCCCCCATAATACTCTGGTAACGAAGTGGCAATCAAAAAAAATATGTAACAGGCTGTTTAATGCAGTCGGTCGAGGAGAGGTATTTTTGGCGGTGTCGCTGGACATTGCGAGCGCTTTCAACACCATGCACTGGCAGCACCATCGTCATACACTAAGGTACCAGTACCACAGTGTCGTGGTAATCGATAGTCGATGAAGTTTTGTCCAGCACGTGCGGCAACTCACGCCGAAGTTACTGTCATACGCTGCACCGTGCCATTAGGCTAGGTAGTCAACTTCCTAATCTGAGAGAGCCAGAAAGTGCCGCCGGTCGCCGCCTCATACGATGGTATAGTTAGCTCCAAGTAGCTCTACTAGGGACGCCTATGTGGTTGGTCATTTTGAAACTGGAGCTCCAGTTAGGAAAATTGTAACTAGGTATCATTTTGCTCACTCGACTCGCGACGCCTCAAGAACCACGTCGCGACGCCCCAGGGCTTCGCGACGCACAGTTTGGGAAGCCCTGCCCTAGGGTTGTTATGTTTGACAGGAAAGATATCCTAGATAAATTTACATCCATACATAATCACACATGATATTTGTATCATGTTATTACACAAAGAGATTTGTTCTGGGTGGAAACTGTTGAGGCCATGAATATGAATTTAGAGGTGTAATTAATTACAGCAAGGTTGTTTTGAAAATTCATTTATTACATAATTGTTTTTATTTATTTTATATTAATAATGTAATAAATATGTTTACATTAGCCTTCCTCAAAAAACAATTGGTTTATTCAGGAAGGTTATTAGGTATATTTACACGCTTTTATCCAAGGGAGCAAAGCAGTGAGTAGGTACATATTTAAACATTTCACTTGTTTAAAATTCAAGGCAATCTAATTAGTTAAGTTCCTCGTCGCATACAGTTCAAATCCCGGTTCGAATTAAATATTGTGTGATCTGAAAATGATTTTCAGGGTTTGAGTTTTTTTTTACTAATAAGGTGACAGACAAGCTTACGGTCCCACAAGTTGAACTGTGGTCACCGCAGCCTATGAACGTTTGCAACACCAGAGGCGCTACACTCCCGCTGCCGATACTACGTTAAACCCTCTGTACCTTACATAATAAGATATGTATGTAGATATTTAGAAATATACGAAGCCGTTTTTAAGTGTCCCGTGTGGCGCGACGGGGTCCCATGTTACGACGGGTAAGAGTATCCATTGCGTAGAGAAGTAAAACTCGAATTGAAACGAAACCCGGTTGTCAGTAAAATGATAATCGTTAAGCTTTATGGGCGGCTTGAAAAATTTCAACCGCGGCGACCTGCGCCTGTCCATTTAAACACGGCGATTGGCTCACCACCTATTACGTGGGATATAAAACTATAAGGTGAAATCTGGGCGTATACTATACATTTGCCTACCCCTTCAGGGATAAAGGCGTGATTGTATGTATGTATGTTTTTAAGCTAAATTATTAGGAATCCTAATTAATTCTGGGCATGCGGGGAGAGATTCTAAGTAAATTGCAGACGATACCCTGGGGTAATGCTAATAATAATAATCTACCTACTTATATTTTTTAGGGTTCCGTGCTTAAAGGGTAATAACGGGACCCTATTCATGATACTTCGCCATCCGTCTGTCTGTTTATGTCTGTATGTCCGTCACGGAGCTGTATCTCAAGAACCGTGACAGCTAGAGAACTGAAATTTTCACAGATGATGTATTTTTGTTGTCGCTATAACAAGATACTAAAATCAGAAAAAATAATAATAACTATTTAAGGCCTGCTCCCATACAACAAACAGGATTTTTGGCCGTTTTTTTGGTACGGATCCTTCCGTGCACGAATCCGCTTCGCACTTAGCCGGTTTTTTTTTTCAACTTGAAAGGTAATATATTAAGACCGGCCGGAGATGGGAACCCACTGCCGTCAACACGACTCATTCGCACGAGGCTGCTCGGAGACGGTTTCTTCAGGAACCACCAGTTCTCGACCCTGGCCACACATTTTCATGCATTTTTAGCAGTCGACAATGCTGAATGGACGTACTTGCGTAAGTACCTGATTTCTATAACTTTATTTTCTTTAATTCATAATGCTTACGTGCATTTCTGATACAACAACGAGAGTGCAGCCGTTAACCCTCTCAGTTTTGGAACCGAATTTCGTATAATCAGGTACCTCATCTAGGGTCTTCATTAAAACAACATCTAGAGTCAAAGTCAATGTCCATGTGTCGTAAATATTTCATTCCTTTATCATCTGAATCGAAAAATACAGCTTTCTTTCTTACGTATCTAATTTGACAAGCATCTCCTCGATAACTTACAAAAGTTAAACTTCTTTTACAAAAAAATATTCAAAAATACTAAAATAATGAATGTTTCCAGGTCGTTACATACCAGTAAGTGACTGCTGCACAGGTGGTCAGCCAAACACAGCAAATCCAAGGTGTATCTCCATACCGGTGCCAGCTGATGACCCGTATCTTAGAGAAACTCGCATCCGATGCTTAAACCTTACCAGAGAGGAGACGTATCAAGATTATGGATGCCTGCCGCTTAGCCTTCCAGCTGAAAGGGTAGGTAGAATATTTATCGTTTTGTCATCACAAAGTAGTCTGAGGGATACCCAATTCTTCAGAAAATTATAGGTATATCTATAGGGCTTATTAGAACAGTCTCAGCACTTGTCAAAGGCATAGAAAGATTTTGCCTTTAAAAATGCCGCAAGGTCGAAACCGATCAGGTGTAACGTAAGTAAATGTTGTGAAACAGTATAAGTGGCGTTCTTTAAAATGTGCAGCAGGTTCCACCAAGTGACATCAATCAACAGTATAAAAAAATCATAACTACCTTTTTAAATTTTAGCTAAGTACTTCTCAAAAAATTAAATAAATATTAGTGGACATTCTCACACAACAGCATCTAGCCCAAATTAAGATATTATAAGACTAATGTTTTTCAGTTATCCAGGACCACTCCGTTACTTGATCTGTCACCAGTGTATGGCTCTACAGAACAAAGAAGTAGAGAAATTAGGGCCAATCAAACAGGGCTTCTAGCTTTTACGATGGAAGGTGGCAGAGAGGTACCCGCTGGAAGCAGCTCCAACTGTATATACAACAGACCTCCGGAGACCAGCTGTTATAATTTTGGTAATTATCATTTATTGGTTGTCCTGGCGAACCCCTTACCGCCCTAAAACTATGCCATATCCCGGCCCAGTTTGGCTTTTCATTTTAACTTTTTTCTCGCAAAAACCTCCGGACAATATGAAACATATAACAAAGAAAGTAAAACCAAATTGATCCAGGCTGTTCAAGCGTAATGTCGTGACTAAGAGATTAATAAATTAATTATTATATTGATTTCGTGAAATGATAGAGAACCAGAAATGTTTTGAGATATAATCAAGGTTTACTTTTGAGAGCGACTAGAAATTTTAAGTTCCAATTGCAGTCAGGAGATTACCATCTCAAATTTAAACCTCAAACCATTAATCGCTAAACTAATTTGACCCTACAGGGGACAGCTACGGTGCCAACTTTCTAACAGGAGTTGCCTTAATGGCCATGTGGTTCTTTAGAGAGCACAATCGCATAGCTCGTCACCTCGCGGCCCTGAATCCTTGCTGGGATGATGAGAAGCTGTTCCAGATAGCCAGGCAGATTAACATAGCTCAGTACCAGTTCATTGTCTACTACGAATTTATTCCGGATATTATTGGTGAGTGGTGAGTTATACTCATCTTCAAGTGGGTCATAATTGGGTCCTAGGGTCCGTTGAGACTGACTGGTAGGGCAGATGTGTATTAATCTTTTGGAATTGTAGTAGTCTGCATTTTGAATGATAACTTCGTACAAAGGTAAGGTTTTAGGGTCGGCAGCGCGAGTGTGGCGCCTCTGGTGCTGCAAACGTTCATAGGTTGCGGTGACCACCGGTCCTTCTAGTGGGCCGTATGCTTGTCTGCCACCATAGTGGTATAAAAAAAAAAACAAACGGTCAGTCACTTAAATCAGCCTTTCCTAGTCCACCTGGGTGGGACCGCCACACCATACTGGGACTTCAGCATCTCCCAATTTCATTTTGGGAGGGAAATTATAAGCTCTGCTGCACCACGCCGGCTAGACCCTCGACTTGTTATGTTGGCAGAAAGTGGTCTAAAAAGAATAACTAACTGTATAATAAGATTTTCCAATGCTATTGATCATCCCACCTGTTCTGTCTCAAGGACTCGTCTAATATGACATCCATACGACATTGCTTTTTCTGTTTTCCGATTTCTATTGGCTCCCTGGTACATACTTACAGCTATATAAAAAATTCACCGTAGAGATGGAAAATGTTAACCTACAGTACACTTCCAGGTTACAAGAACGCGTTAGCTGAAGGTGTGATCCACGAGGCTGCGGGCTACGTCAACGACTTCGACCACCACCTGGAGCCCGGCGTGTACCGCGAGTACGTGCTCGGCACGCGGTGGTTCCACACCTACCAGCAGGGGTTCCTGGAGTGAGCACTACTTACTATTAAACGGTGCACCACTTACGTCTCTTTCCCACACCCTTTGGGCATTCCAGTGTTTAAGGACTTGTGTATTGCTTGTTTTTTCAGACGGTTATCTATCTCTGAATTAAATTTCAGCCAGATCGGTTCGGCCCTAAGAGCGTGATTGAGTAACAAACATCCGTACAAACTTTTACGTTTACCTATAATATTAGCACAGTATAAAGAGAAAGAACCTACTGTCGGCTGTGATATTAGTAAGCATTCGCTCAGCTATCTGTGGGTTCGATTCCCACCGGAGACAAAAATTTGTGGGATCCATAAATGTTTGTCTCAAGAGTCTGGGTGTTTCAATATATGATAAGTATGTATTTAAAAGTATATAGGTATGTATTAGTATCCTTGGTCCGATACCCATAACACAAGCAGGTTATTCCTAGCTTATTTTGGGATCAGATAGCGTTGTGTGAAATGTCCTTAAATATCTCCCAATTCTAGCTAGTCATGATGTTATTAAATAGCGTCCAAGTATAAAATAAATTGAAGTGTTCGTGTCCCTGCTAAGGTTGGCCCTGAGTTGGGTGAACTCTGAATGGGCTTCCTATTTACTGGCGATTCCATGGAAAACACGCTAAGCCGTAGGTCACGGATCCCAGTTACAATTACTAAGACAAAAAGAAGGTATATTGATTATAACTGTTGCTACAGTTTATACAGGAACGGCACTTTCGGAGGCAGCAGATCCACGCCGGACGATAATCTGAGGAGCGGAATCCTCGCCGTCAACAGCACGGAGGCGGCGCTCACTCAGGGCTCCGTGGAACAAACCGCGGCAGCGTTCGATCTCATTATTGACCCTGAGGTTATATACTAACACCATTTTAAACCCTAGAAAATTAAAGAAAAAAATCTCTGTGCTACCATCTTGATATTTACAATCATTTCAAGTGTTACCATACTCCTACAACTCAATTATTTTAAAAGGGGCTTTGCGCTTCTCATAAAGAGCCACAATCCCTACTTAATATTATAAACGCGAAAATAACTCTGTTTGTCTGTCTGTTACGCTTTTAGGCCTAAACGGCCGGAGCGATTGAGATGAAATTTGGTGGAGAGATAGTTCGAGACCTAGGGAATGACATAGGCTACTTTTTTACCGACTGCGCAAAAGGAGGGATTTTACGCAATAAACGACTTCTACCCGGTCGAAGCAGCGGGGAACAGCTAGTCTTCATTGTACAGTTAAAGGGGTCTGCCTTTCGATCCCGCATTCCCTTAAGGGCGCCTACACCATTCCTCAAACATCTACTCCAACGTTAACGACTTGACTATCCACAGCTCACCACTCGCTACGCCGGTCGTGCCCTGGCTGTGTCGGACCTGCCGGCAGTAGACTTCATGAGAGGTCGCGACGCTGGTCTGCCGCCGTACAACGAGTACAGGAAGCTCTGCGGTTTGAACGTTGCCAGGAGTTGGGAGGATTTCCATGACACTATCGATAGTTACGTACGTAGACAACATCATAGTAAATTTCTGTTTACCCACAATTTTCTATGTAGGACCCAGAATCTGACCTGGGACAACCTTCAGAGGGCTTACCCGGGGCTCTCAACCGTAGGCTGTTGGGCGTTACGTGCGGTTTTTTAGTCGGTAGGAGTCCGGCATAGCATCCATGAAGGATTTTTCCTAAAATTAAAAATAGGACCTAGAATCTGTCGTAATGTCGGTTTCTAGGATTGTTTAACTTTATCGGGAATCAAAACTCATTCCTCCTCCTCACCCATGGGCGGGAAGAAACCACGTAAATATTTCAATATTTCTTCGGAATGTTGATCCCAGCGACCGCAAGGGCCTATGAGAAACTTTACTGTGAATAGGTAGGTATATTATGATGGAAGGAAATGCCAAATTGTACCCCTCAAAGGGTTTAACGTGATTTACAAAGCACGGAAGTGCTTGTAAATGCCAATGTCTCAATCACCCATGACCGGGCGGAAGATGCTTTGAGTCAGCCAGGCTACGCGCGCTTTTTGCTTCACGATTATGATTAACTGGGAGAAAGTATCCTTTTACAAAATAATAATATGTTTGCCGAAACTGCCTAAACTGGTTTTACTAGGCTTAAGCTTTAATTCAAAGAAACAAATTTATATTAATTTCACTTAGGCATATACCTACAGATGCACCTGTAAAACGTCTAGAATATAAATCAAAAATTTACTACCAGTTCACAACAAGACCCACCTGAGAAGAACTGGCAAGATACTTAACTAAAAAAGGTAAAAAGTAGGTAATATATTCCTTACGTAACGCATGTAGGAAATTAACTCATCGACTAACGATCATTCAGAAGGTACATTCAAGGATTTTACTTTTAACAGAAAGTGGAACAACTCCAGCGGTTATACGACGACGTCAATGACGTAGAACTGATGGTAGCTGTGTACATCGAGAAGTGGGTCCCGGGGGCGTTCGTGGGCCCGACACTGTTCTGCATCATGGCGAAGAACTTAAGGCTTGCGAGAAAGTCGGACAAATTCTTCTTTGAACATGGTGACTTCCCTGCCGCTTTGACAATTCGTAAGTTTTATTTATTTATTTTATTTAATTAACAGTTTATGAACACACATTAAAAATACATACAGTGATATAGTTAGGAGAAAAGGAGTACAATGGCGCTGCTTATTTCTATTAGAAATCTCTTCCAGCAGGCCGGCGAGAGGAGAATGACATGAAACAATAGAGAAAGGCAGAAGTGTGAGAGAGAACAAGACAGAAAATGCTTACCTACACATACTTTTATACAAATATGTACATAAATATACATGCTCATAACATATATACTTATATACAAAACTAATAAACAACAAATATATACAAATAAATATTAAATAGATACCTTAATACTAGTGGATGTGTCGGTGTAGATAAAATAGAGCAACCATTTATATGATACTAAATATAATGGAGAATAGATGACCTCAGAAGTTAATTGATAGTATTCGCGGACTTTGTTTTTAAACATCGCAGCCGTTTTAATGATTCTGATGTTTGGGGGCAGAAAGTTCCACAGCTGCCTAACAGCATGTACAGTGAAGGAATGGGAATAGAAGTCAGATTTGTGGCGTGGGAATTCATGGAGGGAACGAAGGTGTGACCTGCAAGGAGCATCAGGAGAACGTGCGAATGAGAACCGCTCCTTCAGATTGGACGGGGATTTTGGGTGTTGTACAGTATATTGAATAGGAGAGAGAGTATCCGAGTGTTACTTTCTGAGATTGAAAACAAAACGAATGCATAAATTTTGCAGCCTCTCAAGTTTGTCTAACAGCTCCTTTGTGGCATCTATTTATTGATAAAGATCATTTATAGGTTACTGTTGATTGATGGCACATGGTGGAACTGGCTGCACATTTTTAAGACCCAGGGCCTGATTTACCCATAAGCTTAGGGCTTAGGGCTTAGGGCGCCAGAATCAAGGGGGCGCCTGGCGTTGGGATCGGCGCTGGGCTGTGACTTACGGTGCTCCCAGAAAGGAGCACACAAACCATCTAGCAATTTTTAACAGATTGTAACAACTCCTAACAACATGTTTAAAATTGTTATTTAACATTTGTAACACCAAAGCACATAATAATATTTGGTAATTTAGTGATAATACAAATACGTGCGTTAAAATTAAATTCCTGCGCCCATCTCCCTGGCAGCGTGGTAGTAAATACGAGAGCTCTACCCGTGTCGCGTTCAGGGCACCCAGGAACCAAAGTGAATGGGTGTCCAGCTTTTTGGCCGGTAGAAGCATCAGGGCCGTCATTGACGGCAGCTGTTCTAAATTCATAATTTCAGGGTACAACTCTCTCCATCTCTGACAGTATATGTATCCTTGGTGTTGACATCTCCAGTGACGTTCAGTTCCGAAGTGATTTGGAGAAATAAGGCTAAGCTGGCGTCCAAGCCGCTCGGTGTGCTCAACAGGGCGCAGCGGTACTTTACTGCGGCGCAAACAGTGCTTCTGTTTAAGTCGCAAGTGCGGTCGCACATGGAGTACAACTGCCACTGCTGGGCGGGGGCACCTGAATATCAGAATGAATTGACTGAAGTCTTTTGTTCGACTCGGTGCAGAGGCGAGCCATGAGAGTGGTCAACGATCCCATGCTTGCAGGTGGTGTGGAACCTCTTCGCGACAGGAGAGACTTTGCCTCCTTGTGCGTGACCACCGGTATATCTGGTGGGCCGTATGCTTGTCTGCCACTTTGGTGGTATTAAAAAAAGTGTGAGACGGTACTGTTGAGATGGTGAAACCAGTCATGGAGGAGTGGCTGGAAAGGCACCATCGCAGCCTCACCTACCGAATGTCACAGATACTTACTGGACACGAGTGCATCAGTACGAGTAAGTATCTGCGGCGGAAGTTAACATCCGAGTGTCAGCACTACGGTGATTGCAGCGAGGATACGCTCAGCTTATGTACTGCAACCTCGTTGCGGGCCTGGGCGTAGATGTTCTCACGCTGGAGACCGTGGTGAGAGCCATGGTCTTCAATGGGGGAAAATAGCACGCCACTGAGTCTTTTTGCGAGCAAGTCATATTTGCGATAGAGGCAGCGGGAGAGGAACTCCCTCCCAAGTACGGCGAGTTGTCATTTATTTATTTATATATAAAGAACAATATAAGCTTACAGTTTGGACCAAAGCGCTTACATGTTATGCTAATTTATACAAATTCTTCTATAATATCATCTTGTCATCTTGCCATTCTTACAGAAGCAGATCAGGAAGACGGCGTGACTCTTCACTCCCTAAAGAAATAGGATAGCACCTATTTCCCCTCCCCGATACACCGTTCGATGGCGTACAAAGTCCACGAAACAGACTTTGTACGCCATCGCAGTTCCTCCCGTGGGTTTGGGTTTTATCTGATTTCTTGGGGAGATTCGGGTTTAGTCCAGTTTAGTTCAAATTGCCGGAAGTGATCAGTAATGTCCCATCATATCGGGGAGACCGCAAGGTTAAAGCAGATTCTAGGACTGTTTGTTATATTTCTTTTATTTCGTGACAGTCAGGAAAGTTTTTTGGAAGAAGAAATAGATGTAATTACCGGAAAAACAACAGATCTCTTGTTTTATGTCGAAATGTCCGGATGGTAATCACCCGGACAAATCGAGCCGTTACATTCAGCTTACACCTAGGATTCAGCTTAGCTCTAGTACCTTATTTGGTACCTTTCGTATTTCGTTTACCTAATTACTGACGATTTAATTAACCCCGCCGAAAAACGAGAAGTGTTATAAGATTGACTTGTGTATCTGTGTCTGTCGGTGGCATCGTAGTAGCCCAACAGATGAGCCAATTTTTCGGTTTTCTATGCTCGAAAGCCAATGTGCCGGGGCCATCCCCAGCACATCGGCTTTCGAGCCGTTCTTATCTGTAAATTGTGCATATCATCAGCTCACTTCCTGAGTTATGAAGGGATTTTACCAAGATTCTGAAACTGGATGTACCGAGGTACTTTTAGGTACTTTGATGGTATTTTTATCACGCTTTTACTGGCTGATGCATCAAGTAGTCTGCGGAATACCCAACTCCTCAGTAAACCATGGGTCATAAGTTCATAAGAAGTCTCAAGATCGGGTTATATTTTATTTTCAAATTAACAAAGAATCTTCTTCTATCGTGTCAATGATTCCTCTTTTTTTATTTTTATTAACAAAGAATAACGATTAGGAACGTAGGATCAGCTTACGTAAAGTGTCTTTTGTAGGTAGGACTTGTAATTTAATTAGTTGCAGCTGGGGGCGCATATTCATAGCTAGCTTAGGGCGCGCGGAACCCTAAATCAGGCCCTGTTAAGACCCCACTACATATATCGTGGACCAGTACAAGTTGTGTTTAAATATATTAAGTATTGACAGTGAGAAGTAACTGGTCTCCAATTCCATGGGCTCCACCAGGATTTGTAACGGGGTCAGATTATAGTCTGAAACAACTACTTTTTATCTCGAAAACCACTTCCCATGGAACGGAACGGAAACAAAATTCCACGCATGTGGAATCTTTATCCTCGAAGGGGTTGGCAAAGGCATAGTATACGCCCACATTTGACCTTATGGTTTTATTTCCACGTAATAGGTGGTGAGCCTACATACAGTTGAAATTTTTCGAGCCGCCTATAAGGCCTTCAACTTGGCTTAAGATTGTCATTTTACTGACAACCGGGTTTCATTTCGAATTTTCTTTCTCTACGCAATGGATCGTTTTGCGAAAGTGTTCCCTTAGTCGCCTCTAACGACAACTTGGCGATGATTTGGGGTGACGACATTTTGTACTCTTGCAAAACAATAGGTACTAATGGGTCCGCCGTGTGCGAAGGCCTTAAACTGTTTCGAAATATTTATCTGATTCTGATCTGATAAAGACATTAGCTGATAAAGATATTAGACATTGCTTAACAGTTAGGTATTTATCTTCTGTTTAGAAATCCGTCGTTCGCTGTTCACTAATCAGGACCTAATTCTGTTGTAGCGCAACTCCATGAAATAAGGAAAGCTAGCATATCCTGTATTCTGTGCGACAATGGGAATGCTGTGACCTGGATCCAGCCGGATGGGTTCCACATTATAGGACATGAGTAAGTGCTTTAATTACTGAACACTAGCGGATATCACGCGGTTTCACCCGCGTTGATCCTTTTCCTCTGGCAATACGGGGATAGCCTATTCTCAGTCTCTGATAGTTTAGTTTCCCAACAGTGAAAAAAATGTTTTAAATTGGTTTAGTACTTTCAGAGCCTATTTAATGCAAAAAAAGCTGTTCTGATGATTCTTATTAGAAGCTGATAGCTGATGCTCGCGGCTTCGCCCGCGTGGAATTTGGTTCCCCCGTTCCCGCTTCCCATGGGAACATGTTCCCGGGATGAAATGTAGCCTATGTGTTATTCCGGGCTATAATCTAACCCGGTTCCAAATTTCAGCCCGATACGTTTAGCGGTTAGAGCGGGATTGAGTAACAAACATCTAAACATGCAAACATCTTCACAAACTTTCACATTTATATTATTAGTAGGAAGTAGGATAGTAGGATAATATTAATAGAATAGAGCTCAAGCGCAAGCTGTAAAGATAGCAAAATTTATCCCGGGTAGGGGAACATTTCATCACGTAGATGTTTTTTTTTGTTTTACGTGAGGGAAAATCCTCATGAATGTTATGCTGGACTCCTACCGTCTAAAAACTTCACGTGTCCTTCTAACAGCCTACGGTTAGGAGCCCCGGGTAAGCCCTCGGAAGGATGTCCCAGGACTCCGTACATCACGTAGGTGTTTACTATAAAGTTATCCATATCTATTAACTAAATTTCCTTTTCCCAGCAATGCACCAGAACCTTGCAGTGAAATACCACAACTCAATCTCCAAAAATGGACGGATCACTGGTGTGCCAAAAACAGTGGACTAAAGTAGAAAATTCACTTTTATTTTTAAATTTAGTTTTTATATTTATTTGTCCTAATTAGCGAATAACTGAAACGACGAGTTTCAGACCGTTACAAAGTTACGAGTGTGATTCTGAAATCGAAAGATAACAACTAGTTTTAATAAATGTGTTAACTAAATATAAAAATGAAATTTCATTTATGTTTAACGAGCCGACCTGCGCAACTTCCTTTATGTTATTTTTTTAAATATTTGTGGACATTCACGCAATATCATCCAGCTAAAATTAAGCTAATATACCTAAGCTTGTGCTATGGGATCTAGACGACTGATTACATACCTACTTATATATCTTCTAAATAGATACATATTATATATAAAAAACTCCAAAACCAACCCAGGAATGGAACCTAGAACCTCCAGCGCCAAAAGCGGTAACACTACTGACTACGCCACAGAGACAGTCAAATGTCGGACTATTATATTATCTTTGGTACTACTGTATGTATGGCTAAATAAACCTTCCTCTTAAATCACTTTATCTATTCCTGAAAACCCACATGTGCCCTGCAACGGCTTATGGCCGAGAGCCCTGTTTAAGCCCTCGAAAGGATGTCCCAGGATACCGACAGACGCTGGCTGCCACCACAGCCTCTGTTAAGGATTCGGGTACTATCCCATGTCTTTTTTTTTTTAATAAATAAATAATAAATAAATAAATGAATGTGATTTCACACAACGCTATCTGATCCCAAAGTAAGCTAAGAATAACCTGCTTGTGTTATGCGTATCAGACCACGGATATTAATACTTATATACTTTTTTTTTAATACATACATATTATACATAGAAATACCCAGACTCCTGAGACAAACATTTATGGGTCACACATCTAGGGGAGGTCAGCTCAAAGCGGCCATAGTGGGCAAAGAGGTCATGCTTTATTATTTGGATAAATAAAACGATACAGCGATAATGACGCTCTGTCCACAGAGCAGCCCCGGATCTAGGGGGGGGGCAAGCCGGGGCCCGTGCCCCGGGCGGCAAAATCAGGGGGGCGGCAAATCAGAGGGCGACAAATTCACACTTTGCATACAAATGCACAACTCATCACATTACCCTGGACCATAGTAGATACCTACCTAATTATAAATATTTATGCTATTTGTACAAATCATATTAGAAATGAACTTCAGAAATTTGCCAGATGCTTGAAAGGCAGCGAAAAATTCTTAGATGCATGCATCGCTACTTTACAAACTTGCAGCATGTTGTAGAGGCGGCTAACGTAGGGGCGGCTAACGTAGAGGCGGCCACAGTATTTCATATTGTGATGTTTGAAATTTTTTGTGTTCTTAAAATAGGTAGGTATCTCTTGTTGCACCATACGTCAACGTATAGCGTTGACGTATGATGCAACGGCGCAACGCTGGCTGTCACACGGAGGGGCGGCCCGACCTGGAGGAAAAGAGGCGGCAGCTCGTGGCGTATCTCGACCGGGTCTGACCGCATTTACCAATGGGATTTAGAAAACCTGGTAGATTTAAATGCCAGGAAACAAAGGCGTGTGCGTTTTCAGCTGAAAGATCTCCTTTCCATCCTTTAGCCGAGCGTCTCTTTACAATGCGATAATACTACTGAAGGACTATCTAGACATCCTCGGACCATTCAAAAGGGGGCGGTCCGACGTAGTAGAAAAGAGGCGGCATCTCGTGGCGGATCTCGACCGGGCCTGACCACATTTCCCAATTTAATTTAGAAATCCTAGTAGATCTATTTACAGCAGAAAGATCCCCGTTTTTTTCTCTACCCTCTCTTCAGAAGGAAAGGAGCAACGGCAACCTCGTCTACGGGTTGTCGCAGATGATCACTGGGCACAGGAACTTCTGTTAATTACTGCGACGAATACACTGGGAAACCACAGCTGAGTGACAGCACTGCGAGGAACGCAGCCAGGACACAGCGGTGCACTAATGGGAGGAGTGCACAGCATGAGCACATCAGCGCCAGGTCCTCGTAGCAGATTTGGTCCTGGACATTCTTTCGCTGTAAATCATGATGACCATGATGCCATTCTGCGGGTAGTTCATGCTCGTGAGTGGCGTGACGTGAAATATTGGGGAGGAAGTGGAAACTGGAGATAACAGCGGCGCCCCGCCACAAACTTGTCTTTGCTTAACCGGGCCGGACTATCAGTCTCCGTGACCGGGGGCTGCTCACCTTCGTTACAGAAGCAGAAGACAGTGTGACGTGAAAGTTTCACGCACGCCACACACCCCAAGAAGTGGGACAACACCTGAACAACCCCCAAAAATGCAGAATAGCACCCGAACCCACTAGGTAAGGTCGCAGTGGTAGCCGAAGTCTGTTGTGAATCCTAGGACAGCCTTCCGAGGGCTTGCCCGGGGCTCCAGACCGTAGGCAGTGGTAGGATATGTGTGGTTTCCGTCGGTAAGAGTTCGGCATAGCATTCATGACGGATTTCCATACGTATCTAAAAAATCACTCTCTACTCTTCAGAATGCGATAATACTACTGAAGGACTATCTATTCTAGACAATTCGGACTACCACCACGAGCTCTGAATTCATCTCTCGCGAAAAATAGGAGCCCTAAAATAAGGCAAGATAAACTGGTTCGTTACGCGGAGTACTAGGTGTCTGCTGTTCAAGACGCAGATTTGTAACCTTCGCTAATACTGCTCTCAGGCTTGAGCTACGGAACCAATATTAATTGGAGGGGGGGGGGGGGGTAATGGGGGCGGCATTTTCACATTTTGCCCCGCCTGAAAAAAATCCTAGATCCGGGGCTGCCACAGAGCAGACATCCCTCCCCGCACCGATTCGTACCACGGTGGCGATGTACGCGAGCGCAAGGCTGTAGTTAAACATATATTTATACTGTGGCTGTAGTGAGTAAAAATATTTATTTACGTGTTTTGTTAAAAAAAAGCGAGGTAAGTTCAACTTGTTTTGATCAAATCTACTAATATTTCAGTAGCTTCGTTGTACAGATATTTTGTCTAATGTAGTTGGTATTACTTGTGATTTATTATTTCTGAATTATAACTAACTAGCGGTACCCTGCCACGCTTCGCTGTGACTTTTTTATGGTGGTTTTATGTACCTATGAGAAATGAGTAACAAACTAAATGATGGGTACATTTAAAAAAAATGTGTGCGTGTACTATTGTACACACGTAAGAACTGAAACTTCTTCATGACCTTATTTTTCGAAAGAAATATCATGAAATATACATAGGAGTTAGTAGTCCAAAAGTTCAAAAGTCCAAAAGTCCAAAGTCCAAAACTACAAAGTCTAAAAGTCTAAAATTCTAAAAGTCCAAAACTCCAAAACTCCAAAACTCCAAAACTCCAAAACTCTAAAACTCAAAAACTCAAAAACTCAAAAACTCAAAAACTGAAAAACTCCACTCCAAAACTCCAAAACTCCAAAACTCCAAAACTCCAAAACTCCAAAACTCCAAAACTCCAAAACTCCAAAACTCCAAAACTCCAAAACTCCAAAACTCAAAAACTCAAAAACTCAAAAACTCAAAAACTCGAAAACTCTAAATGTCTAAAACTCTAAAACTCCAACTCCAAAAGTCCAAAATGTCAAACGCACAAAACTCGATAAGTCCAAAAGTACAAAAGTCCAAAAGTCCAAAAGTCCAATAGTCCAAAATTCCAAAGTCCAAAAGGCCATAACCTCAAAGTCTAAAAGTCTAAAATTCTAAAAGTCCAAAACTCCAAATTCAAAAAGTCCAAAAGTCCAAAACTCCATAACTCTAACACTCCAATACTCCAAAACTCCAAAATTCCAAAAGTCTAAAGTCCAAGACTCCAAAATTCCGAATGTCCAAAAAGTTCAAAAATAACATGCAAAACATATCTGACCTCTTTATTAGGTGCGTACTCTCTTTTATTATTCTGAATGCAAGGAGGCCGCAATCAAACTTCTCTTAAAAAACATCAATCTGGTAGGTACCTTCTAAATAGGTTGTTTATAATAATTTTGTTCTGAAGCTGGCAGAATATAATTAAAAAAACAACGACCAACGCCATCTATTGGTAATATCACTTTTTAAAGCTATTTTATTCTTATTGCTGTTATGATAAAAGTGTATAAAGTACCCTAAAACCATCTCTGAATCCTATTGTATATCGTGTCCAATTTTGAGCTCAATCGATTCAGTAAATTTTGAGTTTTTAGTAGATACACAAACGCACACAACATTTTTATATATATAGATAACTTACGTGTAGTTCAGTTTTAACACATAACGTCGAAAAAGGCAAAGCGGCCCGGGCAAAACGGCCCCCTGGCCAATTTGCCCTTGTTCCAAATATTATAATTTTGTGGATAATACTGAAATTATTTTTGTATAGATGGTTAACAACTACATAAGAAAGACTGGCCAGGCAGCATGGAGCGAAGTTACGATGGCCCTACTTCCTGTAAACTTAAGGGTGGCCACATTGCCCTTACCCATACTTCTTGTAAACTTAGGGGTGGCCACATTGCCCTTACCCCTATGGCCGCTTTAAGGCGACCACTCGGGCAAAGCGGTTTTTTAACAACTTTTCGTATTTAGAAAAAAAAGTATGTTCATTTTAAATTTCTGAATATTTGAAACGATTAAATAGATTCTTAAATAAATTTTCTAACTATTGCAATAGAAGTTTGTTCAAAAGTTTGTTATTTAATATTTATTTTTTTAATCCAAAGTTAAGGTGGCCGCTTTGAGCTGACCTCCCCTATGTCTCCGGTGGGAATCGAACCCACGACCTCCAGCGCCGCAGGCGGTATCACTACCGACTGCGCCACAGAGGCAGTCGGCTTTGGGGGTTGGTTCGTGTGTTATCACACTTCTTGGGGCGAGAGACGTGCATGAAAAATTACAATGGCTGCGCGTAGTTACAACCTGCACCTGTTCATTTTAACACAGCAATAGGCTTATGGAACAAACGATAAAGGTGAAATTTGAGCCTATATTATGCCTCTGCCTACAGCTTTGGGCATTAAGAACGTAATTATATGTACCTATGTTCCTATGTTTACATAAATCGTTACTATCTACGAGTATTTATACACTTAGTCACGCCTTAATGCGTCCCACGTTAGAGTGAGCCTATTGCCGTGTTAAAATGGAAAGGGGCAGGTTGTCACGACCAGCTGTTGACATTTTACAAGCCGCCTTTTCGGTACATAAGACCTTCAACTTGGCTTAACGAGCGTCTTGTTACTTACAACCGAGGTCACAGCTTAAGGTGCCTTCCGAAGCACGGAAGCAATATATACAATTAAAAATAATTGCATGTAGGTACTTCATATTTTAATAATTATATAAGTACTTAGTTACAGGCAAACAATTTTTTATTCAATTTACACGAAATTATACAGATAAAAATATACAGATAATTTTGAAAATTAAAATAATGACCTTCAAAATTTATTAATACGAATATAGGTACGGTACCTTGACCCACAAAACAACAGGTTAAGCTGTATCTAGAAGGTATTTGCACAACGCTTATCAACGAACAACGCCCCGTATCAGGTATCTACTGATACTGATAACAGCTATCATGAATCACTCTGTCCGAAGCAGAGTAGATTGAATGAACAAAAACAATAGGATTGTTACAGCTCCTGAAAAGTGTCATAAAACATTAAAAAAGTGTAAATAAGCATAAAATTAGAGCATTCAGTGTTAAAAAGCATTTGAAAAGTGTGCACAAAAATCAAAGTTATAATTTTTTTAAAGAGTGATTGAACTTTTTTTGAGAATCAGATTTATCAGTATCATTTGGCATTGATTGAAGTGTTCGTGTGAATAAGTGTTTTTCAAAAAAAAATGTACGATTTTTAAGTGTTGCGCGTTCTTTGTGTTAATGGATACCTAAACACTTTTAAAGGTTAGTTAATAATTGCATTTAATTTAATCATCATTAGAACTTTATACTAGAAATACAAGTTTGGATTGCAGTTTATTTCTGTGTCTTCCTGACATAATATAACCCGCGCTAAAATCCTACATGGATGCTATGCCGGACTCCTACCGACTAAACCACGCGGTGCCCTCCCTACTCTGTAATCTGCCTACGGCCGAGAGTCCCGGGTACGCCCTGGGAAGGATAACCCCAAAATTCCCGTTTATTGTTAATCGAAGCTCCCGACACAGGCCCTTAAAACCGAATCGAAAATCGGCGGCATTTCAAACGCGTTCTTATGCCTTGATGTTCTAATCAATAACATTATCGTAAAGAAATCCTGATTTTTTTTGTAATTGGAATACCTATCCTCCATACAATTGACTACTAGAGTACCAACTTTATATGGAAGTCGGTTTTAGATAGATCAAGCTAATAAGAACATTATTATATCTACTTGCCTATAAAATAAATAATTTGCCTCATTCACATTACACCCGCTATAGGTACCTACGTTTGCCTAATTATTTTTTGTAACTTTTTTATTCACTGCTTATGTGATAATTAAGCAAAAATTTTCTTATTCTTTTTTGCGTTAACGTGCCAAGTAGTGTAGTAGATTTACACTCTACTTAAGTAACTGCTAAAACTATTGTAAACTAATATTAAACATTTAGAAACAACAAGTAGACTAATTTTAGATTAATAAACCGGATCTTTATAATATATCAATCTCACTTTCATCTTATTGTTGGATTGTGTGCCAGAGGACCACAAATATCTTTTCTGTAGAAAGGACAAAGTCTAGAGCGGAGACCGCGACTCATTAAACGTAGGGTAAGACCTCCACCGATCCGATGGACAGACGAACCGGAAAAAGTCGCAACTGGGACTGGTTGGGAAAGGCGCAGTAGAGAAGAGAGAGACCTGCCTGCACACGTGTTTCCTTCATCTTACAATCTCGGTTTCTTCAAGAGGAGCGTGAAGAGGGATGTGCCTCTTGGGCCTCAAGGCCGCCAACTTGAGGACCACTGTCGAAAGTCTTTCGGACTGTGAGACTGGCCCCCAATCGCTAGATGCGCCACGGATTACCATCAGGCTGGTGGCGACGTCAATTTGGCGAGCTAAATATTAGAAAAGAAAAAAAGAGTGTGTTTTGGCGTGAATTGGGAGAGACCTACTTCCAGTAGGCTGGTTCGATTGATTATCATCCAAGCCATGCAAATTGTAATTTTTTGCTAAGGGAGATGGCTGTTTTACTTTCTAAATGCATAAGTTTTGGTCTTGTAAAACTAATGAAAAATCGTGACAGTTGAGACTTCACTTCACAAAATGACTATACCTACTTACTTACGTCTGTACTTTTTAGGACTGTGATTATGATTTTCCAGGAAATATGGAGGGCATAAATTAGAAGACCCCTTATCACGCTAAACCGGCGAGGTGAACATCAAAATGAGCCTGCACAAATTGACGCGGCCCTCCGAAGTGCAGGTGACCAGGGCAGCCCCGGCGGCCCCTAAGGACAGCCCTTGCTACTTCTGTAATGAGCTGTTTGAAATGGGACAGCTGCAGGTATCTACTATACCTACTTATCCATTCATTTCAGCATTTCTAGGCGCTACAACTACGAATTCTAGAAGCGCGTGGCCCCGCGGACTCACGGTTCTGCAAACAATCGCTGCAGTAAGCAACTTTCGCTATGGTCGGTCCTTGGATGAGTTACCACCACGTCAACGTAAGATTTATTTGCGAGCGTTTTCGTGCTCCGGAAAGTACGTTAAGTCGTTGATTCTGGTTGCTAGTAAAATGGCAGTCGTTTTGTCAAGTTGAAGGCTTTGGGAGCGCGCCCGAAGCACGAAAGTAGGAAGTATACTTAAAGATTTCTACTTTAAGATTCTATTCTGAGAAAACGCCATTGAAGCACTGCATTTAATATACCATATTCCTCATACCTGGCGTCAGGTGCGTTCGAATATGGTAAAGTCCGATAGGGGCTTTCTTTCGCGTACGCTCACATTGTAGAATGATCTCCCATGATTTTGCAAAAGGGGTCTTAGAATGTTCTTGCATTGCCAGCAGTGCGAGTGTAGCGCCTCTGGTGTTGCAAACGTAAGATATTTAACATGCCGATCGTTTACAGAATCGTGAGGAAACGTGTCAACTAAAGAATCGAATTTCATAGAAATCCCTTTACATAAAAACAAAATTTATAAATACCATACTTCAACAAAAAATATAAGTAGGTAAATTGGCAATGGTTAGTCCTTCCAACTTGGTCAAAAAAAAAACTGACAACATTCTTGAGATAAGTTCCTCGAAATATGTTCGATAACGCGCCTTCTGTGAATAATATACTATTGTACCTACCTAGGTATTAGGCAGTAGGTACTTAGTACCAGGTATTTTTTTGGGAGTGTCCGTCTGTTAAATCTTTAATTTCATTATAGACCTTAAATTTTACATATTTTAAAGTTTCTTTGTATTATAGTATCAGAGAATTCAATAAAATTACACACATACATTATAATTAATTAACTCCGGTTCCATTATCAGGACCTGGTCAAGTACAGCTACTCCCTACTGAATAACCCACCCCTGATCATACCTGGTGCAAATGTGCCCAGACCTTGAAGTAACAATATCTGCTGGGTATTAAATTTTATACAAACCCTGATGGCAATATTTAAAGTTTAAACCAAATGAGCTAATGGTGTTTATTAAATTAAGAACATTTTTAACCGTTAAATTTTTCAACTGATATAACACATCAAAACTGGGTCATATTAAAAGATTTGGTAGCTAGCTGTGGCCAATTACAGTAGGTAAGTAGGTACAACACTCTCTATTGGTAGATTTTTCCCAAAAACCAAAAGAACCTTCCTAACGAAGTCGGTAAACTGAAATAAGTCTAAGTCTCAGCCTAATGTGTGATATAATATTATTTTACCAGAGTCACCTGAAGCTATGCGGGAGTATCCTGGAGCAGTGCCCGCTGCGGTGTGGCGCCTGGATCCAGCGGAACTACAAAGAGACGCATGTCAAGGACTGCCCCAAAATGGAGAAGGTGTGTGTCTCGTTAAATTATATTTTTTATCTTACCTTTCAGATAGACCGCCGACCTGATAGATGATAGATAGGTGGCAGGGACCAAAGTTTGGTGCCAGACCGTGTGTTGTAGCGTAATTTGGGAGAGGCCTACATCCAGCAGTAGATTGGCTAGCAGTAGCTAGGCTGCTGTGATTGATTGATCTTACCTTTTGTGCTTTTGCCTATACTGTGCTGTTCGCACCGCTCTTCACCCTGCCGCTCGTATTGCCACTCCTTTGACTCACGGTTAAAACCCGAAAAAAAATAGATTGACGGGCAGTGGGCAGTAGGTACTCGCTGTTGGGCTACACTATCCCTGTTGTACATAGGCTTTATTTTATTCCTAAATTCCCACGGAAACGGGAGCTACGCGGGTGAAATATTTTATAATGTTACTTGTCTAATAGCAGAATCGTAACTCGTCAAGCCACGTGGGCGTCCCTCCTCCGGTGCCCCCCGCCGTCTCCAACCATACCTGGACTCCACGCAACAACGTCAACCTGGACGACTGTGTCTCCTACTTGGAGAAAGAAGTCGCTACCATTAAGTAAGTTTGAAAAGATAGCTGTAGTTTTTTTATATTTGTCTGGCAACAGGTTACACGATAGACTGTTTTACCGGGAAGATCTTAAAAGTGGTCTTTTTTTTGCAAAGAGTCATGATGTACTAAAATCTGCACTAACCTACTTTGTCTGAGTTACAGAAAGACATTCGCCCTCTAGACATTAAAAAAATGTTCATAAATATCCTCACTACTGAGTTAGATTAGATTAGATTATCTTTATTTGCTAGAACATAGTGCGTATATTGTTGTGGTCATCTAAGGAAGGGTCTTACATATTCTGCCCTAAAAATGCTTGCAAATTTTATATGCTATGGGTAGGTACATAGAATATAAAAGCATTACAAAATATTTCACTCATTTGTTAGCAAAGTCCAAAAGTACCACGGATTTGAAGCAATACTAGCAAGTTATTACACAATGTAAAAACGTGCCTCCCAATACTCCTCCTAAAAGAAGGCTCCTCTTATTTGACTTCCAAAGAAATTCTTCCCTGCCGCTCGCCTAAGGTTATTGACAACGACTGCCTACTAAGCAATGTCCACATGACCTACCTACATAAACAATTCCATAACATTCTATTTCAGACTGATCCTCACAGAAGAGTCCAACCACCGCGAGGTTCACTCCACGGAGATCGAAACGATACGATCGAGAATAGTCCTTGTTGAGGAGAGGAGTCAGCACTTCCTCTCGACCCTGGTGTCGCTGAGAGCGGCGGTGGACGACGAGGCGGAACGATCGGCGAACTGGGCTGCGCAGTTCAAGCATGACCTGGCGAATGTTCAGCTAGCTTTACAGGTGCGTACCTACCAGTTTAATTACTGACAACTTGTATGATCTAATTCTGTTTTCTGCTTGTCTCATTATATAATCAGGATTATACGTAGGTAATTGTCAGGGAAAATCGACTAATAATTACGACAACTGGCCATTTTCCCGGGTAGTCTTAGGCATACTATACTACGCCTTTTTCTGAATTTAGCTCGCTAATCATATGGCCTCCCGCCTGACGGATAACCGACATAAGTTCATGATCACAATCCTCAACATTATTCGCAATATCTCTCAAGTTGACGGCCCAATGATTTGCGTGAAGAGACAGTGCAGTTAGGTTTTAGTTCCAAGGTTCTATAGTTTGACTTGGTTTGATTCTGGCGAAGATTCTCTCCACTGTATAAGAGTGGCACCTTTGCCCGGCACACGTTGTTCGTGGTCGAAAAGGTGGACTAAATTCATTAGATGTAGGTATTTAGTCGCACATAATTGCGGTGGTGAATCTGGTTGCGGATATCACACAATTTGCTCTATTAAGGCACTCCAATCAAATTATGCTACATGATTTCCAGGAACTTCAAGGCCAGCAGCTGTCGACAGTGATGAGACTAGAGAGCGCAGTGAGCAGCCTAGTGCACGAACAGAACGAGCGCGAGCTGCTGGAGAAGGCGCTCACGGACCACGATCACAGGATCAGGACTGTTCACAAGTTGGGTAAGAGCTCGCGCGAATTATTACACTTATTTTTGTAAACGGATATCGGGTTGCATCAAACTGGCTACACAGTTCCTGCCTATTCACCTGGCGCAGGCCGCCTCGAGCCCGAAGTCCCGGGAGCGGATTAAACTATAAATACAATTATAGAAGCGAGAGAGGAATCGTGGGAGTGTGGTTAGCAGACGCCAGCTGTTGTTGTAGACTATAAAAAAAAATTACGAATTCATTATGGTACAATGGTGCACCTACTAACGGACGAAGTCGTGGTGATTAGAAGAAAATAGCAAGATAAAGCCTTATACCTACCAAACAGCCTGACCAGCGTGGTAATGTCAATCACCCTCGTGAAATTGGGAGAAATCTACTTTCAATAGTTAGACTGATGGTAAACGACAGGAAGTGCTTGTGTTCTATTTGGTAACAGTAGATCTTTTCTTAAGCGTTTTTCGTCTACCAGAAATTGTCCCACCCCGTTGCCTTACTTTTATGTCATTATTGTTCAGTTCACCCTGCCTGGGTGAGTTTGTCTTGTGGCGGCATTAGGGCGAGGCCGCACTTGCGGTTATCGCGGCGGTTTCTAACCTCAAAATGTCAAAACATTGACTTGATTTCATTGATTTTGACAGTTCGATGACATTTTGAGGTTAGAAACCGCTGCGGAAAAACGCAAATGCGGCCTCGCACTTAGTACCAATTCGCGCCACCCAAGCAACTAGCCTTAACGACGCAGACTAGTTGCGGGTTTATGGTCTGGCCAGAGAGGGAGATAGGAGAGAGAGGGAATAAATTTTATTTTATTTTTTTAATTTTTTTTTTAAGATTTTATTTCGCGATGTTTTCGTTTTTATTTTTCGTTCATCCACTCAGCGTTCTCATACGTTGTCCTTCTACTCCACAGAAGAAGTAATAGAATACATAAAGGCGACAGTGGAAGAAGAACGCGAAAGGAACGCGTACAACAGAGAGGTGTTAGAGGGAGAGTTGGCAGAAGCGCGGCGCTCCTCTGCACAAGTGGCGCAGCTGTCGGCACTCAACGCGCAACTGCAGGCGTCTACGTATGGCAACGAGAGACCGGTACGTTCTTGACTTGTTAAATTGAAATACATATTTTTTAATACAGTTGCTCAAAAAGTGGCGTATTACAGGGACGTTTAGCGTTCGGGATGTGGGCTATTACACACTCGTGTTTATTTCTTTACCATTCCCGCACTCGTGCGTTTTCTTTCCCAATTGTCAAAATAATGTCTGTGATTCATGTAAATATTTCTAAAGAAAGATACTAACTTGTTTCAATATCAGATTAAAGTAATTTTAATTAAAATTTAAGCATAAATTAATATAAGTGTCGGCCAAATTAAATTTATAAATATAAAAAAAGTTGGCTGTATGAAGTGCACTGCCATAGTCTCTGCTTAGGAAGGTATATATTTTTTTACGGTTGGCGCCATTTTGGATATTCAGGTTTATCGTTTTTATTATTTTATAAAATTGCTAAATTTTTCGCAACTGTATTAAAAATAGTTGTTCAATACAACGTGTGGGACTGTTATTTAAACTCGTTCCGACTGTCTACCCTCGCCTTCGGCTCGGGTCAACACCTGTCGTAACTCGTTGTAATAACAGAAATCCCACACTTGTATCGAAAACTACTATAGTTTGCATACTTTTAATACATAGGCAGTTGAAAAACGTTAAGGATACAAAACAAAGGTAGTATTAGTTCAAAATGCGGCCCGCCTGAGACGAACTGGCAAGAAACTCGGCGGGCTGATAGTAGAGCACATGATAGGTCACCCAAATTATGGGTTCTAGATACCGTTTTGATTTCAATTTTACCAATCAGGTAATGTAGTGGTTAACGCCCATCTAATTACTGTATTAGTTGGATGAACATAAAATAACTAACAGATGCCCGAATTGGCATCATCATTGTCAGAACATAATAGTAATCGTAGCTTATAAAGCAGCTGCATCGCTTATGGTATATTAGGATAGTTTTCGCAGCTTTTGGGCGCCCTGGAAAGATAGATCACAAATGTTACAGATGCTGGACCGCCTAGCAGTTTTGGAAGTAGCCACAGCAGATGTACGCGCGGAAATAGCCGAACACTCGACGAAAGTGGACTCGGTGCTGCGTGACCTTCGGGCGCTCACCAAGAGCTACCACAAACTGAGGTCGGAACTTGCCGACTTTCAGACACGGGTCTCGTTTGATCGAAATGATATGGGCACTGATGATGGTTGGTATATTTCGTTCAGTTTGTAAGTTAAGAAAGAAAAAAAAAGGAATCTTGAATTAAATAGACATTCAAAAATATTACAATAAAAAGCATTCATAGCCGTCCTTACATGTACAGGCCGAAGACAGCGGCGTGCTATGTAAGGCAGTCGGTGGTAGTCAGTCTGTTAGAAATCCTCGGACATCCTTCCGAGACTCCAAAGTTCAAACATTTTCGTAAAATTTCAACAGCCGGTTGTCACATGGCTGGCTATAAGCTCAACACCGATTTACGTAGGACATGTGTTTACCATAGTATAATCTACTTGTAATAGAAGTGTGGAGTGTAGACTCGCCGCAACGTTAGAGCACGCCGTATGTAAGCTGTTAATTTTGTTACTATTTCAGGTCATTTTATATGGCGGATAGACAACTACGCTGCCAGGATGAAAGAAGCGAAGGAGAAAGACGCAGTGTTGAGTAGCCCCCTGTTCAGAACTGCCAAATACGGATATACGTTAAAGGTTTGAGACTATTTAAAAATGAATGTGTGAAATTCGGCCCTAATACAATTTCTGATATCTGAGCATTAAGAAAAAAACCTGCAGATTTTGTCAAAAATGAGTCTTATTGAATTTTTCCAGGCCGAAATAAACCTGAACGGAATAGGCAAGTGGAAGGGAAGGCATATAACGTCTACGGTGCGCCTAGTATCCGGTCCTTACGACGCACTATTGGAATGGCCCTGCGATCTCAAAATCAACATCGTACTGAAAGACCAACCGGCTAACAGGAATCAGGTGAGATTTAACCCAATATGTTCTGTTAGGTGGATTGATGTCTTAAGCTTCCCAATGGACTTTACTATGTGCTCTGAAGATAGTATTGCAGATATAACTGGGAATATCGCTCCGTCAGACTAAAGAATAGGATAGAGGATAGAAGATATACAACGTGTATACTGTATTTCAATAGCTTTGCGCAAAAATGAAAACAAATACACTGGATCCTATATATCCATAGTTACTTGCAATTGAATATTCACCCTGATTATGTTATTCCAGTATTCAGGAGTCATACAGTGTTCTTACAATTATTTCGACACCAAATAACTTCTTTATGATAGTTTATTTTCATTTAAAATACCTACTCAGAATAGTAAAAACATCAATGATTTGTCATACTATATTTATCTACTCATCTATCTTAGACAACGATTGTCAAAAAATGACATGTTTACATTATTGCAAGATCGCGCAGGATTGGACTATATCTTTGGTTAGTTCATTATGGAACTCGCAGGGATACATCATTTTTTTAGATTAAACGAGTACATTTCATTGTAGTCGACTGTACACTCAATAAAGATGTATCAGGTGAGCTTCTAAAAGTGAACAATTTGAATAAACGAGAGCGTTTAACGCTAAAGATGCGATTCCGCGACAAGACATTCATTTTCTATTATTTACTTCGACGTCATAAACAGCACTGTTAAAAAGAATTTGAAAAGATATTAATTACATATTGTGAAACCTAGTTATATTTCAAATGAACATAGTTTCTTATACCCATTATATTCACAGGCAATGGACATAGTGAAATCCCTAGAAATCCGGCGCAAGTCATCATCCAAACGTCACGACCACGACGAGGAACAAGACGAAAAGACCAAGTCTACTGAAACCCTCGACAAGTCCGTAGTACAGCTCAAAAGACAGTACATCTTCATACCACACACTAGCTTGGATAAGTTGGAATATATCAAGAATGACGTTATGTTTATAGAGTTTATTGTTAACCATTGAATATGCGCTTTTAGAAGATTTTTCCTCTTCAAGTTTTGCGTACTATCGTAGTTCAAACTGTTCTAAGTAACGATTCAGGGCATTACGAGTTTGCTCGACTGCCATTTGGTATGCGAAATTACACCACCGCTTTCCAACGATTCTATTTTCGAACATGTTTTTCTTATTATTACCTGTCCAATCTCAACTGCCTTATGTTAAAAAAATATCAATCGACATAAAATTGGTTTTATAAGGATGCAGTTTTAAAATCCTGCCTTAAATTTATTAGTACGTAAAGGGTATTTATATGAATTTAAACTAATTTAAGTGTAATTTACCACCAAAAATGTATAAGACTAATTTAATTAAACTCTCTAAATGTACAATATTACTGAACGAATTAAAAGACACTATATTACTATAAATATATTTATTTCATCCTCAAAGTATGTAAATTATACTTAAATAGATAGAATAACATTTAATTGTAAAAAATACGTGTCACATTTGTACGAAGACTAAAATATAGTATGTCTATAAAATATCTGGCTTTTAAATAACTATAATTATAGGATTCCATAACGTATATGTATCCAGAAATCACACATTTAAAAATACGCTGAATTGACTGGACCGTTTTTAAAATTATAAAGGTAGCAAATAAGTATAATTATGGCACCGGTGGACGTTTGCAACAATATACGAACTGGGGCCAGTCTTGTGTCATTTTTATTTCATCAGGTGCTATGTTCTTTAAAATAAAAACGTCTTTGCCAAAAACAAAGTTATGTAACCTCACACAACCAAGGACTCTTAAATTGTCTGTTGTAATGACATGTAATACATTAAGTTGATGAAAAACTTCATCTTAAATGACGGCAATTTACCCTGATTTTTTTACCTATATTTAAGGTATTTAATTGAGTATCTTAGATAAATCATTAGCCGCCTTTATACGCGCACTCTGTGTAAAACAGCATTCCTGCGTTAAACAGAGCGCGTTTAAAGATGTTGGAAGTAAAAGCGAAAAATGGCAAAATAACGCGTTTCATTCATAATCTGATTCATTTGCAGATTCGTACAAGAAATGCTTTAGAGGGCTCGGACCCCAAAAATTATAAGTTTGTGAGATGATTGGTTTTCTGTGCGCTCCTAAGAACGATAGAGTGTGCGTATTTAGGAGGCTATTGTACTTTCTGCTTTAGAGCAACTAGTCGTATTACGGTCTTATAACGGTTGTATAAGAGTCAGCACGTTACAATAGCGACTTGTACTGCACCAGAAACTCTTCCTCTTCAATAAGAGACGTGTCTAGATAGTCGTCCTCCTCTGACCTGATAGTCGATGTTAAGCGACGGAGAGCTTGTTCGCGCTCTTTCCTGTTAGAACGGAAATATGATAGTATATACATCATAGTCATTCATCAGTGTTCTGTAAACGATCACTGCAGAAAGCAACTTTCACTATGGCCTGTCCTTGGATGGGTGACCATCCATGTAACCACTTTGTGCCACTTATTTAAACGTTTCCGTGCTTCGAAAGGCACGTTAAGCCGTTGATCCTGGTTGCCAGTAAAATGACAGTCGTTAAGCCAAGTTGAAGGCCTTTTTAAACGGCTTGAAACATTTTAACAGCAGGCAGTCAGAACCTGCGCTTGTCTAATTCAACGCGGCAATACCTATTACGTGGGGCAAATTCTAAAAAGGTGAAATACGGGCATATAATATGCCTCTGCCCACCCCTTCGGAGATAAAAGCGTGACCATATGTATGTATGTATACATTTATACTAATTACCAGTGATCGTTTACTGAGCACTAAGGGATACAAACAAACATACATAGAGACACGCCTTTTTCTTTCGTAGATAGCAGAGGCATTATTATACGGTCACATTTCATCGTTTTCTTTTAATTTTTTTGATTCATATAAATATGAAGTGAGTATATTGCTGTGGAAAAGAGACAGGCACAGATCATGACCCGCTGTTGAAAATTTAAAAGCCGTAAGCCATCAATAAGGCCTCCAATTTGGCTTAGCGACTGCCCTGTTACTCACAATCGGGACCTTCAGGTGCCTTACGAAGCATGGGAACGCTAGCTCATGGGAAATGAAACGTCACAAAGTGGTTATCCATCCAAAAAACTAGACGCACCGAAAGTTGCTTGCTTTAGTGAGATGGTTAATCTCTTAGGATTTAAAGACCAAGTGCTGTATACCTTTTATTCTTCTTGTGTGTCTTTTGCCTCTTCCTAGCGGCGGCTCCGGCACTCGTGGACGGGTTGACCGAGTCTTCTTCTGTCAAACGAGCAGATATCACATTTTAGGTATAATTCCAAGCAAGGCGGCAGTGTCGCGCTGTTCGTGATATTATCCTTCTATATCCGTTTTTTTAAACGTGAGGGAAAATCCTTCATGGATGCTATGACGGATTCCTACTGAGTAAAAAACCTCACGTAACGCCATGACCTGCTCGCAGAAAGAGGCGGACAATATTATGTTTAATTAAATTATTACGATCATTTTAGGGGTTTCGTAGCCAAATGGCAAAAACGGAACCCTTATAGGTTCGTCATGTATGTCTGTCTGTCTGTTTGTCTGTCCGTCCGTGTGTCACAGCCACTTTTCTCCGAAACTATAAGGCCTATGATATTGAAACTTGGTAAGTAGATGTATTCTGTGATTTCTGTGAACCGCATTAAGATTCTTATATAAAACTAGAAAAAAAAAGCAGTAAATTTTGGGGGTCCCCATACTCAGAACTGAAACTCAAGATATTTTTTTCATCTAAACCATACGTGTGGGATTCTATAGATAGGTCTTCAAAAATGCTATTGAGGTTTCTAAAATCATTTTTTTCTAAAGTGAATAGTTTTCGCCAGAGACACTTCCAAAGTGGAAAAATGTGTCCCCCCCCCCCTCTAGCTTCTAAACTAAGAGAATGATAAATCTAAAAAGAATATATGATGTACATTGCTATAAAAACTACCAACGAAAATTGTTTGAACGAGATAGAGCTGGTAGTTTTTTTTTAATACGTCATAAACCGCAATTTTCGGTTAGTAAAATCACTACCACTGCGAACGTGTTAAAACATCAATCAAAGTTACAACGAACTATAAGAGCTTTTATATTATATTACTTGCTGCTACGAAACCCTTCATGGGCAAGTCCAACTCGCACTTAGCCGGTTTTATTATGGCTTCTATAGTTTCGGCAGACATCAACATTTGTACATCTGTCTTGAGTTACTCTACAAAAAAATATTGTGTGAGTGTGTATACGTAGGTGAAGGTGAGCGCTTACCACGAGAAACACACCCCCCTCCGGCCACCAGCCTCTCCACGGCGCCACTGATGTGGTTCCGCGCCATTCGAAGCGCCAATCGCGCCTGCTCCGCATCATAACCCATGGCTTCCAGCTGCAAATATAATTCACTATTTATTTTATGTAAGTCTATAAAAATATTGTTATAGACAAGTCAATCAAAAATGTGTTCTATGTGAATACAATAAGAGCTAGTTTAATATAGCCCTCTCTTAATTGAGGGTAGGCTATAGTACGAAACTATTCAATAAGGGCTAGTTTATAGAGCAAAAGTGGGTAGAAAATTAACCAAAAACGTGTCCTATATGAATATAATAAGAGCTAATTTTCATCCTCCTCTCTAATGAAGGTAGTCCATGGCACAAAAATTAATAATATTAAGTACTTGCATATAGAACACAAGTGTGCATAAGTATCAACCTAAAACGAGTCCTATGTGAATGCAATAAGTGTCAGTTTATCATGACTCAGCTCGGCGAAAGACATCAAAGTAAAATCTATCAAAAACATGTCTTATCTGACGACAATAAGAACTACTAACTTTGCCGCTAGCGTAGAGGCGTATACCCGAATTGTTAATTAGACGAAGTAAATTGACAGTAGCTAATGTCACTTCGTCATAGAAAATACGCAACATTGTATGAAAAAGTGACATTAGTTGCTGTCAATTTACTTCGTCTGATTAAAAATTCGACTTTAGTATGGAGCCGAGCGGCAAAGTTAGAGCGAACGAGCAATAGTATATCATGCCTCAACTCGGTCCAAACTTTAACAGAAAAGTCAAACAAAACTGAGTTTTATGTGACTATTATAAGAGCTAGTTTATCATGTCTCACCTCTGCTACCAGCTTATTGTCGGGCTCTACGAGCGACTCGCCCGAACTGTGAGAGCCAGATTCTTCCGAAGACTCGTCTGAGTCTCGCAACTGGAATTAAATAATTTATATTTCATCAAAAACATAAATGTGAAATGAGAGCCAAGTTGGAATACGTTTCGCTGTCGACTTCCCTGACAAAAGCCCTTCGGCCGCCATAAGTTGAAATCTATAGTGGCACCAAGTTCTGTGTAGAAACTGCAAATTTTGTTAAATCTAATCTAAGCTAGATGTGTGTAGTCAGGCGGGCGACTTCAAATTTGTGTTTTGATTTGTCTCCACTCAAAGTAGTGAAACAAGTAATAAAACAATATATCCTAAGGCGATAAAAAGTACGCCGGGACTGTGTCAAATTTTACATTCATGTGTTCGCGCCATTTTCTTAAAAGGGGTTAGAAAGTTTTCACTTTTATACGTATAAGGGAGGCCACACATGCACAGTTTCAACTTTCAGTTTGATGATCAGGAATCCAAATTCGCAAACCTAAATGCTCCGCCTACGAAAAAAATGTTCGACAAAGCGCACACGTTCTTACTAATACCGAACAAAAAAAAAAACCTAAACGAATGTATGCGCCAGCGTCACTTTCAGAATCTTTAAGAAAACACCGGGACCGATTTCGCTAATTGTTTTGACGTGGATACGTCTTTAAAATTACTTCCATAGGGACGCAATAAAAAAAAAACGAATGATAACAAAATCGGGGGATACAGTTTAGTGTTGTAGCTACATATCTATCATCTCCATCCAAATTTCAGTTACACCACTGGATAGCTAAAGAATCAAAGAATTTATTACGCTAAGTAAGGACTGTAACACATCGCGCGCGGGGGAGGGGGCAGCCCCGCCATTTTGAAGGTTATTTTGCTGCGTCTCGAGATTTCCATTTAGTATAACTTTCGACTGGGTGAAGCTACGACGTTCATTCAAGTTTCAATCGTCAGCTCTCGCCAAAATCTATCGATTATATGTATAACATTAGTGTAAAATTGTAACTGTGAATATAATATGGTGTTTAAATAAAAAAATAATATCAAAAAATATATAATGTCGGCCTATACGTGTCGAAAAGCCAAACCGAAATACAGAGATCGTATACGGTTGGAAAGGGCATCTCAACAGCAATCGAATGGTACCAATAAAACACCATATGATCGAGTCAAGCAGTGCCGGCAACGTAAAGTAATGAATGCGGCCGAGCGGATCAACGACGGTGCCAGTACATCTGCAGCTGGTACGGCTGGAATGGTTCGTTACGAGACGTATTCACGTTAAAACCAACGGCCGTGTGCCCCGACACAGCCCCACCTGTTTTTTTTTAAAATTTGTGTTAGCTACAGCCAGGGCAAGGCTTGTATCAAAAGAAACTAAATTCAAATCGGTTCATCCGTTCAGGAGCTATGATGCCACAGACAGACACAAACACAGACATCACACTTAAAACACCCCGTCGTTGTGCATCGGGGGGTAAAAAATTATAATAGAGTTCGTTAGGTCAGCTTGATATGGCGAATTAAAGTTTGCAGGACCAGCTAGTTTGACAATATAAACTGTTAACGTTACTTGTGGATCGACGAATGTGATTGGCGGATATCAAACGCATCCATAGCTACGCAGCACATCACATTACATTTTAGAACCCTTCGTAGAGAGTCTTGACAAATAAAAAAAAATTGGGTCTATTCAAAGAGACTTCTATACAGAAATAAGTAGATCCTTTGTGCTAATATTCTCTTGTATTTCTCTGTATATAATGTTTATGTGTGTACAATCCCTACTAATATTATAAATGCGAAAGTAATTCTGTCTGTCTGTTACGCTTTCACGCCTAAACGGCTGGAGCGATTGAGATGAAATTTGGTATAGGGATAGTTCGAGGCTTTGGGAAGGGCATGGGCTACTTTTTAACCGACTGTGCAGAAGGAGGGTTATGATTTTACGCGATAACGCCTTCTACGCGGTCAAAGCCGCGGGGAACAGCTAGTAAATAAATAAAAAATGTTCTAAATGCTCACCAGCTCCGGCTGCTCCTGTATGAGCCTCACCGCCTCCGCCACGTGGTTGTTGGAGTTGCGTAACGCCATGGCTGCCAGGCGGCGCGGGTAGCCCATGCCCACCAGCGCGTCCACCAGCTGCTGGTTCACCGCCGACCCGTCCACGCACACGCCCAGCAGGCGCCGCTGTCTGTGGGGGGAGGGAATAGCTGGTATATATGTATATATATTATTTTTTTATACCACTAAGGTGGCAGACAAGCATACGGCCCACCAGAAGGACCGGTGGTCACCGCAGCCTATGAACGTTTGCAACACCAGAGGTGCCACACTCGCGCTGCCGACCCTGTAAAAACCTTCTAAGACCCCTTTTGAAGAACCCCATACTGTAAGCGTTTGGGTAAACCGAGGCAGGGAGGTCATTCCACAACCTAAGCGTGCGCGGAAGAAAACACCTATCGGATCTAACCGTGCTGGAACGCACCGAACGCAGAGTGTGAAGATGAATATTGAACTACTTTGTATCTGCGATTCTAGGTCCAATGGGAGATGACGCTTACTAAACAAAGAAGCAAATACTAAATCTATAAGAGAAAGCTAAGTACGAGTAGACTCTCTACAAGTAAATATCTCTATTATTTTTGTGGGACATTCACACTAAACGTCATCTAGCCCAAATTAAGCTAATATAAGCTTGTGCTATGTAATCTAGACGACTGATAGACATAGTTATATCTATTTCTAAATACAAACATAATTATACATAGAAAACATCCAAACTTCGAAACAAACATTTATTTATTTATTTATTTATTTTAAACTTTAGCACTAAGTACAAGGCGGACTTAATGCCTTAGGCATTATCTACCAGTCTACCTGAGGGTGATGCAGAGATAACATTAGGTAGGTGCTCAGGGATATGTCGAGAGCTGTTTACGAAATAATTCAAGCCGTCATCGTCATATTAAAGTACAAAAGTGATTTTACATACATATATAAATACATACAAACCTACATAAATACATACATAAATATATACATACATACATACATACATACATACATACATACATACTTATATACATAAAAAAAATACATACCTACATAAATAAACATATAACCAAAAATATCATAGATGAGATAAAGGGGGAAAAATAGATTTGCAACAATGAACCATTAATAATATTTCAGTTTTAGAGCAGTACTGAAGATTGTAGCGAAACTGCCAAGATTCTTTCCTTTATGGTACACTATAAAGTAGCCGTACTTTCTCCTTAAAGGATTCCCTACTAGTGGCTAACCTAACTTCAAGGGGGAGAGCATTCCAGAAAAGAATGGACTGAACCACGAAAGAAGAGTGTATAAAATCAGAGGAGTGAGTGGGACAACGAAGAAGAAGATTTTTAGATGAGCGCAAGTTTTTGTTATGATTAGAACATAGCAGTTGAAAATAAGGAGTCAAGTAAGTAGGAGCATGAGGAGAGTGTAGTATTGAATAAACCATAGTCACCGCACGCAAACTACGCCGGCGACGTATGGGCAACCATTCCAGCTCGTCCCGATAAGCCGAGACGTGATCGTATTTTCGGAGATTGAAAACAAATCGAATGCAATTATTGAGAAGTCGGTCAAGCTTATTGAGCAGATCTGCATTCAGGCCAAAAAAGCACACATCACCATAGTCAATAATAGGAAAGATTATCATCTGCACAAGCGTTATCTTGGTACTAACAGGAAGAAAGTTTTTGAGTCTGTAAAATGCCCGTAGTGTTCCAGTAACCTTCTGGCTGATATTAGTAACCTGAGCACGCCAATCAAGAGTGGAGTCAAGATACAATCCCAGGTTCTTAACTGTAGTCGTGACGGGGATAATTTGAGCCCTGAATGTACAGTTTGGCAGACTTACACCCTCTAGCTTGCTCATCATCCGGGAGCTTCCTATTATAATGCATTGACATTTCTCCGGATTAACTGATAGGCCGAACCTGTCACACCAGCTCCCTAAAGAATCTAAATCTCTATTTATCCTGTCCATAGCCTCCCCAATGTTATCAACCCTAGCTTGACTATACATCTGCAAGTCATCAGCATACAGATGATACGCACACTGAAGATCAGTAATGAGGAAATTAATAAATATAGAAAATAGAAGAGGAGAGAGTATACCGCCTTGTGGGACCCCAGCATTTAGCTTACACCAGCATGACGAAGTATCATTAACAGAAACTGATTGCTGGCGGTCCCGAAGGTAAGAGGAGAACCATTCCAACTCGTCAGATGAGATTCCAATGTGAGCAAGAACAGCCAATAAGATGTCATGATTGACACTGTTAAAAGCATTAGAGAAGTCCACTAACACCAGAACTGTAACCATGCCCCTCTCCATACCTTCCCTAATATCTCCAGTTATCTTAAGAAGGGCAGTAGTGGTGCTGTGACCTGGCCTAAAACCAGATTGAAGAGGGCTCAATAAAGCGTTACGGGAAATAAATTTAGACAGTTGGCTTTGCACACATGCCTCCAACACCTTAGACAGAAAAGGAAGTATGGATATTGGACGAAAGTGTTTAGGCAGGGATGGGTTTGAAATTTTGGGTAAGGGACGTACGTAGGCTTGACGCCACAGACTAGGAAATTGGCCAGAAACGAGGGAAAAGTTAATGATATGAGAAATAGCAGGAAGGAGCTGTTCAAGGATGGTGGTAATCATGCGGCGACTGATGTTGTCGCAGCCAACTGCTTTGGATTTTATTGAAATAATGATCTTTTTAATCTCATCCTCCGAGACCGGAGAAAATCTAAAAGGAGCATAACTGGGAATCGGCAGAACAGCCAGAGAATCTACCGTTTGACGTTTAATTGGATCGGCCATGGCATTTGAAGTGGAGAAATGTTTATTAATGACATCCAACCCAATTGTCTTAGGAAAATCCAACTGCCTAGTCCTACCAATTCCCAGCGTACCCAAAAATCTCCATATATCTACAGATGAAGACGAGGCAATGCTTTCAAATATATGGCGGCGTTTAGAGTTACGTATCACCTGATTGCACCGATTCCGAGCAGTTTTGTATAGATCCCAGTTGACATCCGATCTGTTATTTTTAAATTTACGAAATGCCCGATCCCTACCCTTCATTGCTAAACGGACCTCATCCGTAATCCATGGCGCTGGAGGACGTTTTAACTTAACCCTCTTAATGGGTGCATGCTTATCGTAAATTTCCATGATAACTCGGTTAAACTCATGAACCTTATCATCGACAGTTTTAGCCTCCACCAGTAGGTCCCAATCAATCCCAGAAGCATCTTTCAGTAATGAATTGATGTCAACCTGCCCAAAACAACGCATGTGCAGAACTTTAGGTTTTAATTTCGGCGGCTTGAGCGTATAGGACATGTAAATGAGATCGTGATGAGAGAAAGCAGGAGCGAGAAGCTGTCCATGAGAGTGAACTAAAGAAGGAGAAGAGGTAATAATCAGGTCGAGCAAAGTGTCAGGTACATCCACGTTGTGATGTGTGGCCTGTAGTGGTAATATATGAAGACAAGCCGACTCAACTATGTGCCGTAGCCTAACAGCTCGAGAAGAGTTAGGAATGAGGAGATTTGTGTTAAGGTCACCCATGATGATGTGGTGCTCATAATCAGGCCCCAAGGATTCTAAAACCGATTCCAAATCAGTGAAGTAGTCAACAGTAGGGGGGCAATAAACAACTCCAAGAAGGACCTTTACCCCCTTAACCCACACCTCAAGGAAAATAAATTCTGCAGTAGCAGCGTACTGCGGTGGAGATGAGGCTACAATTTTATGAGAAAAGTCACTACGGAGATAAATTGCAACCCCACCCCTCTCCCTACCCTCTCTATCATTTCGAATCAAAATAAAACCTGGCAGTGCATAGTATGCAGAAAGATGATTATCTTTAAAGAAACTCTCTGAAACCAAAATTGCATGTGCCTGGGAATCAGAAAACGTTTCTAAGAGGTCACTATAGTGATAAGGTACGCTTTCCGCATTTATATGGCAAATATTCAGTGTTCTGCCCAATTCAGATTCAAAACGCGTACACAGTTGTTCACCTAGTGTACCAATTACAGAGTCAAAACTGTCATTTTCAGTTATGGAATCTCCATCATATGCAGAATGATATGACAAATTCTCATCAGATGAGCTACTCATAATAGTAAACAAATAAAATAAATATAATATAAATATAAAATATTAAATAAATAAATACAGACAAAATAATATTAAAATATTCCTGTGCTATGTAGAAGTAACTTATTCTCAATATCTCTGCACCACCCACCAGCAAACACACACCATCATAGACAAATAAACAGTTGTGGGTGCCCACTAAATATGATTAGATACATTGTCAAAATTATGGGGAGACTTTATTAACCTGACCGTATACAACCCGTCTAAAAAAAAAAAAAAAAAAAGATAAATCTAGATGCCATCGCATCGCCTCAGTGTGTTGTTACCCTAATGTCTAATTGTCAAAATTATGACATTGACATTGACATGTCAATGTCATGCTTTGTTTTGATACGAATGAAAAATGAAAGCGATACACAACAATAGATACAAGTATTACCAGTCGGTATTTGCAAAGAAGAAAGTGAATCAATGAAGTTTGAATGTATAACACATCAGTAGGCACCCCAGGACAAAATAAAACATATGAACAAAATCAAGTTGAACTGAAAAAAGGCACAATCAATGTCCAGATAAACACTATCATCGCAAGTAATGCAAAAAGGTCAATTGAGAAAAATCTTCAAGATCAAGACTATGTTTTCCGAGCACTCACGTCTGACCCCGCTTTCGGATGCTTATCGAGAATGGTGGAGAGTTCATCAGAAGTGGTTATCCGGTGTCGACGTCCATCGGGCGCTTTAATCATGATATTACCATCCTGTGTCCAACAACAGCGCATTCCAAAATGAAGCCTTGCCCTGACAAACAATGTTTGCCGGGTCTTAGTTAGGAACTCCCTAACTGATATAGAAGACCCTCTGAATCTAGACTTTGCATTCCAGACTGTAGACTTGATGTTCACGTCACTAAATCTCACCAGGATGGGACGATGATGTCCGGTACTAGAGGCACCCAGGCGATGGCAAGTCTTAATAGATGTTGCTGGAATATCCTTTAAAGCCATCTTAGTTTGCAGTAACTCCATAATAGTGGTTGTACAGTTCTCCCGGTCTACTTCTGCGATACCGTTAAACACCAAGACCTTCCTTCGCTGCCAACTGTCGACTGCATCCGTGGCCCTGGCACATTCCGCAATCTGTTTCCGAAGAACGCCCAGGATATTAAATATTAGCTCCCGAAATGTGCGAAACTCTTCAGCAACCTTAGCCACAGTGTCTTTGGCTGCACTACTTCCTTGTAACTGGGCTTGGAGCTCATCCATCTTCCGGATAAAGTTCTCCTCCAGGGTCTTCTGTGCAGACTGTACTTCCTCAAGCTGAGACATGATACTCAGGACAGCAACAAACAGTGATAGTGATAATAAGTTCAGTGTAGTGTGACGAATGCTGGTAGGTGGCTTATTAAACTGTAAGTAACTTACATGTACTGCTACAAATGTGTGTACACACTTATTATCATGTACACAGACAGATAGTACAGCAAAACTTTACTAAACTTTAATAATTCTATTTTAATTAAAATATTCAATGCAAAGATATGTGTTAACTTTATTTACACCTACCGCCTTTTTCATTAACATTTGTGGATCACAAAAATATTTGGGATATGGGAATCGAATCCCAGGACCCCAGAGCAGGGTATTATTAGAGTTCCGCAGCGCCCCGGCGGCGAGGCGACGCGCGTAGCAACAACAAGCAGGCAGTCAGCAAATTTCAACAGCAGGTAGTCACAACCTGCGCCTGTCCATCTCAACACGGCAATACGACTCACCACCTATTACGTGGGACAAAATCCTAAAAAGATTAAATGTAGGCATATAATATATGCCTCTGCCTACCCCTTCAGGGATAAAACCGTAACTATAATAAGTAGGTTTACCTATCCTGCCGGTGCGTCTCCCGCGCCTTGTCTCTTTGCGCCTTCCGCTGCGCCAAGTAATGATGCGCGCCTTCCGCCGTCCCCGTGGCTCGGAGACCGGCACGAGCGGCGCCGCGGGACCAACCTAGCTCCATTAGCCCTAGCACTGCGCTCTCGTCCACCTGCCGAAGGATAGGGGAAACTGGGGATACTTGGTCCTTACGGGAGACTAGGTACACATGATTTACATAACTTGTATAAGTCGTATTTAGTTTTATAATGGCAATATCGATTGTAATGGTACCCGATAACGTTTTATAGATGGCACATCTATCACATTTGACACTTTGGCAAACGGCAGGCGAGTAAGTAATTGTTGCGGCAGAAAGAAAATTTTGGTGAGTTTTTATTTTGACTAAATATTTCAAAATAGGACTTTTGAAAATGTGATTTCGAAAATGAATAAACTGACAAGACATTTTTTATTTAATTCCTTAGTAATGGTGTGACCCTGAATATGGGAGACTTGATTCCCCAGGATCAAGTCACCCAGACCAGGGGGATCAAGTCTTACGTATATACGGGACACATGGTACGATTCCTTATTTTTGATTTTAGTCAAATAACTACTAAATTTAGATATTCATATCTTTGGCTCTTACAGCAAATATATGCAAATAAATTTCACGTATTTTAGTACCAACGGTTTTTTAAACGGATACATATAGAAATTAGGGATAAAAAACAAAAGGTCCCCAGTTTCCCGATGTAAAACCTCAGAAGAAAACACAGATATCATCACTCCTTCTTTATTTCACTTAGCTTATTAACTATAACTATAATCCTTATACACCGCGTGGCACAAGGAAGAACATTGCAACCAGTGTCTGGGACTTGCGACCCAAATTGTAGGTTTGAGGTGGCCACCTTACAATGCGCATAAACGCTCACCTTCCACCGCCAACAATGCTCCCCATTGCCCAATTACACTTTTACGTTTGTATCTAGCGACGTGTAGTTTACGACTGAGCCCCACAAAATGGCGTTGCCGCTATTTATAATCATTCCCCACTCGTTCATTATTCAACTACCTTCATTGCCATTGCAAAAAATCCAGGTATAAACAATGAAACCTTACACCATATACAGTGATACTTTGCTAAGCGGGACTTGGATAAGTGAGAAACTTTCATAAGTGGAACTCATGCTGAGGTCCCAACACTTTGGCACTGAATTACCCCTGTTAGTGGGACGAAGCAAACCTCTATAGGTAGGTACCTGAGATTCGTTCTTTCGGTTTATTATCATAGTTACCTCTATGACTAAAACGGCAAGTGAATTTTATATGCATAAACCGCTGCAACTGAGGTCATCATAAAATTCTATCAAAATCTTTTTTAATTATATGAGTGTGTTTACATAAAAGAAATAAATAATAATATTCTCGGACATTTCACACAATGCTATCTGATCCCAAAGTAAGCTAGGAATAACCTGCTTTTGTTATGGGTATCAGACCACGGATATTAATACTTATATACTTTTAAATACATACATATTATACATAGAAACACCCAGACTCTTGAGACAAACATTTATGGGTCACACAAATATTTGTCTCCGGTGGGAATCGAACCCACGACCTCCAGCGCCACAGGCGGTATCACTACCGACTGCGCCACACAGGCAGTCAAAATGTTATTTTATTTAATGACCGCACCTCTATATCTGAAATAACCTGTATTCTGACCTCTATTAATGGAGCCCTCTGTAAATGAGACACATATTTACAGAGGGTTAAGTTAGAGATACTGGGTAAGTAAGGTACCTCTATAAGTGAAACAACATTGCTGCAAGTCCGTTGATGTCTCACTTAACCAGGTTTCCCTGTACTTTAAGTCTGGGTGTTCCTAAGTATTAAAAAAATCAATATAATCAGCCTATGTCAGTTCACAACAAGGTCTGCAGGACTTAGCATCCAGTCCGGCCTGCCTGACCTTTCCTAGGTCTTCAAGCGGACTCAGTGTTCTATAAACAATCACTGCAGTGAGCAACATTTACTGTGGCCAGTCCACAGGGCGGAAACTCCATACAAAAATGTTCGTTTTCACCCACACTAATATACACGTAATGTGAATGCTTGTATCAAGTTTGAATGTGTGTGTGAGTATACTAGGGACACTAGCTATGGAAACAAAATAATAAGGAACAGAACGCAATCTCATGTACGTAGGTACTATTTTTCAAATCTACCCTCGGCTAAGCACAAATTAAACCAAAGCAATAGCACAAAGTACGTAGATAGTAATACGTAATGCAACGCAGTGACACTCTCTCAAGTACTAACACGGCAATAGACACATCAACTTTGGTGGGGGGATGGGGAAGCTTACTCGGTGGGAGGTAGGGAGTTGCCGATCTGTATGTAATACTATTATATTACACTGGTAAACAAAATTACACTTTTTTTTGTTTTATGAAGTTTCTGAACTGTTTCTTACTAATTTGACGTCGCTGATTTCAAATCTACCCTCAGTTTCTTTCTAGCAGCTCTAGTTTTAATGATATAGGTACTTCTTGAAATATCGTTACTCGGCCTACTTGAATAAATTTTTAGTGCATAAAATTACAAAATTTCATAAATAAACCGCTATGTCTACATTAAGAAGAACATGTATAAATGATCCGAATAGTTTTTGTGCTGTTTGTGGTGACTATATGTTTAGAGAACGTCGTTTAAGTGCGTCTGATTCTATAAAAAAGGCCTATATGGACTACTTTGGTAAGCCATTACAAGTGTTTAGCAAGCCTTGGATCCCAAATTTTGTATGTGGCTGTTGCGTAACATCATTGCGTTTATGGGCTAATAAAAAAAGATCCACTTTAAAGTTCAAAAGTCCTATGATTTGGCGTGAACCGACTAATCATCACAATGATTGTTATTTTTGTGTTGTGAAAATTACCGGAATAAACCGCAAAAATTGTTCCAAATGGACTTACCCTAATTTAAAATCGGCTATTAGGCCAATCCTAAATACTAGTGAAGAACCGGTCGCTGATACGCAAACTACTTCAAATTTTACACCACTAGTTCTTTCAGACAATGATGATGGGGACCGTGACTTTTCTTTTCCGAGTACGTCTGAACCTCGACCATTCAACCAAAATGACCTAGATGAGTTGATAAGAGATCTTGGTCTATCAAAGAAAGGGTCAGAACTCCTTGCTTCACGACTTAAAGAAAGAAATCTCATAACTCCAGAGACTAAAGTATCAGTTTACCGTACAAGAGAAAAACATTTGATTCCTTTTTTTTCTGAAGAAGATGATTTTGTATTTTGTAACAATATTCCCGGTTTGATGGCTAAAATGGGATTAACAAACTATGATCCAAGAGATTGGCGTTTATTTATTGACTCGTCGAAACGTAGTCTTAAATGTGTGCTCTTACATAATGGAAATAAAATGGGCTGTTTGCCCATTGCACATTCAACAAAAGTTAAAGAGGAATAAATATCCCACGATAGCCTTGGTTTTGGAGAAAATTAAATACATAGAACATAACTGGCTGATATGCGTTGATCTTAAAATGGTTAATTTTCTTTTGGGTCAACAAGGAGGATATACCAAATATCCCTGTTTCATGTGCTTATGGGATAGCCGAGCCAAGTCAGAACATTGGACTAAAAAAGTTTGGCCTTTGAGAGTGAATTTAGTACCGGGTAGTATGAATGTGATAAATGCACCTCTAGTAGCCAGAGACCGCATTATATTACCCCCTCTTCATATAAAGTTAGGTCTGATAAAACAGTTTGTAAAAGCTCTAAACAAGGATGGGGAATGTTTTAAATATATCAGTAAAATATTTCCGAAATTGAGCACAGAAAAAATTAAAGCCGGTATTTTCGACGGTCCTCAAATCAGAAAACTAATAAAGGATCAACATTTTACTGATTGTATGATAGATAAGGAGAAATCTGCATGGATTGAATTTATTTGGGTTGTGCAAAATTTCTTAGGAAATAAAAAGTCTCCAGACTACATTCAACACGTTGAGCAGCTTATGTTGCACTTCCAGAGACTAGGATGTAACATGAGCATCAAGATGCACTTTCTCTTCAGCCATCTAAACCGCTTCCCAGAAAATTTTGGCGACTTCAGCGAAGAACAAGGAGAACGATTTCATCAGGACATCCGCACTATGGAAGAGCGATACCAGGGTCGTTGGAATTCAAATATGATGGCTGATTACTGCTGGAGCATTCAAAACAAGACTGATGTTTCCCCTCATGCCAGAAAAGCACATAAAAGAAAGTTTTTTTAAATTATAGTACTTTTGGCTAAATGTAATATGTTCATATTTCAAAAACTAGAGCTGTTAGAAAAAAAACTGACTACAGATTTGGAATCAGCATGGCAAAATCATACAAAATCAGGTAAAAAACTTCATAAAACAAAACTACTGTTTCCCAGTGTTATCTTTGGTCCAGTCCTTGGATGAATGATCACCACGTAACCACTTTGTGACATTTATATTGCGAGCGTTTCCATGCCAGTGCCTTTGAAATGGCAGTCGTTAAGCCAAGTTAAAAAGCAGCTTGAAAATTTTGAAGCGCTCGTGGCTAAGCGGACACAGTGTTCTGTAAACGATCACTGCAGTAAACAAGTTTCACTATAGCCAGTCCTTGAATTGGGACCATCCATGTGACATTTATTTGAGCGTTTCCGTGCTTCGAAAGACACGTTAAGCCGTTAGTCCCGGTGGTCAGTAATCTGACAGTCATTAAGTTGAAGGCTTATATGCGCAGCTTTTAAATTTTCAACAGCGGGCAGTCACAGCCTGAAACCTGTCCAAATCAACACGGCAATACAGCTCACCACCTATTACCTGGGATAAAATCTAAAGGTGCAGGGCACATGATTAATATGTCTCTGCCTACCTCTTCGGGGATAAAAGGCGTGTCGTGTGCGACAATATAATGTCTGTTAGTAAAGACTCGAAAGTATACATAGACACTTTACACAAACTCTCTCAACTAAAAAGAAAACAAACTGTATTTCTAAGTAGCTTAAGAGAGCTACTCAGCAACACAGTGTACTACCCGTTCGCGCTAAGTTGGCCGCTTGCTTCCCATACTACGCCTCTACACCAACCTCAACGCAAAGACTTCTATATAAACTAAGGTAGACATGCCCTACACACCGATTTTTGAAACCTATAAACTGTGCCAATTGGCAGCGTTGCTCGCACTGTAGTAAGTCAAAACTTTGAAAGTAAGTACTCGGCTTGCAATCGGAGTTCATACGCCTTCTCGTTTACTCTTGTTCTATTCGTATATTGCTATTGTGGTGACAATTACGTACCTAAATATTATTGGAACGAAGTTCCTTATCGCGCGTTGTGAAAGGGGGCTAGACGGAAAAAAATCTCACGAAAAGTTGTAACGACACTTTTGGTAGTGATAGTGGTAGTGATAGTGGTAGTGATAGTGGTAGTGATAGTGGTAGTGATAGTGGTAGTGATAGTGGTAGTGATAGTGGTAGTGATATTGATAGTGATAGTGATAGTGGTAGTTATAGTGGTAGTGATAGTGGTAGTGATAGTGGTAGTGATAGTAATAGTAGTAATGATAGTGGTAGTGGTAGTGATAGTGATAGTGGTAGTGATAGTGGTAGTGCTAGTGCTAGCCAGGGGATGAACATGAACTCTACGAGCAATACAAGCAAATAGGAGTTTCGCTCTGTTCAGTTTCAGTCGCGCGTAAAGGTTACACGCACTCACTTTTTTTTATATTTGTTTTCTTTTTGTTTTTGTTTCTGTTTTTGTTTTTGCTTACAATAAAATTTTAAAATTAAAATAAAATTTTATTACAATTCCTTCACTTTAATCGAAAGGAACTTCGTTCCATCCGGGTGTCCCTTGACACCTCTCAAGTTTTTTATAATATAAGTGAGTGTAGTCTTAGCAATGTCAGTGTTTGAGGATTGCTTTTGAAATCTCGTTTGTTATAGTACGGCGCGTCTACATCAGTTATATAGAAGTCTTTGCCTCTACGCCCGCCAGCAGCAAACTTAGCGCGAACGGGTAGCTTGGAACTACGGTAATTACAAAGCCAGTGCCATACCCTCAAAGCGTTGAGTTCGTTCTCGGCTTTCTCCAACAATAGCTTGGCCTGCGCGCGCTTGTTCTGATGGTAAGCAACAATGCCTTGTAGTAGGTGTAAACGCATTATCAGCACTCTTTCGTTCGCTGGAAATATATTACAATTTATGAGTACATAACTCAAGAATAGATGCAATAAATTGGAGATTTTTTTAAGTAAATATCTGAAAAGAAGAAAAAATCGCCAAGTGCGAGTCGCAGAACAAGACAAAAGAGTACGTTGGTTCTATGGGAGCATGTGTGGAAATCCAACATGGATGGTATGCCGGACTCCTACCGACTAAAACCACACAATGCCTTACAATAGTCTATGGCCGGAAGTCACGGGTAAGCCCTCGAAAGAATGTCCCAGGGTTCCCGGCATGGGAGCTCCCCTTACTGCCCTGGTGACTGACGGACAGCGAAATCTCAATAATAAGGTCCCGTTCTACATAATTTGATTGTCTCTGTGGCGCAGTCGGTAGTGTAACCGCCAGCCGCGCTGGAGGTCCTAGGTTTGATTCCCGGGTCGGTCCAAATGTTTATGTGATCCACAAATGTTTGTTTCGGAGTTTGGGTGTTTTCTATGTATAAATATAATAAAATCGTAACAGGTCGCTGTCTGTACATGGAAGATAAATAAGAAAAAAATATTAAAGTGGGGCTTTATGAAAGCAATAAAAACTAAAACAATGATTTTTAGAATTTTTGTTTGTTTGTCTGCATGTCTGTTTGTCTGTACGGTTGTGCACGCTAATCTCAGTAACCGCTTAACCGATTGCAATGCGGTTTTTTCATTGTGTTGAGGTTTGCTCCACTTAACATTTAGCGTTTATTTTATGTCAATCGGTTTATAAATAAAAAAGTTAAAACACTTTTAAGAATCAGATATGTTTAAAATTTTAATTGTAGCGGTTTCTTTGAATGAGAGTGTAAATCTAAACTGGCCTGTTGGCTTAATCAATATCAATCCATATAAAATCGTAACAGGTCGCTGTCTGTACATGGAAGACAAATAAGAAAAAATATTATAGGGGGGCTTTATGAACGCAATAGAACCCAAAACAATGATTTTTTGAATTTTTGTCAGTTTGTCTGTATGTCTGTTTGTCTGTACGGTTGTGCACGCTAATCTCAGTAACCGCTTAACCGATTGCAATGCGGTTTTTTTTATTGTGTTGAGGTTTGCTCCACTTAACATTTAGCGTTTATTTCATGTCAATCGGTTTATAAATAAAAAAAGTTAAAACACTTTTAAGAATCAGATATGTTTAAAATTTTAATTGTAGCGGTTTCTTTGAATGAGAGTGTAAATCTAAACTGGCCTGTTGGCTTAATCAATACATATAATAAAATCGTAACAGGTCGCTGTCTGCACATGGAAGATAAATAAGAAAAAATATTATAGGGGGGCTTTAAGAAAGCAATAGGACCCAAAACAATGATTTTTAGAATTTTTGTCTGTTTGTCTGTGTGTCTGTTGGTCTGTACGTTTGTGCACGCTAATCTCAGCAACCGGTTAACCGATTGCAATGCGGTTTTTTTTTATTGTGTTGAGGTTAGCTCTGCTTAACATTTAGTGTTTATTTCATGTCAATCGGCTTATAAATAAAAAAGTTATATTTCTTTAAAGAATCATACATAGACTTATGAATCTAAAAGTGGGTAAATCTAAACTGGCGTGTTGGATGAATCATAAAAGAGCTTAATGATTAAGGCTATTTTAAAACAATTCAGTCCGGCCGAAGGCGTGGGCTAAATTGTAATAGAATAGACTTAATCTTTAAGCTCTTATATGATTAAGCCAACAGGGCAGTTTCACACGCTGCTTGATGAGTCTGATGAAGAAGTACCTCTCCTTTCATACACCTTATGTGACGTAAACGAAGTTGCGGGCTCAGCTAGTGTATAAATATGTATGTATTTACAAATATTAAGTATGTCTATCTGTCGTTTAGATCCCATAGCACAAGCTTATATTAGCTTAATTTGGGCTAGATGATGCTGTTTGAGATTGTTCACAAATATTTATCTATTAATAATTCTAAAATCATATAAAAATTTAAAAAATATTAGTAGGAATTTACAGACATAAAATACATATAATGGTTACGTTTTTATCTCCGTAGGGATAGGCAGAAGCATGAGTGTGGCCTTATTGGACCATTTTATTTTTTGTTTCACGTAATAGGTCGTGAGCCGTATTGCCGTGTTAAAATGGATAGACGCAGGTTGTGACTGTTGAAACAAATTATGTTCTCCAAAATCACCTCTCTTATAATACTTAAACAAAGTTACATCGCTCAGCTACTATGAGTATTATAAATCACTCACCCCCACTCCCCTTCAACGCAATAAGCCGCTGATGTTCCTCCCCGTACGTGTCCCTAAAGGCGGCCTCAGCGGCGGCCAGTCGAGACGCCGCGTCGGCCGCGTGAGGCAGGCTCTCTAGCGAGAGGTAGCACCATGCCACGTCCAGCTGCAGTACTGCCCAGTTGTCCACTGACTTTAGGAGCGACGAGCGGCACTCGCTGGGTAAATGGAGCTAGATTAATAGAAGACACCGGACAAGAGTTTCATCGGTGGGAAACCCTTTTTGCACGAGTCCCGTCACTTGTGCAAAAAGGGTTTATAATCGAAAAAAAGGCAAAATATTACGTTTGTCATTTAGGAGTACCCTATATTCAGTTTTTAGTCATGATCAGTGAACGTTTCAACTGGTTAGCTAACACCGTATGTGTCTCTAAAGGCGGCTTCAGAGGCAGGCTCTCTAGAGACAGGTAGTCACATCCAGCTGGAATACCTTCCTGTTGTCCACCGACTTTAGGAACGAGAAGCGGCATTTGCTGGGTAAATGGAATGGAAAAGATGAGTAAAAATTTTCGCAAGGGCGAGACTCGTGCAAAAAGGTTTCCAACCGTAAAAGGCAAAAATCACTATTATTCATGGGATACATTTTTTTATTTTTTATTGGTGACATACAGACTGAGAGGGGAGTGTCAGCAATAGGGCGGAACTGTACGCCAGCTTGAACATCGTCTAGTTGTCTACGGTATTTAGCAAGGAGTGGCAATCAATGGATGGGAATAAAAGAAATAAAAAAGAAAGCTAGCTAGCCCTACGTGGAGGGAACCTTCCCGGACTGGTCTCCTAAAGGAGCCTCACCTGAACTGTCTATCAGCTTCCAACAGCAGCACTAGCGCGAGAGGGTAGTCATGTTGCTTGGCTGCGGCCCGGCCCCGCTCGTGCAAGGCTAGCCCTACGAGGAGGGAGCGCTTCTCGGCTGGAGGGAGTTCTACTGCTTTGCCGGACTGGTCTTCTAACTGAAAAGATCAATTATGGAAAGGTTGCCTGTAGGAAAATGACATTTAAATTTAAATTTCTTTTTTCAATATATAGTGGCTATTGCGGTGGTTTCTCAGTTTAACTAAAAACGAGGGATATTCAACCATTGTATTGGTCTGTCTGTCCCTGGCAGCTCCCTAATAGACGGACCAACTTAAAAATATTAGTTTCATTGTACATAATAAAAGTGTACCAATGGATGGATACTTCGGTGACAGTGATTTTCTCATCTCAAAAATTGTCCTATGCACCTAAAGTAGAGTTGAAATCAAAATACCCTTACCCTCATATACTCGTCATCGTCCGCCAACTCGTCGACGTACTCAGAGAGCAACGTCGCGTCGTCTCGCACCGTCTTCATCTCCATGTACATGGTATCCTCTTTCTTCACCTCTTCGGGAGTCTCTGGAAGTTTCAAAGGCTACTTTGTAAATGACACTGTCTAGTTTACCCTACCAAGTTTCTCGGCAGATGTATATATATATACTATAGTGTTGGTACCATTATCAAATAAACAATTCCTGTGATTATTTTTATAGGCTCCTTTTTATCCCTGGAATATGTTCCCATGGGATGTGGGAGCAGGGACAGAATTCCACATTATCGAAGCCGCAACCATCAAATGGTTTTTTTTTTACCACAGACAAGCATACGGCCCACCAGAAGAACCGGTGGTCACCGCAGCCTACAACACCAGAGGCGCTACACTCGCGCTGCCGACCCTAGTGACGATGGTAACGAAATAAACATTTTGCGACATTTTCACACTACACCATTTGCTATGAGATACATAGTAACTGATGAAATGCTTGCATGCCAACGCACTATACCTAGATGAAAAGAAAGAATTTGAAAAAGATAAAGCTTGGCAGAAAAGTGTAATCTATTAAACTTTAAGATATTGAAGAACATTTATTGGCTACTGGACACTAATTGGTGGTTCTATCTAATGGATTGCATATGAGACAATATTTTCTACTATTTTTAGCCAAGATGTACAAAGATAAATGACCGATTCATACCTGCCATCACTAGAGCCATCATCATCACTCCATTCTTCACGCCTTGCTCTTCTAACCGCAGGTTGGACTTTATCACTTTACCATTCACTATCAGCTTGACTCTGAAATTGTAACAGTGAATGGCTTATTACTGATGCCCTATGGTGAAATGGAGCTCTACTGAGGTCTTCAGAGATGAAGTCAGCCTAAGCTATAGTTAGTAGGTGCTCTAATAAACTTTTATATGAAACTAGCTGTTCCCCACGGCTTCGATAGCGTAGAAGTTGGTAATCGCGTGAAATCATAGCCCTCCTTTTGCGCAGTTGGTTAAAAAGTAGCCTATGTCCTTCCCAGGGCCTCCAACTATCCCTATATCAAATTTCATCTCAATAGCTCCAGCCGTTTAGGCGTGAAAGTGACGTTTGCACAGCTTAAAGTTGACAACTTAAAAGTTGAAAGATATAATATTGAATCATTCTAAGAGCTGGGTCTATAACTGATGTTTTTTTACACTATGCACATACCGACTCTCTGAAACACCAATTTCACCAGCAATGACCTCTGTGAGCTCACTGCCCATGGCTTCCAATTTCTTTTGTATTTTCAGCATCCGTGGTTTCTCCCCAGGCACAGTTGCTTTCACGCGAAATGTAGCAAATCCGGTTTCTTTGAATTCTTCATTGGCTTTAGATCGCTCGATGGAGTGTAGTTGCAGTTCTCGTAGTGCTTGTAACACCAGTTCTTGGTCTATAGAGAGATTTTTTGAATAGTTTTCTGCAAGATCCTGTAATTATGTAACAATTGTGTGTGTAATAGGTAAAATTGAAGATGTATTTGTTTATGAGATTGATGAGGCTAAATTGTATTGAAGTAGGTAACTGCTTCTATCATCATACTTCTACACAAGAAAGTGGAGAAATAACAATAAGTCAAAAAAATCTCTTATTCGCATGGGGAATGAATGGGTAACATGGGTGCTGTGGAGTCACTAGTATGTCACCGTATTAGCCGTGGACCATAGTTAGTTGACGATGACAGTGAAGATAAAAAAAGATAACAGAAGTTGGCATCAACGGCAAAACAATAGGTAACGAATGTTGTGTTTACATTTTCTTAGTTTAGGAGTGTTAATCTACCTTCTTATGGAATTAGCATCTTCCCAGTTGCTTGCGGTCAGTCTCTTTTGGCTGCTAGGATCAGGTATGATGTGTTATTTAAAACATTATAAACAGCGATAGCTCCTAACCCAGCAACGAGCTTTGTTTTTTGGTCAGTAGGGGCACCATTTAAAGGTAAGGTTGGCAGCTATATTTATCTAAGGTCTACACCAAAACCAATTATATCTATCAAAGGATACCAAGTTCTACTTAAATCTATTTCTGTACCTTTAAACTTTGCGATATTTCATTGTCCACACTATTGTACGGCGATTCCCATAATTTAATCTTTTCTTCGTTTAGCTTGGCTCGCAATTGTATAAGTAAATCTTCGTGTTGAAGACTGTTTGCCTCCATTGTATTTATGGTGGTGAAATATTAACGTGAATGTGCAATGACTTGAAAAATCTCTCAGGAAAACGTAAAATAAACAAAACAAATATTTTTAGACGGAGATCAGATAAAGTTTGACAACAATGACAGATATCTGACAAATGACAGTTTGGTACGACAGATAAAAAATATAAAACTCACGGACATCCATTTCACGCAGTTCTGTTTTACTCTAATTTTTTTTTATACTACTTAGGTGGCAGACAAGCTTACGGCCCACCGGACCGTATATTGGTAACCGTAGCCTGACGTTTGCAACACCAGAGGCGCTACACACGCGCTGCCGACCCGGGCGCAGGTTGTGACGACCCACAGTTGAAATTTTTCAAGCCGCCCGTAAGGCCTTCAACTTGACTTAACGACTGTCATTTTACTGACAATCGGGACCAACGGCTTATCGTGCCTTCCGAAGCACGGAAACGCTCGTAAATAAATGTCACAAAGTGGTCCCCGTGGTGGTCACCCATCCATATCCGGCCATAGTAAATGTTGCTTACTGCAGTGATCGTTTACAGAACACTGAGTCCGCGGGGCCACGAGCGCTTCCTAAATCCCCAAAGATGGTAATCTAAAGTAAAAAAAAAAGTAAAATTTTAATAACCAAAGCGCTCATTTAGTAGGCAAATAACATTGACGCTTACCGAACAAGAAAGTGAGGCCAAGAAAACAAATACTAAATCAAAAAGTGAAATGGTACTATGACGTAGCACTGCTAAATTGTTCACACGTAAAAAGTGACGAGCAACCGTCGTCGCAGTCGATTCACAAAAACGTAGCTGCCTAATACCAACTAATACCTACTTTTTTTTTTTTGTCGAACGTGAGGGAAAATCCTCATAGGATATTTAATAGGATATTTCAACCGCCAATACTTCAGTTCCTCCGTGATCATGGCACTTGCAACAGCGCCGAAATATCGGAAATACTCAAAAAGACATGGTAAATATCCCGTTAACTCTAATAATAGTCCTCATAGGATGTTATGCCGGACTCTTACCGACTAAAAAACCTCACGCCACGCCTAACAGCCTATGGTTGAGAGCCCCGGGTAAGCCCTCAGGAAGGATGTCCCGTGACTCCCAACAGACCTACGGCCGCCAATGCGGCCTCGCCCAGGGGGCGGTTCGGGTGCAATCCCGCGTCTATGGGGGGTTTCGGGTGTGACCCCGCTTCTAAGGGAGGGGGGCGTGCGTGAGTTGCTCACGTCACGCTGCCGTCATGGGCCTGCTTCTGTAAGGACGGTGAGCGGCCCTCTCACCGTCCTTACAGAAGCAGGGTCATGGAGGCCGATAGTCCTCGGCGAAGACACGTCGGCGGCGCCCGGGGCGCCGACTGCGAAACTCGGGTGGAAGAGTTCTCTCCCGCAGCCGGCCCGCCGCCTCCTTCGCGAGCATGACCTGCTCGCAGAAAGAGGCGGCGCAGTCCCACTTACTCCCGCTGGAGAGCATGGCTCGCACCATAGCCTCGAGCGAGAGAGTGTCCACGCCCAGACCCACTACGAGGACCTGTCGCTGTTGTGCCCACGCCGTGCACTCCACCAGCGTGTGTAGCGCTGTGTCATCGCTGCGGTCCTCGCAGTGCTGACACTCGGCCATGGTTTCTCGGTGCTTTCGCCACAGATACCTACCGAAGCTACCGTGCCCGGCAAGCATCTGTGTCAACCGGTAGGAGAGAGCACCGTGTCTTCTCTCCAGCCACTCGTCCATGACCGGTCTGACGGCCGCGATTGTGGCGAATCCCCCCTTTGGTTGCTCAAGCCGCACCTTCCATGTCTCCATGGTTTCCTGGTGGTGCAGGGTCCGCTGGGCCTCGATTTCTCGAGACGCAGGCCTTTGGCCCCGCTACGGCACCTCCTTGCGCCATCTGAACAGTGACGCAAGGGCTCTCGCTTCCAGGTCCCATGGAGGGGTCCCGGCTAGGAGATGCTGACGCCCCCTACCTGTAGGCTGGATCCCGCAGGTGGCCCCATCCAAGGTCCGTGGAAGCACAGAGCCTCGGATTTGTGAAGGGCGACCTCGAGACCCAGCCGCCGAATCCGACCCACGACCTGAGCAACCCCTGCCGTGGCCTAAAGTGCTGCGGCACGGTGCGTTGCTCCCCGCGCCGTAACGAGGGTGTCGTCGGCGTAACACGTTACGCCGACCCCTCTGAGCAACGGACCACGCAGCACACAGTCGTAACCGATGTTCCACAGGAGCGGCCCTAAAACCGATCCCTGTGGAACACCGCACGACACATCTCGCCGACCCGGCCCTAGCCAGCTCGGGTAAGTTATGGCTCTCTCGAGAGATGAGCCCCGACAATTCGACGGAGGTAGGGAGGCACTCCATGATAGATAAGCGCCTCCCTGACGCAGCTCCAGGGCAAGGTGTTGAATGCGTTGGCGATGTCGAGAGACACCGCCACCACCACCTCACCCTGTGAGACTGCTTCCTTCGTCAGGCCTCTAATGCGCATGATCGCGTCCACGGTGGAGCGTCCCTGACGGAAGCCAAACTGGCTATCCGCCAGATCAGGCCCCACGCGTGTGAGGTGCCCGACGAGGCGTTGTGCAATAATGCGCTCTAAGAGCTTGCACACCTCGTCGAGCAACACGATCGGCCGGTACCCTGATGGGGAATTTGCCGGCCGCCCCGCCTTTCGAATCAAGACCAGTTTCCCTGTCTTCCAGACCTTGGGAAACTGGCCTTTCTCGAGGCATGCGCTAAAGAGCCCAATTAGTCGAGGCCCAAGCTCTTCGAGAGCCAGGACCCACGCTCAGCCTGGAATGCCGTCGGGTCCAGGGGAACTAATACCTACTTAAGTACTCCTATTTTGTACAGTTTTCAAATACAATCGTCATGGATGTGACGTACAAAATCGTCATCATCAATTTAGCCGCTTGATGCTCCTTAAAGGATAGGGGAGAAGTGGGTAATGTGAGTCAGTGGGCAATCGTGGTCACTACAATAACTCGAGAAACAAAAGGCGCTCAGTCGCAAACGCCGCGCCGCGTATCCAAGCTCTTTCACGTTATACAGACCCCGCACCAACTCGTACGGCCGTGTGAGTGTTTTGTGCCATTTTAGGTATTATAATTTTTCGTGTGCACAAAAAAACGGTAAGTGTTATACATTTCGGTTATTTATTCATTTCATACTGAAGTTAGGTCATTTGAGACTGGATTTTTGATACCTACATACGAATTAGTGATAAATTTTTAATCTATTGTTTTATAAACTATTATTTTCAAGTTGTCAGATTAGGGTAATGAGAGTCACGGTGACTCCCATTTCCCGTAGTGATTCTCATTACTCGCAGATTTTTTATAGTTTATTTATAGTAGGTACATTGTCTGCTTTGCAGATGCCAAAATCACGTCCTAGGAGTACAAGTAAAGCCCAGTGGTCCTTAAACACACTATCCAAAGCGGAAGATCTCATTAATGGAGGTTCATCTATAAGACAAGCTGCCAAATATATGGATATGTCATTTTCCAGCCTTCAGAAACACTTAAAACAGATTCCTCGGAACCACGTCTTGGGCGTCAAAACGTATTTAGCAAACAAGTGGAAGAGAAGAGTTATACGGATGCACTGCTACTCAAGTCAGAAAGATTGCCTTCCAATACGCAGAATACCATGGAATTTAAAACAATTTTGACAAAAATGCAAAAATGGCAGGTTGTGACTGACTTGAAGGATTTCTGAAGAAGAATCAGCAAAAGGATATGTGTGCGACAACTGTTAGGATCTGTTGAATCCCATTACCCAATGCGTGAACACAATTACCCGCACGTGTGGGCAATAGTGGTCAAAGTGTTTTTTTTCTTCAAGTCTTATAATAAAGAAATTTCGTCACCAAAGTAAATGTATCTCGTCATACTGATAGTTCATTAAGTAAACTATGTTAAACACTTATATTAATAAATATTACTACAAAGACTTGTGTTTTGGATACATTATTGCTTAAGTGACTCCCATTACCCACTTCTCCCCTACCATATTGTTCAGCCTGCATTCCGTAGTTTCCTTCAAACAGTTCAAACTCTAGTTTTTCCCCCTACCCCTCCCCACAAACTTTGAACTTCCACTAAACACTTTAAACACGTTTAGCAATTGAGCGACATGATAAAATTATAAATCAGTTTAAACCTGACTAAGTATAGGTAAGGTATAAGTACATGTTTTATCAGTTGTCTGAATCCCTAACAAGCATAAAAATAGCCTAGTTAATCCTTCAAAACCATCCAAACTCCGAAAGAAAAATTGTCCATCACAAAAATATTTATAGCTTGATTTAAACCTGAGACCCCGGCACGGCAGTGGCATACTCCACCTCTGCACCATTAAGGGGACTGGTTTAGAAAATGACGAAAAAGAGGTGCAAATAAAAGCGTTTTTTATCTGCATAAGTAAACGGAATATTATAGCCAAAAATAGATTATTAATCTACAAGATGTGTGTCAAAATATGGTTTTCTTGTTAATTGTATATTAGTTATATATACATAATGTTTAAAACGATCATAGAGTCACCCCCAAATTTTTATATGAATGCATTTTATGACTTCAAATTTAAGCGACGCGAAAGAAAAAATATACCAACATATGAAGAAAACATACACCTATAAATTGGTTTTCTTCGATTTTGAATAAGTGTAAGTATTAGCTTGTTACAACTAAAATAAGCTATAAAATGCTACATTTCCTAGCCTGAAGGACGCGTGTTTTGTATGGTCAAGGTCGTTAGGCCTCCTACCCATGGCCTTAAACATGCAGGCATACACCACCACTGCACCATTAAGGAAATCAATTTATTATTATATTTAAAATTTATGTGTTTATTTAGTTATGGGTTTCAGCTTACAATTCGTTACACAATAGTGTCGTAGGTAGGTACATTTTCATGGGCGATAAAATTCGATAACTCACGGAAATATTGTGTTAACAAATAAATTTCGACAAATAGTTTTCATGGTTTGAATAAACGATGGCTACAATATTTTATTTTGCTAGTAAGTACATAGTTATGATGAAATCCATATTATTTTAAAAAATTAAGTCGCTAGAGTTGGTTACAGTCTCAGGGAGAGACAGTCTCCCAACCGTAGGGAACGTGTCGTTTTTTAGTCGGTAGGAGTCCGAAATAGCATCCATGGCGGATTTTATACACGTAAAATAGAAAAACAGGGAGAGAGGTGGGTTTTTTTTAAGGCTATAAACGATTGTTTGACTACAAACGATGAAGGAGTAGGTAGTTGTTTTTTTTTGTTGTAGCCGGGTCGAATGTTTAAAAGTTTAGGGCTATGATTTCTGTCCTAGCGCTGAACTCTAACTAACCCGCGAAGGGCTAAGCCCGTAAGTCCCTAGGAGGATCACGAAGACTGGCAAAGAATTCCAAACCACTAGAAAAAATACATTAGCTTCTTCTCAAAAGTCATAAATAGCTAAACTATAGTTAAATTCAAATTCTTGATTACAAGTGGCCATTAGTTATATTAAAAGTTTGTTGTGTACGATATTATTGGAAACGACATTTCAAAATGCTATCTTTAGGCGCGGCACAATATATTTAAGAGGCGTCGGACGGACGGGCGCGGGCGTGGCACGGGCGAGGTCCAGGCGCAGGTGCGGCACCACGCCGCGCCTTGGCATTTTCCGCGGAAAGACTGCATGCCCGAAGCAAAATGATCTTGAAATGTTGCAAATTAGTATCTAATCCATTTCTCATTTAAAAGAAACACACATTAAACCATATTAGATTTTATTTATTTTTAATGCATACATAACATCACGCCTGTCTCCCAACGGGGTAGGCAGAGACCATAACTTTCCAGTTTCTACGATCCTGGCAGACCACTTTCGCTTCTTCAACTTTCATAAGCTCTTCGGTTCGGCTTCATACATGCTCTTCGGTTAAGGGTGCTCTTGACCTGGCCTTTTCTCAGAAGATTATCGATTTTATCGACTTGAGTATGCCGAGGTCAACCCCTACCAGTTTGCCCATTCACTCTCGCCTCATAAATCTGTTTCGTCATCCTATTTCCATCCATTCTTTCCACATGTCCAAACCATTTGAGTATTCCTTTCTCTATCTAAGTCACTACATCTTCTGTCATACCGCAATGTTCCTTTATCACACTATTCTTTACTTTATCCATCAATGTCACTCCAGCTATACTTCGCAAACTTCTCATTTCCACCGTATTAATTTTACTTTCATGCTTCTCCTGCCACACTCAACTTTCACTACCATGCATAAGTGTAGGGACAAGCAACTCCTCTATGTACAGCCATCCTTGCCTTTTTAGACACGTTCTGACTGCTCATGAAAGTGTGAATGGCTCCATTCACTGATTTCCTGCCAAAACTCTTCTTTCAATATCATAGTCACACTTTCCATCTCTTGCAAATTTTGAACCCAAATATACAAACTCTTTCACCTGTTCCACGCTCTTTCCTTCGATCAATGTCGAGCAATTAGTCATACATTCATCTTTTTCAAAAACCATTTCTTTTGTCTATGCTATTTTTTTTTAATGCCTGTAATTTATTACTTAATTTCAAAACAAAAGTCAAGTTGAATCAGCATGTGGCAGCCCACTGCTAAGCGTAGGCGTAGGCCTTTCCCTATTTAAGCCACAACTCACGGTCCTGCGCCCCACGCGTTCAGTCCCAGCCTGCAAACTTTTATAGGTCGTCTCGTCCTAACCTACTTTGGCCAAGTTGCCGTCTCCACTCCGAAATCGTTTAAGTGGCAGTGGGCTGGCCACATCAGCATAACAACCGACGGCGGATGTACATACATACATATGGTCACGCCTTTTCCCCCGAAGGGGTAGGCAGAGGCATAGTATACGCATACGCCCACATTTCACCTTATAGTTTTATGTCCCACGTAATGGGTGGTGAGCATATTGCCGTGTTAAATTGGACAGGCGCAAGTCATGACGATGACGAGCTGCAGTTGAAAATTTTCAAGCCCATAAGGCCTTCAACTTGGCTTAACGATTGTCAATTTACTGATAACCGGGTGTCATTTCGAGTTTTCCTTCTCTACGCAATGGATCTTTTTGCGAAAGTGTTCCCTTAGTCGCACAAATATGTATGCATCTATACTAATATTATAAAGAAATAAAGTTTGTGTGTTTGTTAAATTGTAAGGGGTAATCTCGGTATCTACTAAACCGATTTTAAAAATTCTTTCACCAACGCTAACTAAGCTACGTTATTGTGGAGTGTCATAGGCTATATAGCATCAAGCCACAACGAATAGGAGCAGAGCAGTAATAGTATATGTTTCAAAAACGGGGTAAAGTTATTCCTTTTGAGAGCTTCGTTGCGTGTGCTGCGTAAATATTTATAGTTATGTAAAAAATATGGACTGCAAAATTGTTTCTCTTAAAAAAGTTCTAAAAAAATTGCGCGATAGCATGTGTCTATCCTTGGGTTGGTGCACAATAACCATTTTAATGGCAATCAATTTTTTTCTACAATAATGCCACGGGATACCTCTTTCATAAAGGAAATTGTTCTTAAAAATAATGCGACGAGAATACACGCGACGACAAATCTTTCTCTCTCTCTCTTTCTCTCTCTCACGTAGTATTGAATATAAAAGCCGGGGCCACATTAAAGAAAACGTCAATGCCCATCATCGCGATAAATATTGCGCTAATTATGGCGTTAATTCTTAACGTCACCATTTGAGTAGTGTGGCCGCTTCAACGTAATAATTCTCGCGTGAATGCCCATTCTTGGCGTTAAAATTGACGTTAAGTGTGACCGAATTAAATTTTACAAAAATACCTTAGCTCCTTAAAAATATACTGAATGTATCTATTAGTGTCCGACCGAAACTGGTTTTCCAGCCGAAACCGAAACCGAAACCGAACTTTCGGCCTCAGGGTCAGTTTCGGCCGAAACCGAAACCGAAACCGAAACTCACGTGTTCATATTGAAAAAAAAACAGCCAAGTGAGAGTCGGATTCCCGCATAGAGGGTTCCGTTACAAAAATTGGGCACAAAAATTGCGTTTGTTGTGTGGATGCTTTTTTCTGATTTTAGTAGGTATTTTTTGTTATAACGGCAACAGAACAAGGCGAAGTGGTGGTGGCAGTGTCTCTTGACATCGCCAACGCTTTCAACACCTTGCCCTGGAGCTGCGTTTGGGAGACGCTTATTTACCATGGAATGTCTCCATACCTCCGTCGAATTGTCGAGGCCTGTTTTTCGGAGAGGGCCATAACTTACCCGAGCTGGCTAGGGCTGGGTGGGCGAGATGTGTCGTTCGGTGTTCCATAGGAATCGGTCTTAGGACCACTTCTGTGGATGTTCCATGGATGGACACTTACGATTTTGTGCTGCGTGGTCCATTGCTCAGAGGTCGGCGTAACGTGTTACGACAACACCCTCATTACTGAGCGAGGAGGAACACATCGAGACGCAGCCCTAAAGGCCACCTACGGGATCCAGCTTACATATAGGGGGCGTCAGCATCGGCATCAAGCTCTCGATGACGTATCAGGGGCTAGTACTCGATAGCCGGTGGAACTTCGGATACCACTTCTGAAGTTTGGACCCATAGCTGAGGGAGCGGGGCATCAGCCGCACTCACGCGGTTGTTGCCCAATATCAGGAAACCGAGATAACGCTCCCTGCAGGAGACTGTACCTTGGGATCGTGTGGAGCACATACCTATACGGGGCCCCCGTATGGGCCGAGATCCCGACGGCCAGAAATGCGGCTAGATTGCTTAGCCCGCAGAAGGCAACGGCTGTCAGGGTGATAAGGGGATACCGCACGATCTCAGTTGAGGCAGCTTGTCTTCTAGCTGGGACCCCTCTATAGGATTTGGAAGCGAGGACCCTTGCGTCATTGTTTAAATAGCGCCAAGGAAGTGCTGGAGCGGGGTCATAGGCCTCTTCCTGTGAGCAGGTCATGCTCGTGAATGAGACGGCGGAGAGGAATCGGGAGAGAACTCTCCTACCCAAGTTCCACAGTCTGCGGCGGCGCCCCATACTATCAGCCTCCATGACCGGGGGCCTGAGGACGGTGACGGGACTGCTCACCGTCCTTACAGAAGCAGTCCTTAGTAGCCAATAGCGTGACGTGAGAGATCATGCACGCCCCCCTCAAGAAGCGGGATAACAACTGAACAACCCCCCAAAGACGCGGCCGCAGTATGCATCATTCCGAGGGCATACTCGGGGCTCCCAACTGTAGGCTGTTAGCCTGTTAGGCAGGCAGGATACGCGTGGTTTTTAGTCGGTAGGACTACTGTACAGTGAAAATTTTAGGCCTCTATCTAGCACGGTTCCAGCTATACTACCTCGTGACTAATAGACAGAAGAAGGGCTAGGTCTCATGTCTTGTTAATAGGGTCCCGCTTTAACCCCTCCATGCGAGAATTCGACTCGCGCTTGGCCGGTTATTTTTTCGATAGGTGCAGCAAGTTCCACCAACTGCCATCAATCAACGGTATAAATCTTCTCAAGTGTTCATTTTAGAAATATCTTCACCTAAAGATGAGTTTCTTTATTTTACATGTGGAATTACTCATGGTTGCTATTGCGAACTGCTACCGACTAAAACCACACGGTAAAGCACCGTGTGGTTTTAGTCGGAAGGAGTTACTACAAGCTCTTGGCTGGTTTTGGTTACTGGACAACAGTGAGCTGGACTAGCCCACGTACAAGAAAATCACAGGCAAAAAATCACGTATGTTGTATAGGGGCCCACTTTAATATTATTAATTTGTCTATTTTCATTATTTGTTGCTATAGCGGCAACAGAAATAGGTACTAACTATCACGGTGCACGAGTTACAGCCAGCTGACAGACAGACAGACGACCAACGAAGTCAAAGGAACCGACAACAAAGGGGTAGGGTTATGTAATGTCATAGATCACCTTTTTAGGATTCTTTAAAAATTCTTTTATTATAACTATTGATTGGAAGTCGTTTGAAAATCTGTAAATCTTCGGTTAGTAACATAGTTAACTGGTTGGGCTGTCCCCAACCACATCACAAGCACTCGAAATTCATGAACACGTGAGTTTCGGCCCGGCCGAAAGTTTCGGCCCATTTTGGCCGAAACCGAAACTGCGGCCGAAACTCGATTTTTTGGCCGAAACTGGCCGAAACCGAAACCGAAACCGAAACTTCGGTCGGTCACTAGTATCTATATATAATACTGGCACAGAGAAAATATACCGATAAAAATACCGATTATCAAAACGTGTTTATTCTTTAATTACTACCTTATTTTTATAAAAGAAGAACCTAGAATTTACATTTAACATTTTATTTGAAGGATTGAATTCAACGTCCTTCACCTGCAACACGCTTCGTAAAAAAAAATTACCGAATGTTATTGCAACAAACCCTACAAAGAAAAAAATCATTGCGATGAGGAATTGGGTTTTTATTTTTTAAGGTCCTTAGCGAGCTCCGGGGGAACCTCCCATCTTGCTCCCCCGAGGAGAGACGCCGAACGGTTCTCGACATCATGAAATTTTGTTATAATGGCGTGGCGGCCATATTGGATCTCTAAATTGACCCGAAATTCGTACTCAGCATATCAAAAAACCCCTTAAACGATACCCATCATGAAATTTTGTGATTTCGGCTCGGCGGCCATATTGATTGCAAAAATTATCATAAAATTCGTACTCAGCATACCGAAGAACCCCTTAAACGATACCCATCATGAAATTTTGTTATAATGGCGCGGCGGCCATATTGGATCTCTAAATTGACCCGAAATTCGTACTCAGCCTACCAAAAAACCCCTTAAACGATACCCATCGTGAAATTTTGTGATAACGGCGCGGTGGCCATATTGGATCTCTAAATTGACCCGAAATTCGTACTCAGCATATCAAAAAACCCCTTAAACAATACCCATCATGAAATTTAGTGATAACGGCGCGGCGGCCATATTGGATCTCTAAATTAACCCGAAATTCGTATTCAGCATACAAAAAAACCCCTTAAACGATACCCATCATGAAATTTTGTGATTTCGGCGCGGCGGTTATATTGGATCTCTAAATTAACCCGAAATTCGTACTCAGCATACCAAAAACCCTCTTAAAGGATACCCATCATGAAATTTTGTGATTTCGGGGCGGCGGCCATATTGGATTGCAAAATTACCATGTAAAACAGCTGGGTGTGGGGCTCCCGGTTCTTGGGCTTTCGGCCGAAAGCCAAAGAATTTCCAAAGATTTTCCCGGCTTTCCGGATTCCCGGCTATAGGGAGGAGGAATACCACCAGGTTTAATGGGTAGGACGGCCCCGTTCCGGAACCGGGAGCCCCACACCCAGCTGTTTTACATGGTAATTTTGCAATCCAATATGGCCGCCGCCCCGAAATCACAAAATTTCATGATGGGTATCCTTTAAGAGGGTTTTTGGTATGCTGAGTACGAATTTCGGGTTAATTTAGAGATCCAATATAACCGCCGCGCCGAAATCACAAAATTTCATGATGGGTATCGTTTAAGGGGTTTTTTTGTATGCTGAATACGAATTTCGGGTTAATTTAGAGATCCAATATGGCCGCCGCGCCGTTATCACTAAATTTCATGATGGGTATTGTTTAAGGGGTTTTTTGATATGCTGAGTACGAATTTCGGGTCAATTTAGAGATCCAATATGGCCACCGCGCCGTTATCACAAAATTTCACGATGGGTATCGTTTAAGGGGTTTTTTGGTAGGCTGAGTACGAATTTAAGGTCAATTTTGCAATCCAAGATGGCCGCCGCGCCACCGTTGTAAAATTTCATGTTGGATACCGTTTAAGGGGTTTTTTGATATGCTGAGTACGAATTTCGGGTCAAGTTAGAGATCCAATATGGCCGCCACGCCGTTATCACAAAATTTCATGATGGGTATCGTTTAAGGGGTTTTTTGGTAGGCTGAGTACGAATTTAAGGTCAATTTTGCAATCCAAGATGGCCGATTTACACCTTTGTAAAATTTCATGCTGTATATCGTATGAGGGGTTTTTTGGTATGCTGAGTACGAATTTCAGGTTAACGTTTGCCATCCAAAATGGCCGCCGTGCCACTGTTGTGAAATTTCATGTTGTATATAGTTTATGGGGTTTTTTGGTATGCCAAATACGAATTTTAGGTAAATTTTGCTATCCAATATGGCTGCCTCGCCACCGTTGTAAAATTTAATGTAGCATATCGTATAAATGGAATTTTGATATGCTGAGTACGAATTTAGGGTTAATTTTGCAAAATTATCTTGAAATTCGTACTCATCATACCAAAAAACCCCTTAAACGATACCCATCGTGAAATTTTGTGATAACGGCGCGGTGGCCATATTGGATCTCTAAATTGACCCGAAATTCGTACTCAGCATATCAAAAAACCCCTTAAACAATACCCATCATGAAATTTAGTGATAACGGCGCGGCGGCCATATTGGATCTCTAAATTAACCCGAAATTCGTATTCAGCATACAAAAAAACCCCTTAAACGATACCCATCATGAAATTTTGTGATTTCGGCGCGGCGGTTATATTGGATCTCTAAATTAACCCGAAATTCGTACTCAGCATACCAAAAACCCTCTTAAAGGATACCCATCATGAAATTTTGTGATTTCGGCTCGGCGGCCATATTGGATTGCAAAAATTATCATAAAATTCGTACTCAGCATACCGAAGAACCCCTTAAACGATACCCATCATGAAATTTTGTTATAATGGCGTGGCGGCCATATTGGATCTCTAAATTGACCCGAAATTCGTACTCAGCATATCAAAAAACCCCTTAAACGATACCCATCATGAAATTTTGTGATTTCGGCTCGGCGGCCATATTGATTGCAAAAATTATCATAAAATTCGTACTCAGCATACCGAAGAACCCCTTAAACGATACCCATCATGAAATTTTGTTATAATGGCGCGGCGGCCATATTGGATCTCTAAATTGACCCGAAATTCGTACTCAGCATATCAAAAACCCCTTAAACGATACCCATCATGAAATTTTGTGATAACGGCGCGGCGGCCATATTGGATCCCTTAATTAACCCGAAATTCGTATTCAGCATACTAAAAAACCCCTTAAACGATACCCATCATGAAATTTTGTGAATTCGGCGCGGCGGCCATATTGGTTCTCTAAATTAACCTGAAATTCGTACTCAGCATACCAAAAAACCCCTTAAACGATACCTATCATGAAATTTTGTAATAGTGGCGCGGCGGCCATTTTGGATTGCAAAATTATCATAAATTTCGTACTCAGCATACCAAAAAACCCCTTAAACGATACCCATCATGAAATTTTGTGATTTCGGCGCGGCGGCCATATTGGATCTCTAAATTAACCCGAAATTCGTACTCAGCATACCAAAAACCCCCTTAAACGATACCCATCGTGAAATTTTGTGATAACGGCGCGGTGGCCATATTGGATCTCTAAATTGACCCGAAATTCGTACTCAGCATATCAAAAAACCCCTTAAACAATACCCATCATGAAATTTAGTGATAACGGCGCGGCGGCCATATTGGATCTCTAAATTAACCCGAAATTCGTATTCAGCATACAAAAAAACCCCTTAAACGATACCCATCATGAAATTTTGTGATTTCGGCGCGGCGGTTATATTGGATCTCTAAATTAACCCGAAATTCGTACTCAGCATACCAAAAACCCTCTTAAAGGATACCCATCATGAAATTTTGTGATTTCGGCTCGGCGGCCATATTGGATTGCAAAAATTATCATAAAATTCGTACTCAGCATACCGAAGAACCCCTTAAACGATACCCATCATGAAATTTTGTTATAATGGCGTGGCGGCCATATTGGATCTCTAAATTGACCCGAAATTCGTACTCAGCATATCAAAAAACCCCTTAAACGATACCCATCATGAAATTTTGTGATTTCGGCTCGGCGGCCATATTGATTGCAAAAATTATCATAAAATTCGTACTCAGCATACCGAAGAACCCCTTAAACGATACCCATCATGAAATTTTGTTATAATGGCGCGGCGGCCATATTGGATCTCTAAATTGACCCGAAATTCGTACTCAGCATATCAAAAACCCCTTAAACGATACCCATCATGAAATTTTGTGATAACGGCGCGGCGGCCATATTGGATCCCTTAATTAACCCGAAATTCGTATTCAGCATACTAAAAAACCCCTTAAACGATACCCATCATGAAATTTTGTGAATTCGGCGCGGCGGCCATATTGGTTCTCTAAATTAACCTGAAATTCGTACTCAGCATACCAAAAAACCCCTTAAACGATACCTATCATGAAATTTTGTAATAGTGGCGCGGCGGCCATTTTGGATTGCAAAATTATCATAAATTTCGTACTCAGCATACCAAAAAACCCCTTAAACGATACCCATCATGAAATTTTGTGATTTCGGCGCGGCGGCCATATTGGATTGCAAAATTATCATGTAGTCACACAGAGATAGATTATAGTCTGAAATGATACAAGTTTTATCCCGGGAATAAGTTCCCATGAGACGCGGAGAAGAGAACAAAATTTCACGCAGGCGAAGCTGCGGGCATCAGCTAGTCTATAATAAATGTTACATTACACGCGAATGCTCGTGTCGGTCAGGGAGGTAGCATCGTAACGTAATGTTGGAGTCAAATCTATAAATGTTACATTACACGCGAACGCTCGTCGGTCAGGGAGGCAGGCCGTAACGTAATGCTCAAAGTCGAATATAATTTGTTACATTACAGGCGAATGCTCCCGGTGAGGGAGCACCTTTACCCTAACCTTTTATTCAAAATATACCCAAAAATACTGACTTTTACCAATATACCCATTAATATACTGATATCGAAAAAAGGCAATAAAATATACCGAAAAGGTATTAAAATACTGAAAACGGTCACACTCTCACGGTGCGCACTGACACGCGTAGTGTGGCCGCTTCAACGTAATAATTCTCTTTGATGTGCCGCCACTTGAGCTATCGCCTAACGTCAAACGGCAATGTGAATGCCGTTGTCGAATTATCGCGATAATTCGGTGGCTACACTAACGTTTAACGTTCATCAACGCCATTATTAATGGCATTTCCCCTTAGTGTGGCCCGAACATAACGACGAGACGCTACGGGAGTAAACGCAACGCGACGGAGTAAATGCGACGGGAACAGGTAATACTCTCTCTTATGTGGCGCAAACGAAGTTGCGCGGGTCAGTTAGTACTTATATAAATATGTATATACGGCGGATGTAGCAAACTAAAACTAAAAGAAATAATTTGAAAATGGGAAAATCACAAACTCATAGACGTCATAAAATGTCTTCATATCGCTGTCCTCGTGTGGTACCATACCATCCCCAGAAGACCAGGCTGACTATCTAATAATGCAACTTCACCATTCCAGCAATACTTCTGTCAATACACGTAGTGAACCCATACATCCTACTAACAGCGAACTTGGACGATTTCCACGCCATCGGCAAGCAGATCGCAGCGTCGCCTGTGGGGACCCAGCTGCAGCAGATACTCCGGAGAGCCTCTGCGATATTCAGCCAGAACCTCAATAACAAACAGAACGCGACTACGAAGAAGCGGGTTGAACCCAAAGATCAAGAACAAGGTAAGGTCCAACGAATTATACAGAACAAGTTCTAAAGTTTCCGACTTTTATTAGATTAGCGGACGTCTCGCGGTTTCATCCGCGTAGCTCCCGTTCTCTTGGGAATATGGGAAGAAAATATAGCCTATGTTCACCGGGAAGACCGCAACTTCCCAACAGTGAAAGAATTTTTTAAATCGGTGTAGTAGTTCCGGAGCCTATTCGATGCAAACAAACAGTCACATCTTTCCTCTTTTTAATATTAGCATACATTATACACACATAGTATGGGTAATTGGGTATACGTAGCAACTTTTTTTATGTCGTGCTATTAATTTACAAGTGTTATTATATTTTCAGATGATTCTTTAGAGCCGTGGGTGCCTGATAAACAGGGTAATAGTTTCATCTAACTACATTTTAGCAGTATGTGTAATAAGCCCAAACATCTTTACGAAACATGCTTTATTGTCAGTGAATTGGTGCTGGAAGTGGAAGGTCCAGGGCCATGTTGTGCTGTGACCTGAATTAGGAGAGACCGAGGTCCCGCAATCAAATGTGATGATCTGATTTTTGATTTAGTTCTTTATTTTTTGTTGTATTAAGCTCCCCAAAAGACACTGATCGCCTGATGGAAAGCCATAGTGACATCTAGCGTATTGAGGGTCACTATCACAGTCTGCAAGACAAGACAGTAGCCCTCAAATCAGCGACCCTAAGAATTGCCTCTTCATGCTCCAATTGAATAACCCAAAGCTGTAAAACTAATTCATCATAGCTTATACCTACTTACTGCAGTATGGATTATAGGCTTAATTTCTTTTTTAAATAAGTAATGGGATTAGGCGTTACATGGTGGAAATGTAGAACGTTAATAAAGAAGGGAAGGGAGAGGAAATCACCTCACACCATCAAACCGTCAATCCTAAATGTACAACAGTTAAGGCACAGTATATATAATTATGTTGTTGTTAAGGATAACCACAACTAATTCTGAGGAAGGAATGACGAACCGAACTCCTCAGGAAAGGAAATTTCGATGTAGAATATGAAAAACACCTGTACCCTCCAGCGCTTCAATGTGATTTAAACAAGTCTTTCAAGGTACACTGCTAGTGAGTTTCTTGCCAGTTCTTCTCAGGCGAGTCGCGTTGTGCACTTCTTTGGTTTATATTCTGGACGTTTTAAAGTGCATCTGTAAATGCCTAAGTGAAATAAATTTGATTTTCTTTGGTTTTAAGTAGGTACTATTGAATCGTTTCTTTTTAGACAGGGAGCATAGTGTATCAGATGTGGACAGCTTGAGTGAGAAGGACGAAGCGTATTTGAAAGCAAGAAGCGCAGAGTTCGCTGAGAGGAGAGCTGGTGAAGATGATGTGGTGTCTTTGGGGAAGAATGCTAGCTATTACCTCCAGTCGCTCAAGAAGATCTTTGAAACTGTTTGAGAATAATAAAGGTTACTGAAGAAAATCTTTCTTTTGTTCCTTGGCTTGAGAATTCTGCCAAAATCAAGTTATTTAAATTAACACAGCCCTCCCACATATACGGAAGTTAAAAGTGGTTCAATGCCTAAAGGATCTACTCTGCCCAAAAGGCGCGACGCAGCGTCTTAAAGATTTTCTGTAGCGGTTATTCACAAGCTACTGTACATTATCAATTAATGGCATAAATATGCTCACCACCCACCACCACTTACTTACGTGGAATAAAAAAAATTGCGTGTACTTAGTGTACACACGTAAGAAGTGAAACTTCTTCATAAACTTAATTTTCACCTCACCGTCCTCCGACCTCTTCAAAGTCCAAAAGTCCAAAAGTCCAAAAGTCCAAAAGTCCAAAAGTCCCAAAGTCCCAAAGTCCCAAAGTCCCAAAGTCCCAAAGTCCCAAAGTCCCAAAGTCCCAAAGTCCCAAAGTCCCAAAGTCCCAAAGTCCCAAAGTCCCAAAGTCCCAAAGTCCCAAAGTCCCAAAGTCCCAAAGTCCCAAAGTCCCAAAGTCCCAAAGTCCCAAAGTCCCAAAGTCCCAAAGTCCCAAAGTCCCAAAGTCCCAAAGTCCCAAAGTCCCAAAGTCCCAAAGTCCCAAAGTCCCAAAGTCCCAAAGTCCCAAAGTCCCAAAGTCCCAAAGTCCCAAAGTCCCAAAGTCCCAAAGTCCCAAAGTCCCAAAGTCCCAAAGTCCCAAAGTCCCAAAGTCCCAAAGTCCCAAAGTCCCAAAGTCCCAAAGTCCCAAAGTCCCAAAGTCCCAAAGTCCCAAAGTCCCAAAGTCCCAAAGTCCCAAAGTCCCAAAGTCCCAAAGTCCCAAAGTCCCAAAGTCCCAAAGTCCCAAAGTCCCAAAGTCCCAAAGGCCAAAAGTCCAAAAGTCCCAAAGTCCCAAAGTCCCAAAGTTCTAAAGACCCAAAGTACCAAGGTCCCATCTAAAAGTCCAAAAGTCCCAAAGGCCAAAAGTCCCAAAGTCCCAAAGTCCCAAAGTCCCAAAGTCCCAAAGTCCCAAAGTCCCAAAGTCCCAAAGTCCCAAAGTCTCAAAGTCCCAAAGTCCCAAAGTCCCAAAGTCCCAAGGTCCCATCTAAAAGTCCAAAAGTCCAAAAGTCCAAAAGTCCAAAAGTCCAAAAGTCCAAAAGTCCAAAAGTCCAAAAGTCCAAAAGTCCAAAAGTCCAAAAGTCCAAAAGTCCAAAAGTCCAAAAGTACAAAAGTCCAAAAGTCCAAAAGTCCAAAAGTCCAAAAGTCCAAAAGTCCAAAAGTCCAAAAGTCCAAAAGTCCAAAAGTCCAAAAGTCCAAAAGTCCAAAAGTCCAAAAGTCCAAAAGTCCAAAAGTCCAAAAGTCCAAAAGTCCAAAAGTCCAAAAGTCCAAAAGTCCAAAAGTCCAAAAGTCCAAAAGTCCAAAAGTCCAAAAGTCCAAAAGTCCAAAAGTCCAAAAGTCCAAAAGTCCCAAAGTCCCAAAGACCCAAAGTACCAAGGTCCCATCCAAAAGTCCAAAAGTCCAAAAGTCCGAAAGTCCCAAAGTCCCAAAGTCCCAAAGTTCCAAAGTCCCAAAGACCCAAAGTACCAAGGTCCCATCCAAAAGTCCAAAAGTTCAAAAGTTCAAAAGTCCCAAAGTCTCAAAGTTCCAAAGTCCCAAAGACCCAAAGTACCAATGTCCCATCCAAAAGTTCAAAAGTCCAAAAGCCCAAAAGTCCAAAAACCCTTAAATGACATGCTATCCTTGGATATTTTTTTTTTTTTTTTTTTTTTTTTATACCCCTAAGGTGGCAGACAAGCATACGGCCCACCAGAAGGACCGGTGGTCACCGCAGCCTATGAACGTTTGCAACACCAGAGGTGCCACACTCGCGCTGCCGACCCTGTAAAAACCTTCTAAGACCCCTTTTGAAGAACCCCATACTGTAGGCGTTTGGGAAAACCGAGGCAGGGAGGTCATTCCACAACCTAAGCGTGCGTGGAAGAAAACACCTATCGGATCTAACCGTGCTGGAACGCACCGGACGCAGAGTGTGAGGATGAACTCCCTGTCTGTGGCGAGCGGTGCGATGATAGAACGTAGCCGTGGGCATCATATCAAACAATTCCTCAGAGCACATACCATTGTACAGGCGGTAGAACACGCATAAGGAGGCAAAGTCTCTCCTGTCGCGAAGAGGTTCCACACCAGCTGTAAGTACAGGATCGTTGACAATTCTTACAGCGCGTCTTTGCACCGAGCCAAATGGACGAAGCTGATATTCAGGTGCTCCCGCCCAGAGGTGACAGCAGTACTCCATATGCAGCCGCACTTGCGATTTATAGAGAAGCAGTGTTTGCGCCGCAGTGAAGTACCGCCGCGCCCTGTTGAGCACACCTAGCTTCTTGGACGCCAGCTTAGCCTTGTCCTCCAAATGACTACGGAACTGAACGTCACTGGAGATGTCAACGCCAAGGATCCCTATACTTTTGGCGATGGAAAGAGATGTGCCCTGAAATTGCGGCGCTACAGTAATTGGGGTTTGCTTAGCGGTGAAAAAACACACACTTATTTATTTATTTATCACATGAAAGAAATATTTACATTATGATACACAATAGCAAAAAAAACACATAGGGCGAGGCCGCCCTTGCGGTAATCGCGGCGGTTTCTAACCTCAAAATGTCAAAACATTGACTTGATTTGATTGATTTTGACAGTTTGATGACATTTTGAGGTTAGAAACCGCCGCGGAAAAACGCAAATGCGGTCTCGCACTTAGGTTTAATACTTACGCAATTGACGTTATTGTCTAAGTTTATTACATCAACATTGTTGCATACCCACAAGGGAAGGTAGTGTTAAATAGGTACACCTTCAGGAATAAAATAAAACTTGAAATCACAACTTTACATTTACATTTATTTGTGCAGCGTTACCGCCTATCTAAGCGTTCAGAATGAAGAGAGCTCCCAATATGATTACCCGCCATTTTATACATTTACCCCCAGAACCTGCTAATTAGACAATACCATTTAATTACACAATATTATACAAAACTAACTTAGCAATTATGGATAATTAAAATTAATATTTTTGGTACTCGATACAACACAAAACACATAGTTATCATGTCAATAATGATTACAACTAAATGTTGAGTATGTTGGAGTAAGCGCCATCTATTGTGGGTCGTATTTGTAACACTCGGCCATCCTGTAAAGGCCGTGTCCCACGGCCCTCATGGTACGGTACATTGTGCTCATGGCTTGATTAGTCATTCGTCATTCGTCAGCGTATATAATAGAATCGGGAGTTCTGAAACAAACATTTAACAGCAGTAACTTGTGTTCAACAACATTACGTGTTCGATTGTAGTCAACCTAACAAACATTTTGTTCATTTATTGATAATTATTATATTATCTATATATATAAAAATCAATGCCACTTTTCGTTGTAATTTTATAACTCAAGAACGGGCTTACCTATGCAAACCAAATGTTTAGGGTTTCTTGGGACTATTTAGTAGATGGTTTATGTGAAGTTTGCACAAAATCAGTCGAGCGGTTCTTCATTTATCACGCAAACAAAGTTGCGCGGGTCAGCTAGTTATACATATAATAAAATGATAGAAAAATCAAAACTGTATATTGGAAATATTTAAAAAAAAATACTCGCTGGGTGTTCAACATAAGATACCGAAGCCGAAAATATAGTTAGAATTTTTTTTGTCCGTTTGTCGGTTTGTCTGTTTGCTTCGCTTAGTCCGGAAGGATCTCGAAAAGCACTTAATAGATTTGATTCAAATTTTGCACAAATATTAACTAGGGGTATGGTCTTCAAATAGGCTATATTATCACGCTACATATCCTAGGGGCTAAGCAGAGAGCAATCAAAGTGGCATCATAACATAATTTTCACGCGTACGAAGTCACGGGCAACAGCTAGTACCTGTATAAAATACTTAATAACAGGGTAGGTAGGAATGCATTAATTTTTTAAAATAATTGGAGGTTATGCCGACTGTATCATAAATATAAACATGCAGACTCTCCAGACAAATATTTTTGGGTCGCACAAATTTTTTGTCTCAGGTGGGAATCAAACCCACATCCATCCGGTTACAAGTCGGCTAACATGCTAATGTGGAAAAAAAAACATACGGTAGAAGGGTTCAGTTCTCAGTTTTGAAGTTGGTTATTAAAATACGTATATCAGTCTCGAGCAGGATTCGAACCCACATCTCTAGCTGCGACACAGTTGCAATTTAAACCAAAGTTACGGGCAGATAAAACATGTTAAAATTTTTATTGTTATTTTATAACTTTACACACTGCTATAATCATTTTCGTGGATTTAAGCACACAGTGACTCCTTATTTTGTATTTACGGATAATAGACTTCTTCACACAGCGAGAAGCAAAACTCCAAATCTATTCATACAGTTATCGGTTTAAATGCATGGGATTGATCACACAGCATTCCTTACTTGTATGAATTAATTTACACAGAATCACACAACAATCCATTGACGTATAGGGATTTGTCACACAGACATCAATGTAAATATGGATTTGTCACATAGACACAGCTTATCACACAGATTATCACACAGATTATCACACAGATTATCACACAGATTATCTCCAGATTATCACACAGATTATCACACAGATTATCACACAGATTATCACACAGATTATCTCCAGATTATCACACAGATTATCACAGTCATAGTCATTGCCAAGAGAGATCTCTGACAAAGGTCTATAACTTTTTTGTAGGGCAACGTATGCGTTTTCTTTCAACAGGCTAGTAACCATTCAAGAAGTTTACAGAACTAAATGGCCTAAACCACAAGGCCTAACTATTGTTCAATGAAGCCTGGAAAAGATCCTTCTCTACTAGGTAGATTCCCAAAATTATTTTTCGATTTTCTACATTTTTTTTTTTTTTTTTATACCTCTAAGGTGACAGACAAGCATACGGCCCACCAGAAGGACCGGTGGTCACCGCAGCCTATGAACGTTTGCAACACCAGAGGTGCCACACTCGCGCTGCCGACATTGTAGAATAGAGAACCAAAAGGAATAAGCCTACACAGTTTCCGGCCGGTGCCTCTCAGGACGGTGCTGAGTTCTGAACTAGGGGTAAAATTTACTTTGAATCATTGGCATTTTATCAGCGTTATGTATATATCCATATGAAATAAATGTATCTTGAATTACTATAAATTAATCCACACAGCATATTTACACTTAACACGAGTTTTCAGTATGCACTCACTCGACCACATCTATACTCTATTATACTAATATTATAAAGAGGAAAGATTTGATTGCTTGTTTATTTGTTTGCATATTAATAGGGAAACTAACAACTTATAACCCCCAGTATGTAGGCATGAAATTTGCGAGTGCATATCACTAATGATTGTATCAAAACATTTCTTCTGGCAGTTTTCATCTACTCTGAGTGCACGTAAATGCTACTTTGTGTTATATGTAGATATATGTATATAGATAGTTTTTAGTCCTACCTTTCGTTTAAGTTGCAACTACCAAAGTAGGTATATCTATGCATATATGTAATATATACCAAATACTGAGTTATAAGATGTACACACATCTGCATCCAAATCGTAAAGGTGGTGCAAAAACAATAGTTCGAATTTGCTTTAAATTCACTGTCAAGACACTCCGAATACACCTTTGAAAGTATAACAGGCACTTTAATCGCGAGCACGACAATTAAAACAAAAATGTTAACTGTGTCATTTATAGACCGCCATCGAATAGCGAACTAGGTAGGTATGTGTGTTTCCGAACTTGACAAACTCATAACTAAATGCAGTCTCACTGAATATAGGTACTCAGTGACACAAACACATCCCTCACATCGAGACTCATTTGAATGAAATCTAGGCACGGTTTTGTGTATGGCATATCAGATTATACCGAATCAGCAAGACTGGCGGATCATCGCATTGTAGTACTCGCTCCGAATAGAAATTAACTGAATTGCTATGATCGTCGTATTTTGCACAATGAACTTAATTCAATCGATTGGTATATCATTGAGGGCATAAGCTGTCCTGGCCGAATATGATAGTTTTCGAAGTGCATTTAGTACAGCCCAGTTTAGTAACTACTCGCAATGTCATTCACCACAAACAACCGAAGATTTTAACTTCTGTCAAATAAGAGACGAATTATTTGCCACATGGAAGTCAGCTCCTACTAATAGATAGACATCCAGGACTGCACTCATCAGCTACAGTCTACAGTATAAAAAGTTACGCAACAAAACTCATAAAAAAAAACTGAATATTGTAGAAACTACTTCTAGATAATATTAAAAACTTTGGCAAAGCTACAAAATCTGTGGCATTTAATTATTGCTATTTGCGGATGGGTCTCTCGCAGCAACAGATGATATTAAAAGTACTTGACCGTAATTCGAAGCTTATATAATGAGATAGGCATATCCGTTACCCGTAGGCTTATCTTACTCATGTTTGATGACGTATTTCCGTCGACTCACCAGCAGATGGCGCCACCTGTGAACTTATAAAAGAACATGGCGTCCACTTTGTCCTCATTGGCGTTTTGATTCCCGTAGCAAAAGGTTATAGCAGGAACACCTGCTAGTGCATTTATTTTTTTCTAGTTACTAGTTATATACCTAGTAAAGTTATAAAAAGTGACTTGGGATGAAGTTAGTGAATTTACAGAAATAATTATTTAACGGCTTTGCCGTTCGTTTGAATATACAGTGAATCTAAAACAAGTGACTTGTGATTGAAGTAAGTGAACCTACAGACATATTTAACGGTTTAACCGTTCGTTTAAGTTTTAGGTATGTTTTTACTTCATATTTTTACGATCACATAAGAGTGTTATACGTCATAACGTGAAATAACCTATTATTTTAAAATAGCACGTAAACCTTTCGAGGTTGCAGTTTCTTTTATTTAATATCTTTAGTTACAGCTAATATCAAACTGATTTTATAGATTGTATTCATAGGTACTAATACTTTTTTTGTTAGATATTATTTGCTTCGTGCATGTACAGCGTAAGTACCGCCGAATATAGAAAATATTTTCAAAATATTTTTATACCTACCCACATAAAGGCACATTAATTACTAGATGTTCCTATACATGTAAAAATATGGCCTATTATGGGTAAAATCGTAATCATCCCAAGTTTCTGAATACGTACGAGTGTGTCAAAGTAATAACTAAATGTTCACCATGAAAGTAGTACTTAAATTTTAGGTACCTAACATAATACTATTTCTTTTAGTTTGGTTTCTTGATAGAAATGAATCCTCCATCCTTAGAAAGTGAGCTAATTCCAAGTGGAGTATTTCAGAAGCGCGCTATGAGCTCCACTTACTGTATTAGGTACGTCAAATAGCTACAGTTCCAGCTCATTTAGCTCGAACTTCAAATAAGGGCGATCGCGACGCCACGTGCATTGTCGTAAGTGGAGTAAAAGAAGCCGACTTCCACTAAACCAGATAAGGATGATGAAATAGGTGAGTTATTTCTTATTACCTAACACTGGTCCTGACCAAGTGTAAATTTCTTCACAGATCAGAGGTTAAATTACGAGGATGATAGAAACAATCATCCTTGCTTCGTATTTTATATAGGGACAGCATTAAAAGAGATTTCGGTTACCCAAGATCCTAAGACACAGTATAACCTAAGAGGTTGATAGACACGTTTTGGCGACAAATTGCCTTGATAAGATAATATGCTGATACCCACTATTGTAAAATCATAGTCCTAGGTTCGTCAACCTAAACAAAAACGGGGAGATCCGACAATTCGAATCCCTGCTACATTTTGAAAAAGCTGACAAGGTTCTTTCTGTCAAAAGGCTTTTGCTGCCAAAACCTTTTGTATTTTAAACAAAGAGAATCTTTTGAAAAACTTAAGTTTCTTCGAAAATATTTATGACAAAATTGAAGACCTACTTTAATAATAGGATTTCCATAAATCTTTTATCAATTTATTACAAATGGCTTGCGGCCATAGATCTGATTTCATATATTATTCTCAGAATTGTCAAAGACCCAATTCTTAAAAATGAACCTTGATAAAATATCGTCTTCAAACACATACATTTTCGAGGCTGAAGCCTTTTCAACGGCACTCGGGAAGGCATGCATTTTGGTCTTCGATCTCCAAAAAGGATGACCCCGAAAAAAGTTCATCCAAATCATTACGCCAGCCTTCGAGAGGATCAGGCGTCAAGATCAGATCTCCATCGAATAGAGTCCAGATTCCATTGTACCAAGAGCCTTTTTAGGCCTGTATTACAGTTACCACTCTCGAGGGGTGTGTACAATATCCATAATAATTGGGCATACGACAGTAAATGTCCCTTCAATTATGAAATTTCTCAGCTTTAGGCTCTCAAAGAGACTGAGAAGTTTAACACTAACCAGTAACCACCCTCGAGGGGTATGTACAATATTGTGTATCTATAATAATTGTAATATACGATAGTAACCAGGCGTACGATAACATACTAAGTAACCATGCAAGGATGTCCCTTCAATTACGAAATTTCCGAGCTCGAGGCTCTCAAAGAGACGAGGAGAGGTCTAACATCCTCTGCCCACACCAGCAAAGGAAACACTAAATGATATGACCCTGTCATTCTATGTCGGTCAGTTAACTCTGTACAAAATACGTTGGTAAGGAACGAGAGTACCAAAAAGTTTTAAATTTATAAAAGGGTACCGCATTCCCTTTATCCAGAAACTCCAATCCGTCCTGCACGGTATTCAAGAGGACGCAGGTTCGAATCCTGCTCAAAACTGATAACCTTCCCACATTTAAATTTACACCGAACTCTGTTTAAGTCCCGTCCTGACAAAGTTGTAAATTTTCACTTTATGTTAAAATGCTATGGAAAACTTGACTAAGGTGGAATACTAATTGCTTTAAATACTTAAGAATCCATACAACGAACTCATTTTAAAAAGGTTTCCTTTTTAACTAAAATGACCACATTGTGCAATGGTTCAAAAGATGAATGCTCAAGGCACTCTAAAACTAGTTCCTTTGTTACCAAGTTTGGTTTCTCCACTTTTCCTAACTTCAAATAGCGATGGGTCATCCGCCCAGAATTCAGTTTTAGGACATTGTACGCCTTTGTGAAGCTAGAATAATTCTATCTTTCAGCATGTTCCGTTTACCAGATTTCCTCCAACCACGAGATTGGATGTGCAAAATACATCTCAGTCAAGCTTATTTTCATGATAAAGCTGACGTAGTGTACATTATTCTTTCTCAGAGCACATTCTTGTCTTCCGCTCGGGTAAGCCGCACCCAAAACATTTTCGTTTCTCACCATCTGGGTGCCTCGATTTCTATAGAATAAGAGTATTCAAATACTCGTCTACCTACACAAAATCTCATTTTGCGCATCAAAATCCTGTTACTCTTCACAAACACGTACAAATAGCCTTGAAAACTCTTCAAACCCAGGGATGGTTAGACAATTGGGAGAAAACAATAATAGGTTCCCAAAGAAACCTCTCATATCGTTATGCGATAGACATAGAACTACCTGAAAGTCCAATACCAAAAGAAAAGATATTAGACATAAAAGGAAGATTTATTTAATTCCAAATCAAAGAAACTTAGTTCTTTTAAAGAAAATTCAAACTTGGTGGGTCTTTTGAATTTTTACCACTTTCGCAGTGCCTAGAGGTAGCTTTACCTCAGCGCCACATTCGGTCAATCCCCTAACCGACAACCCACTGAAGAAAATAGTAGTGCACGGAGTGGTACAAGTGGAACTCCAATAGTGGGTCCGCAATTACCGGTTTCGGATCGACAATTTTACAAGCTTTCCATCCGAGATGCTTTCTTACCACGGGCGCGTCAGATTTCGCTTGGGAGCCCAGCTAGAAAACATTTCTCTAACAGGCTCGAGGGCCTAGAATAACAAAGATTGCACTGCATCAATAGAGATGTTGATAATCTTACACATTATTCGAAATCATATACCGGTACTGTGTTACAGTCTGTACTCATTCAAAGCAGTTGTAGTCCATCCCCCCAGAGGGACGAGACCAAATCAATTGCCTTGACGAACTTAACTCGTCAGCTTGCGTGTAATGGTCCGACATCAAATTGACTTCACCATACACTGCATTCCGAGCCGATACCATATGTATCAGCTCCTCCGGGTATTTTTTGTGAGCATCCTGCTTCAAACACCACTAAGGCAAGATTGCCTACAAACAATATTCCTATTATGAAATGGAGAACACTACACATGATACGCCTGTTTGTAATGTGTGGATATTACTTCACCACCATTTTTAATACCCAAGATGCTGTCACACCTTAATCGGTCAACAGGAGTGTTTGTGGTGCCGCGATGGCACAAGGTAATAATAGAGGGCAGATCTCAAAGCGAGAGCTCTGTAAGCTCCATTCGTTCTGCAGAACCTGCAAAAGAACCTAATAAACATTATTTATTTCCTTCTACTAAACACCTCGACAGGTCTCCCACCACCTCACATAGAGAATCTGTGGAAATGTGGAGGGGGGGGGGGGCGAAGAGGTAAATAACAGATATTAAATCAAAAACTTCTACTATTGAGCTCCTTGAGACCTACCTTTTAAGATACTTATAAATTTTACAGTTTTAACCGACTTGAATTTTATTCATGGTTATTATATAATACGATTCTGTTACATAAATCTGTTGTTGCTGCTCTTGATAATATAGAAACCGTTAGTCAACTTTACATAGTTCGCATGTTTTGGTTAAACATATTATCTTGGTCGATTTCTGTAAAAAATGTAAAGAAAGTTAAGTCACATATTCATTGATATTGGGATTGATGACTTAGTTCAATATTACCAAGTATTGATACAAAGAGAACATTTTTCAGGTTTCTCGTCATAGTGATTTTATGCTTAGGTCGCCGCAACCACGATCTAACTTTGCTAGATTGTATTAACTCACGTCATAGGTACTACTTTTAGGCCCCAATCAAGAGTCCGAAACTGATCATTTTCATTTCAGACAATCTGGTTGGAAAACTATTGTAAACAAAGATAACACCTACGACTAATCAATTGAATCCTTTATTCTAGATAGAAATTAGGATATCAGAGTAACCGATATGAGACTACACAGTCTAATAGTTTATTTATGACTGTTAGAGGTTCTCTAACTATTCTAGCCCCGGCACTACCCGGTCAACAGCAGCTTCTAAGAATTGGTGGTGGTGGTAAGATCAAAATAATCCTTAACACGAGGTAAATGACGATGGATTTCAAAAAATTTTATCGTCGAGTAATAATGTCAGCTACTACCACCAATCAAATATAATAATAATTCCCAATTTATTAATCCTGTCAATAGAAGGAATACTTACTACTCCTTAAATAAGATTCCTTATTTAGTCTGTTTAAGATTACATATGAAGTTGTTCAAGATGGTAAAGATTATAAATCTAGATACCATACATACAACATTGTATAATATTATTTTCCTAAAAATAAATTAGAATCACATTGGCGTTTCCGTCACTCACCAGGCGAAAACAAACATTTCTCATTATATAAGCTTCGAATTACGGTCAAGTACTTTTAATAGCGGCGTTTTCCCTGAAAGAAAACGCATATTAAAATACTTACCTAATTCGAAGCTTACTTTTTAAATCTGCCTGGTGAATAAAAGCCAATGAGGACAAAGTGGACGCCATGTTCTTTTATAAGTTCACAGGTGGTGCCATCTGCTGGTGAGTCGACGGAAATACGTCATCAAACATGAGTAAGATAAGCCTACGGGTAACGGATATGCCTATCTCATTATATAAGCTTCGAATTAGGTAAGTATTTTAATATGCGTTTTCTTTCAGGGAAAACGCCGCTATTATTACAAAAGCGTTTAGCTATCAGAACCTACCCTCCTATGGAATAGCCAATAAATTTGCAGTGAAATTTCAAAGTTCGGTTAACGAGTTGATGACACAGTAACATTCCTCTTCTTGGCGATAAGGACTATTTTCAAAATGTGTAACTCAGCATGCTAGTTAACCCCAGGCAAATTAAACACTATTTTAAACAAGCCTGTTACCTATACCTATAGCGCTTGATAAATATAAGTTTCAAATTTCGCCAATCTATTGCTAACCACATTAATACTAGTCTCAAAACAGGAAAATATTCCAACAGATTGCGTTAGCGTTCGTGGGGTCCAGAATTTTAGTCAACAGTAATATCTACAAAATCAATTTGACTTTCAACCGAGAAAAAAAGGAAAAGTCGACTATTATCAATATTTACAGCCTAAAAATACAGTGTATCTAAAAAACATGTGAAAAAGCTTGATAGCTGCCTATAAGAACTGCTGTACTTGACCAAAAATCGAGGGTGTTGAGCATCATTACCCATTATACCATTAAGAAATTTCATTGGCTTCCTCATATTCACTTACTAATAATTATGTGAAATACTTTGAGCTTTTCTGGCAAATATGTTATTGACGATAGAGTACGATTTAAAGTTGAACTCGTGCTGTATAACGTACCTAGTAATACTTACACTACCTACTAACTGATATCGATTATCGGATACTGCATAGCGAGCTATGGAAGAACGTATAAGCCCTAACTTGATCGAAATCATGAACTCCAATTAATACTTCTCAAAAAAAGTTGTACGACATGATTTAAACCAAAAATATAGAAATAATGATAGCGAATGCTGCAACTCTTTTAAAGTTTTCTCCATACACACGGTTACGTAACTATAATCTTCATATACTTAGAATCTTTTTTTTTTATCCATGTTTTCTACAAGAAATATCTTATACCATGCCCAAATGAAACAATAGAAAAGTAGTATCGGTTGGAGCAGTAAATGTTTTCGGAGAGAGAACTGCTGCGTACCTTATCCTTCGCATTACATATAGCTAGTACTATATTTCTGTAGTTGTAGCTACACAAAGCATATTGTTATGTCGTGTGTCCAATAAGTAGCTTTGCGCAAAAATGTAAACAAACGCATTTGATCCTATATATCCATAGTTACTTGCATTGAGTATTCACCCTGATTATATCCCAGTGTCCAGGAGTCATACAGTGTTCTTACAATTATTTCGACAGCTAATAACTTCTTTATGATAGTTTATTTTCATTTAAAATACCTACTCAGAATAGTAAAAAATTCAATGATTCATACTATATTTTTCTACTCGAGTGTCTTAGACAACGATTGTCAAAACATGGCATGTTTACATTATTGCCAGATCGGGCAGGATTGGACTATAGGTTTTTCACATTATGTAACAAATGTAAAATAAGTGAATGGCAAATTAGATGTAAAATCACACAGTTAATTCGACCGGCCAATATTAAGCATAAAATAGATATTCATCACACAGATGTATTTATCACACAGATGTATTCATCACACAGATGTATTCATCACACAGATGTATTCATCACACAGATGTATTCATCACACAGATGTATTCATCACACAGATGTATTCATCACACAGATGTATTCATCACACAGATGTATTCATTAAGCTGGATTCAAATTGTCATCTGCAGAATGTACGGTACTCCGCATAAACCCTGCGTATTTTTGGTTTGCTATTGGGGTTATTTCATATTATATGAAAGTAAATAAAATTTTTTATAAAAAAATAGAACCGACTTCATACAAATCCTTAAAAATAAAATTTACTTAGCACAAAGTAATATGTATTTTGATTTACCAGATTTTATTCAATATAATATTGAAGTCGGCGCCAAGTAAACCCATAGGTTTAGGTAGGTATTATTAATGGCACCAACTTCAATATAATATTGAATGAAATCTGGTAAATCAAAATACATATTACTTTGTGCTAAGTAAATTTTATTTTTAAGGATTTGTATGAAGTCGGTTCTATTTTTTATTTAAAAATTTTTATTTTATTATTTTAAGTGACGGGTGGAACGAAAAGTATATCTATCTAGGTGTAAAGTTCTCATCAACACAAATCAATCAAGCCGAAACACAAGGTAACTGCTGTAAATCGTTAAGGAATTCCCTCGACTGTCTTTCGGTTCCATCATCAGATCGACTCCAGACCTTCAATAAATTGTAGTACATTAAAGCACTTAATAAAAGTTAACAAACGCACTAGTTGTCCCTACAATTTTCTGTGGTTGCCCTCGATTTCTCCTGGATTCCAGCATCAGATCCTGATACCCTGGATATGGGACCACCTCAGAAGTAGCCTCTTTCAAACAAAAAAAAAATTTTCAAAATCCATCCATAATTGGCGCCGCTATCGCGTAACATACATACAAAAAAAAAAAAAAAAAAAAAAAAAAAACATAGCGTACGAATTGAGAACCTCCTCCTTTTTTTGAAGTCTGTTAAAAAATATTACAGACTCTGAAATAGTTTTCCACTTATGGACTTTCCGTATTCCAAACTTTACAAACTGATTTGACAATTTTCAAATGAGAGGTACTGTTTAATTATAACAGAAGGTAGTCACGTTTCCTAAATGCATTCGTAGTGCTTATAAATAGAATGGTGTGGTCATTTTCGATTTTTATAATTGTCTACCCACATAAACATCGCCTTGATTTTTATTTGAACGCTGCAACCAATTTAAATTAACTGGAAACTACTCAATACAGTTAGATGCGGGTTGATACATGTCCCTCAACACAATTATCTGAAAAGACGATCTTAACCAAACTAGTACAAAAGATGACACTTACTACGCAATTGATATTAAATTTTTCTTTGAACTTAATAACCTATCCGATGTCATACTATCAACTAAAACTATGCCTTTCAGTCAGTCTCTCAATGATAAGAAATATGTAGGTTCAAATCTTCATCACCTGCATCTACAAAACCTCACGATCGTCGGTCTTGGTACCGGGTCCGATTATAATGCCTTTATTTGACTTTCGACAAAAGCTACACCTATTAATTTGCTGCCAGATACTGGCAGCAATATATGCCTCGAACTGGTGATCATTCTCGGTCACGAATCTTTAGCAATTATTAACACAGATCTCAAACGAAGAAAGTAATGTTCAACTGACCTTTCTATCTGGATGATGTCGTGAGCTCCTCTCAAAACCTGGTCACCTCTACAGCATCGCTCACCCAACGTCGTTTTCGTGCAGGATTAAATTGTTAGAAAAAAAAATTGCTTTCTTTTTCGTCTTCTGATCTGAAACTGCCGCCTACAACTAAAATACTCCAAATCTATCTAAGCTGGGTCTTATCCCACTTCTGAAGTGTTAAATAGGTACACCTTCAGGAATAAAATAAAACTTGAAATCACAACTTTACATTTACATTTATTTGTGCAGCGTTACCGCCTATCTAAGCGTTCAGAATGAAGAGAGCTCCCAATATGATTACCCGCCATTTTATACATTTACCCCCAGAAGCTGCTAATTAGACAATACCATTTAATTACACAATATTATACAAAACTAACTTAGCAATTATGGATAATTAAAATTAATATTTTTAGTACTCGATACAACACAAAACACATAGTTATCATGTCAATAATTATTACAACTAAATAGTGATGTTGAGTATGTTGGAGTAAGCGCCATCTATTGTGGGTCGTATTTGTAACAGTAGAATGAATAAATTATCTAAATTCTAAACCTTAAACACAAAATATAATGATACATTAGCATGGTCAGTATTACTCAATCACAAAAGATTAAGAAAATGCTCTCCAAGTTTACTTTTAATATTTTTCTTAGTTAAAATGCCAGTCAAATTAGACGGCAGGCTATTTATTAATTGGGGTATCATGTGGGTATTAGTGCGCTCACCGTAAGCGTTGTTAGCGCGCGGTACGACAAGCCGTTTCCTAGAAATTGCTCTAGTGCATACAGGATGTTGAATAGGTGTTTTTAAATGGTCATTGAAAAAATTTTCTTTTAATAAATTATAATGTACTTGCAATTGTATTGGCAACGTTTTACAGTGCTTAAAAAGCCCATTAGGGTTGTCCTGAAATTTTAATTTAATTTTATTTGAAACTATATTTTTCAATATTCTTAGTTTTAGTTGTAAGTTGTAAATTTGATCAAGATATGACTTATATGTTCTACCGTAACTTCTTAAACCGTATTGGACATGTGACTCCGCAAGTGCCTTATATAACATTATCTTTACTTTAAATGGAATGCGATTTTTTAATATAATGATGTTTGCCAGAAAATGTCTGAGTCTCGTACATACACGTTCGATGTGGCAACTCCAATTAATTTGCTGTCGATTTCAAGTCCTAAGTATATGTAGCTATCTACTATTTCTATTTTTGGACAGGAGCATATACCAGTGCTGTAGGAGTGCAGGCAAGTGTGGTCGTGAGCCACTATGTCTTTAAAACGGGATGGTTTACTGTATGGAGACTTGATTACTAGCAGTTTAGTTTTATTTGCGTTAAGCACCAGCCCAGCATCATGGCACCACCTTGTTAAGGCATCTAGATCCGATTGAAGAAGATTGCTAGCAGTTTGCAGACTTTGATTTCCTACAATAAGACAGGTATCGTCCGCAAATTGGTAACATGTGCTGTTGGTGATACAGTTACCCATATCGTTGACATAGGACAGGAAGTGCAAGGGACCTAATACCGAGCCCTGAGCCGTGCCCCCCTCCACTGACATGGGCTTACTGTATGTGTTGTCAACCTTAACCGAAAAAGTACGATTTTCAAGAGAGTTTTGGCACCAAGTCAGCAATGGGCCACGCACACATTTTTCTAGCTTGCCTACTAGTTGCTCATGAACAAGGGTATCAAAAGCACGAGTGAAATCAATGAACAGAACCAAGATATATCTTTTATCATTTAGATAACCATTAACTTTATCAGTAAAAGCGGACAAAAGATTTACAGTTCCTTTTCCCGATTGAAAACCAAACTGATTTGAGTTGATCACCGAGTGCTTTGTATAAAATCTGTGTATTTGCTCACATACGTACTTTTCTACGATTTTATCCAGTGAAGAAAGTAATGTGATTGGCCGATAATTTGTGTAATCATCACGTTTGCCTTTTTTAAAAATAGGTCTAACACATCCCTCCTTTAATTTGTCTGGATAATGGCCAGTTACAACACTGCAGTTGATCAAATCAGAGATAGTAGGAGAAATATAGTTGCCTATCGATTTAATATCAGAAATTGATATGTTATCTAAACCTGGAGCTTTATTTGAATTTAAGTTTTTAATTATTTTATGTATGCTTTTTGGAGTCGCTTTTTGAAATAGAATGCTGGAGTCCAAAGTTTTATTAGTGGTTTGGTTGAATAACTTAATTTTACAATTAGGAATTACATTTTTCACTGATTGATCAAAGTTAGTAGCAAAATTTTCGGCTATAGCTTTAGAAGTAAGTCCCTGTGCACTAAATGCCTTTAGAATAGATTCGTCTATAGAAATAGTCACTCTACCCATCATTGCGTTGATAATGCCATATAACTGCTTAATGTTCCTATAATTACTTTCTATTTGGTTTATATAATATTTATTTTTCTTAATTTCTATGACTTTATGAACTTTATTGCGTATTTTATTGTATTCTAATCTTAGCTTAGAATTTTCTGGATAATTCTTCCAATCCCGGTAGAGTTTGTGCTTTTTTTCACAGAGGCTGGTAACATTACCGTCAATCCAAGGCACTCCAAGCCGTTGGACTGACTTTCTAGTGTTTTTACAACTTCTAAATTCCGTGGCAGATTTTTTCGCATTTATGAAAGAATTATATAGGAAATTTATTATCTCATCTGCAGAATTCATAACTCCAGACCTTGACCAATCCACATTTTTTAATTCCCTATAAAAAATGTCATAATCCACAACATTTTTTACACCCTGTATACGCCTAGGCACTATAGCTGTAGGTTTGTCGTCAATGCAAGCGAAGACGACACCGCGATGATCAGCCAGTACGACATCGAGTACCGCCGAATACGGATGTTGCGTGGGAAATCGGGCGAAAATATGGTCTATACAAGATTTAGTGATAATGTTTTTTTTTTGTTTCAATTCTTGTGTAGTCCGATATTCCACACATAAGTCCGCGTTCGCTTAGTACTCCGACATAAGAATCTTTGTATGAAGTTGAAGTCTTTAAGTCAATGTTAGTATCTCCAATAAGTATAAAGTTTTGTTTCAAATCGAATTTGGAAATGCATTTACCCAGCTCAAAAGTGAATAAGTGTTTATTTGTACTTGGTGGTCTATAAACAGCACAAACAACTACACTTCTTTTGGAATCCAGTTTTACTATACCACACAGGCTCTCATATGTTTTGGTTACATGTTCAACTTCCGTGAATTTAAGATGATTCCGTACATAAATTATAATTCCGCCTCCTTTCTTTTTTCTCCGCAGTTGTGAGTGCAAGTTATAGCCAACCAATTGGTACAATTTGACAATATCACTAGAGATATTTGCCTCCGTTATTACTATCATATCTAGTGGACAGGTACAACTCTGAATGACTTGCTGCAATTTACAAAAGTGTTTCTTGGGTGATCTAATATTGAAATGTAAACATGACAGATTCAAATAGCTTTTAGGTGGTAGGTGTTGGAAAAAACTATTTAGAGAACTACAATTTGAAATTTCGTTCATTTGTGTTTCCATGTTATTTATTTTTTGAGAAAGTAATAAATGAAAAAAATAAATAAATATGCACAGTAGGCACCCAGTTAAGCACTACTTACAAAATAGAAGATGAAATGGAGGGCTTTTGCTGCTTCTGGGGATTGCATGGATTATTTTTTACAATTTCATCGATATCCTGTATTTTACGGATATAATAAATTTTACTATTACTAGTTTTTCGGGCACATACCTTTCCATTCTTACACCATACAAATTGACACGATTTATTTAACAATTGTACCTTTGCGTTGTATAAGAGGCTTTTTTGATGTTTAGTTAGAGCTTCTCTAATAAAAACACGCCCATCATTTTCTCCTTCATGACATCAGGCACCACCATTCCAACTGTAAAGCATTTATCCTTAGTAGCTTCTATCCACCGTTGCTGTATAATTTTAGATTTCAATTCGACTAGAATAGGTCCTGGTTTTTGTTTCGATCCTGGTAAACGCAGTGTTGATTGTACCTCATTTTTGTCCACATTTAATTTAGAACTGAGAGTTGCTACGATTTCGTTTACTGCGTTGGGTGATACTTCTGGTAATCCCGAGATTTCCAAAGAATTTAAGAGCGACTTTTGTTCAACATCCTTCATGTCTTGTTCCAGAACAGAAACGCGCAGTTCGAGATTTTTGTTTCGATTTATTAGATCATTGTTTTTATTTTCGAGCTCCTTGATCTTAGAATCTTTCTTTTTTATAGATTGCTCCATGGAAGAAAGTTGATCGGTTATAAAGTCGAGTGATTGTTCCATATGACCGATTTCTTCACGAAAAGTCTTTTTTACTTCACGACTAATATCCTGTATCAGCTTCTTGGCATCAATAAGTTGGGCTTGATCCGCTTCACAGTCATCATCATCGTCACCATCGTCGTCGGCTGCGGGAATGACAAAGGATGACCTCCGAGAGATGTTTTTGAGACAATCTTCACAGCTCCACTCTATACCGGGCGAGTTCATCACGGTCTTCAATTGCTTATTTGACATCTTTGAACATGCAGAATCAGTGTGAATACATACATCGCATCTGCTGTACTCTAACCCCGGCATTTTTTTGGTTATGTTTTTTTTTACATTTTGTACACTTTTTCACAACCATTTTACTGGCGGGTATTTACAACTTTTTAACAGTGATCACGCGCACGTCCTTCCTTGTAGATGACAACTTGACAACTTGATTCGACTCCACCGTGGTGGGGAACAGAACAAAGATGGCGCGTAACCAAAAATCGTGACGTGACGTGACGCAAATTTTTTTCCAACGCCGATAAAGAAGTTTCACTTCAAAAACAAATCGTAAAATGTGGGCGTAAAATATGCTTCTACCTACGCCTTTTGATACAAAAGCGTGACTAATGTATAAACCTACAAAAGTAATAGGGGAAAGGGTTTGCTTGTTTCATGCAACCGCTGGAAATGTCTAATTAAGGTAATTTTGCGAACGCTCAGATTGTGGAATGATCACTAAGCCTCGGTTTTCCCAAACGTTTATAGTATGGAGTTCTTTAAAAGGGGTCTTAGAAGGTTCTTCAAGGGTCGTAGGAAGGTCGGAGAAGAGAAGAAGGAGTAAAGACCGCCTCTGATGAAGCAAAAGTTTAGAGGCTACGGTGCCCACAGCTAGTCAGGTGGGGCCGTAAGCTTGTCTGCCACCTTAGTAGTATAAAAAAAATACAAATAAGTTACACCCAATATTGTAGGAAGTTTATTTCAAGTCCAGAATTAGCTCAACTGCTTTTCGCATATGAAGGGCAAGTAGACTGTGCATGGCATGTCAGATAAAAGGCCAGTGTTCTTAATGACTCCGCAACCGAAGTGCTTCTGCTGTACTGCCCACAAGTTGTATATATTATCTATATCTTCACCTGAAACAAGGAGAACTTGGTAGAGTGCTCAGCGTGGGCCCAGCGGCGTCAGGTCCCCGTGGAAAGTCTGGACGTGGTCATTCCTTCAGTGGAGACCATGGCGTGAGTCATGATCTCCAGCGGAAGTAAGTAGGACGCCGCCACGTCTTTCTGGTGGCGGCGGGGAGGGATCGAGAGATAACTCTCCCATCCGAGTATCGCAGTCTGCGTTGAGGGCACCGTAGACTTGGCTTCAAAGACGGTGGATGGGCTTCTCGCCATCCTTACAGAAGCAGGTTCAAGACGGGGGCGTGGCATGAGGCTCCCACAGACGCAGGATGGTACCCGAACTCCTAGGTGAGGCCGCGGTAGTAGCCAGAGTCTGTTGCGAAACCTGGGGCATACTCCTAGGGCTTACCCGAGGCTCCCAACCGTAGGCAATGGTAAGGCACGTGTGGGTTTACTCGGCAAGAGTCCAGCATAGCATCCATGAGCAAATTCCTCACGTAAAAAACAGGTAGTTTTCAAACACCTTACCCAAAACACTTTGCCATTTATTGTCATCACTCCCAGATACTTCTTCCAGGCCTATATAGAACTTCATTTCATGAACATCGTCTGAGAAAAGTATTTTCTTGATAGTCACTGCTGCCAATTCATCATTGATGACAGCTCGGTATCCACCTTCAACACTACAGGTTGAGTTGGCCTCTTGCCAGGTGATTTCTAAAGATCTGTACCTATGTCTACACCGGTTGAATAATAAACCGAGCCTCAAAAGCTTTTAGTTTAATAACTAAGCCACGCGAAAATGAACTAGCCTCTAATATACTAATTCATCCTCTTTACAAGGTCACCTAAACATTATAAGTATCAAATCAAGATCAATAATTATTTTAACTTGTCCTGCGTATTTATATATTAACACCTAATTTAGCCACAGATTTTACATGTATTCACCATTTTATATTTCACAGTTTTAAATCGAAAGCTTTAAAAAAAATTATAATTTAAGCCTCCACAGACAACATCAGTTTTTATAAATTGTAAAATAAATATATCACATTCTTTTTTCATGAAGCGCAAACGCAAGGTTAGACGTAAGTGCACAGAACGACAGCGACGGGCCATTTGCATCAATGAGAGACCGCTATTTGATATCACTTTGTAACTAAAGACAGATTACGCTTACCGAACAAGAAAGTATAAGACAAAAGTATGAACAATCATATACTTATTCAAAACATCTCATACATTGCTTGGACGGGGCGTCTGGAGTGTGTGTGGGGCAGGTATTCCTTAGAATGCATAGGTTTAGAATATCTGAATTATAAAGACTGCAGGTAACACATAATCTATACTTATAATAAAACTGTTGAGGGTCGAGAGTCTGTACATGGAAGATATTTTGAAAATTTTAATTGGGGGGCATTCTCTAATCGATACTGAAGCCGAAAATGTAATTTAAACTTTTCATGTCTGTCTGTCTGTCTGTATCCCGAATAAGTATCACGCTGAAACTACTGAACCGATTTGAATGATACTTGGTACATTCCGAGCTTATAGTCCGAGAAAGGTTCTAGGATACTTTTGATCTCGAAGTTTTGCGCGGTTCCTGCGGGAGAGGGGATGAAAGATAAAATGGTTTTTCAGTTATAATTTCTCAACGCGTGATGCGATTTCAAATATTTTTTTAGTATTGGAAAGGGAGTACTTTAAGAATTTTTCGACCCAAGTTTCAAGATTGAGGGGTTCGTAGTTCAGAAATTAGAGGCATCTCAACTTTCGCCAAACCTAGAATTCAAGGGTTCCTTTGAATGAGAGGGTAAATCTAAACCGGCGTGTTGGCTTAATCATAAAAGAGCTTAATGAATAAGGCTGTTGTAAAACAATTCTTCAATTGAATTATTTTACAACAGCCTTAATAATTAAGCTCTTTTATGATTAAGCAAACAGGGCCGTTTCACACGGTGCTTGACGAGTCTGATGAAGAATTATCTCTCCTTTCGTGCACATTTTGTGACGTAAACGAAGTTGCGAGGGTCAGCTAGTAATAAACAAAAGCATTTATGCCCGAAGGTCTGTCCCACGCTCCCGTGTTGAAACGGACTCGCTTGTCCCTTTCCACCAGATTGTGACACTCCTCACAGTCGGCTTAACGTGCCTTGCAAGGCAAGAAAACTCTCGCAAATCAAATGTTACAAAGTGGACACCCATCCGAGCACCAGCAATAGCGGTAGTTGCTTACTGCAGTGATCGTATACAAAAGGCTGAGTCAGTAGCTACAAGTGGTTCTAGCTATTTAGGTATTATTAGTGGCCATAATTTGATTTTTGATGGCAATTCTACTTAACTTTGAAGATCCATTAACGTGGGACGAGTTATATTTTAAACATGCTGAATTAAGAAATTAGAAGCTATAATATTAATAAAGAATATCTATTTTGATGCCATTTTTTAGTAATTATGAAGTTTACTGTTTGATTGCATGTTACAAAATTAGATGCTAAAAATAATTACGATGCTGAATTATATTAACAGTGGCTAATAAAGAAATTAAATGGTGGCTATAATCTATAAATCCTGACGCTCATTAATTGTGGCTGACTTATTAATTTGGGGGGCAAAGTATTTTTTCGGAGGCCAATAATGCTATTAAAAAGAAGTTCGTTAAATTAGCACCCTTTAGGTAATATTAGTGGCCAAGATTGGCTTTTGATGGCAATTTTACTTAACTTTGATGATCCATTAATGTGGGACGAGTTACATTTTAAACATGCTGTATTAGGAAATTAAAAGCTACAATGTTAATAAATAATGTCCATTTTGATGCCATTTTTAGTAATTTAGACGTTTACTGTTGAAATGCATGTTACAAAATTAGATGTTAAAAAATAATCACGGTGCTGAATTATATTAACAGTGGCTAATAAAGAAATTAAATGGTAGCTATAATCTATAAATTCTGACGCTCATTAATTGTGGCTGACTTATTAATTTGGGAGGCAAAGTATTTTTAGTGGGCCAATAATGCTATTAAAAATAAGTTCGTTTAATTAGCATCCATTATTTATTAATAATTTAGCTTATAATTTCCTAATTCAGCATGTTTAAAATGTTACTCGTCCCACATTAATGGATCATCAAAGTAAAGTAAAATTGCCATCAAAAAGCAAATTATGGCCACTAATATTACCTAAATACCTAGAATCACTTGTAGCTACTGACTGTCTTTTGTAAACGATCACTGCAGTAAGCAACTACCGCTATTGCTGGTGCTCGAATGGGTGACCACTTTGTAACATTTGATTTGCGAGAGTTTACTTGCTTTGAAAGGCACGCTAAGCCGACTAAATGGGGTGTCACAATCTGGTGGAAACGGACAAGCGAGTTTGTTTCAACACGGGAGCGTGGGACAGACCTTCGGGCATAAATGCTTTTATTTATTATTATGTGTTACCTGCAGTCTTTATTATTCAGATATTCTATACAATACCTGCATTCTAAGGAATACCTGCCCCAGACTCCAGACGCCCCGTCCAAGCAATGTATGAAATATTTTGAATAAGTATATGATTGTTCATACTTTGTCTAGGTGTTTTACAAAATTCCTAGGGATTGCATAGAATACCTGCTAGTACACCGGCAATGTGTTAAAAAATGGGTCTAGGGTCACAATAAAATTGTAAATACCGCAAAATTATAAACTAGCGAGAAATTATAAATTGTAACATAATGCAAAATATTAAATTTTTGACATCTGTTGCTCGGCGGTCGCTGCCGCAGCATGCTCGCTTCACTCACTCGCCTTCGCGCGTTAGTGGTAACTGTTCCAACCTAACGTAAATAAAAGTGAGTACTTTACCTCATTAATCGTGAATTTATGACGACATTATCCACGTGTTCACGTGTATAATGTTATTAAGTTTAGTATTTGCTTTCTTGACCTCACTTTCTTGTTCGGTAAGCGTAATCTGTCTTTAGTTAAACGAAAAAAGAATGTAATATATTTATTTTACTCGTTAAGTTATAAAAACTGATGTTGTCTGTGGAGGCTTAAATGATAATTTTTTGAGGCTCTCGATTGGAAGCTGTAAAATATAAAATGCTGATTACATGTAAAATATGTGGCTGAATGAGTAAATTAGGTGTTAATATATTAATACGCAGGTCAAGTTAAAATAATTATTGTTGATCTTTATTTGATGCCTATAATGGAATGTTTAGGTGGCGTTGTAAAGACGACGAATTAGCATATTAGAGGCCAGTTCATTTTCGCGTGGCTTAGTTATTAAATGAGAACCTAAATGCCATGACCGATAAAAACTTTATACCCCAAAATATTCTATCGTGGAAAGTGAAAACAAGGTTGAATAAATAGCTCCCCCTAACTAATATCATTGAGGCTTACAGAAAATACATACATACCTACTTACATATGATCACGCCTTTAATCATCGAAGGGGTAGGCAGAGGCATATTATATACCCACATTTCACCTTTGAGATTTTGTCCCACGTAATAGGTGGTGAGCCGTATTGCCGTGTTGAAACGGACATGCGCAGGGTGTGACTGCTGTTGAAATTTTTCAAGCCGCATATAAAGGCCTTCAACTTGGCTTAACGACTGCCATTTTAACGTGCCTTACAAAGCACGGCAACGCTCAAATAAATGTCACATAGTGGTCACATGGACGGTCACTCATCCAAGGACTGGCCATTGTGAAAGATGCTTTTTTTTTATACCACTAAGGCGGCAGACAAGCATACGGCCCACCAGAAGGACCGGTGGTCACCGCAGCCTATGAACGTTTGCAACACCAGAGGCGCCACACTCGCGCTGCCGACCCTGTAAAAACCTTCTAAGACCCCTTTTGAAGAACCCCATACTGTAGGCGTTTGGGAAAACCGAGGCAGGGAGATCATTCCACAACCTAAGCGTGCGCGGAAGAAAACCCCTATCGGATCTAACCGTGCTGGAACGCTCCGGACGCAGAGTGTGAGGATGAACTCCTTGTCTGTGGCGAGCGGTGCGGTGATAGAACGTAGCCGTGGGCATCATATCAAACAATTCCTCAGAGCACATACCATTGTACAGTAGGTAGAACACGCATAAGGAGGCAAAGTAAGCTGCTTACTGCAGTGATGCCATGAGGACAAAAATTGTAACATAAATGCAGTACCTAAATGTTTATTTCACATTGTCGAATGTTCCAGAACTATTTTTCACACACGAAGGAATAGTGATTGTCACAAGGTACGTCGTCGAGTTCCCCTGTATACTTCAATACGCCGCACTTGTATTTGTTTGTATGTGTGTCAGCCCACACGTGATATAAATCTTTTATCTGATCACCTGAAAAGAAAAAGATGAGTAAAATAAAAATATAACATAAAAGATAATTTTGAAAACCATAAATATGCTAACTAGGGAATGCAATACCGGGATACCGGGATACCGGGATCCCGAAATACCGGGATCCCGCATCATTTTTGCGGGACCAGTCCCGCACGTAAATCGTGCGGGATCCCGCGGATGAGCGGGACTGTGCAAAGGTAAACGCCATGTGTTGTTCTGTAAGCGGAAGCGCGTAAACTGATTCAGTATGATTAAGTTTTTTGTAATTGTGACTTGTGACGTAAGATATAACCTAATAACGTACTTATTTGTTTTTAGTGATTTAATCAGGGAGATTTGACTTTTCATGTACTATAAACAGTTAGAAAAGTATTCAATTATCTCGTACATTGCTTGCTGGCTATCTGACATGTAAAGTTAGGAGTCGTTTGGCAGACAAGAATTTTGACATGCTATGTTTTTGCGCAGTTTTAAAGTAATGCCAAAACTACCCATTTTATCTGCTTCTAATAATTTGCAGTCGGTATTTTATTACTTATATGTATATCCGTTTAATAATCTCAATACATAAGTAATATTCAATAATTTATTTTTCCTTGTGGCCCCGCGTACTCAGTGTTCTGTAAAAGATCACTGCAGTAAGTTACATTTACTATGGCCGGTCCTTAGATGGGTGACCACTTTGTGACATTTATTTGAGCGTTGCCGTGCTTCGGAAGGCACGTTAAGCCGTTGGTCCCGTTTCTCAGTAAAATGGGTTGAAGGCCTTGAAAAATTTCAACAGCAAGCAATCGCAACCTGCACCTATTCATTTCAAGACTGCAATACGGCTCACCCCATATTACGTGGTAAGGGACGAAACCAATCTTGAAAGGTGAAATGTGGGTATAAAATATGCCTCTGCCTACCCCTTCGGCGATTAAGGCGTGACTATTTTTCAGTTATAGATGCATGTATGATGTAGAATTCTATACTTTTCTCAATGACTTTCAGAAATATGCGGGATCCCGCAAATACCGGGATCTCGCGGGATTGAGATCCCTCAGTCCCGCATATACCGGGATTTCAATTGCGTTGCGGGATTGCATTCCCTAATGCTAACTCAATCACAAATTAAATGCGAAAAAATTTTGGTAATAAAATCTCAGTAACCGCTTAACCGATTGCAATGCAGTTTTCTTTACTGCGTTGCGATTTGCTCCACTTAACATTTAGTGTTTTTTTTATCTCAATCGGTTCACAAATAAAAGTTATCTAATATATAAAATTCTCGTGTCACAGTTTTCGTTGCCATACTCCTCCGAAACGGCTTGACCGATTCTCATGAAATTTTGTGAGCATATTGAGTAGGTCTGAGAATCGGCCAACATCTATCTTTTGACCGGGAATAATATTCCACGCGGGCGGAGCCGCGGGCGTCAGCTAGTATCAATATAAAGATAATGCAGCGTACGAAATCGCGGGCTACAGCTAGTCAGTAATAATCTCACCATTCACACTACGCCAGCTATCGTTTCCAGTCTCATCTCTGAGTCCAACCCAATCGTAAGACCCATCCGAGTCTTTATATATCGTAGTGACCGTGTCTGCTTCAGCACTGTCGTTGAGGATGACCAGGTAAGCACCTTCCGCAGTACACGTGGAGCGGGCTGTGTCGAACGTCGCTTTATCGTGGAGTTTGTAACAACCTGTTGTGTACTGTTTGTATCCTGCAAGCAATGCATAGCCAATTAGAATACATACTTACATAATATACAGTAACCGGCAAACTTCTTGAGCAACGACCTTTAATTAATTGATCTCTTTTCTCTCTATACCACCAACTAAAAAGTTATCAATATCAATATCAATCAATCAATCAATACATATAATAAAATCGTAACATGTCGCTGTCTGTACCTGGAAGATAAATAAGCAAAAATATTATAGGGGGACTTTATGAACGCAATAGAACCCAAAACAATGATTTTTAGAATTTTTGTCTGTTTGTCTGTATGTCTGTATATCTGTTTGTCTGTACATTTGTGCACGCTAATCTCAGTAACCGCTTAACCGATTGCAATGCGGTTTTCTTTATTGTGTTGAGGTTTGCTCCACTTAACATTTTGTGTTTATTTCATGTCAATCGGTTTATAAATGAAAAAGTTATATCACTTTAAAGAATCGGACATAGACATATGAATCTAAAAATGGGTAAATCTAAACGGGCGTGTTGGCTTAATCATAAAAGAGCTTAATGATTAAAGCTATTTTAAAACAATTCAAACAGGGCAGTTTCACACGCTAGTTGATGAGTCTGCTGAAGAAATACCTTTCCTTTCATACACCTTATGTGACGTAAACGAAGTTGCGGGTTTAGCTAGTTAGCTAATACAATAAAATGACAATAATAAAAAAATTGCATTTTTCAATGACTCAATATTTTTGCACGTAAATGTACATGCGCAAACTTTCTCCCACCACCTCACGCGATACTCAAGTTGTTTGCCGCGCACTGTACATATAGTCTCAACTTTATCCATGTAGGCAGAGGCATAGTATACGCCCACATTTCACCTAATAGTTTTATTTCCCACGTAATAGGTGGTGAGCCTATTGACTTGTTGATACGAACAGGCGCAGGTCAATACGACCTGCAGTTAAAAAATTTCAAGCCGCCTATAAAAGCCTTCTACTTGGTTTTACGACTGCCATTTTAGTGGCAACCGGGTTTCATTCGAAAGTGGCCTCTTAAGACACCCTCGGAATAAATTGGCGTGGCAATATTTTGGACTCTATCCCGTTGCCAAATAGGGCCCCGTTGCCACAAGGGAGATGTAAGTTAGTAAGATATTTATGTAAGTAGGTACTTATTTATATCAAAAAACAAATAATGTTACCGTTTTGCTCGCAGTTTAGTTTGGCTTGGTCTTCCGCAGCTCTTCCGTCGATAGTACCTGTAATACACCAATAGATAAATCTATACTAATACTAGCTGACCCGCGCAACTTCGTTTGCGTGATAAATCAAGAACCCCTCGACCGATTTTGTGCAAACTTCACATAAACCATCTACTAAATAGTCCGAACAAAGCCTAAACATTTGGTTAGGATAGGTGAGCCCGATCTCGAGTTATAAAATTACAACGAAAAGTGGCATTGATTTTTATATATATAGATTATAAAGAGAAAAGATTTGTTTTTTGTTTTGTTTGTTTGTTTGTTTGTTTTTCTTTCACTGTTGGAAAGCTACACTCTTTGCGGTGAACATAGGCTATATTTTATTCCCGTATTCCCACGGGAACGGGAACTACGCGGGTGAAACCGCGTGACGTCCGCTAGTACACAATAAACATACAAAATATCTCATCATATCTCACACGACGAGGAACTTAACCTTTTTTCGTGGGATACTCGATTCTATATACATAGTACGTTTTAGGTACTATGTATACTGGGTGTAACAAAATTGACTCCCAATATAGAATCAAAATAGTTCAATGAGAGTATGATAAAAGAACTAATAAAACTATACTCTGCAATGTTACTGTACTGCAATGTTAATATAACAATTCACCGAACAATGTTACTATAAGTAGCATTATTAGTACTCAAGTTGTACCTTATGACTTCAAAGTCGAAATGACCCCGCTGTACCTTAACGATAGTAAAATGTCGTAAATTGGTTGATAGCGGTAAACTGACCATTGATAACAGAGAACTCTTTGCTCTTGGTTATCAGTGAACATAACGATTTGTATACCTAATCTAACGCAAAACAAGTTTTTTTACATCACATAATCACGGCTGTTAATAAATGACATAAGTTTTTAGCACTTACTATAAAATAAAAAAAAAACCTGCCCAGTGCGCACTGAGAATTTCGGACCAAAATCGGCAAAAGAATTACATATTTGTTGTATTGGAGCTCAAAATAAATATTATTGTTCTGTTTTAAGTATTCGTTGTTATAGCAGAAACAGAAATACATCATCTGTAAAAAAATCAGTTGTCTAGCTGTGACGGTAACGAGATGCAGCTTGGTGACAGACAGACCGACACCCGGACAGCCAAGTCTTAGATCCCTTTGGGTAGAGTGAGGTAGAATATTATTAGCTCTCAAAAATAGAATATTCAAAAATCGGCGAATAGTTGAATACATAGCGACAATAACCAAAACACAAATTTAGAGATATAACAGATGAAAATCTCATGTACTACCCGTTCGCTCTAAGTTTGCAGCTCGCTTCCCATATTACGCCTCTACACTTTCCTCTACGCCTGCGGCAAACTTAGAGCGAACGGGCTGTATGTACTTTTTTTTTTCACATCTACTCTCTGCTACGCACACTCGCGCACAAATCCTTCAAATCACAAATTACTAACAGGAAGGACAGTGGGGATCTGTAGGGAGTTCTTTTTCCCAACGGACCCCACGTACTTAGCAAGGGGTCCCTTGGACATGAAATTATCAAAGACTTCTATATAAACTGAGGTAGACATACCCTACGCACCGATTTTTGAAACCTATAAACTGAGCTAATTAGCAGCGTTGCTCGCACTGTAGTGAGTCAAAACTTCGAGAGTACTCGGCTTGCAATCGGTGTCCATACGCCTTCTCTTTTACTCTTGTTCTTTTCGTATATTGCTATTGTGGTGGTGACAATTACGTAAATATTATTTATAAGTGAGTGTAGTCTTAGCAATGTGTGTGTTTGAGGATTGCTTTTGAAATCTTGTTTGTTAGAGTACGGCGTGTCTACCTCAGTTTATATAGAAGTCTTTGGAAATTATCTACAGTTCCCAACAAACCCCGTGAGGGGACAGATACTCGGCTCAAGGTCCGTTGGTAATAAATCCAGTGAACTGAGCGGTGTCTATGTGTGCGTAGTAATTTAGTACTATATGTAGGTTTCCAACTGTACTATCTCTAATTTGTGACTAAACTTACCGACTATCCCGGTCAGCAGCAAGGCACACACAATCAATTTAACCATTTTTATGTGTTAGCGCTATGAATTAAGTTATACAACTGGCGGGAAACCAGACCAGTTAAGTATGTTTATATTATATTAATATTATAGTATTGATGGATATAAAAATAGAGTCATTAATTCATTATCATAGTAATTTGGTACGATCTGCTTGCGCAACGTGACAACGAGAGTACATGGGAAATAGACATAGCATGTTTGCTCTATATGTCCTTAAATTATAGAGTACTATATTCTAAGTCATGTCATAGTTCGTGTTGGTCTATGGCCTGGCTCACGTGTCTTTCTCTTCTAAGGGCCTGTGCCCACCAAAAGTTTGATTAATCTAAAAGAAACACCACGCTAGTTGTTGAGATAACAAAATCTGATTGGTGGACTTGACAAGTCAGTTGAAATGTGAATGAAAGTAGCTACAAGTGTGCGTGCTTTCTTTGCACGTGTGTGTGCATCGACGTGTATGCACACAATGAGACATGTCAAGACGTATTTCCCATCTCAGGAGTCAATTACAATGCCGGGGTGTTAAAAGCAAAGCTCACACGCCACAGAGGCAGTAAATATTATTTATATTTATTTAAATAATAACAAAAATATTGGATTTTAATTAATTTACATTTCCAAATTCATTAAAATTCAATAGATTCTCGATGAGACTAATAAAGCTGGAGTAGGTTTTAATTTCTTTTATATTTTACCTTGTTTTTGATAAACAAGGTAAAATATAAAAGAAAGAGTAGCTTATTTCACAGTGACAAGGTTTTTGTTTTTTTTGAACTACGTCTTAAAAACAAAGTGTCCCGCTCATGTCAACGTCGCCGCCGTTGTCGCCCTAACTGACAGCGTTACTTGATACCCTCATTTTTTATCCAGCGCCATCTTTAAAAAGAAGCTTATTAAATTGATAGCATTTTTGTTATAAATTGTTGATGACAAACGTTATACTTACCTACTACTGCTCGTTCGCTCTAACTTTGCCGTTCGGCTCCATACTAAAGTCGAATTTTTGATTAGACGAAGTAAATTGACAGCAACTAATGTCACTTCTTCTTATAATGTTGCGTATTTTCTATGACGAAGTGACATTAACTACTGTTAATTTACTTCGTCTAATTAACAATTCGGGTATACGCCTCTACGCCAGCGGCAAAGTTAGAGCGAACGGGTAGTACGTGCTTTTTTATTTCCCTGAGAATTTGTCGACTAAATAGTTAATTAAAAGACCAGAAAAATCGTCAAACTGTTGTATAGAGCGCCCCTCCCCGCCCCCCGCTATATCCTCCATATCCTGTTGCTATAGAGCGGCAACAGAAATACCTACATCATCCGTGACAATTTCAGATTCTCGAGCTATCACGGTTCCTGAGATGATGACGACTTTACCCTTTTTTTTTATTTACGTGAGGGAAAATTCTTTGGGTACGAAACTTTAAAAATAGCTTATTAAACTTCTTCTCCTATTAACCTTTCATCCACTAACAAACTTTTGAAAAGGGGTAAAGTACAAAATTTTCTCTTCACGTAATATTAAATTGATATTTGCCATGAGTGACATTCACAAACTAAACAATTATAGTTTCGGGGCTGCCCAACTAGTTTCAAACTTAACGGAGGTCCTATATCAAGGAGATGTCAACCTACATGACACTGACGACAACTTTTTGGCAACTCAGCAACTTATATTGAGAAACTACTCACCTAAATTAGGGCACTTTAGTAGCCTAAGTGCGAGGCCGCATCTGCGTTTTTCCGCGGCGGTTTCTAACCTCAAAATGTCATCAAACTGTCAAAATCAATGAAATCAAGTCAATGTTTTGACATTTTGAGGTTAGAAACCGCCGCGATAACCGCAAATGCGGCCTCGGCCTAACCCAAATTATTTTGTAGCCTACGTAGGTATGTACTATCGAGCTCATAACTGCAATAGCACAACAACGCTCATTATGGTGTGGCGTGCGTTCGGGCTGGTGTTGCGTTTAGATACATATAAGTGTGTGTGTTTAATGTTACAATGCTACCATCAACACGACGCGACGCGTTATAGCGTAGATTAGAACAGCAAAATATGATTAGTTCGTGCTAGACAAAGATAACGATATTTATTCATTTTTATAACTGTATTATTCTTTACAACTGCTGTGAGTCATTAGATACTTATACAGTAATTTAACAACCTAGCTAATTAACTGATAGCTAAGTGGCTGAAGCAAGATACTATTAATACACAGTGATTAGAGATATTCTTGGTTCGATTCCAGCTTATAACGATTTATTTTTATATTTAAAACAAATATATAATTTAAATTTTTGATAAAGTAATTTTGCATGAAATTTCTAATAATAATTCTACTTAAGAAACATATTTTATTAATCAACCTGATATTAATTTATAAAGGAAACACAAAAAGTGTTTTTGCAAGATCGTAGGATACGAACCATCAACCTTTGCATTTCCATTCCATACTAGAACCACTCGGCCACGGGTTGCTTAAGTAGTAACAACGAAATTATCGATAATTATTCCTACGGAAGAACAATTTATATATATGTGTGTGTGAATTGTCTTAAAAGAAAAAGGTCACAAGTAGCGCTAGAATGTTGACGACATAGTTACGTAGGATTGCTACTGCAGTTATGAAGCTCGATAGTACTATATCAATAAATTTAGGTTTTTCTTTTTTTTTATATTTAGCTCGCCAAGTTGACGTCGTACGACGTAAGCCGTGGCGCATCTAGCGATTGGGGGCCAGTCTCACACTCTGCAAGACTTTCGACAGTGGTCCTCAAGTTGGCGGCCCTGTGATGTGCCTCTTCACGCTCCTCTTGAAGAACCCGGGATTGTAAGATGAGAGTTTCCATACCCAAAGGGTTAAAGCGAGACCTATTAATGAGACTTCACGACTGTCCGTCTGTCGACAAGTCTCTGTCAGTCCGTCAGGAATCGTGATAGCTAGAACGCTGAAATGTTCACTGATGATGTATTCCTGTTACCGCTATGACTACAAATGCATCAATTTAATTAGAAAAATAAAATTAAGGGGGCAACAAAGGAGTTTTTTTTTTGTCGTTTTAAGGGACTAGGATCACATTGTTGTCCGTAAGTATGGTGTTAATGATACAGAATTATTTCAGATCAAAGTTGAATGTTCAGAAGTGTTCAAAAGTGCTCAGAACCAAAGATAATAATATATAATAGTATTACATACAGATCGGCAACTCCCTGTCGCGCCACAGCTGTCAGTAGAGTTGACGTGCGCGTTGACGGACAATTTGCTTACATTTTATTGATCACACGCACACATTCAAGCTCGAGTTTCCGCCCTGTGTCAGAACTTAAAGACAGAACATCATAACAAGTGACACGAACTTTAATTAAACCCTGCGGCACACATGCACAAACATAATACCTACTACTACGATCAGGAACTTCCCACTTCCCGAACTGAGATCGGTAGCTCACCCGACTTCACAGAGCTTTGAGTGGTTCGTTGATCAATAATAAATAGGCTTTAAGGTCCCTACCACGTCCTTAATTGGGGTCCGGATGTACTGGGAGTTACTGGCGAAATAATAAAGGTGGTTAATGAAATACGTTTGTTTATTCCGAATTAACCCACCTACGAGAACCTCTCGTGCCGAGCTGTGCGCAGTAACTTGCTCGACCCAGTCATACATCACGCTTACATGCAAAAGTGCTTAATAGCAATCTTTCATACAATAGAGTCCCTACAAGGTGAATGAGAAGAAACCACCATGCACCATTGAATTATATTATTTATTTCATTAACAGTTCATAAATTGTGTTTGATATTAACAATTTAAATGCACATAAAATTATACAGAAATTACAACTAATGTCAAGAAAACTAATTTTATGTAAAATTAAAAGAGATTTTAAATAAAAAAAGAATATAGAATATAAAGTCATAATAACAATAATTGCAAAAATACCAAAATCATGTCAACAATGTCAATTCACAAATACAAAATGAAAATAAAACCCTTTGATTAGTCACTATGACACAACAATCAAAGATAGTTTCAATCATAGATTTAGAATTTTTCGCTACTCTCTAAATCAGGGGTTCCCAACCTTTTCGTGGTCAGGGACCACTTTTATATTTTTCTTGTTAACAGGGACCACTATAAAGGCATAATTTAAACAAACTGTGATAATCAATCTGAAGCTTAAAAAACGCAGTAGGAAATTGCATAAACATTTATTAATGTGTTTCTGACTTGCATCTTCTTCACGAGATCTGCTAACCTAGGACTAATATTGTTATTCAAAGCTACATGCAAATCATCACTTACTTTCAAACGATTCCTCGCCTTGTTTTTAATTTCCAACTAAGCAGAAAACCTTGTTCACACAAATAAGCGTTGAGAAAACTATAAAATAGCGAAAGGCGATTTCTCGGAGTTTCGTATAAGAAATTGCTTTTAAACACCAAACCACTCAAGTGAATTTGTAGTGTTCTTCCTGGATTCCTTCATTAACTTCACCAGTGTCCGTGCTGGTACTATTCCACTTCATCGAGGGGTGAAGAGACACCACCGTCTACACCGGCTTCTGTGAAAGAACGGCGAGCAGCTAACTCGCCGCTCTCACGGTCATGGTGGACGACCGTGCCACCGACTACGGAACTCGGAAGGAAGATTTCTCTCCCGCTGCATTCTTCGCGAGCATGACTTGCTCGCAGAAAGACACAGTTACGTTACACTTTCTCCCGTTGGAGACCAGAGCCCTTAACATGGTCTCTAGCGTGATAATATTCACGCCCAGGCCCGCAACGAGGTCTTGTCGCTACTATGCCCATGTAGTGCTGTGTCCCCGCTGTAGATACTTACCGAAGCACCCGTGCCTGGTAAACATCTGTGACACTCGGTAGGTGAGGCTGCCATGGCGCTCGTCTCATTAGTGGTGAGTCCTCACTTTGGTAGCTCAAGTCGGACCTTCCATGTCTCCATGAGCTTCTGGCGAAACAGGGATCACTATGCCTCTATTTCTTTGGGCACAGGCCTGTGGTCCCGATCCAGCGCCTTCATGTACCATTGATACAACGACGCAAGAGCCCTGTTTTCCAGGTCCCATGGAGGGGTCTTGGCTAGGAGACATGCCGCCTCAACGGATATCGTGCGGTACCCTCTCTTGACGGCCATCGCCTTTAGCGGGCTATGCAGTCTAGCCACGTTGACGGTCGTCAGGGCCTCCGCCCATACAGGGGTCCCTTATAGTGCCATACTCCGCACGACCCCGAAGGTCTCTTGCAGGGAGCATTGGGTACTCTTATGTTGGGTACCAACCGCGAGAGCGCAGCTGTTGCCCCATCTGTTTTAAGACTTAACTTCTGAAGTGGCGTCGCTCTGTTATGATACGCTCAAAGAGCTAGCAAACCTCGACGAGGAACAACATCGGTCGGTACCCCGATGGGCCCGGCCTTTCGGATCAGAACCAGTTTCGCACACTTTAGGCTTTAGGAAACTGGTCTTGAGCAAAGATCCACGCTCGGCCTGGAAACACATTCGATGCGGACCACTGGTTGGGAACCACTGCTCTAAATCTATGGTTTCAACAAATTGTAACGGAGGAATGACGGTTACATTCTATCACCTTGCGTCTGGCACGTTGGAGCATGGTAACGGATTTCTTTCACGCACGTTTAGTATGAGAAATGATCTCTTGGTTTTCCCAAACGCCTAGGCTCTTGCAGTCGACAGCGCGAGTGTTGCTCCTCTAATGTTGCAAACGTTCATAAGCTACGGTCACCATAATCTTTTCGGGTGAGGCCGTAATATTATCTGCCACCTTAGTATTATTAAAAATATCAAATCGAACTCTTCAACAAAATGATTGTGGGACAGGTAAGACTAAGACTATTGATATTGAGCAATCAGCTTGAACTCTTTACATCGTGACAGATATGACTGCCTCTGTGGCGCAGTCGGTAGTGTAACTGCCCAACGCGCTGGAGGTCCTGGGTTCGATTCCAGGATCGGTCCAAATATTTGTGTAATCCACTAATGTTTGGTTCTGATTTTGGATGTTTTCTATGTATCTTATGTATGTGTTTTACAAATATATGAGTATGTCTATCAGTCGGGTGTAGTGGGGCCCTACCAACACCTTCGGGGCCCAAGTCAACCTCACGTGCAAGCTCGTGCACCTGCTGAACAACGGACGAGGCTCTGACGGCGGCGGTCCATTTCAACACGGCGATAGGCTCACCACCTGTTACGTGGGACCGAATTGTACACGGTGAAATGTGGGCCGGTATAGGCCTCTGCCTACCCCTTCGGGGATAAAGGCGTGAGTATATGTATGTATGTATGTCTATCAGTCGTCTAGATTCCATAGCACAAGCCCTTTAGGCGCGATTGGTCCCATTCGCGATGGTCCGATGTAGCTTATATTAGCTTAATTTCGGATAGATAGTGTGAGATCCAAAAATATTTATTTTTTATTTATTAAAACACGAGTCGACCCTTTTTACACGAGACATCCTCAACACTGCTCGGCACTAAATCACTGTCAGTCAGGGCAAGCAATTTTATTCCTACGAATACGATGGTACCTGTTTGAGTCAGTTGTTTGATTAAAACATAAACGGCTTTATTACAAAACATGGTTTAACTATAGGATAAATTAAATATGATGAAAAATAATTGATAGAGCTTTCGTATCATTCTCACAAGTTTAAAAAGTCAGATCCTGAGGTTCTTTAGTATTGTTGACCAGGATTCCAGTGCCAGGTTGGATGATGATGATCATCATTATGATCATGATGATGATAATGGTGATGATGATGATAATGATGATGATAATGGTGATGATGATAATGGTGACGATGATGATCATGATGATGATAATGGTGATGATGATAATGGTGATGATGATAATAGTGATGATGATTACCATGATAGATGTCAACAATCCTTAATGGATCATCAAAATCAGATGAATGATGATATTCATTATGATGATAATAATGATGATGATGATATTAAGCATTTTTGACATCTATCGATTATTATTTTATTATTATTTAAAAAGGTTAACAATTTTATCTACACCAGCGACGTTTTAAATCGCGCCTAGTTTATTTAAGTGAGGAGCAAGCAACTCATGTCCATCTCCCTGTATCATCAAAATAGTATAGTATGACTTTTTAAAAAGATCTGGCTTGATATATTTTTTTTTAATTTGTAACAGCAAGTGCCAAGTTACCATATAATTAGCAAATAGTGTCGGAGTAACACTATAGGTACCCAATTTCATCAATGGGATCTGTTGAGTTTTAGTGGAATCTCATATCACACACTAAGTAAGCTGAAGCTTAGATCCATCTAGATCACATCGACTTTCAAACAAAAAAATTCACTCAAAATTGGTTCATCCGATCGGAATATACCTAAGAGGCCTTAATAAACAGAGGGCCTAAAAAGGCAACACTGTATGATATCATATTATGCACTGCTTCTGTAACGCAGTCGGTAGTAATACCGCCTGTGGCGCTGGAGGTCGTGGGTTCGATTCACAACGGAGACAAATATTTGTGTGACCCATAAATGTTTGTCTTAAGAGTCTGGGTGTTTCTGTATACTATGTATGTTTTTAAAAAGTATATACCTAAGTATTAATATCCGTGGTCTGATACCCATAACACAAGCAGGTTATTCCTTGCTTACCTTGGGATCAGATAGCGTTGTGTGAAATGTCAGTGAATATTTATTATTTACTTATATTATGAAACATAAAATGATTTGTGTTTTATATTTCAAATTATATGAATTGTATGTTGCATATTTTTAGGCCCGCAGACGGATACACAGATTAAGCTTCGTTAGTTAAAAATTAATGCTGATAGCTAAATCCCCACGTCTATTGAAAATAACGTGAGTACCTAAATCTCCTGCAAGGGACAGTACCTCATAACATTATAATTCATTAAAGGATGAAGTCGGTACCCTCGTCCGAGTGACAGCGGCGTAATTAATAAACCCTTCCAATAATAATATATACACATCACGACTTATAAGCCCTCAAACCACAGCCTAAGGTAGGTTTTCTCTTTATAATGTGCTGAAAATGAATGTTAGTGGTGAGCGTGTCGATTGGCGATTGAGAGCGCGAGGCTAGAGATCATTACATGTCTTATGTAATCATTCTACAGTTTGTCTATAAAGTCGTGAAATGAATGTTTGAGGAACTAAAAATAGTTATGTGTGTGGCAACACTGGCAACAAGAAACTTAAGTACGTCAGTTGTCAATGCTATCGTCGAATTTCGTTTACTCTCTCACGTAACTTTAATGTTTGGATTAAACTGCAACAAATTGAGACCAAACTACGCATAAAGGTTTGAGAAATGAGTAAAGAAAATCGGTGTGGTGCGCAGGAAATGATTTTTAAAGTTTTCCAGTGATGTTTCGCGGAGTACTAAGCTGGACAATTGTTGTGGGATTTTGAGGATGTTTATGAGCGAACAGCATCTTTGGTGGGTATGTAATCGTGTTATTGTTTGTTTTGAATCTGTCTGAAGTTACAAATTTACTGAATTTACGATTTGGAGACAAAAAAAGGCATTAGCATATTTTTAGGTTAGAATCACAACTTTTTTTTTATTTTTTTTTTGTTTTACGTGAGGGAAAATCCTCGTAGGATGCTATGCCGGACTCTTACCGACTAAAAAACCTCACGTAACGCCCAACAGTCTATGGTTGAGAGCCCCGGGTAAGCCCTCAGGAAGGATGTCCCGTGACTCCCATAGAATCACAACCTTACAATCTATATGTAAGTCAGTGGTTAGAATAACATTGTTAGTAGGTAATTTTATAGTACGACCTACATTTTTGATACTCAGTTCAATCTGGTTTTCTACCAATTTTTTATTTTAAATTAATTGCTTCACGTCAATAGTTTGTTTCCATTAGGTAATTAATTTTCTTTTTTTACTCTTTTCAGGAAAATCAGAGAGTACAGTTAGCCGAATATTTAACGAAGGTTTTAATAATGAAGGAAAGTTTGAAACTCTTGGGAAACACAGAAATGTTGGCAAAGAAAGAAATAGACAATTTTAATATTTGTGCACTGCGCCAAAAAAATCCTTGTCAGATGGGGGAAAGTTACAGATAAAACATGTAATTACATGATTGTGGCGAAGCAATTGGGACTGCTAGGCACCTGCTGGTTGGTTGTAAGACGCTATTAGACCGGGGCTTCTGGATCTGGTTCAATAACTTTATTCTGGATCTGATTCAATAAAACAGAAACAAAATTAAACATGTATAATGTGTTTTATTTATTAACTCACTAGCTGATGCCCGCAGCTTCGCCCGTGTCGAATTTGTTCTCGTTCCCGCTTCCCGTAGGAACTTATTCCCGGGATGAAAAGTAGCCTATGTGTTATTCCAGACTATAATGTATCCCTGTACCAAATTTCAGCCAGATCAGTTCAACTGTTCGAGCGTGAAAGAGTCTCACATCCACACTCATAAGCTTTCGCATTTATAATATTTGTATTGTTCCCGTTCCCGCTTCCCGTAAGAACTTATTCCCGGAATAAAAAGTAGCCATGGTTATTCCAGATTATAATGTATCCCTGTACCAAATTTCAGCCAGATCCCTTTAACCGTTCGAGCGTGTAAGAGTAATAGACATCCACACTCACAAACTGTCGCATTTATAATATTAGTAAGTTTTTACTCGGAACGAACTCCTCGTATCAAAATCATTTTGGTCGTACTATAGTTGCATACATGCATTCAGCAGCGCCCTCATTTAATTTCACGACTTTATAGACAAACTGTACTCTTCCAAGTCGGCAGGGGCAGGTTAAAGAAAGAAATTACAGGTTAGGAAATAAATAAAAATTAGTAAACCGATTTCTATTTATCTTTAATGCATAACAAACCTATGCTTTAATTTATTTAATCAATAAATTCATACATACTACACCTATTTCTGACATTCGTTTAAACAGTAGTTCACATGTATTACACAGCTCACTCCCGCTGTTGAAGTCGCTAATAAAATCGCTATCTGATGTTTTGTATCACGGTACGATGCATAAGAGGCGCGATTTTATACACAGGTGTCTTTTTCACAGACAAAGGGATGTTCATCACTACACGGCCAGTCAGTTAGCCGTTTGTCAAACTTCATTGCGCCACACTCGAATACTGTATTGGATCGCGGTGATGCGAAATCATGAAACAAGTTTGTCAAAGGATCACCTGAAAAAATACAATACCCATTTTACTTGTAATAGATGCAATAGATGGCGTGTCTCTTAGCGTTTGGAAACGCCTTTGAAATTTTTCTTATGGCCATAAATTTGACGTAACGATTAAATAAATTACAGGCAGCTAAAACCAACACATCTTAACGTGCCTTTCGAAGCATGGAAACTTTGGTAAATTTAAAGGCCACGAGCGGTCACCTTTCTGAGGACGGGTGATAGATGTTTAACAAAATAACAGCGCAGCGTGGAGAACACTTATCTACTTATACAAGCGGGGGAACGAGCGATTCTCGAATTCCTGTCGAGATCTGGGAATAAATACAAAAACCAGAAAATAAAAATATTTAAAGAGCACTCCCTTGTAACAAACGTAACTTTCTGCCTTTTTTTACAAAAACCCTCTGTGCGCAAACCAGATTAGCATTTGGCCGGTTTTTTTAGATAGCCCGCCTGATGGAAAGTCATGGTGAAAACTAGCGAATCTCATAGCCAGTAGCCCTCAAGTTGATGGCTCTAAGATTTGCCTCGTCACGTTCGCTGGAAGAACCCGAAGTTATAAGAGGAGGGAAATATGCGCTTGTAGAGCATTTCAAGTTTCTATGGTTTAACAAATAAAATTTCAATCTTACCATGAATAGTGCGCCATTCGTTTATTTCCTTTATGTATTGAACTCCGACCCAAGCATGTGGCCTTATTATTCCTATGGGGAATACTGCATACTTCACCTGCCGTGCTTCGTCGAGACTATTAAGGATAGCAAGGTAAGCCCCTTCAGTAGCACACGTTAAGTTCGCCAGGTCCCAGTTTGCTGGCGCCTCGTGGACCTTGTAGTAGCTCCCGGTCTTAGAAAGTCTATAGCCTGAGAATAAGAAGAAAATCCAGTCAGTTTTGACTTCGGAAGGGTCTGGTTCAATCTATCAATAATTTTCCATGAGTAATGGTGTGTTCACTCTTTTGATTTTATATTTGACTGCTGAGCACCTAATCCCTTTAATTGCTCGCTTCATCTACTATTATATAATGGGGTCAGTATGTACCAGCATTGTTCACCTTTTTTTAAATCAAGACAGTAGCATCATTAGAATTTAAGGTGCACTAACTTAAACACTTATATCATTGTGAAATATCTACTTATATTACCCTATACTTCGACCCCTTTAAAGCTAACCATTCGTCGAAACGAAGAATATTTTTGTAATATCTTAAAAACTTAGGTACCTACTGGCCCCACCTGTAAGCTTAACGAACACTTAGTTGGCCGGCGATGTCATGATGATTGGAGCACGCGTCAAAAAAAGATAGCGATATATGTGAAGGGTAGTCGTCGATTCGACGGGGATTAGGTCTCTAGGGTTAAATAGTATTTTGTCAACATGACTACCCTAATGGGTAAAAATTACCTTCGCCGCAATAAACGGCCTCATGTTTGGGTGTGGGAGTTGTTGCTGCGGCAGTTGTTAGCACTTCGCTAGTGGTTGTAGTGTTGGAGTAGCATATGTAAGGCAGTCGAGTCCAGCACTGCACGACGCGTATCGTGTGACCGTCCATGGACAGGCAGTCACCATTCCGCGGGTCCAACTGTTCAACCATGTCTAATGCTTCAGGCAAGTCTTCTAGTGCAACTCCTGAAAATTGAATAAATAAAAAATAAATAAATAAATATTGTTGGACATTCTCACACAACATCATCTAGCCCAAACTAAGCTATAAAGCTTGTGCTATGGGATCTAGATGACTGATAGACATACTTATATATTTCTAAATACATACATATTATACATAGAAAACACCCAAACTCCGAAACAAACATTTGTGGATCACACAAATATTTGGACCGACCCAGGAATCGAACCCAGGACCTCCAGCGCCGCAGGCGGTACCACTACCGACCACGCCACTGACGCCACAGAGGCAGTCTAATATACTAGTTTTGAGCTGTAAATGAACAAAGTTTTTTGATATTGTTATTAGATTTTCCAGACGTGAAACAGAAGAGAATTTAAAATATTTATTATTTTTGCTCTGAAATTATAACGAATCACTTTTGATTGTTGAAATTGTATTAAAATTATTGTAATTATGTTGCCAGCTTATTCTAACTCTATTGAAATATTCAAACACTTTTGTAAGATTGTTTGTGAAATAAATGAAACAAAATGCGATAAGCATGAGATGGGAGTTTCGTCTGTGAAAATTTCAACTGTCTAGTTATTATGGTTCATGAGATGCAGCCTGGGGACAGACAGTCTCAGTAATAGAGTTCCATTTAGGATTCTTAAATACCTGATACCAAATGGTAAAAAACACGTACGTCCCACAGTTCATCGGACCGAGTCCGATTAATAAAAAAACATTAATTTCAACTCGATTACCTTCACGCGTTCGCGAGATAAGGGGTCTTGACGGACAGACATACGTATGGACGGACAGACGTGCGGACAACAAAGTGATTCCGTTTTTCCCTTTGAGGTGCGGAACCCTAAAATAAATAATATGTACTTGGATCTGGCCAACATTAAAGATACAGTTGGGTACGGTAACTTGTTTTAAAGTTACCTTCTTCAGAAAGGAACTGCAGGTCCCCATGGTGTATCGCCTTGATGCCGATGAAGTATGGAGTGGTGTGCCTGTTGAACCTGATGACAGACCTCATGTACGCGACCATGTCAGCGTCTGTAGGGGACGCTAGCGTGGCACCTGTGGGGAACAAGGAAGGTCGAAAATAGCTTTAGGTATGCGATCCTGGAACATGCTTTCGAGGGCTTACTCAGGGCTCTCGGCCGTTGGCAGTGGTAAAGCAATGTGTGGTTTTAGTCGGTAAGAGGCGTAGCATCCATGACGGATTCCAACATGTACAATTACAAGGTAAAATATTTAAAAAATAGTGTGTGCGTGTAACCTTTACGCGCGATTGATGTAAAACTTCTTTGCCATTGACGGCTTAAATCACTGAAATGATTTATAATAATATCATTCATTCGAATTTTGAATAGCGGAAACTATGTATATATTCAAAATTCGAATAGTAAGCGTTCCTTCCGTCAGAAAAATATCTGAGTTACTCCCTAGACGCGCCTAAAGAAGTTTTTCATTTCTCATACTCGGAAAATAGTGTTTTCTTGATCTGACTATTGGGTGGAAAATGCTGTTTCCCTCCCTAGGGAGGGAAAAACTCATACAAATTACTTCCCACCCAAGGGCCGGAATGAACTTTAAAAATAGAACTGCTGACAGGTCAGCTGTGATAGTGAAGAGATTTGTGTAAAAAAAAAATGCCATGCGACTTTCCAAACAGCCAGTGTGAACTTAGCGAAAATTTCTTCCGGCCCCATACACGTACAATAATATTGATCAATGTAGCAATAAATTGAACATATTATTGAGGTTTGAACAGACTATATTCGGATGGAAATAAATATTGAGTCAATATTGTACGTGTATGGGGCCAGCCGGAGTTCCATATTTAAAATTTAAAAAGTCGACATAATGTAGTTGTTATTATTTTATCTGTAACAGAATTCAAAACAATTGGTAATAATGTTATAAGGTAAGGCTGAATCTTATTATAAGTTTTATTTTCCTCGTATTTGAAATGAAAAGTAGAGTGTTTAACTCGGGTAAAAGAATCAATTCCGACTCGGACTATAGTCTAAATACCTCGGGAATTGATTCTTTCCACCCTCGGTTAACAATCTACTATTACTTCAAAAAAGGTTTTAGGGTGGCAGTCGATTTTAGGTTTCGGTGATTGGTTTTATCCGCGGCGGAAAAACAAAGGTCTATTTTTCTCGGCGACTTTACTTAAATCCTACTTGAAGGTGCCAGTGATAGTAGCATCGCTATAATCGACAGTATCTTCCCCGCCGTCTCTTTGTAATGGTGTAATTCCATCACGGTTATTACGAACCATGGCAGAAACTTCCACTAACATTAAAAATAAATAATGGTTCTTCAAAAGGGGTCTTGGAAGGTTTTTGCAGGGTCGGCAGCGCGAGTGTGGCGCCTCTGGTGTTGCAAACGTTCATAGGCTGCGGTGACCACCGGTCCTTCTGGTGAGCCGTATGCTTGTCTGCCACCTTAGTGGTATAAAAAAATAATTAGCGTTTTTTTTTTATGTTTGGAAAATCCGTCAAGAATACTAAATAAATCAACACATTACCTGCCTACTACCTACGGAAGATACCTACGTTTGAGAGTCCCGGGTAAGCCCTCGGAAGGATATCCTTAGAATTAAATAGTTGGCCTACAGTGCGGTGGCAGTACCTACAACTCTTTGTTCTGCAAACTTACCTTCACTCTCGCAGTGCGCTTTAGCCTCATCCCACGTGGCCACCAGCTTGTGTTGACTGGTCTGCCGTCGGATCTCGGGATGGTACACCAGCTTGCTGTGGACCACATCTGCGGACAAGGGAATATTTTACTTAGCGCCCGAGCCCAGGGCTCAGTGTTCTGTAAACGAATTTATTAATCTATACTATCTATACTTCTATACTAATAGGTATTATAAAAAGGAAAGATTTGTTTTTTTTTGTTTTTAGGGTTTCGTAGCCAAATGGCAAAAACGGAACCCTTATAGATTCATCATGTCTGTCTGTCTGTCTGTCTCTCTGTCCGTCCGTGTGTCACAGCCACTTTTCTCCGAAACTATAAGGCCTATGATGCTATTGAAACTTGGTAAATAGATGTATTCTGTGAACCGCATTAAGATTCTTATATAAAACTAGAAAAAAAGCAGTAAATTTTGGGGGTCCCCATACTCAGAACTGAAACTCAATTTTTTTTTCATCAAACCCATACGTGTGGGTTATCTATAAATAGGTCTTAAAAATGCTATTGAGGTTTCTAAAATCATTTTTTTCTAAAGTGAATAGTTTGCGCAAGAGACACTTTCAAAGTAGAAAAATGTGTGTCCCCCCCCCTCTAACTTCTAAACTAAGAGAATGATAAATCTAAAAAGAATATAAGATGTACATTGCCATAAAAACTACCAGCGAAAATTGGTTTGAACGAGATAGAGCTGATAGTTATTTTTTATATTTTTGCAATTTTCGGTTAGAAAAATCACTAAAACTACCACTGCGAACGTGTTAAAACATCAATCAAAGTTACAACGAACTATAAGAACTTTTATATTATGTTACTTGCTGCTACGAAACCCTTCCTGGGCGTGTCCAACTCGCACTTGGCCGGTTTTTTGTTTGTAACGAATAGGCTCCGGAACTTCTGAACCGATTTGAAAAATTCTTTCACTGTTGGGAAGCTACACTCTTTGCAGTGAACATAGGCTATATTTTGTTCCCGTTTTCCCACAGGAGTGGGAACTACTCGGGTGCAGTGGCGGGGCAAGACCTAAATTTGGTGTGGGCAAGACAGATTTCGCGAGGCCCCTTTCTGTGGCGCCTTATTACAGGTCAGTAGGCGCCAATAATAAAAGTATCGCCATAAGGAAATAAAAAAATTAAACCACAGAGGTTTACGTCAAATGTGGTTAGTGGGGTCACTCGTCCCAAAAAAATCAGTATCTATATATATAAAAATCAATGCCACTTTTCGTTGTAATTTTATAACTCAAGAACGGGCTCACCTATCCAAACCAAATGTTTAGGCTTTGTTCGGACTATTTAGTAGATGGTTTATGTGAAGTTTGCACAAAATCGGTCCGGCGGTTCTTCATTTATCACGCAAACGAAGTTGCGCGGGTTAGCTAGTAAAACATATATTGTTGGTTCCACTACCTAAATGGGTCCCTTACCTCCTGTTGGACCCCTTAGAGGAACTTAGCAGTGGAACCAACAGTCTGGAAGGAATAAAACAAGGGATTCCCCGCACTGGTCGACGGCGCACAATGGATCGATTCATACAAATCGGCGGACATAGGAATCTTGAAAAACTTTTTACTGTTTTTACAAAAACGAATGAAGCCATCGTGTTTTTTAATACAGTTGCTCAAAAAGTGGCATATTACAGGGACGTATAGCGTTCGGGATGTGGGCTATTACACACTCGTGCTTTTTCTTTACCTATCCCGCGTTTTCTTTCCCAACCGTCAAAATAATGTCAATTAAAAATGAAAAAAAAAACAACCAAAAATTCATAGAAATTTTAGTGATTCATGCAAATATTTCTAAAAAAAGATAATAACTTGTTTCAATATCAGATTAAAAGTAATTTTAATTAAAATTATCGGCCAAATTAAATTTATAAATGTAAAAAAAGTTGGCTGTATGAAGAGCACAGTGCGCAGTATATATTCTTTTACGGTTGCCGCCATTTTGGACAATTCAGGTTTATTGTGTTTTTATTTTATACTACGTATATAATTTTATTAAATTGCTTAATTTTTTCGCAATTGTATTAAAAATAGTTGTTCAATACAGCGTGTGGGACTGTTATTTCAACTCGTTCCGACTAGACAGTCGGAACGTACAAGCGTGGGATTTCTGTTATTACAACGAGTTACGACAGATGTTGACCCGAGCCGAAGGCGAGCTTCGGCTCGGGTCAACATCTGTCGTAACTCGTTGTAATAACAGAAATCCCACGCTTGTATCGAAAACTACTATATCTTAATAATTGTAGTCTAAAACTTACGGAAACAATTTTGATTAGACTTTAATTTAAAAAAATATTCGACAAAAACTGATTTCAATGTATGGAAAAGTACCTACATTAAAATAAGGGATAGCCTGCGATTTTCCGTGTTTTCTTATTTTAACGCTAATTTTCGATAATTTTCTGTCTACATATTTCTAATTTGGTTTGATTCATGTACATTTGACATTCAAGTACATAGTTTTAATTTAATTGTCTCTTATATATTTTTGTTTATTTTAAGCTACATTTTTTTAAAGTTTATGTAATTCTAATTTTGTTTGATTATTTGATGAACTGTACATAGGTACATGTTAATTGAATCGTTTCTTATCTATATTTTTATTTATTTTAAGCTATTTTTTTACCACTTTTGTTTTTATAAGTAAGTTTTTGTATTTATATAACTAAGTATGATATATGTTTTATAAAACGTGTTACCTATTGTTTTATTTGATCAATACATTAATTTCTTCAAATCCTAATGAAAAATACTATACATTACAAAAATGTTGCTAAAAAAAGTAGAAGAAAATTATAGTCGTCTACTTATAAGCATCTCTCAAAAACTCCCGATCCCGTATGCTAGTCATATCATTTTTGATGTGGGTAGGACAGTACTAAGCTAAAATGTAGTTTATTAACAATTATAACTATAAAAAAAGGAATTAGACATATTTTCATAAAGAAAATAAGAAAAATTATATTATGTCATATAGCTCCCAGAGCGGTGCCTAGGGATACCTAAAATGTTTGGCAGATATTTTGCTAACAACCCATTACTACCCGTTCGCTATAACTTTGCCGCTGGCGTAGAGGCGTATACCCGAATTGTTAATTAGACGAAGTAAATTGACAGTAGCTAATGTCACTTCGTCATAGAAAATACGCAACATTGTATGAAGAAGTGACATTAGCTGCTGTCAATTTACTTCGTCTGATTAAAAATTCGACTTTAGTATGGAGCCGAGCGGCAAAGTTAGAGCGAACGAGCAGTAAAAGTAACTATTAGCGTTAAAATAAGAAAACACGAAAAAATCGCAAGCTATCCCTTTTTTAATGTACTTCTCCATACATTGAAATCAGTTTTTGTTGAATATTTTTTAAAATTTAAGTCTAATCAAAATTGTGTTCCTTTGTTTTCGACTACAATTATTAAGATAAACACATTGGCATCATTAGTTTTTGTAAAATCAGTAAAAAGTTTTTCAAGATTCCTATGTCCGCCGATTTGTATGAATCGATACCTACATAATTTTCACAGCAAAATCAATTTATTTCTTTTTTTATTTTATTCTCGCTTTGAAGCAATGCATAAAAATTTTTGAGGCGCGAGGTCCCTTGTGCCGCGAGGCCGTGGGCGGTGGCCCACGTCGCCCACGCCTAGCGCCGCCACTGCTCGGGTGAACCCGTGTGAGATCCGCTAGTGTATAGAAAAGTGTATTTATCAGTCGTCTAAATCCCATAACACAAGCTCATATTAGCTTCATTTAGGCTAGATGATGTGTGATAATTGAAAAAAAGCGATCATTGCAGTAAGCTTTTTTTTAACGTGATGAAATATTATCCACATGGACGCAATTTCGGACTGCTACCGACTAAAAAGCCTCACGTATCCTGCCTAACAGCCAACGGTTGGAAGCCCCGGGTAAGCCTTCTGAAGTTTACCCCAGGACTCCCAACAGACCACTGTAGAGTCACCTAGTCATTGCAGTAAGCTGCTTTCACTATTGACGGTTCTTGAAAGGGTGACCAAGTGGCTTCTTCATATCGTTTATTTGCGAGCATTTCCGTGCTTCCAAAGGCACGTTAAACCGTTGCTCTCAGTTGCCAGTAAAATGGCAGTCGTTAAACGAAGTTCAAGGCGTTATGACTTGAAAAATTTCAACGGCAGGCAGTCACAACCTGCGCCTGTCCATTTTCAACACGGCAATACGGCTTACTACCGTAAGTAGAAACTTTTTTAATAAAAAAAATACTAATTTTGTGTTTGTTTAAACACACCTAAACCCCTCAACAGAGTCTAAAGAAATTTGGTACAACTACAGACATAGGTGATAGAGGTTGACAATGGACTTATGTAACTTTTTTATCTCGGAAACGGCTACTGTAAGAAGCGGGCACGAGAATTCACAACACGCTGTTGGAGCGAGGTTATTTCCTCGCTTATTATATGTCTTTCAAACAAGTCAGAAACTACATGGCTTCAAATTTTTAAAAGATCGTTTTTCTGTCGAACTATTAAAACCTGGGACGACCTGCCCGCACACGTGCTTCTCTCATCTTACAATCCCGGGTTATTCAAGCGGAGCGTGAAGAGGCACATCACAGGGCCGTCAACTTGAGGACCACTGTCAGAAGTCTTACGGACTGTGAGAGTGACCCCCGATTGCTAGATGCACCACGGCTTTCTATCAGTTTGACAAGCTTAATTTAAAAAAAAGTTGAAGCGCTCGTGGCCCCGCTGACTCAGTGTTCTGTAAACGATCACTGCAGTAAGCAACTTTCACTATGGCCGGTCCATGGATGGGTGACCATCCATGTGATCACTTTGTGACATTTATTTGAGCGTTTCCGTGCTTCGGAAGGCACGTTAAGCCGTTGGTCCCGGTTGCCAGTAAAATGGCAGTCGTTAAGCCAAGTTGAAGGCTTTATTTCAACAGCAGGCAGGCACAACCTGCGCCTGTCCATTTAAACACGGCAATACGGCTCACAACGTATTACGTGGGACAAATTATAAAAAGGTGAAATGTGGGCATATAATATGCCTCTGCCTACCCCTTCGGGGATAAAGGCGTGATGATGAACTATGAACTAAAAAAAAGTGTGTGCGTGTAACCTTTACGCGCGATTGAAGTAAATATTCTTTGCCTTTCATCAAATGTTATATTAATATCATTCATTCGATTTTTTTCAAATAGTAAGCGTTACTTCCGTCAGAGAAAAAAAATCTGAGTTACCCCTAGTCGCGCCTAAAGAAGTTTTACTTCAAAAAAAGCTTACAATTATCACTTACCAGTCGTTACATAGAAAAGGACGACACAAATAAACAAACAAAACGTTCTCAAATACGCCATGGTGTGTCCACTAGCCGCTCTACGCCATATATGATTCCGTTAAAGATTTGGGGCCCTATTAATAGAACACGATATCTTTGATAACACCTTACTATTATTAATCGCCATGTAATTCTGCGTCCTTTTTAGAGTTCTGTATCCAAAGGGTAAAAATGGGACCCTATGTCTGAGACATCGCTGTCCGTCTGTATGTCTGTCACCAGGCTGTATCTCAAGACTGGTGGTACATACATACACATACATATGGTCACGACTTTATCCCCTAAGGAGTAGGAAGAGGCATATTATATGCCCACATTTAACCTTTTTTAGAATTTGTCCCACGTAATTGTTGGTCTTAATGCCGTGTTGAGATGTACAGGCGCAGGTTGTGACTGCCTGCTGTTGAAAGTTTTCAAGCTGCCTAAAAAGACCTTCAACTTGGCTTAACGGCTGTCATTCTACTGGCAACCGAGACCAACGGCTTAACGTGCCTTCCGAAGCACGAAAACGCTCAAATAAATTTCACAAAGTAGTCACATGGATTGTCACCTATCCAAGGACTGGCAATAGTGAAAGTTGCTTACTGCAGTGATCGTTTACAGAACACTGAATCCGCAGGACCACGAGCGCTTCGAACGAGAGAACGGTGGTAACTAGACAGATTTTTCATTTTTTACAGATGATGTGTTTCTGTTGCTGTTATGAAAACAATTCTCTCTACAACCTACAACAAACATATTTTTTGTCATTTTTTGTACGGAACCCTTCGAACGCTAGTCCGACTCACACGTGACTGGTTTTTATGTCAGGACGCTTTTAAACTGGCGATTTCACACTCACAAAAATACACAAGATATAATAAAGTTTGAATGTTTGACTTTATGTGGAGATAAGCCTGATTCTAGTGAATTGTTGACCAAAATACTTTTTTTTTGTAAATACATACTTAGGTACGTAATAATACATAGAAACACTCAGACTCTCGAGACAAATATTTATGGATCACACGTTTTTTTGACTCCGGTGGGAATCGAAGCCACGACCAATCTTGTGATCCTCAGTCGCACTTTACGACCTTTAGACCAACGAGGTAGTCGTGAATGATAATCGTATATTATCCATGTTATTTTAAACTAGCTGTTCCCCGCGGCTTCGACCGGGCAGAAGTCGTTATCGCGTAAAATCGTTATCGCGTAAAATCATAACCCTCCTTTTGCGCAGTCGGTTAAAAAGTATGCTACGTCCTTCCCAGGGCCTCGAACTATCCCTATACCAAATTTCATCTCAATCGCTACAGCCGTTTAGGCGTGAAAGCGTAACAGACTGACAGACAGACAGAAAGAGTTTTCACATTTATAATATTTGTAGGGATATTTTAGTTATCTATAAGCTCAGTAGCTCAGTAAATATTTTGTACGAAAACTAGTTTTATTAATGGAAGCAACGACCTACCCAGATATACCTAATTGGCCTTGAAATGAGAATAAATTATACATCTAGTTATCTATAGTATTAAGAGGAAAACTTTTTTTTTGAATTATTAATTAGCATCTAATAACACTAATAACACTAAAAACACTTCGGTTTTCCCAAACGCCTACAGTATGGGGTTCTTCAAAAGGGGACTTTGAAGGTTTTTAAAGGGTCGGCAGCGCGATTGTGGCGCCTCTGGTGTTGCAAACGTCCATAGGCTGCGGTGACCACCGGTACATCTGGTGGGGCCGTATGCTTGTCAGCCACTCTAGTGGTATAAAAAATAAATAAAAAAAAGAAGTGTGGCACTCGGGGACTGCCGCGGTAAAGCTATTACATAGCATTTTTTACCAACTATGCTAGTATAATTATTTCTATATAAGAATACTAGCTGATGCCCGCAGCTTCGCCTGCGTAAAATTTGTTACCGCGGGAAGTTATTCCCGGGATAAAAGGTAGCCTATGTGTTATTCCAGACTATAATGTATCTCCGTACCAAATTTCAGCCCGATCCGTTCAGCGGTTTGAGCGTGAAAGAGTAATAAACATCCACACTCACAAACTGTCGCATTTATAATATTAGTAAGAAGTAAGATTTTAAGGCCTATGTTCAACAAAGTAAAGTACCAAGTGCCTACTTGACTGTGGACATTTGGGCTTTTGGAATTTTGTTTTAGAACTTTTTAAGAAGAACAATTATTTTGTAATAAATTATTTTTATGTAACTTCAACCATTTACGCAGAGGCGCAACGGATACTCTTATAACGATTAAATGTTTTCCGTTTTCGAAACATTCCTCATTGCTGCACCACTCCTATTAATCTTCGCATTATGTTATGTAGCCTATAGCCACTATCAAAAAATGTACCTACTTACTATCGAACAGTTTTTGACAGCCTACCAGTAGTTTCAGTAAGGCTTGCCTTGGTATGATGTGATTCATGGTCCCTTTGCAGCGTGTGTCCAATCCAGCGCAGCAGCTACACTTCCGACGTTTGATCTGTTGGGGTCTCACTGCAGCGTTCCAATAGTCTTACGTTCGTGATGTTCTCGGGCCCATATGTACCGAGGATCCATTGGAGGCAGCGTTTGACGAAGACTTATAGCTGGTAGCTGGTGCGAAATGTCTTTACTTTAGTGACCTTCCATGTCTCGCATCCGTATAGCAGTTAGCAGTACAGTTTTAACGTTTACTTTGTTTTGAGTTTCACTCTTCGTGTCTATTTTCGCAACTGCCTACGGGGCGCAGCTGTGTAAAGGTTATTCTGGCCTTGGCGAGACTCGAAATGATGTAGGGTACTCTTCTATTCCATCAGTTTCTGACACGACACTCCCGAGGTACGTGAATTCGTGCCTCCACCACATCTCTTGCGTCTGTCGATTTTAATTTCAGTCCAGCCATTCGCTGCCTCATCCTGCTCGTTGTCCTGCACGTTGTCCTGCAGACATGCATGACGGCGTGTGTGTGCCTCAGCAGGCACAGGACATCGGCATCATTAATATCCTCCAGGATATCAGTATAGGCCCCATTCTATGCCGCGCCGATTGTTCTTTGCGGTATTCAGCATTATACCATCTATTTTCTATGGATGGTTGTTAACTATCCTGTTATCTTCATAACGATCCTCTAAGGTACAGTATGTATTTTCAAAAGAGTTTGTGAACTCTATTTTTAATTTCTTTTTCAGAATATTGATGACATTTGATTGATGTCATTTTATACACGTTACGTCTACTACATTGATACATGTAATAAAATTCTAACACGCCGGTGTTTGTATGTAAATTGTTTATATTGAGGAAAATTCTATACTGAGGAATAGTTTTAACCATTAAGCTCTATTTTGATATAGCATACAGGACAGATTTACACGCTACTTGATGAGTATGAATAATAAATACCTCTAATTTCATAGACCTTGTGTGACGTAAACAAAGTTGCGAGGGTCAGCTAGTTAAAATATAAAACAATAGGTTTCTTCTTTCTACTTAAAAACTATTTTTACAAATTTTATGGTAATAATAGACATTCTTTGAAATATGCATGTATGGTATTGTTGTGACTTTTATGACACGTTTAAAGTACATAGGTATGGGATAGATGGCGCTCGCGGCTACGTCAGCGTGAAATTTTCTTCCCGCTTCCCATGGGAACGTACTCCCGGGTTTGGTTATCTTTATAGCAGTATTATATATAAATTAACAAAACAAAAAATGATACTGCATTGGTGATAATAATAATAAAATGTATGTATATAGAGTACTCACTCATTTTCTTTCACTATTTTTCGTGACTTTCTACATTAATAAATGCACTTTGTTTATTTATATTTAAAACACTTTTTACACAAATTATACGAGTACAGTTCACTGTTGTACATAGATGATGAATACCTATACACCTATAGTCGAATTTTTATTTAGACGAAGTAAATTGACAGCAACTAATGTAATTGACAGCATCGAAATTGTCATTTCACATTAAGAACTCTAAATTCGACCAACACTCCTAATTCAACTTTGGTCGAGTGGTTAAGACGCGGATCGGTACGCAGAAGGCGCAAGATCGATTCTGGGTACAAGCATCAATTTTTGGATTATTTGACATAATAATAATAATATATAACGACTGCAGAGTTCATAATTGACGTAAACAAAAAAATTATGAATTGCTAGACTAGATACACGAACGTGGCCGAAGGTAGCTGAGAGTGTGACTCGTTTTCGTGACACAATTTCTGGATTCGGTCTCCACGCAAGGCCCGCGATAGAAGCTATGCAATAGCTTAAAAAAAACTAGAAATCTGGCGTGAATATCTTTTTAAGGGCTTACCCGGGCCTCCCGGCCGTAGGATCTACTAGAGCACCTAGCTAGTGTGGTTATGCCGGTAGGAGTCAGGCACAGCATCCATGAGGATTTTTACAGGTAAAAAATACTCCCTATATACTAAGTATTTCACACACGAGTCCTGGGGCACCCTTCCGAGTGTTACCCGGGGCTCCCAACCGTAGGCTGTTAGGTAGGATACGTGTGGTTTTTAGTCGGTAAGAGTCCGGCATAGCATCCAAGTACGATTTTCTTCACGTTAAAAAAAAATCAACCACTGTTTTTTTATATTTATCCTGGCAAATTAACGTCGCCAGCCTGATGGAAAGTCATGGCGCATCTAGCGATTGGGGGCCACTCTCACAGTCCGGAAGACTTTCGACAGTGGTCCTCAAGTTGGCGGCCCTGTGATGTGCCTCTTCACGCTCCTCTTGAAAAACCCAGGATTGTAAGATGAGGGAAACACGTATGCGGGCAGGTCGTTTCAGTTTTTTATAGTTAAAAGGGCTATTATAATGTAAAGAGTAGCACAATGCATCTCATTACATATTTCCATAGGAATCGTCAGAGGACAGCCACGTATAATATAATAACGTTTTCTAGGGAGACATTATGGCCCACGTCTTTATCCCCGAAGGGGTAGGCAGAGGCATTTTATATGCACACAATTCATCTTTTTAGAATTTGTCCCACGTAACAGGTGGTGAGCCGTATTGCCGTGTTGAGATGGACAGGCGAAGGTTGTGGCTACCCGCCGTTAAAATTTTTCAAGCTACCTAAAAAGGCCTTCAATTTGACTTAACAACTGCCTTTTTACTGGCAACCGGGACCAACGGCTTAACATGCCTTCCGAAGCACAGGAACGCTCAAATAAATGTCACAAAGTGGTCACATGGATGGTCGCCATTGGTCACCCATCGGAGGACTGGCCACAGTGAAAGTTACTTACTGCAGTGATCGTTTACAGAACACTGAGTCGGAGGGGCCACGAGCGCTTCTTAATAGAGAAAGACGTAAAGAAATGTAGGTACCGTGTTATAAATATAAATTACAATTATAGTCTGTTGTCGTGTGTGAAATCTCTTATTTACACTGTCATTGTGAAAAGTAACCAAGTGTTTTGACATCTGTTCATATTTACAGAAACGCTAGAGATAAGCTTCCTGAATCGTTTCATTGATATTGAATATCTCTGTCCTTGTCGCTCTAACCGTCTATACATCGCCCTAATCCCCGAAGGTGTAGGCAGAGGCATAGTAGACGCCCACATTTTATGTCAACGGACTGAAACGGACAGGCGCAGGTCGTAACTACCCGTAGTTGAAAATTTTCAGGCTGGATCTTCAACTTGACTTAACGATTGTCATTTTACTGACAACGTGGTTTTATTTCGAGGTTTCCTTCTCTAAGCAATGGATCGTTTTGAGAAAGTGTTACCTTAGTGCCTCTACTGACACCCTCGGGATGAATTGGGGTGGCGACGTTTTGTACTCTTTCCTGTCGCCACACGGGGCTAATCGTCTATAGGGTTCATTTAAAATACTAAAATAGTGGGAATTATATAACAATAATAAATAAGCTAATAATAAGCTTGTACTTTGGGATCTAGACTCCTGAGTCTTACACCCTTAGGAACAGATCTGAACCACAGGCTCCAATGGACCAATTACATTACATTACACTCCATTATATTACACTACTTTTAGCCCCTCTCTATAAAATATAGTGCAGAGGGGCTTATGGCGAGACTTTGTCACGTGGATCATCTGTTCAAAGTTTGAAATAAAACAAAAATGACAACGTCAATCGGATTGAACTTTCACTTTCACAATAAACGTGTTAGAGAGGGACAGTCTGGTGAGAACGATCTCACGGCTTTCTTGTTCAGTTCAGTAGAAAGTACTTACCTACACTAAATTAGATGGGCAGTAGAATCAACTGTGCAGCAAGTTTCATCAAATGTCATCAATCAACAGATCATAATAATTTGGAATCTACCTTTAGGTACCTAACGACACTGCTCCAAGTTATAAAGTATACACTGCTACTTATTCTTCAATACGTTTTCCGTTTTAGCCCCTCTCTATAAAATAGAGTGCAGAGAGGCTTATGGCGAGACTTTGTATGTAGTCTATGACTCTGTTGCATTAAACTACCTCACTAGGTCACGTGGATCATCTGTTCAAAGTTTGAAATAAAACAAAAATGACAACGTCAATCGGACTGAACTTTCACTTTCACAATAAACGTGTTAGAGAGGGCCAGTCTGGTGAGACCGATCTCACGGCTTTCTTGTTCAGTTCAGTAGAAAGTACTTACCTACACTAAAATAGATGCAGGGCAGTGGAATCAAATGTGCAGCAAGTTCCATCAAGTGACATTAATAATAATTGAAATCTAGCTTTACCTAACAACACTGCTCCAAGTTATATTTACACTGCTATTTATTCTTCAATACTTTTTCCGTTTTCGTATCCTCCTCCCAGCCAACATTCCTTAAACCTAGACACTTTAGAGTAAGATACCCTTTTAGTATAGATTGGGAGACGATGCTAGTTAGTTATATAGCTTTAGGATATGATACCCTTAAGTTGGTATAACATAGCCCAGGAGACACGGCTAGGCTTTATGTGGACGGTGCTCTCTCCTACCGGTTCTCACAGATACTTACCGGGCTTATAGAAGCGGAATCACACCCGAAACCCCCCCAAAGACGAGGGATAGCACCCGAACCACCCCCTGGGCGAGGCCGCACGTTGTGCTTGACAGGTTTACTCTACACGCACTGCGACGGTAATGATTCTGTTGGATTTAAGAGCTCTACTCAGTAAGTACCTATTTGTGATAAGAGCAGCACTTGACGATCTAGAAATTTAGTGAACACTAACGGACGTTCGCGCTCTTTCTCCTGCGTAGTTCCCGTTCCCGTGGGAACACGGAAATAAAATATAGCCTATGTCATCCGGGGATAGTATAGCTTCCCAATAGTGAAAGAATTTTGCAAATCGGTTCTGCAGTTCATAGCCTATTTCGATGCAAAAAAAATCGCATTGACATCGGTTAAGCGGTTCCTGAGATTAGCGTGCAGAAACGTACGGATTTTTTTTTTTTTTTTTTTTTTTTTTTTTATACCACTAAGGTGGCAGACAAGCATACGGCCCACCAGAAGGACCGGTGGTCACCGCAGCCTATGAACGTTTGCAACACCAGAGGTGCCACACTCGCGCTGCCGACCCTGTAAAAACCTTCTAAGACCCCTTTTGAAGAACCCCATACTGTAGGCGTTTGGGAAAACCGAGGCAGGGAGGTCATTCCACAACCTAAGCGTGCGCGGAAGAAAACACCTATCGGATCTAACCGTGCTGGAACGCACCGGACGCAGGGTGTGAGGATGAACTCCCTGTCTGTGGCGAGCGGTGCGATGATAGAACGTAGCCGTGGGCATCATATCAAACAATTCCTCAGAGCACATACCATTGTACAGGCGGTAGAACACGCATAAGGAGGCAAAGTCTCTCCTGTCGCGAAGAGGTTCCACACCAGCTGTAAGTACAGGATCGTTGACAATTCTTACAGCTCGCCTTTGCACCGAGTCAAATGGACGAAGCTGATATTCAGGTGCTCCCGCCCAGAGGTGACAGCAGTACTCCATATGCGGCCGCACTTGCGACTTATAGAGAAGCAGTGTTTGCGCCGCAGTGAAGTACCGCCGCGCCCTGTTGAGCACACCCAGCTTTTTGGACGCCAGCTTAGCCTTGTCCTCCAAATGACTACGGAACTGAACGTCACTGGAGATGTCAACGCCAAGGATCCCTATACTTTTGGAGATGGAAAGAGATGTGCCCTGAAATTGCGGCGCTACAGTAATTGGGGTTTGCTTAGCGGTGAAAAAACACGCTTGTGTCTTGGAAGGGTTGAACTGGACAAGATTTTGTCCACCCCAATCGGACACTCTAGTAAGAGTAGCCTCGATTTCAGACACAAGCTGTTCACGATTTTCCTCCACTGTGTCCCGAGAGATACCGGGGCGACCCGTGTAACAAGTGTCCCCCGTACTGTCGTCCGCATAACAATGAATGCCGTCAATAGACAACATGTCATTGATATGCAGCAGAAACAGAGTAGGGGACAACACTGAGCCTTGCGGTACTCCAGCGTTTATAGCCATGCAGTCTGAACAGCTGCCGTCAACGACGGCCCTGATGCTTCTACCGGCCAAGAAGCTGGACACCCATCCGCAAAATCTCTCGGGTAGTCCATATGAGGGCAGTTTCGTAAGAAGACCACGGTGCCAGACCCGGTCAAAGGCTTTAGAGATGTCGAGGCTCACAGCTAGAGCCTCACCCTTACTCTCGATAGCCGCCGCCCATCGGTGTGTTAGGTACACAAGAAGATCGCCCGTCGAGCGACCGTGACGGAAACCGTACTGCCGGTCGCTGAGCAGGTCGTGTTCCTCAAGGTACCCCAGGAGCTGTGTATTAATTACACGCTCCATCACCTTGGATAAAAGGGAGGTGACGGCTATAGGCCTGTAATTGGCCGGGTCGGTTCTGTCACCCTTCTTGGGTACAGGATGTACATACGCGATCTTCCACGACGCCGGGACTTGTTGCATAGAATAGGAAAGTGTGAAAAGACGTGTAAGTACCGGACACAACTCTGGACCACAATGCTTAAGTACCACCGCGGGAATGCCGTCTGGCCCACTCGACTTATGAACGTCCAGAGATTGAAGCTCCCGCCGGACATTCCGCTGTGTGAATTTAACTTCCGGCATGGAAGTGCCACAACTCGGAATGCCCGGCGGTAAAGCACCCCCGTCGCTCATGGTCGAGTTAGAGGCAAAGAGATTACCCAAAAGGTCGGCTTTCTCCTTGGCACTCTGGGCCAAACTACCGTCGGGTTTAAGCAAGGGTGGTAATCCTGACCTACAGAAGTTTCCTTCGGCAGCTTTGGCAAGCGACCAAAATTCACGACTTCCCGAAGGGTAGCCTGCTAGCCGTTCGCCAATTCTGCCGATGAAATCGAACTTGGCCTTGACGATTGCTCTTTTACTGGACCTCGAGGCGGCATTTAATTTGCGTTTCACCTCAGAGATGTTTGGATCTGAATTTGCACGAGCCGTGGTCCAAGCTCTGTAGGCAGATTCTTTCTGTATTAGAGCTTCTCTGCAGAGCCGATTGAACCACGGTCGCTTTTTTGCACCTACAGGGATCCATCGGTTGGGAATGTAGCATTCCATGCCCTCCAAGATCCCCTCAGCGACTGCTACAGCACAAGAATCCAGATCCCCTGAGGCAAAACAAAGCCGCCGCCACGGGTACGACGCATAGAACTCTCGCAGTCCATCCCAGTCTGCTGACTTGTAGTGCCACACATGTCGCCACTCCTTGGGCCGAGGTGGTTCAGGCCTTGCGAGAGGCACATGCGTCCGAACGACACAGTGGTCCGACGATCCTAGCGGAGCATCCACTGAAACGTTGTATCCGTCCGGACGCGTTGTCAGCAGAAGGTCCAGCAATGCACTATGCTCGTTCTCCTTGTCTGGTATCCTTGTATGGGATTTAACCAGCTGGGAGAACCCATAGGTCAAGGCAAATTCGTGAGCAGCTTTACCCGCAAAGTCGGTGGTCCGGGAGCCCAACCAGTCAACATGATGACCGTTGAAATCTCCCAAAACCACTATCTCAGCGGAGGGACACTGCTCAATCACCCTGTCGGTCGATTGCTGCAGGTGGTCATAAAGGCGAACTGTGTCCGTATTACCGCTGTGAGACCTATACACGCACGCGTAGATCCGGGTGTGGCCCCCGTGATCCACGCGCGCCCATAACGTAGACAGGTCCCTGTCTTCGAGGCTTGTAAGACGGCGACAGCAGACATCATCCCGGACGTACATACACACCCCGGCTTTCCGCCTGAAGTTGTACTCCAGTTTGTAGCCAGGGTACATCAAGTCAGATGTGTCTTTCGGGCATGAGATCTGCGTCTCCGTCAAGAAAAAAAGGGTCGGCTTCGCAGTTTCAAGATGGTGGTGGACTACGTTGATATTCGCGCGCATGCCTCTGATGTTGCAAAAGTCCACTTGAAGTGTGGACGCCGATGCCGCTGTGGATACCTTTTTATTTTTCTTTTTTGCAGCCATTGTTGTTTTTTTAAAAAAGGGGAATTAAGAAGGTTGAGGGGGCGCCTGTGTGCCGCTGGCGCAGGAGACTAAGCGAGGCTCCAAATCACCAAAGGCAGACAAAGGTAATGCGGAAGATTGGCACGGCGTACGGAAGGGCCCCCGGTCCCCCCCCAATGCAGTGGCCGCGTCCACTCCGGTATCCTCCTCCGGCACGACCACAGCACCAGGGACTTTACACAGGCTGCTGGTTCAGCCTCCTGGGGCGGAGATTAAGTGATCCCCAGGTTCGGGTCCCGTACAGCCTGCGGGCGGTCAGCGGTCAACCGTTTCACCGGGTCTCCCTGACCGCCGTACCAATACTCCGCGCCTCTATCCGCCAATGGAGCCAGATAAGCCTCTGGTCTCACCGTCACCGGCACAAAGTCGCCCCAATGAGCTCTGGATCCCTGCTAACCGACGGAGAACATAACCCAACCGGAGTCAGGTTACTATTACCGCGGTCTTCTGCAGGGCGGAGGTACTGCCCCAGGCGGGCTGCTCAACGAACGGAGTGCCGTTATGCCCTTCCTCCTAATGTGGGCTTTTTGGTTAATCCCTAAGATATTGAATCTTAGGGATCTGATTGAAGAAGCCACTACTGTACCCTCAGGGTGTAACGTTAGCTCCATGAGAAGTAACGCATGTCCCCTAAACCCCGAGGGAGGAAAAACACCAAAATTCTAAAAATCATTGTTTTGAGATCTATTGCACTGTATTTATAAATATCTATTTTCTATATATTTTCTTATATCTTCTACGCACAGAGAGCGACCAGTACGATGCATTGATGATTGATTGATATTGATGATATTGATTTTGTATAAGAATATCTTACGTTTGTAAACAAAAGTAAGTATTATTTAGTAAAGAAGGCGGCGGGGAGGACAGACACAAACCCGCAATCTGTCAATATAGGATTGACGGATCAAGGCTCAACAATAAAGGTAACCCCGTAAAAATGTCCGATTGGTCGTTCCTCCGTTAGTTTGGGTAACTCTGGACTGTGATGCATTGAGGGTATTGTAGTGGGCCTCTTTCCGTTAAGTTACATCGGATTCCATTAACAAACTTTAGTTTAACTGACCTCAAGTTGTTGAGTGTATATAAACATGACTATGTACTCTCAACAACATGAGGTGAGTTTTGAGTGTATTTTGGCGTAATTTGGGAGAGGCCTATGTCCAGTAGTGGACTGCCATGATTGGGCTGATTTGATTGATGGATTGAAACATACTTACCTAATTTACGAGAGACTTCTGAGATTTATAATCAGAAGGTTTTGCCGGAGAAATATTACTTAGGTAGCTACTAACTTGTAATATGTGTAGTAGGCATGCTCTTTTTTTTTAACGTGATTGAAATTCCATCATGGATGATATGCTGGACTCCTACCGACCAAAAAAAAACTCACGTAACGCCCAACAACCTATGGTTGGGAGTCCCGGGTAAGCCCTCGGAAGGATGTCCCAGGACTGCCAACAGACCTACGGCCACCACTGCGGTCTCGCCTAGGGGGTGGTACTGGTACTATCTCGCGTCTTTGGGGGGTTTCAGGAGTGTTCCCGCTTCTAAGGGGGGGCGTGCGTGAACCCCTAACGTCACGCTGCCGTCATGGGCCTGCTTCTGTAAGGACGGTGAGCAGCCTTCTCACCGTCCTCAGGCCCCCGGTCATGGAAGCCGATAGTCTTCGGCGAATACACGTCGGCGGCGCCCAAGACGCCACACTGCGGAACTCGGGTGGAAGAGTTCTCTCCCGTTCCCGCCCCGCCGCCTCTTTCACGAGCAACAGTAGGCACGCTAGGGCATGCTTAATTCAATCAATAGTCTGAGCCTACGCAATACTGTACAACGTAATATTGTAATTTATAGTAAAGTCATTCAACTGTGTAAAAATAAATTTTCTCCCAATGCACTACAATTACTCCGATATCATTCTTCTGTACAATATTCTTCACAATCCCTCATATCCGTCATATCTATGGCGACGTGTTTCATTTATGAAAATTCTGATAAACCGTGCAGATCACATGTCACTTTCCGTCCCATAAAGCGGACTTCTGCGGTTAGCAGTGTGAGTTCTCACAAGAACTCATTTAAGGCTAATATTCATAAGTCTCAAATTATTTTTAGCTTTAAAAGAGTGCGAGAACACTATATCTCTAATCTTTATCATAGAATGGAAAATAATAAATAAACAAGTCAGAAATAGACTTGTAAATACATAAAAGTACATTTATTATTTTCGGTCGGCTATCGGATCGGCTAAGGTAAGCTCTCCTGGAAGCCTATACAGTGAATGACAGATTGTTTAAATTGACAGCAGTGAGCGGGGTTCGCGGCCGACCTCGCCTCATGTCACATCCAAATATACGGAACCTTGAGATGTCTAAACTTGAAAAACTCGAGTGACATTGCTGAGATTGAGCGATAAGCCCTTCCGTCTGTAGCTGGTGTTTACTTACAATAATAGACACACGTGCATTATGTAATCGCAATATGTTACAGAAAAAGGCACACCGGCTAAGTGCGAGTCGGATAGCGCACAGAGGGTTCGTACACTTCGTACGTTGCTGTTTATCATAGCAGTTTGCACAAAATCAGCAATTCTTTCATGGGTAACTGTATACGCTTTTACAACAGGCTACCAGACGAAATTAGACGTATGTCCCTGAATAAATTTAAAAAGGTTGTAAAAAGTAAATTGTACTGCAGGGGCTACTATACAATTGGTGATTATTTGTTGGATGGAGAAGCCTGGAAATGACCTGCTCAGCTGGATTCGCAAAAAAATGTTAAAATGCATAGTTTTTAAATTCATTTTGTAATAGAGCACTAAAAAGAATAACCCGCTGAGTTTCTTGCCAGTTGTTCTCAGGTGGGTCGCGTTGTGAACTGGTTGTAGAAATTTTGATTTATATTCTGGACGTTTAACAAAAGCATCTGTATGTGCCTATGTGAAATAAATTTCTTTTTCTTCCTTTCTTTCTTTCTTATCAAAAAACGGCAGAATTGTTTATTGTATGGGAGCCCCCTTAAATATCATTATTTTAGTATTTTTTGTTGTTATAACGGCAACAGAAATACATCACACCATCTGTGAAAAGTTCAGCTCTCTAGCGACTTATATACTATCACGGTTCCTGAGATACAGCCTCGTGACAGACAGTCAGGCGGACCGTTTTTACCATTTGGATACGGAACCCTAAAAAGTGCGATGTCTCTGAAAGAAATAAATAGCTTTTCTTTCTCTTCTGTCTCGCAGTAAAGCGCTCGTGTTCTAAAACGTTCACTGTGTTAAGCGTCTTTCGATACGGTTGGGTTTGAGATGGGGAACCCTTTCTAGATTTTTGATTTTCGTGCGTTTGACAGTCGTTAAACCAAGTTGAAGGCCTAATAGGCGGCTTGAAAATTTCAACAGCGGGCATTCACAACCTGCTCCTGTCCAGTTCAATACGTCTTACCACCTGACACAACCTGAGAACATGGGACAAAAAAGGTGAAATGTGGGTCTCTGCCTACCCCTTGGAGACAAAGGCGTAACCATTATCTATGTATGTATTATGATACTCGTGGGAATTTAAACGAGACCAACAGTCTTCAGCCTCCTTTATCAAAAAACTGACAACGCACTGTAACTGAAGTGACACAATAAGCTTTTGTTAATCGCTCGCCACACAGAGTGTTCAAAGATGCGATTGTTGGCCACAGGACGTGTCATTCAGGACTTATCGGTGGCTTAAGTCAATACAGACGTCTTAACTACCTAATACTTAGGCATTTTTCACAGTGCGATGTAGAAATACCAGCTGTTTGAGTATAAGACAACAATTTGGTATATAGATTCTTACTAATATTTCAATTGCGAAAGTTTGTGAGTGTGGATGTTTGTTACTCTTTCACGCTCAAACCGCTGAACAGATCTGACTGAAATTTGGTACAGAGATACATTATAGTCTGGAATAACAAATAGACTACTATACTTTTTATCCCGAGAATAAGTTCCTACGGAAAGCGGGAACGGGAATAAAACGACGCATGCGAAGCTGCGGACATCAGCTAGTTTATTATATTATTGTTTTCATGAATTTGTCAGAACCGATCGCCGCCGCTGCGCTGTGATCTTTTTTAGGCTGTCTGTTGAACAATATCTACACAATGTTATTTTTAAACTATCGCGATTTTAACACTCATAGAATTCGGAACTTCACGCGAAATACTTTTTGCCGAAAAAAAGTAACCTCATGTTTTTTGTCGATTCTCGCCTCAGTGCAACCGCGACCACGGGCGCTGTAACGTGTTCGAAACGTTGGTGAATGTAAGTAAAAGTATTTCACGTGAAATCTCGAATTCTCAAAGTATGAATCTACCCAGTCAGCTATTTGTAGATGAGATTGGAATTAGTGTTGTACCTATCAAGAAGTAAAAACTGCAAGTTGGCTTTCATAGGCGTGATCTCCTGAAGCTATGAGTTCAAAATGCCCACTTTTTATTCAAAGATTGGGCAGGTTGAGGGTACAATATTCTTGCAAGATATCATCGGCTTTCAATGTGGCTATGCTTCTAGTCATCTAGGAACGTTTCTAAATGATGCGGAGAAGTTTAAAGAAACATATTTTTAAGGTTAGTTTTTTAGCTATTTGAAAATGTTATTTCAATTTTAGTCAATTTTATTTGTCACTAGCGGACGTCAGGCGGTTGGACCCGCGTAGTTCTGGTTCCCGTGGGAATACGGAAATAATAATATAGCCCATGTTCACCGGAAATAGTGTACCTATCGAACAGTGAAAGATTTTTTTAGATCGGTTCAGTAGTTTCGGAGCCTATTCGTTGCAAACAAACAAACAATCAAATCATTTCTCTTTATTATATTAGTATAGATTAATTTGTCATTATTTATTTTCTTCAGGGGGTGTCGAGACCCTAGATTTTAATAAAGCACCTAGTTGAGTCAACTGGTGACCCAAGGGCAAGTTTTTTTCTCAGCGATTAGTTAACGCTATTTAAAGACGGACTGTCAGTCTTTTGGGCACATTGCCACGGGACTATATCTAGATTTAGTTTAGATAGTTTAACACAAATTAGAGATAGTACAGGTGGAAAACTCATGTATGTACTTTTTTTTCACACCTACTGCTACACACACTCGCGCAAATCAGTATCGAAAATTCGGTTGAGACCCCCTGACCTCGTGTCTGTGAATGAGTTTTCTATGTGTGCGTTGCCTCAGCGAATTTAATATGTAGGTCTTCATCTGTACTATCTCTAATTTGTGGTTATAATGTAAATAGATATTATGTAATAATTAAAGTGTTAATGTAATTTTTAACATTTTTAGCAATAGTTGCACCGTTAGTCTAAACATATCCTTTACGAAAAGCAAATAATCACAGCAGTAAAACTGAGATAACGAGGTAGTTGGGTAGTATTAATACCCCATCGAAGACTTAACCGACTCATATCCGGATCAAGTCTAATACGTTAAGCACTATGTGGATCCTGAGAAAGGTTTTGTTAACCGGGTGTGCTCTGCTGATAATAACAACCGGTAAGTTTGTATCTACTTTTATTTTTAGGGTACCGTTTCTAAAGGGAAAAACGGGACCCAAATTACTGAGACTCCGCTGTCTGTTTGTCTGTCAACAGGCTTTATCTTGTAAACCGTGCATAGATAGTTTAAATTTTCACAGATGATGTAATTCTGTTTCCGTTACAACAAATCTGTGTACAACCAAGGTAATTCATTAGCCGTTTTTGAGTCGGATTCTAAGCTTTTTAAGCTCGTTATGTCCCGGCTACATCCAAGGATGCATGACTCTTTCATGAATTGAAGCTTGAAGCATTTGGCAGAGATTACTTTTCCGATGAAATTTTGTCTAGATCAGCTCTCAAGATAAGCCTTTTTGAAACGAGTGGACTTCAAAAATGAATCTGAATCGATCCAGCTAAACCCTCATAAAGTCGTTCCCCACTGTTTTATAACTGACTAGCTGATGCCCGCAGCTTCGCCCGCGATGGCGCTGTATGTGAAATTTTGCTGAATTTTCTTTGCTATAAACCTCACGAAGCCCGAGACCTTTCCAACGAATGCAAAACCGTGGAAATCGGTTCGTGCGTTCTAAAGTTACAGCGTCAGGAAGGAAAACCCGACTTATTTTTATATAATAGACTTCCGGCAGACTTGAGTTACCACTCGCCACTAGGTGTTCATCAATTCTAGGCATGCTGATGAAAACACTGTGGAGGTTTTTGAGGCGTTCTTCTCAGTCTGTAGCATTTCCGAACCCTCAGTAGAGTCACAGCAATTTTGACAATTCAATATTTTTTTTGAAAGAGAATAAATTTTATTTTATTTTATTCTATGAAATAATGGTTTTAATCAATATATAATGTTTTCAGAACTGGTGCAAAGCAAGTATGTGTTTCATCCCGAGCTCCAACGGAAGATAAGTCAGCACAAACAGATCGCCACGTGGGAGGAAGCAGAGGCACACTGTCAGAGTGAAGGTAACGTCACATGTTAAGCATCTAACTCTAAAATAAATACTGAGATGGGTTACCATCGAGGAGCGTTTCTGTCCATCGTACGGATGGTTAAACCGATGACCTCCGTCGCAAGTAATATCTCGTTGAGCTCAGTTAAAGGCTTTAGGGCGGCTTGAAAAATTGCAATAGCGGGTTGTCACGACCTGCGCCTGTCCAACACGGCGATAGGCTTACCGACATAAACTGTTAGGTGAAATGAGGACGTATAGGTAGGTACTATGCCTCTGCCTGCCCCTTCGGGGATAAAGGCTTGACTATATGTATGAAATACTCTCGCGACAAATATTTATGGATCACATAATATTTTGTCTCCGGTGGGAATCGGGTCCAAGATTCGCAGTTCCACTTTACGACCTCACCACAACCTGTCCTGCGTCTGTCCATTTCAACACATAATACGGAATCAAAATACCTAAAAATTGTAAAATGTGGGCTAATTTAAAACCGCTGTAGGCAGAGGCAGCCTTGGAGATAAAGTCGTGACTATTATGTAATTATGTATTTAAAACATGATGTCAACTCAATGTTTTGTGCAGATGACATAATGTTTTGAGCAACACGTGAAATAATAAATAAATATTTGTGAACATTCTAACACAATGTCATCTGCTAATAGCTTGTGCTATGGGATCTACGTAGACGACTGACGGACGTACTTAAATATTTCTAAATACATAGTAAAAAATGAATTTAAATTGTAAATAAATATTTAGTAATACATAGGAACATTTATACATAGAAAACACCCAAACTCCGAAAAAAAAGTGTGTGCGTGTAAGCTTTACGCGCGATTGAAGTAAAACTTCTTTGCCAATATCATTGAAATGATTAAATTTTAACTTAAATATTAAATATCATATTATAATTTAATTATATTTATTTTCATTTGTTTTTCAAAGATTATTTAAATGTTATATTAATATAATACATTCGAATTTTGAATAGCGGAAACTAAGACGTAGTCTGTGTAGTTTCCGCTACTCAAAATTCAAATAGTAAGCGTTACTTCCGTCAGAAAAAAAATTTGAGTTACTCCTTAGTCGCGCCTAAAGAAGTTTTACTTCAAAAAAGCACTTGTGGATCACACAAAATATTTAAACCGACCAGCGAATCGAACCCAGGAACTCAGCGCGGCAGTTACGCTATCGAATGTGCAGCGAGGAAGTCAAATCCAAGATAAACGTTTCCAAAATGTCTGTTCATTTCACAGGTGCTACCCTAGCGTCCCCAATAAACGCAGAGCTGCTGAAGTACATGAGGTCCATCATCGAAATAAACAACCACACCACTCCCTACTTCATCGGCATCAAGGGCAGACATCTTGTTTCTGGTACAGAACTACAATTTATGTCTGAAGAAGGTGAGGTAGCTTAAAACTTATTTTTTTGTACGTTTTAAAATTTCTCATGGATGCTACGGGTATAGTCCGTTCAAATTTAAATTACCTCTAGCACTTAGGTTGCCTACCTTGATTCCTGTGTTACCGAATAAGTTTTTGATTGTTCCATGTATTGTAACCTGTAGTCGAAACTTACTTTCAACTTTTGCTGGCGTTTTTTTCGGGCGGGGCCATTATTTGAGATGTAGAACGTTGTGGAAGCAGCAACTTCGCCTTCGTTAGTGGTGGTAGTCATTGCTTTTTTTGAGATATTAATAAAAAAATAAATAAATCTAAAATACAATCGCATAGTATTAGGAACACTGTTTTAGTGAAGTAAAGTATTATGACGTGAAAAACAAAACTATTCGTGCTAACGGTTGGATGTTATAATCTCCACTATATTCGGTAAAATGTCTTATGCTGGCACTCATAGGGCTGCTTTGCCCTGCTTTAGCCTGCCCTGCAGTGCCAACACTCAGAAAAAAATCGACAGACTGTCAGTCAGAGGTAATATAACTGTGACAATATGTCGGACTCTTATTGACCAAAACCACACGTGTCCTATCATTTCCTACAGTCGGGAACCCCGGGTAAGCCGTCAGAAGGATGTCCCAAGATTCTCGACACACCCTGGCTACCACTGTGGCCGCTCCTAAGGGTTTGGGTGCTCTCCCGCATCTTTGGGAGTGGGTTCGGGTGCTATCCCGCTTCGTGGAACTCTCCTCAAGCTGCCGCCTTGGGCCAGAAGCAGGCACAAGAGGGCAGCTTGATCACGTAGTAACTATTAATAACTAGTAGATACCTATTAATAACTAGTAACTATTAACAACGTAGTAACTATTTAGTAATCTGTGGCTTGATGTGAGGGTAAGGACGTCAGCGGCACCCCGCCCACGACGTGGTGGGTCTACGGGTAAATAAACATCCCCGTGGACCCACCAGTGGGGCCTAGCGGTAGGACCACGAGCAAAAACCGATAATAACAATTTTAGCCTCAAAAATGCCATCAGAAACCAATGCAGTAGAAAAGCTAGATATTGGACAATACTTTTAAATTTTCAGGGTTTGAATTAGAAGACGTGCCTTCAGCTTTAGACTTGGTTGAACAAATAGACACACAGGAAGGGGACTGCCTCTGCATGGATGGGCGCGCAATACGCGTAGTACCATGCTGGACACGACTGCCATACATATGCTACTCTATAGAAACGTCTACCGAAGCAGCCGTGAACTTGACGACAGCTGCAGTGCCTCAAACTACTGCTAAATCTCCAGCAGCGACTGATTTATTCATAGAAGATTTCAATGATTATCCGGAGTTTTGTGGGGCTGGTAAGCTTACCTTTTATTTATACCATTTAGATGGCAGAAAAGCAAATGATTCTCTTTGCAACACGCGCTGCTGAAACTGGAAATAACTTTTTAAACCGAGCCAGGGAATCATTCGCAGTAGAAAGATCTAAAGACCTTAGCAATCACTGCGAACTGAAAGTGTGAGGAACATTCTGTTTGTATGCGCTAATAAAATTAAACGTCGCTTCGGCTTTTCGGCTACAGAAAAAAAATCATCATGCCTCGTAGGTTTATTACTGTGGTTCATCAATTTTAAATATGTACATGGTACTACCACAAATTAAAAGGCTTTTCTATTTATTTTGTAGCAGGTAGGTACCACAAAACTGAAAGAGGAGGGAACCGTTTGCTAAGCATAACATGCATTCAAAGTGCGGCTGCCGGGTCCATAGCGTGGTACAGAGGGTCGTTCTGAGACTTGCGGTCCATTAGAGTAGGTTTAAAGTGGCATGGCGTGGCCATTTTAAGATACGTCAGCGCTCACTTTCCACCGTCTGTTAGTAGTATATAGAATAATTATATTATCTCTTTTTTTTATACCACTGAGGTGGCAGACAAGCATGCGGCCCACCAGAAGGAACGGTGGTCACCGCAGCCTATGAATGTTTGCAACACCCAAGGTGCCACACTCGCGCTGCCGACCCTGTAAAAAGCTTCTAAGCCCCCTTTTGTAGAACCCCATACTGTAGGCGTTTGGGAAAACCGAGGCAGGGAGATAGCACTTATAATAATATAGCACCATAATATTGTTAATCGAATATTTCAAATCAATGTTTACAGGTTACAAATTATCTTCAGAAACAAGGAATTATTACAAGTTCCACTTCAATTACGTCTCCTGGGCAGAAGCCAGCACAACCTGCGGTGAAGAGGGCGGGTCTTTAACGACCATCGGCGATGAGAATGCACTGGAGATCGTCAGCGATATGATTAAAAATAGAGCTTCGTTTATGCCTAACGTTTGGATTGCCCAATCAAATTACACCAATAATATTCTCTATGGTAGGTATACAACTAGAAATATTTGAACTCTTGCAACACCAGAAATACCTACCTACTATACTCACGCTGCAGACCCTGCGAAAACTTTCTTAGACCCCTAACGAAGAAATTCAAATGTAGACGTTCGTACATACGGACATACATACCTATGGTTATGCCTTTATCCCTGAAGGGGTACAAAGAGGCACTGTATGCCTACATTACACCTTTGTAGAATTAGTCCTACGTAATAGGCGGTGAGCCGTATTGCCGTATTGAAATAGACGGGCGAGGTTTCTAACTGCCTGCTGTTAAAATTTTTTCAACGTGGCTACGACTGCCATTTTTTGGCAACCGGACCAACGGCTTAACGTGCCTTTTGATGCATGGAAAAGAGCTCGGAAGAAAGCCTCTGTTGGACTTTACTTCCGGACGTAAACAGACTATCTGTGCAATGATAGAACGAACATTTCTTAATTTTTTTAACTTTAATAACTTATGCCTTAACACTTCTATTGAGGATTTCCACACATCTATAGAAAAGTATTTGCATTGAAGAGCAGATTTGGTACACATGGGTTAGGACGAGCCCCACCAGATGGACCGACGACCTTACGAAGGTCTCCGTGTATTGCGACGTTATTTAGGCGAGGTCTACGTCCAGCAGTGAACTGCTATAGACTGATTTCATGATTTAAGAGCTAACATCAGTTTATTTTTCAGATTCGGGTGCCACTCCTCAGAGCCAAAACGAATGTCCAACTGTGTACTACCATAGCGAGATGACAATGCTCATGGTCATAGCTTGTGACCACATCCTGCCATACATCTGTCAAAAAGAAGTCACCAAGTGCATTTTTAATGATTTTCCACCATCTCTCTGATTTATTGTAATGTTTCTTTAATGTAAGTGATTTAAATGTTTGACAAATTTAAACCAATAGATATTAAAGTAGGTATAAAGTGGGGTTTCTTGATCTACCTATGTATATTGGGTGTAACAAAATTGACTCTCCAAATTTCGTCACGTGACGTGGCATCAGTCAAGAAACATTACAAAACTAAAGAAAAAAAATCACATGAATACTTTAACCGTAAATCCGTTTTAAAGGTCCTATTAATTTTCATTATCACCCTTTCTATCGCTACTGAGCGGCTGTAGAAAGCGACAACGACAGCCAGACGGGTGCTCCGTGCTTGCTTTGCCACGGCGACCATGTTACCTCGAATTGCCGCGGTAAAAAACGAATTCTCAATGTGTCACAAAAAAAAATTAACCCCTTTTTTATTAGGTAAATATTTGTATTTGATTTCCGATGCCAAGTCATCTCATGAAATTTGGAGAGTCAATTTTGTTACACCCAGTATATATACCTTAAGATAAGACAAGTAAAGCTATGCATTTTTATAATATGATTTGTTTTTCTACAAAAAAATCCCCACTTAACATCGAACCCCGAACTGAACTATTCAAAAAATCATAAAGCCATTGACGGTACGAACGAACCACACAAATTAGAAAATGTAGATCATTTCATTTAAATAAGTAAATTTAATTATACTTTATACATACAAGTTATAATACAGGGTAACAACATTTTATTTAAAAAAAAAGGGCAATAAGAAAATTATTTTCTGATATCTCTAGGTACATAATAATTTCGTATCACAGTTAATGCCATCTCACTCTGAAACGGCTTGACCGAGATCTATGAAATGTTTTGTTATAGGTAGGTACATTTGGTAGGTCTGAAAATAGGTCATAGGCTATTTTATATAGACAAAGGTAAAATAGGTGGCCTGTTATATGGCCCAGCAACCAATTTACATTTAAATTAAAGTCAGAGCGAGCCAGTTTAACAGTTCAATTAAAAGTGTGTAAACTATAACTACATGGGATATGAACCTGTGAAGTTAAACAAATAGACTCGCTGCCATAATAACATTTGAGTACTAATTAAAACTTGTATAATGTAAGGAACTATTCACATTGACGTCCATTCGGTTTTTGCGGCACTTCGGTCTTTTTCTACCCTTCAAAATATCGATAATCATTGTGAGACACAGCGAACGCATTCCATCGTGTTTACGCAGCCAACGCGCATTTCTGTGTAATTATCTGAATCTTGAAACCTCTTTGTTCCATGTTCCGCCGTAAAATAACACAATCTTTATCGAGAGGGGAAACGCCATACTGAGATTTTTCCCTCTGTGAAAGCGAATTCCAAAAGAAATACGCTTATACAAACATAATTAAAACTATTAAATAAACGGAATATACGTATATATAGTGTCTGAAATTATGAGTTTATTTTGGTTTAATTGTTTTGTGGAAGTTCCATAGTGACAGCCGATTGCTTTTGTAGTGGTGCATTATGAAAACGTCGCCCCCGCCCCCTTCAACATTATGACATACCTATACATAATGTATAGAGTAAACATGCTATGTCCTCTTGTACTGATCGCATTGCTCTACGTGACACAAAGATAATGTATAGAGCTATCGTGCGATATTTCAAAGCCTAACAAGAGATACGGCATAATGTTGGAAAGGCCAACGATGTGAGTAGTCCCTTATAAGCCAGCCGTCTATCTAACCGTGTTTAACTATCTCTAACTACCTACCTTTTAACTTTAACCGGTGACAGCAATATCTTACTTAAAAGGCGTACTTTACTGTCGAAAAGGTAACAATAACCTAACTTTCATACTATAGCGGTCCACCCCTCCTTTTTTTTGATTAACGTGAGCGAAAATCCTTCAGGGTTGCTATGCCGGACTCCCACCGACTAAAAAACCTCACGAAACGCCCAACAGCCTACGGTTGCGAGCCCCGGGTAAGCCCTCGGAAGTATATCCCAGACTCCCAACAGACCTACGGCTACCACTGCGACCTCGCCTAGGGGGACCCCTCCTAATATACGAGTCGTACCTGTCCGTTTTTTTGTTGTTTGTTCTGAGAACTTTCAATTGGGCAAACCCATTTTGACGATTCTTTTTTTGAAAGCTGGTGCTTTTCGTGACCCATTTAAGTCGGTTTTTTTAACACGCTTTTATTAGCTTCACTTGTAACTATGTATGTAAGAAAATCTTGGAATGTTAATATGACTTACTTCCCGTCCTTCGATCAGGCTGAAATTTTGCATACGGTCTGAGTTCTGATGACAATACATGACTATTATAGCTAAAAAACGTCATTACAAATCCAATATGGCAGCCTCCCCCAAAATGGCGGACTGCCTGTTTGAAATCCACCCCCATGATATGGGTATTAAATGAAAGAGGGATACAAAAAAATAATCACGTGACCTAAATCCAAGCGTGTTTTTTAGTTTTTTAAACTATTATAATTTATATAAAGCTCGCAAAATTGACGTCGCCACTGATGGAAAGCCGTGGCACATCTTGCAATTGGGGGCCACTCTCACAGTCCGTAAGACTTCTGACAGTGATCCTTAAGTTGGCGGCCCTGTGATGTGCCTCTTCACGCTCCGCTTGAAGAACCCGGGATTGTAAGACGAGGGAATCACGTGTGCGAGCAGGTCGGTATTTCGTTAATATTTTTTTTACGGTTAGTGTGTGTAGGTATTAGCGAATACATCTCATTGATTTTAAGTAAGTACTCAAGTTAGAACGCTTTGCGAGGGTGTCGGGAACTCCGTATAATTAATTAAGCCACTTCGCAGCGTTCAGGAAGTTAATTACCAGTGTTTACGCCTGAAACGCTGAAACACACACGGTACTGACGCTTGCCGACATACTGCTTTATGAGTTGGCGATTGCTGTACATATATACAGGAAGTAGATAATGATGGTAGGCTAACTGTACCCCGAGACTGCCTTTCTTTTTAAATTAATTAAGTAATTGGGAAATGGAAATGAGTTGCTTGTTCCTCACCTAAATTAACTAGGACTAGGTAGGATTAAATTGTTTATTTTTTAAATTACATAACTACTGTAATAGCTTAAACTATTTCATGTGTAATTGCGGACTATTTGAAAAGAGTGGCTGTGAGTTTCTTGCCAGGTTTTTCCTTACATGCTCTACTGTAACGTTGTGAAACAACGGGTGCAGATATTGATTAATATTAGATGATTAAAATTGAAATTTAGTGAAAATAAATTAAAGCGCCATCTGCCGACAACTAGTCTCATCTACACAGCACTGACGTTACCAAGTGACGTCAGACGTAGGGACCCGACTTGCCGCCAGAGGCGCTGTACAAAGATATAAATACGACCGCGCGCGAAGTTCAAGAAACCATTTTTCGTAAAATTAAATTATACTCGTCGCGAAGGCGTCTGTGTGTCAGTAAATATATTTAATCGAAATAAAATATAAGTTATAGGGAGCGAAATACTCCCTAAGTAAACAGTGGTTTAGCTGCAAGCATCAATTACCCCATCATTGGGTGAGTTAAATTAATTATAATGTAATCTAGATTTTAAAACAGTGAAAATTAACGGCTGTTGGTCAACCCTGTTTTAGGGGGGTAGTTACAGGGGTGTGAAAAAATGTCTCTGTAAAATTACAATATAAGCAAACATTGTAAGGCACCCGATTCCTGAAATGGTTAACAGGGATCGGCTGTCTTAGCAATAGGCGGGAAAAAGGGTTCCAGCTAACCCGTCATCTGGAACATTCCAGGGTCCACCCTTCGGGTTCCAAGCAGGAACGTCCACCCTACGGGTTCCAGAGATTCACCCTACGGGCAACAAGCGATCATCCACCCCACGGGTTCGAAGAAACAGTTCACCCTACGGGCTACAGGAAATATTTTACTCTCCGGGTTGAAAACACCGTGCCAGCCGAAGTTGTGGACGGCACGGCTACATCAGCAACTGCAACATTCTTCAGGAAGGCCGAAACTAAGATAAGTCGGAACCCTGCGAAGACCATCGGAAGTCGCACTTGCATAATTGCTACTTGACCACACCCACGACCCCGAATTTCTATTTGAATAAATCGTCTGTTATAATTTTAATCCTTTTTATCATTTCTCTCTGCTATTCTCTTCCCGAAAAGCCAACAGCTTTTCAGTGGCGCCCATGTCGTGGTTTCAAGTAGCGACAAAGCGATTTCCGACGGGAGGTCATAGTTGTAAGGAATTTTAAGTTGTGCAAAATAGTTTTAAGAGTGCCCGTTAGCGGGGTAGTTTCCCTCCAAATTAACATAACTACCCAGGAATTTGGCTCTCCTGACCTCTGCTGCCAACTTGTTCTTTCCGGCTTATTTTGTGTATTTTTTATTAATTTTAGGCATATTTCGGCAAAAATAAGAACAAGGCCAAATTTGAATTTTTCTCAACATAATTGTAATTTTTCCAAATTTTAACGGTCCCCAATTTATTTTTCACACCCTCATGTATTTATTTTATGGTGAAAAATTTTTTAATTAAATTTAAAGTAAAATTTTTTTTTTTTTTTTTCATCTCTAAACATTACACTTGTTAAAGTTCTGAAGTAAAACGTCTGATTTGAAACTGATTTGAAACGCTTGCATTAAGCGTTGTATACCATATATTCATCGTAAAAAGTAGGCAAAGGATATCACCATCACAATTTTTATTTTTTTACGGCGTCAAACCGCCTCAATTTGTGCATTATTTTGTTGTATTTCCTATATGTGAATTTACAGCGAGACCAACAGCCGATAATCACACTTCTGGGTAACAATCCCTATTGAAATTTCACGTTAGCAAAACGGTAGAACAAATATTTAACGAATTTCACTTCACGTAAATAATTAAAGATTTATAATTGTTTCACTTTTCGAATTACGTTGAATTCTGACACACTGAAATAAAACTGTAAGAAAAAAAAACATTCCAAACGTAGATCACGCAGTGAAAACATTCTTGCCAAAAACAATTTTAAACTAATAACTTTGATTCGTGTTCTGAATAAATAACGGCAGATTTTGCTTTTATAACGTTTACGAGTATGGTTATTTACTAGCTCGATAGTAGCGGAAATTTTTGTTCATAGAAACTGTAGGTGGAAGTGAATAAGACATACTCCTGACACCAACAGTCTGATACAAAATAGTTCCAGAATCGTCCAAGTACGAATCGGTTTTTGCACAATTCGAAATATTCAAGGGTTCCGTAGTAGCAAGGAACAAATTACATAAAAAAGTTAGTTACTACTATATAGTTTATTTCCAGAACCATCCAAGTGCGAATCGTCTTTGACATAGTTCGAAATATTCAAGGGTTCCGTAGTGGTAAGGAACTATTTTTAAAAAAAATTTAGTTGGAACGAGTTAGTACACAATTAACTCTTAGCACGTTCGTAGGAATTGTTACATTTAAATAAAAACAAGATTAAGGTCAAAACTTGCATCAATCCATTAAAACTGTCAAACATTTAGCAAACTTCATCAACCCATCATCATACACCTCACTTTCACTACTTACTGCTTCTGATTAGATTATATTCAAACACAGACAGACAGACAGACAATTGATATCTAGAAGGGTCCAATTTATTATTTGAGTGAAGAAACCCTAAAAGGTAATATTTCCAAACTTAAGTATTTCCTAAAGCAAATACTAAGTTTCATAAAGGTTCAATTTGTGATTCGGTTCACCGAACCCTAAAAAGTAGAATTTATTTTTTCGTTATTCCGAGGGTGGGTCGGGAAATAGACACATTCCTCAATATTACAAAGACGAATGCAGATAACGGTAAAGGCCGTAACACACTGCATTAAGATGCATTTGCGAATAGCGTATCTAGTACATCAGTACAGTTACACAATAGTGTTTTTGATAATTGTTTTTTTGGAAAATATAAGGGTGTTAGCACACCGTAAGAGAATATTAATACTTAGGTGGCACATTAGGTACCACATTTCGTGTCATGTTACACGCATACATATTATCATACGGAAGTTCTAATTACACTTACATAATAATTAGGTAGTATATAGTCATTACACATTCAAAATAATTGCCTTCACACACGATTCCTAACACTTAACAAGCAGTTTTTATTCGTTTATTTACATAGTGACACTTGCATTTCGTGTTGCGTGACTCCCAAAGGCGGAAGGAGGGAGCAGACTAGCTACAGGCGAGTCACATTCGTTTATTATAGAAGGTGACTCAAATGTCCTAAGTTTTGTTTCCCGACTAAAGCAGACGGGTTAATATAGCATGGAATGTAGTGTGACACTGGCCTTAGATGCAACGATAGAAAACACGTTTACATCAACTTTATTACGTCAACATTAGACGCGCTAGCAAAACACAACTTACACAATTATAATTTCATACGTACATACAAACATATTATTCATTGAAGCACGCACATACATTTTATACTACTATGGTGGCACACAATGGTACCATTTTATTTATATAATTGGCATTATAGCCAAATATTATTTACGATCGTCATTTTTTAGGGTTGACATAATAGTCATAGTCAACATTCTACTGCTAAGGTTGCGAAGAAGCACTTAGTTTTTTTTTTTAATGTTATTTGGTTAAAGGGCTAAATAGCCTAATAATTAGTTAGGGACACTACACACTACACACGACTTACAAATAACTACATATAACAACGTGACAAACACATGCCGTGTTCGTCATGGGGACATAGGGGTTAATTAGCATCACGAAGGATTCTGCAAGTAAATTATTTTCTATCACTTTTCTGTTTCTTGGTTTAGTTGGGAGTTACTGTTAGTTGGAAGCATGAATCTATCCCTAACAGAGTGCGTCGTTAACTGTTAGTTGGCAGCATGGTCTTGCCCTAACAAAATTATGTTGTAGCTTGTTACTGTTACGAGGAAGCATGAGTCTTACCCGAACAGAATTATGGTGGACTGTTATTTGGCAGCATTTGTATTGCCCTAACAGTCGTAGGTGTAGATCACCTTTATGGTTATTTTCGTCATATGGCTACTCCTACCACTCGGAAGCTAGAGGCTTGCCCTGGGGGATAGTCCATCCTATGAGTCGGAAGTGCTACACTAGCCCTAGTAGGATGTTCTTCTCTGGGACGGTTGTATAAGTCCCAGCCTTCAGCAAAAAGCCTTATTATACACACCCCACTTTCAGGCGGTGCGTATTACCTGAACCTTCAACCCAAAGCCTCAAATACGTCTTTTCTCTCTCTGTCCCATAAAGTTCTTCAGGATCACCCAAATACATCCTGCGAGTTGGTTTCATTAAGGTTAAGGCCAACTCTTCGCTATACCCAGCATCACCTCATTCACACAGCACACTAACATACACACACACATAGACAAGTAGTAGGTCTTAGGTTAGGAGCGTTCGAGGACGAACGCAGCATTTGACGTGTTATCGTACGTCAAACGCTCACCGGGGAGGGGGAGTATGTAACGTTGTGAAACAACGGGTGCAGATATTGATTAATATTAGATGATTAAAATTTAAATTTAGTGAAAATAAATGAAAGCGCCATCTGCCGACAACTAGTCTTATCTACACAGCACTGACGTTACCAAGTGACGTCAAACGTAGGGACCCGACTTGCCGCCAGAGGCGCTGTACAAAGATATAAATACGACCGCGCGCGAAGTTCAAGAAACCATTTTTCGTAAAATTAAATTATACTCGTCGCGAAGGCGTCTGTGTGTCAGTAAATATATTTAATCGAAATAAAATATAAGTTATAGGGAGCGAAATACTCCCTAAGTAAACAGTGGTTTAGCTGCAAGCATCAATTACCCCATCATTGGGTGAGTTAAATTAATTATAATGTAATCTAGATTTTAAAACAGTGAAAATTAACGGCTGTTGGTCAACCCTGTTTTAGGGGGGTAGTTACAGGGGTGTGAAAAAATGTCTCTGTAAAATTAGAATATAAGCAAACATTGTAAGGCACGCGATTCCTGAAATGTCAAAAAGTCAAAAAGATGAAAACCAAGCCTTCATGTGGTTATGATGATGTGCCCATAACAGTTATCAAGGACAATATCGATATATTGGCTCTACCATTAAGCAATTTTTATAATCTTTGTATAAATCAGTGCGTTTTTCCGGATCAATTTAAAATAGCCAAGGTTGTGCCTGTCCATAAGAAAGGCTCTAAGCAGGATCCCAAAATGTACAGACCTATATCGCTGTTACCCACCAAGTCTAAAATATTTGAAATTTTACTCAATAATATTATAGACCCAAGACAGTTTGCTTACCAAAAGAAGGTGGGAACAGTAGATGCTATAGACAATTTAATTAATGACATACTTTATAAGTTAAATAACAGACAGAAGGTTGCAGGAATATTCCTGGATATGAGTTCTGCTTTCGATGCTGTCAAACACGACATATTATTAGGAAAACTGGATCACTATGGCGTTAGGGGTGCAATTAAACAACTATTTGCTTTTTATTTAAATAACAGATATATGTCTGTAGAGATCAAAATGGACAAATATGAGCAAATTGGTATGCTGAAAGAAAAACATGAACAGGCATATAGATCGAAACTTGTGAAAATGAAAACTGGCGTTCCACAGGGTTCCACGCTCGGTCCGATTTTCTTTATTGTTTTTATCAATGACCTCATTAGTACCGTTATAAACAAGTCGCATGGACAGATTGAGTTGACAATTTACGCTGATGACACAAACGCTATTGTAGCGGCAGATAACTTTGAGGAATTGAGTCGAAAAGTAAATATGACTTTGGAATACCTCCATGTGTGGACCACACAAATTTGTCTGAAAACAAATACGTCCAAATCGAAGGTTGTGTTATTCAAAACCACCAGCAAAACCTCTGATGAACTTACATGTACTCTGGATTGTGATACAATAGACTCCGTATCAGATGTTAAATTTCTGGGAGTGCATCTGGATTGTCTATTGAATTGGAAGAATGAGTTGACACAGATAGAGTCTAGCATACACTCTGCCTGTTACGTGCTGAGAAGCTTGAGGGACGTGGTGACTCAAAATCAACTAAGGATGGTGTACTTTGCCTTGGTGGAATCTAAACTGAGGTACAGCATAATTTTTTGGGGGGGTAGTTATAAATATAACATTGAAAAAGCTTTAATTGCTCAGAAAAGGGCAATTAGGACAATGGTGAGGATAAAGCAGCAACAGTCGTGTAGGGAATACTTTAGGGATTTAAATATTCTCACGGTGCCGAGCCTTTACATTATGGTTTTGCTTACGTATCTCGCTAAAAACATATACAAATTTGAATCCTAAGAGGAGCGATTGAAACGTGAAAGCACCAGGCGAAAAGACATACCATCCATTATTTCACCTACACTTGATGTGGTCAAACATGGGACTTCCTACAATGCCGTTAAAGTTTTCAATAGGCTTCCCTCAGATATTAAAACCACCATCTACACTAAGGAATTCGAAAGTGTGCTTAAAGAATTTCTCATCGTAAAGTGCTTTTATTCAATGGATGAGTTTTTTAATTCGACATAATAGGTTTGGCTTTTGTCTTATTCATTCTTTTTATTTGTGACATTTGCGATAATGTGATGCAGATAATTGTCGTTATCGTAATTTTATTATTTATTTTAATTCTTTTTTTTTTATATTATTATTAATTTTTGTCATTTAATTAAGCCATGACACTGTGATGAGTTCTTGGTTGGAAACTGAAGTAATTGTGGATTTATCTGACATTTACTGTGACATTTTTAATTATTTTTGACATTTGAAATAGGAAATTTATAAACACATTATTTGTAATTTTTATAATTATTGTGGTCTTCATGTGTTGTATTAATTTTATCGTTTGAGTACGGATGATGTGACGTGACATTTTTATTATATTTGACATTTGAAATAGGAATTTTATAAATGCATTATTTGTACATTTTATAATTATTGTGGTCTTCATGTTTTGTAGTAATTTTATCATTTGAGTACGGACGATGTGACGTTTTTTATTATATAGAATAATTCTTTTGTTTGAGGTATTTTAAATGTGTAATTAATGAATGTGGTTTAGGGTAATTTTTATTTTCAACACAATGTACAGTTGTTAAGAAATAAAATACAATACAATACAATGGTTAACAGGGATCGGCTGTCTTAGCAATAGGCGGGAAAAAGGGTTCCAGCTAACCCGTCATCTGGAACATTCCAGGGTCCACCCTTCGGGTTCCAAGCAGGAACGTCCACCCTACGGGTTCCAGAGATTCACCCTACGGGCAACAAGCGATCATCCACCCCACGGGTTCGAAGAAACAGTTCACCCTACGGGCTACAGGAAATATTTTACTCTCCGGGTTGAAAACACCGTGCCAGCCGAAGTTGTGGACGGCACGGCTACATCAGCAACTGCAACATTCTTCAGGAAGGCCGAAACTAAGATAAGTCGGAACCCTGCGAAGACCATCGGAAGTCGCACTTGCATAATTGCTATTTGACCACACCCACGACCCCGAATTTCTATTTGAATAAATCGTCTGTTATAATTTTAATCCTTTTTATCATTTCTCTCTGCTATTCTCTTCCCGAAAAGCCAACAGCTTTTCACTACCTATTGCCTTGCGAATCTGGCAGTAAATGTAAATGTGGAATCAGAAATCATGACGTTCTTGAGTGTTCCTTTGTGACCTATTTGAATTAAGATATTCTCATTTTCAATTTTTTTTTTCATTCCGTTCCGCTGACTTGTCGAGTGTGGTCGCGTGCACAGAGTACATTTGTATATTATGAGATAGAGACGTCACTCAACTAAGTGACGACACCAGCGGTGCCAAGCAGCTATTACAAGAAACTTTCTGACTGCGTGGCCATGAAATAAAAATCGAGTGTAACAAATATATTTTAATAAACTTGAATCTTTTAGAAAAATTAGTTTTAAGATCGTAAAAAATAATAAAAAACTACCATGGGCGGAAAAGTAGTCTTACTTATATGACCCTATGTAGCGAAACCATACCGCGATTTAAAAAAAGGCACAGCGCCATCTAGTTGTGAATTTTTAACTAAAATATTAGATTTTTTAATATTGCGTACAGCGCCAACTACCACGTGTTTCTGGAAACTCTTACGTTATAATGAAACGAAATTAAATATCATGACAAGTCTCAATGTAACTGCAACGTTGAGAACCTACGTAAGTTGGTTACATTATAATTCAATGCTCAGTTCTAAGTGATAACACCATGGTCGCGTGTAAAGAGACAGTGCAAGTTGTGATTTTTGTGATTACGTAACTGAGATTTGAACTCGTGCCTCCTGCGCCCGCTTTAGTGCAAGCCCAACAGTTGCCCGTTGCGCCACGATAACTCAACCATATTTAGCGAAATAAACATCTATTTGATTGCTACGATACTGTCAGTGGTCAGCTACGTGTCTAACCGCTACGACCAGACGCACGCGCACCTTGCCCCCTGCGCCCGTGCGAACCCCGCGCTGCGCCACCCGTTACCGGTTTTTATCTACTCATTTGCCGCAACAGCGACGGGATCGTACAGTGTTTGCTACGAAAATTTTGAACAAAACGCTACGCTGCTGTTGTAAGTAGTACCTACACAGTGTACACTGAATTGTGGGCTACGAGTTTGTGAGCATAACTATACCAATATTTGCATTATCATTGATGTCGAATAAAATGCAGCGAACTCCTCCTACCAAGTCGTCGTCTGAGGCGGATATAAATAAGACACTTTTGAATGACGAGAATGAGAGGGTCACAGTAAGAAATTATAAACGACCGCGTGCGTCCAATTCACCACATTAGTGTTCTCACACGTTCGATTCCTCTGACCTAGCCTCTTTTAAGAAGGACCTCATGGACATGCTCAGCTCCTGGAAAGACGATCAAGATAGGAGATTAACGGTTTGGAAAGCGGAACAGGACGTCACCTTATCTATGCTTGCTAAGGACGTACTTTCCCTCAAGACAGATATGGCAGTTCTACAGAAATCTACAACAGAAATTGAGTCGGGTCTGTCTTTTATTGGTAAGGAGTATGAAGAAATGAAGGAAAGAGTTGTCACCTTGGAGATTGCTAAGAAAAAATGCGAAGAAAGTATTCGCAAGCTTGAAAAGCGGTTCGATGACCTTCAACTCCACTCCCGACCCACAACGTTGGAAATACGCAATGTCCCTACTGGGGAAAACGAGACCCTCGCGGATCTCTCATTGATTGTACACAAAATTGGTAACCTGGTAGACCTAAATCTACAAAGCAATTCCCTGCGAGATATATACCGTTTACCGGGTAAATTCGAAAAGGATAGACCTGTAGTCGTGGAATTTCACTCAGTCGCGATGAGGAATGATTTTCTTTCCCGCGTACGGCAATTTAACAAAAAACGGTCTGTTCCCGATAAACTGAACACGAAAATCATCGAGATTAGTAATAATTGTGTACCAATATACGTGGATGACTATTTGCAACCTGCCGTCAAGAAACTATTTTACGATGTCCGCCAATATTGTAAGGCACGGAAATTTATTTGCTGGCAATTTAATGGGAAAATATTAATGAAGAGGTCACCTGAAGAAAAACCGATACATATACGATCCGAACACTGCATCTTGAGCCTGAAAAAGGAAGAACAAGAAGCATGACTGGTTACCATTTATATCTTTATCTACACTATTAGTTTAAGCAGTATTATTGACTATTACCTAACACAACATTCAAACTATCGCTCCTCAAGTTTTAGTACTTACCAAGATTGTAATATATTTCATAACAAATTTTATACACACAAACCCACACACACATTCACTTCTTTAAATGATTTTTTGAATAATTTTATAAACACTGGCACGAGTATACTACTTCCCCTGTTCCTGTGCGAGTCAGTGTCATATTTTATTCTTTTTGATCTAAAAATGTTAATAAACCGCGACTTAAAAATTAAAATTAAAATTCGATAGTTTACAATTGCAAGCCAGTATTGACGATTTTACTATATCTGACTCGGCCATATGTGATATTGAAGATTGTCGTAGATTGATTGCAAATCCTGATTATTTTACAAAGATATTAAACCAAAATATACGCGGTATATCAGCTAACTTTGCAGGTTTGGAAACCCTAATAGCTAGGTCAGGCGTATGTTGGGATGTTATTGTTTTGACTGAGTGCAGACTACTTGGTAATAATTACTTACCAACGCTTATTGGCTACAACTGTTTCTACACTACATCTCATGCATTGCAAAATGATGGTGTAGTGATGTATATCAGGAACTGTGTTCCAGCTTCTATAAATGAACCTACCTTTATGGATGCTAATTGTTTGGTGGCCAAAATTAATTCCGATATGCTGATAATTGCCATATATCGTTCTCCGTCATATCATGATATTTCAAATTTTTTATCATCTCTAAATAGCGTTTTAATGACACATTCAAATTATAAGACAATTATTTTGACTGGTGATATCAACCTTAAAATTAATGGAGAAATATTAGAAAATAAAGTTAGGGACTACTTAAACCTCGCAGCTTACCATGGTTTGTTACCTAGCCACACACTCCCGACACGAAAAAAGAACTGCCTTGATCATGTCCTACTAAAAACTAAAGCACAAGCACATACATTTGTTGCTCAAACATCACTGACCGATCACGAAACTGTTCTGCTATTTTTAAAGACCAAATTGAATCGTGGTTATGACGTTATGTCTCCCAGTACTATTGATCATAGGAACCTTGAACGGAGCCTTTGTAATGTCGATTTAGGTCCGGTTTTTAACACTGCTGATACGAATGTTGCCGCCAACTTGTTAATAAAATTTATCACTGATGCCATTAAGTCAAATTCTAAACAGCTTACTCGCTCAAAAAGGAATTCTATCGTAAAGCCCTGGATTACTCCTGGACTACTAAAATGCATGCGTAACAGGGACAATTTGCACAAAAAAGCTAAGAAACATCCTGATGACGATACTTTGATGATTGTCTACAAGCGTTACCGAAATTTTTGTAATAATTTGTTGAAAAAAATGAAACGCAACTACGAAAATAATGCACTTAATAGGGCCAAACATAACCCCAAACTACTCTGGAAAACAATCAACAACATAACAAATAGGCAAAAACCACCAGCCACTGCCAACGAATTATTAAAAAACTACACAAATAATCAATCGGCGGTAGATAATATCAACGAGTTCTTTGTGAATGTGGGACAGAATCTGGCTGAAAATATAATAAGAAATGGCAGCCCTAGCCCCATTCCTGACTGCGGACTTACCGGTGCTAACACGGGAAAATCTTTCGTGCTGCTACCCACTGATGAGGTTGAAGTGGAAAGGCTGGTAATGTCCCTCAAAAGTGATGCTACTGGAACTGACGGTATTAGCGCAAAAATTTTAAGAAAATATAAAGAGATTGTTGTGCCTCCTCTTACGCATGTATGTAATTTGGCTCTCAGTAATGGTACTTTTCCATCTGCTTTTAAAGAGGCATTGATACTTCCAGTACTCAAAGGGGGCCTCGCTAGGGACCGTGTCAACAGTTACCGACCAATATCTATTTTACCTGCTATGTCAAAGGTTCTGGAAAAGATAATGAACGGCAGACTAGTGAATTATCTAGAGGAAAATAAGCAGTTGTCTGCATGCCAGTACGGGTTTCGAGCTGGGAGATCCACTGTGGATGCAGTTCATGCCCTTACCGACTACGTCTATAGAAATCTGGAAGGGGGGATGAAGTGTGCAGCAATATTCTTGGATCTGGCAAAGGCCTTTGACACGGTCTCTATCGGGACACTTCTGGGGAAACTTGAGCATTCTGGTGTGAGGGGAATCCAACTACAGCTGTTCCACGACTACTTGAGCAATAGAACTCAACGCACAAAAATTGGCCATAGCGTGAGCCAGGCTCTTCCTGTTGAATACGGTGTTCCGCAGGGTAGCGTGTTAGGCCCCACCCTCTTCTTGGTATATATTGATAAGCTCTGCAACCTGCAACTCACAAGTGGTTCCATCGTTACCTTTGCGGATGACACAGCTCTGTTATTTAGTGCACCGACATGGGAGGAGGTTTTTGCTTACGCCCAAAGTGGCCTCAACAGGGTCACTAATTGGCTTGGAGAGAATGGCTTGACCCTTAATGCCTCAAAAACCAAATACATGACATTTTCTAAACGAGGATCGCCACAACTTAATCCCTTGAAGATTGTGACTCATTTTTGTCCCCATCCGCGAAACGAGGAACGATTGTGCAGCTGTCCTGAACTTCAAAATGTCAGCCAAATAAAGTACCTCGGCGTTATTATCGATCACAATTTAAGCTTCAATGTTCACATAGAATTACTTTCGGGCCGCCTGCGTAAACTCATGTACGTATTTAAGAACCTCCGAGGGGTTGCTGACTCCACAACCATAAAAACGGTGTATATGTCACTTTGCCAATCATTAATAATATATTGCATAACAGTATGGGGAGGCACTTACAAAACCTCGCTGCTGCAATTAGAGCGAGCGCAGCGGGCAGTATTGAAAACTTCATTATCTCTGCCCTATCGCTTTCCTACTGTAGATCTCTATCGGAGCAGTTCTCTGCTTTCGGTCCGCCAACTATACATCCTTTACAACGTTCTTAAACAGCACTCATTATTGGGCTATGATACCACAAAATTAGCCAAACGACGTGACTATAACGTCTGTAAAGTACCGTCCTGCTCTGCCTTTTCACAGAGATCTTTTTTATTTTTGGGTGGCTACTTATACAATAAAGTTAACAAGGCTCTCAATATATATCCAAAGACAAGGAATTGCGTGAAACAAGTTGTTTGTGAGTTTCTACATAATCTAGACTATAATGAAACGGAAAAGTTGCTGGAAGTACTAAAATAATTGCCTATACAACCACACTTTCAAACCACACAGAGATAAACCTACACCAACACACACCACACACACACACACACACACACACACACACACACACACACACACACACACACACACACACCACTCACACACACATACACACAAACACACACGCACGCACGCAAACGTACGCACTCACGCCTAAATTTTAATTACCTTGCCTTTTATATTAACTGTTTTTATTTTATTCTTTTTATATTGCCAGTTGTTTGCCTACTCCTTTGTTAATGCGCAATTATTGTACTGTCTCAGAGTAAGACACTTCGGTGGAATGGAAGCCTGGTTATCCATATCACAGGTTCTTTACCTAGTTTGGAAACCAGTCTCCCAGTTACCTTAATGACAACAATAATGTTCATAAAATGCACACAATAATGTACATGGGAGAAAATAAATAAAATATTATTATTATTAAAAAATATTCACGGACATATTCACACAACGCAATTTGTACCCAAAGTACATAAACTAAGATTAACCTGCTTGTGTTATGAGTATCAGACCACGAATAATAATTCTTAAATACTTTTTTGTTAGTACATAGGTACCTACTTAAAAATACATCGAAACCTCTCGAGACAAATATTTACGGATCACACAAATTTTTGTCTCGAATCATACCCACGACCATTATCTGCAGTAGAACTTTATGACCTACGAGACGTTTAAAATTCCAATTGAATTAAGACTTATTTTGAATTTGTGGATGAGTTAAAAATATTTGACACAGCCTGGGATGCAAACCCGGTATTCGTATACACTTGCCATTGCGCCACCGAGACAGTCCTAAATTAAGAACAATTTTTAAAATACCTAAGGCATTGCTCTCTAAATTATTTACTTACAATTATTCTGAGCAAGCATAAAAGTAATTTAAATTCAAGGTACGAATGTCATATTTCTTTCTTCATTTTAATTTATTAGGTATTTAAAGTCACTAAGTAATAGGTATTAGTTTATCACTACTCTGCCAGGCACCTCTACTTAAATACTTTGCCAACTTAAGCCCTGAATAGAAAACTTAAAATAAAATCGCTAAAGTTTTCACTTTCAGCTGACTACATAAGATATTATTTACTACTGCACACTGCACAATAAGAATTTTAATATTACATATTATTTTCAAAGCGTGGGGTTTCTCAAAAGGGGTCTTATGCGGTTCTTTGTGTTTAGCGCATCTTGTGTTGCAAACAGTCAGGTCCCCACCTGCTGACCGTAAGCTTGTCTGCCTGACCTTCGTAGTATCCTACTAATATTATAAATGTGAAAGTTTGTGAGTGTGGATGTTATGTGTTACTCTTTCACGCACAAACGGCTGAATGGATCGTTCTGAAGTTTGACACATTATAGTCCGGAATAACACATAGGCTACTTTTTATTCCGGGAATAAGTTCCCACGGGAAGCGAGAACGGGAACAAATTATACGCGGGCGAAGCTGCATTTATAGAGGGCAAGCTTTTTTATCGTGAAATCCTACATGGATGTTGTCGATGCTATCGAGCTATGCTCCTACCGACTAAAAATCACACGATTCCTACCTAAATATGCGTACGGTTGGAAGCCTCGGGTAAGCCCTCGGAAGGATGACCGCAGGACTGGAGGTCCTAGATATCCTAGGATTCTAGAACAAAATGGACAACCTAACATTTGCATATTCTATGGGCGTTAAACTGCCAATTGGTATGGAATGTATCTATTAAGCAAACCAGTAATTTTTTTTTTAATTCTTACTTTATCATATTCTGGACTGAAATTTTTTAGGCAACCCTATAGCATTTTAATCTTTGACATATTTAGTTGAATATAAAACACTTTTCATCCAATAACCAGCTCGGTGAAGGTCGGTTCTTAAAGGGATCTTAGACCAAGAGGGCATGCTTGGAAATAGTCTTCAGGATTCTAAGCCCTAATGAATCTCGATCTAATTAATCTATACGAATAAGCTCCGACAGATAAAATAAAATAAAAATTCCCTTGGAAACTAAAAAAAAAGTTAGGTTTGTCAAAATTTTTGTGACTCTACCGGGGGTTTGGAAAAGCTACAGATTAACCTACTAAACCGATTTGAAATATTCTTTCACTGTTGGAAAGTTACACCATACCCGGGTAACATACGCTATATTTTATTCCCAAATTCCCACGGGAACGACCGCTAGTTTCGCTAAGTTAAGCGACAGACACAATGTCAACACTAGAAATAAAAATAACCTTGCTGTTTATCATAGCAGATTGCACAAGACCAGCTATTCTTTCATGGGTAACTGTATACGCTTTTACAACAGGCTACTAGACGAAATTAGACGTATGTCCCCTAATAAGTTTAAAAGATTTGTAAAAGGTAAAAACTGCAGGGGCTACTATACAATCAATGATTATTTGTTGAATAAGGAAGCCTGGAAACAGTGGCGGGGCTAGACCTAAATTTGGCCAATAATAATAGTGTCGCCATAAGGAAAAAAAAAAACTTTAAACCACAGAGGTTTACGTCAAATGTGGTTAGTGGGGTCACCTCCCCCATCCCAAAAAATCCAGGATAAAACATATATTATGTTGGTTCCACTACCTAAACGGGTCCATGAGTATTTGTAAATTCTGGTGGTCCGCTTAGTGGAACCAACGGTCCGGAACGAATAAACCAAGGAATTCCCCGCACTGGTCGGCGGCGCACAGTGGATCGATTCATACAAATCGGCGGACATATGAATCTTAAAAACTTTTTACTATTTTTACAAAAACTAATGATGCCAATGTGTATATCTTAATGATTGTAGTCGAAAACATTAAGACACAATTTTGATTAACTTCAATTTTAAAAAATATTCGACAAAACTGATTTCAATGTATGGAAAAGTACATTAAAAACCGGCCAAGTGCGAGTCGGACTCGCCCATGAAGGGTTCCGTAGCAGCAAGTACCATAGCATAAAGGTTCTTGTAGTTCGTTGTAACTTTGATTGATGTTTTAACACCTTCGCTGTAGAAGTGATTTTTCTATGGGAAAATTGCGGTTTATGACGTTTTAAAAAAAACTACTTACTAGATCTCGTTCAAACCAATTTTCGTTGCTAGTTTTTATAGCAATGTACATTATATTTTTTTTTTTAGATTTATCATTCTCTTAGTTTAGAAGTTAAAGGGGGGGGGGGGGGACACATATTTCCACTTTGGAAGTGTCTCTTACGCAAACTATTCAGTTTAGAGAAAAATGATGTTAGAAACCTCAACAGCATTTTTGAAGACCTGCCTATAGATAACCCACACGTATGGGTATGATGAAAAAAAAAATTAGTTTTTCAGTTCTATGTATGGGGGGACCCCCAAAATTTAATGCTTTTTTTCTAGTTTTATGTAAAAATCTTAATGTGGTTCACAGAATACATCTACTTACCAAGTTTCAATTGCATAGGTCTTATAGTTTCGCAGAAAAATGGCTGTGACATACGGACGGACAGACAGACATTTCATTTCATTTCATTTATTTCTAATGCATCAAATATGGTACAAAGGCAGGTGTTACAAATTTATAATAAGTTCAACATATTTGGCCGTTTTAGTGCATGCAATTTAGACTATAGGTACCTAAAAAATGAGAATACAAATTAAAAAAACAATAAAATTACAGCTAATGTCAATTACACGGGACACACATTACTTCAGTAGGTAGGTACCTACATATAATTCATATAATTTAATTTATAATTAACATATAATAATAAGTCAAATTTAATAAGCATGTCCAATCATAAGAGATACATCAAATCATTACAGATGTCAAATTTGAGACATTATAAATAAACTGTTACAAATAATAATTAAGTTACATACAGTATTTATCAGAAGAAATTTATCATAACGATTTGTCATTTATGTACTCATCAACAGAGTAATAGCACTTATTTAGTAGAATACTCTTTACTTTTGTTTTAAATATTTCATAAATCTCTATCTGTAAAACTGATCTTGGCAAGTGATTATATAGTCTCGGTGCCATACAGAATATACTATTATTAAGATATGATGTGGTATTTGCCGGAAAAGATATCTTAAAATTATTTCTCTTGCTATAGAGTTTACAAAACAGGTGCATATTCTTTTTTACAAATGACACAACTTCTAAAATATATATTCAAGGCAGGGTCAAAATTTTAAGTCTAAAAAAATAGTCTTTGCAACTATCTGTAGGTTTTAGTTTACATATGGCCCGAACACATCTCTTCTGTGATTTGAATATACACTCAACGTTTACAGAATTACCCCAGAATATAACGCCGTAGGTCAACATCGGATATACATATCCATAGTATGCCGTCACAACTGTAGATGGATTTGCTATTTTGCTCAGCATATAAAGGGAATACGAGTGTTGACTAATTTTGGAACATAGGGTTTCGATATGAAATTTCCAGTCAAGACCTTCATCTATATTGAGTCCTAAGAATTTAGTTTTAGTTACTTGTCCCACTTGAGTATTATTGCATTGTATGTCTAAATTATTCAATTTGTTTACTCTATTTCAAATGTCATTAGAATAGTCTTGTTTAAATTCATTCTTAGATTGTTAAGTGTCAACCAATTTATAGTTTTAATTATAGTGGTATTTATTTTATGTTCTACTTCAGTCTTATCATTTCCAGTTATAACAACTGTACTGTCATCAGCAAAAAGAGTTGTTTTATAATTAGTTATCTGAGGCAAGTCATTAATATATATAATAAATAGAAGCGGGCCAAGTACGCTTCCTTGTGGCACACCAAATAAAACTTTCCTCTTTTGTGATGAATAAGTTAAAACCTTTTTGGTAGTCTTGCAAATTCTAGAAATTTGGGTTATTTGTACTCGGTCACATAAGTAAGATTTTACTAATTTTAGTATATTCCCCCTTACCCCATACGCATTTAATTTGGTCAGCAATGTTGCATGTTCAACACAGTCAAACGCCTTGGTAAGGTCCATAAAAACGGCCGACGCTTGAGTCTTTTTATCTACTGCAGTCATGACTGTGTTCAGAAATTTATAAATTGCTACGTTAATATTTTTGTTTTTACGAAAACCTACCTGCTCATCCGCCAGTAAATTATTAGACTCTAAATAATTGTAAATACTCCCATGAATGACCCTTTCAAATACTTTAGAGAAGATAGGGACTAGTGCTATAGGCCTATAACAATCCATGTCACTTTTGTTGTTCTTTTTGAAAAGAGGTTTTCCAATTGTAGTTTTGAGTTCACATGGAAAGACGCCGTGAAAAATACACAGATTTATTATGTGGCTAAGTATAAACGACAATTTAGTAGCTACTTGTTTCAAAATCTTTGTCGAAATTCCATCATAACCGGTACTATTGGTAGCATTGAGACTCATTATTATTCTGTGTATATCTGCTGGAATTCTAGGTGGCATAAATAAGGAACTAGAATTTCTATTGACGGATATTTTTGGCACTAATGGCGTCAATTTTTTAGTAATGTCAACAAAATGATTATTAAATAGATTTGAAATTTCCACAGGATCTGCAATGACCTGGCCGTTTACTTTTATATATTGTATATGTTCCTTGGGAACGACAGCTTTATTCTTATTTATTGCCGCCCAGGCAGCTTTAGACTTATTTGAAGCATTTTTAATGTAGTGGTCATTTTGTGACTTTTGTGTTAGTTTAATAATCCTATTAAGTCTAGATGATAGGTTTCTAAAAATCTTCTTATTCTGTTCAGTGCTATTTCTCCTATATTTCCATAGTAGTTGACGCTTACGTTTGCAGCATATTCTAATACCCTTTGTAATCCACGTCTTCGGCGATCCGTGCCGACGCGTTATCCACTCCGCCACCGAAACCTACTCGGAACCAACCAAATTTTCCACCTTATTATACGTCTTGGGGCGACGTAGGCACCATCTACCGGCACTTTTTAGAAAGTTACACGGCACGAATGTATAGAATTACACCTATATTCATTCGATTTATGATGAAACCAGCCCGAACAATGAGATTATTTTTGAAAAGCAATTAGTATGCTAACTGATCATAAATTTTAAATATGGAAAAAGAATAAAAAAGTCGTGCCGTGTAACTTTCTAAAAAGTGCCGGTAGATGGTGCCTACGTCGCCCCAAGACGTATAATAAGGTGGAAAATTTGGTTGGTTCCGAGTAGGTTTCGGTGGCGGAGTGGATAACGCGTCGGCACGGATCGCCGAAGACGCAGGTTCGAATCCTGCTCGAAACCAATTCTTTTTCCATATTTAAAATTTATGATCAGTTAGCATACTAATTGCTTTTCAAAAATAATCTCATTGTTCGGGCTGGTTTCATCATAAATCGAATGAATATAGGTGTAATTCTATACATTCGTGCCGTGTAACTTTCTAAAAAGTGCCGGTAGATGGTGCCTACGTCGCCCCAAGACGTATAATAAGGTGGAAAATTTGGTTGGTTCCGAGTAGGTTTCGGTGGCGGAGTGGATAACGCGTCGGCACGGATCGCCGAAGACGCAGGTTCGAATCCTGCTCGAAACCAATTCTTTTTCCATATTTAAAATTTATGATCAGTTAGCATACTAATTGCTTTTCAAAAATAATCTCATTGTTCGGGCTGGTTTCATCATAAATCGAATGAATATAGGTGTAATTCTATACATTCGTGCCGTGTAACTTTCTAAAAAGTGCCGGTAGATGGTGCCTACGTCGCCCCAAGACGTATAATAAGGTGGAAAATTTGGTTGGTTCCGAGTAGGTTTCGGTGGCGGAGTGGATAACGCGTCGGCACGGATCGCCGAAGACGCAGGTTCGAATCCTGCTCGAAACCAATTCTTTTTCCATATTTAAAATTTATGATCAGTTAGCATACTAATTGCTTTTCAAAAATAATCTCATTGTTCGGGCTGGTTTCATCATAAATCGAATGAATATAGGTGTAATTCTATACATTCGTGCCGTGTAACTTTCTAAAAAGTGCCGGTAGATGGTGCCTACGTCGCCCCAAGACGTATAATAAGGTGGAAAATTTGGTTGGTTCCGAGTAGGTTTCGGTGGCGGAGTGGATAACGCGTCGGCACGGATCGCCGAAGACGCAGGTTCGAATCCTGCTCGAAACCAATTCTTTTTCCATATTTAAAATTTATGATCAGTTAGCATACTAATTGCTTTTCAAAAATAATCTCATTGTTCGGGCTGGTTTCATCATAAATCGAATGAATATAGGTGTAATTCTATACATTCGTGCCGTGTAACTTTCTAAAAAGTGCCGGTAGATGGTGCCTACGTCGCCCCAAGACGTATAATAAGGTGGAAAATTTGGTTGGTTCCGAGTAGGTTTCGGTGGCGGAGTGGATAACGCGTCGGCACGGATCGCCGAAGACGCAGGTTCGAATCCTGCTCGAAACCAATTCTTTTTCCATATTTAAAATTTATGATCAGTTAGCATACTAATTGCTTTTCAAAAATAATCTCATTGTTCGGGCTGGTTTCATCATAAATCGAATGAATATAGGTGTAATTCTATACATTCGTGCCGTGTAACTTTCTAAAAAGTGCCGGTAGATGGTGCCTACGTCGCCCCAAGACGTATAATAAGGTGGAAAATTTGGTTGGTTCCGAGTAGGTTTCGGTGGCGGAGTGGATAACGCGTCGGCACGGATCGCCGAAGACGCAGGTTCGAATCCTGCTCGAAACCAATTCTTTTTCCATATTTAAAATTTATGATCAGTTAGCATACTAATTGCTTTTCAAAAATAATCTCATTGTTCGGGCTGGTTTCATCATAAATCGAATGAATATAGGTGTAATTCTATACATTCGTGCCGTGTAACTTTCTAAAAAGTGCCGGTAGATGGTGCCTACGTCGCCCCAAGACGTATAATAAGGTGGAAAATTTGGTTGGTTCCGAGTAGGTTTCGGTGGCGGAGTGGATAACGCGTCGGCACGGATCGCCGAAGACGCAGGTTCGAATCCTGCTCGAAACCAATTCTTTTTCCATATTTAAAATTTATGATCAGTTAGCATACTAATTGCTTTTCAAAAATAATCTCATTGTTCGGGCTGGTTTCATCATAAATCGAATGAATATAGGTGTAATTCTATACATTCGTGCCGTGTAACTTTCTAAAAAGTGCCGGTAGATGGTGCCTACGTCGCCCCAAGACGTATAATAAGGTGGAAAATTTGGTTGGTTCCGAGTAGGTTTCGGTGGCGGAGTGGATAACGCGTCGGCACGGATCGCCGAAGACGCAGGTTCGAATCCTGCTCGAAACCAATTCTTTTTCCATATTTAAAATTTATGATCAGTTAGCATACTAATTGCTTTTCAAAAATAATCTCATTGTTCGGGCTGGTTTCATCATAAATCGAATGAATATAGGTGTAATTCTATACATTCGTGCCGTGTAACTTTCTAAAAAGTGCCGGTAGATGGTGCCTACGTCGCCCCAAGACGTATAATAAGGTGGAAAATTTGGTTGGTTCCGAGTAGGTTTCGGTGGCGGAGTGGATAACGCGTCGGCACGGATCGCCGAAGACGCAGGTTCGAATCCTGCTCGAAACCAATTCTTTTTCCATATTTAAAATTTATGATCAGTTAGCATACTAATTGCTTTTCAAAAATAATCTCATTGTTCGGGCTGGTTTCATCATAAATCGAATGAATATAGGTGTAATTCTATACATTCGTGCCGTGTAACTTTCTAAAAAGTGCCGGTAGATGGTGCCTACGTCGCCCCAAGACGTATAATAAGGTGGAAAATTTGGTTGGTTCCGAGTAGGTTTCGGTGGCGGAGTGGATAACGCGTCGGCACGGATCGCCGAAGACGCAGGTTCGAATCCTGCTCGAAACCAATTCTTTTTCCATATTTAAAATTTATGATCAGTTAGCATACTAATTGCTTTTCAAAAATAATCTCATTGTTCGGGCTGGTTTCATCATAAATCGAATGAATATAGGTGTAATTCTATACATTCGTGCCGTGTAACTTTCTAAAAAGTGCCGGTAGATGGTGCCTACGTCGCCCCAAGACGAATAATAAGGTGGAAAATTTGGTTGGTTCCGAGTAGGTTTCGGTGGCGGAGTGGATAACGCGTCGGCACGGATCGCCGAAGACGCAGGTTCGAATCCTGCTCGAAACCAATTCTTTTTCCATATTTAAAATTTATGATCAGTTAGCATACTAATTGCTTTTCAAAAATAATCTCATTGTTCGGGCTGGTTTCATCATAAATCGAATGAATATAGGTGTAATTCTATACATTCGTGCCGTGTAACTTTCTAAAAAGTGCCGGTAGATGGTGCCTACGTCGCCCCAAGACGTATAATAAGGTGGAAAATTTGGTTGGTTCCGAGTAGGTTTCGGTGGCGGAGTGGATAACGCGTCGGCACGGATCGCCGAAGACGCAGGTTCGAATCCTGCTCGAAACCAATTCTATTTCCATATTTAAAATTTATGATCAGTTAGCATACTAATTGCTTTTCAAAAATAATCTCATTGTTCGGGCTGGTTTCATCATAAATCGAATGAATATAGGTGTAATTCTATACATTCGTGCCGTGTAACTTTCTAAAAAGTGCCGGTAGATGGTGCCTACGTCGCCCCAAGACGTATAATAAGGTGGAAAATTTGGTTGGTTCCGAGTAGGTTTCGGTGGCGGAGTGGATAACGCGTCGGCACGGATCGCCGAAGACGCAGGTTCGAATCCTGCTCGAAACCAATTCTTTTTCCATATTTAAAATTTATGATCAGTTAGCATACTAATTGCTTTTCAAAAATAATCTCATTGTTCGGGCTGGTTTCATCATAAATCGAATGAATATAGGTGTAATTCTATACATTCGTGCCGTGTAACTTTCTAAAAAGTGCCCGTAGATGGTGCCTACGTCGCCCCAAGACGTATAATAAGGTGGAAAATTTGGTTGGTTCCGAGTAGGTTTCGGTGGCGGAGTGGATAACGCGTCGGCACGGATCGCCGAAGACGCAGGTTCGAATCCTGCTCGAAACCAATTCTTTTTCCATATTTAAAATTTATGATCAGTTAGCATACTAATTGCTTTTCAAAAATAATCTCATTGTTCGGGCTGGTTTCATCATAAATCGAATGAATATAGGTGTAATTCTATACATTCGTGCCGTGTAACTTTCTAAAAAGTGCCGGTAGATGGTGCCTACGTCGCCCCAAGACGTATAATAAGGTGGAAAATTTGGTTGGTTCCGAGTAGGTTTCGGTGGCGGAGTGGATAACGCGTCGGCACGGATCGCCGAAGACGCAGGTTCGAATCCTGCTCGAAACCAATTCTTTTTCCATATTTAAAATTTATGATCAGTTAGCAAACTAATTGCTTTTCAAAAATAATCTCATTGTTCGGGCTGGTTTCATCATAAATCGAATGAATATAGGTGTAATTCTATACATTCGTGCCGTGTAACTTTCTAAAAAGTGCCGGTAGATGGTGCCTACGTCGCCCCAAGACGTATAATAAGGTGGAAAATTTGGTTGGTTCCGAGTAGGTTTCGGTGGCGGAGTGGATAACGCGTCGGCACGGATCGCCGAAGACGCAGGTTCGAATCCTGCTCGAAACCAATTCTTTTTCCATATTTAAAATTTATGATCAGTTAGCATACTAATTGCTTTTCAAAAATAATCTCATTGTTCGGGCTGGTTTCATCATAAATCGAATGAATATAGGTGTAATTCTATACATTCGTGCCGTGTAACTTTCTAAAAAGTGCCGGTAGATGGTGCCTACGTCGCCCCAAGACGTATAATAAGGTGGAAAATTTGGTTGGTTCCGAGTAGGTTTCGGTGGCGGAGTGGATAACGCGTCGGCACGGATCGCCGAAGACGCAGGTTCGAATCCTGCTCGAAACCAATTCTTTTTCCATATTTAAAATTTATGATCAGTTAGCATACTAATTGCTTTTCAAAAATAATCTCATTGTTCGGGCTGGTTTCATCATAAATCGAATGAATATAGGTGTAATTCTATACATTCGTGCCGTGTAACTTTCTAAAAAGTGCCGGTAGATGGTGCCTACGTCGCCCCAAGACGTATAATAAGGTGGAAAATTTGGTTGGTTCCGAGTAGGTTTCGGTGGCGGAGTGGATAACGCGTCGGCACGGATCGCCGAAGACGCAGGTTCGAATCCTGCTCGAAACCAATTCTTTTTCCATATTTAAAATTTATGATCAGTTAGCATACTAATTGCTTTTCAAAAATAATCTCATTGTTCGGGCTGGTTTCATCATAAATCGAATGAATATAGGTGTAATTCTATACATTCGTGCCGTGTAACTTTCTAAAAAGTGCCGGTAGATGGTGCCTACGTCGCCCCAAGACGTATAATAAGGTGGAAAATTTGGTTGGTTCCGAGTAGGTTTCGGTGGCGGAGTGGATAACGCGTCGGCACGGATCGCCGAAGACGCAGGTTCGAATCCTGCTCGAAACCAATTCTTTTTCCATATTTAAAATTTATGATCAGTTAGCATACTAATTGCTTTTCAAAAATAATCTCATTGTTCGGGCTGGTTTCATCATAAATCGAATGAATATAGGTGTAATTCTATACATTCGTGCCGTGTAACTTTCTAAAAAGTGCCGGTAGATGGTGCCTACGTCGCCCCAAGACGTATAATAAGGTGGAAAATTTGGTTGGTTCCGAGTAGGTTTCGGTGGCGGAGTGGATAACGCGTCGGCACGGATCGCCGAAGACGCAGGTTCGAATCCTGCTCGAAACCAATTCTTTTTCCATATTTAAAATTTATGATCAGTTAGCATACTAATTGCTTTTCAAAAATAATCTCATTGTTCGGGCTGGTTTCATCATAAATCGAATGAATATAGGTGTAATTCTATACATTCGTGCCGTGTAACTTTCTAAAAAGTGCCGGTAGATGGTGCCTACGTCGCCCCAAGACGTATAATAAGGTGGAAAATTTGGTTGGTTCCGAGTAGGTTTCGGTGGCGGAGTGGATAACGCGTCGGCACGGATCGCCGAAGACGCAGGTTCGAATCCTGCTCGAAACCAATTCTTTTTCCATATTTAAAATTTATGATCAGTTAGCATACTAATTGCTTTTCAAAAATAATCTCATTGTTCGGGCTGGTTTCATCATAAATCGAATGAATATAGGTGTAATTCTATACATTCGTGCCGTGTAACTTTCTAAAAAGTGCCGGTAGATGGTGCCTACGTCGCCCCAAGACGTATAATAAGGTGGAAAATTTGGTTGGTTCCGAGTAGGTTTCGGTGGCGGAGTGGATAACGCGTCGGCACGGATCGCCGAAGACGCAGGTTCGAATCCTGCTCGAAACCAATTCTTTTTCCATATTTAAAATTTATGATCAGTTAGCATACTAATTGCTTTTCAAAAATAATCTCATTGTTCGGGCTGGTTTCATCATAAATCGAATGAATATAGGTGTAATTCTATACATTCGTGCCGTGTAACTTTCTAAAAAGTGCCGGTAGATGGTGCCTACGTCGCCCCAAGACGTATAATAAGGTGGAAAATTTGGTTGGTTCCGAGTAGGTTTCGGTGGCGGAGTGGATAACGCGTCGGCACGGATCGCCGAAGACGCAGGTTCGAATCCTGCTCGAAACCAATTCTTTTTCCATATTTAAAATTTATGATCAGTTAGCATACTAATTGCTTTTCAAAAATAATCTCATTGTTCGGGCTGGTTTCATCATAAATCGAATGAATATAGGTGTAATTCTATACATTCGTGCCGTGTAACTTTCTAAAAAGTGCCGGTAGATGGTGCCTACGTCGCCCCAAGACGTATAATAAGGTGGAAAATTTGGTTGGTTCCGAGTAGGTTTCGGTGGCGGAGTGGATAACGCGTCGGCACGGATCGCCGAAGACGCAGGTTCGAATCCTGCTCGAAACCAATTCTTTTTCCATATTTAAAATTTATGATCAGTTAGCATACTAATTGCTTTTCAAAAATAATCTCATTGTTCGGGCTGGTTTCATCATAAATCGAATGAATATAGGTGTAATTCTATACATTCGTGCCGTGTAACTTTCTAAAAAGTGCCGGTAGATGGTGCCTACGTCGCCCCAAGACGTATAATAAGGTGGAAAATTTGGTTGGTTCCGAGTAGGTTTCGGTGGCGGAGTGGATAACGCGTCGGCACGGATCGCCGAAGACGCAGGTTCGAATCCTGCTCGAAACCAATTCTTTTTCCATATTTAAAATTTATGATCAGTTAGCATACTAATTGCTTTTCAAAAATAATCTCATTGTTCGGGCTGGTTTCATCATAAATCGAATGAATATAGGTGTAATTCTATACATTCGTGCCGTGTAACTTTCTAAAAAGTGCCGGTAGATGGTGCCTACGTCGCCCCAAGACGTATAATAAGGTGGAAAATTTGGTTGGTTCCGAGTAGGTTTCGGTGGCGGAGTGGATAACGCGTCGGCACGGATCGCCGAAGACGCAGGTTCGAATCCTGCTCGAAACCAATTCTTTTTCCATATTTAAAATTTATGATCAGTTAGCATACTAATTGCTTTTCAAAAATAATCTCATTGTTCGGGCTGGTTTCATCATAAATCGAATGAATATAGGTGTAATTCTATACATTCGTGCCGTGTAACTTTCTAAAAAGTGCCGGTAGATGGTGCCTACGTCGCTCCAAGACGTATAATAAGGTGGAAAATTTGGTTGGTTCCGAGTAGGTTTCGGTGGCGGAGTGGATAACGCGTCGGCACGGATCGCCGAAGACGCAGGTTCGAATCCTGCTCGAAACCAATTCTTTTTCCATATTTAAAATTTATGATCAGTTAGCATACTAATTGCTTTTCAAAAATAATCTCATTGTTCGGGCTGGTTTCATCATAAATCGAATGAATATAGGTGTAATTCTATACATTCGTGCCGTGTAACTTTCTAAAAAGTGCCGGTAGATGGTGCCTACGTCGCCCCAAGACGTATAATAAGGTGGAAAATTTGGTTGGTTCCGAGTAGGTTTCGGTGGCGGAGTGGATAACGCGTCGGCACGGATCGCCGAAGACGCAGGTTCGAATCCTGCTCGAAACCAATTCTTTTTCCATATTTAAAATTTATGATCAGTTAGCATACTAATTGCTTTTCAAAAATAATCTCATTGTTCGGGCTGGTTTCATCATAAATCGAATGAATATAGGTGTAATTCTATACATTCGTGCCGTGTAACTTTCTAAAAAGTGCCGGTAGATGGTGCCTACGTCGCCCCAAGACGTATAATAAGGTGGAAAATTTGGTTGGTTCCGAGTAGGTTTCGGTGGCGGAGTGGATAACGCGTCGGCACGGATCGCCGAAGACGCAGGTTCGAATCCTGCTCGAAACCAATTCTTTTTCCATATTTAAAATTTATGATCAGTTAGCATACTAATTGCTTTTCAAAAATAATCTCATTGTTCGGGCTGGTTTCATCATAAATCGAATGAATATAGGTGTAATTCTATACATTCGTGCCGTGTAACTTTCTAAAAAGTGCCGGTAGATGGTGCCTACGTCGCCCCAAGACGTATAATAAGGTGGAAAATTTGGTTGGTTCCGAGTAGGTTTCGGTGGCGGAGTGGATAACGCGTCGGCACGGATCGCCGAAGACGCAGGTTCGAATCCTGCTCGAAACCAATTCTTTTTCCATATTTAAAATTTATGATCAGTTAGCATACTAATTGCTTTTCAAAAATAATCTCATTGTTCGGGCTGGTTTCATCATAAATCGAATGAATATAGGTGTAATTCTATACATTCGTGCCGTGTAACTTTCTAAAAAGTGCCGGTAGATGGTGCCTACGTCGCCCCAAGACGTATAATAAGGTGGAAAATTTGGTTGGTTCCGAGTAGGTTTCGGTGGCGGAGTGGATAACGCGTCGGCACGGATCGCCGAAGACGCAGGTTCGAATCCTGCTCGAAACCAATTCTTTTTCCATATTTAAAATTTATGATCAGTTAGCATACTAATTGCTTTTCAAAAATAATCTCATTGTTCGGGCTGGTTTCATCATAAATCGAATGAATATAGGTGTAATTCTATACATTCGTGCCGTGTAACTTTCTAAAAAGTGCCGGTAGATGGTGCCTACGTCGCCCCAAGACGTATAATAAGGTGGAAAATTTGGTTGGTTCCGAGTAGGTTTCGGTGGCGGAGTGGATAACGCGTCGGCACGGATCGCCGAAGACGCAGGTTCGAATCCTGCTCGAAACCAATTCTTTTTCCATATTTAAAATTTATGATCAGTTAGCATACTAATTGCTTTTCAAAAATAATCTCATTGTTCGGGCTGGTTTCATCATAAATCGAATGAATATAGGTGTAATTCTATACATTCGTGCCGTGTAACTTTCTAAAAAGTGCCGGTAGATGGTGCCTACGTCGCCCCAAGACGTATAATAAGGTGGAAAATTTGGTTGGTTCCGAGTAGGTTTCGGTGGCGGAGTGGATAACGCGTCGGCACGGATCGCCGAAGACGCAGGTTCGAATCCTGCTCGAAACCAATTCTTTTTCCATATTTAAAATTTATGATCAGTTAGCATACTAATTGCTTTTCAAAAATAATCTCATTGTTCGGGCTGGTTTCATCATAAATCGAATGAATATAGGTGTAATTCTATACATTCGTGCCGTGTAACTTTCTAAAAAGTGCCGGTAGATGGTGCCTACGTCGCCCCAAGACGTATAATAAGGTGGAAAATTTGGTTGGTTCCGAGTAGGTTTCGGTGGCGGAGTGGATAACGCGTCGGCACGGATCGCCGAAGACGCAGGTTCGAATCCTGCTCGAAACCAATTCTTTTTCCATATTTAAAATTTATGATCAGTTAGCATACTAATTGCTTTTCAAAAATAATCTCATTGTTCGGGCTGGTTTCATCATAAATCGAATGAATATAGGTGTAATTCTATACATTCGTGCCGTGTAACTTTCTAAAAAGTGCCGGTAGATGGTGCCTACGTCGCCCCAAGACGTATAATAAGGTGGAAAATTTGGTTGGTTCCGAGTAGGTTTCGGTGGCGGAGTGGATAACGCGTCGGCACGGATCGCCGAAGACGCAGGTTCGAATCCTGCTCGAAACCAATTCTTTTTCCATATTTAAAATTTATGATCAGTTAGCATACTAATTGCTTTTCAAAAATAATCTCATTGTTCGGGCTGGTTTCATCATAAATCGAATGAATATAGGTGTAATTCTATACATTCGTGCCGTGTAACTTTCTAAAAAGTGCCGGTAGATGGTGCCTACGTCGCCCCAAGACGTATAATAAGGTGGAAAATTTGGTTGGTTCCGAGTAGGTTTCGGTGGCGGAGTGGATAACGCGTCGGCACGGATCGCCGAAGACGCAGGTTCGAATCCTGCTCGAAACCAATTCTTTTTCCATATTTAAAATTTATGATCAGTTAGCATACTAATTGCTTTTCAAAAATAATCTCATTGTTCGGGCTGGTTTCATCATAAATCGAATGAATATAGGTGTAATTCTATACATTCGTGCCGTGTAACTTTCTAAAAAGTGCCGGTAGATGGTGCCTACGTCGCCCCAAGACGTATAATAAGGTGGAAAATTTGGTTGGTTCCGAGTAGGTTTCGGTGGCGGAGTGGATAACGCGTCGGCACGGATCGCCGAAGACGCAGGTTCGAATCCTGCTCGAAACCAATTCTTTTTCCATATTTAAAATTTATGATCAGTTAGCATACTAATTGCTTTTCAAAAATAATCTCATTGTTCGGGCTGGTTTCATCATAAATCGAATGAATATAGGTGTAATTCTATACATTCGTGCCGTGTAACTTTCTAAAAAGTGCCGGTAGATGGTGCCTACGTCGCCCCAAGACGTATAATAAGGTGGAAAATTTGGTTGGTTCCGAGTAGGTTTCGGTGGCGGAGTGGATAACGCGTCGGCACGGATCGCCGAAGACGCAGGTTCGAATCCTGCTCGAAACCAATTCTTTTTCCATATTTAAAATTTATGATCAGTTAGCATACTAATTGCTTTTCAAAAATAATCTCATTGTTCGGGCTGGTTTCATCATAAATCGAATGAATATAGGTGTAATTCTATACATTCGTGCCGTGTAACTTTCTAAAAAGTGCCGGTAGATGGTGCCTACGTCGCCCCAAGACGTATAATAAGGTGGAAAATTTGGTTGGTTCCGAGTAGGTTTCGGTGGCGGAGTGGATAACGCGTCGGCACGGATCGCCGAAGACGCAGGTTCGAATCCTGCTCGAAACCAATTCTTTTTCCATATTTAAAATTTATGATCAGTTAGCATACTAATTGCTTTTCAAAAATAATCTCATTGTTCGGGCTGGTTTCATCATAAATCGAATGAATATAGGTGTAATTCTATACATTCGTGCCGTGTAACTTTCTAAAAAGTGCCGGTAGATGGTGCCTACGTCGCCCCAAGACGTATAATAAGGTGGAAAATTTGGTTGGTTCCGAGTAGGTTTCGGTGGCGGAGTGGATAACGCGTCGGCACGGATCGCCGAAGACGCAGGTTCGAATCCTGCTCGAAACCAATTCTTTTTCCATATTTAAAATTTATGATCAGTTAGCATACTAATTGCTTTTCAAAAATAATCTCATTGTTCGGGCTGGTTTCATCATAAATCGAATGAATATAGGTGTAATTCTATACATTCGTGCCGTGTAACTTTCTAAAAAGTGCCGGTAGATGGTGCCTACGTCGCCCCAAGACGTATAATAAGGTGGAAAATTTGGTTGGTTCCGAGTAGGTTTCGGTGGCGGAGTGGATAACGCGTCGGCACGGATCGCCGAAGACGCAGGTTCGAATCCTGCTCGAAACCAATTCTTTTTCCATATTTAAAATTTATGATCAGTTAGCATACTAATTGCTTTTCAAAAATAATCTCATTGTTCGGGCTGGTTTCATCATAAATCGAATGAATATAGGTGTAATTCTATACATTCGTGCCGTGTAACTTTCTAAAAAGTGCCGGTAGATGGTGCCTACGTCGCCCCAAGACGTATAATAAGGTGGAAAATTTGGTTGGTTCCGAGTAGGTTTCGGTGGCGGAGTGGATAACGCGTCGGCACGGATCGCCGAAGACGCAGGTTCGAATCCTGCTCGAAACCAATTCTTTTTCCATATTTAAAATTTATGATCAGTTAGCATACTAATTGCTTTTCAAAAATAATCTCATTGTTCGGGCTGGTTTCATCATAAATCGAATGAATATAGGTGTAATTCTATACATTCGTGCCGTGTAACTTTCTAAAAAGTGCCGGTAGATGGTGCCTACGTCGCCCCAAGACGTATAATAAGGTGGAAAATTTGGTTGGTTCCGAGTAGGTTTCGGTGGCGGAGTGGATAACGCGTCGGCACGGATCGCCGAAGACGCAGGTTCGAATCCTGCTCGAAACCAATTCTTTTTCCATATTTAAAATTTATGATCAGTTAGCATACTAATTGCTTTTCAAAAATAATCTCATTGTTCGGGCTGGTTTCATCATAAATCGAATGAATATAGGTGTAATTCTATACATTCGTGCCGTGTAACTTTCTAAAAAGTGCCGGTAGATGGTGCCTACGTCGCCCCAAGACGTATAATAAGGTGGAAAATTTGGTTGGTTCCGAGTAGGTTTCGGTGGCGGAGTGGATAACGCGTCGGCACGGATCGCCGAAGACGCAGGTTCGAATCCTGCTCGAAACCAATTCTTTTTCCATATTTAAAATTTATGATCAGTTAGCATACTAATTGCTTTTCAAAAATAATCTCATTGTTCGGGCTGGTTTCATCATAAATCGAATGAATATAGGTGTAATTCTATACATTCGTGCCGTGTAACTTTCTAAAAAGTGCCGGTAGATGGTGCCTACGTCGCCCCAAGACGTATAATAAGGTGGAAAATTTGGTTGGTTCCGAGTAGGTTTCGGTGGCGGAGTGGATAACGCGTCGGCACGGATCGCCGAAGACGCAGGTTCGAATCCTGCTCGAAACCAATTCTTTTTCCATATTTAAAATTTATGATCAGTTAGCATACTAATTGCTTTTCAAAAATAATCTCATTGTTCGGGCTGGTTTCATCATAAATCGAATGAATATAGGTGTAATTCTATACATTCGTGCCGTGTAACTTTCTAAAAAGTGCCGGTAGATGGTGCCTACGTCGCCCCAAGACGTATAATAAGGTGGAAAATTTGGTTGGTTCCGAGTAGGTTTCGGTGGCGGAGTGGATAACGCGTCGGCACGGATCGCCGAAGACGCAGGTTCGAATCCTGCTCGAAACCAATTCTTTTTCCATATTTAAAATTTATGATCAGTTAGCATACTAATTGCTTTTCAAAAATAATCTCATTGTTCGGGCTGGTTTCATCATAAATCGAATGAATATAGGTGTAATTCTATACATTCGTGCCGTGTAACTTTCTAAAAAGTGCCGGTAGATGGTGCCTACGTCGCCCCAAGACGTATAATAAGGTGGAAAATTTGGTTGGTTCCGAGTAGGTTTCGGTGGCGGAGTGGATAACGCGTCGGCACGGATCGCCGAAGACGCAGGTTCGAATCCTGCTCGAAACCAATTCTTTTTCCATATTTAAAATTTATGATCAGTTAGCATACTAATTGCTTTTCAAAAATAATCTCATTGTTCGGGCTGGTTTCATCATAAATCGAATGAATATAGGTGTAATTCTATACATTCGTGCCGTGTAACTTTCTAAAAAGTGCCGGTAGATGGTGCCTACGTCGCCCCAAGACGTATAATAAGGTGGAAAATTTGGTTGGTTCCGAGTAGGTTTCGGTGGCGGAGTGGATAACGCGTCGGCACGGATCGCCGAAGACGCAGGTTCGAATCCTGCTCGAAACCAATTCTTTTTCCATATTTAAAATTTATGATCAGTTAGCATACTAATTGCTTTTCAAAAATAATCTCATTGTTCGGGCTGGTTTCATCATAAATCGAATGAATATAGGTGTAATTCTATACATTCGTGCCGTGTAACTTTCTAAAAAGTGCCGGTAGATGGTGCCTACGTCGCCCCAAGACGTATAATAAGGTGGAAAATTTGGTTGGTTCCGAGTAGGTTTCGGTGGCGGAGTGGATAACGCGTCGGCACGGATCGCCGAAGACGCAGGTTCGAATCCTGCTCGAAACCAATTCTTTTTCCATATTTAAAATTTATGATCAGTTAGCATACTAATTGCTTTTCAAAAATAATCTCATTGTTCGGGCTGGTTTCATCATAAATCGAATGAATATAGGTGTAATTCTATACATTCGTGCCGTGTAACTTTCTAAAAAGTGCCGGTAGATGGTGCCTACGTCGCCCCAAGACGTATAATAAGGTGGAAAATTTGGTTGGTTCCGAGTAGGTTTCGGTGGCGGAGTGGATAACGCGTCGGCACGGATCGCCGAAGACGCAGGTTCGAATCCTGCTCGAAACCAATTCTTTTTCCATATTTAAAATTTATGATCAGTTAGCATACTAATTGCTTTTCAAAAATAATCTCATTGTTCGGGCTGGTTTCATCATAAATCGAATGAATATAGGTGTAATTCTATACATTCGTGCCGTGTAACTTTCTAAAAAGTGCCGGTAGATGGTGCCTACGTCGCCCCAAGACGTATAATAAGGTGGAAAATTTGGTTGGTTCCGAGTAGGTTTCGGTGGCGGAGTGGATAACGCGTCGGCACGGATCGCCGAAGACGCAGGTTCGAATCCTGCTCGAAACCAATTCTTTTTCCATATTTAAAATTTATGATCAGTTAGCATACTAATTGCTTTTCAAAAATAATCTCTTTGTAATCCATTTTTGTCGTTTTTTGACAGAAACTCTAAAATACTTTGTAGGAAAGCATAAATCATAGAAGAGTTTAAATAATTCATAAAATTTTGTGAATGCATTACTCGGATCAGGACTGTCGTATACTTCCTGAAAACTAAGAGAGTCTATGCATTCAATGAATTTATCAATATTTACTTTAGAATATTCTCGTCTTTCAACAAACCAATGTTTAAAAGGCTCAGTATGTTTAACAGGTATTGAAAATAATTGACCTGTGTGGTCTGATAGGGCAAATTCATAAATCGTACAAGAACAATTTCTAATATTGTATAAAAAATTATCAATACACGTTCCAGTCTTCAGGCGCGTAGGCTGCATGAGAGCCGCTTTCAAGTTAAATGCCAATAGGATTTGTAAAAATTCTGAAGACCAAGATTTTCTTTCAAGAAGATTAATATTAAAATCTCCACACAATACCACCTTCTTCTTTTTATTAAAACAGAATGCGGCTAACAATAAATTGAAAGCCTCAAAAAATTCATTAAGGTTTTGTGTGCTATATCTAGGTGGCCGATAAATGCATATATTACTCTGACAGACATGACAAATCTATAAGGGTTCCGTTTTTGCCATTCGGCTACGGAACCCTAAAAAGAGATAGCTTGCGATTTTCTCGTGTTTTCTTATTTTAACGCTTATAGTGACTTTTAATGGGTTGTTAGCAAAATACCTGTCAAACATTTAAGGTACTCTTAGGCACTGCTCTGGGAGCTAATGACAAAATATCATTTTTCTTATTTTCTTTAAGAAAATATGTCTAATTCGTTTTTTTTACAGTTATAATTATTGTTAATAAACTACATTTTAGCTTAGTACTGTCCTACCCACATCAAAAATAATATGACTAGCATACGGAATCGGGAGTTTTTGAGAGATGATTGGCATCATTAGTTTTTTTGTAAAATCAGTAAAAAGTTTTTCAAGATTCCTATGTCCTCCCATGTGTGTCATATAATCTATCCACTGTGCGGCGGCAAGGATTAGGTACCTACTCGCGATATAATAGTTACGCAACGTAAGCAAATGTTGGCAGACTAAAAAACATAATGTGATAATTATGTTTTTGTAGTCTGGCAACATTTGCTACTAACAAAATTAATTTATACCTTTTTTTTTTATTTTCGCTTTGAAGCAATGCATAAATTTTTTTGAGGCGCGAGGCCCCTTGCACTGCGAGGCCGTAGGCCACGGCGGTGGCGGCGGCGGCGGAGGCGGTGGCCCACGTCGCCCACGCCACGCCGCCACTGCCTGGAAATGACCTGCTCTGCTGGATTCTCAAAAAAATTGTCGAAGTGCATAGTTTTTAGATTCTTTAAAATTGTAAATAGAGCAAAAAAAGAATAACCCACCTAGTTTCTTGCCAGTTCTTCTCAGGTGGGTCGCGTTGTGAAATAGTGGTAGAGTTATTGTTTTATATTCTGGACGTTCTACAAGCGCATCTGTATAATGCCTAAGTGAAATTAATAAAATTTTAATTTTGAGTACCTATGTACATAATAAAACAGACAATTGAATTGAGAACCTCTTCCTTTTTTGGCGATCGGTAGGAAATATTTAATAAACATTATTTGTTAAGATACCACTCAGTTTTGTAATCAGGAAGAGTAACCACAGTCGTCGTCGCTACGAGACAGTCTAAATAATTGGATTCTGTTGAATTATGGATTGTCTTAGATATCTAAGAGGGTTTTGTATAACATTGATGATTTTCATTCAATGATAAATTGAAATTGAGAGAACTTATATTGTTACCGTTTGTGATTTAAATTGATGTTTTAAAATTTGATTGAAATCTAGAAAACAATGTTGTGTTAAATAATTTTGGTCAAAATTGATACGTGCGCCGCGTAAATGTCTGGTATTATTTTAAAACATTAAAACTTTTCTAATTCAAGCCAATTGTATAGGTTTTGTACATTTCCTCCTAGAATGTAAGAAACGTAACTTAATCTACTCAAATAGGTTCCTCAGTATAATAAAATGTCGGATAAAACTCCATATTGCAACGATGTGCAGGAATTATTTAAAGAAACTTGTCAAATAAAAACCGGCCAAGTGCGAGTAGGACCCGCGCAGGGACGGTTCCAAGTCAAAAACGGTAAAAAATCACGATTGTTGTATGGGAGCCCCCCTTTTTTCTGGTTATAGTATTTGTTTGTTATAGCGGCAACAAATATCATCATCTGTGAAAATTACTGCTTTCTAGCTATCACGGTTCCTGAGATACAGCCTCGTAATGAACAGACAGACAGACGGACGGCGTAGTCTCATGAATAGGGTCCCGTTTTTTACCCTTTGGGTATGGAACCCTAAAAATAAGTTTTTTTTTTCTAAAGCAATTCTACTTTATGCAGCCTTTTAATATTCGTATAAAGTAATAATAATAATAATAAACCCCTCGTGGACAGTCGTTATCTTTTCATTGGATTAACGCAACCCTATGAGGGCATAGTAGATTTGCTTTTTGAGTCATCCACTTTTTGAGATCAACAAAAAATATCTCAAAAGGTTATAGAAAAGCACACATCCGCAGGGCAGCTTGTGGCGAGCTGAATGTGCGTGGCTACACATCGGTCCTGATTCCTCAGAGTTTTGTTGCGCTCCTCGACCAGTTAGCATTTTATGGGCTAACGGGAGACGGTACTCCCGGGAGTGCAGCAAATCTCAACTCTGGCTTGCCTTCATTGGCTGGTCAGAGGGAGGAAGCCAGTGCTATATGCTCGGGGGTGGAAGTGTCATTTTCAAGGGCATAACTACGGGGAAACCCGCTCCGGGTCTCACCCGCGATGGCGAAACCGGCGCCGCACCGCTCGACACCCCTAGCCGCTCACACCGGTGTTGCCCTCTGTCGCCTCACAGGCCTACGGGCCTATGGCGATTGTATAGGGGACCCATCTAGTTAGTTGGCGAGTCATCGTCTGCCAATGTTTTAATAATAAGATATTGAAATGGCAGACGCCGTCTTTATCCATAGATCAAATCACCCAGTCTATTTTAACCCCCAATTCAATAGCCCATTTTGTAGTTAGCATATTTTGTAATAGTTTAGCTCCCATTGTAGGCAGTCCATTGCCGTTCTTCTACATAAGGCGGTTGTGAACTGTCTGCAGTGGGGGTCCCATTTCCCAATACATTAAAAATCTCAAAGGGCCTCTGCGTGTTGGACCAATATGTCCCCATGTAAGCCTACCAAAAGACCGGGTATCTTCAATAAAAAAAAAGAAGATACCCGAGAAAAGAAGAAACATAATAATAATAATATATAGGTATTGCATTTACATAAAATGCAAGGCGGATTTGCGGAATTCATCTCGTATGGAAAAACCGGCGAAATGCGAGTCGAATTTGTACAAAAAACGGCAAAAAAATTGTGCGTCCTCTTTAATTTTTTTTCATGTTGATATAGCGACAACTGAAATACATAACCTGTAAAAGTTTCAGCTGTTCAGCTATCACGATGCATGAGATATGTAGTGAAACACACGTTAGTTGGTTTAACACTGTTTTATTTTTAGATCAACCGACATTACACATACAATTATGTCAATCTACCGCCAACATATACTACATCTTTCCCTTTTTATAACAGAAAAAAAAACAAAACATATCTATGTAGGTATAGTACATGAATTGGTATACGCAGATACCTATTAATTGTAAAGGAAGTTTCTATCACTTTAGTGTAGATACTGTGGTATCACATAGGTAATATTATAACTGACTTATATTAAACATGCTAGACATTATAACGCAAAACTTTTACTTATTACTAATAGCAAAATGGAAGGGTTAAGCACTATGGTACACAGTGGCATTCATTATAGAAAGAAATTTTATTGTGACTATGACTACTGGACTGTTCAAAATATTTCAGAGAGCAGTATTCGCGCCGTTCGCTCCTTCGATCTCGTTATAGGTACGAGTGGTGACGAATGGTCACTACCACCGGTGGTACTGAGGCTTACATTACTATCAGGGGTATCAGCGATCGGAGTCAGTGGGGGGGACTCATCCGCGGTTCCCAACTGAGCACTCTCCGACGTCACTCTATGCTTACGTTTACGTGTACTTAACTTCCTCACAAACTCTTGACGTAGCTGCTGACGTTCACCCGACTTTAGTGGCGGATGTGTGTAACTTACACCAGAATTATGGGAGCGCACTATAAGATGCCCAGAGTTACGACGAAATTGACACCCACGTTCGTCTTTAACTACAAATGATCGTGGTTCAGGCGCGCGCGAGACTACTGGAACCCTTTTTCTTTGCCCCTTATCTATCAGAGTCGCCTTGTCGCCCGGTACTATAGCACGTTCGAGTCCCCTCGCTGTCCTATCATAATGCTCTTTAATTTCTTGTCGTTGTGACATTAACACGCGAAAATTTCGTTCTTTATCGACAGTTTCATTCAACAAGTTGAAACTGATAGGAAGCTTAGTGTTAAGTCTCCTGCCCATTAGGATTTGAGCCGGCGAATCCAAACCGTTTCTAGGTGTTGACCTTAAATTCAATAACGCTAAATTTAAGTCTTGACCCGAGTCAATACATTTTTTTAATAAATTTTTAACCGTTTGTACTGTCCGTTCACTCTTCCCATTCGACTGTGCATACTGTGGTGACGACGTAACATGGACAACTTCCCATTCTTTCATAAACTTTTTAAAATCATATGAACTATATGCTGGTCCATTATCTGTCACCAGCTCTGTGGGAATTCCGTGTCGTGAGAACTGTTCCTTTAAGAAATCAATAACCTGTTTACTGCTTTGATTTCTTAACTCACCGACTTCGACATAATTGGAGAAATAGTCCACTAAAACTATGTAACACTTGCGCCTATATTCAAAAATATCGGATGCTAATTTGTACCAGGGAAGACTGGGTACCTGGTGCTGAATTAATGGTTGACGCCTAGGACGTGGTGCCCGCAAACCACACGGCTCACAACGTCTTACCATGCTCTCAATATCACTACACATGCCAGGCCAAAACATAACGTCACGCGCACGCCGCTTGCAGCGATCTATGCCCATGTGCCCCTCATGGACTCGTGATAGCATTTCTTTGCGTAATTCTCGCGGAATAAAGACGCGATCGCCTTTGAAAATTACTCCACGAGTATAATGTAGTTGCTCTCTATAGGGCCAAAAAATACTTACTTTTTCATGGACGTCGTACCTATTCCTTGGCCACCCATTATTTATATAGTCTATTAATCGTCCACAATCACTATCTCTTTCAGTCTCATTCATAATACCTGTCATTCTTGTCTCACTAAACGGTACATTTTCGATCATAAAACAAGTCTGTACTTCGACCTCTTCAGTAACCCGATCGTGCATTAGCTCTTTGAGAGGGGCCCGGGACAGCGTATCGGCTATGTACATAAATTTACCAGGAGTATATACAACCTTAATATCAAATCCTTGCACTCTCATCATCATACGTTGCAGACGAGCTGGAACTGACACTAAGGGTTTCTTAAATAGTGCTTCTAGTGGCTTGTGATCTGTGTTCACGGTGACGTCAGACCTCCCATAAATATATTGCCTAAACCTTTCCACAGCAAACACAATCGCTAACATCTCTTTCTCTATTTGGGCGTACCGAGTTTGAGTTTCGGTGAGCGTGAGTGAAGCAAACTCGACCGGTCTGCCCGCCTGCAGCAGCACTGCCCCGAGGGCTACACTGCTCGCGTCCACCGACAACACGATAGGGACCGCTTCGGCATACAATGCTAGGACCGGTGCACTACACAACTTCTGCTTCAGCTCGTCTACAGCTTTTGTATGATGTGCCTCCCTTGACCAGTCAGAATCTTTCTTCAGGAGCGATCTCAACACGTTAACACAATCAGCATAATTTTGTACAAATTTAGATAAATAATTCACCATTCCTAAAAACCTTTCTAACGATTTTTTATCTGAGGGGTAAGGCATATCCATTATAGCTTTTATTTTGGTCTCATCCGCTCTCATACCATTAGCGTCAAATTTATGTCCCAAATAAGTAATCTCTGTAACCGCTAACTTACATTTTTCGCGATTGAATTTTATACCTATTTCCTTCGCGCGTTCTAACAAACACTTCAACCTATGATCATGTTCTTCACGGGACCGCCCCCAAACAATGATGTCATCTATGAAGGATTCTACACCCTCTAAATTTTCTATATACTGACGCAGTTTAGCGTGAAAGACCTCTGACGCACAACTGATACCATACGGAAGGCGGAGGTACTGGTATCTTCCAAAGGGAGTGCCAAATGTGCAAAGATCGGAGCTGGCATCATCGATCCCAATCATCCAAAATCCACTCCGAGCGTCCAGAGTACTAAATACAGTGGCGCCGTGCAGCTTGGCGGCCAGCTCAGGCACGGTCGGCAACGAGTAGTGCGCGCGGCGCACGGCACGGTTGAGAGGTCGCGGATCTAAACAAACGCGAATACTGCCATCTTTCTTTGCTACCAAAACAATCGCATTGACCCATTCCGTCGGGTGTGTAACTTTCCTTATAACGCCCAACGCCTCCATTCGCTGTAATTCAATCATTAATTTATTTTTAAGCCCTAATGGTATTTTTCTAGTAGCACATATTACCGGTTTAACACTTTTATCAACTACAATAGAATATTCACCCGGTAATTTACCTAATCCCTCAAACAAACAAGAATATTTATCAAAAACATTTAATGAACAAACACGGTTTACTAGACCCAACAAAACACAGCTGTTCAACCCGAGTACATTCTGACATTTCAGTTTAGCAACAACAAATGGCAAATTAAACGTTTGACCACTGTACACAAAGTCAATATTAGTGCTACCCATAATCGGCAATCGATCGCCTGTAAACGAATGCACACGTTTCGTAAACGGCTTAAGGTCTAAAATAGATAAACCCAAACTCAAGTATTCACACATAGAAATCACATTAAGCATAGATCCCGTATCGATTTTTAATTTAAGTTCCTTACCGTTGCAATGTACTTTTTCTATCCACTCTTTAGAAGACGTGCCGTAATGATCGTTCTCGCCGATAGTGTTCACGTAAAACATTTCCTCCTCACTATTTTCACTTTCCGCTAAGTCTATACTTAAATTTAAAACTTTTTGTAAAGCCTTCTTCTGCTCACATACCCGGGCAAAGTGTCCTTTTTTCTCGCATACGTAACACACAGCTGATCGTGCCGGGCACCGAATGTCTCCCGCGCAGCGAACGCCGCCGCACGCAGCGCATCCCGGCGCTGCCGGCGACCGGGTCCCGGCCGCAGCGCCGCCTGCGTCGGCCCGCGGGCCGTACCGCGCACTGCCCGGGCCCGCGCCGCGCTGGCCTGCGCGCCCTCGGCGCCAGCCCGCACGTCGCCCATAGTGGCCGGTGCCCGCACTATGACCCCACACTGCGTTTACTTGCATATCGTCTGATGATTTTTCAATACATTGCCCTTCCTCTTTGGACATCTCTGCCGCCTGACAGATTTGTATTGTTTTCGCCAAAGTTAACTCATCTGTTCGCAGTAATCGATCTCTTATAGTGTTATTCGTCACACCGCACACTATTTTATCACGTAATAAACTCTCATGTAAATCACCGAACTCACACTGCTGGCTTAATACACGTAAAGCCGTCACGTACTGATCGATGTTTTCTCCCTCCTCTTGACTGCGAGAGAAAAACTTGAACCTTCGAACAGTAATATTAGGTTTGGTACCGAAATAATCGTCGAATTTTTTAAGGATACTTTTTATATCATCCTCACTTTCACCCTCACTAAACGTAAAAGTAGTATACACTTCGTATCCTGCCGCACCTATGAGGTTAACCAACAGACTGGCCTGTACTTCTTTTGGCTCTTTGCTCACTCCAGAGGCTTTTAAAAAGACTTCGAACAACTTCCGCCATTTGTGCCACGCATCAGATCGTGCAGACGGACCACCTTCGAGCAACAATTCCGCTGGAGGACGCGCGTGTTCCATACTGACAATGATGTAAACAACGTACTACAACACTTTACTGATTATCAAAACTGTACTTTACAAACTGTATCAATAATATTTTAATCACCGCTGTCACCATGTAGTGAAACACACGTTAGTTGGTTTAACACTGTTTTATTTTTAGATCAACCGACATTACACATACAATTATGTCAATCTACCGCCAACATATACTACAAGATACAGACTGTCAAACAGACTGACAGACAGCCAGACAGACGGACAGCGAAGTCTTAGCAATAGAGTCCCGTTTTGGGTACGGAACCCTTAAAAGTGTGTGTCCTTTCCAGGCACTATTAGGCCCGAGCTTTATTTCTTCGTATACACAGGAGGGAATTTAAAGACCGTGGTTGCAGGAAATGTACCCTTAATATTATTGATGGCGAATCAGCTGAAAGGAATCATTCCTTTATTTCCTAAAGTAAAAAAACTACATTTAAAGATTTTTTAATCGAATCGGTGACGTGATAAAAAAATTACAGCCTGTATTTTATGATAACAAACTTGGTCTGCTTTGGTGGCGCAGTCGGTAGTGTAACCGCCTGCCGCGCTTGTGGTCCTAGGTTCAATTCCCGGGTCGGTCCAACTATTTTTGTCATCAACAAATGTTTGTTTCGGAGTTTGGATGTTTTCTATGTATAATATGTACGTATTAAAAAAATACATATAAGTATGTCTATCAGTCGTCTAGATCCCATAGCACAAACTTATTAGCTTAATTTGGGCTAGATGATATTGTGTGAGAATGTCCACAAAAAAAATACCGAAAGAGCCTTTCTTAAGGAACAATTTCTTTGAAACAACATAGTGTTTTAAATGAAAGAAAGGCCAAAGCTTAGGGTAGCTACACACATAAGCGGGCTGGCATTGTCGGTTCGGCAGTATTTGTCGAACAACAAAGCCGACTCGATGCAATTACTGCACTTGTTCGACTTGAATCGGCTAGTGCCGATCGAGTTGTTAATTTGGGTCGACACATCATTCCATTCGGCAGTATTGCAGAATGAAAAAGCCAACCCAAAGCAACTACTAAATTACGTTCGGCTTATGCCGATCGGCACAATTCGGTTTTCATTCATAGGCATAAGTCGGCAGTTGCCAAGCCGAGTGATAATGTGCGGCAGCCGAGCGGCTTATGATTCCCGAACATTCATCTACATAATTATATTTGATTTGACCGCCCGGCCTTGCCGACTAATGCCGGCCCGCTTATATGTGTAGCTACCCTACTCACATCTAAGGAATGTATATTCAAGAATATAATATGCGTGCTTATGTTTAAAAGCTTGTCGAGTATGCTTCAGTTCTGAGAAACATTGTTATAATATAAAAGTAAATACGACAAGGTTCAAAAGAAAAAGATATTTCTTCTAGCATTGTACGTACAGTACTTACCTATCGAAATGAAAAATCTGTTCAAGTAACGATACCAATGGAATCTGTTTAATTTAACTTCAAGATTCTTCACAAAATATTATAACATTTTTTCTGATATAATTTTTCATCAACGTCGAGTACCTACTTATCATTTATTTTAGAAAACGTGAAGTCATGGACTGGTATGGCTTAAGAATTTTAAGAGCAAGTAAACAGAACTTACTCTTGTCCATCTCAACACGGCGAATGGGCTAACCACATGTTTCGTTAGACTTTATTTATTTAATTTATTTGGAACATACCTATGTACAATAATTTGAAAATTTAATAGGTACTATTGAAACAAGAAGCCGTGAGATCGGTCTCACCAGACTGCCCCTCCCTAATACGTCATTGGATTTTTTTTTAAAATTTTTGTATACTCTCTCAAAATGACCAGCTATTACTGTCTGCAAAATTTCAGTATTGTAAGTCCCGTGGTTTTGAAGTTATAAGTTTAATGCAACAGAGTCACAGACTACAGACAAAATCTGGACGTAAGCCCCTCTGCACTTTATTTTATAGAGAGGGGTTAAAATGGTAACAAAATTACGCGATACCTAGTTGTCTGGTCCTATGTTATCAAACAAACTCGATTCAATAGATTCCATACATTTAACGGTCATCTCAGTTTTTAGATTCGGAATTAACGAAACTAACCTTGAACTAGCTATTCTCAACACCTATTCAGGGTCCGTCATTATTTCTAAGACAAAAGGATCTCAGCATTAGTTATAATTAGGTGTTTGTTTGGTTATTAAGAGGTAAAATTAATGAAATACCTTCTCTTAGGACTAAAAGCGTACCACTTCCAACTTACTATTTAATAATACATTTTCTCTAATTTCAGAGCTAGGGCTGTGAAAATTATTTTTGGTGTAATAAATATAATTTATATGTGCACTTTATCTTTTCCAATTATCCTCTATTCGTGTTCGCCTTAATTTCAGTGGCTTCCAGTGAATTCTATTTCAAAAAACAAGGGTCTAATTGTTCGTTTATAATTTGATAAGATCATTTTAACTTTTATGAATAGGTACATCTTTTGACTTTCAGTATTTTTATCACCCGACAAAAACAAGGGGTTGTTAAGTACTTATAGGTATAACGTGTGTGCATGTCTGTCTCTGGCATCGTAGCAGCTCAACGGATGGACCAATTTTAATGCGGTCTTTTTGGTCGAAAGTCGATAAGCCCGGGATAGTTCTTAGTTATAAAGTTAGACGACTCACTTCCGGCGTGATTTTACCTAAGGTTCAATTCATCAAAAACGTGTTTTAGATACTGTAACTTGGAAGGTAGGTATTTACATGACATGGAAATCTGGACTTGGCTGAGTCTCCTCAGAAAATTATAGAAATACATCACGTTTGTTCGATTAAGACTTCAACAATACACACACATAACACAACAAGAGGCTTATTCGCCTATGGGCAACTACTCAGAATGGCAATTACTCATAACGACAAACTTATAAAAATATTCATATCAAGTCATGTAATATTACAGATAATATTATTTAATATGATATGCAATGAAATTTAATAACATCACAGTAAAAGAAGTAGGTACCTACCTTAGCGTAGTAAGTAATATATTTTATGTTGAAAAATACAAAGCAATGTTATTTTAGTGACATATAATTTCTTTTCACTCCCTCAAAATGTCGGCAAAATAATAGAGCGGTAGTCTTTTTAATATTTATAAGTTTTACCCCATGAGTTTCACGTAACCGCTGAACCCTTGTCAAATACACCATTATAACTTGAAGTGACTCAAATTCGGAACTGTCATGGCGTGCATTGTAATAATTAATTCGAAAAAGTATTTTCGAAAGTGTCAACCCTACAAGTATATTTCAAGTCTTTTGAAATAGAATAGGACTACTAAAATAATGATAGCCTTTAGCAATAGAAATTCTTTATTCTTTTTATATTATTACCTTTGTAAACGAAATCGCTGTTTACTACTATAAAGCCTTTTGAGAGTCTCTTCGTAATTCTTATGAAAATCTAAAGTAGGTACAAATAAATTGTTTTGTTTTTTCTGTAATTCGTTGCTGGGTAAAGACTTATGTGGACTTATTAGGGTTCCGTACAAAAATTACGTTTGTTGTATGGGAGTCCTTTTATTTTTTTGTTTGTTTTTTGTGTTTCTTATTACAGCGGCATCTAAAATACAGTGGAAATACTTACATCATCTGTAAAATTGTTAACTGTCTAGCTATTAAGATTATTTATTACGATGTAAATTTATAATTTAACTAGCTGACCCGCGCAACATCGTTTGCGTAAGAGAGAAAGAGAAATAGAAAGATTCCCCGTCGCGACTATTCTTATCGCATGGTTTCCGATCGCGTGTTTTCCCGTTGCATTATTTTGGCACAAATTAGATTTCCATTAAAATGGTTATTGCAAGCGAACCTAATCTGAAGATTGAGGAGCCAAAATAAATTCTTCGTAACTTCTTGAATTCCAGTACGATAGGACGGAGATCGTTAGTAGTTACCCTACGTATTAAGTACCTACGTAATGCCTACTAAATGATATAAAAAGAGAAATCGATAACATAATATCTGTTTCGTTAAGATATTCAAATAACTCCTTTATCCAGATGTTTAGATTGAGGAGCCACTTCGACATTAAGCTAACTTTTTATTTATTGGCCTAAAAATTCCAAAAATTGTTCTAAATTTTTTTATGATTGTCTACTAAATAAGGACTATAAACAGAGGTCGCTAATGACCTAGATGTTTCAGCGACCTTAAATAAATAAATGAAAAAAAAAAAGGACTTCATTTAAACTTGTGAGGTGAGGTGGCTCCTCGATAGTAGTTCCAACTACGCAATAGCACTACTGGGATACGGCGAATTTTCCGGGGCACTACTAATACTACTGGCAAATAGTAGTGTCACGGGGAAAAGTACATTAAATAACCCTTAGCACTACCGCTACCGCTTAACAGGGTTACGGGATATTTTTTTACGTTCCCGTGACTCTACTGGTAGTGCCAAGGGTCGGCATGCAGCAGCGCCACTGGTGTTGCAACGTTCATATGCTACAGTAACCAACACTCAGATGGGCCGTAAGTTTGTCTGCCCATTTAGTAGTATAAAAACCAGCCAAGTGCGAAATGGACTCGCACACAGAGGGTTCCCTACCAAAAAGGGCAAAAAATCACGTTTGTTGGATGGCACCTCTTTTTCTGACTGTAGTAATTGTTGTCATAGTTGCAACAGAAATATATCATCTGAATTTTGCAGCTCTCTAGCTATCACGGTTCCTGAGATATAGCTTCATGACGTACAGATAGACGGACAGCGAAGTCTCGTGAATAGGGTACCTACGAACCCAGACTGACGTGATTCACGCACGCTCCCAAGAAGCGGAATAACACCCAGGCCGTAATGGTAGCCGAAGGTAGTGGGTCTGGACGTGGACGCTCTCTCGCTCGAGACCATGGTGCGAGCCATGGTCTCCAGCGGGAGTAAGTGGGACTGCGTCGCGTCTTTCTGCGAAGCTTGTGAAAGAGGCGGCGGGGCGGTAACGGGAGAGAACTCTCCCACTCGAGTTCCGCATTTGGCGGCTTTGGCACCGCCGACGTGTCTTCGCCGAGGACTATCGGCCTCCATGACCGGGGGGCTGAGGACGGTGAGAGGGCGGTTCACCGTCCTTACAGAAGCACGCCCATGACGAAACCGTGAAGTGAGGAACTCACGCACGCCCCCCCCCCCCCCCTTAGAAGCGGGATCACACTCGATACCCCTAAAAGACGCGGGATGGCACCCCAACCACCCCCTGGGCGAGGGCGCAGAGGCGGCCGTGGGTCTGTTGGAAGTCCTGGGACATCCTTCCGAGGGCTTACCCGGGGCTCCCAACCATAGGCTGTTGGGCGCTACGTGATGTTTTTTAGTCGGTAGGAGTCCGGCGAGGACTTATCTGGGGCTCCCAATCGTACGCTATTAGGTAGGTTACTTGTGACTTTTGGTCGGTAGGAGTCGCATAGCATGTATGTAGGATTTTCGGGGTACGAACTTTAAAAATCGTTTCTTCATACGTTTCTTCATAAACCTACGCCATTATAAACTTCAAGGTTCTAGATCGATCAGTTAGTCAGTTTTTGTTTATAAATAATTCTATCAAATCAGCACGTACGCTCCTGGACGTAGGCTTTCCTAATTTGCGTCCTGCGTCTTCAGCATCCACCCTGCGAACTCTTCGTCCTCGGTCCAGCTGTCGGGTAGCCGCTTCAGAAAATCGGAACTTATTTGGCCGTTTTCTTCCGCCGTTTTCTGTTTTTATATGTTTAGATATAATTTTGAATAACTAAATCAAAATAATATGTTACTTTGAGCGAAGTAAATCTATATCGGTATTTGTAAAAATTGATGATTTCTAGTGTATTCCCGTTCGTCCCCTTGACTTTATCCCCCGAAGGGGACGAACGGGAAGTCACAAAAATAATATTTAATCAGTTTCCGATCGTCCCATTCCTAATTCAAGAAGCTGCGGGCTTTGTCCTCTTACTGTTTTTGTGCTATACATAATACTTTGTTTACAAAATGCTAATACAGTTTCTCCTATTGTGACCAGACATTTACTGTAGATTTCATCTGCTAATTTGTTCATCTATAATGCCTCTGATTATTTGTATTCATCTAATTGGCTATCCCTGTACAAAATATAAGTGTGAGCGAAGATGGTAATACCTACTCTTTGTTAATCGGATGAACCGTGTACAGTACACCTTACCTAGTACATTCTTTCATAATTCCTAGCCAGCCATGTTCAGGTTTTCATTTCACAATGTATTTTGACATACAAAATAATATGAAGGCAATTTCGCTTTTTGAAATAAATATACGCATAAATAAAATACACAGCTTTATTAAAATTACTTTACAATTCGAAATGTTTTGACGTTTATCAAAAACAAGATCAATTTTTTTATTAAAAATTCACCTGTCATTTGTCAAAAAAAAGTTCACGCCACGCTGCGCTGAATGACATGATCCGCCGTGCTCTTGCCACCGCCAATGTACCTGCGCTCTTAGAGCCAAACGGCGTTTTCAGGGACGATGGCAAGAGACCGGATGGTATAACTTTGATACCGTGGGAGTTGGGTCGGGTCCTGGTGTGGGATGCAACTTGTGTTGACACTCTAGCCCCGTCCCATCTTCCTAAAACAAAATTAAAAGCCAGTGCAGCAGCGGAAGCGGCTGAAAATATTAAAATTAATAAATATAAGGGTCTCGACTCATCGTATCGTTTTTGTCCAGTCGGTGTCGAGACCCTAGGTCCATGGGGTCCCAATGCGCAAAAATTTTTCAAGAATTTGAAAAAGCGCCTTGTGGAGTCAACTGGTGACCCAAGGGCTGGCAGTTTTCTCGCTCAACGAATAGGTATTGCTATTCAAAGGGGGAATGCTGCTAGTCTTTTGGGCACAATGCCACGGGGGCCTTATTTAGGTTTAGTTTAGATAGTAATAGTGTAAATATAGATATGTAATATTTATGTTTCTCTGTAATTTTTAAAAAAAGTTTAAAAAGTACCGACTACGGAGTATTAATATGAACTATGAGGCAAATCCCCCCTAAAATATTTTTCAACCCCATTTTAACCATGTTAAAAGATCAATTTTAATAAAATACAAAACACGTCTCCCATTAATTCATTTAAAGATGTTTCATGCCAAATTTGAAGAAGATCGGACCAAGGAATCACGTTGTCCCATACAAACTTTGCAACCCTTGTTCACCACCTTAGGAGCTGAATTTTCAAAAATCCCTTCTTATTGCTCGCCTACGTCACATAAGGAGCATTTGTGCAAAATTTCATGGTTCTAGACCCAGCGGTTTAGGCTGTGCGTTGATCGTCAGTCAGTCAGTTCTTGTTTTTATATATATAGACTAGCGGTACCCTGCCACGCTTCGCTGTGACTTTTTATGGTGGTTTTATGTACCTATGAGAAATAAGTAACAAACTAAATGATGGGTACATTTTAAAAAAAATGTGTGCGTGTACTATTGTACACAGTACACACGTAAGAAGTGAAACTTCTTCATGACCTTATTTTTCGAAAGAAATATCATGAAATATACATAGGAGTTAGTAGTCCAAAAGTTCAAAAGTTCAAAAGTCCAAAGTCAAAAAGTCAAAAAGTCCAAAACTCCAAAACTCTAAAACTCCAAAACTCCAAAACTCCAAAATTCCAAAAGTCCAAAAGTCCAAGAGTCCAAAACTCCAAAATTCCAAAACTCCAAAAGTATAAAAGTTCTGAAGTCCAAAGTACAAAAGTTCAAAATTCCAAAGTCCAAAGTACAAAAGTTCAAAATTCCAAAGTCCAAAGTCTAAAAACTCCAAAACTCCAAACTCCAAAACTCCAAAACTCCAAAACTCCAAAACTCCAAAGCTCCAAAGCTCCAAAGCTCCAAAACTCCAAAACTCCAAAACTCCAAAACTCCAAAACTCCAAAACTCCAAAACTCCAAAACTCCAAAACTCCAAAACTCCAAAACTCCAAAACTCCAAAACTCCAAAACTCCAAAACTCCAAAACTCCAAAACTCCAAAACTCCAAAACTCCAAAACTCCAAAACTCCAAAACTCCAAAACTCCAAAACTCCAAAACTCCAAAACTCCAAAACTCCAAAACTCCAAAACTCCAAAACTCCAAAACTCCAAAACACCAAAACTCCAAAACTCCAAAACTCCAAAACTCCAAAACTCCAAAACTCCAAAACTCCAAAACTCCAAAACTCCAAAACTCCGAAACTCCGAAACTCCGAAACTCCGAAACTCCGAAACTCCGAAACTCTAAAACTCCAAAACTCCAAAACTCCAAAACTCCAAAACTCCAAAACTCCAAAACTCCAAAACTCCAAAACTCCAAAACTCCAAAACTCCAAAACTCCAAAACTCCAAAACTCCAAAACTCCAAAACTCCAAAACTCCAAAACTCCAAAACTCCAAAACTCCAAAACTCCAAAACTCCAAAACTCCAAAACTCCAAAACTCCAAAACTCCAAAACTCCAAAACTCCAAAACTCCAAAACTCCAAAACTCCAAAACTCCAAAACTCCAAACCTCCAAACCTCCAAAACTCCAAAACTCTAAAACTCAAAACTCAAAACTCAAAACTCTAAAACTCTAAAACTCAAAAAATCTAAAACTCTTAAATGTCTAAAACTCTAAAACTCCAAATCCAAAAGTCTAAAGTCCAAAACTCCAAAATTCCGAATGTCCAAAACGTTCAAAAATAACATGCAAAACATATCTGACCTCTTTATTAGGTGCATACTCTCTTTTATAATTCTGAATGCAAGGAGGCCGCAATCAAACTTCTCTTAAAAAACATCAATCTGGTAGGTATCTTCTAAATAGGTTGTTTAGAATAATTTTGTTCTGAAGCTGGCAGAATATAATATAAAAAAACAACGACCAACGCCATCTATTGGTAATATCACTTTTTAAAGCTATTTTATTCTTATTGCTGTTATGATAAAAGTGTATAAAGTAGCCTAAAACCATCTCTGAATCATATTGTATATCGTGTCCAATTTTGAGCTCAATCGATTCAGTAAATTTTGAGTTTTTAATAGATACACAAACGCACACAACATTTTTATATATATAGATTGTACTTGTATGTATGTATTCAATTGTGTATAATGATTTTATATTATTTTTGTAATGCATTTGTGTATATAGTGTATATATAGTAATGTGTGTACGTATCTATATGTATGTTTATCTATAGAGTAATTTCGGGTAATATGGCCTGGTCGGTTAATATGGCCTACTGCGATTTCTCTGAAATTAATGAACACTTGCGACCGCTTGACTCGGCATAACAACGCACCGCTTCCCCTCACTTCCTCAGTCAACTCGCGCGAGACGATGTGTGCATGTGCGTCCCGTGCGGGCGCTCGATCGAAAATTACGTAAAGTGATCTAATTTTTTGGTAAGCTTTACTCATTATATTTCTTGAAATTGTAGTTATTTTTACATTGGTGCTACACAGGTTTGTAGATTAGCTATTCATGTGTAGTATTTTGATAGATTTTAAACATATTTCTTGCTCAATTTTAGGCTAGACTTTTACCTATTAAAAACGTTCCTGCGGCCAATATGGCTCACCAGATGGTTGGCTAAAATGGTACCAGGCCATATTGTCCACATAATTTTATATTGTTTCTATTATGTTTTTTTTTTTTAGATAATGGCTTCGCGGAAACCACATTCACCAATAAAATGACAAATATGCTCTGCAAAGTAACACAAAGTTTATTAGAGACTGTTATATTTCTGGAGGGCAATATAGCTCACCTGATTTGTGGGTAATATGGCCCCAGGCCATATTGCCCTTCCATTGTTAAAATTTTTCAATTGTTGAAGGTTCAGATTTTGTTTTTTGTAAATTATTTCTTAATGTTGATTGTTTTGAAATTCTAATTATTTATTCTTTATAAGTTTTAAGACTGAATTGTAAAATAAAAACTGATCGATCTCAAAACAAATTTGTTTTATTCCCAAAAAGGCATAAGGCGTGCCATATTACCCGAACTTACTCTATATAATATCTGTGAACATATATTTATGTATACCTTACCTATTATATGTATGGCAGTATCGTAATTGGGTGCTCGTTTGGTTTGTATCTGGCTGCATTTGTTCAAGTTGTTACTTGAATGAATGTTGTGGGGTCTGGACTGGGGGGGGGCACGTGATCACACATTTTTAAATAGAAATTTTCTTAACATCCTTAAGCACCTACCTTAAATAACCTGTTTCTGCATCACCCTAAGGTTGACTGGAAGAAAATGCCTATGGCATTAAGTCCACCTTTGTACTAATTTGTGCATAAAGTTTTTAAATAAATAAAAAAATAAATTTGATTCGTGAGATACAGTCTGGAGACATACAGACGGAGTGAAGTCTCAATTATAGGGTCCCGTTTTCCCCCGAAGAAAACTGAGCCCTATATTTTAAATACGTACTCACTAGACAACATGTAAGTATGTAGACTGTAGAGGGATGGCATGCTCTGCCGGACTCCTACCGACTAAAAAACCACACGATTCGCGCCTAACAGCCTATGGTTGGGAGCCCGGGTAAGCCCTCAGAAGGATACACCAGGACTCCCAACAGACCTACGGCTACCACTGCGGCCTCACCTAGGGGGGAACGTGGAGGACTCAATAATATAACTCGCTATTGAATAGCACGGGATGTTCGTCAGACGTGATGTTGGTCAGTGGTGCACCAGGGACGCAATTCTCGACCATACGACTTGACAGCCTACAGATCCGAGATAGATTTTCTTTTTAAACTGTGTAAGTTTTCTATAATATACTGTGCCTTCAGCTTGGCTTATTTTCGATTGCCATTTTTTCTGGCAACCAGGACCAACACAAAAACAAAAAGCTTGGAAATAAATGTCACAAAGTGGTCACGAGATGGTCACCCATCCATGATCGGCCACAGTAAATGTTGTTTACTACAGTGATCGCTTACAGAACACAGTCCTTGGGGCCACCAGCGCTTCTGCGCTCGCTACACAGAGTTAAAACGGGGCCTGGTGTTACAAGTGTTAAACATTGGGTGAGTCCGCGAGGCCACGAGCTGTTTAGGAGATGAAGCAAAATCGTAATATTTTGAAGCTGTATGTCTGCTTACACTGTGTAGTGTTTGTATCTACACAGTAGATATAATACATTGTCTCATGTACACGAGTAGAGGGGGCGGCTGTCATTCGTTAGTCTGACGGTAGACACGGTGTGACAAGGAAGTGCGCCCGCGCTCGAGACTGTGTGTGCAAGTGAGCCAGTGCATTGCAATAGTTACCTATTTCTAATTCCTTTGTGTGATAGTGATCACTACAAGTGGCGACGAGGATCAAGGTCAGTAAATAAAAAAATATTTATTGAAAAGAAAAGGAGGGTACCTTCAAAGAAAAGAACAATTATATAATTCTTGTGACCTGCGAAACTTATCGTGGATTTTATATCATTTCATATCTACGAGTACTTTGCTAACTGTTAGATGAACCACTCAATTATTAAATATAGGTAGTAAAATTTATTTTGCACAATGTAATGGAAAATTATTTCGGCAAAGAATCCTGTAGTGCCCTGCTATAGATTGATTGACACATTGATATAATGTTAACGAAATCGTTACTTATTTACCTTCCTTATCTTTTTACACAATTTGTTCTAATAGAAGTAAATTTGCTACCAGTTGCCAGGATTGTTTGTTCTATGGCAAAATATATAAGTAGGAATGTAGCTACTGCCACGATTATTCCATATGACCAAAATAAGGTTGAATTAACTAAATATACTTACAATTCTTTCTGTTACCTACCTCATACTTTGCAATAAAATGTCAAATTAGTTATTGAGCACACTTTTTAAATTTCTTCTGGTAAAAAGAAAAAAGAGTTTAGTACACTTTTGTGATATAAGTATACAGTGATTTAATTATACGGTAATATTGTAATTCCTTTATATAAATATACACTATAGCAATATAACTGTTAGCAAGCTACAAATAAATTATATATTGGACAGTTATTTATCTTTCTACATAAAGGCATGCTTACATTATTATTACCTACATTTAGCTCCATGTAGTAGGTATACTAACAGAGTGTATAAAATAATAATATAGACCTCTCATTCTATTCGAAATTTTACTGACATTTAGGTTTAGATTTCCATTAAACTGGAATACCTACGTGATGAATTAAAAAGTAATTTTTAGAATTTCAATAGAATTCAATGGAAAAAGAACTGTAAATAAGATTTTCATTAGATTGGCCGTGTGTATAACAAATAATATTTCACAGCATTATGAGGTTTTTAAATTCAATTGAAAACATTTCGACTTATTTGTCAACTACGATGTAAGGTGTTAATTTTCATTAAATTGGAGAGATGAAAAGATAATTTTGAAAAGATAATTTTTCAATTGTATTTAAAAACTTCGGACTTCTTAATAAGAGGTATTGATCTTCATTAAATTGAAGGTACGTCGGAAATTCATTAAATTGAATTTAAAGCACTTCTTAATAAGAGGTATTGATCTTCATTAAATTGAAGGTACGTCGGAAATTCATTAAATTGAATTTAAAGCACTTCTTAATAAGAGGTATTCATCTTCATTAAATTGAAGGTACGTCGGAAATTCATTAAATTGAATTTAAAGCACTTCTTAATAAGAGGTATTGATCTTCATTAAATTGAAGGTACGTCGGAAATTCATTAAATTGAATTTAAAGCACTTCTTAATAAGAGGTATTGATCTTCATTAAATTGAAGGTACGTCGGAAATTCATTAAATTGAATTTAAAGCACTTCTTAATAAGAGGTATTGATCTTCATTAAATTGAAGGTACGTCGGAAATTCATTAAATTGAATTTAAAGCACTTCTTAATAAGAGGTATTGATCTTCATTAAATTGAAGGTTCCACCATGACGGTCAATCACGGCACACCAGTTACCGATCACTGAAAAATTACATATCAAGCGTGACACTACATCTATTGGGTTGTGATGGAGAAGCGGTAACGGGCCCTTCTTTATCTTGAAGCGACACATTACAAATACAACTTAAAAAAAGGGCTAGAGGAACTACAGGAAATATTCCATAATATTTCTGGGGAAAGCGCGGAATCCACTGATCTGTATTTAATACAGATCAGTGGCGGAATCTCACGAATGTGCTGATGTCTTTGGAGTAGCTACATGTAAGCAAGACTACTACTTCCTACCTTAATGAAACTCGACTTTCCATCGGAACGGCACAATTTCTATCTTATCAAGCACAAGGAAAAGGACAGTTTGAGAAGTTTCTTATTAAGTTAAGAGCTGAAGCCACTTGGAGAAAAATTTATAAATCTTGGTCATCAGAAAAAAAAATCAATAAAGGATGAAATTGCATGAAACAAATTTATAACGATAGCCGATACTTTAGAAACTGTGAATTATCAACTCAACTAAAAGAGAAAAGAAAAAGAGAAGATTATAATCAATAAGTTAATGCCAAAGTTAATGCCATAAAAAGTAGAAACAATATTATTGCAAGATGAATTAATCAAATGAATAGACAAAATAAATAATGGATTTCAGTCCAGTCTAGAAATATAGTAAACATGTCATGTTTTGACAGTCGTGGCCTAAGACAGATGAGTAAAAAATACTATGACAGTTTTACAAATTATTATAATTTTTACCATTCTGAGTATTATAAAATGAAAATAATCAATCTTAAAGAAGGTATTTGATATCGAAATGATTGTAAGAACACTGCATGGTTCCTTGATACGTGAATATAATCAGTGTGATAATTCAAACATAAGTAAATATGGAGATATTGATATCAAATGTGTTTGTTTACATTTTTTTTGAAAGCTATTGAAATCTGGTTATAGGTGTAGATATGCTATACATAATAACTACAACAAGTGCCAGCAGAAGGAAATCAGTAATTTTTTTGGAAAATGGAGGAGTAGGGTACATATAGGGTACATTATTTAATCTAAACTACGAATAATGTATTCTATAGAAGTGTAATTCGGCTCAAAAAATGGCTCCACCAAATGGGGACCGCGGAAGGTGGGGCTTAAAAAGGGGACCGCGCGACACAGTTAGTCCGCGCTGTCACGCGTAACGTACGGTTGTGTCGCTGAAACCAATCAGTGAGTGATATTAATTGTGTTTTCGCGTTAAATATATCCCAAAAATGCCTTCGTGTGTTGTGAAGTGGTGCAGAAGCCATACGGATATGAAAAACGCTGGAATTACCTTCCATAGGTTAGTAAATATTCATTTTAAAAACACGTACTTGGGGAAGTTGAAAAGTGTTATGCAACATGAACGCAATTCCAAAATTAAATTATTTTTATGCAGTGTTCATAGTATGTTAAGCGCTGAGGTAATATTGTTAGTAAGATATTATATTAGTGGGCGAGATGGGCGTCCTTAGCATTGGTTTGCAACCTGTCTAGGAGAAGGAAAACTCCGAAATCAAACCCGGAATCGATGGCTTCGTTAGGCGCAAGTAGGATCTAATCCGAACAGCGGTAGTCGTCTGCAGCCAACCCGGTGGTTTTGCACGTATTGGCATGCCATTCCTGCGAACCAAGCTGGGGAGGCCGAGAGGGTGGCGAAGGTCTTGGGCAACCCTACGTCATCAACTGCGTCCCAGGCGATGCAGCGTCTGTGGAGAGGACACTTCACCCACGTCGTTCCACGGCGTGGATAACAACACGGGGAGGGGCAGTTACCGGTGATAAGTCCGCGCGTATGGGCGTAAGCGCGGGCGCCAGGGGTCACTCTCGACAGTGGGAGGGTCCATCGTAGGCCCACTGACCAGTTACCGCCCGCTTCAAACTGGGCAGCCCCCAGTCAATAAGGTACTGGTCCGCCTCGGCGTCGTTTGTTCCTCTGGGGTGTTGGGATCTAAGGGGCAACCCAAAAGACGGCGCTGGAATGTTGTACACCCGCAATAAAGCAGCAAAATAATAAAAAACCTAAAGCTAGCACTTCCATGCGCTTTGGTTCTTGGAATGTCCGAACTATGAGGACAGGTCTCCCGGACAGCTCGGAGATTTTTGATTATGCTCAAGATCTGCGTAAAACGGCTGTTATCGATCTAGAACTGACACGCCTGAATATATCTATTGCTGCACTTCAAGAAACCAGACTTCCAGATGAGGGCTCATTGCGCGAACAGAATTATACCTTCTTTTGGAAAGGCAAGGCCTCTTCCGAAAATCGTGAGCACGGTGTGGGCTTTGCAGTCCACAACACTCTCCTTAGTGCCATAGAGACACCTCGAGGTGCATGTGAACGCATTATGGCTTTGCGCCTGAATACCAAAAGCGGCTTTGTCACTCTGATTTCCGCCTACGCTCCCACTCTCACCTCGACAGCAGAGTCTAAAGATGACTTTTACGATAAACTCTGCTCCATTGTGGCCCATGTACCGGCTGGAGATCGACTTTACATTCTGGGTGACTTCAATGCTCGTGTAGGACAGGATAACACCGCCTGGTCCGACTGTCTTGGGAACCACGGCGTAGGAAAGATGAACGAAAATGGCCAACGCCTGCTCGAGTTCAGCACCAGGTTTCAGCTGTGTGTTACCAACACTTATTTTAAAGGCAAACTGATGCGTAAAGTCTCCTGGAAACATCCGCGGTCCGGTCACTGGCACCAACTAGACTTAGCCTTGACCAAAGGAAAAGAGTTAAAAGAAGTTATCCACACGAGGTCCTACCACAGTGCACAATGCGACACCGATCACTCCTTGGTAGTGTGTAAAGTCCTTCTGTCGCCCAAAAGGATTCACTCCTCCAAGAGCGCTGGAAGGAGGAAGTTAAATCTTTCCAAGACCAGAGATCCTGAACTAGTGAACTCTTTCAGTTTGCTGGTGCGACAGACGGTAGGTGCCTGGGATGTAGATGCACCAGTGGAAACGGAATGGGAATCCATTAAAGACCTTCTCACCAAAACAGCTGGTGAGGTTTTCGGTTATGCCAAGGCTAAATCACCGGATTGGTTCACCGAAAATATAACCCAACTTCAGCCTCTAATGGACACTAAACGCCAAGCTGCACTAGGATACTGCCTTGACCCCTGTGATTCCACACGCGATAGACTCCGCACAGCAAAGTCATCCTTACAGCGTACTTGTCGCCAGCTTGCTAATGCTTATTGGACGGAACTGTGCAAAGGTATTCAAGATTGTGCGGCCACAGGTAACTTCCGTGGGGTTTATGAGGGAATTAGGGTGGCTCTTGGTCCAGTGCGGAAAGGGACAGCCCCTCTGAAAGAGACTGATGGCTCTATTATCACTGACAGTAGTCGTCAACTTAACCGGTGGGTAGAACACTACACTAAGCTTTATTCTCAACCAGTTGAGATCAGTCCCGTAGCCGTGGATTTCATACCGATCCTACCAATCATGACTGAGCTGGATGACTTACCCACCATGAGTGATCTTCATGAGGCCGCTTTGAAGCTTAAATGTGGGAAGAGTCCAGGGATAGATGGTGTACTCGCTGAAGTTCTGAAGCTCGAGTGCATGTTACCAGTGCTGCATAACTTTCTGGGAAAATGCTGGGAGAGGGAGCTATTCCCTCGGGATATGAGCGATGCAAATATTATAACTCTTTATAAAGGTAAAGGTGACCGCGGCGATTGTAACTGCTACCGTGGTATCTCCCTTCTTAGCATCGTCGGCAAGCTTTTTGCAAGGGTTATACTGACTAAACTGCAACGTCTTGCCGATCGCGTGTATCCTGAGGCACAATGTGGCTTCCGATCCCAGCGTTCCACTACGGATATGATATTCGCCATCCGACAACTTCAAGAGAAGAGTCGTGAGCAGAGCACTCCCTTGATGATCGCTTTCGTTGACCTGAATAAGGCCTTCGACACGGTTAGCAGGGAGGGTCTCTTTGTTGCACTTGAGAAAATAGGTTGTCCCCCGAAGTTGCTGAAGCTGGTGATGTCCTTTCACGAGAACATGAAAGGCACCGTTGTCTACAATGGTCAAACGTCCGACGCTTTTGATATGCGTAGAGGAGTCCGGCAGGGCTGCGTCTTAGCACCAACTCTGTTCGGCATATTCTTCTCATTGTTGCTCAAAGTTGCCTTCGGTGACGAGCAGCAGGGTGTCCACCTACATACACGAGCAGATGGGAAGCTGTTTAACGTCGCTCTCCTTAAGTCTCGCCGCAATCGAGATGACTTATTTGCTGACAGCTTGCTCTTTGCCGACGATGCAGCCTTTGTCGCCAAAACTCCACAAGAGCTCCAGGTAATACTGGACAAATTTCACCACGCTTGTACCATGTTCTCCATGTCCATAAATACGAAGAAGACTGTTATTTTAGCGCAGGGTTATACCCACCAGCCGACCATCTTGCTGGATGGTGCACCCTTGGAGGTAGTCGACAAGTTCTGTTATCTGGGGTCGACCGTGTCGAGCAATCTCTCCCTTGATGATGAGATCGATATTCGCATCGGCAAGGCGGCCACGACGTTCGGCAGGTTGCGTGCAAGAGTATGGAATAATAAACATCTTACGGTCAGGACAAAGATGATCGTTTACCAAACTTGCGTCTTAAGTATACTCTTGTACGGAGCTGAAACCTGGACGTCGTACGCCAGACAGGAACGAAGACTTAACACCTTCCACATGCGCTGCCTTCGGAGTATTCTGAGTATAACATGGAAGGACAGGGTCACAAACGAGAGAGTGCTTGAGATTGCGCAGCTGCCTAGCATCACTGCTCTACTCAAACAGAGACGCCTGCGGTGGCTAGGGCACGTGCATCGAATGAGCAATACTCGCCTGCCCAGACGGACCATGATGAGCCAAATTGCATTCGCCAAACGCAAAGTTGGACGTCCCATGTTACGTTTCAGAGACTGCGTAAAACGCGACATGATCGCATTTAACATTGACTGTGACACATGGGGGGACCTTGCTTCTGACCGCGATGGGTGGAGACGTCTCATTCACGAAGGCTGTGAGACCCATGACAAAGCCTGGTTTCAAAATCTGGCCCAAAAACGAGAAAATAGACATGCGCGCAGGGGGAGTTCTGTCGCAGCGGACTCGCAGTTCGCGTGCCGGAAGTGCGGACAAAAGTGTCGTTCGAGGATCGGTCTTTTTAGCCACGAGCGACGATGTTTCTCTCGCGTGGACGCTGTTTAAATCATCTGACAAGATGTAGGAGGCCTTATGATGATGATGATGATATTAGTAGGATGATATTATGCATAGAAATTAAATTATAATTTTTGTTTGTTTCGGAGTTTGAGTGTTCTATGTATGTATTTAGAAATATACCATTGTCCGCCATAAATTAAATAAACTAATTATTTTTAGAGGTACATAATTATGAAAAAAAAAAACACAACGTATTTTAATTTGTATATACGCATACAAAGTAGTTCAATCAATAGAAAAATAATAACAATCCAGTTATTATTTTTCTGTTGTCTGTATAAACAAGCTTTCTTATTATTGCATAAAATCATCCACGCTTATCACGTTCGCCGCTTCGGGTGGGGCGCCGAGCCGGCATGACCTTGGCGCGACCAATCGCATGCAAGTATTCAACGATGGATGTGTGAGTGTTATGTTTTATTGCTGTTTTTTAGTATGCGTAAGTTACTCCAAGATTTTAGCGGTAACTTTATAGGTGTTACATTTCTATAGAATACATTATTCGTAGAATCTAAACGACGCGCGACGATGCAAAGTTTAAATGCGCGGAGGTATAAATCTAGGAATGGTGATAGACTCCGGATGCAAATTAAATCTGACAACTTGTGAAGACTGGGAATATTTAAAACAGAACAGAGTAAATTGTGACACACAAGTAAAGGAATCGAACAAACCAGTGGGTATTAGCATACGGGAGGGAAATAACGTTAAGAATGAAAAGTTCTTTTGAAGCAATAATAAAAGTAAACAGAAGAATTGAACAAACTGCTATTTACGTAATTAATAATGGATTAAGAAACCTGTTTGGTAAAGGTACTGCATTACATTGGGGGTTCGGAAGTCAATTTTAGGTACCTTTTCCGAAATTTAAAGATACTTTAATTGAGATCCCTACTGAGAAATCAGTAAAACGTTTATGCAACCTATGACGACTTGAATCTAAATCCTGCGCCATAATATTATAATTTATTTTCTAAATATTTCAATTATATAATTTAGCAATAACTGCATCTTCGGGTTCGTGGCACGGGATGACAATCTCCCTCTGCACTACTACTCAGTTAATGTATATAACTTAAAGTATTTTAGTTTATTCCGTCTCTATCCAACTATCCAGTAACGCTGTATCTATGTAGAATCTTTGTGGCGACTATGCCTCCAAGTCAGTTCAAATTCAAATTCAAATTCAAACTTTATTTGCATCCATGTGTACACATACAGTTGTTAATTATAAGTAGAAGGTTTCAACATGAAGCCCTGTTTGGGCACAGCAATGATAGGTAAGGTTCTTATTGTTATACATCATTACTCATTACTCTTTCAGAGTAGGTAGGTATTACTACAGATTAATAAATAGTTACTACATATTACTACTACGTGTTGCTACGTATTACTAGGTACTGGTATTACGTAATTAATACCTACCAATTCTTTAAAAATGTTATTCAATTACAAAATTATTATTAAAGTTACACAATTACAAAATTATTATAGGTATTCTGACAATTATGTATTTTGACTTAGGTACCTCCATATTTGTATTTCGAGATACAATATATTAAAAAAAAAAAATATTTTAGTTACCTATTAAAATATATTAAAGTTTGCGTATAATTTTATTACTTAGGTATACTTATATAAAATTTTAGAAGTCTATTTGAACAAAATAACAAAAATAGGAATAGGAATGAGTTTATATTTACCTGCTTACAATTACTTAACATATAGGTACTTACAAGTTTAACCTAAACCACTATCCAATTTCTTATCTTCGAAAAACTCCTGCAATGTATAGTAGCACTTTTGTGATAAGTACTTTTGTAATTTATTTTTAAATAAATTATCACTTTCAAGTGCTTTTAATGCCTGTGGTATTTTGTTGAAGATTTTTACTGACATGAAATATGGACCTGAGTGAAGCATGGATAGGCTTGATGTAGGTAGTGCTAAGTTATTTTGGTGTCTTAGATTACGGGATTGGGTGTGGTTATCTTTTCTCAAAGTGTATAGCGACTTGTGTTTCCTGACGTAATTGCTTATTTCAGAGATGTATAGTGAGGTAAGCGTTAAGATATTCTGCTGTACAAAATGCGGTCTACAACTTTCCATGCCGTCTATGTTAGTTAGGATGCGTATGCATTTTTTTTGTAGTTTAAATAGTTTCTCCGCGTCGACACTATTTCCCCACAATATAATGCCGTAGCGGAGCCAAGAGTGCGCATATGCGTAATAGGCAGCTTTTGCTGATTTTAAATCTGTAGATTTTTTCAGTTCTGAAAGGGCGTAAGTGAATGAAGATAGTTTACTGTAAATTTTTTGTATATGAGATTTCCAGTTAAGGGTTGAGTCGATAGTTAAACCTAATAAATTAAAGTTGTCAACGCAGTCCATTTGTATGTCATTAAAAGTGTACCTGATATTTAGAGGATGTTTTTGGTACGGTTTAAATTGCATTAGATTTGATTTCGTTAGGTTGAGTTCTAAGTTGTGTTCCAACAGCCATGTGGACATACCAGATAGTATTTTTTGGGGAACAGTTTTTAAATTCTTCTTTGTTTGAGCATGAAAATACCACAGAAATGTCATCGGCAAACAGGACACTATCGGCATCTAGGGTTTTGGGCAAGTCGTTAATGTATATCAGGAATAGGATGCATCCGAGTACGCTACCTTGGGGTATTGATTGTTTTACTTCAGAGATTTTGGATATGATTTGAACTTGAACTTGAACCATTTGAATTTGAACCATTCTAGATTTATACCACGTATTCCAATTCCTTCTAATTTGTTTAATAGTATATTATATTGTACCCTATCATATGCCTTGCTCATGTCAAGGAGGATACCAATGGCGTATTTTTTATTATTTATTATATTTAAAATCTGATGAATATATTTGTATACTGCATCCGTCGTCGATCTACCCCTCCTGAATCCATATTGGCTCTCATTAAAAATGTTAAATTTTTCACAATATGAATAAAGTCGTGTGGTCATAGCAGTTTCAAATATTTTAGAAAAGGTCGGCAAAAGTGATATAGGTCGGTAATTTGTACAGTCGGTCGTTGGGCCCTTTTTGTGGATTGGTTTTATAACGGAGATCTTTAGATGGTCCGGAACAACACCTTCTGAAAAGGATTGATTTATGAGAAAGCTAAGTGGAACAGCTAATTCATTTACACATTTTTTTATTAGAATCGGTGGGAGTTGGTCAAATCCAAAGCTGCGTTTATTTTTTACATACATACATACATACATATGGTCACGCCTTTATCCCCGAAGGGGTAGGCAGAGGCATATCATATGCCCACATTTCACCTTTGTATAATTTGTCCCACGTAATAGGTGGTGAGCCGTATTGCCGTGTTTAAATGGACAGGCGCAGGTTGTGACTGCCTGCTGTTGAAATAAAGCCTTCAACTTAGCTTAACGACTGCCATTTTACTGGCAACCGGGACCAACGGCTTAACGTGCCTTCCGAAGCACGGAAACGCTCAAATAAATGTCACAAAGTGATCACATGGATGGTCACCCATCCATGGACCGGCCACAGTGAAAGTTGCTTACTGCAGTGATCGTTTACAGAACACTGAGTTCGCAGGGCCACGAGCGCTTCAGCTCGTGATATAATGGAACGGCCGGTCTGTTTACCGAGTTCGCCCCCTACTGACACAAAAAAGTCATTGAAAGTATTTGCTACTATTAAAGGATTTTCCGTTGTATTATTTTTTAAATTTAGTTTTATGTTCCTTTTAGGTTTTTTTACTGTTTTATTAGTTCGTTCCTTTATTATCTGCCACATAGTTTTTGTTATATTATCACTTTTTTTTTATTCTCTGAATATAATGAACTTTCTTGGACTGTAAAACAGTAGTCTTAAGTAATTTTTCATATTTCCTATAATAACTAGATAAAACGGGGTCATTGTTTCGAGTAATAAAGGTTTTCAGAATGCGTTTGTGCTTACACGATATTTTCAAGCCTTTAGTTAGCCAGGATTTTTTCATAATATCTTTGAATTTAATTTTGACTTTAGGGATACAGGTGTTTAATAAGTTGTCTAGGGTTTCATAGAATGATTTATAGTTAATATTTACATTTTTATCACTACTCATCACAGAGTTCCAATCTATAGTCCCCAGAGCTGACTTAAAATATTCTGTATTTTTTTCGTTAAAAATTCTTTTGATCATAAACCAAGTTCTTCGTTCGTTTCTTGTAACTGTATTAGGCATTGTTACTGAGATTCCCTTATGATCAGAAATACCATATTCCGCTACAGAAGAAGTGAAACCTTGCATTTTAAAGTTTACAAATATTAGATCTATACACCTGGCAGTGGTCTCAGTAATGCGGGTATGTTCCTTAATACATTGGCGGAAGTTGTAGCTTTTCATGGTGTTCAGTAGCTTTTGACTAGAAGACGAGGTTTCCAAAACATTTATGTTGAAATCCCCTCCTATAATGATATTTCTTTTACTATCTTTAATTGTTAACGTTTGCAAGAGTTTTTCAAGAGACAAATAAAATAGGTCCGTTTCTCTATTTTCCTGTGGGTAATATAAAAGTATAATAATTAAATTTTGCTGAGGAATTTCTATGGCACTTACTTCGAAAACATACTCGATGGTAAGAGAAGTAATATCTTTTCGTTCCATAGCTTCAATGTCATCCTGTACAAAGATACAAACACCGCCACATTTGTAATACTGTCTATAGTAAGAGGATGCCAGACTGTATCCGTCCAGATGTAGTAAGTCTCTTTTGTCATGTGTGGTCCAGGTTTCTGAGAGGCAGAATATTTCTACGTGGCCTAATTCTTCTATTATTGACTGAAGGAGGTGACATTTACCTGGAAAGCTGCACATATTCTGGTATATTATTTGTAGGTTATTTGCGAAAGGTTGTCTGTGTTGGTCTTGGGTTGCGAAATGTCAGTTCCATGTTTCTGTTATTCGTTTTAGAATGCTCATTTTCCTCCATATTTATGGGCGGTGGTGGTAGTGTTGAGGGCAATTTGGAAGTGGATTGGGTGGCCAAAGTAATATTGGGGCTATCGTCCAGTGTATTTTTGACATTTTTGTGAGATGAAGATTCTTTGTACTCTTGACCGTCAATTATTAATTTATATTTTTTTATTATAGCATGCTGCCCATTTCTTCTAGCTTCTAAAAGTAGCTGCCTCTGTAATTTTCGTTTTTGAATAGACTTTTTATCCAGATATTCTGATATTGCTATACCGCTATTTTTAAATAAGATTTTATTCTGTAGCAAGTATCGTGTCATTCTTTTGCTTAATAATTCAATCATAACTGGTCTACGGTATCCCCTTTTGCCTATTCTCGAGATATCTTCATAATGTAGTGCGTAATACAATTAAAAGTGATCTGTAATTATTGCAGAATTTAATATGCAAATTAAAGGACTACGGGATTTTGTTACAATAGAAAAGTTTGATGAAATTTCGCTATGGGTTCTCCAATGGTCCCAGTTTGTAAAGAATGGGGGAATGCTGTCAGTCTTAAGGCGCAATGCCACTGGGGGCCCAATTTGGATTTAGTTTAGCTTTATAACATATTGTGAATAGTTATTTTGATTTATTGTAACATCTACTCAATGTTTATTGAATAAAGTTTAACGTATTTGAAAATATGTAAATATGATGGTGATAGGACTACTTACGTTTTTATATGACTACTTACGTTTTTATATGGGACGCGCAATTATGTATTATCAGCTTTAGAGAGTAACCGTTTGGAGACCTTATTAAACATAAAGAAAGCTATATATAGCAGTTTCTTTTTTAAAATAAAGAAAACTATTATAGAATAAAATAAAGGAAGTAGAGTATTTCTATAAGCTTGATATAAAATGCATTGCACATACTTAACGACTTTCATTACATCAAGTCAAAAGACTCCTGTTTTAATTCACATGTGCTCCAGAACGGTTTCAAATAATTATGAAGGAAATTATGCTTATAAAGGTGCGAAGGTGCTACCAATATTGTCGATGATATTAAATTTAGTGGCTTTATGGTACTGGATAATGTATAATGAAATACAAAATTTGATTGAATCAGAAGAAATGTATTTACAAAGTACAGACAATACACTATTTGGGAAATGACTTAAAACCAGAAGGCGTGAAACCGATACCTAAAAATATGAAGAAAATAACTGTTTTTAGAGTAGGTACCAAAAACAACAGAGAAATTACAAAGCATAGTAAAGTGCATATAATGGATTCCAAATTTGACCATTATGACAAAACCTTTAAAACAAAATAATACAGAAACTGGAGAGGAAAACAGACATAGAAGAACACCGGAAGAACAATCACAAATAAGCTTCTCAAAATTTAAAAGGGATGTCATCTAAATTACAAAAACTGGCATATCGCAAGATCAAAGACATGATGCAAGTAATAGCCGACGCAAGTCCCGTAGGATTAGGAAATTATTAGTATTAAGAAAGATATTTATAGTCACCAACAGCATGATTCTGTAATGTAAAGTTATATAATGTATTTTCCGATGAACTGTGCTTTTATGGAAATATCCGAATCTCAGAAAAAAAGATGTTGCTGGCGGCCTATGAGAGCCAACCAGGAATTGTTTTCATCAAGATTCGACTGCGCTCTCAGGTATGGAGACCTAGAATATACAAGCACGTCGATTGAATGGTAAAGACTTGCAAAGGATAGACCTGGTTAGCTTATCATATCCTCCAGCAACAATGAAACGTCGCGATTCCATTAGAACCTTGGGTTGAAATTGCAACGGATCTGCTAGTTCTATTATCAAATAACGTCTTTAATTATGCATAGAATAGAATACAAATAAATTAAGATTACGAACTCTTATATTATAAAAATCTTAAAAGAGGTCTTTAGTCTACTGGGTTATCCACTATCGATAACTGCTGGATTGGATTTTTTTTCAAATTAGTTAACTCTTTAGTATTTTGCAGAGATATTGTATGAGCATCTAACGATTTACAACTCCACACCTTATTGCGCCATTCACGTTGTCACATAAAAAGGCATCTGAACTGTTTTCAAAATAATAAATAAGGAATAAATACCCGCGTTAAAGGAGATAAATGAGGCAGAAGTTGATACAAGAAAATAGGAACCAAGATTAAAAGCTAACGGAAAAAGGAGAGGAGTATGGAGACCGGAAAAGAAGGACGGAAGTCCCGGAACTGGTGGAAGGTGAGAAAGAGTACGTTAAGGAAATGATAATCACTAGCAGCTTGCTACTACTTTTAAACCTACCATTGCATGTATTGGAGTAATGTGTGGCAGAGGAAATGAAGAAACAGAGCAAAGACAGAGAAAGAATGTGATTCAGCTTAAGCGTATGGAAGGATAGTGGAACTCAATAGGAGACAAGACCAGTGCAAATGAGAACCAAACAAATCAAGAAAATAAAGCATAAATTATAAATTTCAAAGTTATTTTCATAGTAATTGGAAAAGTAAATGTTAAGAAAATGGTTAGGTCGGATAATTTCCCATGTGATTGTATTTACTAAAATAAAATATTAACAAGGAAGGGATGTAGTGTTTGTATCTACACAGTAGATATAATACATTGTCTCATGTACACGAGTAGAGGGGGCGGCTGTCATTCGTTAGTCTGACGGTAGACACGGTGTGACAAGGAAGTGCGCCCGCGCTCGAGACTGTGTGTGCAAGTGAGCCAGTGCATTGCAATAGTTACCTATTTCTAATTCCTTTGTGTGATAGTGATCACTACACACTGTTAAAAGTTTAGTTTTAGTTGTAATTCTTTATGGCACACAGAAACAAAAATACGTTGACATTGATAACTAGGAACTACATTGATAACTAGGAACTATGATGTACAAAGGCGAGCTTAACTCAACACTGAGTTTTCTCCCAGCAAACCTTTGGGTGAAAGAAAAAGCGCAACGGAAGGTTTAAGAAGTGTGCAACTAGATAGAAGATAAGATAAAAGTTAACTACTAAGTTTTGTAATGTTACATACATATCTAACATTATACATAGAGACACGTCATACACACAATACCAATATACTAATCACATAAATATGGATAGGAACTTAACAGTAATAAGTATAAACATAATATTATACAACATACAAATCTTCATCAAAAAAATAAAACGTAATGTTTACAATAAATATACAACAACATCAATTAAATTACATTTTTGTTGCAATAAATACGTAAGTTTTCAACAGAACATAGCTTGAACACACTTTAACATTCAAAAGGTACTTATACCCTACCTATTTATTGGTATTATTAGTGTGGAAAATCCAACATAGATGTCGGACTCCTACCGACTAAAAACCACATGTTGCCTACAGTTGGGAGCCCCGGGTAAGTCCTCGGAAGGATGACCCCAGGACTTCCAAAAGTTTGTGTTACTTGGTAAACAAACACTGACATTTAGATACAAACTAATTAAGAAGAATGTAACAAATTTAATTAATCTTTGTATCAAAGAGATATCCTTACATAAATTGCTTTCAAGCTCATCTTTCCGAAACTTAATCTCAAAAAAAGTTATTTAAAGCGAAATACACAATGAAAAATAATTATCTAGATCAAAGAACTTTGAAGGAGTAGGTATTCCTTTATATTAATGTAAATAAAATATTTGAACACGCGACATCAAAGTTGGTTAGTAAAAGAAGGAAAGAGCCTGGCCGTGTATATGTTATTATTTGACTACCTCTGTGGCGCAGTCGGTAGTGATACCGCCTGCGGCGCTGGAGGTCGTGGGTTCGATTCCCACCGGAGACAAATATTTGTGTGACCCATAAATGTTTGTCTCAAGAGTCTGGGTGTTTCTATGTATAATATGTATCTACGTATTTAAAAAGTACATAAGTACCTATTAATATCCGTGGTCTGATATCCATAACACAAGCAGGTTATTCCTAGCTTACTTTGGGATCAGATAGCGTTGTGTGAGATGTTCGTGAATATTTATTATTTATTTATTTATTTATTTATGTTATGGACCAAGTGATTAATCAGGCATTATGTATAACGCCCAGACATTATCCATAATGCCCAATAACTAATAAGAGCGTGTGGCGACCGGACTCCATGTGACAACGGGAAAGAGTAGGTACAAAATGTCGCCACCCCAATTAATCCCAAGGATGTCGTAAGAGGCGACTAATGAAACACACACGCTGAAAAGTCCATTGTGTAGAAAAGGAAAACTCTAAAAGAAACCCAGTTGATTTTTGACCCAAGAAATACCTAGGTGGTGATCATTATTAATAGTAATGCGGGTAAAACTGTATAGGTATTTTTTTATATTAAGCTCGCCAAACTGACTTCGCCAGCCTGATAGAAAGCCATGGCTTATCTAGCGATTAGGGCCCGCTCTCTCAGTCCGTAAGACTTCTGACAGTGGTCCTCAAGTTGTATAGGTAATGGCTGTTATATGGATTGAATATTATTGTGTGGGTGTATGTGTGAACGTAAAAGATGGAATATGTTTATACCTGATGAACATGTTAAATGGTCAGTTCTTGAGCATTTTCAAAGTCGGATGTGAGATAGCAATCATAAGGTACCTACCTAATCTAATTCTACTCACTGGCATTTACAACAGGTGAACTATTCATTATACTTAATTGAAAAAAAAAATTGTTTGTCTGGAACACGATATGCAAGTTATCTTTGCATTTTTTTTATGCCTAGGTAATTATTGTTATTTTGTTGTCTTAGCTTTGCAACAATGTAATGTATTTGGTACCACCTACATTAAACCTAATATTTTCATGCGTATTTGTTTGGTGATGGGCGGACTGTGGATTGTTATTTTTTTTCGTATATATTGTTTAACAATGTTATCACATAAGTGACAATTGTCTTTCGTGATAATAAAGATCTTTAAACCTAAGTTGGCCCTGTGATGTGCCTCTTGACGCTCCACTTGAAGAACCTGAGATTGTAAGATGAGTTCGATCAGTTCTGGCGAAGATTCTCTCCACTGCGTATGAGTGGCACCTCTGCCCGGCACGTGTTGTTCGGGATCGGAAAGGAGAGGGTGGGATCAGGTTGTAGGCCTCTTCAGAACATTCGCCGTGATACATTCGGTAGAAGGCAGCCAAGGACGCTATGGTTCTTCGCTGCGACAATGGCTCGAGGCCTCCTCAATTAGTCGGATAGCACGTCTTTACATAGCGTCAGGTATGCAATAATAACAATTTTGTGTTCATAAGTTGTTATATAATGAACATGATAGCAAAGATAAAATAATAGTAATACATACTTAATAATAGTTATTACCTACCTACGTATACTAGCGTAAATATACTGTGACGAAGACGAAGGGTCCTATAGGCACTAAAACAATAGGCATCCTGTACCGACTAAGTAATTAAGCTAGAAATCTTGATTGAGACGTCGACAGCAGCTGTAGCAATCGTGTTTGGTAAGTTAATCTATACACGAAATGTTACATTGTATTTGGGATATATTACAAAGGTAAATAAAGCTCATTTTTATTTCGGTGTATAGTGTATAGTGTAGTTCCATAGTGTATAGTATTTCACTTATATAAAGTTATTTCTATAAGTGAAATACTATACACTATGGACCTACACAAAATGGTTAAGTGAGGTTTTGATTTGCGCACGGAAGGTTTCGTGGCGAAAACTCTAAAAAAAATCCTTTTTTTTTTCTATGTCATGGCGATACTGTTTTCCGCCAAAGACTCTGGATTTCTTTTAAGCCCGCTTGATTTTTTAAAATAGGAATATAATTAGTATTGTTGTTATATCGGTACGAAAAAATATAATTTCTAAACATTTTAGCATCATGGTTTTTGAGATAAGTACATCTTATTTTTACGTGTGGAAATATAAAAGTGTTCTGTGGTGGAAATACTACATGGATACTATGCCGGATTCCTTCCGACTAAAACCACGCGTTGCCTTACAACTGTCTACGGCCGGGAGTCCCGGGTAAGTCCTCAGAAGGATGTCCCAGGGTTCAAAGCAGACTTTACCGACCACCTCGGTTTCGCATGGGGGGTTCAGATGTAAACCCGCGACTTGGGGGTTGGTTCACGTGTTTACCCGCTACTTGGGAAATGGGGAAGAGTTAGGTACTATCCCACTACTATGAGGGCGGAGACGGATATCGGAGTCTCAGTACTAAGGGTCCCATTTTTCCCTTTGAATACTGAACCCTACGCTTTATAAGTATGAAAATGCTCATAGAAGCTATGCCCGTCTTCGACCGGCTCAAAACCCATGGTGCCCTGCCATATGACATCGGACCGTAGTCCGGTTCTACTCTGGTCGCTCTAGAAAGGCTGCTGATTGAAAATAAAAAAGCATAATAGGACAATGTTACCGAAAATGCCCATACATGTTCTACCCCAATACCCTAAAAGCCCAATACCCTAACCGTACGTTCGTTCAGTCCACCATACCTATGTACAGTTGGATAACACAGTATCATCAACAAGTGAACGAAATTAGGTCGATAACAATAGTGAAAGCAAAAGAACCTTTTCGCACGGCGGGCACACCAGAGGCCGATGTTAAATAATTGATTGCGAAGCGTGGGGTCTCTGTGTTAGCGGGGCTGATGTTCTATTTAAGATACATCAGCCCCGCTAACACTGAGACCCCAACCTTATTGTTTTGAATTTAATTTGATGAAAGTCGAGGTAATCTATGATTGTTTTATTGTACTTTTGTTTATAAAACTTTGATATTAATTTCTGAAAATCAAAATTTAGCTTAGGCTTTAGTGTAATAGTCAATATTTGATTAGGAGGCCTTAGGTCAATAGCCCTTTGGGTAATTGTTATTTATTTTTTACAACAATATCATATCATTCCATATGATTTTTTTTATCAATTTACCGTGTTTCCGTGATTGTGTAGTTTAGTAGTGATTCTACTAGTTCATCCACCCCATCCTTGTCTCTTCACTGTATATTGCAGAGTCCAAAAGTACCTATACTACTACCTAAATATATAAGGGCTGACGAAGTGGTAAATAGATTAAAATCATAAAAATAAATCTGTTATTTCTTTCATGTTAAACGATTGTTTCTGGTTATTTAAACCATTAAAACAGCAGTTGAAAATAATAACAAAATTAGTAAAAAACTATTACAGATAGTACGACTTTACAGAATAACTAGTTTTCTAGAGAAATTCACCCTCACTTAGATTTTGGAAATCGCTGGCATTGAGGCGCCCCCGCTACAACAATACTGGTATTAAGGCAGGTTGGACGTGAATTCTCAGGTGGGTTAGTTCTTATTAAAGCATTGATTTCTATACCTTTGTCTTTACAGTAAGCTATACATTTTTGTACATTTGTGAGTGGGCAGTAGGATATTAGAAAGGCCTCGTATCTTCACGACGTCTAAGTCCTTTTACGTAGTTATCCGGACTCTAGGTAGGTATACAAATTGTTTATTTTTAGATTTTGCTAATTGGATTTTTTTATAATTTCAGAAACTTTATGGGTTTTTAAAAGTTCTATAAGTAGGTACTTCAGCGTTTTTATTTTGGGAATTGGCTCAATAGCGTTTATACCAAAAACACAACTATGATTTTTGCATATATTATAATAGGATGCAGAAGGAATAGCTAATGAGTGAGTATGCCTGTGTGATAAGACTAAAACATTAAATAGAATTACCATGGAAATGGGAACACCTAAAAATTCCGAAATATGTTTTTTCGAATTTCAATATTCCGATGTTCAAAATTCCGAAGATTATAATTCCTAAGAAACAAAGCTCCGAATATTCAAAAGGACGATATTCATTTATCCGAAAGTCATAAGTACGAATTTTATTTTTCCTAATTTCATTAGTACGAATAATCAAAAGACCGGACTGTTATTTTCCCGAAAAACATTATTCAGAACTTCAAATATCCGAAAATTCACTGTTAAAGTTTTTTTAATAAAGTACGGTCAAGTCTAACTACCGAAGATATTATTTTCAAGTGAGTGGAAGGCAAACGAGAAAACAAAAAAAAAATAACCACGATGGCTAATGCCGGAGCTCCGCTCCGCTTCGCTTTCGCCTTAGCCTTCTAACCTAACCTATCCGAGTCAAGGTGTTAACTATAATTAGTGAATGGTTAACACCCCGACTATTTTTTTTTGTTTTGTCGTTTGCCTTCCACTCACTTGGAAATAATATTTTCGGTAGTTAGACTTGATTATACTTTATTAAAAAAACGGATGGAATCTGGAACATAAATAATCGTCTTTAACGATAAGTTTTCGGGTTAAAACAGGAACAGGTGGAAACGACATTCACCCTTCGCATTTATGATATTTCGGATTTTTGATATTCGGAGTTCGTATTTATAATATGGCGGATTTTTAATGATTCGAAATTCAACGGTTCGGTTTCTTGAAATTCGGCATTCTGACAGTCGGAATTGTAAACATTCGGAATTTTAAAATTATGACTTTTAATAAAAAGGATTTATGAAACATCGGATTTTTGACTTTCGAGATTTCCAATCATTCGGACTTATGAAATTCGGAATTATAAAATTCGTGATTGTGACTTTCGGAATTAAGTTTTTCGTATTAATGTAGTGTACCCCATGGAAATACTATATTCGCCGAGGACACTGTAAGTGATCTAATTAGTTGTTATCCACAGATCCTCTTGAAAGAATTTTAAAAATATCACCTGACGCAATGGCTAGTGCGTTCTTGGATGGCCTTACTTTTATAGGAAATAGTCCTTCTTTATTGTAGCATTGAAACACGAGACATGCTCAAAAGGCTGCTTGGCAGCTACTGTGGTGTAGGCGAAACGCGAGTCGACTCGACCGAGTAGGTATTACAAAAAATCTGGACGGAATAGGTACCTACCCATCTACTTTTTACGTGTCCTAGATTCCTTTTGGTAAAGAATTCGATTCGACTACAATACGTCGTTCCTTTGGTACAACTAATATCTCTGAATGTTGTGCGTTAAGATTGACGGTTCGAGAGTGTGGGGTGCGTTTCTCCCCCTACGCTCTTTAACTATCGTCTTACGATGGATCTGGACTTATTTCATAAAGAGGAAAGATTGGGTTGTTTGTTTGTTTGCATCGAATAGGCTCCAAAACTATTTAACCGATTTGAAAAATTCTCTCACTGTGGGGAAGCTAATCTATCCTCGATGAACATAGGCTATATTTCATTCCTATATTCCCACGGGAACGGGTGCTATGCGGGTGAAACCGCGTGACGTCCGCTAGTAGTCCGAAAGCCAGATTCTTATAGTAAATTTGTATTATTCTTGAATATAAACCTTAAGGCTTGTATGTTAGAAAGAGACTCATCTTGGGGTGAACTTTATACTAGGAAATATTTTTCGATTTGATCTGATAACACTATATTATTGTAATTTATTAGATACTCTTGCTTTTTTAACGTATCAAAACACGATTAGGAATACTCTGTTTCATCGAAATTGCTCTCGAAAAATGACAAATATTGCAAAAATCTTAACAAATAATGCCCTTTTTTTATCTAAATAAATGAGTTTAATTCTCATAAAAACTTGTCATAAAGTAGAAATAGGTCTTTAAAACAATATTTTACATACCTATAGATTTTTTCTTAAAACCCCTCAGATTTTATAACAGTAATACAGTGTGAATTTTTGAAAAGGCTCTTCTGTGGCTCTATGCTGAGATGGTGCGACTCATACCTACGAAATCGTTCCCAGTTGGTGGTGGTTCGTGGCTTTAAATCTCAAACCGCCATGGTTCCTTCGGGTGTTCCACAGGGCTCGCATCTTGGCCCTTTATTCTTTTTAATATTTATTAATGACATTGGTTTTCACTTAACATCAAATTTTAAATTGTTTGCGGATGACTTAAAGATTTATAGAAGAATCCAGTCTAAACTGTTGGTGAATGGTGTAATCAAAATAAAATGATGCTTAACCCATCAAAGTGCTGCCACATAAGGTTCTCTCGAAAAAGAGTTTCTGAAAGCAATTTATACATACTCAATGGCGCGCCACTGGCCGAGGTCGAGAGCATTCGTGACTTAGGAGTAACTCTCGATCGCGGCCTGGACTTTCGAGAGCACATTGATAGTATCATAAAAAGGGGCGGCAGGCTGGCTGGTTTTGTTATAAGACAAACAAAGAAATTTGGAGATCCGGAGATACCCATTCTTCTGTATAATTGCTACGTTCGTAGTTTACTAGAATACTGCAGCCCTATTTGGAGTCCATCCTACAAGGTTCATATTAACAGAGTTGAAAGGCTTCAGAAAACATTTCTTTACCATCTCACTTATAACAATAATCTGTGTCGTAGATTGAATACATATCGTGCAAGACTTGACTACTTTGATATGAGATCGCTGGGCCTGCGACGAAGGACAGCTGATACTGTATTTCTTCACAAAATCCTACATGGGAGGGTCGACAGTTCTTATTTGCTCGGTAAATTGCAAATCTGCATACCCCGAGTGGGAAGTCGCCTGCATAATCGCAAACTTTTCACAATGCCCTTATGTAGCACAAATTACGTCCAGCACTCGCCTTTATACCGGATGTGTCGGACGTGTAATGAGGTTTGTCATGACCTGGATTTGTTTGGTGCATCGGTGAGAACAGTTAAGGCTTTTTTCTTAAACGGTGAGGTTTTAGATTAGTCTTAGATTAATTTCTTAATTTGATTGTTTTTTTTTTTTTAAGTTTATTTGTGTTTATATAAGTACCTATCATTGTTTCTGATGAGATTGCATTGAAGTGCGAAAACTAGGATGCATGCTGTGTTCGCACTTAGTAGGGCGCTCGGCTGAACTGAGTCTGCAGGAGCGATGTTAAATAGTCTTGCCGAGAATCCAGTTTGCGAACCTTAATAAAAAAAAAAAAAAAAAGGGATGGAATGGCCAAATCCGAATCTATAAGGAATAGCGAAAAATGCTCAAAGGAGTCACGAGCCCGATTTTGATGAAACTTAAAACCTCATCATTAGATTTTTGAAAAACCTATAATCCTAGCTGGGAATCAAACCAGTTGATTTTGAAAAAATAAACACACCCTATATTATTACACCATACGATAGTGTCGCGAAGTAATGATATACGGCAAATTTAAGGAAAGTTTGGAATTTTAATAGAATTCATATTTCATGTACGTAAATTTTGTATCATAATTTGTTTTGTTCAAAGTCCCAGAATAGATCGTAACTATTCCGTGTTTTAAATCATGCTCAGAATGATTCTTTGGGGAATATTATAGACGAAATCACTAATATTGAATGCAGTACGATCCTTGAGGTCTCGAATCCAGCTATTTATTGAAAACAATGGTCTACATTTTGAACAATTAATCAGTTAACGTAAGAAAAATAAATTGTATTTTGTTAAAGATGAGCACTTTCCTTTAGTTTGCCGTATGTCATTACTTTCCAGAATAAGATCCTTAATAGCAACACTATCGTATGCTGTAATAATATAGGATGTTGTTATTTTTTCAAAATGAACGGGTTCCATTCCCGGGTAGGATTATTGGTTTTTCAAAAATCTCATAATGAGGTTTTAAGTTTTATTAAAATCGGGCTCGTGACTCCTTTGAGCATTTCTCGCTATTCCTTATAGTTTCAGAGTTGGCCATCCAATCCCTTTTGAAAAATTCAACCTGTATGTATATACAGGTTGAATTTTTCTAGAATAATCCTAATTCGAACGATTGCAGCGTATGCTGCAATCGTTCGAATTAGGATTATCAAGGTCGAGCATTGCAGCCTTAAGATCTTATAAATTAATAGTAAAATTCTACCTGTGACATAATTTTTCTTCAAATATTTCATTCTTTAAATATAAATCACTGAAGAATAAGTAAAAGTCACACCCTCTTAAGCATAAAATAAATCTGAAATGAATTGTTTCAACGGAGCTCATTGAATTTCAGATTTACATACATTTGAATGAATGTGGGCGCCTAAATGTCTTTGCGAGCGCTTTGTGATCTAATTGTCTCGTAAAAATGATAAAATTCAAAGATCCGCATAATTTCTGCCTCGGTGGCGCATTCGGTAGTATAATCGACTGCCGCGCAGAGGACCTGGGTTCGATTCCCAAGTCGGTCCAAATAGTTGTGTGATTCAAAAATGTTTGTTTCAGAGTTTGGGTATTTTCTATGTTGTGTGATTCACAAATGTTTGTTTCAGAGTTTGGGTATTTTCTTTAAAGGATAATGGAAGAGCGAGGCCTCCTAACACAAGTATTCTTTACTTAAAAGGAGTGTCTCAAACACTTTTTACTTTTTAATGCCACGGGGGCCTTATTTAGGTTTAGTTTAGATAGTAATAGTGTAAATATAGATATGTAATATTTATGTTTCTCTGTAATTTTTTACTTTTGTAATTAGTAAGTAAGATAAAGAAATAAAGAAATTTATTATTATTTATTATTATTATTATGTTATAATAGGTATCTACCTACGTGTTTGGAAAAATATAAGTATGTCTATCAGTCGTCTGGATTCCATAGTACATGCTTATACGTGTATTAGCTTAATTAGTGCTAGATGATGTTGTGTGAGAATGTCCAAAAATATTTATTTATTTTATTTATTTATTTATTTTATTTATTTATTTACTTTATTTATTTATTTTATTTATTTATTTATTTTATTTATTTATTTACTTTATTTATTTATTTTATTTATTTATTAACTCAACGTTTTCAAGTTACTTTGTTATTTTTGAGTTGTCGGAGACATATCGTCGCCAGCAGGACGACGCAGGGGCATCCAAGACGCGGGGGGTCCACGCGCCCCGCTCACCGAGCAACAGCTGTGCGGCCGTCAGTCACTACGTCAAAAAACACCGTCACCTCAACACGCGCACCTATATCTACCTACCTATACGTCTGTGATTTTGTACAATCAACCGTTATTATAAGTTCACCAAGAAACCAGCTGTTTCTCTTGCCACCACCTGCAAGACCCAGAGCACGTCGTCACCACATGGTCCTTCGAGAAGAAAAGAAAAAAGAATTCCAGCAGACAGTGGAGTAACGGTTTTTTGGAAAAAAAAATTGTCAGACACCTTCAATCGTCGCAATTGGACAAGCAGGTCATCGCGATCATATTCGGAGCCCAGTTCCAGTCAACGATCGTCGGAAAGGCATAGGATTGGTGCGGAATATTTCACAAAAATTCAGAAGAAATTCAGAAAATCGATCAGTCGTAAGGGTCATTTTCATCGGGTCACAGCCGAGTAGCAGCCCAAGTGAAGCCCAGCGACATCGTTTTCATCAAAGGAATATTCTATTTACGGCGAAATCAGAATAGCCAGATTGGATGCGAAGCGTGCAGCATACGTGAGATCATTCCAATTTCATTACCTACTAACATTAGTCGCTTATTACTAACCATATCCCTAGTCCGAGTAGTTAATATCGCAAACCACAGTATCGTCCCGTAGCTGTCTATCTCGTAGTGCTAGCTACATAACCATAATTATATACCTCGGCGCAGTAGATATCAGCGTAGATCAATAGTGTTCTGTGCTGTGAAACTATCTAGTGGTTACTTGTAGTTATTCCATCTTTAACATTTTATAAAAACGCCTACTTATGTATTATTGTGCCGTACATAACAGTGGAATACCGATCTATTAATATCAGTGAAAGTTAGTAGTGATTCCGTTAATTTTATTGTGCAGTGTAGAATAATAATTAGTTCAAGTAATTTGCAAATTTATTTTTTTAACTACCTACATTTTTTTCCCAAATTGTAAAACTATTGTTAGTCCAGTCATTATATACATTTGGAAATGCAAATGAACCGAGAAAGACAAATTTTGGATATTACGTGTGGAGGGGCTAGAAAAGCTTAAGTTCAAATTGTCGACCAAAATAACCTGGTGGGTTTTCCGCCATCTTGAAAAAAGGGTTATATTCAGTTTTTTCATCATAATTCAGTTCCCCGTTGAGATACGAACATTTTAATAAAAGTTTTTTGTTGCTCTTTGTACGATCTACAATAAGGTCTACACATTTTTCACGCATCGATCACCGTTATCGAAATATCGATCCAAAAAGCCGCAATTTGGGGAGAAATTGTTTTTTAGCTATTTCCTTCTTTCTCGTGAAATATATCGAAAAATGTCCGTAGAGAAAATTGTTGAGCGTGTTTAGACCTACAAATTCGTTTTTTTATTTTTTATTTTTGACAAGAATTACGACCTCTATCACCAATCACCAGAGTTTACGATTGATGAAACTACTGCTCTGAAAGTTAGCCAGGAGAAGTTTCTTGCAAGGGACCAAAACAAAAACAACTTGATACAAATGCTTCGCCGTTATTTTACAAATACTGAAATAAAAGTAGAGCAGGCTTATGAGGATGCTGATACCCTCATTGTAACCACAGCAGTTAGAGAAGCATCGTTTCATGACTCTGTGGAAATCGTCGGCGAAGATATCGATCTTTTGGTTTTAATTTCCGGACTTGCACAGGACAAAAAAAATTTTTTTTTCGCAAACCAGCTAAAGGCAACACTATACTCTCCGAATAGTTTCAAGCATGATAAGTCTGTTCTTGAGAACATTCTTTTCATCCATGCTTTCAGCGGTTGTGACACCACGTCGTCTTTTTATAATATTGGAAAGTCGAATATCATCAGCACCCTCGAGAAGAACCCGAACCTCCGGTCATCGGTAGAACTATTCAAGCAAGAAAAGGTCGATCCGGAGATGCTAGCTTGCGCGGGAAAACTATTCCTTATCGCTCTGTATGGTGGTAGTAAAGAGGATACAACGATGGATAGTTTGCGATTCCACCGCTTTGCAAAATCAATGACGACAAATAAGACAAATAATCTTTCACTACTCCCACCAACGGAAAGCGCAGTCCACCAAGACGTTTTCCGGATATATCTACAGGTACAAACGTGGCTCGGAATTTTCAAAGATCCTCAGGAATGGGGTTGGCGACAGACGAATTACGGGCTTGAACCAATTTGCACCACAGACGCACCCGCTCCACCTGAACTTTTAAAACTCATTTCGTGCAAATGTAAAGGAAAGTGTGGGGCTGCTTGTGGGTGCAGGAAAGCAGGAATTAGTTGCTCCGTTATTTGCCTGCACTGTAGTGGACAGACATGCAACAATGTCGCCAGAGTCGAGATTTTATTCAACGACGATCACGATGATGATGATTATGTTCTTTCAACCGTCCCAGCATCATTTACTGCGATTCAAGGGTTTTCACGACTCGAAGAGTCTACCGAGGAAGAACTTCTACAGCCAGGACCATCGAAACGGCGAAAAACATGTGAAAAAAGTTACCACCTGTAATTATTGTTTTTTGCTGCATAAAAATTATTTGATCAATAATTTTCATGTGTTTGATTTATAATTTGGCTGGTTTATTAATTTATTTTGTATTGCAATAATTGCTTGAACAACCATTCATCCATTTTGACGTATGGATACAACCGTGCGAGCGGCTAAATCAAATCCGGGCACAGTCTTACTGACTTTTCGCCGGGCTAGAGGTCGTAATTCTTATCGAAAATAAAAAATTAAAAAACGAATTTGTAGGTCTGAACACGCTCACCAATTTTCATCATAGACATTTTTCGATATCTTTCACGAGAAAGAAGGAAATAGCTAAAAACAATTTTTTCTCCCCAAATTATGGCTTTTTGGATCGATATTTCGATAACGGTGATCGATACGTGAAAAATGTGTAGACCTTATTGTAGATCGTACAAAGAGCAACAAAAAACTTTTATTAAAATTTTCGTATCTCAACGGGGAACCGAATTATGATGAAAAAACTGAATATAACCCTTTTTTCAAGATGGCGGAAAACCCACCAGGTTATTTTGGTCGACAATTTGAACTTAAGCTTTTCTAGCCCCTCCCCACGTAATATCCAAAATTTGGCTTTCTCGGTTCATTTGCATTTCTAACCCGATTTTTTCGACGTAATGACTGGACTATGTCTTTTTCAAATTAATAGTGAGTTAAACCGTAGTTAAAAGTTTTTGCCGACAGCCAAAAGTACCTCCTTTTAAATTTATATTTTTTATTCCGTTTTCAAACGGTCATTCAACCCACAATAGATTGATACCTACCTATCTATTGCAATCAGCTGTTCGCTTGCCAGTTACGTATGTAACATTTCTTTTTACTAGTCATACTTGGCCCTTCACTTTTATTTTCGTTCTTCAATTCTTTTTAACTCGCAACCATGGCTGATGAAAAAGTGAAAGAACTGGTAAAGAGGCGTGCTGCTTTAAAATCTCAGTTGACTCAATTTACTAGCTATTTGACGCCTATAAAAACATGCAAACAGCTTAGCGATGAACAGTTAGCCGAATTAGAGTTGAAAGTTGATAAATTGGTTTCTATATATCCGATTTATGATGGATTTCAGAGTGAATTGGAGTACTTGGCGGCTAAACCAGACGAGCAATACTCTGAGCGCGACCAGTTCGAAACCCAGTACTACAAGCAGCTAGCAGCTGCTCGCACAATCGTGGCTACGCACCGCAGTCAGCAGCCTGGGAGGTCCGAGGTCGGTTCTGGTGATCAGCTCACTGTGGTTACACAAAGGCAAGGTAATGTTAGATTACCTAAAATTAATTTACCTCATTTTAGCGGCGGTTATCAGAATTGGTTGGAGTTTAAGGACATGTATGTGTCCTTGATTCATGAGGAGAAAGGCATCAATGATATCAACAAATTTCATTATTTACGTAGTTCTCTTCACGGCGCTGCTGCCTTGGTAATTAGGAGCTTGGATTTTACAGGCAGCAACTATGAGGAAGCGTGGAAATTATTATGTGACAGGTACGACAACAAACAGCTACTAGTTACTAATCACATACAAGCTTTGTTTAACATTGAGTCGGTGAGCAAAGAGTGTAGTAAAAGCCTGCGTATGGTTGTGGATGAAACAAGAAAAAATCTGAGGTCTTTAGCAACCTTGGGTCAACCTATTGAACACTGGGACTCATTAATTATCCACATCATGGCGTCAAAGCTAGATCCAATTACTAATAGGGAATGGGAGGAACATAGGAATTCTCTGACTGAGCCCCCTTCTTTAAGCACATTCACTACCTTCGTTTCAAACCGCTGTAACCTGTTGGAGACGCTCGAGGAGGCAAGGGTGTCTCATGCTAGGGTTACAACTAACAATAAGCCGAAGAGTTTCGTAGTAGCTTCCAGCAAGGCTAAGCCGGGACTTAGATTTTCACTTTCCTGTCCATTGTGCAAGCAATCACATAATTTATTTAGCTGTGATCAGTTTAGGGCATTATCCATTGATGCACGCATTAGAAAGGTCAAAGATTTAAAACTATGCGTGAACTGCTTACGTCCAGGCCATTTGCAGGAAACCTGTAGACTGGGAAATTGCAAATATTGCGATCAAAAGCATAATTCTCTCGTTCATTCCCACGCTGAAGAATCTAGTACCCATAGTGAACACTTAGCATTATCGAGCACAAATCACGAATTTAAACCAATTTCCTCATCATGTAATGTATTACTTTCCACAGCATGGGTAAAGGTGACGGATCATTTGGGAAGGTCGCACGGCGCCAGAGTCTTACTAGACAATGGAAGCACGGCCAATTTCATTACCAAGGATCTTTGCGGTAAGCTTAAATTACCTATTCGTAATGTAAGCTCAAGCCTGGCAGGTATAAACAGTCAAACGTCAGTCATATCAGAGTCTTGCTCCTTGCATTTAGAATCTTGTGACGGTTCATACACAACTGACATTGATTGTTTTGTCTTGCCGAAAATCACACCATTCATACCGCATTCATACATTGACATACAAAACTTACCTGTACCATCAGGCATTCACCTAGCTGACCCGTCATTCAACATTCCATCTGAAATTAATATCCTCGTGGGAGCAGAAGTCTTTTGGTCAGTGATAGGTCATAGTCGCATACAGCTAGGTAAACAACAGCCAACGCTTTTCGAAACAAAGCTCGGTTGGCTAATATCAGGCGCACTACCACAGTCAATTGATAGCAAATTATTGTGCATGTTTACACATGATAAACACACAACACACACACACACCACAGACCTCACACGTTTTTGGGAACTAGATTCAATCTCACCAAAATACAATCTCACTTCCGAAGAACGCCTATGTGAGCAGAACTTCATAGACACAACAAAACGAGACAGCAACGGCCGTTTCATTGTGTCCATTCCATTGAAAGCATCCCCTAAAGCATTAGGAAACTCTTATGACATGGCCAAACGACGTTTCTTGTCATTAGAGCGTAGACTCAACCGAGAACCGGAACTTAAGAAACTTTATGTGGATTTTATGAACGAGTATGAGGCATTAGGTCACATGACTAAATCTCCTATTCTCTCAGATTCATCACCATACTCATATTTTCTTCCACATCACGGCGTGTTTCGAGAGTCCAGTACAAGCACCAAATTGCGAGTCGTCTTCGACGCCTCAGCGGTTACAACATCAGGCAAGTCATTCAACGATATTCAGGCTGTAGGCCCTAGAGTTCAGGATGATCTGATGTCTATTCTATTGCGGTTCCGCCAACATAAATACGTCATATCAGCTGACATAGAGAAGTTTTTCAGACAAATCAATATTGAGGAATCTCAACGGCCTCTACAGCAGATTCTATGGCGATGCGATCCTTCTCTGCCCCTTATAGAGTATATTTTGAACACAGTAACTTACGGGAATTCAGCTTCACCATACATCAGTACAAGATGTCTGACTGAGCTCGCGAAGCAGGCATCTACTACACAAGCGCAACGCGCTATTCATCATGATCTCTACGTGGATGATCTCCTGTCGGGGAGTGACTCCATCGATTCCACTATCACCCTAGGCAGAGACATCATCAAAACTTTGGGGTCAGCACAGTTGACTCTACGGAAGTGGCAGTCTAATAGCCACGACATTCTAAATTCAGTGACAAATCAGACTACAACTTCTTCTAACACAGTGAGTTTAAGCATTGACGAACCTAGTAAAACTCTCGGTCTCAATTGGCGGTGTAACACAGACACACTCACTTTTTCAATAAATTCACCATTACACACAAACACTATCATTACAAAACGTCACATACTGTCTATAATTGCACAGATCTTTGATCCCCTAGGACTAGTTTCACCAACCATCATGGAGGCCAAGCTAATCCTCCAAAGGCTGTGGATTGATGGGTGTTCTTGGGATGGAGAGGTGCCGGCAGAGGTTAAAAAGCTTTGGCTAAAGCTTACTGAAACTTGGCCTCATCTGAACACACTTAGTATCCCACGGTGGGTTGTATGTGACAATCCTTCATCTATAGCTTTACACATTTTTAGCGACGCTTCCGAACGGTGTTACGGCGCTTGCATTTACATTCGCGCCGTGGCAGGCGATGGCTCCATTCATGTAAGTCTACTTACCTCCAAGAGCAAGATCGCGCCGGTTAAGGCTACTACTATCCCAAGGTTGGAGCTTTGCGGAGCTTTACTCGGTACAAGACTATGTACGAAAGTTCTGGAATCCCTAACAATAAAACCTGATAGTTGTATCTTTTGGTGCGACTCAATGATAGTTCTGGGATGGCTGTCATCGTCCCCGGCTTCTCTTCAGCCTTTTGTCAGGCATCGCGTTTCCGAGATCCGGGAAGGTTTTGGTGATCACACATGGCGCTACGTGCCCTCAAAAGAGAACCCAGCTGATCTGATCTCACGTGGTCTTAGCGCTGACCTCATAGGTCAATGTTCCTTGTGGTGGTCAGGTCCTTCCTATCTGTCTCTTGATGCCTCTCAGTGGCCGTCTACACCTAAATCAGACAGCAATGTTCCACTACCGGAGCTATTGAGATCACACACACAATACAATGCATCATTTCATACAAACACAATTACTCAGTCCAATGAAATCAAATATAATCAATTAATTTTGAATTTAATCAACAATTCATCTAATTACACTAAATTACAACGTACTATAGCATATTTATTTAGATTTGTAAATAAGGCTCGTAATAATAATTTAAGTCTAGGCTCAACTCTAACAAGTTCAGAATTGTCGTACAGTGCTGACTTTATTATTCAAACATGTCAGAGGGAAATGTTTCCCATGGAGTATGATCTGCTCTCATCGGGAAAATCTCTTCCCAAGAAAAACCGTCTTATTTCTTTATCACCATTCATCAAATCAGGAATCATACGTGTAGGAGGAAGACTGGACAACTCATACTATGATTACAATGTAAAGCATCCGATTCTTATATGTAGTCAGCATCATATTACTAAGTTGCTATTCAATACCTACCACTTAAGATTATTTCATGCTGGACCACAGTTATTATTGTCGTCATTACGACATAACTACTGGCCTTTGGGTGGCAGGAACCTTGCAAAATCCACAGTACATAAATGCGTCAAATGTCAACGTATCAAGGGTCAAACCGTTCAACCTATGATGGGTAATCTGCCAAAGGAACGGGTTCAGTTAGAGTTTCCTTTCCTCGAGACAGGCACGGATTACGCCGGACCAATTCTGATAGCCGATCGTAAAGGTAGAGGATGCCGACTCATTAAATCCTATATCTGTGTATTCGTTTGTCTAGCCACACGGGCAGTTCATTTGGAGCTTGTCTCGGATCTTACCAAGGAAGCTTTTATTGCAGCACTTAACAGATTTATTGCTCGTCGAGGTAAACCGAAAACCATCTACTCTGACAATGGTACTAATTTCGTAGGAACATGTAACGCGCTGGCTGACATTTTAAAGCAGGACTACTCATCCGAAATGGCAGAGTCAGGTATTAATTTCTCTTTCATTCCAAGTTATTCTCCTATGTTCGGTGGGATATGGGAAAGTTTAGTACGTAGCGTTAAAGGACATTTGCGACGTATACTAGGTCTTACACATCTTACCTTCGAAGAGATGGCTACGTGTTTGATACAGGTTGAAGCCATATTAAACTCTCGTCCTCTTACACCCTTATCCACAGATCCATCTGACCTTTACCCTTTAACTCCTGCCCATTTCCTAATTGGAAGGTCTCTCACTGCTTTGCCTCATCCAGAAGTAACCAGCCAGAACATTGCCAACCTAAAGCGATTCGAGCGCATAGAACACCTAAAACAACAATTTTGGAAAAGGTTTTCTAACGAATACATATTTTACCTCCAACAGAGGACCAAGTGGGCGCACTCCGAAGGAACCCTTGAAGAGGGATCTATGGTGGTCCTGAAGCAGCCAAACACGCCGCCTCTCATGTGGCCAATGGGGCGCATTGTTCGTCTCATACCCGGGAGAGACGGAATAGCTAGAGTCGCCGATATCAAGACTAAGACAGGTATCGTTCGACGCGCTTATAATACTATCTGTCTCCTTCCAGTCACACACTGAATTTGAAGACAAGTCTTCAACCCCGGGAGCATGTCGGAGACATATCGTCGCCAGCAGGACGACGCAGGGGCATCCAAGACGCGGGGGGTCCACGCGCCCCGCTCACCGAGCAACAGCTGTGCGGCCGTCAGTCACTACGTCAAAAAACACCGTCACCTCAACACGCGCACCTATATCAACCTACCTATACGTCTGTGATTTTGTACAATCAACCGTTATTATAAGTTCACCAAGAAACCAGCTGTTTCTCTTGCCACCACCTGCAAGACCCAGAGCACGTCGTCACCAGAGTTATAGTACCTACATCTAGCAAATTACCAAAATTCCCTTTCAAAATATCACACCATTCGTACACAACATCTCATCTGTTAGGCAATAGGATTCGTAAATGTTATCCACAGAACCAATACATATATAAATACATTTATAGATCCTACATAATATATCTTTAGAATCGTATCTTCGAATCTACCGGATAGGGTACCTACTGAATTTCCGATATCTTGTTGAAAATTCATTGGAAACATTGGAAAAACGGTGGCCCAGCTAGTAGAAAATACACAAACTATTAAAACTTATACATTGGGATTCCGACACGGTCAATAAGCACTTGACAAGTCTGTTAAATTATGAATAAGTAGCTTCATTGTGTGTGATTTCTTGCACGTGTGTGTGCATCGACGTGTGTGTACCTACACAAGATATTGACTGAAGTCGCTTGACCGTCTCCTGAGCCCAAGCACATTGGGAGTCCTGGGGTATCCTTCCGAGGACTTACCCGGGGCTCCCAACCGTAGGCTCTTAGGTAGGAAAAGTGTGGTTTTAAGTCGGTAGGCGTCCGTCATTGCATCATGTAGGATTTTCCTCACGCTAAAGAAAACCGTATAAGGTATACATAGTCACGTCTTCCTCACTGAACGGATAGGTTGGGGCATACTATTTGCCCACATTTTTCCTTTGATTTTTTACCACGTAATAGGCGGTGAGTCTATTGACGCCGTGTTGAAATGGACAGGCGCAGGTTGTGACGACCCGCAGTTAAAATTTTTCAAGCCGCCCATAAGGCCTTCATCTTCGCTTAACGATTGTCATTTTACTGACAACCGGAATTCATTTCGAGTTTTCCTTCTCTACGCATTGGATCGTTTTGCGATAGTGTTCCCTTAGTCGCCTCTTACGGCACCCTCGGGATGAATGAGGGTGGAGACATTTTATACTCTTTCCCGTTGCCACACGGGGCAACACTGAGTCAACGTCTATTTATAGTTAAAAAGAACATTTTATTTCTCAAATAAAGTGGCAAACTTATTGACACTGAGTCAACGTCTATTTATAGTTAAAAAGAACATTTTATTTCTCAAATAAAGTGGCAAACTTATTGACACTGAGTCAACGTCTATTTATAGTTAAAAAGAACATTTTATTTCTCAAATAAAGTGGCAAACTTATTGACACTGAGTCAACGTCTATTTATAGTTAAAAAGAACATTTTATTTCTCAAATAAAGTGGCAAACTTATTGACACTGAGTCAACGTCTATTTATAGTTAAAAAGAACATTTTATTTCTCAAATAAAGTGGCAAACTTATTGACACTGAGTCAACGTCTATTTATAGTTAAAAAGAACATTTTATTTCTCAAATAAAGTGGCAAACTTATTGACACTGAGTCAACGTCTATTTATAGTTAAAAAGAACATTTTATTTCTCAAATAAAGTGGCAAACTTATTGACACTGAGTCAACGTCTATTTATAGTTAAAAAGAACATTTTATTTCTCAAATAAAGTGGCAAACTTATTGACACTGAGTCAACGTCTATTTATAGTTAAAAAGAACATTTTATTTCTCAAATAAAGTGGCAAACTTATTGGAAATATCCAAGAATAACGCAAACCCTCGGGGACGAGAGCTAAACGTCAGTTATGAATGTCCCTCACTAACAAGATGTCGACCCAAATATACTCAAAGTAGATATAAAAACCGGCCAAGTGCAAATTGGACTCGCGGATTGAGGGTTCCGCATTAAAACATCCGTAAGATATCACGCTTGTTGTATGGCAACAGCTTAAATATGTACCTATTTTTTTTTCTTTTTAGTAAGTATTAATGTTGCTAAGACGTCATCCCCGCCAGATGGACCGACGGCCTGGAAAAGGTCGCAGGCTGGGACTGGATGCGGAAGGCGCAGGACCGTGTGCTGTGGCGTAGATTGGGAGAGGCCTACGTCCATTACTGGATTGCCACTGGCTGATTTGATTGATTAATTGATTGAATGTTGCTACAGCGGCAACAGAATTACTTAATCTGTGAAAGTTTTAGCTCACTACCAGTGACAGACAGACGGATGGCGAAGTCTTATGAATAGGGTTCTGTTTTATCCCTTGTGAACGGAATCCTAAAAAGGGTAGCTCTAAGTATCAACGTAAAGCTAGTATCAGATACGTATCGCAATCCTCCGTACTTATGTTGTAAGACTTTCCCTAATGGACATCGAGACACGAAGGCATACGATAAAAGAATTTGTGTATTCGAACGCTTTGAAGGATTTAATAGTATAGAATTTTGACCTTTTTCTGCTTATTTACCTGTGGGAATGGGAATCCTCATGAATGTTATGCCGAACTCCTACAAATGAAAACCACAAGGCGCCCTTCTGAGGAATGGCAACCCAGGGCAACCGACACACACACCTGCCTTTACTGCACAGCCTTATGCCTATGCGCTGTAAATGAATGAATATCTAAATGAAGGCAAGTAATAAATCTCTCTTAACTAACGATTTTCAAAATTATTAAAACCTGCTCACTATTCAAGATATTGTTCTGTGTCGAATTGTTATGAATTGGGTATAAATTATATAAATTGGGTAAAATTCATAGAAATATTGAGACCTAATTTTGGACACTTAGGCGGAGTAAACATGTTTACGCCTGTAGAAATTAGGCATATTTCTAGTCACGAAACGTCGTGTCGTGGATAATCCAACACAATCTTTGCACAAAAGTTTCATAGTCCATAAATATTCCCCGTTTTTCATCGCTCGTGACCCCGCGGACTCAGTGTTCTGTAAACGATCACTGCAGTAAGCAACTTTCACTATGGCCGGTCCATGGATGGGTGACCATCCATGTGATCACTTTGTGACATTTATTTGAGCGTTTCCGTGCTTCGGAAGGCACGTTAAGCCGTTGGTCCCGGTTGCCAGTAAAATGGCAGTCGTTAATCTAAGTTGAAGGCTTTATTTCAACAGCAGGCAGTCACAACCTGCGCCTGTCCATTTAAACACGGCAATACGGCTCACCACCTATTACGTGGGACAAATTATACAAAGGTGAAATGTGGGCATATAATATGCCTCTGCCTATCCCTTCGGGGATAAAGGCGTGATCATATGTGTGTGTGTGTGTGTGTGTGTTTTTCATGAATACGGGTACAAAATTACATTTTTGGAGCAATTTTAGACACAAATTTTCTATTAAAATACTTGTTTAATTTAGTCACTTGACTGACACTGATAAATTTTGTTTTCTAAATAATTTTAATGAACTATTCTAGAATGCTTTTAGTAATTAACTAGATTTTAACGAAAAATTATAAAGGGCTTTCATCTTTGTCAATTTGGTGGCTTTAATAAGTTTGTAGTGTTTAAAAGCTTTGTTTATAAATACAACTCTAGGCAGCAGAGCCCTGATCTCATTAAAGTACCGGAGAGCCATTTTCGTGATAATTTAAACTAAGTATTGTTTCGTCTTGTCGTTCGAAACGCTCGCAAATAAATTGTGACAAAGTGTGACCCATCCAATAACCAGCCACAATGAAAGTTGCTTCTGCAGTGACCGTTTACAGAACAATGGGTCCGCGGGGATGCAAACGCTTTTAGAAATTATGATAAATTGACTTTTTTATCATACAAACATAACAATCCATACTAATATTATAAAGCTGAAGAGTTTGTTTGTTAGTTTGTTTGTTTGTTTGTTTGAACGCTAGGATCTCAGGAACTACTGGTTGGAATTGAAAAATTCTTCTACAGTTTTATAGTCCATTTATTGAGGATGGCTATAGGCTATATAACATCACGCTAAGACGAAAAAGAGCAAAGCAGCAATCAAGAATGTTTCGAAAACGGGGAATATTTTTTACCGTCTGAGAGCTTCCGAGGCGTACGCTGCGTAAATGGTTAAAGTTACGTAATAATTGTTTACTACAGTATTGTTTCTCTTAAAAAGTTCTAAAAAAATTTCGCGACAGCATATGTTTATCTTTTAAGGTTCGCTCACAATAACCTAATTTGTCTGTTTCTTAAGGTTCGCTCACAATATTATAAAACTGAAGAGTTTGTTTGTCCTAGGATCTCAGAAACTACTGGTTGCATTTCGAAAATTATTTTACAATTTAAAGTCCATTTATTGAGGATGGCTAATTGCGATATAACATCACGCTAAGACGAATAGGAGCGGAGCAGCCATAAATAATGTTTCGAGAACGGGGAAAATTTATTTCTTTTGAGAGCTTCCATTGCGTACGTTGCGTTAATGGTTAAGGTTACGCGAAAATTGTGTAAAACAAAAATGTTCTCCTTCAAAAGTTATAAAAAAATTACCTCAACAGCATATGCCTATCTTTTAATGTTCACTTACAATAACCCCTTTTAATAAGTTTTAAAGTATGAGCGACGCGACGGGAGTAAACGTGGTCTGCAGTCATTGAACTAATACTACTACGTATGGAACAGAGTTATATATTAAAATACCAGAAATCAAAATGCCTTTACTTAAAATGCATTAGACCAAAATACCCGAATTCGAAATACCTTAACATTCAAAATACCTTATTTCAGTTCACCTTACCTTATAATGTCTAAACTTAAAATACAAATAATTATTATATCAGAATTCAAAATACAAATTTTCAAATATCCTGAATTTAAAATACCGAAAATAGAATACAATGTGAATATAAAAAAAAAACCATAACCTACCCAGTTTATCGCTATAACCTACTGGGTATTATTAGGTATTTATACTGCTATACCAGTTCATTATATAGCGCATCACTACATATTATAAAACAAAGTCGCTTTCTCTGTCCCTATATCCCTTTGTATGCTTAAATCTTTAAAACTACGCAACGGATTTTGATGCGGTTTTTTTTAATAGATAGAGTGATTAAAGAGGAAGGTTTATATGTATAATAACATCCAATAAATAGTGGAGAAATACTGTATACCCGTGCGAAGCCGGAGCGGGCCGCTTGTAGTTAATAAATGAATGATTTAAGAAATAAAGATTTATTGCCACTCACACGTTTTGTTATTTGACTTTAACTTATTTACAGCCCCCCCCCCCCACCTAAGTGAAGCCGCAGTTGTAGCCGTAGGTCTGTTGGTCCTTGGGTATCCTTCTGAGGGGTTACCCGGGGCTCCCAACTGTAGGCTGTAATGTAGGATACGTGTGGTTTTTAGTCGGTAGGAGTCGGTAGGAGGCATAGTATCCATGTAGGATTTACCTCATGCTATAACACTTTGATTCAGAGTTACAAAAGTACTACAGTGGGCTAACGAAAAATAAAAAAAAATAACCACGAAGGCTAAGGCGGGAGCTCCGCTTCGCTTCGCTCCCGCCTTAGTCTTCTAACCTAACCTATCCGAGTCGGGATACTCTGAGTCGGGGTGTTAACCATTCACAGATATATAGCATCCATGTAGGATTTAAATCATGTTAAAAAAAGGTATTTTGTATTTGAACATTTTAGGATAAGGTATTTGATAAATTTGTTTTTTGGGTTTCGGTTATTCGACCGTAAGGCATTTTAAATTATTTATATTATAAATATTTGCCTTTTGAATATTGATATTTCGATTTCGGGTATTTTGGGCTCAGGCATTTTAAGTAAAGGCATTATGATTTCTGGTATTATGACGGTATACCATGGAACAGACATCGCGAACATAAAATTTGCAACGGTGAGGTTAAGCCGATCGGCTCATGTGCGTTCAGTCGCTCGGCTAACTTCGTAGTAACCGCCCGCAACAATCGCTCGTAAAAATGCCATCGTGTGTGTTAAAACAGTGTAAAAACAATACAACTACCACGAAAAAAGATAGTGGTGTCACTTATCATCGGTAACTAAACAAAATATCAAGTAAATTACATTTGTTTCCAGTATTATAGAATAATTTTAATGCCCATTACTCCCCCAAACTTATGAATGAAATCATAGATCAATAAAAGTGACCTGCTCAGATACGTCACGTAGGTACTAATGTTGGTTGAACTAAATTGTAATGATACATTTTATATGAAGAGCAGTTATTTATTTAGAATTTTTAAATGTATTTCGTAGTTTGAAGTCAGTACATTATAATAATAGAAGTAATTATTATGATTTAAGTAGGTAACTATAAACATGTAAAACTAAAATTTTTAAATAAACCTGAAACTTGTAGTTTTAAAGTATATTTATCAAAATATGGGTTACTAGCACATGTTCAATCATGTTTTACCGTCTAAAAGAAATAGTCTTGATTATTATGTATGTACCTAATTTCATTGTTCTAATTCAACGAAAAATATCGTACAAATTTTGATTGCCTGGAGTATCTCACCGTTTACGAGTAAAATAAATAACCGAATTTTGAGTAAAAAACGAAACCCTATTCCTAACACTTCACCGTCCGTCTGTTGAAGGCTTTATAGACGGCTTAAAAAGTTTCAACAGCGGAGAAACTGCGCCTGTCTATTTCAACACGGCTTACCACCTATTACGTGGGAAAAATTCTAAAATGGTGAAAAGTGGGCATATAATCTACCCCTACGGAGACAAAGGCGTGACCATATGTATGTATATTACTTCCTAAAAAGACATACAGAAAAACCCTAAAAAAGTATATTATTTAAATCTGATAAATAAATTACTATTCTGGAAGTAGCAATTCAAATAACCTTTGGGTAAAAACGTATGCGTGTCCAGTCTATAGTGTATAATCTTTTCAAGTGACTTGTTCTTAGAATACGTTGAAGGATACGCGTAAGCGCCTTGATATTCCCGGCGCCTAAGACCTTTTGGTCGTGAAAAAACTATTACTAAGAAGCGGTCTTGCGCTTGAATATTTATACTACGATTAAACGACTAATTTCTTGTTCAATCGCTGCAAAAGCGAACTTTATGCTTGCTAGCTTACTTGTGGCAAAAGGCGCACGTTTTTTGTTCTGGATAGCTTCTCTATACGTAGTAATAATTACTCAAAGTCTGCAGTGGTAGCAAATCAACTGTACGATAAAAACCGGCCAAGTGCGAGTCGGACACACATGCGTTCCGTACCAAAAAAAGGACGGGTGGAAATAAATGCGACGGGATATGCGCGACGAGAGTAAATGCGACGGGAAACATTATATTACTCAAAATATTAATACCATACCTCTCTCTTTCTCACTCTCATGTGCCGCAAACAAAGTTGCGCGGGTCAGCTAGTGATTAAAATATGCATAATCTATATTTTATAACCTAGGTAGGTTTCCATTATTTCTAATTGAATATCGATTGTGTAGGTCATACAGACACAATCGATATTCAATTGGAAATAATGTAAGATTTATTTTTCAAAACGACCGGGTTCGATTCCCGGACAGTGCAAGAGATTTTTTTAAAATCTAAGTATGCAGTTCTTATTTTCTCTAAAATCGATGACATGGTTCCTAAGAACAGATTTTTGTATCTCTTATATTTACAGACTTGCCCATACTGACCGTTCCGATTGTTACACTCGGTATACTATATCGATTCCCGCACAGTTTCCCTCATCTTACAATCCCGGGTTCTTTAAGCGGAGCGTGAAGAGGCGCATCACAGGGCCGCCAACTTGAGGACCACTGTCAGAAGTCTTACGGATTGTAATGGTGGCCCCCAATCGCTAGATGCGCCACGGCTTTCCATCAGTGGCGACGTCAATTTGGCGAGTTTAAAATAATAAAAAAAGAATAATAATCATATCTTTAACCTATATAGACACTACTTACATCATTGGATCAAATAGTTCACTAGCAGGTGTGGAGCAACGTGCATGATTCTAGGAATTAATTAGAGAGAGCGTCGGTACACATAGTAAGGCCATTGATAGGGCTAACGACCTTGACCATACCAAATATGCTTCCTTCGAACTAGAAAATGAAGTATTTTATTGCTTATTTTATACTTGTAATAAGTTAATACTCATACTTATTCAAAATCGAAATAAATCAAATTATAGATTATAGGTGTACCTATGTTTTCTTCATGTTTGGTGATAAAAATTGAAGTCATAAAATGTACGCAATCATTTCATTTTACACATAATGTATAACAAAACCATATTTTCACACACATCTTGTCGATTAAAAATCAACTTTTGGCAATACTGACAAAAAAATGATTTCATCTGCACATCTTTTTCTTCTATTTCATCTATTTTTTTTGTCTATTTATCAGATAGCGTTGTGTGAAATGTCCGTGAATATTTATTAAGCTACTAGCTGACCCTCGCAACTTCGTTTACGTCACATAAGGTTTGCGAAAGGAGAGGTACTTCTTCATCATACTCATCAAGCAGCGTGTGTGAAACGGCCCTGTTTGCTTAATCATAAAAGAGCTTAAAGATTAAGTCTATTCTAAAACAATTCAGTCCCCGCCTTCGGCGCGGACTGAATTATTTTACAATAGCTTTAATCATTAAGCTCTTTTATGATTAAGCCAACACGCCCGTTTAGAATTACCCTCACATTCAAAGGAATCCTTGAATTCCAGGTTTTGCAAAAGTTGAGATGTCTCTAATTCCTGAACTACAAAACCTTCAACGTTGGCACTTGTGTGAAATATTCTTTAAAGTATTTCCTTTATAACACTGAAAAAATTTTTGGAATCGGACCACGAATTGAGCAGTTACAACTAAAAAACCGTTTTGTCTTTCATCCCCTCTCCCAAAGGAACCGCGCAAAATATGGGGATCAAAAGTATTCAAGAACCTTCCTTGGACAATAAGCTCAGACTGTACCATGTATCATTCAAATCGGTTCAGTAGTTTCGGCGTGATACTTATTCGGGATACAGACAGACAGACAGACAGACATGAAAATTTTAAATTACGTTTTCGGCTTCGGTATCGATTAGAGAACGCGGCCAGTGTTGCCGCTCGATAGTTGACTATTGATATTATATCGATAGGCTATCGATAGTCGACTATTGTTAGCCTATCGATAGTTCTATCGATAGTATCGATAGTGTCGATACTATCGATTGTATCGATAGCACCATTAGTATAAATACTATCAACACACTGTAATACTATCGATAGAATCGATAGAATCCTTTTTCAATACTCAATGTACTATCGATAATATCGATAGTATCAATACTATTGATGCTGAACATTGCAATGACAATCGATAGTGTCGATAGTATCGATAATATCGATAGTTTTGTTTTATCGATAGTGACCTTTCCTTCAATAGTATTGGTTGGAGTCTGTAGTCTAAAACAGGGCTTCCTAAACTTTTAAGGTTACGGAACACCAAGCAAATATGGTTTATTCTACGGAACCCCATAAAAGGTTATAGCAAACTAGCAAGTTAGACAATGTCCGCGGTTCCATGCTCCATGCTGCGTGAATTCCTGTTACCGTTCCCGCTTCCCATGGAAACGTTTTCCCGGGATAAAAATGCTTTTTTATTAAGCTCATCAAATTGACTGATGGAAGCCATAGCGACATTTAACGATTGCGGGCCATTCTCACAGTCCGTAAGACTTCTGACAGTGGTCCTCAAGTTGGCGACCCTGTGATGTTCCTTTTGACGCTCCGCTTGAAGAACCCGGGATTGTAAGAGGAGAGAAGTACGTGCGCGAGCAGGTCGTTTCAAACTTTTATAGATCGACAGAGGAACGATCTTTTGAATCGCTCAGTTCTGGCGAAGTACTCTCCGCTGTAAGAGCGTTACCTACATTTGGCTGGCATGCATAATTTCAGGATCGAAAATGGGAGGGCAGGATTAGGTTGAAGAGCTCTATTGAGAGCTAGGCTAAGCTAATAAATATCTCTTTTTTTTTGTTTTTTTGAAATGTACGCTTTTGTTACTGCAGCTGGCAGAAATAAATTGTTTTTCTTTCTTTCTATCTAAATAGCCTATGTCTTACTCCAGACCAGAACCCCTCAGGGATCAGGGGATAAGCGTTACTTCTTCACGGAGCTAACGCAACACCCTTTGGGCACAGTAAATTTCGCTTTTTCAATTAGCTCCCTTAAATCAAATATCTTTGGAATTAACTAAAAGGCCACATTAGAAGGGAGGGCATAACGGTAATCCCTTCTTTGAGCAGCCCGCCTGGCGCAGTACCTCCGCTCTGCAGAAGACAGCGGTAATAGTAACCGGGCTTCGTGTTGGGTTGTGTTCTCCGTCGGTGAGCAGGGTTCCAGAGCTCATTGGGGTGGTTATATGCGGGTGATGGTGAGACCAGAGGCTTGTCTGCTTTCAGGGAAACCCGGTGAAACGGTTGACCACAGGGCCCCCGCAAGCTGCACGGGACCCAAACCTGAGAATTAATTTATCTCCGACCCAGGGGGCTGAAACAGCAGCCTGTGTAAAGTCCCTGGTGCTGTGGTCGTGCCGGAGGAGGATAACCGGAGTGGACGCGGCCACTGCATTAGAGGGGACTGGAGGCCCTTTCGTACGCCATACCAATCTACCGCATCACACGTGCCGGCTTTTGGGAGTGCAGTAACCTCGCTTTGTATCTTGCGCCACCGGTACACACCCTTCTTAAATTCCCGTTTTCTCAACACCATGGCAAGGAAAAAGAAAAATATGAAACGTTTTACAGAGGCATTGTCGTCCACACTTCAAATGGACTTTTGTCACATCAGAGACATACACAAGAACATCAACGTAGTCCACCACCACCTGGAATCTGCGCAGCCGATCCTATTTATTTTGACGGAGACGCAAATCTCCTGCCCGGAATTAATGTTCCTTGGCTACAAGCTGGAGTACAGCTTTAGGTGAAAAGCTGGGGTGTGTTTGTATAATATGTACCTTGAAGACAGGGATCGGATCGGATCGGATCTACTAGTACGCGTGTTTGAACTGGTATCACAGCGATGATACGGACTGGTGGACTGCCTTTCTGGGAGTCGTGAATTGTGGTCGCTTGCCAAAACTGCCTAGAGAAACTATTGTCGGTCGGGTTTGCCACCCCTAATTAAACCGGATGGTAGACTGGCTCAGAGTGCCAAGGAGAAAGCCGACCTTTTGGGTTCTCTCTCTACCTCCAACTCGAATATGAACGACGTGGGTTCTTCGCCGACTGGCATACCCTGGTGTTGCACTTCCATTCCAGAAATTAAATTTAGTCAGCGGGACGTAAGGCGGGAGCTTCAATCCGTGATCCCGTTCATAAGTCGAGTGGGCCAGATGGCATACCTGCGGTGGTAGTTTGGTCCTGAGTTGTGTCCGGCGCTTACATACTCGTCTTTTCATACTTTCATATTCTATGAAAGAGTCTCAACTTCGTGGAAGATCGCGCACGTGCATCCTTTACCCAAGAAGGGTGATAGAACCGACCCGGCCAATTACAGGCCTATAGCTGTTACCTCCCTTTTATCTTAGGTTGTTCCTTTTATCTGAGGTACCTTGAAAAACACGACCTGCTCAGTGACTGGCAATACGGTTTCTGTCACGGTCGCTCGACTGGCGGTCTTGTATGGCCGCACTTGCGACTTATAAAGAAGCAGTGTTTGCGCCGCAGTAAAGTACCGCTGCGCCCTGTACAGTACATTGTTTTTCTCTGTTTTTATTATTTTTTATAAAAGGTTACTGTTGTTTGGTCTATGTGCGCTGTGATCTAAAATAAAAATTATTTTCTTTCTTTCTTTCTTCTTATTTCCCTGCTGAGCCCTCCGAGCTTCCTGGACGCCAGCTTAGCCTTGCCCTCCAAGTGACTGCGGAACTGTACGTCACTGGAGATGTCAACACCAAGTATCCCAATACTTTCAGAGATGGTGAGAGATGTGCCCTGAAATGGCGGCGCCACAGTGAATGGGTTTTTTTTTTTTGCGGTGAACACACAAACTTGTGTTTTTGGTAGGGTTGAATTGGACAAGATTTTGTCCACCCCAATCGGACACTGTAGTGAGAGTAGCCTTGATTTCAGACATAAGTTGTTCACGGCTTTCTTCCACTGCAACCCGAGAGATACCGGGACGGCCCGCGTAATAAGTGTCACCCGTACTGTTGTCCGCATAACAATGAATGCCGTCAATTAGACAACATGTCATTGATATGCAGCAGAAACAAAGTAGGGGACAACACTGAGCCTTGTGGTACTCCAGCGTTTATGGCCATGCAGTCAGAACAGCTGCCGTCAACGACGGCCCTAATGCTTCTGCCGGCCAAAAAGCTGGACACCCATCCGCATAAACTCTCGGGCAGTCCATAGGAGGGCAATTTCGTAAGAAGACCACGGTGCAAAAAAATAAATACATACGTACGGTGCATAAAAATAATACTATTGAATCACAGGCTGCTATAGATTGCGCAAAAATATAGATAGTATCGATACTACCGATAGTATTAAAAATTGTTGTATAATACTATCGATAGTATTAATAATATCGATAGTAAATTTGATATTGAACTTCGATACTATCGGTACTATCGAAAATATCGATACTATCGATAGACCAATCGATATTATAGATTATTTTCGAGGTCAACTATCGATAGTCAAACTATCGATATTGCGGCAACACTAGAACGCCCTACACTTCAAATTTTCAAAATATCTTCCATGTACAGACTCTCGACCCTCAACAGTTTTATTATAAGTATAGATTGCATAGCTTCTATCGCGGGCCTTGCGTGGAGACCGAATCCAGAAATTCTGTCACGAAAACGAATCACACTCTCGGCTACCTTCGGCCACGTTCGTGTATCTTGCACTTCATATATAGTGGAATTCAACAGATTCAAACAATGTAGTAAACAAACAGATTGGATCTCGACTCTCCATAATTACTTACATTTAAATATAATATCAATCCTGATCATATTCGTTTTAAAGAACCATAGTTAGAATAATTTCATGAAAAATACCTTGATGATAAAAATTTAAACCTGTCATTCTTGCTTGTCATTAAATTATTTTTTCTCAGTCTTGTTTGTCTTTGGCATAGTGTTTTTATAAATAACGGTTGTACTCGCTTATTGATTATGAAAAGAGGTTTAATCATAATCAGTTTGACAACAATTAGTTTAATAGTATAATAAATTATTTAAAAATGAACTTTAACTTTAAATTTTTATAATCGGTAATCGTAAAACAGTACTGTGTGAGTGTGTATTGTTCTGAAGTTCTGCGAGGTTTTTCTATTATCTCTAATTAGGTATATCAACGACTTTGCTTCAAGTACTTTGGCTTTTGGACATTTTCTTTGCGATCTAATTAAAACTTTTTTATACATACTCATATAATTTCTAAGTATGCATACATACGGAGAATTTAAAACGGCAGTAACTGAGTGATTAAAACCAATGGAATATGAATCTGTGGAAGACCTTCTACAAGTTCTTTAAAATCAACTCACATAAACATACATGCAACAAACAAACACACACACACACCCACACACACTCACATACACACACACACACACACACACACACACACACACACAGAGAGAGAGAGAGAGAGAGAGAGAGAGAGAGAGAGAGAGAGAGAGACATACACACACACATACGCACGCACACACACGAAAGCCTAAGCATGCTTTAAGATTTTGTATTGGTTTTGTTTCATATTTTATCGTTTTCTCTTTGTAAAATTATTATAAGTTAATAAGTTAGTAGGAAACAATTTTAATATTTTAATAGTTCTGTGTAAACATATTGTCAAGTGTCAATATTTTGGAGGAGAACACTGACTGCAACACAGTTTGTACTAGCGCAGGTATCAGGGAATTCCAATTTCATGTATGTACACAATTAATGGCAATAAAGAATTTATCTATTTATTTATACATATTATACTTAGAAAACATCAAATCTTCGAAACAAACATTGGTAGATCCCACGATTTTTTGGCCTGCCCGGGAATCGAACCCAGGACCCCAGCGCGACAGTCAGTTATATTACCGAATGCCACCGAGGCAGGCAAATAAGAATCTGGAGGGTACAGATATTTTTCTTCTCCTACATCCAAATTTCCTCCGATGAGGAGTTCGATTCGTCAATCCTATCCTGGTTATCCGTAACTGTTGTACGTTAGGATTGAAGAATCGAGGATGGGTACCTCTGAAGCAAGCCGATAACACCAGGATATTTTATAATTATTTTAAAGTTTTTAGGTATATTCAACAAAAAAAACAAGCCTTGCCGTGTACCTGCGATACGTCTCGCTGGCGCAGTACTGAAAAGTGTTGCAGAATTTAAGCAAAGACTTTTGCGTCTTTTGGGACTTTTGGGACTTTTGGGAGTTTTTGGGACTTTTGGGAGTTTTGGGACTTTTGGGTCTTTTGAGACTTTTGGGTCTTTTGGGACTTTTGGGACTTTTGGGACTTTTGGACTTCCAGTCCAAAGTCCAAAAGTCCAAAAGTCCAAAAGTCCAAAAGTCCAATAGTCCAAAAGTAGAAAAGTCCAACAGTCCAACAGTCCAAAAGTCCAACAGTCCGACAGTCCAACAGTCCAAAAGTCCAAAAGTCCAAAAGCCCAAATGTCGACAGTCAAGTAGGTACTTGGTACTTTACTTTGTTGAACATGGCCTTAAAATCTTACTTATATATAATACTAGCTGACCCGCGCAACTTCGTTTGCGCCACAAGAGAGAGTATTACCTGTTCCCGTCGCATTTACTCCCGTCGCGTTGCGTTTACTCCCGTAGCGTCTTGTCGTTAATATTCAATAGTACGTGAGAGAGAGAGAAAGGTTTCTCGTCGCGTGTATTCCCGTCGCATTATTTTTAAGAACCATTTCGTTTATGAAAGAGGTATCTCGTGGCATTATTGTAGAAAAAAATTGATTGCCATTAAAATAGTTATTGTGCACCAACCCAAAGATAGACACATGCTATCGCGCCATTTAATTAGTACTTTTTTAAGAGAAACAATTTTGTAGAACATATTTTTTCCATAACTATAAATATTTACGCAGCACACGCAACGAAGCTCTCAAAAGGAATAACTTTTCCCCGTTTTTGAAACATTTATTATTACTGCTCCGCTTCTATTCGTTGTAGCGTGATGTTATATGCCACTCCACTATAGCCTATGACACTCCACAATAACGTAGCTTTCTATTGGTGAAAGAATTTTTTAAATCGGTTCAGTAGATCCCGAGATTACCCCTTACAATTTAACAAACACACAAACTTTACTTCTTTATAATATTAGTATATCCTACTAATCCTACTTCCTACTAATATTATAAATGTGAAAGTTTGTGAAGATGTTTGGATGTTTGGATGTTTGGATGTTTGTTACTCAATCACGCTCTAACGGCTGAATGGATCTGGCTGAAATTTGGTACAGGGATAGAGTATAGTCTGGAATAACACATAGGCTACTTTTTATTCCGGGAAAATGTTCCCACGGGAAGCGGGAACGGGAACCAAATTTCACGCGGGCGAAGCCGCGCGCATCAGCTAGTAGATTATAAATGCGAAAGTTTGTGAGTGTGGATGTTTGTTACTCTTTCACGCTCATACCGCTGAACGGATCGGGCTGAAATTTGGTACAGAGATACATTATAGTCTGGAACAACACATAGGCTACCTTTTATCCCGGGAATAACTTCCCGCGGGATCAAATTTTACGCGGGCGAAGCTGCGGGCATCAGCTAGTATTCTTATATAGAAATAATTATACTAGCATAGTTGATAAAAATGCTATGTAATAGCTTTATCGCGGCAGTCCCCGAGTGCCACACGTCTTTTTTATTTATTTCTAAACCAGGCCCCTTAAGTGTAGACAATAGTGCATAATTCTCGGAACCAATTTAGGAGAGTATACCTATTGAAGGCACCACTGAGTTTACTAAACTAATAAATATATATACCTACACGAACAAATTGTCACACGTCTACACCGATGGAACTTGCCAACGTACATTATAAATTCAAATGAGTAAAAATTATCGGTAAAGAGCAGGATTCGTACCTGCGTCTTCCCACTCAATGTGCAAAACGCTTTTTAACCGCTCTGCCTTTGGGACCGACCAATTCCTCCACCCATCCATACCAATACGTCTTGGGGCGAACCTAGGCAGCATCTACGGGCTTTAGATAATACCTATTTCAATATTACTTCTTACATAAATAATAGTCACGCCTCGTTCTCCGAAGCGGTAGGCAGAGGGATGCTAAATGCTAGCAGGCTGGCTTCCACGACGTCTCCTATGTAGTACTTGAAGCACACTTTGAGGTTGGTTGTTATTACCTAGCATGATGATACATAACCTTTGTTACTTGATAATAATTTGGTTTTCTATCGAAAGAATTATTAAAATCTGTTCAGTACCTTTCAGGATTTATCGACTAAAACAACAGAATTTTTCCTCTATATAACCACCATCAACGGTGGCGTATAATAATTATCTACGCATAGCGTAACGTCGGTTATTCAATTAAGATTAGTAACATTAAACTGTTTGCACGTTTTCGGCATTATTGTGGGGCCAGGAGGGCAGCGAAAATAAATAAGCATATTTCCCTACAAGCGACAGTTGAAGGCAGAAAAGTGTTCAGAGCTCAGGGCAATCTGAACTATTCCGACTGTTTGAGAAATCTCAGTATTCCTGTGTACCAACTGCTGTTGTAATATCTGAAAGTTCAAAATCAGCCCACAAAACTTTATACTAGGCTAATGACCTACCATGGAACTTGCAGCGTCAAACGACTAACCTATTGTGCCTTCTGAAACATGAAATAAGTTATGTAATCATAGTTTTGAACAGTAAACAATTTGAGCTGTTTTGCCCAGCGCCAAGTCAAGTCAGTCGCCAAATCCCAAGAAATCTAGTACAAGCTTGTGCTTTACGATCTAGAAAGATCTAATATTTTACAGAAAACTAAAAAAACCGGCCAAGTGCGAGTTGGACCCTCCCATGAAGGGTTCCGTAGCAGCAAGTAACATAATATAAAAGTTCTTGTAGTTCGTTGTAACTTTCATTGATGTTTTAAACACGTTCGCAGTGGTAAAGACTTTTCTAGGCGAAAATTGCTGTTTATGACGTATTGAAAAAATACTACCAACTCGATCTGGTAGATTTTATGGCAATGTATATCTTATATTTTTTTAGATTTATCGTTATTTTAGTTTAGAAGTTAGAGGGGGGGGGGGGGCACATTTGTTCACTTTGTAAGTGGCTCTCGCGCGCAAACTATTCCCTTAAGAAAAAAATGATGCTAGGAACCTCAATAGCATTTTTGAAGACCTATCTATAGATACCACACTCGTATGGGTTTGATGAAAAAACAATTTTTGAGTTTAAGTTCTGAGTATGGAGACCCCCAAAATTAACTGCTTTTTTTCTAGTTTTATATAAAAATCTTAATGCGGTTCACAGAATACATCTACTTACAGTGTTCCAACAGCATAGGCTTTATGGTTTCGGAGAAAAGTGGCTGTGACACAAGGACGGACAGACAGACAGACAGACATGACGATTCTATAAGGGTTCCGTTTTTGCCATTTGGCTACGGAACCCTAAAAAATGCATCAAACTTTGCGTCGGGTAAAAATATGTCGTATTACGGGTAGAATAACGTTCGTAAATATCCGTTTGTGGTGCGGGCAGACAACGCTGATTTTCAGAAACGATCCAGACAATGATTATGGTTCAATGTTGCGTCTCTTCACGCTCCGCTTGAAAGACCATCTTTGAAGTCAGGGTTGAGCCAGGGCTGGACTGCATGCGATCAGCGATCTGAAGGTTAGAGCACACAACACTTAATCGCCGTGATACGAGCAAGAAAAATAATTATGCTATCTGTGCACGAGCGATCTGGCGGCTTCTATCAAGTTCGGGCATAGTTCGTAGCGCGCCCGAGCCTGCCCCACCATCGCTGTCGTTCCGCTTGCCGCTACCATCCAATTTAAGGCCTCAAGGTTGCTCGTGACTGGCGTCATACCTCGTGGCCACACTCTCGCAATCATATTATCGTCACTCATGTGCGATATTCATAATGAACGTGGATGTGTGTTCGTTAACACTAGGTATTAATTCAGTTTGTATGTTGAGTCTATTATACGCCTAATCTTTCAATAACATTAAAAGTTTGCTTGCACGGCTGTTTGTTTGAACGCGATGATATCCTTGGTACATAGAGAGTGAAAGTTCTCATTTCCAGTGTATGTATACTTATTAGCTTTTCTCCGTAAATCGCGTTTCAACAGAGATTTTCATGAAACTTAAGTAGGTACCTGATTGCATGCATTATGAATTTTATCGTTGGCATGGCATTGGTGATTTTTAACGAAATTTAGAGGGAATATTGTATGAGGTAATTTTATTCTTACTTGACACGAGGTTGTCTTTAGTCCTTCCGAGGGCTTACCCGGGGCTCCTAACCGTCGGCTGTTAGGTGGGATACGTGTGGTTTTTAGTCAGTAGGAGTTCGGCATAACATCCATGTAGGATTTTCCTCAGGTTAAAAAACAAGATAGTTCAAATTTCACCGTGTCAGTATTTCTAGAATTACTATACAAAAAACGTATTTTTTTCGGTTTTTTTGGAACGAAACCCTCTGTGTGCGATTCCGACTTGAACTTGAACGGGTTTTTATCTATATTATAATATTGAGGTTTTGCCCAAAAAGGTAGGTAGGTAGGTACTGTGTTTCTGTAAAAGTTTTGTAAAATGTCTTCCAATTGAAGATTCAATCTTCATTAATAGAATAAATTTCCACCTGGTAAGGACTGCTTCAATTTGAATATAAGCAGTTTGCTCTTCAAATATAAATTTGGAGAGCCAACTGTTTCGTAAGTAGACCCTCTCCCGCCAAAAATATTAAGACCTTTGAAATTACATAGCTCTTTGAAAATGTTGACTAATGTAATAAAACTGGCCAAGTGCGATTCGGATTGTACGCGCACGGAGGGTTCTGTACAAATAAATGGCAATAAAATTATATTTGTTGTATGGTAGCCCATTTTTTTAGTCGATAGGAGTCCGGCATAACAGCACTGATGGATTTTTTCTCACGTTAATAAAAATTGTTGCCCATTTCAATATTATTCATTTATGTTTTTAGCATTGATTGTTATAGGCAACAGAAATACATCATTTGTGGAAATTTTCACTGTCTAGATATCACAGTTTTAGAAATAATATCATATTCTACGAAAGCATAGTAAACAGTCCTGGAACATTATTCCGAGGGCATACCCGGGGCTCACAACCATAAGCTGTTGGGCAGTACGTGAGGTTTTTTAGTCGTTAGGAGTCCGGTATAACATCTATGAGGATTTTCCCTCACGTAAAAAAAAAAGTCATAGTAAACAGACCTAAGTTGGTCAAAAGTAACTACAACTCTTAGGGTTCGAAGCATATAACTAGCAATACTAATGGAACACTATGGCTATCTGTTCACGTTTCCAGTTAAGTAAGGAACCCACTCGTACCTACCCCTAAAAACTTAACAACATCTACAGTATTCAAAGGAGTTTTATTTATTGCGCATATAGGGTGAGACTTCGCTAGTTCGTCGGCCCCCTCTAGTTATCGGCCACTACGAGGTTATATTGTAATAATAAGAAAACATTAAGTCGTTCATTTGAAATTACTACGCAATCTTAAAGTTTTAAAGGTTTGCTACACCTCTTAAAATTTGTAGCATTATAATGCTTCAATTGTCTCATCAGTACTCTTTCGAAATTTAACAGAGATAAGGTGTGTTGATTTTCAAATTATGACAAGTCTATTAAATAGAACAGATTTTATAATAAACTGATGCGAAACTAAGTAGAAATATTTGGTGAACTTCAGCGTTAGATTTCGGCCGCATGTTTCTTAACAAAATGTGGTATAAATAGATTCCTTAAATATTAATATTTTATGGCCGAAAATGGGTTGAAGTTAATCTAAATTTCGGCCCATTAGAACTGGATATGACCGAAAACCAAAAATTTTTGTATTAGTTTTCGGTCAATGTACATAATTGTAGTAAATAAAGTAAAAAATGCTCCTCTTATTACATAGATTTTTAAAGAATTGGTTAAAAGACTTAGAGATTTTCCCTCACGTTAAACAAAAAAAAAAGACCTTAAGTAAATATATGTAATCCTAAATTTTTAGTAAATGCGTTAAATTATGTAAATAAATGACGGTCGAAAACTAACACGCAAAAAGTCAATTTCTCGGTCAGCATAGGCAAGATGGCTGATCATTAGATACTTTTTATTTGATCAGTTATGATGTAAATCAAATAATTAATAGCGTAGGTTTATACTTTTACTCCTGTTTATACATTCTGATACATAAATGCAAGTTAAATCATAAATTGCTTTGGGAATTCTCGCAAAGAATAAAAACAGGTTTCAATACGAAAATAGAATCTAACAGAGATTCAATGAAAGTCATTTTGCATTGTGCAAAATACTGGCCGAAAAATTGTTGAATTAGGGGCCGTAAACTAAAAGGTGTCCAAACACTAGCGAAATCGCCACTTTCCCATATTTTATTTTTATAAATTAATACATGAAATAGTCCTTAAAAGTGATAACATATTTGAAAACTATATTAAATTTCCAATAACTAAGTGTTTTTATAGCAATATTTTAGTTAGTATACCGTCTGAAACACTGTCTAGAAAGTCAAAAGTTTGCTTAAGTGGCCGAAGACCCCCTAAATCCCCCTATAAATAGTTTATTTATTGCGCATGTCCGACAATGTCCGTATTTATCGAAGTCGGACACCGGAGTCGCGCGTTTCTTCCCTTTAGGTACGGAACCCTAATAATCGACGACTTCAAACCAAGTATTGACTAAAATTAGTGTCCTATTTTTATCAAATCCATTTGAATATCAAACGTTGATATTTTAAAGCAAATTGAAGAAAATATCAAAGTGACTTTGACTTAAATCCAATTAAAGTACCAGCCATCGTTTCAGAGGAATGTAAAATCAACTGCACTTGACTCGAACAAACGCAGCAATTTCATTTTAACATTCTTTTTTAGCTGATTGTGTTAGTAAAGTACTGGGATCAGTACCCGAAAGGTAAAAACGAAACGAAGTTTTCCTTGGAACTTGGACAATTTCGTACATAATAACGAAATTATTGATACTGTCGATTGATGGCACTTGATGAAACTTGCTACACATAATGAAAAATTAAAGTTTTTTTAACGTGATCAAAAATCCGTCACGGATGTTATGCCGGACAGCCTATGGTTAAGAGCCCCGGTTAAGCCCTCGGAAGGATGTCCCAGGACTAAAATTAAGGCCAGGATTAAAATTTTCCACGTACTCATTTGGGGGGAAACGGAATCCTGTCCCGTGCGAGGCTTGACACATACTTAACTGACTTTTATTAACCTTATTACCCTAATGAAGACTACCTTCCTTCGGAGGACTTTCCCGGGGCTCCCGGCCGCATACAGTAGCAGAGCAATGTGTAGTGTTAGTCGGTAACTAGCTGACCCTCGCAACTTCATTTACGTCACATAAGAGATACAGCGAGAGAAAGGTGTATGAAAGTAGAGGTATTTCTTCAACAGGCTCATAAGAGCGTGCGATACTGCCCTATTTTCTTTCACCATAAAAGAGTTTAAAGAATTAAGTATATTCTAAAACAACTTTTATGATTAAAAAAAGCCAGTTTTAAATGACTCTTACATTCAAAGGAATTCTAGGTTTAGCGATAGTTGAGATGTCTCTAGTTTGTCAACTACAGATATCTCAATATTATAACTTGTGTGGAGCGATCCATATAGTAAGTACTCTCTTTCTGAAACAAAAAAAATGCCAATTTTATTTTTTTTAGTTTCACCAGGCGTTGACAAATTACAGCTGAAAAATAATTTTGTCTTTTATCCCCTCTCCCAAAAAACAGCGCGAAATATCGGAAGCAAAAGTATCCTACATCCTTCTCGGGTCATATGCTGTGAAACAGGCGTGATCTTATGTATGTATGTATGTTCACTCTGTCTATCGATATCTCATTTCTGTTACATTATGGTCCATCAAATAGAATCAATAACGCTATCTCACATAATGTAACAAGACCGCACCGCAACTGGTCCTGCGTTCTTTGATGAAGGGTAACTCAGTTTGTAACTCAACCCCTATTTAAGTCTTACCACTTTAGTAATAATTGTATGTGATATCTTGATGTACCTACGCAGATAGTTTGTGAAGTACATTAGGCAAATGATTTAAGTATACAGGGCGTTATTATAAGGTTTTGTGTAGTTAGACAACGTATCTTATCAAATGTCTTAAAAAAACACACATACATACAAATGATCACGTTTTTATCCCCGAAGAACATTTTACCTTTGTAGTGGGTGGTGATGGTGAGTCGCATTGCTGTGTCGATATGTAAAGGCACCGGTTAGACTGCATCCTGTTGAAATTTTTCAAGCCGCCCAAAGAACTATTCAACTTGACTTAACGACTGTCATTTTTTTATACTACTTAGGTGGCAGACAAGCTTACGGCCCAACTCACCGGAAGGTTGGTTACCGTGGCTTATGGAAGTTTGCAACACCAGAGGCGCTACACACGCGGCGCCGACCCGGGCGCAGGTTGTGACGACCCGCAGTTGAAATTTTTCAAGCCGCCCATAAGGCCTTCAGCTTGGCTTAACGACTGACATTTCACTGGCAACCGGAACCAACGGCTTAACGTGCCTTCCGAAGCACGGAGACGCTCAAATAAATGTCACAAAGTGGTCACATGAATCGTCACCCATCCATGACCGGCCAAAGTAAATGTTGCTTACTACAGTGATTGTTTGCAGAACACTGAGGCCGTGGGTCGTCTTAAAAAAGTATAAAAGAAATATCTTTTGCTGACTGTACACAGAATATTAAAAACGTTAGTCTCTTTACTGCTCCAAGTTTATTAAATAGTTTCTTAATTTTGAAACACAAACATTTTACCATGATACTTAGTCTTTGGACCAAGCGGCTTAAACTTAGAAAAGTCACAGCTGGTTTCTGTCTGCTTCAACACGTCAAATGGTATCGTCCATGATAGTTATCTACCTCTTTCAACATTTCATGTCTTTAACATAATTATTTCCTTTTTGAAAGTAAATCCAATTCAATTCATAAATACTATTTACAAATTGCCCTAACCAAGTACAGACCTATTCTTATTTAGAAAAGTCCTCTTGTGACAAAATATGTAAAACCTTTAGACCACGGTTAGTTAAGCCCGCTTTTGTCGGGTTTTCTAATTCGATTTGATGTTGTAAGCCGAACAAACCCAAAAATTCTGCGAGAAAACGGTTTTTCAGTTGGGCGCTTTTATGATACCGCAATATTAGGTATACCTTCCGATCTTGCTGCCTGGTTCCATTTTTAGGTCCTCAGTCTGCCTACGGATCGGACGAATTCCGCGTGAATTTAATTTTACAATAAACCGTTTCCGCAGAAATGCCAGCGAGATTTCATAAAATAATCCTGTACCGCAAGCCTATTCTTGCACGAGATAATATATTTAAGCTGTCATCGTAACTCATGAAAATGTAGGAAATAATAGATTAACCAATGTGAGTACACATTTAATGAATGTCTGGTGGTTAATGTATGTAATGTATTACTTACAATAGGACAGACAGACATTAACTAATTTGAGTTCCGGGTGTTTCATTTTGTTTTACAAGTGAGGGTTTTTTACGAAATTGCGTCATTAATTGACCGCTTCAGTTTTGATGTGTGTAGATTTGAGTGAAAAAACTCTTCTGAACACTTAGCATGTTAGAATTCAAATAAAGCCGCCTCAAATTTTTGGTTAAAACGAAAAATAACATACGTGAATAATGAAAATTAACGTACGTGAAGTTGTTAGAATGGTTTTTCTTTTTTATACCTATTAAGCTCGCAAAATTGATGGAAAGCCGTGGCACATCTAGCGATTGGGGGCCACTCTCACAGTCAGTTAGACTTTTGACAGTGGTCCTCAAGTTGGCGGCCCTGTGATGTGCCTCTTATATAATGGTTTAATTATCGAGCAATTCCTTTACAAGCTTTCAGCCCATTTGATTGAAAATGGTCGTATGCAACACCAGAGACGCTATAACCCCGTTGCCAACTCTGGGAAATCCTTCTAAAACTCTTTGAAACCCCATAGTGTAGGCGTCTTTACAGGCTTGCCCGCTAACACTGTAACTACAGCCCCACTACTAAGACTTTGATTTCAAATCCGACCACACTAACAATACCATACAAAATCCGCCACCAGTGTGACCACACCCATACATGTAACAAGTAAGCGTGTTGCAGGTGTGGCACTCGAATTCAAGCCTTAATTAATTTACTCAGCGTAATTATACTTATTTGGAGATATTTACATTATTTAATTAAATTTACGATGGCTGTTTTAACAGAGGCTTGTTAAGCTAGTGCGCTTGTTTTTTTAAGACAGCAAGTTACCTACATACCACTGTGGTCGTTTAGGTACTAAGGTCAGTTCTGAGATGGGTGAGCGTTTGAGGCATCTCCATTTACTGAGCCTGGAACGTTTATCCGAAACTCGTTTGGTCGAATAATCTGTTGACAGAATCATTTTTGGCAGACGTCTCCTTTCATAGAAAGCACGGTTTGCAGAAATCACTACTCGTAGAAAGCACGGTTCTAGGATTCGCAATCTTCGTAAGGAATTCTAAGTCTATTAACTAACTGCCTGTAACAGGCCTCGAGGAGTCATAGGGATGATAGGGATGACTTGAAAAATTTCAAAATTGTATTAAAAAAAGCAACCTCATGAAAATCGCACTAATGTAGTCATGGGAAAGTATTTTTGTTTGTTTGACTTTGGATGATTTAAAATGAATAATGCACTAAGTCGGCTTGAAAAATTTCAACAGCAGGCAGTCGCAACCTGAGCCTGTCCATATCAACACGGCACATCACCTATTCAGTGGGACAATTTCTAAAAGGTGAAATGTGGGTATTAAATATGCCTTTTCCATCCCTTCGGGGATGAAAGGCGTGATGATATGTAATGCACTTAAGATCTGAAGTATGCCTCAGGTTATTTTTCGTCGCGAAAAAAATACTTGGTCCCCACGAGAAATCACGTTTGCCAGACACTTAAATTTTTGGGTTTAGCACTGCTGGCATTTTCTAGTTTAAAATAAATGGAAATGAAACGACTACAAAGCAATTCTATTGTCACATAAATTCATTACCCATTATTCCCAGATGCGACCGAAAAGGCTTTTTAGGAGCCCGAAGTCTATTTTCCACTTACTATTTTCCCGGTATTGAGAATTCCCGATAATAAGGCGATTGGAAGCATGTCTTTTATTTTAGTGCTGACGGTAACAAAAAAAACCGGCCAAGTGCGAGTTGGACTCACCCATGAACGGTTTCGTAGCAGCAAGTAACATAATATAAAAGTTCTTATAGTTCGTTGTAACTTGGATTGATGTTTCAACACGTTCGCAGTGGTAGTGATTTTTCTAACCGAAAATTGCGGTTTATGACGTATTAAAAAAACTACCAGCTCGATCTCGTTCAAACCAATTTTTGTTGGTAGTTTTTATGGCAATGTACATCATTATATTCTTTTTAGATCTCTTCTATCTCTCTTATCTCTCTCTCTCTATCTAGATTCTCTTAGTTTAGAAGTTAGAGGGGGGGGGGGGGGGAATACACATTTTTCCACTTTGGAAGTGTCTCTTGAGCAAACTATTCACTTTAGAAAAAAATGATGTTAGAAACCTCAATAGCATTCTTGAAGACCTATCTATAGATACGTTTGATGAAAAAAATATTTTTGAGTTTCACTTCTGAGTATGGGGACCCCCAAAATTTACTGCTTTTTTTCTAGTTTTATATAAGAATCTTAATGCGGTTCACAGAATACATCTAGTTAACAAGTTTCAATAGCATAGGCCTCATAGTTTTGGAGAAAAGTGGCTGTGACACACGGACGGACAGACAGACAGACAGACAGACAGACAGACATGACGAATCTATAAGGGTTCCGTTTTTGCCATTCGGCTACGAAACCCTAAAAAATATAGTAGATGTCAGTATTAAGAGCCTGGGTGTTTCTATGTATAATATGTATGTATTTAAAAGTATATAAGTATTAATATCCGTGATCTGATACCCATAACACAAGCAGGTTATTCCTAGCTTACTTTGGGATCAGATAGCGTTGTGTGAAATGTTTGCGAATATTAATATTTATATTAAAGTACTGAATGGTAAGTATACCTTACCAATTGTAAAAAGAAGCCTTGAGACGGTCTCACCCAACTAGGGCAGTTGGGTGAGACCGGCTTCTCTAACGTTTATTGTGAAAGTGAAAGTTCAATTAGTTAGATTGACGTTGTCATTTTTGTTTTATTTCAAACTTTGAACGGATGATCCACGTGACCTAGTAATGTCATTTAAATGCAACAGAGTCACAGACTACAGACACAAGTCTCGCCATAAGCCCCTCTGCAATCTATTTTATAGAGAGGGGCTAAGAGTAATAACTGACTAGGTAGGTGCCTATTGAAAATGTAGGTACTATTTGGGAACTTCTGGTTCTACTACACTATTGCATTGGGTTTACCTGTGTTTATTGGAAGGCACAGGACCGTGTGTTGTGGAGTAATTTGGAAGACGACTACGTCCAGCAGTGGACAGTGGACAGCTACATGCTGATTTGATTGAAAACAGCAGTAGCTGTATGATAAAACAATTAAATAAAATAAAAAACCTATGAACTGTACTTGGCATTTTGAAAGAAAAAAAAGACACTGATTCAAGCTCAAACCACATACTTAAATTTAAATAACAGCAATATTATTGCAGTTAGGTACCTACATTTTCATGTGGTATGCACCTGAAAAGGCAGCCATCTCAACCTAATGCTTTTCGTAGACTTGTGGGGTCTTCGGTGCTGAATAGCCTCCTTCCAACATAATATTGTATCCATAGCTGGGTCGAGAAGTCAAACGGCTTCAAATTGTAACCATTAGTAACAAAAACTTTAGGTAAAAGAAATAAAGCCACTCACAGACACATGGGTGCTTCATCTAAATTATCTATTTTAAATTCGACGTCGATAGAACGGAAAAAAAAATGCTATTATGAACTTGTGGAATAATAACTTAAGTATTCAGCGACTACAGATTTTTTCAAGAGCACTTTAACTTAGTTCATTGTACTCAGAGCTGAAAGATAAAGCTTCTGTTTGATTGAAAGCGTTAAGCGGAGATACACTGTTATTAAACATGACGAAATATATTTTTATTTGTAAGCTCAGAAATTTATAAAAATGGCTCCATTTAAATTTGGTAATTATCATTTGAAACAGCAATAATAGTCAGCCCGTGGAGTATCGAGTCCCCGGAGCCCGAGCTATGGGGACCTTCGTTCTCGTCGAATTCGATGTAATCGGCCATCGTGCTTGGTGAATACAACCAAAGATAATATAATAGTATTCCATAAAACAACTAAGTTGTCGTAACTTTATATCCATACCTATATTTACAGTTGGCACGCGGCCACAGCCACGCATTTGAGAATTTCAGCTTTCTCATTTTACTATTTTAGGAGTGGAAGGAATTTGAAAAGCCCCTTCTTAGTGTTTACCTACATCATAAAGACCCCTAAATATGTCGTGTTTCTCCAATGGATGTGTCGGTCTCTCAGTAATTTAATAGTATACATTTTTCGAATCGCTATTACATCGTTAATGGGACAACAGCCTCATCTACACCCTTTTTCACTGTGAATTGAACACTAAAAGCTATGATCGTTAGAGTGAAAAGATACTTATATTGAACTTCACACATTGTGTCTGTATCTCAAGAGAGAGTCTGTATATTTTGTTATAGTGTGGCTGAATGTTTCGGTTTTGTATTATTTATCAATCGCATAGATCCTTTTTCATTTTTGAATAGGTTTAAAGTAAATGCGTCTGAATAATCTAATCTACATAGGTATGTAGGTACTCTGGAAAATATCACGCAGCAAAACGAGTAAGCGACAATCAAAACTAACAAATAGTTGCTTTTTTTTCGGATCGGATTACACAAGTTTTGTATTCCCGTTGGGAATCGACCTCGTGATCCGCAGTCGCACCTGCCTCACTCTAGCCGTGGTGGGCAAACTTCTTTAACGGGGGGGGGGGGGGGGACGAAAAATTAAGAAATATCAGGTGGGAGCCACAATTATAGAAAACCGGCCAAGTGCGAGTCGGAATCTTGCTCAGAGAATTCCCTCTAGACCAATGAGGCAATCTCAGTTTGTAAAATCTACTAACTTTAGTACATTACAATAAACAACACTGAATTCTCGAAATTACTGAGAAATATTCAACAGACTCGGGCTTAGCCAACCACTCATTCCAACCATAAGTATCGCTTTGTGTCCCAAACTAAAGGTTCTACAAATATTCCGGGAATTCAAGGCTTAAATTTAACCGGTAATTTAGCTCCACCTGCTATGCGCAGGCTAAAACGTGTAATTGTAATTATTTTTCCTAAAGAAAATGTTGGTTTTGTTTTGGCTTCATTTTAAGAAACCGACCAAGTGTGAGTCGAACACTCGCACGGAGGGTTCCGTACCAAGAAGCGGCAAAAATATATAAGAACAAAAAAAAAGGGAAAAAGGCAATCGACATCAATTTAATTAAATAATTAATTTAGATAACTTTTACAAATAGTTCATGGAACATCCTTTTACTGGTCGGAGACAGTGGTTGGCCGCGTTGTGGTTTAAGGAAAACAGCATAGCGTCCATGAGGGATTTCCACACGAAAAAACTACCTAAAAAGTCCCAGTCATCGGAATTATGATCCCCAGTAGATACTAATTAATAACTTTTTGTAAAATGCTCAGAATAACCATACATGTTTGCGCAACAAAATCTTAAAGTTTCTCTACTTCTGCCCTTGGATCTTATATCTATTTCAGCTACAGTAAAAACTTTATGATGTTTTGTAAAAAACGGGTCTCTCTGTCTGTCAGTCACGAGGCTGTATCTCATGAACGGTGATAGCTAGAGAAGTCAAATTTCCACAGATTAAGTGTTTCTGTTGCCGCTTTAACAACGAATACTTACCAAAAACAGAAAAATAATAATATGTAACAAACACACACAACAAACATGGGTCTCTTGCCATTGTATTTTTTATGCAACAAGTAGACGCTTGAAATGCTCACAGAACATCGAGCTGTATATTTTCACTAGATACTTTAATTTTTTTTTTTTTTTTTAATATTCACGGACATCTCACACAACGCTATCTGATCCCAAAGTAAGCTAGGAATAACCTGCTTGTGTTATGGGTATCAGACCACGGATATTAATACTTATATACTTTTAAATACATACATATTATACATAGAAACACCCAGACTCTTGAGACAATCATTTATGGGTCACACAAATATTTGTCTCCGGTGGGAATCGAACCCACGACCTCCAGCGCCGCAGGCGGTATCACTACCGACTGCGCCACAGAGGCAGTCTGTATACTGTAGTTTGACTCGACCGGATTTTAGGAATAAATGCCTACAGCCGCGCGGTACGTAAGCATGCGATAGGGCTGCCCACCTACAGCATTTTAATAATATGTGCCTACTTTGATTTTATATTTAGTATTGCGATTGTAAATATGTACATACATACATTCATATAGTCACGCCTTTATCCCTGAAGGTGTAGGCAGAGGCATAGTATACGCCCACATTTTTCCTTATAGTTTAACGTACGCGTATAGATAGTGAGCGTAATGCAGTTGAAATTTTTCAATCCGCCCACAAGGCCTTACATTTGTATTAAGGATTGTCGTTTTACTGACAACCGGCTTTCGTTTCGAGTAAATATGTACCTTTTTTATTTAAACAAAAAAATTCTTTGTGAATAATAATATAATATCCCCGCAACGGCTGGCGGCGCGGGGTGGCGGCGTGGCGGCGCAGCGCCCGTTATCTAAACTATGATTATTAATTTCAGTCGGTAAAATGACATTTCTTGAATGAAAATTCAGTACTAAATTCAGTATAAGTGACAGTTGCACTTGTCATTTTACTGACTGAGATTAATAATCGTACTTTACTAACGATTAAGTGAGACGGGTATAGAAATTTGAAAACGAGTAAGCGGCGTAGACAATAATAATCGGCTCATCACATGTATCGTCAGTGATAGAATCACGGAATTCTAGTCTTTATAATCATTGCGTTAAATTTTTGATTTACAAAATTAAAACTATTTTTCGATTTAAAAGTACTAGTCAGTCTCTAGTACACTAGTACTTTTCGTACATTGTCAAGTTGTGTTAAATTTTGGAAGTTCATATTTGTCTCTATGCGTGTAATAAAAATCAAAGGTAACAAAAATGCTATCAATCAAAGTCATACGGTTTGTTTCTTTGTGGATGACCGATGTTACAGTACACTTAGCGTGTACTGTAATATCGGTCATCCACAAAGAAATGAATACTCTTGAAACATACCTAAATCATTGCTCTCAATTAAATAACTACGAACTGACAACGGAACTAAATGTACTACCTACACGTACTAGAGTTCTGAACTAGTTTTTTTTGGATATTGTACTAAATTGGATCGCACCGTTCACTGACTGAGCAAGCACAAGTCTAGTTTTAAACACAAACATACCTACTTCATGTAACTACCTAGTTCACTCGTGTCAATCACTTTTTTTAACTTTAGTCAACTAGTAGTATAGTACCAATTAGTACTTAAGTAAAATCAATTTATAGTCTTACCTTTCGGAGTTTCCAGGTAATCTAAAAAACGTTATCTCTGGGTGCGTTATTGACGAATTCATGCAACCAAAACAAGCAGAATAGACTCTAATTGTCATATTAAATATTTTAGTAAATAAACCTCGCGCGGTTACCATCTAAAAAACGACACACCGTCCATTCGTCTACTCGGCACAATCGCGACTGCGGCGCCTGCTTGCGTGCTGAAAGGCCTGCCGAAAACGAGACACGTAGGTATAGTTTGCGCTTCGTCCGTTTGTAGGGAGCTACAATACTGGTTAGTACTCTTTATACTGTTAGTACTCTTTATACTGTGTTAGTACTCTTTATACTGTGCCTATACATACCTAATTCTATTAAAATAAAATGGACATTTAAAGAGAGCTCTCATAAAACGTGATTTTTTGTAATTTTTTGGTACGGTACAAGAAAAACATACTTACTACAATTGCTAAGCATAGGTACATATTATTATGTAATACCGGATAGATATTACATAATATTATGTGACAACTGTCCAAGACGTAGAACCAGCAGGTAGAATAACCTGCTAGGAGACGCATCGCTGACTCGCGTGATTAGTGCATCGAACCAATTAGCTGCAGAATATATCCAATATTGCTAGCTATGTATATTATTATGCTATATTAGTATGCTAGAGCGAATTTACAAACTAACCGCTGTTACCTACATACATATAATTACGCTTTTGTCCACGAAGGTAGGCATACTATTTGTATACATTTCACTTTTAGTATTTGTCCCACGTAATAGGTCGAGACCCATTTTCTACTAGACATTTCGCTAACACAGGCGTTTAACAATCTTGACCTTCCGAACCTAACTCTTGTATTGCCGTATTGAAATGGACAGGCGGAGGCTGTGACTCCTCGATGTCGAATTTTTCCATAATGACTTTCTCCTGACTTAACTTGCCATGTTACTGAAAATCGAGACCAACGGCTTATCGTGCCTTTCGAAGCACGTAAATGCATACTCGATGTAATTATTTTACCAAAAAATAATACTTATATTCGCAATACACATCCACCCGTTTTAAACAAAAATCATTTAAATAATTGTAACTATTAAATCGCTTTACACATTGAGTGCAATACTGAATGTTTTCCGAGCGAATGCATTGAAATATTTTCAATTGGCAACGTACACGAGGATCATTCACATTTATTTGAGTAGGTTCGCGTGGATCGCGGCGGCTGTGCTTGAATCGGTTGGCTGGTTATACGAGTTACATTGAGCACAAGTTATGCCGAATTTAATATAACAATCAGGATTTTCTGTGAACTAAAACACTCGATTCGTTAAATTTAATGCGGAAAATTATTTAGTATCGAGCAGAACTCGTATTGCGTGTGTTAGATTCGTCTCGTAGAGGGTAGGTATATCAAAATATACGGTCACGCCTTTTATCCCCGAAGGGATAGCCAGAGGCATATTCTGTAAGGAGGGTATTAGCTAACAACTTATGAAATGAAAAGAAAAGAATATGAGATAAAAATATCTTTATTCTCGTCAAGATTTCCAATTCTACATTTACCGCCAGATTCGCAATAGGTAGAGCCTATGAGAAAGAACCTGGCAATAAAACTCACGGAAACTCTTTTCAAAGTCACATTAATTGCTATACATCTATTTCGACTATAATCTAATTCCATCAATAGTTGGTACATGTCATCACAATTAATAGCAACACGGGTCATATCTTTACAAATAGTTCAGCAGGATAGTACCTATACATTATCTTTTAAACCAAGCCATGGGCAGTATAAAATAACCTTGAATACAATCAATCGAATCGGTCTATGGCAGTCCAGCACTGCTGGACGTAGACTTCTGCTAATTTCAACACATATATTACACATCACATCAGATCAGATAAATTACACAAGTTATTAATGAGAAACGTACCCTTAAGACGGCTGGCGACTGACTGTGCTGACCTAAAATTATGTCTCGTATATATAATAAACTTTTGCCGCCCAAACAGCACTACACTGTTTACCCTTGTAAACAGTGTCAAATAAAATCCTCATACTTTGAATTAAATGAGGTATACTAACAAAGTACCTAACATCTAAAACAACTTAATTTAATTATAAATGTGAAACAACATAGTATCTATTCATTAATTACATTTAACATACATTACTACATGTAACGACTACCGATATTTACCGGAAACATTACAATTTGATTGATAAAGCAAAATAGTTAATCAACACAGACTCTTACGATTTCTTTTCACAAAGACTATTCGTAACCTGATCATAGTTATTTAATTATTATTCTACAGTTTTACATATATCAATATGCTATGAAACAATATTAATTACACAGTTTCTCAATAACTGTCGTGAAACGGAACTTTATTTTGTATGTTGGCAAAATTGTTACAAAGTACTGCCAACTACAAAAGCTTAAAATGTTTACCGTACAATAAAATTATGGTTCTTTCTAACGGGTTGCCATATGAACAGCACAAAAATACTATTTTCTACTCTTTTTTTGGCAAGCTGTAAGCCGCGAGGCCGCGAACCAGCACGGTCAACCAAGTAATTTACATAGGTATAAGCATATCTATCACGTGCAAGAAGACTCAGGATCGTGCCCTGCTTGAGGCTGAAAATTCATCTATAGGTACCTACATTATAATAAAACTGTAGAGGGTCAAGAGTCTGAACATTGAAGATATTCAAAAAAAAATAATTGTAGGGCATTCTCTAATCGATACTGAAGCCGAAAATGTTATTAAAAAATTTGACTGATGCTTAGCACAATCTGAACTTATGGTTCGAGGAAGGTTCTAGGATACTTTTGAGCCCGATATTTTACGCGGTTACCGTGGGAGAGGGGATGAAAGACAAAATAGTTTTTGAGTTGTAATTTCTCAACGCGTGGTCTGATTTTTTTTTTTTTTTTTTTTATACTACTTAGGTGACAGACAAGCTTACGGCCCACCGGAAGGTTGGTAACCGTAGCCTATAGACGTTTGCAACACCAGAGGCGCTACACACGCGCTGCCGACCCGGGCGCAGGTTGTGACGACCCACAGTTGAAATTTTTCAAGCCGCCCGTAAGGCCTTCAACTTGGCTTAACGACTGTCATTTTACTGACAACCGGGACCAACGGCTTATCGTGCCTTCCGAAGCACGGAAACGCTCGTAAATAAATGTCACAAAGTGGTCCACGTGGTGGTCACCCATCCATATCCGGCCACAGTAAATGTTGCTTACTGCAGTGATCGTTTACAGATCACTGCAGGAGATGGCGCCACTGTGCCATTGTTTACATCCTCTCCGCATAAATAAATGTTTAAAAATATAAGAAGTGCTCAAGTGAACCTAAATGATGTTTAAATGTGTACAAAGTGAAGACGCAGAGCCATGTGAAGTGCAGTTTAAAAGAGTTATTGCGTTAAGTTGAAAAATTCCGATGTGAAAAAATGGTACCCACTTCAACCAAAAATAAACAAATGTATTAAAGTTATGAATTACGAGACTAAGATATTCTCTTGAAGAAGCTAAAATATTTCAACGCAAGTGAATTATTTCGACCGAAGTGGTGAATTAAACGTGTTAATAAAAACATAATCACTTCAGGAAAGATATGTATAGCAACGCCATCTCTGAAATTTGCACATGGACTATTTGTACTCCAAGCAAGATAAACAATCTACAAACTTTATGAGACATCCAGTCGGCAATTTGGTCAACATTGGCAACTGATGCCGTGGTCTAGCAGATAAGCGGACGCTTTCGATCGTGCGGCTTGCGATCGATCCTGACTTTTGACATCACTTTTTGTGATTCTTTTCGGTATCATAACAACTAAAAGTATCATAGAATCAAATGATGGACGATGATAGTATTAGTTATATTACACAAAGAAGGCAATTGAAACCAAGCAACAACATGAACTCAAGCGAAATTGAGTTTGATATGAACCTATCATACCAAAGCTTGCCAAATTATACTGAGGATGTAATAGCAATACGGGAGGAATTGCAAAGGCTAAAAATAGAATTAAAGGTAGCAAACGCCGAAATCGAGAATTTAAACATTGAAAACACTAAATTAAAAAGCACGTTGCAACTATGTGAGAATAAAGTAAAATTATTAAAATCAATAGGTATTAATACGGAACATTCACAGGACAAGTATGAGACGCCAAATAAATTCTATTCGCCGCAATTTCAGAAACGCCGTGTTCGCACTATGCGTATTAACGAAATGTCACCCAAAACCTCATTATTAGGCACAAGCTGTTTTAAAGATACCATTAGCAATGAGATTGAAGGCTCTGACGTATCAAACTTATTTTATACGCCAAAAACTAGAACCAATAATCGAGGTGAAAAATCCTTAGAAATCAGGGAATTTAATAAGCAGCACAGGGAGACATATCTTGATAAGAATACAATAATACAGAGTGGCTTATCAATAAAAAGCAGACCACCAAATGGACCTGTGAAAGGGACAAGTGAACACGATTTAAAGATAGTACAACAAAATCGAAGAGTTCAGTTATATGAACCAAAACAGAAAATTGCTATTTTCTCTGACCAGTCGGGTTACGGTATGCGAAAAATATTACAGAATTTTTTGGGAGATTCTTTCGCAGTGACGACAGTAATAAAGAGCAATGCGCCTATGAGAGAAATAACAAGTTCATGTGCCGCATGGTGCAAGAACTTTACGGAGTCAGACTACATTATAATAATGGCAGGTACCAGTGACAACAATCCGCTGGATGTACTAACTTCGCTCCATCACACCTTGCAAAATAATAAAAACACAAACGTATTAGTATGTAAAACTTATTATAACAAATATTTGAATATTGATAAATTTAATAATATGTTAAGATTCGTATGCAACAATAATTATAATTCAACTTATATTGCATTAGATAATCATTATAGAGGATTTAATCATTTTAATATTAAGCAAGCATGTAAATTGCTACATAGAGAAATATTGCATATGAAATATAAAACGAGCTATCGGAATTATGTTGGTAAATGTGACTATTTGATCAAAGGGAACTATAAACATGTAAGTACGCAGACTGGCTTTGATAAAGTAACGGACACACAAGAGACTTCAGAACATGGTTCTATCACAAATGCAGGAGGAAACCTAAGCGACAGTAGTCTTTTTCGTGAATAATAATAGCTCGGGAGATTTGTGTGTGTTACAGTCGGATCCAGTTTTGCCTAATTACACTAAAATTTGTATGTTTCATCAAAACGTATGTGGCATTAGTAATAAGAAACTGGACCTGGAACAATACATTGGCTCAAGGAACAGAAAACTAGATTATCTTTGCATAACGGAGCATTTTCTTGTTAGGAAATCGGCAGAGATGTTTCGTTTTGATAATTATAACCTGGCATCATGTAACACAAGACCTGTCAAGACGAAAGGCGGCAGTCTAATCTTAGCACACAAAAATAGAAACTTTGAGAATGTAGATATAATTGATAAACTTTACATAGAGGAATGTTTTGAGGTATGCTGTGTAAAGGACGTTGAGACGGCATTATTTATTTGCTGTTGTTATAGGAATCCGGTAGATGATAATTTTGACGTTTTTATTGAACGTTTGGAAAAGTTGTTTGAACATTTCATAAGTAGAAAGTGCATAGTTTTAGGTGACCTAAATGTAGATGTCCTAAAAGAAACCAAATATTCATCTCAATTTTTAAGCTTGCTAAAGTGCTACAATTTTAGACACCTGATAAATACCGTAACTTTCAGAAGAAATAATGCTGAGTCATGTATTGATAATATTTTAACTAATGTAATTGATGAATCTGTAGAAAGATCCTACGTTGATCGTAATGGCTTGGGGGATGGTCATGATGGACTTTTTTGTGATATGATTTTAGACAAAGTTTTTACTAATATAAAACGTTCAGAATACACTATTTCTGTGCATAGGCGAATATTTGGCAAGGCACAAAACAATTTGTTTAAAAATAAAATTATTGGTGAGAGGTGGCTAGATATGGGTATAAATGCGTTTCTTGGAAAATTTGGTACTATTTTTAGACACTGTTACAGAAAGAAAAACATAAAAGTAAAACCAAACAGAAATATTTCTATAAAGTGGCTTACTAAAGGAATTCGGATCTCTAGTAAAATGAAAAGATTTATATGTACGAGCAATAAGAAGGAAATTAGTATTATTAATTATAAAATAAATTATACACGTATTTATAGAAAAGTTCTTAGGCAGGCTAAAAGGCTGGCAGTAGCAGAACACTTAAGCAAAGCCAAAAATATGAACAAAGAGACATGGAAATTAGTAAATTTAAAAACCAAAAAATGTAAGAACGCAGGCAATAGAAATTTAATTTTAAAAGTAAATAACAATGTTATAGACGAACCACACGACGTGGCAAATAAATTTCTTAAAAGTTTTATAAATAAATCCGAAGTGTCAGGTGCTATTGGTGACAGGGAGTCAGCAATGATATTCTTAAAGAGGTATACTGTTAGAGTGGAGAGCAACTTGACTTTTGAATTGACAACCCCAAGTGAAGTCACGAAGATTGTGAATAATATGACAGATACTAGATCATGCGGGTATGACGAGATGCCGATCACGATTTTTCGGTACAATATACAAGAACTTGCCCAACCACTTGCAACCTTTTTTAATAAATGCATGGCGGAATCTGTCTTTCCGGAACAGTTAAAGGTCGCTAAGATCGTGCCAATATACAAAAAAGGCCAAAGAACTGATTCTCTTAATTATCGACCAATATCCTTGTTACCCACCCTGGCCAAAATTTTTGAAAGGATAATTAAAAGTAGGCTTATGACACATTTGAATTTGCAAAGAGTGATGAATGAGAGACAATTTGGATATCAAAAGGGAGTGGGAACAGTTGATGGGATAGACACATTAATAAATGACGTAGTGGGTGACATAAATAAAAAAATGAAAGTGGCAGGATTGTTTGTCGACCTTAGTTCTGCTTTCGACACAATAGACCATGAAATCCTCCTTGCTAAATTAGAGTATTATGGTATTAGAGGCAATGCGCTACAACTCATGAAATCTTACCTGCAAAATAGACAAATATTCGTTGAAATTAAAAATGTTAATAGTGAAGGCAAAGAAACGATATGCAGGTCTAAGGTAGTAAAAAGTAATCGAGGTGTGCCACAAGGTTCTATTTTGGGGCCTATATTATTCATATTAGTAACAAATGACCTTATAAACATGCTACACAAGACAGAGCCATATGCTAGATCAGTCGTATATGCTGATGATACTAATATCATCACTGCGGCACATGATTTAAAAGATCTCACGGTAAATGTTAATAAAGTTTTCGATAATATGAGTAAGTGGATTGTAGCAAATGGATTAACAATCAACACAAAGAAGTCTAAGGTAATGTTGTTCAGAACCACATCGCGTTTTAAGGACAAATTAGAAGTAGAATTGGGAGGTAATAAAATTGACTCGGTGGATACAGTTAAGTTTCTTGGCGTCACTCTAGATTCACAACTCAATTGGAAAGAGGAGCTAGCTACAATTGATTCGTCAATTTCATCAGCATGTTATGCACTCAGAACGCTAAGAGACGAAATTAGTGTGTATCAACTTAAAATGGTATATCACGCCTTAGTGGAGTCTAGAATTAGGTATAGTGTAATGTTTTGGGGAAACAGTTATGATTACAATATTCAAAGAGCCTTTAGACTACAGAAACGTGCAATCAGAACAATTGTAAGAATACCTCAAAGCGAGTCGTGTAAACCCATTTTTAAAAAATATGACATTCTTACTGTTCCTAGTTTATACATATTAGTTATTTTAATGCACTTCTCTAAATTTATACACCTATACGAAACGCAAGAGGAAAGGAAATTAAGAGAAAATAGGCGTAGAAATACCATTAGAAATAAAATTGCTCCACATTTGGAAATAACCAAGCATTGCTCCGCATACCAATCTGTAGAGATATTTAATAAACTGCCAAAACATCTGAAGGATGTAGTTTATAATACCGAATTATTTAAATCGAAGCTTAAAACTTTTTTATTAGAAAAATGCCTATACTCCGTGTCCGAATTTGAGTCTCCGCGTAATGATGAAATTTAATAATGCACTTGACTACAGTATTTTTTATTTTATTTTCTGGCTTTTATTGGTTTATGTTTTGTTTTTATTCTGATCGTGACATTTTTTGTAATATTTTATGGATTGTAATGAATATGACTGTGCTGACTGTACTTTTATGTTATTTTTGTTATTGATTGACTTTGGATTTTTATTTTACATGTAATTTTATCATGAATAGTAATGAATATGACTGTGCTGACTGTATTAATGTTATTTATTATGGATTGATTTTGAATTTTTATTATTTTGTATTTTTTTAGAATGTTTTTATGTAATTTTGAGTAGGTACTTAATATTGACTGTGTACTTATCTATAAATTCAAATATGATGTAAATCGTTGTTGAATAAATAAACAAACAAACAAACAAACAGAACACTGAGTCTGCGGGACCACGAGCGCTTCGAAAAAAAATATTAGTGCGTAAAAAAATTCAGTCGCCGCCGAAGGCAGTTTCACACGCTTCTAGGAGTCTATTGAAGAAATACCTCTCTTTTCATAGATCTTATGTGACGTACACGAAGTTGCGGGGTCAGCTAGTTTACAATAAATTTGTGATTTGGGAACACTTTCTCAACACGATCCATTATTATGTAATCTACTAGATGATGCTCGCGGCTCCGCCCGCGTGAAATTCGCTACCCGTTCCCGCTTCCCGTGGGAAAATTTCCCCGAGATGAAAAGTGGCCTTTGTGTTATTCCAGACTATAAGCTATCCCTGTACCAAATTTCAGCCCAATACGTTTAGCCGTTAGAGCGTGATTGAGTAACAAACATCCAAACATCTTCACAAACTTTCACATTTTATAATATTAGTAGGATATATATAAAAATCAATGCTACTTTTCGTTGTAATTTTATAACTCAAGAACGGGCTCACCTATCCAAACCAAATGATTAGGTTTTGTTCGGACTATTTAGTAGATGGTTTATGTGAAGTTTGCACAAAATTGGTCGAGCGGTTCTTCACTTATCACGCAAACGAAGTTGCGAGGGTCAGCTAGTACTATTATATTATTATCTTTGCCATTACTTCGTAGAGAAGGAAATCTCCAAATGTAAACTGGTTGTCAGTAAAATGACAATCGTTAAGCCAAGTTGAAATTTTAACTGCGGGTCGTCACGACCTGCGCCTGTACATTTTAACACGGCAATAGGTTCACCACCTATTACGTGGGACATCAAACTATAAGGTGAAATGTGGTACACTATGCCTCTGCCCACTCCTTCGGGGAAAAAACGTGACTATAATATAGTGTGTAAGTATGTAAATTTGTAATTTAGTTACTATAGATACCAATATTCATTCGTCGTCAGTCATAATATATATTATGCAGAAATGTACATACATACATGCATAACACCACGCCTGTTTCCCAACTGGGTAGGCAGAGACTATGGTTTTCCACTTGCTACGATCCTGACATATCACTTTCGCTTCTTCTACTTTCATAAGTGTTTTCATATGTACATGCTCTCCGATTAAGGGTACTTTTGACCTGGCCTTTTTCCAAAAGGTGTCCAATTTGGTCGACATAAGTGCGACGGGGTCGACCCCTACCAGATTGAGCGTTCACTCTCGCCTTATAAATCTCTTTTGTCAGTCTGTCTTCATCCATTCTCTCCACATGTCCGAACCATCTAAGCATCCCTTTCTCTATCTTAGTCATTACATCTTCTGTCAAGCCGCAATGTTCCCTAATCACACAATTTCTTTCTTTATCCATCAATGTCACTCCACACTGCAGAAATGTACCTACTATGTATATATAAGTTTTATAAAGTGAAAATGGATAAACTTGGCCCAACCAGGAAATGAACCCGCGACGCCTATAAAAGTGCAAATGCTCTTCAAACTGGGCTACTGAAACAAGTTGAAGTTCTTTACTAACACCATTTAATCTGTAAATATTTATGTAGGTAAAAGTTTAGATTAACTCAAAAATTGGTTTGAAGGCGCTGTGTTGTTCTTAATAAATAAGTTTTAATTCAATGTTAAAACCAAATTATAAAGTTTCGAAGTAGAACAAATAAATAAAATACATATACCTACGTAGATATTTCCACTTAAAAACTCATTTCTCAATGAACATTCACACATCTTTTTCTGACGTCTTAGTCGAGGAAAATCCTACTTGGATGCTATGCCGGACTCCTACCGACTAAAAACCACACGTTCCCTAACTACAGCCTATGGCTGGGAGCCCCGGGTAAGCCCTCGGAAGGATACCCCAGGATTTGAAAACACTTCTAAATCCGTATTGTACTCGGATGAGTACAGTTTGTCACACAAAGCGCCACTTACGTACCGCACCTAGTACCTACTAAGTAATACTTATTTAAATAAAAAGTATTGTTTGTTTGTTATCGATAAACTGGGAAACAGGCCTGAGATTAATAATTATTACCCATAAGAGATGTAAAATTGCTGATATGTTGGAAACTAATGAATTAAAAATCTACAAAATCGATTTTAAAAAGCATTTCGCCTTTAGAAAGACAAAATATCACAAGTAACATGGCCAATATGGCCATTATTATCAATTATCATACTACTCCCCATGGAAAGAAATATGGCATATTTCCATACATTTTTGTAAATACGGCCATGGATATTCAATGGGTTGGAGTTCGCAATATTTGACAAGGAAAGTCGCGATCACAGACAATATACAACATCCGGAACATCTAGCAACCCTTGCGTGCTAATGAAAATGAAACAACTTTATTACGCAATCACGACGGGTTCCGCACATGTAGTGGGATTCACGCTGTAATACCTAACTGGGTTTAGAAACGGACTTACAGGACAATACCCTGACCAGCTGAGCGTCTCAAATACACCTAAATGTTATATTTACATTCAACTAGCTGTTCCCCGAGTCGTTATCGCGTAAAATCATTACCCTCCTTTGGCGCAGTCAGTTAAAAAGTAGCCTATGTCCTTCTCTTGGCCTCAAACTATTTCTATACCAAATTTCAGCAAAATTGGTTAAGCGGTAGGTCTATACCTACCGCTTAACCGATTTTGATGAAATTTTTTGAGGCATCGATTGTCAGACGTGTTATGGCTCCTAGGTGAGGCCGTAGTGGTATCCGTAGGTCTGTTGGGAATTCTGAGGTATCCTTCCGAGGGCTTACCCGGGGCTCCCAACCGTAGGCTGTCAGGTGGGATACGTGTGGTTCCATGTAGGATTTTCCTCACGTTAAAAAAAAGAAAAGAAGACGTGTTATGGACCACAGCTTGAACAGTAAATCCATGCGGAAACGTATGTTTTAAACATGTTTGTACTTATACTTAGTGAAGTCTTATTATAATTTTGTTTTCAAGTATCTGTTGCAAACGCAACCGGAAATTAAAATCACTCAATTGCTGAACAAGAATGCTTTGAAAGCACACAACTTGGTACATTTGTGCATCGTGCCGTACACATTCACAATATTTTGTTTGGTAGCTGTGGTTATGGCTCTATGGCTTTCCTTGTAGCTTATACGAAACTTTTAGTAGACATTTCAGCCATACATATCTTGCAGGTGTTTTCAATGGATTTTTTATAATATTTATTTGGTTTTTGTTATTTTGTTGTGCCGGTTATGGTTTTTTTTAAATATTTTTTACCCGCCTTTCATAAGAAAAGCCATGGCGCATCTAGGGATTTAGGGATTGGGGGCCACTCTCACAGTCGGAAAGACTTCTGACAGTGGTCCTCCTGATGTCAGCTTGAAAGCGATTGGCGTTTGGAAATATGCCATATTTTCCTTGAGTTGTAATTTGACTTATATCGAAATAAAAACGGTTTAACTAACAGATTATAATTCGATAAGTCAAAGTACTCGTAGTTTCCATAGATGCGCTTTCGATGTGTTACTTAGAACACGGTTCATAAGATACAGCCCGATGACAGATAGACTGACACGAAGTAATGGGGTCCCGCTTTTACTATTTCGATCCCTAAAAAAGGGAAGGCATAGTGCCACAGGCATTATAGCTAGTTTTAATATAAATCTAGAAGCATACAAGTGGAAAATTATCTTACAGTCGAAATTTTCAGCTCGTTTGGCTGATACAATCAAATTATCTCTCTCTGGCGAATACAATTTAACTAACCGAAGCTTGTTGGGTTTAGTTACATTTATTATGTTGAAAGGAGAAAGCTGTGTTTGACAGGACGGTAATTCTCAACAATATGACTGGAATGAAAATAACGAAAATCTACTGAGAAAATGTCGTTCGTCTCAATTAGAAACGATAAAACATGAGACTTTTTCACCAGTACACTTTCGTCTACGCTGTCTCACACCTATGTATTTAGAATGAGATGACGTTTCATCCAAAAATTTCCTTCTACGCATTCAAGTCGCGTGGTCGTGAATCCACGCCCTGGGTCTTTATAAACAAGTAACAGTTTGTAATTGTGTAGTCGAAACACGTAGCAGCAGAGTAGGCGAAATAGAGAGTTGGAGGAGTCGCAGTTTACCCCAAACTGCATACTATACGCCTATTCTCATTAACCCCAGACGTAAAACGGAGGGTTTTATAAGTTTAACCACAGATATCAGAAAAGAGTTTTCTGTCAGTTTAACCCATAGTGGAACACGACCTGTGAATCTGCTTGGATGTCTGTGGCACGTCCCCCAAGCATACTTACGGATCCCACAAAAATTTGCCATCCGCCAGAATAGAGTGATTTAAAAACTATTTTCTCTGTCAAACTACATAAACTTGGAACACTGTCACACACACAGTGTTCCAAGTTTAAGTGGTTAGGTGCTTTCCTCCATATCCGACTCTCGAATTTCGGCACTTGATGGAACTTGATGTAATACATACATTATTGAAACACACACTTGTACTTACATTCCACAATTTAATTTAGTTTAACACATCCTGACCGGTTTCGCTTTTAAGTATTCTCAAAGTAATGTCCCTTCACAATCCCGACTTTTCAAGAGAAGCATGATGAGGCACATCACTTGGCTGCCAGCCTGAAGCCACTGTCAATAGTTATACCTGTGCACGTGTTTCCCTCCTCTTAGAACCGAGGGCACTTCGAGTAAAGACACAAATCATTGGGCCACCAACGTGAAACCAATGTCAATTGAAAAAAGAGGCACCATCAAATCAACGTGACTTTCTATCAGGCGGGTGGCCTAAATTTGGCAACCCAAGTAAAAACAAACCCTCCTAACCCCACTTCCTCCTTTTAGGGTCTTATTGATGTAGAAACAATGTCTGTACAACGAAATACCGCGAGTCATCGTGGCTAAACTGGCAACACAAACAATGGGTCGAGTTGCTAACAGAATTAGCTTTCATTAAAGAACGTGGACGGACCGAACGGGCTACCCTGTGTTGGCTTGTTAACGATACATATTGTGGCGATACTATGTATTGTGAGACGGCACTATTGTTGAAACTAGCTAGTGTTCTAGTACCTGATTTCTATAGAAAGTTGTTTCCGGAATAAATAGTAGCTTATGTCTTAATCTGATGTTTAAGCTATAGGTAACTATTATACTCGTAATTTCATTAAAATCTGTTTAGTACTACGAATAATGTAGAATACATTATTCTTAGGTTTAGTAGATACTTTTAGTGTTACTTATAGAAAACAAATTTCGATCTACATACCTACCGACCTATAATATACTCAAAAATCCCAACTATTGAATTCAGAATATTATTGTGATATGATACTGATAGGTACAAATACGGCCGACGTAATTATTATAGAAGTTTTACCATTTACCGTGTTACAAAAAAAAAATTAAATATGATAAAAAAAAATCACCGTAGTTGGACGAAATGGCAGCCGAAAGGCAGTCGAGTCGTCACAAGAGTATAACAATACCTTTCCTAAAGCGGAAGGATTACGTAGGTCGTGTTATAGTTATTGATAATTGAAATAAAATGTGACCAATTAGAAATAACTTCCTAATGACAATTGAGTTGAAAATTTATTGGACGACGAATTCGGTCACAACTCGGAATTATAATTACCCAGGGGAATAAAATAAAATGAGACATAAAGTGGCACTCACAAGTGACTAATAGCTCTTCAAGTACTGTACCAGAATACTTATTTATTTATTTATTGGGACAGAAAACAGTTATACATTGTGTCTTACAGTAAGAAACTAAGTATAGAGAATTTGGTAAATGTATAACCCACACTTATGTCCGCAGAATAATGTAGGAGGTAAGAAAGGTTAAATAAGTTGTGCTAATCCTATGCGATCATTTAATTTTGAATTTGAAGGAGTGAAGCTATTGCTTGCTTTTTAAATTGGTTACGTGAAAGAGCGAAAATATCTAACTATATGAACAAAGTGCGTGTTATAATTATCCAAAAGACGGCGCAGAGGGGCGCGTCGCGTACCCCGGCATTGGTCTACACCTCGCAGTGTGAAACAGCCTGGGCACACGCGCCTCTCGCCGGTTAACAGTTCTTGGTACAGTATAGCATATGTTATAACAGATACTGGAACAGTCAAATTTATTGTTACACATTCCATGGAGCATCATAACTTTTAGAAGACTACGTCTAGACTCCAGGCTGAGTAGCTTATTTTCTCTAAGAATCTCTGGGTATGACAGAGTCAATCTTGAGCGGTAGCACCTATAATGCATTGATTTCAAGAATTTTTGAAGTGAAACTTCTTTATCGGCGTTGGAAAAAAATTTGCGTCACGTCACGTCACGTCACGTCACGTCACGTCACGATTTTTGGTTACGCGCCATCTTTGTTCTGTTCCTCACCACGGTGGATTCGAATTAAGAGTACTTTATCCAGGGATAGCATGTCATTTAAGGGTTTTTGGACTTTTTGACTTTTGGGCTTTTGGACTTTTGGACTTTTGGATGGGACATTGGTACTTTGGGTCTTTGGGACTTTGGAACTTTGAGACTTTGGGACTTTTGGGACTTTGGGACTTTGGGACTTTTGGACTTTTGGACTTTTGGACTTTTGGACTTTTGGATGGGACCTTGGTACTTTGGGTCTTTGGGGCTTTGGGACTTTGGGACTTTTGGACTTTTGGACTTTTGGACTTTTGGACTTTTGGACTTTTGGACTTTTGGCCTTTGGGACTTTGGGACTTTTGGACTTTTGGATGGGATCTTGGTACTTTGGGTCTTTGGGACTTTGGAACTTTGGGACTTTGGGACTTTGGGACTTTGGGACTTTTGGACTTTGGGACTTTGGGACTTTGGGACTTTGGGACTTTGGGACTTTGGGACTTTGGGACTTTGGGACTTTGGGACTTTGGGACTTTGGGACTTTGGGACTTTGGGACTTTGGGACTTTGGGACTTTGGGACTTTGGGACTTTGGGACTTTGGGACTTTGGGACTTTGGGACTTTGGGACTTTGGGACTTTGGGACTTTGGGACTTTGGGACTTTTGGACTTTTGGACTTTTGGACTTTTGGACTTTTGGACTTTTGGACTTTTGGACTTTTGGACTTTTGGACTTTTGGACTTTTGGACTTTTGGACTTTTGGACTTTTAGGCTTTTGGACTTTTGGATGGGACCTTGGTACTTTGGGTCTTTGGGACTTTTGGATGGGACCTTGGTACTTTGGGTCTTTGGGACTTTTGGACTTTTGAACTTTGGGACTTCGGGACTTTGGGACTTTGGGACTTTGGGACTTTGGGACTTTGGGACTTTGGGACTTTGGGACTTTGGGACTTTTGGACTTTTGGACTTTTGGACTTTTAGGCTTTTGGACTTTTGGATGGGACCTTGGTACTTTGGGTCTTTGGGACTTTTGGACTTTTGAACTTTGGGACTTCGGGACTTTGGGACTTTGGGACTTTGGGACTTTGGGACTTTGAGACTTTGAGACTTTGGGACTTTGGGACTTTGGGACTTTGGGACTTTGGGACTTTGGGACTTTGGGACTTTGAGACTTTGAGACTTTGGGACTTTGGGACTTTGGAACTTTGGGACTTTGGGACTTTGGGACTTTGGGACTTTGGGACTTTGGGACTTTGGGACTTTGGGACTTTGGGACTTTGGGACTTTGGGACTTTGGGACTTTGGGACTTTGGGACTTTGGGACTTTGGGACTTTGGGACTTTGGGACTTTGGGACTTTGGGACTTTGGGACTTTGGGACTTTGGGACTTTGGGACTTTGGGACTTTGGGACTTTGGGACTTTGGGACTTTGGGACTTTGGGACTTTGGGACTTTGGGACTTTGGGACTTTGGGACTTTGGGACTTTGGGACTTTGGGACTTTGGGACTTTGGGACTTTGGGACTTTGGGACTTTGGGACTTTGGGACTTTGGGACTTTGGGACTTTGGGACTTTGGGACTTTGGGCCTTTTGGCCTTTTGGCCTTTTGGCTTTTTGGCCTTTTGGCCTTTTGGCCTTTTGGCCTTTTGGCCTTTTGGCCTTTTGGCCTTTTGGCCTTTTGGCCGTTTGGCCTTTTGGCCTTTTGGCCTTTTGGCCTTTTGGCCTTTTGGCCTTTTGGCCTTTTGGCCTTTTGGCCTTTTGGCCTTTTGGCCTTTTGGCCTTTTGGCCTTTTGGCCTTTTGGCCTTTTGGCCTTTTGGCCTTTTGGCCTTTTGGCCTTTTGGCCTTTTGGCCTTTTGGCCTTTTGGCCTTTTGGCCTTTGGAACTTTTGGACTTTTAGATGGGACCTTGGTACTTTGGGTCTTTGGGACTTTGGAACTTTGGGACTTTGGGACTTTGGGACTTTTGGACTTTTGGCCTTTGGGACTTTGGGACTTTGGGACTTTGGGACTTTGGGACTTTGGGATTTTGGGACCTTGAGACCTTGGGTCTTTGGGACTTTTGGACTTTTGGCCTTTTGGACTTTGGACTTTGGACTTTGGACTTTTGGACTTTTGGACTTTTGGACTTTTGGACTTTTGGACTTTTGGACTTTTGGACTTTTGGACTTTTGGACTTTTGTACTTTTGTACTTTTTGACTTAATTTAAGGTGAGGTGAAAATTAAATTTATGAAGAAGTTTCACTTCTTACGTGTGTACACTAAGTACACGCAATTTTTTTTTTGTACCGCTTCAAGCCTTATTTTATAAACAATGTAGAAAGGAGACCAAATTGGAACTGCGAATTCTAGCTGAGAGCGTATTAATGCTTGGTATAATAGAAGGTATGTAGACGTTCGTTTGAAATTATTTGAGGCTCGCATAATAAAGCCGTACATTCGGTATGCTTTATTGATAATGTTATCAACATGTTGATCAAAATGCAACTTTGAATCCAATGTGATGCCGAGGTCTCGGACGGAGACAACGGTCTGTAGCGATGTAAGATGTAGACTGTACGCAAATGATATAGATACTAGCTGACCCGCGCAACTTCGTCTGCGTCACATGAGAGTGAGAAAGAGAGAGGTATGGTATTAATATTTCGCGTATTATAATGTTTCTCGTTGCATTTACCCTCGTCGCGCTTATTCCCGTCGCGTCGGAGCTGAACCGCATATCTTCGTTTGCGTCACATGAGAGTGAGAAGGAAAGAGGTGTTAAAGTGATATAATGTTTCCCGTCGCTTTTACTTCCACCCATCCGTTTTTCGGTATGGAACTCATCGTGTGTGAGTCCGACTCGCACTTGGCCGGTTTTTATCGTTCAGTTGACTGGCTGCCACTGCAAATCAAGTTTACTTCCGTAATAAGAGGGTTATTGTAACCTTAAAAGATAGGCATATGCTGTGACGGACTTTTTTTTATAACTTTTTAAGAGGAAGGGTTTTGTAATACACAGTTTTTACGTAACTTTAACTATTTATGCAGCGTCCGCTATGGAAGCTCTCAAAAGAAAGAAATAATCTCCATTCTCGAAACATTATTCATGGCTGCTCCACTCTTATTCGTCTTAGCATGATGTTATATCACCATTAGCCAGCATCAATAAACGGACTATTAAACTGTAAAATATTTTTTGAAATGCGACCAGTAGTTTCTGAGATCCTAGCTCAAACAAACTCTTCAGTTTCATTATATCGTGAGCGAACCTTAAGAGATAGACAAATTAGGTTATTGTGAGCGAACCTTAAAATAAAAGATAGACATAATTATGCTGTCGCAGACTTTTTTTTAGAACTTTTTAAGAGGAACTATTTTGTAATACACAATTTTTACCTAACTGTAACCATTTACTCAGCGTACGCCTTGGAAACTCTCAGACGGTAAAAAATATTCCCCGTTTTCAAAACATTATTGATTGCTGCTCCGCTCCTATTCGTCTTAGCATGATGTTGTATAGCCTATAGCCATCCTCGATAAATGGACTATCAAACTGTAAAAGATTTTTTGAAATCCAACCAGTTGTTCCTGAGATCCTAGCGTTCAAACAAACAAACAAACTCATCAGCTTTATAATATTAGTATGGATAATACCTCTACGTATATGTATGTTGAAGGACAATTAATAATGGAACACGGTTTTCTGACTCTAATACCGAAGAGTAAGATGAGATTCTGTTATTTACGCAGTCATTTACTGTTTATCTAGCTAATGTCAAGCGTTGTTGGTTTTAAATTCAGCTTGTTGCCGGGATTAAAAGTAGCCTATGTCACATTCGCGCTATGTCACGTTGAAGCAATTTGTCACGTTCGCAGAATGTCACGATGTATAAGCTAGGTTCGCAGTGATGTATTTAATAAGCTAGATTGTAGAAGGAAACATATGCAAAATTTATTATTTTATTTTATTTAATCTACACGTTCACCACAGCGATTCCTTAAAAGTGCAATGTTCTCCGCTACACTGAAAAACAAAATAATATCATAGATAAATAATAATAGTTAAATATTAAACGAAAATGTTACTTCTAGACGATGAATCTATAGGTAATAATGTTTTACAGAGGAACGTTTTGTTTGTTGACAATCTTTGAAATTACTAAACCTATTTTAAAAATTCTTTCACCATAAGAAAGCCAACTATCCAAGGGATTGGGTGATTATGTATAGTGGTGAAAAATAAGATTTAGTACTTGCCACAAGTATTAGTGAGGTGAGTACTAGGACAACCATTATTATTTATTGTTCAATATATTATTATTAGATGATGACCAATCAGTGTTACATACTTACCGAAGACTTACAGGACAGACCCATACACTGAAAATAAAAATACATTAAATTAGAACTGGCTTTTAATCTATACTGATACCAGCTGCTGAGAGGGGCAACAGCTGCACTTTCGCGATTGTTGCCCAATATAAGGGGACCGGAGTATGGCCCTATACGGGGCGCCTCTATGGGCGGAAACCCTGACGGCCCGCAATGTGGCTAGACTACATAGCCCGCTGAAGGCAATGGCCGTCAGGGTGATTAGAGGGTACCGCACGATCTCTGTCGAGGCGGCATGTCTCCTAGCCGGGACCCCTCCATGGGACCTGGAAGCGAGAGCCCTTGCGTCGCTTTATCAGTGGCGCAAGGAGGCGCTGGAGCGGGACCACAGTCCTGAGTCTAGAGAAATAGAGGCCCAGCGATCCCTGCTCCACCAGAAGCTCATGGAAACATGGAAGTTACGACTTGAACAACCAAAATGGGGGCTCACCACTATCGAGGCGGTAAAGCCGGTCATGGAGGAGTAGCTGGAGAGACGCCATGGTAGACTCACCTATCGAGAGTCACAGATACTTACCGGACACGGGTGTTTCGGTAAGTATCTGTGGCGCATACATAGGGAGATAACACCCGAGTGTCAGCACTGCGGTGACTGCAGCGAGGACACGGCGCTGCATACTCTGGTGGAGTGCTCAGCATGGGCGCTACAGCGCCGAGACCTCATTGTGGCCCTGGGCTTCGACGTTCTCACACTGGAGACCATGGTGAAAGCTATGGTCTCTAACGGAAGCAAGTGGGATGCCGCTGCATCTTTTTGCGAGCAAGTTATGCTTCAAAAAGAGGTGGCGGGGAGGGACCGTGAGAGGGTTCTCCCTCCCGAGTTCCGCAGTCGGCGGCGAGGTCGTCGCAGGCTGCTATACGCCCAAGACTACCGACCTCCATGACCGGGGGCCTGAGAACGGTGGGCTGGCTGCTCGCCGCTCTTACAGAAGCAGGCCAAGACGATGGCGAATATCTCTTTGCCCCTCATAGTGGTGATAGTGGTGAGACAGTACCCAAATCCCCCCCCATTCCCCTAGTAGCGGGTTAACACCCGAACCAACTACCCAGACGCGGGATAGCACCCGAACCTCATAGGCGAGGTTGAAGTGTTCGCCAAAGTCTGCCGAGAGCCCTGGGACATCCTTCCGAGGGCTTACCCGGGACTCCCGGCCGTAGACAGTTGTAGGGCATCGTGTGATTTTTGTCGGTAGGAGTCCGGCATAGCATCCATGTAGGATTTCCACACGTAAAAAAAAAAATACTAATACCAGCTGACCAGCGCAACTTCGTTTATGTTACAGCACCACTTTTCTATATACTGACTGAAGGCGCCATCTGCCGGGCTGATTTGTTAATCTAAACCATCCAGGGCGCCACCCAGCCGTAAAAGTTTCATTCAAATCTGTCCAGCCGTTTAGGAGGAGTTCAGTGACATACACACGTACATTAGAATTACATAGGTAGATAAAGATTGTAAAGTTTAAGAGTAAATTTGTTTGAACACTAGGATCTTAAGAACTACAGGTTGGATCTCAAAATTTCTTTTACAGTTACCTGTGTAAACAGTCCATTTATTCAGTAAGGTTATAGCCCGTGTGGCGACGGTGTGTTGTGTTGCGACGGGTAAGAGTACAAAATGTCGCCACCCCAATACATCCCGAGGGAGTCGTAAGAGACTAAAACTCAAAATGAAACCCGGTTGTCAGTAACATGACATTGTCAAGCCAAGTTGAGGGCGGCTTGAAAAATTTCAACTGCGGGTCGCGGCGACCTGCGCCTGTCCATTTTAACACGGCAATAGGCTCACCATTACGTGGGACATAAAACTATGTGGGCGTATACTATGCTTCCTACCCCTTCGGGGATAAAGGTGTGACTATGTATGTATGTATGTTATAGGCTATCTTCTTCTTCTTCTTAGAGTGCCTCTCCAACTAGTGAAGGTTGGCGACCAGCATGGTACAGTCCTCTCCCCTTATTTTTTTCAGCAACTTTACCTATCATTATTACAGGCATAATAACATCACGCTATAATAAATAACAGCGGAACAGTAATGCAAAATGTGACGCAAACGAAGTCAGCTATCTTAAATAATGAGGAAGAAAATTTGTCTTTCAAAGGCAGAACAGATTCTAACAGGAGTTGTTTTGATAAACCGACTTAAGCCTTTAAGATTGATATTGTAAATTATTCGCCTAGCTACTTACAGATGCGAGGCAGCCAGCTCCGAAACACTATAAATAACATTGATATTATATCTACTACTTTTTAGTTAATGTCTTAGTTAGAATTACGTTATAATAAACGAGCGTTTCAAAAGATCGTTCCTCTGTCGAACTATAAAAACATGGAACGACCTGCCCGCACACGTGTTTCCCTCATCTTACAATCCCGGGTTCTTCAAGAGGAGCGTGAAGAGGCACATGTTGGGGCTGTCAACTTGAGGACCACTGTCGAAAGTCTTAAGGACTGTGAGACTGGCCCCCAATCGTTAGATGTGCCACGGTTTACCATCAGGCTGGTGGCGACGTCAATTTGGCGAACTAAATAAAAAATACCTTACATTATGAGAAGTGGCATTATGTCAATTTGAATAATTAAATGTTAATTATCACATTGCCCGCTCGTATTGGGTATTATGCATAATGCCCAGGCACCGATTAAGCACTTGGTCCTTAACATACATATACTTAAGCTCCTCACATATTGTATTGAAATTATTGTTATTTCTGTAAGTAAAAGCTGTTCGTATTAAAACCTTACAGAATTCGCGAGAAGTTATTGTACATGATCCCTGTAATATAATTGTCTATGTTGATCATTAAAAAATTAAACTTAAAATCTTTGGGGAGTATCTGCTATACTTCCTAAAGTTATCTATATATATAAAATCAATGCCACTTTTCGTTGTAATTTTATTACTCAAGAACGGGCTCACCTATCCAAACCAAATGTTTAGGCTTTGTTCGGACTATTTAGTAGATGGTTCATGTGAAGTTTGCACGAAATCGGCCGAGGCGGTTCTTCATTTATCACGCAAACGAAGTTGCGCGGGTCAGCTAGTAATTATATAATATATGAACTGCATACGAATATGAAACTAAGGCTTATTCATGTCGAAACTTTGGATGCGACAGCAATGTAAGAAGAACAGGGATAAAAGAGGAAAGTTCTAAAACAATTACTTACATGCGCTTCACATTTGTTCCCTTGACACTAAAAAGAAAGTAAAATAGTAAATACTAACAGTACCTAGTACCAAGACAAGAAACATAAAACGCAGTACTGCTGAGTACTGTTCCTGAGTACTAATAAAGAGTTGTAAATAAGTATGAGAATGAATTGATACACTACATACCCGAGATGTACATTTGTCCCCGAAACACTAGAAACAGAAATATATTAGACCAAAATCGGAGTAAGACTATAAGTATACATATGGTCATGCCTTTATCCCCGAAGGGGTAGACAGTAGACTTATATTATTTGCCCACATTTCAACTTTTTTTTAAGAATTTGTCCAACGTAATAGGTGGTGAGCCATATTGCCCTGTTGAGATGGACAGGCGCAGGTTGTGACTGCCCGCTGTTGAAAATTTTCAATCCGCCTAAAAAGGCCCTCAACATGGCTTAACGACTGCCATTTTACTGGCATCCGGGACCAACTACTTAACGTGCCTCCCGAAGCACGGAAACGCTCAAATAAATGTCACAATGTGGTCACAGGACAGTCACCCATCCAAGGACCGGCCATAGTGAAAGTTGCTTACTGCAGTGATCGTTTACAGAACACTGAGTCCGCGGGGCCACGAGCGCTTCTCGGGAGTAAGACTATAATAGAGAAACGTGTAATGAAGTAGTCTTTTTTTTTTGTTTAACGTGAGGGAAAATCCTCATGGATGTTACTCCTACCGATACCGAGCCGGACTTCTACCGACTAAAAACCCCAACTTTATATGTATGACAATTTTCAAACTCAGTCAAAAAGAACTAACAAATTCAATTTTCTGACACAAATGTAGTGAGTTGATCAAAGCTTTGACTTCAGTGCAACGATCAAATAGCGTTTCAGCTAAGTTTAAATTAAATCACAGACTCCTGAAATGAGATTTTAAAATATATATGTACTTAGAAGTATTGAACTGATCTGGAGTTCTTGACATAATATTATATTGTTCGCTCATTTATACTTTTTTTTTATTTAGCTCGCCAAATTGACGTCGCCACCAGCCTGATGGAAAGCCGTGGCGCATCTAGCGATTGGGGGCCACTTCTGACAGTGGTCCTCAAGTTGGCGGCCCTGCGATGTGCCTCTTCACGCTCCTCTTGAATAACCCGGGATTGTAAGATGAGGGAAACACGTCACAGCCGCGTTTTGTAATAGTGGTACCTACACAGTGCACAATATGCCCGCCAGATGGGCCGACGACCTGAAAAAGGTCGCAAGGACTGACTGGATGCGGAAGGCGTAGGGCTGTGTAGGTATTGTGGCGAAATTTGGGAGAGGCCTATTATCATTATTTCACAAACTTACCTGAGCCAAGCACAGAGTATCAGTGCACTGAAATGTTATACACATAATTATATTTACAGTAGCAGTTAGAATATAATAATTAGTGTGCAATATTTTCGAATTATCAGGTGCAATTAGTTTGTTTCTCAATCAATACATAGATATAATAAAATCGTAACAGGTCGCTGTCTGTACATGAAAGGCTAATAAGAACGTGCCCCCAAGCCAAGGCTTACTTTTTTATTTCGATAGTCTTCGCCGAAGACTATCGGCCTCCATGACCGGGGGTCCGAGGACGGTGAGAGGGTTGCTCACCGTCCTTACAGAAGCAGGCCCATGACGGCAGCGTTACGTGAAGGATTCACGTACGCCCCCCCTTAGAAGCGGGATCACACCCGAAGCCCCCCAAAGAAACGGGATTGCACCCGAACCACCCCCTGGGCGAGGCTGCATTGGCGGCCGTGGGTCTGTTGGGAGTCCTGGGATATCCTTCCGAGGGTTCCACGCAGGTGAAGCCGTGGTCACCTTGTAGTTATTAATATTGATACTCACATCACTGAAGCACTGGTCTGTCAAATCTAGCTGGAAATAATATTTCAAATTTATAAATAACAACTTTGCAATGCATCACATTAAAGTAGAAATCAGCAAAGCGCACAGCAAAGTCAAGTATTTTACTTCTCTCAAAACACCATTAAAATACCTCGGAGGAAACACGTGAGTATGATAACTTAATAAAAAAATCTCCTGTTGTCCTAAAAATGTTGTGCCTGAGATCCCTATTTATAAAAATGGCTCAGTTTTCCTTTAACTGCCGTCGAGTCTTAAAATTACGATTTTTTTTCAAATTTAAAATTGAAATATCTCGAAAAGGGGGGGGTTCCGCAACTTTTCCTTTTTGGAGGGGGGCAGTAGGCACTCCTCCCCTCCCCCCACCCCTTCCCCCCTAAAATCGACGGCAGTTAAAGGAAAGTCGTACCATAAAAATAATGCCCTTGCCTTATGAGTCCCTCTGACTGTCTGCACGAGATAAAGTCAAAAATACCGAATGAATTATAACACAATGTGTACCAATGGATGACGTCATTTATTCGGAAGGTTTATATTTATATCATTTTCCAAGTGGGTCATGTAAATAAAGGCTCGGATATAGTATAGTATGAATCAAAAATATAACACGAAACTAAAAAACTTACCCCAGCTTTGCAACCGTCCCCTAAACACTGGAAATATAGTTTTTATATAGATATTTTTCGAGGAATTATTCGGAGCGCCTAGGTTTCGAATTATTTAGGTGCAATTAGTTTGTTTTATTTTTTATAATTTTTCATTAAGGTTGGAACCAAATAATATTGAGTATTAGTGGGTTTGCGTCTGTCCTCACATCCATGGGAATATCCACGCGTAAAAATAAAAAATTCTATTCGAAAACATAATAATCGGTGGAGTATTTGAAGCATTAGTTTTGTTTTCTTAGTTATAAGTTTGAGTTTCATAGGCTCGAGAATTTTAAAATACCCAATTCGATAATCTTTTCTGGGTTGAAAAAACAATCTTTATTCATTTATTTTCAACAAATATGACACAAGTTTAATTAATAATGTATACCGTCATACCGTTGAAGTTTAATAGCTGAATACATATTTCATTTTTATTAATTATCTTATTTTGTAACTCTCGAGAAAAGCAGTATAAAGTTGCTTATCTGTACTGAGCGTTGATTCTATGTAAGCTTAGAGCATTTACACAACACTGCGTAAGTTACGAACTAAATTTGAAGGGGTCACTGAACTCAGTAGCTTTATATTATAACTATCAAAAGACATCTAAACAGACATTTAGAAACGGCTGCTCAGTCTGTTTCATCTCTATAAAAATAATTCTTTTAGAAAAGCGTCGTTAAGACATTACTTTTTTTACTTAGAAAGCAGACAATTCTTAAGTTAAAAATGTACAATTGTGGGTAAATTTTCTTTATGCTTATAATTAATCACCAGTGCTACTTACTTTTGCGTCACAATTACCCGAAGTAGTCTGAAAAATAAGAATAATTATACTATCTCTACTGAAGGGGCTAGCTGTAGATTTAATATAGCCTAAAAGCTTGCTAGCTAACTAATAAATAAATACTTTGGAATATTTTTATACAACGTCATAAAATAACAGACAAATCAAAATGATCATTAAACGAAGATATTGTTTCCAAGTTCAAATGGAAACCAACTCGGTGCCTCTAGTTTAGTAGGGAGTCAAACCACTAAATAAATTAATTAAAAATTTAATAAATTAATTTGATCAATTTTCAATAAAGGCCACCACAAACGTAGCTATAATATATATTAATATGAAACATAGCAAGGCATATTACGACATATTTTCGATATAAATTTTCGGAGGACCACACACGCAGCTATAATATATATTTCTATGACGTCATCAAAATATGTCGACAGATATAGCTTGGTATATTTTAGCATATTACTATATATTTTCGTATATTACTATATATTTTCGTATATTAATATATATTTTCGTATATTTTGAAGATAAAGGATGTTCCGTTTGTTTACCGAACATTCGGGGAGAGTATCATCATCAGTAGTAGTACTTCCATTGTATGACTAAAGCAAGTAAATGGTAAATAATCAAAATAAAATTTAATTTTGCTTGTAATCTCCTGGAATCTTGAACTGAAAATCTTAAAGGTGAGTTCGAACTAGGCAGCAAAAAGCACTGCTGTCGCTGCAGTGCTGCCGCTTAAGTGCTGCGCGGCAATGCTGCCTGCCGCGTTGATTCTGAGCACAGCAGTGTCGCGCTGCACGTGGTGGCACATACATACATTTAGTCACGCCTTTTTCCCGAAGGTGTAGGCATAGGCATAGTTCACCTGTAAGATTTTGTCCCATGTAATGTGGCGTGAGTTGGGAGAGGCCTACGTCCAGCAGTGCTGCTTGCTGCCGAGTTCAGGCTCATATTTTAATGGAAGAAATAAATGAAATTCGGTATAACAAATGAAGATCGACAAACCAATGAAGATTGTTAAAACAATTGAAGATCGGTGTAAGGTGAAGTCGTAAAGCGTCTAGTCACTGTATACTGTAGTTTGACTCGGCCGGATTTTAGAAATAAATGCCTACAGACGCGCGGTACGTAAGCATGCGATAGGGCTGCCCACCTACAGCATTTTAATAATATGTGCCTACTTTGACTTTCTATTTAGTATTGCGATTGTTAATATGTACATACATACATTCATTTAGTCACGCCTTTATCCCTGAATGTGTAGGCAGAGGCATAGTATACGCCCACATTTTACCTTATAGTTTTACGTACGCGTTATAGATAGTGAGCCTAATGCAGTTGAATTTTGAATCCGCCCACAAGGCCTTTAATTTGTATTAAGGATTGTCGTTTTACTGACAACCGGCTTTCATTTCGAGTAAATATGAACCTTTTGTATTTAAACAAATGAATACTTTGTGAGTAATAATATAATATCCCCGCAACGGCTGGCGGCGCGGGGCGGCGGCGCCGGCGTGGCGGCGCAGCGCCCGTTAACTACTAACGATTGAGTGAGACTGGTATAGAAATTTGAAAACGAGTAAGCGGCGTAGACAATAATAATCGGCTCATCACATGTTTCGTCAGTGATAGAATCACGGAAGTCTAGTCTTTATAATCATTGCGTTAAATTTTTCATTTACAAAATTAAAACTATCTTTCGCTTTGAAAGTACTAGTCAGTCTCTAGTACATTATAGTACTTTTCGTACATTGTCAATTAGTGTTAAATTTTGGAAGTTCAAATTTGTCTCTATGCGTGTAATAAAACTCAAAGGTAACAAAAATGCTGTCAATCACTCATACGGTGCTTAGTGTAGGTACTGTAACATCGGTCATCCACAAAGAAATGAATACTCTTGAAACATACCTAAATCATTGCTCTCAATGAAATAACTACGAACTGACAACGGAACTAAATGTACTACCTATACGTACTAGAGTTCTGAACTAGTTTTTTTATTTTGGATATTGTACTATATTGGATCGCACCGTTCACTGACTGAGCAAGCACAAGTCTAGTTTTAAACACAAACATACCTACTTCATGTAACTAACTAGTTCACTCGTGTCAATCACTTTGTTTAACTTTAGTCAACTAGTAGTATAGTACGAATTAGTACTTAAGTAAAATCAATTTATGGTCTTACCTTTCGGAGTTTCCAGGTAATCTAAAAAACGTTATCTCTGGGTGCGTTATTGACGAATTCATGCAACCAAAACAAGCACAATAGACTCTAGTTGTCATATTTAATAATTTTAGATAAAACACGCGCGGTTACTATTTAAAAAACGACACACCGTCCATTCGTCTACTCGGCACAATCGCGGCTGCGGACGCTGCTTACGTGCTGAAAGGCCTGCCGAAAACGAGAATCGTAGGTATAGCTTGCGCTTTGTCCGTTTGTAGGGAGCTACAATACTGGTTAAAGAACATATTTATACTGTGGTCTAGTTGACTCCTTTCATGACCATGGGGCTGGCCTATTTCTAGTTCAAAGAATTAGCTTGTAATGAAACGTGATTTTTTTGCCTTTTTTGGTACGCAACCCATCGTGCGCGAATCCGACTCGCACTTGGCCGGTTTTTAGGATAGGTGCGCTGGAACTTGAACATCCTGTACATAAAATAAGCATTAAAACCGTGTGCTTGCAAGGACGGACGCAGACCGAGTGTGCACGAGTGAGGGCAAAATATATATTATAGTATAGCTCCCGTGTGTGATAGCTTGCTATAATATAATATATATCTCGATATATTAATATATATTATAGCTACGTATGTGATGGCCTTAATGGTAGTCATTAACTGCGCCTGTCCATTTTAACACGGCAATAGACACCCAACTTACTATGTCGTACGTACACAAAATAATAGTACAATGCTTTTTGTATGCGTCTGCCTGGTCCTTTGGGGATAAAGGGGTGAGCTTTATGGAACACAAATCATTATAAAGTAGATTCAAAATTCAATTTACCAAAATTCTTAAAACGCAAAGTTGTCTAAATAAATTAGCTGAGCTTCAACTCTTTTGTGATGAGGGCACCTACAGACCCCATCACCACCTTCATGGATCCTGACTTCTGGCCGGGAGGGGTGAAGTACCGGAGCTTTAGAGGACGTCTGCCGTCAGTGCGTGTCAGTTAGGTTAAGTTATAGTTATAAGTATAGGTGCGATGGGGCCCTACCACAACAACATCCCCAGGGGTCCAAGCCAGCCTCACCTGCCAGTGGTGCACCTGCCGATTAACGGACGAGGTCGTGGCGTAGAGAAGGAGTACTCGAAATGAAACCCTGTACCAACCCGTTTGGCCAGCGTGGTACAGTAAGGCCAATGAAACACTCCCAAATATGACAAGTCATATAAAGCAACGGCCCCCAGTTCCCGGCACTTTCACTGTCCCCATTAAGGTTGCAGGGTCTGAGTGGATGCGTAAGACGCAGGACTTTCAGCAGTGGACTGCTATAGGCTAATATGATTGATTGATTGATATGTAATGTTTTTTAGTTTTATTAGTTTTAAGGTATGTATGTATGAGCCGTAGAGTAAGTTACTTGTTAAGACACCTGCAATTATATCTAATGTTGCTTGAAAATAAAGAATTATAATTATTAGATACCAGCGGACGTCACGCGGCTTCACCCGCGTAATTCCCGTTTTCGTGGGAATACGGGAATAAATATAGCCTATGTTCACCGCAAAGAGTGTAGCTTCCCAACAGTGAAAGATTTTTTTAAATTGGTCCACTAGTTCCGGAGCCTATTCGATGAAAACAAACAAACGATCAGACTTTTCTCTTTATAATATTAGTATAGAGTATAGATAAACTACTGAGAACACTTTCTATCTATGAAATAACATACTAAAAGATAAAATACATACTCTGATGAACCACAACAACGCAGCAGAACCATAGATTACTTGCAACATTGTGCCACGTGCGCCACACTTATCAGGCGATTGGCCGGTTGATTGTTCCGAGGCGCAATGATACGGTTCAATTCGATATACATGATAATTTATCTTTGATAGTCAGGGAGCTGATGGTGTGTGGTTTACTGTCAAAACGAAATGTTGTTCATCTTACGATGAGAAAACATTTGGACCTCAACAATTCACTTGGCTCTTAGCACTAAGCGAGGCTAATATAGTAAGATTTTAGCCTTATACAATTCTCCCAGTCAACGTATAGGTATTCTACACCGCAGCGGAACGTACAGTCGAATATTAAAAGGGAAAATTGATTTAATTTCCCCAGTATCGCTGAGTACAGGTAAGAACAATTACTGTAATAATTAGAGATGGGCCGAGTGACACTTTTGCCGAGTAACGAGTACCGAGTTTTATTCGGTTCAATTTGCTTCCAACCGAGTACTCGGCCGAATAACTCGGTTCAATCAAATTCCCGTTTTGGGCCTGAAAACAAGTACACACAGGTTCACGCGGCACGAACGGCCAACTCGCGTTGATACACCCCTCACCCCGCCTGCGTCTTTCATCTATCAGTCGCTTGCTAGTTTACAAAGAAATAAGTAATTAGTAAACATTGAACTAATACTACTACGTAGTAATAATTATATATATATATACGTAGTAATAATTACTCAAAGTATGTAAAAAATATTTTTTGATTACTCCTGTTGTATTAATTATCAACCAATCAAGTTACTCAGCTTCTATCAGCCTACTGCTGGACGTAGGCCTCTCCCAGTTCACAACACAGTACACAGTCCTGTGCCTTTCGCATCCAGTCCCGGCCTGCGACCTTCACCAGGTCGTCGATCCACCTGGCTGGTGGACGTCCTATCCTACGTTTATAGATGTGGCCAGCCCATTGCCACTTTAATGTGCTTATTCTGCGAACTATGTCGACCACACCGGTTCTCCGCCGAATAACTTCATTTCGGAGTTTATCCCTCAGCTCAATCGCAGCGATATCGCGCGACTGGCGTTTCCCGCTCGTGCACCGCTGCCCGCCCCGCCGCCGCGCCGTCGCCCCGCTGACATGCAGTTCACTTCTATGGGACTCCATACGTTACACCGCCCCGCTCCCGCCGCCGCCCCGCCCTCCGCTGAGATGCAGTTTTAGGCCTCACAGATACTCCAAGCATGGCTCGTTCCATAGCTCAGTGTGCAATTTTGAGGGCATGGACTAGCCCTATCGTAAGTGTTCACGTCTCGGCACCGTATGTCATAACTGGTAGTACGCACTGATTGTAGACTTTCGTCTTCAGACACTGCGGTATAGGCGAATTGAAAACGCGACGTAGCTTGCTGAAGGCTGCCTAGCCCAAACGGATCCTTCTAGCGATTTCCTTGTCCAGGTGCAATGTTTTAATTATATCCACCTAAATATATTGCTTTACTTAAACCGAGTATACTCGGCATTAAAACCGAGTTATTCGGCCGAGTACGAGTATCAAAAAACCCGCCGAGTGCGCCGAGTACCGAGTATCAACCGAGTACTCGGCCCATCTCTAGTAATAATGTTATTAGAACTAACTAACTCTCAGCTCTATTTCATTACTAAATTGTTCACACCTGTACCTGAGCTATGTAATATAGTAGTTTAGTATAATATAATTCACGCTGAGTTATTTCTAAGTGTATTTATAAGATGACTACTTTCACACTAGACACGTCTTATCCACACTTTATATTCTTAACAGTCATTGCAAAGTTATCTTATCTTAGCATGCTTTCAAGCTAAAATAAACTTATTTTGATGAGCAATTAGTATGGTAACTAAAACTGCAAATGATTTAACTAAATTAATTAGTATGCTAACTAGCGATCTAATTGCGTTCAAAATTATCTCTGATGTTGGGCCAGTATCGTAACAAATGAAATGATTATAAGTGCAATTCTATACATTCGTGCCGTGTGAATTAAATATGTTGCCAGTAGATGGTTTCTCCGTTGCTTTAAGACGTATGAGATGAAAGAATTAGTCAATTGAGAGTAGTGTCTCAATGATCCAGTGGTTAAGGCATCTGATCCGTTAGTAAGAAGACGCAGGTTCGAGTCCTGTCCGAGGACGATAATTTTTCACGTTTAATTTGTAAAATTACTTGAGAATTAATGAATATGTTGCTACCTCCCTGACTATATCGGTATAACATTTCGAGTGATATCATTTGACATCTGTTTCTAGTTACATAACATACATTAACCAACTGCAAAGACAAGAGTTTTATTATAGGATTGAATTAGTTTAATATTTTAGTTGTACCGAAAAACGGGACAAAATCACGTCTATCTACCCCTTTTTTTAACGTGATGGAAAATCCTTTATGGATGCCATGCCGGACTCCTACCGACCAAAAAACCTCACGTAACGCCCAACAGCCCACGGTTGGGAGCCCCGGGTAAGCCCTCGGAAGGATGTCCCAGGACTCCTAACAGATCTCAGGCCCCCGGTCATGGAGGCCGATAGTCCTCGGCGAAGACACGTTAGCGGCGCCCAAGCCGCCGACTGCGGAACTCGGGTGGGAGAGTTCTCTCCCGTTCCCGCCATGCTCAGAATTCTCAGTGGTACATGCTCGTACACATTTTCTTTGAGGATGTAAAGAAATCGAATTAGTATATCAGAGGCTATCTCATTTTCGCGTGCTTAGTTATTAATTTGGAAGCTTCATGCCGTGGCCAATTAATAGTTTTGAGGCTTGGTTTAATTTAATATATTTCATTCAACGAACTTTTTTTAAGTGCTACTTAGCATTTTTATCATACTATACTATACCATACTATACTATCTTCACGCCAAATCCCTTGCGGGGTAGGCAGAAAGAACCGAGCGCCACACGGCACGGTCCATACACACCTCACTCGCCTCTTCAACTTTCATTTTTCTTTTCATGCATGCACGTCGGTCCCTACGGCTCTTGACACCACCCTCCACTAACACATGATTAATTTGGTCGTGGAGTTTCATTTTTATAATAATTAAGAAAAACAACTTTATGGCGTGTTAGAAAGTGGTTCTTTTATATTATATGAGAAATGCGAATTGTGACATTCCGGTTTATCTTAATAATGTATTATGGATTTATGGAATAGAAGAAATCACTTAAAAATACCTAATATTAATAAAAATTAAATTAAAAATTTAAAAAACCCCCGACTTACAAAAAAGGCACAATAAAAAAACCTGTAAAAAGTAAAAAAATAACTATTATATTATGACCTATCTACCCTAAGTATTGAACCTTTATTATTATTATAGGTAGCTATATTATTTACGTATTCATATTTTTAACTAACAGTTGGTCTTGTCGGGGGAACCGCTCTATACCTAAATAGAGACAGACGCACGATTAGGTTATGATTAGGTGAGCGGTCCCCGACGAGACAAACTGTTATTTAACAATATGAATACGTAAATAATATAGCTACCTATAATAATAATAAAGGTTCAATACTTAGGGTAGATAGGTTATAATATAATAGTTATTTTTTTACTTTTTACAGGTTTTTTTATTGTTCTTTTTTTGTAAGTCGGGGGTTTTTTAAATTTTTAATTTAATTTTTATTTCATGCTTTTTATAGGGGGTTTTTTAATATCAACATACGTATAGTCTATCAACAATTATTCAGAACTAATGCGAATTGCGCGGAGTGTGGTTACAGAATTAGAAATACACTCTTCATATCTTTCGAATGGCTAAACCGATTTTCATATTTTTTTTTTCATTCATTGCGGTATCGTGATGTATAAGTTATGACCTTTCATTTGATACCCAACACGGGTATATTTGAACAAATTTAATTTTTCATCCCCACTTTCACCCCTCATATCTTTGAAATGGCTTAACCAATTTTTATAAAACATAGCTAAGAACACTCTCCCCTAACCCATCTTTCAAACAAAAGAAACAGAATCAAAATCGGTTCATCCGTTTGGGAGCTACGATGCCACAGACAGACTTACACACACACACACACACACACACACACACACACACACACACACACACACACACACACACACACGTCAAACTTATAACACCCCGTCCGGGTTTCCGTCGGGGGTTAAAAATACAAATATTCAGACGACTAGGTACAGAAATCACAGACAGAATCAGGGCAGTAATTTTATATTCTGCTTTTGTTTGACTTCTCTTTGAAGGCGCGCCATTTTATCATTTGATATCATAAAGGGACCGTTTCATTTCAAAGGCCTTTTTAATTTCTAACGCATTTATCACAAAAAATATTTTTTATAATTTATTTTACGACTTCAAGCGCCAGGAGAAATGTGTTTGAAGACATAATGCCCTAAAAATTTGTGGAGTGGTTTGGTATTGTTTATTGTCAAACTTTCAATGTTCTTTTTAGGGTTCCGTAGAGTGAAAAAGGAACTATATTACTGAGAATCCGCTGTCCGTTACCAGGCTGTATCTCATGAACCGTAATAGCTCTCTTGTCCCCATAATGACAAATACTAAAAAGAGAATCTTACTATCATGGGGTTCTTCAAGCGGAGCGTAAAGACACATCACAGGGCCACTAACTTGAGGACCACTGTCAGAAGTCTTACGGACAGTAAGAGTGGCCCCCAATCGCTAGATGCGCTATGGCTTTCCATCCGACGTCAATTTAGCGAGCTAAATATAGAAAAAAAAGTATTATTTTGGGGGGCTCTCATACAACAAATCTGTTAATTGAGTCGTTATTTTGATACGAAGTCTCCCGTGTGCGAGTTTGACTGGCACTTGGCTGGTATTATTTGCTTGTATACGAGTTACATCTGTCAAGAATTGAATCAAACAGATGACCCACGAACGTGTGGACGTACCTACGGCCTTGAACCCTCTGATATATATTTTACTGATTTAGTATTTGTTGTTATAGCGGCAACAGAAATAAATCATTTTTGTGAAAATTTCAGCTGTCTAGCTATCACGGTTCCGGAGATACAGACTCGTGACAGACGTGCAGAAAAAAATAATCTGTATGGGGTGTGATGGTACGATTCTATTGTCACAAACAGGGATGACAATCTGCTTGTAATCCTACTAATATTATAAATGTGAAAGTTATGAAGATGTTTGGATGTTTGTTACTCAATCACGCTCTAAAGGCTGAATGGATCTGGCTGAAATTTGGTACAGAAATAGAGTAAAGTCCAGAATAATACATAGGCTACTTTTTATCCCGGAAAAATGATCCCACGGGAAGCGGGAACGGGAACCAAATTTAACGCGGGCGAAGTCGCGCGCATCGGCTAGTGATTTTTATAAAATGGCGTCCCGTTTTTTCCTTCTGGCTACGAAACCCTAAAACCGAGATTAGAACTGCTGCTACTCTTTATTTTTTTCGAACTTATTCCTAGCACAGTACACGGCAATAGGCTCACCACCTATTACGTGGGACAAAAACTATAAGGTGAAATGCGGGCGTATACTATGCATCTGCATACCCCTTCGGGGATAAAGGCCTGACTATATGTATGTATGTATATCGTATCCGTTATATCGAAACCAAAATCCTATTCAAATACAAGACTCAGTAGTTGTTTGAGCTATCCATTCAAAGGTGATCCTAGATACTCATTAGGCTAGTTGCATCGCTCCAGAGGCGCATTGACAGTTTCTATTGAGTTCAGTCTATTGAAAACAGGGTGGGAGAGGGGGATGAATAAAACAATGCTGTACACGTGTAGGGGTCCTCTCACTGGAGGTGACTATAGGGGGTTAGGAAGAGGGTCTTTTATTGTGAATAGGTCTACAACTCGGATAAACTAAATGAAATTCGGATATTAATATATGCAGAAATTAAGACTGGCATGTATAGCTGCTTAGAAACGGACTATGCTCTAGCAATTACGTAATTAGATTCTACTTAGTAAAACAATAGACGCATAGGTGAAGGAATCAGCTAGAGCGTGAATTACTACATACACATGAATGTTAGAAAGAAGTAAGATTGAAAGGATCAGCACAAAATGCATTTTTCTTCTCTGAATTTTTTTAATTTTTCTGGACCCTCATTAAGAAGGTTTGCCCACCGCGGCTTAATGAGTTCGATTCTGTACACGGTTGGTCGGAGTGGAAAGACAGATACCTACATAAATACCTCTACTTTTTATCCTGAACAACACTTGCGAGGCACATGTCCCAACCCTTACACAATTTGAACAAAATAACTCAACCCTGAGGCTACCATTGGAACTTGGAATTATGGGTGCGTCTCAAAACGTATAAACTCATTTGGTCTATTTTCATTTTATTATCGTTCTTAAGATGTAATCAACGTGAGATATACATACGTACTAAACTGTTGATATAATTTCTTTATAGGGTAAACCACCCAATCGTTGGCACTCCTCCAATTATTATTGGCACTTTAGGTAATTTTGCCCATTTCTAACAGAAAAAGAATGCTATTTTACTTTTTAATGCATACCTACAACTACATAATGGGCAACACCGAACTGAAATAAACTAGGTTTCCCTTATTTTTCGAAATATACTCTTAACTAAAGTGCCAATATAATTCATTCTAAAAGTGCCAATAATTGGATAGTTTACCCTATATAATATTTTTTTATTCTAAAACTTTAATGGTATAACATTGTTTCATATTACGTTTATGTAATCTAAAATCATTTGGTTCTCAATCAAACCTACCGTTTAACATTAAAAAACGTCATTATAGTTAACATCCCGACTCAGAGTACCCCGACTCGGATGGGTTAGGTTAAAAGGCTGGAGCGGATCATAAAAGAGCTTAATAATTAAGGCTATTTTAAAACAATTCAGTTGGCGCCGAAGTCGTGGACTGAATTGTTTTAAAATAAACTTAATCTTTAAGCTCTTTTATGATTAAGCAAACAGGGCAGTTTCACACGCTGCTTGATGAGTCTTATGAAGAAATACCTCTCCATTCATACCTACACTTTATGTGACGTAAACGAAGTTGCGGGGTCAGCTAAAATTAAATAAAATTAAAGGTTCCGTTGTTATATGTTGTAAATATTAGAGATTTTGTTGTTATATCATCTATTACTTACCGTGGAATTATTGTCTAAAATAAGTACTTACCTATGTATGTATTTAAAATATATATAAGTATGGTTATGACGGTTATGTCTAGATAGTTTATTTTAGCTTAAATTAGGCTCGATGATGTTGTGTGAGAATGTTCACAAATATTTATTTATTTAGGTATTAAATACTTAATTACTTACTTGATTTCTTTCTCTTGCATCTATGGGTTTAACTTGTGGTCCGCTGTTTATTAAAGGACTTGATAGAGAAAGCTCTTAAAAAATTGTCGGAAACTCTGACCGTAGTGAAAGTGACATTAGGGTTAGACAAAATTAAAGATTGGACTAAATAATATAATATTAATGAATTTATTTGTTTTCCATTATTACAATCTCGCTTAAAACATTAACAAATTATACATTATCATAACATTAATTACGTATTTACATGATATTTGTAACATTCAATGTGATTCGGAAACATTTTAAGTAAAACACAATTTATATGAAATTTTCCATCTTCGAAACTGACTGCCCCCCTCAACGTTGCAACAGTGATCGAATTCCATGTTATTATACATATATAGGTAATACTAGTACCACAGATTATATAACATATTCTACTAGTACCTACCTACTTTTGCGAAGAGCAGACCTCGCTAGCACCCAGGTAAAAAAACATCCTATGAGCAATCATTGCTCTATGTTTCATTCAAAAATCATCCAGATACGTTCATAATTAACGCAACAACAATTCTCCCCCATTCTCCCCTCCCCTCTACCCATATCAAAAAAGCTCTCAACAGTTGTATTTTAAATCAAAAAACACGTGTGCCAAATTTGGTTTAATTCGGTTTAGAAATGTGTCCTCTAGACCAGAACTGACATACATACACACAGACATACGGACGAAAGCAAAATCGTCCATGTTGTCGAAACGGAGATTCTCGCTCGCTTAGCGCGCTTGGCCAATTATTTGCCTACCCCTTTCAAGGACACAAACATGTCGGTCATTTCTGGAATATATGATCTTTAAACATGTAGGTACCTAAGTAAAATAAATTTATTTATGTTTGTTTGACCCGTGTGGCGACGGGGTCTCATGTTGCGACGGGTAAGAGTAAAAAATGTCGCCACCCCAATACATCCCGAGAGTTTCGTAAGAGGCGACTAAGGGAACACTTTCGCAAACAGATTCATTGCGTAGAGAAGGAAATCTCGAAATGAAACCTGGTTGTCAGTAAAATGACAATCGTTAAGAGTCCATATCGACGGTTAAAAGGCGACTTGATTCAAGCGCCATTTTGAGAACTTTACAGGAGAGCATTTTAAAGTTTATTTTTTAGGAAAAAAAATCGCTGTTCCTAAAGTATATAATAAAAATGTACAAATCTCCCCAACTAAAAAGCGGTATATTTTTTGCTAATTTATGATAATATTATAACAGATAAAAGGTGTTTTTAAAGCAAGTAAATTGTAACTTGAGCCATAGTCAAGCGCCAAAAAAGTGCTCAGATTAGCCTCAAACCCGGCTCAAACGACGCGGAAAAATTCCACGATTCCAATGATGTATATAACTCAATATCGCCCAGACTGGCGCTTGAATCAATTCGCCTTTTAACCAACGATATGACGCCAAATAGACTATTACTTTGATCTAGATCTCAGGACTCGTGAGGTCTGCTGAATTAAAATTTGAACACAGACAACTTCAGTTCATGAACTAAAAACGCTCTAGGCTCGAAACACGATTACTGAAAAAATCCTCGATAGATTTTTGTGTTGAAAATACCTCGATTTCTTGAAATTTTAACCTATATCTCGTATGTTATAAGTTGTTTTTATAATATAAAATATTTATAAGAAAGACAATAGTAAAATCTTCATTTGCACTAGAGCATTTTTTTCATATTGGTTATAGTTTTTTTATAATTAATTTATTTCGTTAAAAGCGCACAAAACCAGATCGCATCTCACTCTTTCTTGCACGCTAAACTGTTTATCTTCTATCTTCTTTTAACAATTTGGCGTCTGGTAGGCTCTTAAGTTAAGTTGAAGGCCCTATAGGGTGGTTGGAAAATTTTGGATTACTCTCAACGGGTCACCCTAAAATGGGTCACAGTGTGACTCGTTGCGAAAAAACTCGCAACGAGTAACAGTGTGACCCGTTGTTGACATTTTATTCTCGTCTAGTGCCACTGGGTCTTGTAGTGTGATAATAAATCGTCGCATCGAGTAACAGTGCTACTCGATGCGAGATTTAATTCTCATCTAGTAACACCAGTGTTACTAGTTCGGAAAAACAAATCTCTACGAGTAACGGTGCGACTGGTTGTGGAATTTTTATTCTGTGGGTGGTGGGACCACACGGGACCACCGGTGGGACATAAAACTATAAGGTGAAATGTGGGTGTATACTATGCCTCTGCCTACCCCGTCGGGGATAAAGGCGTGACTATAATGTATTGTTTGTTTGTTTACTATCTCGCGTCTTTGAAGGTTGGTTCAGGTTAAACATATATATATACTGTGGTTCGGGTGTAATCCCGCTTCTTGGATCGTGAGGCGTGCATGAAACTTTTACATCATGCCATAGTACCTATATCACACTGTCCAAAAGTTTGAACTAATAGGTATAAACCTACGCCAAAATTGATGAATTGATGGCTGAGTCACGTTCGTAAATTAACACGTTAACCTACATACACACAATAGTATTGATAACAAAAGTTTAAAGTCTGTAAGTTATTGGACGAAGTAATTTCTGCTCGTCACCCCCTGAAATAGGGTGACCTAATACTTTTTTTGATTTGAGTATAATAATAATTTTTATAGAGGAATGAACAAATTTTGTTGTATTTTTTATGTTTGTGTTTTTGGGGGTTCAAGAATAGTTTTCTATGCTGATGATGATGATGATGTTGATAGTTTTCTATACTAATATTATGAAGAGGAAAGATTTGATTCTTTGTTTGTTTGCATCAAATAGGCTCCGGAACTACTGAACTGATTTGAAGATTTCTTTTACAGTTGGGAAGTGACATAGGGTATATTTTATACCCGTATTCCCACGGGAACAGGAGCTACGCGCTAGTCATTCATAAAAATACTTAGAAATTCTTAGATATTTTGAATTTAAGACGTGTGTACATAACGTCTGTTGGGTCTGGGTCTGTAAATAAAATTATCTATGTAGATACGGACTATTTACTACAAAGGTTATACTCGTACTTAAAATATTTTATTAATTACATTAAGTATATAATTCTGCCATTGTGTAGACTACGGATATGTAATACCACAGATTATAATATATTCTGTAATACTATAATATAATCTCTGCTAGGTATTAAATATAAACTTGTATCAATAGTAGACCTTATTATAGAGGGGAGACTATTCAAAATTATTCTAGCAAATATAAAAATTATGAATGCTATTATTTATTATATTACAATGTATTTTTTTTATCAACGTGAGGGAAAATCCTTCATGGATGCTATGCCAGACTCCTACCGACTAAAAACCTCACGTAACGCATAATAGCCTATGGTTGGGAGTCCCGGGTAAGCCCTTGGAAGGTATCTCAGGACTCCCAACAGACCTACGACTACCTGCGGCCTCGCCTAGGGTTCGAGAATCATTATTCTGATATGATTTTCATTCAAATTAGATAAGTACAGATTTTATCTTGGCTTTAATCATTTTTAGCAGAATAATCACATTTATACAAATACAATTATATTATTGACGATGAATAGATTAAAATTTTACATTAAAATCTTCTCCAAAACCAACAACACTAGATATATTTTTCAGGTTATCAAAAACCTTTTAGATATCATCTGTGTAAAAATAACTTTATTATATACAAATACGGTTTTTTCTTTATTCTTAACCTTCTAAGTAACGTCATCATGATTAAGCTTATGACCATTATAGACGAGTGGGTTGGCCTCGCTACTATGACTGCAGAGCGTAGAGCTTGCACTCTTGCCATTGATCAGTTTCTTGGGCGTTTCCAGATCCCATTTGTCTCCGTTCACTTTCCTGGGCGTTTCCTGGCTCCATGTATCCCTGGTCCGTTTCCTGGGTGACTCGTGCGTCCATTTGTCGCTGCAAAGGCTGGTGGTCTCGGTTCCGTAGTAGCTGCATCTTCGGCTTCGTCTGTCTAGCCTACGATAAGATAGTAGTCAAATGAGAATATCTAACTTAATATTATAAATACGATAGCCTGTGAGTGTGGATGTCTGGATCTGTGGGTGTTAGTTATTCTTTCGCGCTGTAACGGCTAAATGGATGTGGCTGAAATTTGTAACTTACATACACAAATTAGAGATAGTACAGATGAAAAACTTATGTATGTACTGTTTTATTTTTTACAGCCGCGCGCGCGCACACACCCACATACACGCACGCACGCACGTGCGCGCGCGCACACACACACACACACCCACACACACACACACACACACACACACACACACACGCACACGCGCGCGCGCGCACACACACACACATGCTGGGAGGACACACACACACAATGCTTTTCTTTTCGCGGTTTCGAGAATAATGCAACTATTAGTTACCTGTTCCTCCTGTCCAGCACTTCAGAGCGCAGCCGGACAATATGGCCGCCCTCAGACGTGTGGTTGACGGTGGTCTCCCTCACGCTGGACTGTTCGCGGTACCGACCCTTGTTGAGTTCCACCTTACCGCAGCAGAGGGTTTCTGTGAACGCGATCCGGTATCTGTGGAAAGGATTGTTTAATAAGCCTTGATATTGCTTGGACCTGATAATAATTTCAGCCAAGAAAATGCTCGCTACATGAGTAGGAAGAATGTTTCAAAAAATTTAGGTAGTTTGTCATTAAAATTTGACTGCTCACCATCCTATTGGATCAATTAATATAGTTTAGTTCGACCGTGTCCTTTGAAATGACTTCGGTTAATGTAAGGGAACATCACTCAAAACTACTCGTTCCAAACAAGTCAAGTTCATTTTTTCCTCTATGAAGCCAACCTAGGTATGAATATAATTTTGGTACAGTATTTGTCATTTGTGAGCAAATCTTTAAAAATCTATCTCTTCAAAAAACCTTCTATCTCACCTATGACTCATAACATTATACAGTATTGGATTGACAGTAGCTGAGATGTAGTAGAAGGCGCCAGCGACGTAGAACAGGTACTCGTTGATGTCGTGGTAGTGGGGGGACGAGGTTCCGTAGATGAAGAACAGCCGTTGGAAGTGGAAGGGGGCCCAGCACACGAAGAACGCCACCACTACTGCAGCTGTGGACAACAAATAACTGTTTAGAAGTGTTATTAGAGATAGCGACATATAGGCTTTTTTTAACGTGAGGAAAATCCTACAGGGATGCTATGCCGGACTCCTACCGACTAAAAACCACACGTATCCCACCAAACAGACTACGGCTGGGAGCCCCGGGTAAGTCCTCAGAAGGATGTCCCCAGGACTCCCAACAGACATACGGTCAACGGCGACACCTGGTTTCAGGTGCTTCGTTTCAACTTCAAACTTGATTCAATTGCTTCTACAAAATTTGCTACTACAAACATAACTGAAAATGTATGCCATTTTCTTTCAATTAAATCCGATGACGTTGATTAGTTATTAAATATGTAAGTATGTTATGTGGAAGCAAAAAACATAACCACACACACAGAAAAGAACATTTGAGAGACAGACACAGTTTACTCAATAGGTTAAGTGCTCGTTAATTTGGAAATCAATATTGAGACAAAAGCCCTATAAAATTTTATCCATACTGCTCGTTCGCTCTAACTTTGCCGCTCGGCTCTATATTAAAGTCGAATTTTTAGTTAGACGAAGTAAATTGACAGCGACTAATGTCACTTCTTCATACAATGTTGCTTATTTTCTATGACGAAGTGACATTAGCTACTGTCAATTTACTTCGTATAATTAAAAATTTGGGTATACGCCTCTACGCCAGCGGCAAAGTTAGAGCGAACGGGTAGTACAAAGCTTTTTTTTAAATATTAAGCTCGTCAAATTGACGTCGGCGTCGCCAGCCTGATGGAACGCATATTGCACTTTCACAGTCCGTAAGACTTATGACAGCGGTCCTCAAGTGGCGGCCCTGTGATGTGCCTCTTCATACTCCGCTTCAAGAACCCGGGATTGCAAGATGAAGGAAACACGTGTGCGGGTAGGTCGTGTCAGGATTTTATAGTTCGATAGAGAAACGATCTTTTGAATCGCTCAGTTCTGGCGAATATATAATAAACATCAAAAGAAGAAGATATATTAAATATCTGCCATCTGTCGGAATTTACTTCTTAAAATACGAGTTGATTTATACGCTCAGATAAATACGAAAGGAATAAATTCAATAAGTAATCTCGTAAAAGGATAATATTAAGTAAATAAAATGGCTGACAATCTGTAACGGGTATTGTGGTGTGAATACGAGTACTCGTATGTGTGGCATTATCCGGATTAAACAGACCGATCCTTATAAGAAGATTGCAGCTCTGTATTCCGTGCTTCCGAAGGCACGTTAAGCCAGTCCTGGTTTTCAGTATTATAGCAGTTATGCCAAGTTAAAGACTAGGCGCGGCTTGCAGAATTTTAACAGCCGGTTGTCAAAACCGGCCAAGTGCGTGTCGGAGTCGCGCACAGAGAGTTTTGTACCAAATAACTGAAAATATCACGCTTGTTGTTTGGGAGCCTCCCTTAATCCCCTCTTTTTTGGTTTTAGTATTTGTTGCTATAGCAGTAACAAAAATACACCGTCTGTGAAAATTTCAGCTCTCTAGCTATCACGGTATCTGAGATACAACCTCATGACGGACAGCGAAGTCTCATGAATAGGTTCCCGTTTTTTACCTTTTGGGTACGGAACCCTAAAAAGGGTTAATGTGCGTATGGGTATACTATGCCTCTGTCTCCCCTCTCGGTCAACATATGTGTGATCAATGTACGTAAGTAGCTACGTATCAAGATGAAATAAATATGGTTGGCGCCGCGTGTTCAAAATTGAGATGGATCACCGTTATTGGCGTATCCATTTACGAAATGGCACAATAAGTTGTTTGCTGCCGGCTGTCAGTAACTAACACTTATATTTGTTCTTTAACAAGTTAAGGAGGCTATAGGCCCGGTATTCATCCAAGCCGAGGAGGGAGGAGATGTGTTTTGATAGCCAATCAGATTTCGATATTTCAACATCTCGGATTTGAAATGTACCGTGCTCTTATACCTCTGGCTACCTCCGGCTAGGTACCTCTTAAATAATATTATGTAGGTTCAAAGATGTCGATAAAGAAATCTAAGAAAATTTTGATAGACCACACTGCATAGTAGTAATGTTGGAAAGAAAAATTTCAAAATTACCGGATCATGGCTCATCACACCATCAGGACTGTCGCGAAGCATAATAATTTTCTCAGTAATCTTAAGTTAATCAATCTTATTCCCAGTACGTTTAGAGTTTAGACTATTGAGCTATTGACCCTCCCATGAATGAAAGTTGCTTGAAACTATTTTCGAGAGATCATTTTGGACAGTGGTTCAAACTATAGTTTATCAAAATAGATTCAACCGCGTCAATCAAGAATAAATCCTTACACCCCCAGAAAACCCTCGAGCGTGATTAAACCTCTCAGTTACTAAGCAAACTTTTACTCCATTTTGGCGACAAAACGAACGTGAAAGGGTCGTTTGTTTGTTTATCCTCACGCAGGCGATGTCAGCTACGTGACTCACTGAAGGTTCACCGCGGCTCGGTAAACATGATACATGTTGGAGTGAGTGGTTCCGTATATCAGCGTAGATATAGTGCATATCAATGAGATACTGCTGTAGCATTAGAATTAGAATAAAGATTAGAGTTTCTTGCCGGTTCTTCTCGGGTGGGCTGCGTTGTTAACTAGTGGCTACTTTGGTTTATATTCGAGACGTTGTACAAGTGCATCTGTACACTCCGGCCGTTTTATATATGCCTAAGTGAAATAAATATATTTTTGTTTGTTTGGTAGTGACAGCCTTGAAAACCTCAACCTTTTAATTCAACCTAATTACTACCTATCCTTTTCTTCTGAACAACGCGTGCGGGACAGAGGTGCCACTCTCACTCACAGTGGAGAGAATCTTCCCCAGAACTGAGCAATTATAAAAGATTATTTCTCTGTCGAAGTCTAAAATCCTGAAATGACCTCCTCTGAAAACACCGGGTTCTTCAAGCGGAGCGTGAAGAAGCACATCATTGAGAACCACTGTTAGTAGTCTTGTAGACTGTGAGAGTGGCGTTTTAAAATCCTCATGGATGTTATGCCGGACTCCTACCGACTAAAAAACCTCACGTGTCCTGCTAACAGCCTACGGTTGGGAGCCCCGGGTAAGCCCGATATCGGAAGGATACCCCAGGACGTGAGAGTGGCCCTCAATCACTTTTGGCGAGCTATCAAAAATTTTATTTTAGAAAAATTAAAATTTTGTAGAAGTTAGCAACATTCAGAATGCAAAATGCAAAATTCAGAACAAGCAAGTACCTACCCAACCCAAGCTTGGAGATATTTTTCACCGCGCTTACTCCAGAGAATCTAATTATCATTTGTAATGGAAATAGAAAATTGCATTATTTCCGCTACTCTGTAGTTCAAATTCATTCCTATCTACCAATTCGCCTGACGTTATGGCATGGCCTGTGAAAATAGATTTAATTTCAAAAGACAGGAAGCGCTTGTGGTTGAAACACACAAAGGTACTTTATTTCTTTGGGATAAAGACTCTTTTTGTTTACGTTTAAACAACTTTCACAGAGACGAAGAGATCAAGCTGTATTTTTTACTCGAGTAGAAATTACTCCAAAATTTTAGTCGAAAAATGAAAAAGATAATTTTTCGACTAGGTAGAATTTACTTAACTTTAGTATACTCTCAAGCTGAAAAAGCCCAAGAATAAGAAGAAGAAGAAAAAGAGGTGTATTTTAAACCAACGATATTACGACGGTAAAAACGGCTTCCATTTTTAAGAAAATGAGTAAACGTAAAAAAATGACGTAATCTTTTTAGTTTTAAATCGCTAAAAGATAATATTATGCCAAGGTAAGAAACAGTTTAATCATTATTAGAAGTTATTGCTACAAAATTTAAAATAAAACTGTTAATAACTTGAGTAATTCCGAATTCTGTCATGAAATCATATAAAGTTACACCAAACGTGTTGTCCTCGACAGATTTACAGAGCCTTCGTGACAGGACAAAGCTTTGTGAAAAACCGCTCTAAGCCGTTCTAGAGAGGATCATGACAAAGTAGAATTATTGCCGCGTTTGTTGAAGCCACTCGAGTAAGAATAAAATCTTGTTAAAACTGAAGCAGATTCGAATTACTGAAAATAAGTCTGAAATCTCTAAAATTTTATTTTTATAAAATTGTTAAAATACCCGTGACGGTGCATTCAAGATAAATTTTTAAAAGGACCTGAAATCGACTGTTGGCAGTCCTGGGACATCCTTCCGAGGGCTTACCCGGGGCTCCCAACAATAGGCCGTTGGGCGTAACGTGAGGTTTTGTAGTCGGTAGGAGTCCGGCATAACATCCATGAGGATCCCTTACGTTAAACAAAAAAAAGGCCTGAAATCGACTAATTTAGGTTCTCTGAGTTCAAATCTATGATTTTTTCTTTCTATCTGTTTGTTTGTTTGTTTATTTGTTCGGGGTTGGAGCAAAGTCCAATGGCCTAATCAAAATTTTATTGTTATGATTTTGTAGGTATATATTAAATTTAGACAACGCTTTTTGTTTCATCAAAATCGGACCAGCGAAAGTGATAGTACAGCTTGAACTATGTTTCCCTAGACGCCCTATGCGTTTCAGAGGTCAAAGTCGATTGGTTAAAATCACCTGGCAAACGAAGTCTTTGTGGTTCAGTTCAATCTTCTCAAATATATTGTCATGATTAAACAAATTTGCAAATTTAATGTCTCTCTGTCTCGAGCAGGATTCGAACCTGCGTCTTCAGCCAATCCAGTGCAGACGCCCTATCCTCTGGACCACCGAGACACTGCTCCCAACCGAATAATTCAGGTCATGCACGAACATCACGCATTTCCAAAACAGCAGATCTTTTATACATTTAAAAAAAGAATTTCTACGAAATTATCTATGGTAGCATGACTAATTGACTAGCATGTATGAAAAGTAAGGCAATTGCCTGACTTTTTTGTTGCCATTTTTCAGTGTTGGTAACGTATGTATAGTTTTTATATATCATTGGTGGCAACGGCTTGTCTGTAAGTTCCCGCCAACTCGTAAAAGCGTTTAAAGCACTTTTTGAATGTACCAGCACAGATAAAATATTAGGTACCTATCAATAACCAAACATCCCAGTTATTTAATTTTATTTTACATTTTTTGGGGATCTTACGGCACGGCTATAATACAAATGATTTTGCAAGTACAATACAAAATGCCAACTACAAGCTTCCACAGATAGTATCTCTATTATTTCATTAATCTTATTGTAACCATTGTAATATTTCAATCGTGAGGATGGGTTTCAGTTGCCGAGCGTCTGGCATCCAGTGGTCCGTTTGTGTATAAATAACCAAAAACAGTTCCAAACAAAACCACGAGTAGATACTGTGAGCATTGTGTGTCGTGAACGTAATCGAGTTAGTGAAATCGAAAGTGAGACCAGTGGTAGTGGTGTTACGCGTAATAAACGACTGCGAAGGAGGGTAGATCGATATATGTGCTGAGACTTTCGCTTTCAACCGCCAGTACTTCAGTTCCTCCGTGATCATGGTGCTTGTAACAGCGCCGAAATATCGGAAACTCACAACAATACATGGTAAATATCCCGCAAACTTTAATACTAATACCATTGTAACAGTCAGAATTCAAAGACTAGCTAAACTCCTAATTTCAGGTCCGATAAGCGACCTATCGTCTTTGGACAAATAATTTTTATTTTGTGCTCTGGAACTACTAAAGGCCGGTTTCTAGGCCCTGTTGTTGACAGGAGCTATTTAGATAAGTAATTACTCAAAGGCAGACAGATTACAGAAACAGGTCTAGATTAAACCCATTCAATGTACCTACTAATTAATGAAATGGCGTCTTTTGAAATAATTATTCTTAACAGCAATAACACAAAAGTTTCGTTAAAACAAACATCTATGTCATCGGAAAGCGTAGAAAATATAACTAAGAACTATCTAGACACAAATTACTCCAAAAACTAATTTGAACTCAATATAGACTAGAATATTTTCGGACCGAAATATTTTGGCAGACGTTAGCGGTAGTTTTGTGATTAACAGAATGAGTTGGACATTTCGTAAACAATTATTTTAGGAATTTCCAATTTCCCACAATATAGAAAGAAAGTTGGGATCAGATAGCGTTGTGTGAGATGTCCGTGAATATTTATTATAAAAAAAAAAATAAAAAAAAAAGAAGAAAGAATTCTTTTTTTATTTTCTCAAACAGTCAGTACACCGATGATGACACAAACATACCGACTTAAAAATATTTAAAAGAAAAATAAGACACAAAACGATAATAAAAATAGAGAAAAATAAATACTAAATCAATAAAAAATTTACATCAATGCACATCCCATCCGGGCAAAATAAATGCCTCCTTTCAGCATTATGTCACCTGGTGAATGTGAGCGATTGAGCATACACTTCATTCACGCGGCGACGCTGGTTTTCAAAGAAGGTCCTTGCGAGAAGGACTGCGGCCCGGTCTTAATAAAAAGAACAAAAATAATTACTTTTATAGGTACCTATTACATAAAATTAACCCATTAAAATGAGATAGCTTTCCCATACACACACATCATAGGTCAACATTTTTGTTAAACCATTCCCTTCCCCATTTTAGTTAATAGATACTGAAAAAAAAATCCCAAACCAGCTATACTTAAAACAATTTTGCGTGTTTTTTCTTTATGGATAAGGTCTAACTGACTCATTCTTGGAAATCCCGAATTCGTTCTTGGACATCATTACAAAGGCTTACGAGAGACTCCAGGTCCTGACCGTAAGCTGATAGGGCAACGTGTAGTTTTAGTTGGTAAGTACGTAAACCGTTCAGCCGTTAGTGCGAGATTGAGTAACAGACATGCACACATCCGTACTTGCAAATTTTCACACTAATAACATTAGTAGACTAATGGTCTAAGATCCCTTTAAGAACGACCTTCACCGAGCTGGTTATTGGATGAAAAGTGTTTTATATTCAACTAAATATGTCAAAAATTAAAATGCAGTAGGGTTGCCTAAAAAATTCAGTCCAGAATATTATAAATTAAGAATCAAAAATTTTTTTTTTTTTTTACTATTTAGGTACTGGTTTGCTTATTAGATACATTCCATACCAATTGGAAGTTTAACTCCCATAGAATATACAAATTTTACTTAATTCATTAACCTGGGCGTTGCATTACTAGTATCGATTTACCTGTTTATATCTGCGTTACAAAAGTCGTGACGAGAAAAAAATTGACAACCTAACATTTGCATATTCTATGGGCGTTATACTTTCAATTGGTATGGAATGTATCTATTAAGCAAACCAGATAATAGTTTTTTTTTAAATTCTTAATTTATCATATTCTGGACTGAAAATTTTTAGGCAACCCTATTGCAAATTAATTAGTGACATATTTAGTTTAATATAAAACACTTTTCATCCAATAACCAGCTCGGTGAAGGTCGTCCCTAAAGGGATCCTAGGATATAAGTAATATACACTTTGACATCAAAAGTCAACTAAACCACAACATACAAGTATCTTCACTGCTAATAGAGAATCTACTCAATGAGTTAGTCCGTCCTGGGGCCAGCCACGAACTACGTAGTTCTCATTAGATGCATCTAAGTTCCGATTAAACTTTAATTGCACTTAGAAACAAACATGCTGCAAGATTTCCTTGAATTCTAGAGAGTATCAGAAACTTGTACACTCTCATGACAGCGATTACTAGCGAAACGTGTGGACTTTCAACGGCTTTTTTTTTTTTTTTTTACGTGAGGGAAAATCCTCATGGATGTTGACTCCTACCGACTAAAAAACCTCACGCAACGCCCGACAGCCTATGGTTGCGAGCCCCGGGTAAGCCCTCGGAAGGATGTCCCAGGACAAAGGATGTCCCAGGACGACTTTCAACGGCTGCATACATGCACACATACATAATGGTGAAAATAAAATTAAAATATCTTTATTCATATAGGTCACAGAGTAACACTTATGAACTTCAAGATTTTAGATTGTATCATAGATTTAGAATTTTTCGCTACTCTCAATCTATACATAATACTCTCATTTACCAGTACACATAGCTCGAGAGGAAAAGAGATAGCAACTTGTGTACTCTTAATTTATCACCCTAGCACCCGTGGTGATAATATGTCATTCATATTTTACAATATTCTGTAGTGATCTTACGAATAAAATGGAAAATTTAATATTTTCTACGATGGTGTCGAGTTCAGTGTGTGAATTTGATATTAAATAACATATATAGATATTCATATATAGATATTCATATATTCATTTTCACACATAGACATTTCTTTTTTGGTTTCGTTTTCTATCTGACACTGTTTATCTTGTACATTCTAAATCTATGGATTGTATATTTGCTGCAAGATTTGCAAGGTAGAGCCTGTGAGAAAGAGTCTGGCAAGAAAATTCACAGCCACTCTTTTCAAATAGTCCACAATTACACATAAAATATAAGCTGCATTGTTTTTATAATACAAAAGTACACGCATTTTATCGCGAAAGAGCTAGTACCTATACGTCCCCATTTTAGCTAATAGTTTTTTGTCCCACGTATAAAATGCTGAGTCTATTTAACGGTTACAGAACTTATTTCTAACTTGTACGTTTTTATGAAAATTTACGTAGGTACGCGATCTGTTTTACTAGATCGAAATCTTACACAGATAAAACCACCTTTAAAAAACAACCAGCCTCTATTACCATAAATAAGTACCAACAATTGCGTACGTTCACATAAATGGATGGGAATTCGCGCTATACCTGGGTACCATAGGCTATACTTTATTCCTGTATTCCCACGGGAACGGGCAATACGCGGGTTACGTTCGCTAGTAGTCTATATAACGTCATACGAACTCTTAAGATCTTTCCGTTAAGGCCGTTAGTAGGGCTAACGACTTTGGCTATACAAAACACGCGTCCTTCAAGCTACAAAATGTGTTTATAGCTTATTGTAGCTGTAATTTCAAAATTGAAGTAAACCAAATTATAGGTGTACGTTTGCTTCATTAGTAGGTATTGGCATATTTTTTGCTTACGCGTCGATAAAAATTGAAGCCATAAAATGCATTCATCTAAAAATTTGGGGCTGATTCTATGATCGTTTTACACATTATGTGGGTATAATTACTATACAAACAAAAACAAAAGCTTATTTTGACATACATCTCGAAGATTATAAATTTATATTTTGCTATAATTTTTCGTCTACTTATGAAGAAAAAACGGGTGGGGCTGTGTCGGGGCACACGGCCGTTGGTTTTAACGTGAATACGACGTATTCGAATGGTTCGTTACGAGACGTCGTAACGAACCATTCCAGCCGTACCAGCTGCAGATGTACTGGCACCGTCGCTGATCCGCTCGGCCGCATTCATTACTTTACGTTGCCGGCACTGCTTGACTCGATCATATGGTGTTTTATTGGTACCATTCGATTGCTGTTGAGATGCCCTTTCTAACCGCATACGATCTCTGTATTTCGATTTGGCTTTTCGATGCGTATAGACCGACATTATATATTTTTTGATATTATTTTTTTATTTAAACACCTTATTTTATTAACACAGTTACAATTTTACACTAATGTTATATATATAATCGATAGATTTTGACAAGAGCTGACGATTGAAACTTGAATGAACGTCGTAGCTTCACCGAGTCGAAAGTTATACTAAATAGAAATCTCGAGACGCAGCAAAATGACCTTCAAAATGGCGGGGCTGCCCCCTCCCCCGCGCGCGATTTGTTACAGTCCTTACTTAGCGCAATAAATTCTTTGATTCTTTAGCTATCCAGTGGTGTAACTGAAATTTGGATGGAGATGATAGATATGTAGCTACAACGGGAACACCCAAAAATTCCGAAATATGTTTTTCCGAATTTCAATATTCCGATGTTCAAAATTCCGAAGATTATAATTCCTAAGAAACAAAGCTCCGAATATTCAAAAGGACGATATTCATTTATCCGAAAGTCATAAGTACGAATTTTTATTTTTCCTATTTTCATTAGTACGAATAATCAAAAGACAGGACTGTTATTTTTCTGAAAAACATTATTACGAATTTCAAATATCCGAAAATTCACTGTTAAATAAAGTACGGTCTAGTCTAACTATATTATTTTCATTTCCGAGTCGAGGTGTTAACCATAATAAGTAAATGGTTAACACCCCAACTCAGAGTACCCCGACTCGGATAGGTTAGGTTAGAAGGCTAGTTAGTTAGCGAAGCGGAGCGGAGCTCCCGCCTTAGCCTTCGTGGTTATTTTTTTTTGTCTTGTCGTTTGCCTTCCACTCACTTGGAAATAATATTTTCGGTAGTTAGACTTGACTATACTTTATTAAAAAACGGGTGGAATCGGGAACATAAATAATCGTCTTTAATGATAAGTTTTCGGGTTAAAACAGGAACGGGTGGAAACGACATTAACCCTTCGTATTTATGATATTTCGGATTTTTGATAATCGGAGTTCGTATTTATAATACGGCGGATTTTTAATGATTCGGAATTCAACGGTTCGGTTTCTTGAAATTCGGCATTCTGACAGTCGGAATTGTTAACATTCGGAATTTTAAAATTATGACTTTTAATAAAAAGGATTTATGAAACATCGGATTTTTGACTTTCGGGATTTCGAATCATTCGGACTTATGAAATTCGGAATTATGAAATTCGTGATTGTGACTTTCGGAATTAAGTTTTTCGTACGTACAACACTAAACTGTATCCCCCGATTTTGTTATCATTCGTTTTTTTTGGATTGCATCTCTATGGAAGTAATTTTAAAGACGTATCCACGTCAAAAAGAAAACGCTTTTATTTGCACCTTTTTTCCGTCATTTTCTATACCAGTCTCCTTGGACCTTGTATATTCGTGCGTGATCTAATCATCTTCCCACATGCGTGGTCATGCCACAATCTGCACTATGTAAATTCAGCGAACGTCTACAGACCGAATTGTAAATCCGTAGGACAGTCGGATTTGAATTTCTATTTTATTTGATGACCAAGGGTATTGGGTGAGGATTTATTTGGTTTGGCATCTTACTTTATTGTGTTGTTCGCATTTTGTAAGTTAACTTTCTTGTGGAGTCTGCGACTATTCCCAACCAGACGAGAACAATTTAGTTTGTTATGATAATATTTTTACGCAAAGAGCACCAAGTTAAGTTACACGGTAAGAATGTCTAGAATTGCACCATTGCACAAATACTTAGGTCCTATTCGAGTTATGATAACACCTGCTCTAATATTCCTACTAATGTTATAAATGCGAAAGTAACTCTGTGTGTCTGCCTGTTAAGCTTTCACGCCTAAACCGCTGAAGCGACTTAGATGAAAATTCGTATAGAGATGGTTTGAGTCCCTGGTAAGGTCATAGGCTACTTTTTAACCCACTACGCAAAAAGAGGGAAATTATTTTACGCGATAACGGCTTCTACGTGGACGAAGCCGCAGGTGCTCCCTGCGGCTTCGTCCACGTTAGAAATAATTTTGCCATGCTAGTTAGAAATAATTTTGAAAACTAAATTAGTATGCTGGCAATAGTGAAATATTAATGTGTAAAAATGTATATAATACGGCAATATGCCCACCAACCTTAGACCATATACTACCCAAAGATATCAGAAATGAAACAAAATATTATAAATTTATTAATAAATTAAAAGAATTTCTGATAGAAAAATGCTATTATAATGTAAATGATTACATAAATGACAAATCTTGAGCAAAATGTACCAAATCGTTGATGACTTAATGGACATGGATAATTTTATGACACAAAAGATATGAACTAATTGACACAAATATAATATTATTTAAGTGACATTATTCGGATCGATCGAACGACAGTAATGTAATGTATTATTTTAGTATTTATTGACATAGAATAAGACATACTTAATATTTATTTATATATAGATATGTATATACATATATATATGTATATATAGTTATATTGACAAATTTAATGACATATTTAATGATAATTCAATAGTGCATGTGTGGCTTAAATGAAATTAGAATTATAATGCTTAATGATATATATTTAATGTGATATTTTTGAAAAATTTTGTAATGATAATGATGTTGATGACATGACATTACCTACTGCTTAATTAATGAATTACAATTTTTTATTTGACAAACATAAAGATGCTCATGGTAATTAAAAGATAGCCAACAAAAGTCTGGGTATTACCGACCGAAGCGCAGTTTTGATTTTGAAAAAGTGCACAGTCTCCCTCTCTTTCATTTATATTGTTTGCTGTGCCCGACAGGGTCCACAATGATCTTACTATTTGTACCTACCACCTAAGTTATTTACATTGTGGGATGCAATAAAGAATTGAGAATTGAGAATATATCACTTAGACTTAGACCATATATCACGGTTAGATGATCTAAGCCACCAACTACTACGTGGGACATAAAACTATAAGGTGAAATGTGGGCGCATATTATGCCACTGCCTACCCCTTCGGGGACAATAGAGTGACTAGTGGCTATATGTACGTATGTAAAAAATTACGGCTGGTGCTGATAGCATCTAAATCATATCTTTAAATGTTTGCAAAAATATAAAGTACAAACTACAAACACAAAATGTGAAAAATAAACGTAAAATAAAAATTGTAAATAGGTAAGTACGTGCAGTTTTCCAATACTAACATAATACATTATGTCAAGAAATTTTCTACATCAGAAAAATCTAAATAGTAACGCTAAAATTATGCAAATAGATCCGATTTGCGAGACCCTCTCTGGAATACGTGATGCGTACAAACAGCCCCTCGTGTTTCTGTGATACATTATTTTCACATTGCCAGACTACATACGTCGCCTAGAGCCCTACTACCTAGATGCTCTTTCTCGGAACACTTTTATAAGATTGCATTTATATCGTCTCATTACCTACACTTTTATAGACTGAATTCGAAGCACTGTGTCGAAGCTCTTTAACTTGGCAAGATGATAAAACACTTTGTCTCTGCACTTTGTTCTTTATTGTCAAACTCACTGAAGCGCTCGTGGCCCCGCGGACTCAGTGTTCTGTAAACGATCACTGCGGTAAGCAACTTTCACTATGGCCGGTCCATGGATGGGTGACCATCCATGTGATCACTTTGTGACATTTATTTGAGCGTTTCCGTGCTTCGGAAGGCACGTTAAGCCGTTGGTCCCGACTGCCACTAAAATGGCAGTCGTTAAGCTAAGTTGAAGGCTTTATTTCAACAGCAGGCAGTCACAACCTGCGCCTGTCCATTTTAAACACGGCAATACGGCTCACCACCTATTAATCGGGTAGCACCTCAGATCCGTCCAATTTTCGTCCTATTTCTGTACTACCCACGTTTAGTAAAATCTTTGAAAAGGTTATGCTTAATCAAATGCAAAATCATTTTAATACAAATAAACTATTCCATACTAAACAATTCGGTTTCACGCGCGGTCGGTCTACCACGGATGCTGGAATCAAATTGTTAGAGTGTATATATGAGGCCTGGGAGGAGTCATATGATGCTTATGGTGTATTCTGCGACTTATCTAAGGCCTTCGATTGAGTCCAGCATCAGAATTTAATTAAAAAACTTGATCATTATGGAATCCGGGGGACGGCCTTGGATTTAATTAGTTCTTACCTTAGAGATAGAGTACAGAGAGTAGTTATAAATCGTAAACAGTCAAATGGTTCTGCTGTAACAATGGGGGTGCCTCAGGGTTCAATTCTGGGACCTTTTCTATTTTTAGTGTACATAAATGATCTTCCTCACCTTATAAGAGACGATCATGAGGTAGTTTTGTTTGCTGATGACACATCTTTAATATTTAAAGTTGAACGTGGACAACGCGATCTTGACGAAGTAAACAATGCCCTCTCTAGGGTAGTCCACTGGTTTAACGCTAATAATTTATTGTTAAACGAAACTAAAACAAAATGTATTAGATTCACCTTGCCAAATGTTAGGCTCGTTAACACCAGTATTAGGATTAGGGATGATCAAGTAGAATTGGTCGATGAAACTGTCTTTCTGGGCATAAAGTTAGACTCCAACTTGCAGTGGGGGCCTCATATCGAGAAAGTCTCGGGCAGACTAAGCTCTGCAGCCTATGCCGTTAAAAAGATCCGACAACTGACAGACATTAGAACAGCGCGTCTTGTCTACTTTAGCTATTTCCACAGTGTCATGACCTATGGCATACTATTATGGGGTAACGCTGCCGACATCGAATGTATCTTTGTGTTGCAGAAAAGGGCTGTCCGGGCTATCTATGGCATGGGGTTTCGGGAGTCATTAAGAGAAAAGTTTAAGGATATCAACATCCTTACTGTGTATTCACAGTACATATATGAAAACTTATTATATACTCATAAAAATAACAGTAAATTTATTAAAAATAGTGATATCCATAACCTAAACTTAAGAAATAAGAATAAATTGGCTGTACCTAGATTTAGGCTTAATAAAATAAGCAATTCTTTTGCGGGCAATTGTATTCGAATGTACAATACATTGCCGACAGCCATAACAGGTTTGTCAGTTAATAAATTTAAAAAACTAGTAAAACTTAAATTGTGCCAGAAAGCTTATTATAGCATTAAAGACTTTCTAGAAGACAAGACTGCTTGGCAGTGACACGAATTGCTCCTTTCTACATTTAAAAAAAAACTGTATTAGATACTAAGATGAATAAGAGGGACCGGACTGAGTTTCTTGGGGTGTTCTTCTCAGTCTGTAGCATTTCCGAACCCCCGGTAGAGTCACAAAAATTTTGACAAACCTTAATAATTTTTTAAAAATTTCAAGGGGAATAAATTTTATTTTATTTTATTTTATTATTTTATTTATTACGTGGGACAAATTATACAAAGGTAAAATGTGGGCATATAATATGCCTGTGCCTACCCCTTCGGGGATAAAGGCGTGACCATATGTATGTATGTATGTCAAACTCACGTTGCAAACATAATTCAGAATAAAAAAATCACTTGTTGATCTCTAGAGGTACTTGCTTTTTTTTAACGTGAGGAAAAATCCTTCATGGATGCTATGCCGTACTTGCTATAGTGCGACTGCAGATCATGAGGTCATGAGTCCAATTCTCATTACTGAACAAAAATTAAGTTTCTTAAAAAATGTAGGTATTTACTAAAACTACCCATAACACAAGCAGAGTAATCCTACATTAGTTATACTGTTGATTGATGGCACTTGTTGGAACTGGCTGCACGTTTGAAAACGACACTTGTACTGTTCCACAATATTTATTATTAAAAATCCTAACCGGTTTCGCCTCACAGCATTTTCAATGATCTAGATGGAAGGACAAGGTGGTACGTCTCGAAAACACTCAAACAATAACCTAAATTATTTTGGATTATGGCGCAAATAATGGCGGACCGGAAGGAACGGTCCCTTGTCCAAGAATACCTATATTTTTTGTTCTACTCAGCCATATTTTCAATCATATTTTCTGTCACAGCTGAAGATATTATAACCTACTCGTAAAAGCTCTTGACATCTTGAAGATTACAACTTTCATGAAAAATGAAACATCCATAGTAGAAACGACTATCTATAACGCTATTATCGGAAAAGGTCATGTAGAAAATACTTTAGAATTCGTAGATATAGTTACGTTATCGAAGGACGGAAGGTGCGAAGAAAATGTCGGAAAAAACGTGACAAATCATGTGGGAGGTGATCCGGATCTTGTGAACGATCACTCACTGCCAATGAAGGGGGCTTTACCTCTCATACTTGTACAATGGCATCTCGATGCTCGGGACACTGACAATTTATCGGAAAATTTTGTGAGGAATTTTCGGAACAATGAAGTTTGGTTGAAATGTATGAGAGGTGATTATTAAAAGTATGATTTATTGCCTTTATCTCAACAATATTACTTGAGCAACGTTTTTACAACTGTGGCAAACAAGCATATCTGATCATAAGCGGTCACCGTAGCCTATGACAGTTTGTAACTCCAAACAAACTACATTTACACAGCTGACATTATCCTCATGTTGAAATGGACATGAACAGGCTGTGGCTAACTGCTGTTAGTCCTGAAATGGTCGAGACTTTGTGTCATCTCAATTTAAATACGATTTTATAGTCATTGAAACAAGTTGCAACTCTTATACGTGGCTTCAAGTTTTTATAAACAGGTCAGCACATTCTGTCTATTTTAAGACGTAATTATACAACTCTGGTGCTATGATTGTAAATGCAAAAAAATATAAGCGTTATTCATATTAAAATGGGCCAAGTAGCGAGACGAACCCTCAATGCGCGAGTCCGACTCACACTTGACCGGTTTTTGCCCATTGGGTACGGAACCCTAAAAAGCAATGTACATACTATACAACAGAAAGCCTAAAGATTTAAGAGAACGATTTAGTATTTAAATTATTTCACGCTCAAATGGCCAATCCAATTCAATTTTCACGAGTTCCAAATTGCCAAGTTGGGTAAATGCGTCCAACTGTCCATTAATGTAACACTTTACCCTAAAATCTTTTACAATGTGAAAATTTTTATCCCTTTTATACAAAACTTTGTTGCAAACTTGTCCTTTCGAAGTGTAGGGTTTGAAACTTGAAGAGACTGTTAAAAGCATCCCTCGCAATCTTTAATGGGTTGGGATACCTAGTTCTGTAGGTATTTTTAACCTACCTATTTTCCAAAAAAAAGTATTAATATCCATTGTCTGATGATAACACAAACAGGTTAATCTTACCTTACTTCGGGATCAGATGGCGCTGTCTAAGATTCCTTGAATATTTATTATTCTTATGGTAAACTTCTGAAAGCCGATTCGGGAGTAAAACTTCAAACTTCAAAGACTTTATTGTGCAACATTGATGGTGATTAACATAATCGGTTCGGCCATGTTCCGTCATTTCGACTTACAATATTTACAACGTGTTTAAAATAAGCAAGTACCTGTAACATTTCATTAGTTACGAATAAGTTTCATACTTATTATTTTTTACATTTCAGATACTTAAAAATTACTTAAATGTCATTTTCCTAACATGATCACAATTTGAATGTCATACCTTAATAACAATTAAAGTTTTATATAATTAGTAGTCTGTTGCAATCGGAACTAAAGCTGTGAAGGTGATGTTTTAACTGTGATGAAGCCAAAAAAATGCAATGGAGGGTTATCAATTTGCCTTTTATACTTATAGCGTTCGATTGTATTCTTTTGTATATTTCGTTAGATTTCTTTTTATCTCGCGAGTGCCTTATAAGCCATAAAAATTTAAATGGTGAATGTGAGGTGCCAAAATAAGAAAAATGTTGTGAATATACTCAAGTACAGTAAAGAATATATTTAAATTAGACATTTGGTTATATTTTTTTAAGAATCTCTGCCAGCCGAACTAGTAGATAGTCTGGGTTTCGGCGTGCAGCGCAATTCAATATAATTATGTAATGTATTTACATAGAACAGTTACTACTAACTGTGTAAACTGTATAATATCAATATCCTCCCCTAGACGAGGCGGCGGTGGTAGTCAAAATCTGCGGGTACCTGGGACATCTTTCTGAGGAATAACACGAGGTTCTCGCCCGTAGGAAACGGTAAAGCCCGCTTTTTTTTGTTTTTTACGTGAGGGAAAATCCTCATGGATGTTATGCCGGACTCCTACCGACTAAAAACCTCACGTAACGCCCAACAGCCTATGGTTGTGAGCCCCGGGTAAGCCCTCGGAAGGATGTCCCAGGACGCCCAAAAGACCTACGGCCGCCACTGCGGCCTCGCCCAGGGGGTGGTTGGGATGCTATCCCGAGTCCTTAAGGGGGTTTCGGGTGTGATCCCGATTCTATGGGGGGGGCGTGCGTGAGTTGCTCACATCACGCTGCCGTCATGGGCCTGCTTCTGTAAGGACGGTGAGCGACCCTCTCACCGTCCTCAGACCCCCGGTAATGGAGGCCGATGGTCCTCAGCGAAGACACGTCGGGCGGCGGCGCCTAGGCCGCCGACTGCGGAACTCGGGTGGGAGAGTTCTCTCCCGTACCCGCCCCACGGTAAGGCCCGTAGGCGGTATGGTTTTAGCCGGTAGGATCTGGTATAGCAACCATGAGAATTTTCACATAAAAATAAGTAGATTCTATACTAAGTATTATTTTACTCCAGATGGTTAGCAATGGTTCTACGATGAGTTTCAGTGCCTTGTAACGTCTGAGAACTTTTTAGGTAACAGGTGGGAGCAGTAGTCACGTCACCGTCCTCCACCCAGTTTCAAAATCATTTGGGTTCCGCCTGTTGTTAACTTTCATGTTTTGAAATTGAATTACAAGTTCAATTCTTTATTTTTAACCCTCCCTTTTCAGCCCTCGATGACAATTACGGGTGTTAAAAGTTTAACCAGTGTATCTGCGTGTCTGTGCCATCATTGCTTCCCAACGGGTGAACCTATTCTGTTGCGGTTTTTTTTGTGTTCGAGATAGTTAATACTTTCTTAGTCATACATTTTCAAAATCAGTTTAGGTAAGTACAATCTCACTGAAAATTCCTACTTTTTATTGATTATTGATTTTCAATACATGGTATGACCGGATAAAAGTTGACCATGGACAAAAATAAATAAAATTCCTTAAGATACAGTCATTCATTATTATAGGATCGAAAGATTGATATTGTGCGAGGTCCAAAATAAAGGGAAAACACCCCTTTGAGCTGGGTGTCAACTCTCGATCGTACAAATTCTTCTTCTTCTATCGTGTCAATGATTCACTAAATTAACTTTCATAAAGTATGGGCATAAAACTCTGCCATCTTAACCGCATTGTCAGTGGCCTTGTTAAGATCCTTCTTAGTGCAGGAGACGGGGCACAGGGGACACGAAAGCAAATGCAACATGGACTGCATTGGGGCTCCGCAGTCACATGCGGTCAAGCCCGGGTCCCGCATTCCCCACCTGCATAAGTTCTGTCTAGACCGGCCCACCTGAGTGCGCAAGCGGTTGAGCGACCTCCACGCCGGCCATCAGAGGTCGTGTCCGGGAGGTAGTTTTTCCTGATGCGGTAAGAAATCAGTCGGTGGTGGGAGTCTCTGTTTCCACAGTGAAATTCTCATCACCACAGGGTGCTCACTTGGGGCTTTCGTGTTGTGCATGAAGCTCTTATGACTTTTTAAGCGGACTCGAGTTGGTTGGTGTCCGTATGACTGCCTCTGTGGCGCAGTCGGTAGTGATACCGCCTGCGGCGCAGGAGGTCGTGGGTTCGATTCCCACCGGAGACAAATATTTGTGTGACCCATAAATGTTTGTCTCAAGAGTCTGGGTGTTTCTATGTATAATGTGTATGTATTTAAAAAGTATATAAGTATTAATATCCGTGGTCTGATACCCATAACACAAGCAGATTATTCCTAGCTTACTTTGGGATCAGATAGCGTTGTGTGAAATGTCCGTGAATATTTATTTATTTATTTATTTATCCGTATAGGCAATCGTACAACTTAAAATCACAGACGAAAGTTTACTCTTGATTATTGTCTTTTGGCTCGTAATATTCATCTACACATTCAAGTCGAACGGTCGAGAATTGATGTTCTGTTCTACTTTAGGGAAGATGTGTGATTCATCCCAGGAGAGTATCGATTTACGGTGACAAAATACCTTGTTTGCAACGTTGTGGAATTTCTTAAATAAATTGGCCAAGTATTTAAAGCTCACCGATAAGTGATTGGTACAAGATAGCCGACTATGTTGTATTCTTTTTGATCAATTTTATTTTCTTTGATACCGGGATTAAACGGAATTACTTGAACTTAAACGATAAAGTTACTGATAATAACACAAAAGTCACAATAAGAAATGCTAGAACTAAAAACTCTAGGCTAAGGAATTCGAGTTTTTAAGGCAGATATATTCGAAAAAGACTCATCTTGGTGTGAACTTTATACTAGGAAATATTCTTTGATTTGATCTGATACAACTATATTATTGTAATTTATTAGATACTCTTACTTTTTTATTTCTTGAGGTCATCATCTCGAGAAGCCATTTCATTTGTAGCTCAATCTCAGAAACACACCATGACTTTCAATCAGCCATGCGACATAATTTTGACGAGCTAAATATAAAAATCGAATGAAAATAGCAATATTTCTGTGTCACTGTGTATTCGTACATCGTAAACACAAAGCTTTGTTATCTCCGTAACGTAAGACCAATACATCACAAGATTTACGCGGGCTCTGTGTCTTGTTAGAAAGCCGTAAAACAGTACGTTTAGAGTTGTAAAGTTAAGGGTCGTATGTCAACTGACTGGGGAAGGTATACTGGTAGAAAATACTCTCTTTTATTTGTTATACCACTAAAGTGGACGATAAGCATACGGCCCACCCGATGTACTGTGGGCATTGGACGCTTGCAATACCGAAGGCCCTACACTCGCGCTGCCGACCCTGTAAAACTTTCTAAGATACCTTTTGAAGAACCCGATACTGTAGGCGTTTTGGTAAATAGAGACGGGAAGATCATTCCACAATCTATTCATTCCTGCCCGCACACGTATTTCCCTCATCTTACAATCCCGGGTTCTTTAAGAGGAGCGTAAAGAGGCACATCACAGGGCCGCCAACTTGAGGACCACTGTCAGAAGTGGCCCTCAATCGCTAGATGCGCCACGGCTTTTCATTAGGCTGGTGGCGACGTCAATTTGGCGAGCTGAATATAAAAAAAGAAATCTAAGGGTATGCGGATGAAAGCCCCTTTTTGATCATACCGTGCTCGAACGTTTCGGACGCAAAATGTGAGGACGATGATTACTTTAGTCAAATAGGACTGTATTACTAGGTATGTCCGTAAAGTTACCAAGAGTTCGTGAGCCCGCGGAGTCAGTAATCTGTCAATTATGTGTGTTCTGTAAACGATCACTGCAGTAAGCAATATTTGCTATGGCCTATCCTTGGAAGGTGACAACCATGTGACTACTTCTGACATTTATATGCGAGCGTTCTTTGGAAGGCACGTTAAGCTTTTGGGTCTGGTTGCCAGTAAAGTGGTAAAATCGCAGTCGTTAAGCCAAGTTGAAGACTTGTAGGTGTCTTAAAAATTTCAAGCGGGCAGTCACATCCTGCGCCTGTCCATTTTAACGTGGCAATACGGCTCACTACCTAATCTACCGATTGCGTGGGTCAAGTTCTAAAAAAGGTGAAATTTGCATTTAGTCGAGTATAATATGCGTCTGTCTACCCTTTCACCATAATTTTTATGTTTGCCTATGTAAACATACATAATGACGTGTTTATGTTTATTATTATCTATACTTCCATTAACCTAAGTAGACTAGGTCTTGTTTTCATAGTCTGAAAACATACCCTAAGTAAACAACCTACTTTTACCGTTGTTAAGCCGTGGTTAATTAAGCCTAAGCCGTATAATCTGTTGCCTTACACCCAAAGTCATGCAGCGAGATTGCGAGCTATGCTTGTAATATTTTTGAGAGGAAAACTTTAAAATGAGGCGACAAGATTTTTTTTAAATTATTTTAAAAATCTTAATTTATTTTAAAAATCCTATTTTCCTACTAATCCTACTAAAATTATAAATGTCAAAGTTTGTGAAAATGTTTGGATATTTGTTATTTTAATCACGCTCCAACGGCTGAACGAATTGGGGTGAAATTTGGTACAGAGATAGCTTCTAGGCTGGAATAACAGAAAGGCTAATTTTCATCCCGTAACGGGAACGGGTACCGAATTTCACGCGGGCGAAGACACGAGCATTAGCTAGTAGGTATTAAGTATTTAGAATCAAATAATTGAGTAGTCTGCGATAGTTTGTTTTATAGCTTGAGTCACAGAATAACTAATAGTACCTACCAACTTAGTACTAGAGAGTTTTCTCAGATATTATGATATCTGATTTTTTTTTCACATCTCAGTTCGATTTCCAGGCTCAAGTAGGCGATTTTTCAATAATCTTTAAATGCAGTATTACCACAGAATATATAGTTACTACGTAAGTATTACTCACTTTAGAAAATATAGGAATGTTAACTTTCAGTAAATTTAGCATCATCAATGATAATGGTGCTTTTCCTCCAACTAAGGTCTTTAATTTCCACCTTGTTTACCTATATCAAGGAGGAACTGAATGACCGGACTTCCATTTTAACCACCAGTACCTACTTCCGTTCCTCTGTGATCATGGCGCTTGCAACAATGCCGAAATATCTTAAACTATCAATAATCCGGAATATCGCCTTAATTCTAATACTAAACATTATACTAGGACTGCCTCGTTGATCTAGTCTAGAGGTCCTAAAGTGCGACTGGCGCGGAACAGGACGACCTCGAGGGTTCGATCCCCATTGGGGACAAAATCTGTGTGATGCATAAATTTGTCTCGAGAGTCTGGGTATATCAATGTAGTTAATGTAAATATTTACAAAAAAAAAGTATACAAGTATTAATAGCCGTGATCTGATACCAATAACACTAGCAGGTTAATCCTTACTTTGGCATCAGATGGCGTTGTGAACATTAGAAAAAGAAAAAAGTTCTTACCCAGCATCCTGATAATAGTCTTCTTAGACTGCGCCTGCCTCGCCTCTCCGTGCACGCTGCCGTTGACGCCGTTCAGGGTGCCGGGACTGCCGGGCTTGTGGGCGTGAGTTGTTCTGTTGAAGAAAGCACTATCAGATTCACCAGAGACAATCAGATGTACTAGATCCTGTTAACTTCATGTGCCCCTTGTGGCATTCGATGACCCACCGAAAGTGCCGTTACAACTCTCCTAATCGATCTAAACCACAATCTAAACAATATACTGTATTAAGTTATTTATTTACTTTAGTAAATAAACTCGTGCTCGTGGCCCCGCGGACTCAGTGTTCTGTAAACGATCACTGCAGTAAGCAACTTTCACTATAGCCGGTCCATGGATGGGTGACCATCCATGTGATCACTTTGTAACATTTATTTGAGCGTTTCCGTGCTTCGGAAGGCACGTTAAGCCGTTGGTCCCGGTTGCCAGTAAAATGGCAGTCGTTAAGCTAAGTTGAAGGCTTTATTTCAATAGCAGGCAGTCACAACCTGCGCCTGTCCATTTAAACACGGCAATACGGCTCACCACCTATTACGTGGCGGACAAATTATACAAAGGTGAAATGTGGGCATATAATATGCCTCTGCCTACCCCTTCGGGGATAAAGGCGTGACCATATGTATGTATGTATGTAAATAAACTGGTCTGCTGAACTCTCAAAACAAATGGTTAAAAAGCATGGTTTTTAGATTCTTTAAAATAGTAAATAGAGCACTAAAAAGAACCATCCGCTGAGTGTCTTGATCTTGACAGTTCTTCTTAGGTGGGTCGCGTTGTGAACTGGTGGTAATTCTTTGGTTTATATTCGGGACGTTTTACAAGTGCATCTGTATATGCCTAGTGAAATAAATATACTTTTGTTTATTGCTTGTTTGTTTGTTTTCAGATCGATCAAACCATTTCGAGCTACGCGGTTTACAATGATAAACCACGCACGGAATTTAAAAAAGGAAGAAATCTGCGTCTTTTTTTTACAATAATATAACCGGACCAAAGCAGCCTCACCTGCTAGTAGACGTTCTTAGAACAGTTGAGAGGTCTGGCACTCACTTTGAACAAGATAATTCCTACTAAAATTGTAAATGTGAAAGTTTGTGAAGATATTCGGATGTTTGTTACTCGTTCACGCTCTAACGGCTGAACGTCTCTGGCTGAAATTTGGTGCAAAGAAAGAAGAGAAAACGGAATCAGAATTCCACATGGGCGTAGTCAAATGTTTTTTTAGCCCCAAAAGGTTAACATGAAAAGCGTGAGCATAAAAAGTTACAGACATAGAAACTATGCTAAGTACGTATTTACAAATCGGAAAAAGAATGTTCTCAATTAAATTTCACTTTGCATAGCGATCCCAAAAGTTTAGCTAATATACGAGGCTTTAAACACATAAAAATAAAGTTGCAGAAGGAATCTAATGACCCGATTCGAATCGTAATCGATTACGAGAAAAGAAGTACAAATGTGAGACGGACTTCTTTACCGTTGGTTCCGTGGGAATTTTTGAGAACGTGTTATAAATAGTTCAGAGCTCGTAACATTTTTTTATGCTTTTTAATTTTGTATCGCCGCCCTTATATCACTATGACAGTTGACATAAGAAGTGCCGTAATTTCCGAGTGTCTATCTGGGTATAATAAGTCTGTATACTGAGACTAGTCTAAGCTCTGCCCAAATTATTGTATGTCTATACGGAAATAAAGTAATTAGCAGTCCTGAAGTGTTAAATTGCCCCTTCTGTTACAATTATAATAGCTTCACGGAAGTGTATGGTTTTAATTACAAGCGCAATCTCAACGTGATCCTGAGATAAAAGCTATTTAACCCTTAGAAACATTGAGTTGCTCCTTGCGTAACTTTAAGAGCATAGACAAGCCCAGTGTGTTGTGTGATGCCGCGGCCCGCTAGTTCCTGTCCAGGAACCACTCCAACCTAACCAAACCATCTTCTAGTTTATCATCTTCCACGGTTTACAATATCTTGACAGTTTACAGTCGCAAAGTAGACTACAACGTACAAGTAGAATACAATTCTCGGCCACCTCGTTTTGTGAAGTGGTGATGTGCGCAAAAGAAGTGGCGGAGAAGATACGAGAGAGGAACAGTTCTCTCGCGTGCAAAAGACGCACTACGCGCCGGAGATCCACGAACAATCTCCGTCCCTCATAGGTGTGAGCCTAGGGATGACACTCCAGACTAGCTGTCACCCTAGCAGAGGCTGGCTCAAGGTGGTGGCGCGTCGTGATATAGCAAGCGCCTGAAAGGAATTCCCGCCTGAGGTTACCGTTGCCTAGCGACTAGAGCTGCGATTTCCTCTCGAGGTTACACCAGGTTTCCTGACTACATACAGTCGCTAAATAGAACAAAATAAAAGGCAAATCACAAAAACATGGAACGACCTGCCCGCACACGTGTTTCCCTCATCTTACAATCCCGGGTTTTTCAAGAGGAGCGTGAAGAGGCACATCATAAGGCTGCCAACTTGAGGACCACTGTCGAAAGTCTTACGGACTGTGAGACTGGCCCCCAATCGCTATATGCGCCACGGCTTATCATTAGGCTGGTGGCGACGTCAATTTGGCGAGCTAAATATAAATCAATAAATATTTTTTTACGAATTTTTACTATTATTTTCGGTGACAGTTACATAACTGTCTGCAAACAAGTACCTAAATTGGCTGAAAACAACACCAGGTAATTTCCCAAACGTCTACAATTCGTCATAATAATGTTTTCTTCTCTCGCGAGTATATGAAGCGTCATTACCTGTAATACGTTGTAAAAATAAAATTCACAGTTCAGACCGATAAAATATGGGATTTGCTTTGTTGAATATGCTGGCATATTGGAATGACTGAAACATTTCAACAGCAATCTGATTTAAATTTGATTTTATAGGTGTCATCGTAAAATTGTAAAAATAGTTATATTATAAGTACATAGCAATTTACCTTGCGATAGTTTACACTGTCGAGATTTTACAGTCAAACGCATTATTTTATTTTCCGTTAGATTGTACAAACGAAAAGGAATATAACAATATTCCTAATCGACTACTAATTAGATTGCAAGCTAAAGAGAAATATAATATTATAATGCTAATAGGGTATTGGACTAGCCTCGATTAATTGGGCTCTTCAGCGCATGCCTCAAGAAAGGCCAGTTTCCCAAGGTCTGGAAGACCGGGAAACTGGTCTTAATTCGAAAGGCGGGGCGGCCGGCAAATTCCCCATCAGGGTACCGGCCGATCGTGTTGCTCGACGAGGTGTGCAAGCTCTTTGAGCGTGTTATTGCACAACGCCTCGTCGGGCATCTCACACGCGTAGGGCCTGATCTGGCGGATAGCCAGTTTGGCTTCCGTCAGGGACGCTCCACCGTGGACGCGATCATGCGCATTAGAGGCCTGACGGAGGAAGCAGTCTCACAGGGTGAGGTGGTGGTGGCGGTGTCTCTCGACATCGCCAACGCATTCAACACCTTGCCCTGGAGCTGCGTCAGGGAGGCGCTTATCTATCATGGAGTGCCTCCCTACCTCCGTCGAATTGTCGGGGCTTATCTCTCCGAGAGAGCCATAACTTACCCGAGCTGGCTAGGGCCGGGTCGGCGAGATGTGTCGTGCGGTGTTCCACAGGGATCGGTTTTAGGGCCGCTCCTGTGGAACATCGGTTACGACTGGGTGCTGCGTGGTCCGTTGCTCAGAGGGGTCGGCGTAACGTGTTACGCCGACGACACCCTCGTTACGGCGCGGGGAGCAACGCACCGTGCCGCAGCACTTAAGGCCACGGCAGGGGTTGCTCAGGTCGTGGGTCGAATTCGGCGGCTGGGTCTCGAGGTCGCCCTTCACAAATCCGAGGCTCTGTGCTTCCACGGACCTCGGATGGGGCCACCTGCGGGTTCCAGCCTACAGTCGTCAGCATCGGCATCGAGCCCTCTATGAAGTATCTGGGGCTCGTACTCGATGGCCGGTGGAACTTCGGACATCACTTCCGAAGTTTGGTCCCAAAACTGAGGGGAGCATCGGCCGCACTCGCGCGGCTGATGCCCAACATCAGGGGACCCAACGCTCCCTACAGGAGACTGTACCTGGGGATCGTGCGAAGCATGGCCTTGTACGGGGCTCCCGTATGGGCGGAGACCCTGACGGCCAGCAATGAGGCTAGACTGCTGAGCCCGCAGAGAGTGATGGCCGTCAGGGTGATAAGAGGATACCGCACGATCTCCGGTGAGGCGGCATGTCTCCTAGCCGGGACCCCTCCATGGGACCTGGAAGCGAGAGCCCTTGCGTCACTGTGCAGATGGCGCAAGGAGGCGCTGGAGCGGGGCCAAAGGCCTGCGTCTCGAGACATCGAGGCCCAGCGGACCCTGCTCCACCAGGAAACCATGGAGACATGGAAGGTGCGACTTGAGCAACCAAAGGGGGGATTCGCCACAATCGCGGCCGTCAGACCGGTCATGGACGAGTGGCTGGAGAGAAGACACGGTGCTCTCTCCTACCGGTTGACACAGATACTTGCCGGGCACGGTAGCTTCGGTAGGTATCTGTGGCGAAAACACCGGGAAACCACGGCCGAGTGTCAGCACTGCGAGGACCGCAGCGATGACACGGCGCTCCACACTCTGGTGGAGTGCACGGCGTGGGCACAACAGCGCCAGGTCCTCGTAGTGAGTCTGGGCGTGGACACTCTCTCGCTCGAGGCCATGGTGCGAGCCATGCTCTCCAGCGGGAGTTAGTGGGACTGCGCCGCCTCTTTCTGCGAGCAGGTCATGCTCGCGAAGGAGGCGGCGGGCCGGGTGCGGGAGAGAACTCTCCCACCCGAGTTCCGCAGTCGGCGCCCTGGGCGCCGCCGACGTGTCTTCGCCGAGGACTATCGGCCTCCAAGACCGGGGGTCTGAGGACGGTGAGAGGGCCGCTCACCGTCCTTACAGAAGCAGGCCCATGACGGCAGCGTGACGTGAGCAACTCACGCACGCCCCCCCCTTAGAAGCGGGGTCACACCCGAAACCCCCCATTGACGCGGGATTGCACCCGAACCACCCCCTGGGCGAGGCCGCACCGGCGGCCGTAGGTCTGTTGGGAGTCACGGGACATCCTTCCTGAGGGCTTACCCGGGGCTCCCAACCATAGACTGTTAGGCGTGGCGTGAGGTTTTTTAGTCGGTAAGAGTCCGGCATAACATCCTATGAGGATTTTCCCTCACGTTAAACAAAAAAAAAAAAAAAAGGGTATTGGACTAGGTAGACTTATTGGCGACGATTTTTCACGCTCTAACGGCTTAACGGATCTGGCTGAAATTTGATACAGGGATAGATTGTAGTCTGAAATAACCCATAGGTTACTTTTTATCCCGAGAATAAGTTCCCATTGGAAGCGGGAAAAGGAACAGACTTTTACGCGGGCTAAGCTGCGAGCATCAGCTAGTTATAATATAATTCTTATGTAAAGAAGAAGAAGTTATAAAATATAATAAACTTTTTTTTCAGACAGTGTGTTTATTGCTTTTTGGAGTTATATGTATTTTTGTTCCGTGCTTACAACCCTAATGTTGTCAATAGTTGTCACTCGATGACGCAATCGTACGATGTGCGCACGAATCTCGACTCTCGGAATACGTCGTATGGAATGTTTTCGACTGTAGCGATACGTTATAGCTAATATTTTTGAGGTTAAGTATGGGAGTGATGTATCTGTTACGTAGTAACTATTATTTAATGTGTGGTCAAACATACGACCGATCTGATCTCAAGAGGTCATTGTAGCACTTCAACAGTGAGGTTTGCCAAAATTTTCGTAGTTGTACCTACCTACTAAAATTTCGAAAAACCTCACTGTTGTAGCTCTTCTAAAAGTGTCTCATAAACTTTCATAATTTTTTTGTTTCTAGCAGACTTTCAGGAAAGCCCTGTTTCAACGTAGGAAGATAAAAAAATTGTACATTCCTAAAGAGTAGGTACCTATCGTTTGAATAATATTACTCTCAAACAACATACTCACATCAAATTTTACGTTCATACCTAACATAAAATAAAAGCGATTGCCATAAAGATAACACGAACACATCAAATCTGCAGATAAGAGAGGCTGTTGTAAAAAGACCGACAATAGTTCATCCTTTAATGGTGTACCATCAAATTAGAGCGTTTTTGAGCCAGATATATGTGAGATATTCTCCCCGTGCCGGCTTCCCTTGGGAACTTTTACTTCCCAGGGATGTAGCCTATGTGTTATGCCAGACTATGATCTATTTCTCTACCATCCTTATTAATGGAAAGAAGACATGGAGCGAAACAAAACGCGAAGCTCAAGACCGACAGGGATGGCGCGATGCACTGTGAACGCCTTCGCCTTATCTAGGGGCCATAGGACCTTAAGTAGTACCAAATTTAAACCAGATTATTTAAGCCAGTCTGAAAGAGTTAAAGTTGAGTGTGAAAGAGTTACAAACATCCACACATCTACAGTTTTACAAATCTACACTCACAACGTTCGCATTTATTTAGTAAGATCTTTACTACATTATGAAAAATACAACACTTTTTCAGTATTTTAATTTTAATTTACTTTAAGCATTATCAAAGGCAGAAAAACTGTTCATGCACTTATTTCTGACATAATCTTAATATTTTTTTTTTATTATACCACTAGAGTGGCAGACAAGCATACGGCCCCACCAGATGTACCGGTGGTCACCGTAGCCTATGGACGTATGCAACACCAGAGGCGCCACAATCGCGCTGCCGACCCTTTAAAAACCTTCTAAGTCCCCTTTTGAAGAACCCCATACTGTAGGCGTCTGGGAAAACCGAAGCAGGGAGATCATTCCACAACCTAAGCGTACGCGGAAGAAAGCCTCTATTAGATCTCACCGTGCTCGAGCGCTCAGGACGCAACGTATGATGATGAACACCCTGTCTATGGCGAGCGGTGCGATGATAGAATGTAGCCGTAGGCATCATATCAAACAATTCTTCAGAGCACAAACCGTTGTACAGGCGGTAGAACACACACAGAGAAGCAAAGTCTCTCCTGTCACTAAGAGGTTCCACACCACCTGCAAGTATGGGATCGTTGACAACTCTCATAGCTCGCCTTTGCACCGAGTCAAATGGACGAAGCTGGTATTCGGGTGCCCCCGCCCAGAGGTGACAGCAGCACTCCATATGCTGACGCACTTGCGACTTATAGAGAAGCAGTGCTTGCGCCGCAGTAAAGTACCGCCGCGCCCTTCTGAGCACTCCGAGCTTCCTGGACGCCAGCTTGGCCCTGCCCTCCAAGTGACTGCGGAACTGCACATCACTGGAGATGTCAACACCAAGGATCCCTATACTTTCAGAGATGGTGAGAGATGTGCCCTGAAATTGTGGCGCCACAGTGAATGGGGTCTTTTTTGCAGTGAAAACACAAACTTGTGTCTTGGTAGGGTTGAATTGGACAAGATTTTGTCGACCCCAATCGGACACTCTGGTGAGAGTAGCCTCGACTTCAGACACAAGTTGTTCACGACTTTCTTCCACTGCAACCCGAGAGATACCGGGACGGCCCGTGTAATAAGTGTCGCCCGTACTGTCGTCCGCATAACAATGAATGCCGTCAATAGACAACATGTCATTGATATGCAGCAGAAACAAAGTAGGGGACAACACAGAGCCTTGTGGTACTCCAGCGTTTTATTTATGTCAGACATAATGTATTATTACAAGTTCCATCAACATCAACAATCAAGAGTCTATAAGATAGTAGATGTTTATTTATTATGAAATCAAGTTAACTTAGGAAATCTCAATTTAAAAGCCACAGAAAAAAGTTGCTAGCATTTACATTCTATATTACGACTGAAGTTAATATCAGTATTTTGTTGAAAGAAGAAAATATAAAATATTCTGCAACAAGCACATGTGATTGGAGGTACGGAACCTCCGAGAAATGAACAGGATATTACCGCTCGTGGAATATGTTTCCACTTTAACATAAATATTGCAATCATGAACTTTATCTCTAACACTTATATCCATCTAAAGGTTGCCTGGAAAAAATTGCATTTAGCGATAAGGCCGCCCGTTGTACATTTTAAAACATGTTTTTCCGTATGTCATGTAATTCTAAATTGGTGTACCTACAATAAAGAATATTTCTATTCTATTCTATTCTATTCTAAAATATTGACGGACATAGTTTAGCCAATATTGGCCATCAATATTTATGCTAAAGTTTGAAACTTTATAATCATAGTAAAGTTGATAAATACGAAATAATGAAAGATGAAATTTGCATATTATAGTCATGCCTTTATACCCGAAGGCCTTTTTAGGCTTTACGCCCACATTATTGGCTAGCGGCTTTTGGATTCCATCCCTACTAATATTATTTATGCGAAAGTAAACTCTGTCTGTCTGTAACGTTTTCACGCCTAAACCGATGAACCGATTTTGATGAAATTTGGCATAGAGATAGTTTGAGTCCAAGGGAAGGGCATAGGCTACTTTTTAACTGACTACGCAAAAGGAGGGTTACGATTATACACAAGGGAACAGCTAGTTCACCATAGGGTAAAATAAAATGCCATGTGTTTGGCCACTGGGATCAAATTTTCTGCGGGCGTAGTCGCTTTCACCACCTAGTTTGGAACAAATGGCACGATCTACCTATAAATGACCCACAATAATATTAAAAAAAAAACTGGCCAAGTGCGAGTCGGACTCGCGCACGGAGGATTCCGTACAAAAAACGGAAAAAGACAAGTTTGTCGTATGGGGGCATTTATTTTTCTGATTTTATTGTATTTGTTGTCAAAGCGGCAACAGAAATACATCATAATGTGAAAGGTTCAGCTCTCTAGCTATCACGGTTCCTGAGATACAGCCTTGTTACGGACAGACAGACAGACGGACTGCGAAGTCTCATGAATAGTGCCCCGTTTTACCCTTTGGTTACGGAACCCTAAAAACGACGTAATATTTGCATACTTTTATAATGACGACCAGAAATGGCCCGCGCCTAAATTAAGTACGGTACTTACTTATTTTTGCACACACAGTACTTCTTACTTACTGCAAACGAATAATATAGTAATTTGAATAATTAACTTAAATTGAATATTAAATAAATAAATATTCACGGACATTTCACACAACGCTATCTGATCCCAAAGTAAGCTAGGAGTAACTTGCTTGTGTTATGGGTATCAGACCACGGATATTAATACTTATATACTTTTAAATACATACATATTATACATAGAAACACCCAGACTCTTGAAACAAACATTAATGAGTCTCTGGTGGGAATCGAACCCACGACCTCCAGCGCCGCAGGCGGTATCACTACCGAGTACCGACTGCGCCACAGAGGCAGTCGTTATAGTGTACTTTTGAGACGACAACATGTCTTCTTCAGACGATGAAGATGTTCGAAGTTAATCCCCGCCCACCCCTTTCTTGCCGCGTCTTGTCTGTGCCTCGCATCTTCAGTTTGTTTTCGAATATTTTGAAGCGCTCGTGGCCCCGCGGACTCAGTGTTCTGTAAATGATCACTGCAGTAAGCAACGTTTACTATGGCCGGATATGGATGGGTGACCACCACGTGGACCACTTTGTGACATTTATTTACGAACGTTTCCGTGCTTCGGAAGGCACGATAAGCCGTTGGTCCCGGTTGTCAGTAAAATGACAGTCGTTATGCCAAGTTGAAGGCCTTACGGGCGCGGCGGCTTGAAAAATTTCAACTGTGGGTCGTCACAACCTGCGCCCGGGTCGGCAGCGCATGTGTAGCGCGTCTGGTGTTGCAAACGTCTATAGGCTACGGTTACCAACCTTCCGGTGGGCCGTAAGCTTGTCTGCCATCTAAGTAGTATAAAAAAAAAGAAAAAAAAAAGAATAGGGCGCAGTCGTCGAAGCGTCGTGTCCTGGCGCAGTCCTTGTCCCGTCCTTTCTGTTTGCGTTGAATCTCAACGCTTCTATACATTTTATATGAAAATTGATCGAAAGGGCGCGCAGTTTGCGATGCGTCCTCGTCTTTACGTCTTTTCTGTGTGTCTTGCCCCTAAAAACGACGTAAGATTTGCATACTTTTATTACGACGAACAGAAATGGCCCGCGCCTAAATTACGTAAGGTACTTACCTACTTGTTACTTATTTATTATATTTGCACACACAGTACTTCTTACTTACTGCAAACGAATAATATAGTAATTTGAATAATTAATTTAAATTGAATATTAATTTGAATTGAATTGTTATATTACAAAAGTTCCAGTTGTCTTAATTAACAAACTTTGACACATTTACTTCAAGCACACACTCCACTAGTTCATTACACGAACGAGTTATTTCCAATTTGTTACAAACTCAATTGATTTGAGTAAAATGAATTCAATTTATTGGGTGCTGATGATAAGTTCCACATATTATTGAATAAGTTTATATGAGGAGAACTTTCTGAATGTGAGCTTTACCTATGTGTTTAAATAGCAAGTCGCACTAGTAAAATAAGAGTTCAGTAAGTAATGAAATGAATAAACCGTGTCAAAGATGACTAGAGAGAGTGCCGAGTCTAGCAATTGATTAATGATCTATCACCGACCCAAACTCAATTGTCTCTCGATATATAAAAAAATCTATATTGTAATATATACTTAATGTATACTTAAGACTCTCGTGATAACTATTCAAAACACTACCTAGCTTAAAATCCGTGTAAGTTTAAGAAGTATACCAACTCGGCAAGAATGTAATAAATCACAATAGTCGTGCAGCAAGCGTAGTGTAAACGACGTAGGTAATTTTTTTTTTTTTTTTTTTTTTTTTTTTATACCACTAGAGTGGCAGACAAGCATACGGCCCCCCCAGATGTACCGGTGGTCACCGCAGCCTATGGACGTTTGCAACACCAGAGGCGCCACAAGCGCGCTGCCGACTCTTTAAAAACCTTCTAAGTCCCCTTTTGAAGAACCCCATACTGTAGGCGTCCGGGAAAACCGAAGCAGGGAGATCATTCCACAACCTAAGCGTACGCGGAAGAAAGCCTCTATTAGAAAGCCTCTATGAGAATTAATTAAACTCGTGCCGTGTTGACAAGCGGCCGCGTAACGAGCTGAGCTAATTGGCACGAATTACGGAGCTTACAGCTTTCGTAGTCAAACCACGACAATCTTACTGCCCGGTTCCACCGCAAACTGAGCGGACCCATTACGGGGACTGGTTTAGCAAATGACGAAAAATAGGTGCAAATAAAAGTGTTTTTAGTCCGCATAAGTAGACGAAATATTATAGCCATAAAATAGATTTTTAATCTACAAGATGTCTGTCATAATATGCTGTTGTTGTAAATTGTATATAAATGATACATAACCTGTAAAATGATCATAGAATAAACACCAAATTTTTAGATAAATGCATTCAATTTATATCGACGCGAAAAAATAATTCCAATATATGAACAACGCTTATAATTTTATTTTCATCGATTTTGAATAAGTATAAGATTAGCTTTTAACATCTAAAATAAGCTATAAAATACTACATTTTCTTAGCTTGAAGGACGCGTATTTTGTATGGTCAAGGTCGTTAGCCCTACCAACGGCTTTAATGATTCCGCTTAACTAACAACAGTACACTGTGGTGCATTAGCAAGAAAACAATTATGCAGTTATTGCTCCCGCTCAGCTCGCGATGGAATCTGGGCTTTAGAGAGGTTGCGTTATATAAACAGTTTTTCGTCTTGAATTTAAATTACTTGGTTCCGTTCGTTGTCTCGCTTGTAAGCGATAGCTGTATTCCAAATTGTGGCATTTCCAAAATTTCAGTGCTGTAGCAGGGACTTGTCTTTCAGTCGTAGCTTAGTCCCGGTTGTAACTAAAATAATGTTAAATATAAAGAAAAAGCTTTTAGGTCAGTTGCTTCCGACCTGCATCAGTTTATTGTTGTAGATAAAGTCGAAATTTGTTCGAAATAATTTGTAAAAATAAATTACAAAAGAAACATGCTGTAACTGTAGAGGTAAATATGAACAAGTCAACCATGTTTCTTGTAATAAACTATCATTCATTCATTCATTCGAAAACATCACTTATGTTAGTAGGTACTTAAGCTTACCCTGGTAATTAGAGTTTTTACAGTATTTTGCGAAATTAGGTAGTTAAGCGCGCGGGAAAAGGTTTTTTTTAGGTTGTTCATTGTCTAGACTGTTGTATTAGAGAGAGAATAATTATGGTTAAGGTGGTGTTGCCCTATTTAATATAATGCGTGTAAGTAGCATTTTAGGTTATTTATTATCAGTAGGTATAAACGCACGTTAAAAACCTTTATTTGGTATAAATCGTCTCGAAATTAGCATGGATGCTACGTTGGACTCCTTCCGTCTAAAACCACAAGGAGTGCTCTACGCCCGAAGTCTGGGTAGCCTGGGTAAGCCCTCGGAAGAATATCCCAAGCTTTCCGGCAGACTTTAGCTACCACTGCGGCATCGCCTAGGGGATCACTGCTATCCCGCGATTCCCGCGTCCTTATGGGTTGGTTTGGGTATTATTCGGATTTTTGGGGCGTGAAGCGTGCGGGATTCTCTCTCACTTCACGCCACGCCTTGGCAAAGACTTCGCAGCACGGCGCGGAGCCGGCGCTGTAGTCTTTGGGTAACTAATAAAGTTAAATTTGATGATTAAGAAAATAAAATTGTTCTATTGTAGTTTTTATTTAATAAATGGTAGGGTAAATCACAAACGTCTAAAGTACGTATTTCCGTATACATATAATTAAATTTCAGAAGTTCCGAACTACCTTTTTGACAAAAAGTAAGTGGACATAAGTTTAGCTTTTAAACGAAAACTTTCGAAACGTATTGACAGATTTATAGAGACTTCGTTAAAAGTTCTCAAATAAAACTTATTCCTCTATATCGATATAAGCAAGGCATAAATAAGTTTCGCGTCTAAACTGAATCAGAAAACATCTTATCTTCAACACATGTATAAATCACTTCACTCCAAAGTGTCACAACAATGTGTAACTTTGATAACAATTCAATTAAAGTTGCGAGACCACTTTAGGTTCTGAAATTCAAAGTGAATAAAGATTAATTATAAAGGCATTACTGTAAAAAGCTTATAAGCTGTAATTATGTCGAAATTCAATAGGTCGATCTTTTAACAGAGGCACAGTTTTTTCGGGTGTCGTAAAAAGAGAGGTGTTGTAAGATTCAACTTTTGCAGTGGCACTCAAGTTGACGGTCTTACGATGTGCTGTTTCATGGTTTACTTGTAGAACCCAAAATTGTTAGGGTACAATATTTAGAAGCGCTGTTGCAGCGCCAGTGACGCGCCACACGTCACACGACTCGCCAACTGCGCTTCTAAATATTGTATGAAAACTGGTGGTGGCGCGTCTAGCGCACCACTGGGGCACCACTGCAGCGCTTCCTCACGCCTCTAATTTGAAGGTGCCCTAATAAGGAAGGCGACGCACAAGTGGAGAAAACGAACTTTCAAAGTTTTAAATGGTGTCGTATCAGAGACAAGTTTTTTAATATTCCGATTTTGGTAAAGTTTATATCCACTGTTTCAGAGAGTCAAAATTAAATTACGGATAAGAGCACCAAATGTCGCCACCCCAATATATCCCGAGGGTGTCGTAAGAGGCGACTAAGGGAACACTTTCGCAAAAAGATCCATTTTGTAGAGAAGGAAAAGCCGAAATGAAACCCGGTGGTCAGTAAAATGACAATCGTTAAGCCAAGTTGAAGGCTTTATGGGTGGCTTAAAAAATTGCAGGTCTAGGTGACCTGCGCCTGTCCATTTCAACACGGCAATAGGCCCACCACCTACCTATTACGTGGGACATAAAACTACAAGGCGAAAATGTGGGCGTATAGGTACTATACCTCTGCCTACCCCTTCGGGGATAAAGCCGTGACTATACATATATATGTATGTAGGTATGTAAAATTAAAGGGCGGGATATCTAGAACACATGCCCCTGCTACTGGCGCTGGTTCTTAGAGTCGTTAGAGCCTGCCTGCCAGCCTTTTTAGTCACAGACTTTAGTGCTTATGCTCTGGATCTTAGAATTTGGAGCCTGGAACCGATAGCTTGCAGCCTAGACCCTAGACATCATTACTCGAACTATTAACTCTCGACACGTAACTCGCAACCCTCGACCTTATAATATCTGGGATGCCAAATGACATAAAAAGACAAAGTTTAAGCACTGATAGATTTCAAATTACAATGAAAATTAACGCGGCAGTAGGCTCACCACCTATTACTTGGGACATTAAAGTATAAGGTGAAATAAATAAATAAATAATTAATGTTCACGGACATCTCCACAACGCTATCTGATCCTAAAGTAAGCTAGGAATAACCTGCTTGTGTTATGGGTATCAGATCACGGATATTAATACTTATATACTTTTTTAAATACATACATATTATACATAGAAACACCCAGACTCTTGAGACAAACACTTATGGGTCACACAAATATTTGTCTCCAGTGGGAATCAAACCCACGACCTCCAGCGCCGCAGGCGGTATCACCACAGATTATATAATATATTCTATACAGATGCACGAACAGGAACAAAAATCGGTTACACTCGTAACTCGCTCCACAGACCTGGCCGCCTACCTGTCAGTGTGGGAATCCTCAAATGTAACTAGATGGCGACGATATTTTTAGCAAAATGTTCAACTAGATTTCAAGGTCAAATTTGATTTCGTTTCAACTGTTTTGATAAAGTATTTAGTTATTTCGATCGTGACGCAGTCACTCAATTAGCACAGACGGGTAAGCGGGCGGTATCCGATGCATGCAAGCCCCAGTTCGAATCCCACTTTTCACACGATTCTTTTTGTTATCTTTTTGAGTTTTACTTTTTGAACGTACCCACATTTTATACTACTCAATATTTTTATTAAGTGAAAAAAGACTACTTACTCACACGGGACTTTGTAATTTTTTATTATATGTATAAGAAAAATATTATGAAAAAGTTGACATACTAATTGCTTTAAATAAGCATTTATCTTTGTATTGAGTACCTATTTATTTTTTGCAATTGATCGATTTAAAATTTAAATCAATCATCAACTCTGTTCTCATATTTATGATATGAGAACAGTTGAATTCGTTTCAACTGTTCTGATATGACTAAGTATTTCACTCCATGCATCAGTCGCACAGTTAGCTCAGCGGGTTTTTTTTTTTTTGTTGACGCGGGGAACGCCTTTACGCGCCTTCATCCCAACTGCGGGGGCAGCTGGGATGGTGTGTGGGACTCCCGGCCCGGTCCGGAATGGACCGTCCTACCCACTAAACCCCGCGGTGTTCCTCCTCACCCTTTAGCCGGGCCGAGGGATATCAAAAGATTATTCACGTCGACCCGGCTAGGGGCGCCCCGTTTATTCGGGGCTCTCCTCGGGGGAGCCAGATGGGCGGCTCCCCAAAGCTCCCTAAGGAGCTGAAGTCCACGCCTGCACCGCTCTCGAGCGCCCCTCTGTAATAGAGGAGACAGAGAGCGGCTGGCGCAGGCGTGCGCTAATGGGCACCCCGGAACACGGAAAAGGTGCCCACCGCCATGTGACCGTTGGTGAGCGGGGTCCCCCGACCTTACGCCCACGGTCAAGAAACATTCGGGGGCGCGCAGTGACTCCTCACCGCGGCGCCCCCGAACTGCACGGCAGAGCGGGAGCATTATCCCGGTTTATCCCGCTCCCCCGCACAGTGCACCTCCCGCTTTGCCGCCATCACCTCGTCAACTGGCGAGGTGACAGCGGCCCAGCACTGTGGCCGCCGGTCGCGCCGTTATTCACGGCCGGCAGCTCGAACTGCATGGCAGGGCGGGAGCATCTACCCAAACTCCCGCCCCCACGCAGTGCCTCTCCCACTTTGCCGCCATCGTCTCGCCAGCAAAGGAGGCGAAGCGACGGCGACCCATCATTGCTGCTGCCGGCCGTGAATAACGGCACGGCCGGCAGCAACACACACCACCGAGCAACCCACAGGTGGGTTACTCCCGCCTCGGCCGGAATTAGCCAGAGTAGCACAACTCCCCCACAGAGGAAGGGGAGTGGTAGCTACTCCGTTGCCCAGGATGCACCACGAGGAGGATCCGACCCATTGGGGTCCTTAAGATGTTAGTAGGACCCCGCATCCCTAGCTCAGCGGGTAGGCGGGTGGCGCCTGATACGAGTTGACCCAGTTCAAATCCAGCTCAAGGTTCTTTATGTTTTCTTTTTTTACTTAATATTTTTATTATGAAGTGAAAATGACAATAAGCTCATACAGGACTTGACTTTTTTTTTATTTTACAATAAAAATAAATATTCACTATGGAAAAGTTGGCATAATATATGTACTAAAAAATAAATATTTTATCTTGGTAGATACTTATTTTTATAGCGGACGGCAGGCGGAATTATATAAAAAACAGGCCAAGTGCGAGTCGGACTCGCACACAGGGATCCGTACCAAAAAACGGCAAAAAGTCACGATTTTTGAATGAGATTCCCCTGAATATTTCCTTTCTTTTCTGATTTTAGTATTTGTTGTTATAGCGGCAACAGGAATACATCTAGGGTTGCCAACTTTTTTAGAAGAAATAAAGTATATCTGATTTCAATGGGGTAAAAAAAAGTACAGACTTACAAAGAAGAGTACATTTTATTAACAATTTTAAAATTGTACTTTTTAGAACCTTGGCAGTACACAAGTGCTTTTTTTATTTTTAAAACTATCGGACGTTACTTGGTTTCTCCCGCGTAATTCCCGTTCCCGTGGGAATTCGGGAATAAAATATAGACTAGGTTCACCGCAAAGAGATTAGCTTCCCAGCAGTGAAAGAGTTTTAGAAATCGGTTCTGTAGTTTCGGAGCCTATTCGATGAGAACAAACAAACAATCAAATCTTTCCTCTTAATAAATAACAAGCGGAAGTCACGCGGTTCCGTTCCCGTGGGAATTCGGGAACCGTGGGAATTCTGATATCTGTGTTCCTAACAGTAAAAGAATTTTTGATAACGGTTCAGTAGTTCCGGAGCCTATTCGATGCAAACAAACAATCAAATCTTTTCTCTTTATAGATAGCTAGCGGACATCACGCGGTTTCACCCGCGTAATTCTCGTTTCCGTGGGAATAGGTACGGGGATAAAATATAGCCTATGTTCACCAAAGAGTGTAACTTCCCAGCAGTGAAAGAATTTTTCAAATCGGTCCAACAGTTTCGGAGACTATTCGATGCAAAAAAACAAACAAACAATCAAATCTTTCCTCTTTATAATATTAGTATAAACTAGCGGACGTCACGCGGTTTCACCCGCGTAGTTCCCGTTCCCGTGGGAATACGGGAATGAAATATAGCTTATGTTCACCGCAAAGAGTGTAGCTTCCCAACAGTTAAAGATTTTTTAAATCGGCCCAGTAGTTCCGGAGCCTATTCGATGCAAACAAACAAACAATCAAATCTTTCCTCTATATAATGTTAGTATAGATTGTAAGTCCATACAGGTAAACTTTAAACTAAACTTATGTAGTTACTTAGATCAGGAGAAAAGATTCATACCTATTTCCTATAATTAGCCGGGGATCTTGGCCCATTCCGTTATACGAAAAAATATTCAGAGAAAACTTGTCGAAATCCCAGAAAAATCAAATCATGCGAAATAAAGTATTTTCGCGTACTTTATTGTTCTCATAAAGTATACAGTACAAATACCTGAAATAAAATACAATACTTTATTATAAAGTACTGTTGGCAACCCTAAATACCTACATCATCTGTGAAAATTTCAGCTCTCTGGCCATAACAGTTCCTGAGATACAGCGTCATGGCGGACAGACAGACAGACAGACAGACAGATGGCGAAGTCTCATCAATAGGGTCCCGTTTTTACCCTTTGGAACCCTAATAAAAGCTGGTACATAATCTCGCTGGAACATATTTCTCTTACAATTATCACATAGATTACAGCTTTCATTTTTTATAACAATAAGGTGAAACAATTCTTAAAGAAAAAAAAAAGGATTATAAAGTTCGAGAAATAAGTAGGACTATTTAATAATCTATGTTAGATTAAGTGAAAAAGTAAAAAAATATAAGAAAAATAAAAAAGTAATGCAGTCAGTGGGGTTCGAACTAGAATTAACTCATTTATACGCCCAAAGCAGATTGCGTATCCGCTGAGCTAAAGTGCCACTGAGAGGATCGGCCAAATAACGCTTCATATTCCGCTTGCTTGTTTCGACAACGTAAACTGGCCGTTCGTAAAAACTAATGAAATTATAATTTCCTTAACATCGATAAAAGATGGCGCTCATGTTAATCATTGACATGATGTCAATGATTAACATGAGCGCCATCTTTTATCTTAATCAAACGCTATCGAGAGATAATTTTTACACAATCTACGTTTATTCTATAATCAACGAGTTTGATGTGCTACTATAGCAGCCAATGTCATGATTTCATTTTTAAACTAATTTGCCATGCATTATATATCTAAATAAGATATTTTGAAATTTGAATTCCAGAATATGAAACTACTAGTGCCATCTTTTGATATTTTCTGTTTATTAAAGATAATCTGTATGAGTTGGGTGCCCGTGGTATCACTACCGACTGCGCCACAGAGGCAGTCAAATGTGGGCGTATACTATGCATCTGCCAACCCCTTCAGTGATAAGGCGTGAATATATGTATGTATGAAAATTAACCCTATTGACAAGCAGAATCGATCAGGAAGCGCATTGTGTTGTGGGTTGCAAAGTGAAAAGTTTGCATACCTATGAAAAGGATTTTGCCATTCAAAAATAAACAGATTCAAGGCTTATCGCACTTAACTTTGGTAGAGATAATCCCATGGGCTTTCCACATCCAAAAGTAGCATCTAGCATCCGTAAACATTTTATGAATAACATTCAATTTTATTCGATAAATATGAAGTATCGAGTCGATGCATTAAAACGTCGAAAGAGTATCGAATATATTATTCAATTGGACGTTCGGAGGGTCCCTCTGTGTTCGATCAACTATACAGTTGAAAGGATTAAAGGATTTTGGTCTGTTTGTTAACTTTTGGCACTATTACAAGGGTTGAACATTTACGTTAAGCTTGTGGTATGAATATGTGATAGGTACAAAGGCTAAATATAAACACGTTATGATATTATAATCTTTGATGCCAAATATTCAGGTAGGTACCTATTGATGACATGTGAAATGCTTTTCAGAGGGTAAGATTGATATTATGACATAAGTATCTAAGCTTGCTTACTACGCGACGGATGCTCTTTTTTTTCAACTTGAGGGAAAATCTTCATGGATGCTATGCCGGACTACAGACTAAAAAACCTCACGTCAGGATGTCCCAGGACTCCCAACAGACCCACATTCACTGCGGCCTCGCTTAGGGGGGTGGTTCGGGTGCTATCCCACGTCTTTGGGGGGTTTCGGGTGTGATCCCACTTCTAAAGGGGGGGGGGGGACGTTAACCAGGGATAGTGTAGCTTCCCAATAGTGAAATAATTTTTCAAATCGGTCCGACTTTCGAAACCTATTCGATGCAATCAAACAAACAATCAAATCTTTCCCCTTTATAATATTAGTATAGATTGGACAAATAGGGAATTGGGCTAATCCCGTCCAAAGAACTTTAAAGATTTCCGTTCGATCACCCAGCTAGCTAATTTATAGAAACTCTGTGGCAGTTTTTAATGTGATAGAGTTTGATCCTCGTTTACATATTTTACATGTTTTTGTATGTGCGCTGATGAACACGCCTATCGTGTTTTGTATCTTAGAGTTAGTCAACAATAGTATTGAAACCTACGGTATTTTTGACGCATTAAGGAGGTAAGTTTCATTATTAATTTAAGCTCTAAATGACTAAAATCTGGTACCTTTTACCACAAAGCAACGATAGTAGGTAACTAGGTATACCCGTAGCCGCACAATGGAAAAGTTTCAGTACTTGATTAAAATTGAAACCTAACCCTCAAAGATAGCCAGTGGCTATAACAAAACCAATACAAATAAAATTAGTTTTGATCACGCTTTGTAACAGAACTTCTAACGTTGAAGAGCTACGAAATGAGAATTACTATTTGAACAATTGGAATTAACTATCAAAGGAATTTTTCGGGACCATAGGCAAGGTCAGGACTCAGTGTCCGCTCTAAATAGCAACTAGGAATAGCTAGATTTTGAATTTAATTTTCCTGAATTCAACATTACTTGTTTTAGAATTGACTACATTTAGGCTATGTACCTAAAATGTGTACAAAATTAAAACTTAACTGCATCTGTGGCGCAGTCGGTAGTGTAACCGCCTGCCGCGCTCGAGGTCTTGGGTTCGATTCCTTGGTCGGTCCAAATATTTGTGTGACACACAAATATTTGTTTCGTAGTTTGGGTGTTGTCTATGTAGGTATAATATGTATGTATTTAGAAAAATATAAGTATGTCTATCGGTCGTCTAGATCCCCTAGTATAAGCTTATATTAGTTTAACTAGCTGAGCCCGCAACTGCGTTTACGTCACATAAGGTGTATGAAAGGAGAGGTATTTCTTCATCAGACTCATCAAGCAGCGTGGGAAACTGCCCTGTTTGCTTAATCATAAAAGAGCTCAAAGATTAAGTCTATTTTATGATTAAGCCAACACGCCAGTTTAGATTTACACTCACATTCAAAGAAACCCCTACAATTTAAATATTTAAAAAGAGTGTTATAATTTTTTTATTTATTAACCAATTGACATGACATAAACGCTAAGTGTTAAGTGGAGCAAACTTCAACACAATAAAAAAAACTTCATTGCAATCGGTTAAGCGGTTACTGAGATTAGCGTGCACAAACTTTCAGACAAACATAATATATACAGACATACAGACAAACAGACAAAAATTCTAAAAACCATTGTTTTGGGTTCTATTGCGTTCATAAAGCCCCCCTATAATATTTTTTCTTATTTATCTTCGATGTACAGACAGCGACCTGTTACGATTTTATTATATGTATTGATATTGATTTGATCTAGATGATGTTGTGTGAGATTGTCCACAAATATTTATTTATTTATTAATTTCAAACTAATATTTTGCAAGAAGTAAAAAGGTCAACTTATTTTGGCAAATTGAATTTCCTCATTATCATTGTTGTAATCAACTTTTGAATTCTCAATATCCAGTCTCAAGCTATGTCATAGTAGAATCAGAATCGGGCAATGCTATTTCACAATTGACTTGAAACCACAGATAATATAATAGTATAACATACAAATAGCCAACTCCCTGCCTCCCACTGAGCAAGCTTCTTCACCCCCGCCACAGCTGTCATTATAGTTTGCGGGTATTTTGAGGGAACATTGTTTTGCTTCGCGCCTTAGCCTTATTCACACACACATTGAAGCTCTGATGAAGTTTCCGTTCTGTGCTTAAAACAAAAATTGAAAAAGAATTATACAAAAAAAGATACATACCCAAGAACATACCTAATTCTCAGCCCCATGCGCACGTACAGCCCCAGGATGATGATGCCGGGCAGGATGAAGAACAGCAGACTGCTGAGCTCGCAGAGGTACCAGGACGGCTGCTCCAGCATCGCGCAGAACGCTGAGTCCAGGGACGAGTTGCCGGAGCCTGGGGGAATGGGTCTCTTTGATAAGTTGAACTTTGACTGAGGATTGTATGCACTAAATATCGTATATTTAAAAAGGAACAGGGGCAGCGTATTTTCCATACAAAAATACATAAGTATACTCGACCGCCGAATTAAGGAGCGTAATGGTTTTTCATTCTATATAATTCTAATAATGCTTTTTTTTTTAACGTGAGGGAAAATCCTCATGGATGTTATGCCGGACTCCTACCGACTAAAAAACCTCACGTTGCACCCAACAGCCTATGGTTGGGAGCCCCGGGTAAGCCCTCGGAAGGATGTCCCAGGAATTCTAATAATGCTTCTCAAATATTTTTATTTTCATAAAATCAATATCTGCTTTAGTTATAATGTAGAAATGGGTCATCTTTCCTTAGCTTCTGAAATTTTGCAACACCAAAGGCACTGAGTCACCAGAACCAAGTACCTATTAACCCTATCTATCGCCAACGTGTTGAAATGGACCGGAACATACGCCAGTAAGGCACTTAACTTGTATTATTTACTGACACCTGAGACCCCGAACACTAAGCGCCTTAACGTGCCTTCCGAAGCACAGAAACGTTTATAAAGAAAAATATCACTTAATGATCACCCTAGATGGGTGATCATTAAGTGATATTTAATCCAGCCAGCCATCAGATGTAACGCAGTTATTATTTACAGAACTCGGAGTTGGAGGCTACGATCGCTTCCAAGTTATAATAACTGAGCTAAACTTTTCTGTCGCTTGAATGCGCAAATACGTAACACTCATCCATCGTCGGAAAACTTCACGCTTATAATATTATATGATATTCGTAAGATTACAAAAGCGTATGTATTCTGTATCGGATCAATATCCGAAAGACAATTTCTTTGTTGAGTTTTACTTGAGTGACTTCCAAACTTTATTAATCAGTCTTTCTTTTGATAACGTAATGTTTTTGTAGCTAACTTATATTTGAAAAACCCTCCTAATTCACTATATTTCTATATTGTCCGACAATATTTATGATCTTTCGATCCCCAATTTGAGAGCCTTAATAGGACCGCTAACAAGCACAAAGCGCTCGTGCCCCGGTTAGCTTAATGTTCTGTAAACGATCAAGCATGTTATACTACGTCCAGTCCATGGATTTATATATTTATTTGCGTTTTTCTTGCTTTGGAAGACAAGTTAACTTATGATATTAATGTTTCACCAGTGAGTTGAGGCAACCTCCGCCTGTTAATTCATTCAAGAGTGAAAAGTTTCAGTTATTGAAATGTTTGCGGGTGGCGCCTTTTTAGCGAACCAAATATTAAGGTTTAAAGAACTTTATTTCTCATAAGAACAATAGATCACTTAAAATGAGATTAACCATTTGGTTTACAAATAGATATCGTTACCTCTGGTGAGTTATGAGGCTTACATAGTTAATACTTATTAATATTCTAGAATTACTTAAATATAGGTAATTTCCTCGATAGTAGCTTAGTCTAGTTCGATCTATAGATATTACAATGTATCAACATAATGTTTGAAGTTTGTTTTTAAAGATATTAATTTTGTCAAAGATTTTGATATCGTTTGGCAATCTATTGAACAGCTGTGCACCCTCATACAATATCGTTTTCTTGCCGTATTTGGTTCGTGGAATTCTGAGGTTCGTAAATATTAAAAAAATACAACATGTTTTGTCATATCAGCCAGAATTCACATAAAGATGAAACAGACTTGAATGTAACACGATTAACATATAAATTACTGTTAATTACTCTGCTGAAGGACAGGTTACATAAACATGGTTTTGTTTTTGTTGAGTCGACATAAAGTAGGTAAATTCGCTTTTGTATTGAACAGTAGAAAGCTAAGTTGTCGAAAGTTCCATATATTTCTTTAAAAAAATGCTTTATACAGTTTTTCTATGAGTCAGTACATAAACTTTTACTGGTGTCCCTTACCAAATACCGCAAAAAAAAATACGTTTAATATAAGGAATTGAATCACTTTTGAATAGGGTGCCTATTATGTTTTTTATTATTTTTGTATTTTGACAAAGGGGCAACAGAAATAAATCATGTGTGCAATTTTGAACTTTCTAGATAACACGGGTCATGAGATACAACAGACAGACAGACAGACAGATGACTCCAGTAATAGGGTACCGTTTACCCCATTTGGATAGGGAACCCAGAGATATGTTAAGCAGAGTCTGTATTCTTAGAGGGAACCCTAAAAATTAAATGCCCTAGCCTAGAGCATAACACCTGATGCATGCAAGTATGAAGCTACCTTTATTTGCGATAGGTTTCTGAGAGAGGGGCACCCTCACGCCGCGCCAGTATGTATTTCTAAAGTGGGAAAGTAATTATTGCTGCAGCTAGCAATGGCTTATATTATTAAGCCATGGATTCAGAGTAAATATGGACTTCTTGCTAGTTACCTTACAAGTACCCACTTCTAACATCTCCTTTGTATAAGAAGTACCCGTAACACGAGGCCTTCATTCCCAGTAGTTCCGCGGCAGTTGTTCCGCGACGGAACTAGTGAGACTTTTTGTCCCAATAGTTCCGTGGCGGAACTAGTGAGACTTTTCAATTCTCAGTAGTTCCGTGGCGGAACTAGTGAGACTTTTCAATTCTCAGTAGTTCCGTGGCGGAACTAGTGAGACTTTTCTATTCTCAGTAGTTCCGTAGCGGAACTAGTGAGACTTATTTATTCCCAATAGTTCCGTAGCGGAACTGTCATGGATCTTTATGGACATTATATTATGTCCCATTTAATACCTTAAAGCCTTAAAGTATTTTTATTTTTTATGAATGTGGATCTTTTAGAACATGCGAGTGGAAAAAGATCCATTATACGAAGAACATCTAGTTTAAAAGTATTAAGTAGTTAAATAATTTGCAAAACCAATAAAGATCTACAAAAACAAATGAAGATCGACAAAAGCAAATGAAGATCGCCGAAACAAATGAAGATCAGCAAAACAAATGACAGTTGGAAAAACAAATATCTATCGAAAAAACAATATGCAGATCAATAAAACAAAAGACTATAAGCAAGTTGATAAGGTCAAAAGTTACTTGCAGCCATATTTTGTAATCAAAATGCGATTAGCATTAAAAAAATAGGAGCAAGCAATTCTCGACCTTAATAGCACTTATTTAAAAAATGTGCTTTTAGGTGTTTATAGACATCACAGATCACGAATATATAAAAAAATAAATAGATATCATGCATGCTCATAAGGTCGAGAATTGCTTGCACCTATTTTTTAATGGTAATCGCATTTAGCTTGTAAAATAATTGCATGGATGAATCAAAATCACTATGTATGGTATACAATTGCTGAAATGGCCGCGGGCAACTATGGAATGTGCCATCTCCGAAAAAAGATTTTTGTCTTGGTATTAGTTTCCTGGCCTCATCTGAACAAAATGCGACAATTCGTGTATCGCCATAAGCATAGTCTGCCAAAAGAAATTGTGTAAATTCTGGTGGCACCACTACCTCCATTGGACTTTTATAAGCTAATTTACTCACCTCAACGGCTTTTTTTCCTATTATCAAATAAGCCACTTTTAATTGAACCGTATGCAGGTATTTTTTCGAATTATTCCACACCGCTATCTTTTAGTGGTGCCACGTGATTATCATACACTTGTTTTATGGGTGTTAAAGAATTGCCTGTTTCATTAGAAATAGTTGTTTGTCAATGTAATTTTTAGACAAATCACTAACACATGAGTGTTCACTATTTTTTATAATGCGAGAATCCTGTAAAAGAAGACCAGTCACAGTTTTAGTCATTCCGGTAGAACCGCGACAATATTTATATCTAAGTATTACAACATATGTACCGCTTTCTTTACAGTTAATACAAATAACGAAAGGTAACTTACATGTACAGTAACAGTGCCACGACATTTTTCTGCATGTTTTTTACTACACGCCCAGACAACTGCCCCATTTTTTATTTTTTTATTTCTGTGAAATTGGTATCCACTGTGGAGCAATACCAACCCGCCTTTACGTTGTATTATGCACAATTGTTCATTATGTTCCATTTTAATTGAAAATAGGTACATACATATAATATATTTAATTTAAGAAAGAAAAGAAAGAAAATATTTTTATTTAGGACACACAATGAAATTACAAACAATAAAAACAATAAAAACTTATCACTTAAAAATATAATCACTGTGCGAACCCAAATAAGGTCGCCATCTCAGTCGCAATTTAATTAAAAAAATAAACTTTTATGTAGATAACGTCCTTTTACCTGACCTATCAGTCCAACAATCAACAACAGAAGAAAGAAAAGTCCGCCTCTTCCGACCAGTCGAACAAACTGGAAAAATAGACCGTGTCCTCCGATCAGTCGGACGAAACGGAAAAAATAGTCCGCGTCCTCCGATCAGTCGAACGAAACGGAAATAATAGTCCGAGTCCTCCGATCAGTCGGACGAAACGGAAAAAATTGTCCACGTCTTCCGATCAGTCGGACGAAGCAATCGGACCACGCGGTCAGGGGGTACAAAATATGGCTGCAAGAAACTTTTGACCTTATCAACTTGCTTATAGTCTTTTGTTTTATTGATCTGCATATGTTTTTTTCCATCGTCATTTGTTTTTCCAACCGTCATTTGTTTTGCTGATCTTCATTTGTTTTATTGATCTTCATTGGTTTCGTCGATCTTCGTTTGTTTCGTCAAGCTTCATTTGTTTTGTCGATCTTCATTTGTTTTGTCAGTCTTCATTTGTTATACCGATCTTCATTTGTTTTGTCGATCTTCATTTTTTTAATTGTATGAGAAAATAGCCGTAAGACACCGAAGGGAACTAATGGGAACATAAAATATTCGTATGTAAGAGATGCTTTCTCCCGCGGGACTACTGGGACTTGATTTATTAGTTTTTAGTTTATGCTTTGTTCCGCGGAACTACTGGGACTTAATTTATTAGTTTTTAATTAATGCTTTGTTTCGCGGAACTACTGGGAATGAATTTATTAGTATTTCATTTCTACTTTGTTCCGCGGAACTAATGGGAACTGAATTATTGATGCTTTGTTCCGCGGGACAACTGGGAAAAAAAGTCTCACTAGTTCCGCAACGGAACTACTTGAACGGAACAACTGGGAATAATCGTTGACGAGCCCATCATTTCAGTACAAAATAATATATTTCATTTAGAACGACAAATCTCTCTGTAGTAATATTTACTAACATTCTTGGAGGATGAAAAGATGAATGCCATCAATATTTATAGGGGAACTCGGAACTAAGTAGGCTTATATTTGACGATAGATTTATTAAGCATTTGTTATCGGCAAAGCTGAGATAAATTGACGAAATGTGGCTTCGATCGATTTGGATACCCTATGGTCTTATATTGATGTCATTATGCCCATAATATGCCACACAAACGTACAAAATGTCGCCACCTCAATACATCTCGAGGGTGTCGTAAGAGGAGACTAAGGTAACATTTTTGCAAAAAGATCCATTGCGTAGAGAAGGAAAACTCGAAATGAAACCCGGTTGTCAGTAAATTGACAATCGTTAAGCCAACTTGAAGGCCTACTGGGCGGCTTAAAAAATTTCGAATGCGGGTCGGGGCGACCTGCGCCTGTCCATTTTAACACGGCAATAGGCTCACCACCAAATTACGAGGGACAAATTCTAAAAAGGTGAAATATGGGCATATAATAATGCCTCTGCCTACCACTTTCTATCACTTCGGGGATAAAGGCATGATTATATAATACTAGCGGACGTCACGCGGTTTCACCCGCGTAGTTCCCGTTCCCGTGGGAATACGGGAATAAAATATAGCCCATATTCACCGCAAAGAGTGTAGCTTCCCAACAGTGAAAGAATTTTTCAAATCGGTCCAGTAGTTCCGGAGCCTATTCGTTACAAACAAACAAACAAACAAACAAAAAAACAAATAAACAAATCTTTCCTCTTTATAATATTAGTATAGATATGTCTGTAGGTACGCCCACATGTTACACGATGCCAGCTATAATGTCGTATTGTTAACGCATGGCATAGACAAAAACAAGCATACGAAAGGAGAACCTCCTCCGGTCAAAAATTTGCCAAGTGCGAGTCGGACTCGCGCCCGGAGGGTTCAGTAGGTACCGAAAAACAGCAAAAAAATCACGTTTGTTGTGTGGGAGGTCCAAGTTCAAGAATTCAGGATACAGGGTTAAGAGCTCGCCTTTTTTGTTTATTTTTTGACGTGACAAAATTCGATGGAGCCGGCTGCATGCACGAAAAAATATTACGTAGATAAGTATGCGGCGTTACCTCGCGTTACCTCGCTCTGACCTGTCCATTTATTTTAGTACAAATGTTTTCAACAGATGGCGCTTTAATCAATTGATTTATTGACGTGACAACGTCTTATAATCGATGTAGCCGGCTGCACGCACGAAAAAACATGACGTATGCGGCGTTACCTCGCTCTGAGGCGTTCCATTTAAGGCTGAGTTCTCACGTTCAACTATCGTCAGTAAACCGACTTTACAGACAACCGATTTTTTCTTTAATATCAAGACAAAAGTCAATCACGGAACTGAGTGATTTAGAAAGAAAGAAATATTTATTTAGTGCTATAAAGTAGTTACACGTACATCACACAGCCGATAACACAACGAGAAGTAATCAAAGTAATCAAACAATAATAGATACTTATACCATCGGAGATAAAAGCATTTGTGAATAAAGATTAATGTGAAAAACAATTGCACCAAATGGGTGTCCAGTTCAGCATGTGCCAGGTGGGAACCCGGCGATGGTTTTTAACTAGAATGGAACCCTTTTGGACAGTGACACACGGATGCCGATTTGACCTTCAGTCTTCAGATGGTACCTTCAGATGTACCTTCAGAAGATGGTAGTCAGATGGCGCTTTTTGATGCACTCGGAACTAAAAGCAGTATAAACTCATACTTATAGAACTCGGGACTTCACGCGAAATACATCTACTTACATGATTGTGAAAATGTAAGTAGATGTATTTCGCGTGAATTCCCGAGTTCTATAAGAATGAGTGTAAAAAACCGAGATAGTTTAAAAATAACAGGTTAAAGAGCCATAAATAAATAAATAAAATAAAAAATAGGTTCGCTTAGTACTTTTTATTGTTCTGGACACAACCTGAAATATTAATAGATATAGTGCCTACTGAATAAATAATGACAAACAAAGAAGTTTGATGAAAAAGCAATTCAATTTTGTTATTCTAGTCTCGATATAAAATTGAATAAGAAACGATTCGATAGTTATCGATGCTAAGACAGATTTCTCATTTCGATGTACTTACATTAGAAGCAATATCTATATGATTGATACGTTGATTAATGGCGCTTGATGAAACTTGCTACACAATATTGAATAACTTCACTTGTAGGTACCTACTGTCCACATATTCCATAAGGATGATAAGTATGATAATAGTTACGGGTCACATTCCACTAAACAAACATCTCTTTAATTTAGGTGTCACAGACAGTCCCCTTTGCAGAGCTTGTGTGGAGACGGACGAAACTGCCAGTCACATTCTTATGGAATGCCCAGAACTGGCCATATACAGGGCTAGACACTTCGGCACACCGAGGTCGCTCCAGGAAGTCGTCGGCAACGTGAAGAGTCTGCTGGGCTTCCTGGAGGAACTGGGATGGCAGTAGCCATACCACAACCCCACACGCAAAATAGGCGCAGAAATGACGTCGAGTTGCGGAAACCAACCTAGAACCTAGGCTATTTACTTATTTCGATCATAATTATGTGTTCTAAGTATGATCTAAATAAGTAAATAGCCTTTAACAATTCCGTAAGGCGAAACCGGTTAGGAATTATAATAATAAAATAAATGTTGTGGAACAGTACAAGTAAAGCTTTTCAATACGAATTACACTATATCGCCTATCGATAGTTTTACAATATAAATATCGTTGAATTACGATGATGCGATGTAATAAATTTTACTTACCTACAAATAATTTATATGAAAGTCTTAAACTTACATAAATGACTGTAATTCATAATATGAGCCAGATTTATACCTACAAGATATACAATAATGTAATAAATATGTAGTGGTCTTTTCACGATGTCTTTCATGATCTAAGATATAGATATTTTAAGTATGTAAGTATTTCCTTTTTACATACAGTTCAGAAATGTTAGTTAAAGTTATTTACTCTGGTAAAATGACGTAGTTATAGAGTACCATTCATATATAGAAATACCCCTTTTAAAGGTATTGGTCCCTTTCAGATTACATTCCTTTGGCAGTGGGTATATTTTATTAAGTTAGTAGGTACTTAGTATCTTTTACACTTTTTCGTTTCAGAAAATCCAATTCACATTAAGCAAAAGGCTTTCCCTATAAAAAACATATTTTATGTCTAGAGAGCTTTTACGCGTCAAAACATCACGTTTGTTGTATGGTAGCCCTCCTTAAATATAATAAATAAATAAATATTCACGGACATTTCACACAACGCTATCTGATCCCAAAGTAAGGTAGGAATAACCTGCTTGTGTTATAGGTATCAGACCACGGATATTAATGCTTATGTACTTTTAAATACATACATATTATACATAGAAACTTCCAGACTCTTGAGACAAACATTTATGGGTCACACAAATATTTGTCTCCGGTGGGAATCGAACCCACGACCTCCAGCGCTGCAGGCGGTATCACTACCGACTGCGCCACAGAGGCAATATAATTATAACTATTTCTGATTTTTGTATTTGTTATTATGGCGGCAACGAAAATACGTCATCTGTAAAAATGCCAATTGTCTAGCTATCGCAGTTGATGAGAAACAACCTGGTCACAGAAAAAATTACAGACAGACAAGGTAATCTCAGTAATAAAATAGGGTTCAGCTTTTACTATTTGGTGCGTGAATCACCCTTCTTATTTTTTTATAGATATTAATTTCGCCAAATGACGTCGCCAGCCTGATGGAAAGCCATGGCACATCTAGCGATTGGGGGCCACTCTCACAATCCGTAAGACTTCTGACAGTGGTCCTCAAGTTGGCGGCCCTGTGATGTGCCTCTTCACGCTCCGCTTGAAGAACTCGGGACTGTAAGAGGATGGAAACACATGCGCGGGCAGTTAGTTCCGAGATTTTATAGTTAGACAGAACTGTTCACACACAAAATCCGTGTTACATTGGAAATTGGACCTACTTTCGTAAAGTCACAAATAGAATATGATTATTGAGTCCTTCATTACTAATGGAATCAGGCGTTGCATGGCGGAAATCATCCATCCTAAAGCGATAATAAAGGAGGAGAGGGGAGGGAGAGGAGCCCGCCTCACACCCTCGATTCGTCAACCCTAACGTGCAACAGTTAAGGGTAACCACAACTAATTTGTAAGGCAGGATTGACGAACCGAACTCTTCAGGAAAGGAATTTTAATGTTTGATAGGAAAATTACCTGTACCTACCCTTCTTCATTACTCACCTGGTGGATAATCATGATAACTGACGGTAGTGTAGACAGCAAACGGCGAAGCAGCCACCAGCGACACCACCCATAAAGCGGCGACGATCTTGAGAGCCCTGCCTAGCCCCGCCATGGCGTACAGGTGTAATGGGTGGCAGATAGCCAGGTAGCGCTCCAGGGAGAACGCGACGATCGTCAGGACTGATACGTAGGATGCCCTGTGGGAGAAAAAGTACTTTAGAGCATAGTTTAATAATAAAAATATTTTTTTTTTGTGGAGATTCTCACGCAACATCATCTAACCCAAATTAAGCTAATATAAGCTTGTGCTATAGGATCTAGACGACTCATAAACATCTTATCTTAGTAATATTATAAAGGCGACAGTTTTCACTGTTCAGATGGCGCAAGGAGGCGCTGGAGCGGGGCCAAAGGCCTGCGTCTCGAGAAATCGAGGCCCAGCGGACCCTGCTCCACCAGGAAACCGTGGAGACATGGAAGGTGCGACTTGAGCAACCAAAGGGGGGATTCGCCACAATCGCGGCCGTCAGACCGGTCATGAACGAGTGGCTGGAGAGAAGACACGGTGCTCTCTCCTACCGGTTGACACAGATGCTTGCCGGGCACGGTAGCTTCGGTAGGTATCTGTGGCGAAAACACCGGGAAACTACGGCCGAGTGTCAGCACTGCGAGGACCGCAGCGATGACACGGCGCTCCACACGCTGGTGGAGTGCACGGCGTGGGCACAACAGCGACAGGTCCTCGCAGTGGGTCTGGGCGTGGACACTCTCTCGCTTGAGGCCATGGTGCGAGCCATGCTCTCCAGCGGGAGTAAGTGGGACTGCGCCGCCTCTTTCTGCGAGCAGGTCATGCTCGCGAAGGAGGCGGCGGGCCGGGTGCGGGAGAGAACTCTCCCACCCGAGTTCCGCAGTCGGCGCCCTGGGCGCCGCCGACGTGTCTTCGCCGAGGACTATCGGCCTCCATGACCGGGGGTCTGAGGACGGTGAGAGGGCCGCTCACCATCCTTACAGAAGCAGGCCCATGACGGCAGCGTGACGTGAGCACTCACGCACGCCCCCCCTTAGAAGCGGGGTCACACCCGAAACCCCCCATAGACGCGGGATTGCACCCGAACCACCCCCTGGGCGAGGCCGCATTGGCGGCCGTAGGTCTGTTGGGAGTCACGGGACATCCTTCCTGAGGGCTTACCCGGGGCTCTCAACCATAGGCTGTTGGGCGTTACGTGAGGTTTTTTAGTCGGTAAGAGTCCGGCATAGCATCCTACGAGGATTTTCCCTCACGTTAAAAAAAAAAAAAAAAAAAGGCGACAGTTTGTGAGTGTGAAAGTTTGTTACTCTTTCACGCTCTAACGGCTTAACGGATCTGGCTGAAATTTGGCACAGGCATAGATTATGGCCTGGAATAACACATAAGCTGCTTTTTATCCCGGAAATAAGTTCCTACGGGAAGCGGGAACGGGAACAAATTTTACGCTAATTTTATTTCTATTTTTTATTCTATTTCTAAATACATTTATTTTTTTTTTTTTTTCATATTCAGCTCGCCAAATTGACGTCGCCACCAGCCTGATGGTAGGAAAGCAGTGGCGCATCTAGCGATTGGGGGCCACTTCTTACAGTGGTCCTCAAGTTGGCGGCCCTGTGATGTGCCTCTTCACGCTCCTCTTGAAGAACCCGGGATTGTAAGATGAGGGAAAGACGTGTGCGGGCAGGTCGTTCCATGTTTCTATAGTTCGACAGAGGAACGATCTTTTGAAACGCTCGGTTCTGGCGAAGATTCTCTCCACTGTGTATGAGTGGCATCTTTGCCCGGCACGCGTTCTTCGGGATCGGAAAGGAGGGATCAGGTTGAAGAGCTCTTCAGGACATTCGCCGTGATACATTCGATAGAAGGCAGCCAAGGACGCTATGGTTCTTCGCTGCGACAAAGGTTCGAGGCCTCCCGTCACCTCAGGACAACCAATTATTCGGATAGCACGTCTCTGCATAGCGTCAAGCGCGTCTAACAAGTACCTCGCGGAGTCATCCCAAAGGTGAGAACAGTACTCGACGCAGGGACGAATCTGCGTCTTGTACGGTAAACATCTCTGATGTGGCGTGAAATACCGTCTCACCTTATTCAGGATTCCCAGTTTCCGCGAGGCCAGACCAATACAGCTCTCTATGTAGTTTTTGTGATTGAGCTCACGCCGGACGTCTATACCGAGGATCTCCAGGTTGTCCTTTAGTGGAATTGTAATGCTCTGAAGAGAGGGCAGGGGTAGGAATGGGGACTTCTTAGCTGTAAACGCACACGCCTGTGTTTTTCTGGCACTGAACTCGACCAGGTTGTCTGAACCCCATTGGGCAATGCGGCCCAGGTCCAGATCGAGATCCGCCACGAGTTGTCGTCTCTTCTCATCCACGTCGCCTCGCCCCGCCGCTGGACGGCCAGAATAGCTCCCATGAAGAGTACTGTCATCCGCATAACAATGAATGCTGAGATGGTGACCCATTTAGGGCTCGCACGTAAATTTTTTAGTTTTTTTTTTATATAATTTAGGCCATGTTTTTCATGGTCATGTTTATTTTATTACAATTGTCATATGTGCGTGTTCTGAATAAATGTTTTTTCTTTCTTTCTTTCAATGCACCCAAGGGACAGCATGTCATTGATATGCAGAAGAAAGAGAGTTGGGGACAATACCGATCCCTGTGGTACTCCGGCATTTACCTGAAAAAAAACAGGAAGCCTGACCATCACAGAGGACCCGAATCCGTCGCCCGTTCAGGAAGCTGGCCAACCAGCGGCACAACTGATGCGATAAACCATATGACGGCAGCTTGGAAAGAAGCGACGCATGCCATACCCTATCAAAGGCTTTTGCGATGTCTAGGCCAATAGCCAGAGATTCGCCGTGCCTCTCCATAGCCTCACCCCAGGTGTGCGTTATGTACGCTAGGAGGTCACCCGTTGATCGTTTCGGCCTAAAGCCATATCGGCGATCGACGATCGCCGATATGGCTTTAGCGCGACGATCACTCGTTAATTAACGATCGCCGATCGTTAATTAACGAGTGATCCTCCAGATAGCGCATGAGCTGTTTGTTGATGATTAGCTCGAACACCTTGCAGATGACGGTGGTTACGGCTATGGGGCGATAGTTGGCTGGATCCGACCGATCCCCTTTCTTGGGGATCGGTTGGACATTCGCCTCCTTCCAAGCCTCCGGCACTTCTCCCGCCGAATACGAAAGGCGATACAGGCGTGTTAGCGTTGGAGACAATTCAGCTGCACAATTCCTCAGCACCACGGCCGGAATGCCATCAGGACCACAGGCTTTCCGCGTGTCGAGTGACCGTAGCACCGCCCGCACATCGCACAGCCGGATTACAATTTCCGGCATCGTGGTTCCATAGTTGGCGATAGTGGGAGGTTGCTTGCCACAGTCATCGACCCGGGAATTAGCCGCAAAGAGCTTGGCCAGCATTTCCGCTTTCTCTTGGGCCTTGTGAGCCAGTGATCCGTCAGGATAGCGCAGCGGCGGCAGCGAGGGCTTGCAAAAGTTGGCCTGCACGGCTTTGGCCAGTTGCCAGTATCCACGGCTGCCCGTCGGATGTGACGTGAGCTCCTGACCAAGCCGCGTGACGCGCTGGGCGTCCGCTCTCTTGAAGGCTCTCTTACTGGACCTAGTGGCTCTGTTGTACGCTGCCTTGAGGCGGGCCACATTCGGGTCGCGCACAGCTCGAGCCCTGATCCAGGCGCGGTAAGCCGCCTGTTTTTGTTGAACAGCTACGGCACACTCACGCCCGAACCAGGGGCGGGCTTTGCGGATGCTGGCGACATCAGTGTATGGAATGTAGTATTCCATACCTAATGTGATTTCACCAGCAACCGCAGAGGCGCTTTCCGATGAAGCCCTCCCTGCAAAGCAGCGCTGACTCCACGGGACGGCTGCAAAGTATTCTCGTAGTCCGTCCCAGTCTGCTGACGAGTAGTGCCACAGTCGCCGCGTCACCTCTACTGCCCTTGCAGGGGACGGTACCTGCAGGCGGGCACGCACAATACAGTGGTCGGATGTACCCAGTGGAGCGCTAACCGTCACACTGTACTGTGCTGGATTACTCGTCAGCAGTAAGTCCAGCAGGGCGGGTTCATGGTCTGACCTGTCCGGTATGCGCGTAATCCCGCGTACCACCTGGGTCAGACCATGGGAGAGTGCGAACGCGTGGGTGGCCCGTCCCGCAGGATCTGTCTTGAGGGACCCCAACCACTCAATGTGGTGACCATTGAAGTCCCCCAGAAAAACCAACTCGGCGTTCGGGAACCGTACCTGCGCATCATCAGCCCCCTCGCTGAGGTGCTGATACAGCCTCATCATCTCAGCTGTCCCTGTGTGGGATCGATAGACACACACGTAGATCTGACTCATGGAGCCGTGATCTACGTGCAGCCAAAGAACGGAGAGGGAAGGGTCCTCAAGGCAGCGCAGCCGGCGACACCAAACATCCGCCCTAACGAACGCGCACACCCCGGCTTTTTCTCGAAATAGTTCCTCGATGATATAGCCGGGGTAACTAAGGTACGACTGATCGGCAGGGCGGAGTATTTGCGTCTCCGTTAGGAACATCACAGCTGGCCGTGCCGTCTCTAGATGGTGATGGACGACGTTGAGGTTGGCATGGAGTCCGCGGATGTTAGCGAACTCCACCTCAAACAGTACGTTACTGGGAGTAGTAGCGGCCGCTGTGGTACCTGATTTTCTTTTCTGCACTGCCATGATTGCTGGGAAAGGGAGACGTGAAGACGGAGTGACATTTGCTGCAGCAGTGAGTGACAAGGCGTAGGGGCTAGCTTCATCTATGACTGTGTGGTGAGACGGAAGCCGACCCGCCGGACGGAAGGGCCCCCGTACCCCCCCGAGTGTGGTCGCCGGGGTCCCAGTCCGGTCACCATCCGGCACGACGAACCACATCGGGATTATGCGCGGCCTGGTGGGGCAGCCTCCCAGGGTGGTTAGTCCCAGTTGGGCCCCTATACTATGCCGCGGGTGGCCAGCGGTAAAACCGTTTCTACGGGTCTCCCTGGCCAGCGGGTCGACCCCCGTCAGCCACACTAGAATCCGCTTAGCGCCTACTGGTCCCCCCCTGCTGCATCAAACATCGCCCCGGGCCCGGCTGTGCAGCTGCTGAACCCCGAACGCAACCCAACCGGGGCTGGGTTACTTGGGGGGCTTTTCACAGCTGCACGGTGGTACCCCCCCGGACCAACACTTTGTACCACCTGGCACCCACATGGGAGCCTAGGCCACCATGTGGGTACCTAAATTCGCGGAGCCTCGTTCGTTGGTTAACAGGTGCACCACGTGTAGGTGAGGTCGCTTGGGCCGCCGAAAATTTGGTGGTGGTGGGGCCTCTTACACCCAAAATATTATTATTTAGATAAATTACACCCAGACACAGGACAAATCAATGTAGATTGTGGAAAAAAAATTGTCTTTGGTGGGAATCGAACCCACGACCTCCGAATAGGCAGTCAGGTACGCTAACCTGGAAAGGACCATGAGGTCAGTCGTTTTGTAAGTAATGACCGAAAAATTCTAAATCTATGGTTAGGACAGTTAGGAGGAGAAAAATATTAGAACTAATTCATACTTTTTTTTTTAACGTGAGGGAAAATCCATCATGGATGCTATGACGGAGTCCTACTGACTAAAAAACCTCACGTTACGCCCAACAGCCTATGGTTGGAAGCCCCGGGCAAGCCCTCGGAATGATGTCCCAGGACTCCCAACTACAAGACCACCTTTTTACAAGAATGGGTAGGTAGCGAAGATCTCGTGGCCCCGCGGACTCAGTGTGCAGTAAACCATCACTGGGGTAAGCCACTGACCACAGATTTATTTCCAAGCGTTTCCGTGCTTCGAAAGGCACGTTAAACCGTTGGTCCCGGTTGTCAGTAATATGACTGTCGTTAAGGCAAGTTGAAGTCTTAATGGACGACTTGAAAAATTTCAACAGTCAACGTCACAACCTCCACCCGGGTCGGCAGCGCGTGTGTAGCGCCTCTGGTGCTGCAAACGTCCATACGGTAACCACCGTTAGCTTGTCTGTCACCTTAGTAGTATAAAAAAAGGTAGAGACTTTCGCTCACATTTCACCATTGGTGTGCCTATTGTTGTGTTGAAACTTAACATGCGCAGGTTGTTGTTAACGTTAACCGCTTTTGATTTTTTTATCCCACCTTTAAGACATTTTTTAACGTGAGGGAAAATCCTCATGGATACTATGCCGGACTCCTACCAACTAAAAAACCTCACGTTACGCCCAACACCCTGTGGTTGGGACCCCCGGGTAAGCATTCGGAAGAACGTCCCAGGACTCCCAAACCTTTATGACATAGGCTGCTATATGAGTTTTTCAACTACGATTAAATAACAACTATTTACTGGCGACCGAGACCAATGACTAAACGTGCCTTTCGAAGCACGAAAATGGGACAAAGCTTCCGTAGCGGGGCTACAAATGCTACGGCCTATGAGCGCTTCTTTGAAAATTTCAAAATAATTTACTACCCTCCTTTTTAATTGGCAGTAAATTTCAAAAATGGGTTTGCACAACGTTTTATTACGTGACGATAACAGTGCGTCAAGATAATTGATTGCAGAGCAAGTGTTCCCCTCCCCTTAAACCTTAAGGGCCCACCTGACGCCTGATTTTGAATGAAGATAGCGTATATACATTTCAGCGTACAAGAAAGAGACAGATGCACTCGGTTTCCGTGCGTTTTTCACCAAATAAATTAATTTAAAAAAAATCTATAATCATTAGAAAAAAGTGAGATTTTACTCTTGTCTTTCTTATAAATCTATATATTTAAAAATGAATCGGCAAAATATATGCACGCGCATAACTTCAGAACGGCTGGACCGATTTCGCTTTTTTTTTTTTGGTGCTGGTTAAATAAAAAGGTATCACCTGAAAACTTACTTGAGATTCAGCTTAAAATATCGGGTCTATTATGTTTGAACAAAAAGAAATTGCCAAATTATTACTTCCCAAAAAATTTTCTCATAATTTCATTTGCCAAATTATTACTTAGCAAAAAATCTCTTCTCAAATAATTGTAACGCAAACGTTATATTTGGACAGTGAACGTTTAAACAATAACTTATTTACCAACTAGTACTTTACCAATTTTTATTTAGTCAAATGTCTCATTTTGGAAAAATATTATTATATTTTACGCAAAATAAAATATCAAATATCTGATTAATTTTTTTGCGGTGCTACTATTTCGTTCTATGGTTATAAAAAAAATGGGTGAGCAGTATTCGACTTGAAACCGTTTCGGGGTTACACCATCGAAATTTTTGGCATAGCAAATCATTTGACCAAACGTTTATTGTCTTAAGATTGTTTGCTGTAATAAATCATTTGCTTAATGATCAAATGCCATCATGATATTATCCTTGGTAATATTTTGCTTAACAAATATTTGACGAAATGAAAAAGTGCGTACTAAAATTATTCTAAACATTGCATTGGTATAAAAAAATGCCAAAATTTGTTTAGGTAGGTAGTAAAATTTATGTGCATCTGGATTGAGTAATCTTTTCATACTTTTCAACGACACCAAATCATACATTTAGTCAAAAATTGTCAAAACTTATGACCGATATCCAAAAATTTGTCACTCACAACATAATGAACATTTTGACAAATATGCCAATCACTCAATACAGACATTTTGCAAAATGACTTCAACCTGAATCTTAGCCAATACTTACTCTGTGGACAAAATTTTCGTACCAAAAATTTATACCCAATTTTTTACAAAATTTTTTTCAATAAATAAAGGAACTAAAAGTTAAATCCAGGAATCTATGACAGTTTCATTGGATCACTCAATTCGGAAATTTTTGGTACGAAAATTTTGTCCACAGAGTAAGTATTGGCTAAGATTCAGTTTGAAGCCATTTTGCAAAATGTCTGTATTGAATGATTGACATATTGGTCAATATCTTCATTATCATGTGAGTGACAAATTTTTGGATATCGGTTATAAGTTTTGACAATATTTGAGTAAATGTAAGCTTTGGTTTCGTTGAAAAATAAAAAAAGATCACTCAATCCAGATGCACATGTGAAATTTTGGCAAAATCTTTTCGGTCAAACGACAGTGGCACCCTAAATTATTACTAAATCGAGGTACTTTCAACACAACAAACTATTGAGAATATTATTAGTAATCGTGTCTTTGACTTCGAGCGTTATTTCATGAATTAAAGTTGCCCTCGTTAAATTTTTAATTTATTAGACCGCACGAGTCCTGAGATCTAGATAGAGGTAATATTCTATTTAGCGTCATACAGACTCTTAAGAAACAATTCATAGAGAAGTAGGTGGGTACCTTTATGAGCTTTTTATTAAATTCATCGTATTAACGGGAGGCTGAGATTTCCCGCTGGAATTCGGCGGAGGTATGGCGTACAAACATACTGATACGATATATTACACGAGTAAGTAATTTTTATTGCTTTTCGCAAATCTTTTTGCAGGAATTATTATTAATATGAATTCTCCCGCCTGATGGAAAGCGAGGGATTCCAGAGATTGACAGACATCGCCTCTTTATGCGTGTTATATTAAATATTTGATTTGTGCTTTGAGGTTATGTCTTGAAGTCATATTCGTGTAAAAGTAACACAACCCTTTATAGAAATAAAGGGTCTGACATAATCACTGTAGCTTATACGGATTATATTCAAGTAATGTCATGTAAGTTTGTGTGGATAGGTATGTAGACGTCTGGATGTTTCTTACTCTTTGACGCTATAACGGTGGTACAGATCTGACTGAAATTTGATACAGATAATATTCTATACCAGTAGTGGGCAAACTTTCTTAATGGTGACCCTAAAATTTAGAAGTTCCAGTGGAGGCCCAAATTCATCGAAAAACTAATTGCAGGTCAGGGCCTTACTCTTGACTTTAATTCCGATCGATCGACATTGGAATTTTGATGTTTCGTACTCTTGAATTCAAAACTAGCGCCATATTATGATAGAATTGAGTGGCCGTATTGGGAACTAAATGGGATTGGAATTGCTCAATCGCCCCCCATTTCGCTACTCTTGAGTACATTTGACATCTGTCTATTGCCGTAGAATTGTGTTTATTATTGTTTGTTGATTAGGATTTTCTCAATAACGAAAGTGCTAATTCGTAGATATTGTTTTACGTTTTGAGTGGTATTAATAACAATTATAGTGGTTATTATGGTGCGTTTAGTACTAATGTACAATTTTTTACATAATTACATACATATAATCATGCCCCTATCCCCGATGGGGTAGGCAGAGGCAAAGTATACGGAATGGATCTTTTTACGAACGTGTTTCCATAGTCGCCTTTTATGACACCCTTGGGATGTATTGGGGTGGCGACCAGTTAAAACTAAGACGAAACGAGGGAAAAATGATGCGATATATGGATAAGTCTTTTTGTAGATCGAGTTGCAGAAGTTTATAAAAACATAAAGCCCTTTATGCCAACTCATAAGAGAAGAAGTGATATAATATCATCATAATATAAGGTACCTACTACCCGTTCGCTCTAAGTTTGCCGGTCGCCTCCCATACAACGCCTCTACAGCAGCCTCTACGCCAGCGGCAAACCAACGAACGGAAGCGAACGGGATATACCTATGTTGTTACAAGTTGTTCATCATCACGCCTTTATCCCCGAAGGGGTAGGCAGAGGCATATTATATACCCACATTTCACCTTTTTATAATTTGTCCCACGTAATACGTTGTGAGCCGTATTGCCGTGTTTTAAATGGACAGGCGCAGGTTGTGACTGCCTGCTGTTGAAATAAAGCCTTCAACTTGGCTTAACGACTGCCCTTTTACTGGCAACCGGGACCAACGGCTTAACGTGCCTTCCGAAGCACGGAAACGCTCAAATAAATGTCACAAAGTGATCACATGGATGGTCACCCATCCATGGACCGGCCATAGCGAAAGTTGCTTACTGCAGTGATCGTTTACAGAACACTGAGTCCGCGGGGCCACGAGCGCTTCAACACAAATCATTTTACGCCACTGGAAGTTACCAAAGACCTTGGACCTTGGTAAAGGACATAGGGTAAACTATAATGTACAAAGAGCACGTAATGAGAAAATAAGAAACACATAATTATTATAACATTATAAAACCTTTATTAAAAGGGGCTAACATATTTCGCGCCACATATTGCTCAGAAACCATACTTTTCATTGCATTTAAAGTCATTATATATTTATCGTACAAACATGGTATTCACTAACATACTTAGTAAATTTAGCTCTCTAAACGTTTCATAAAATATATTTTATCTAACAACGGATTACATATGGTTAATATCAACGAAAGTAAAACAGGTTTTTCAAATCATACGATTTGCATAGATTTCGATGCTTAAATTCATGTCAAATTACTGATAAATTTAATAAACAAGGGATACGAAGCAATTGCAAAGGGCTATCTGTTTGTAGAATAACCTGATATCAGGTAGGTTCCTTTTTTAGAGAAAAATGACTGTAAAGTTTGCTCAAATACTGAGAAATTTCACCAAAATAAAGTAGTCTTTTCACCAGCTTCTGTAGTTTAAATCATTATGATAATTATGTAATATTATGTCAGAACTTCTCCTTTGACAATAAAAATATTTCTTTATAAGTAACTAGATACAGATTTTTTTTTACAAAGTATTTTGTGAACCCCTATAAATGCAGATACGCGAACAAATACGATTTAGTACCGCCGAGAGGCTCTCAGAGAGTGGTCATGTCGCTCGATGTTCCATTTTTGAATACGAAAAAATGAACAAAAATAGTCTAATTCTAGCGTGACCAAACAATCTTAGTACTTTGTGACGTATAATATAATATATATAAATATTTATGGTCGAAATACAACGTGAACTTTTGTATAGTGCAAAGCTCAGACACCCCGACTAGAGTTTCGCTTCAAAATACTGTATAAAAAAAATTAAATGAAACTAACGAAAACTGACCAAGTTATAAGCTTTAACAGTTGCACTATTTTCTTCACGAACAGCGTAGATGTAGGTATTATACGCAAGGCAGGTAGTCACTATTCGTGTGGTATTGATAATAACATATTAACACACCATTTTCATAAGTGGTAATTATGGAACACCTGTGAGGAACCAGACCAGGATTGGGACGGCTATAAAGCGGCTAAAGCAAAATACAAGTAGCGACTGAGATACAAAAGTACCAAGTCTTGGAGAAACCTCTGATAGAGTCAGACTAATAATATAGAACTGTCCGTATCTATAAAGAATCCTGACGGCGCGGCGGCCTGACCCACTCATGAAAAGAATTATTTATACTGTTGATTGATGGCATTTGGTGGAACCTTTCGGCATTTTCAAAGGCAAATTAACATTATATAATGACCACTAAATCACTTAATTACTCGAAAACAATAAATTAATAACATATAAATTACCACTACATCATTCTACTAACGTTAACTATCATGAAAAGAAGCCGAGAGTATTTTGATACAAACGCACTTCCCAGAATGACAATTGCTGCAGACACTCATGTGGCTGGTGGAAAACGTATCCACAGAAGAAGTCCAGTGGGAGCTCGCAAGACCTGTTCTAATCTATTCTGTCAACTTACGAAAAACTGAATGGTTAATTAACAGCTACAAGTCCTTCAAATCTCCAGGACAGGATGAAGTCTTCCCTGCAGTGATAAAATGGGGGAGGACACAAGTTGATATTGTCAGTTACATAGTACTATCTATATGCCAGACAATGCCCCAGACTGTGAAGAGAGGTCTAACCCTTAGAGCTCCTCGCGGCGACCCGTCGCCGCGCATAATAATCAAGTTTTTCCGTAAAGCCCCGCGCGGCGACCGGTCGCCGCACCTACCCAGACGACTTTAAACTTAAATTTAGCCTGCTTACGTCCTACTTTTCAATGAACAGGTTTATTGCATGTGTAGTTTATAACATTTTCTTGTTTTTGGAATCTTATGAAATGACGTCAATGGGCCAGAATTATTTACAAAAATCGAACAGTTGAAGTTGAGAGTGGATTGCGCATGGATGGCGTGCGTTTGTGTAGTACGTGTGTGTTTCGTGTTTTTATTATAAATAATGTGTTTGCATTATTATTTATTATTATACACAGTAAAATAAACAATATATCAATAATCCGGTTGGTGTTTACAGGATCGTAAAATATGGTGTGGTGGTAGAGTAATCAATGTTTTTTTTGTTGAGTGCGTGTGTACCAAGTGCAAGTGTGCGTGTGTGTTTTGTTTTTTTATTATAAATAATGTGTTTTCATTATTGTTTATTATTATACACAGTAAAATAAACAATTTATCAATAATCCGGTTGCTGTTTGCAGAATTGAAAAATTTGGTCTGGTAAGTGAGATAAAAATTTTTTTTGGGAAATGGGAAATCTTTTTTCATTTTTAGGGTGGTGGAGCTAGGTCCACGTGATTACCGATTTTCGATATATTTTTTTAGTGTGTTGAAGGGCTAAGTGATCTTTATACCAAAACCCGGTAAAGGGATTATGTTTGTGATTCAGACCTCTGGTTATACAGACCGATAAGCCCTTCGTCTTTCCTGCTAAAAACTCTGGAAAGATTGTGTGACAGAGACAATCGAGGGACGGCCCTTCAAAATAAACCACTGCATTCCAACCAACGCGCATAATGCCCCCGGCAAGTCTACAGACTCAGCACTACATGCAGTGGTACACAAAATAGAAGAGGTCATCCAGAATCAATCAATAAATGTGCCTCGGCACTTTCCTAAACATAGAAGGAGCTTTCGACAGAAGAAGCATAACCACGGCACTGGCAAAACACCGAGTATACACGGTAATCAGTGAATGGATAGATAACATGCTTAACAAACTCATTTTAAAGCTACAGACAAGCGGAAACCTGTGCGCAGCCATGGCCAAAGGTTGTCCACAAGGGGGCGTGGTCTCACCACTGCTAAAGAACCTTGTTGTTGACAGACCTAATAACCAATCAATCAATCAATTTAACCTAGAACAGTCCCTATGTACATGGATGTGGAACAAGCCATAGCAGATGGTAAAATTAAATTATGGAGAAAAACGGATCTGTTTACAAAGCATTTTAAAATCCAAGGCCAACTTCAAATCAAGTGAGAAGCTGCGTTTAATTTATCTTCTAGTGATCTTGTGTAGGTATATAATAAATATTTTTAACGAATTGTATTAAAATTACTTTCAGTCAAGCCAACATTTATCGATTTGCGGTGTAGACTGAACACTAATTTGCCCATCAGCACAGTAAATATTTCGAAAGACGACGAGTTCTGGACTACGAGGATGGAACCTAAATTGTTAAATTTTTACGACTAATGTCTGTTGCCCAAAATTATTGAGCCCAGAAAGAGTCGATAAAATAAAATTTATTCCCTTTGAAATTTAAAAAAAAATAGGTTTGTCAACATTTTTGTGACTCTACTGGGGGTTCGGAAATGCTACAAACTGAGAAGAACACCCCAAGAAACTCAGTTCGGTCCCTCCAAAAATTCATCTTACTAGGTATATAATAATGCTTTTTCTTGGCGGTGTGCATTGTTATGCACATACCTCTTAATAAATATTTGGTTGTTGTAAATTAAAAACACCTACTATCAATTAAGATTAGATTTAGATCCCATAGCTCAAGCTTATAGCTTAGTTTGGGCTAGATGATGTTGTGTGAGAGTATCCTACAATATTTATTGATTATTTATTGAAAATATTTTAATGTTCCTTCCAGCACTGAATCTGCAGTAGGCAGCAAAACATCGGACTATGCCAAGCGCCTGTGCATTGCTACGTTAATATCATTGTTTTTAACTATTTGTATTGTCAAATTTAAATAATTATAGTGTAAAATAGAATATTGTCCATTACTTTCTACAATTTTCGTATATTTAGATACTTTAAAAATAAACTTATGGACCGTTTTCATGTATGTGTGTATTATATACTATACTATCTTCACGCCAAATCCCTTGCTGGGTAGACAGAAAGAACCGAGCGCCACACGGCACGCTCCATACACACCTCACTTGCTTCTTCAAATTTCATTTTGCTTTTCATGCATGCACGTCGGTTCCTTCGGTTCGGTATTTCTAATTGCAATATTGATATTAATTAGGTAAATAAATGTCAACTTTATTAATTTTATGATGTCAGTGTCTCACTACTTAATATCAATCAATTTGCAATAAAATAATCAATAATTATTAACTAATATTACTAACATAAAAATTAAATTAAAAGATTGAACGCTTAGACTAAGAATATGACACCGGTAATAAATCAAGAAAAACAAAAGTATCAAACTTGTTGGTAGCAAAAATTGGCACTATACGGCTATGTGCGCCGCGCCGCGCTGATTTCTTACGATCGTAAAGAAATTTGAAAACCGAATTTACGCTCGTATGAAGAAGAAAAAAACTTGACAATTAGCAACGTAAGGACTTAATGCATCTTTCTGGCTATCTCCCATAAAGCCTCACTAACAGCCAGGACTGCTTCCGCTAGCTTGTTCAGTGCATGCGCTGAACTCAACTCTGCTTCGACCCGTCGCGCTTCTATATTGGCGAACCGTTCTATATTTCAGGTCCATCGGAACGGAAAGGTGATGCCGCGCCGGCGCCGGCGAGGTCTCGACATGTCGCTTGTAAGCGGGGTGGATGATGCAGGTACTGCAATGTAATAAGACATAAATTTCATTAAAAATTGGTTTTATTATTTGTTTTTTTTTTTGGATTTTTCCTATTGGAACTAAACATTGAACATAAAATAACAGTGGTGCGGATTTCAAAGGGCTAGACAGTGACGGTGCCCGCGTTGCAAACTAAATAATGCCTGTAGAGGCTCACTGGGTACTGGAAGTTATCGCGAAAGAAGGCCTGACTCACGATGGTGTGCACCGACGGCAGGGCACACCAAAAAGGACAGCTAGATACGAACGCTTATTAGAAAGAGGGAGCATTTTCATCCCGACATGGGCGCCTCTGAGGCGTAGTTGTTCTTTCTAGGTTTAATGCTATGTAAAACACAGTAAGTATTACCTGCTAAAATAACAAGTCTAATTGAGTAAATATTTACTTACCAATATTATTCTTAGGTCCTTGCTTACCAATATAATATAACTAATAATATGATATTGAATAAAATATAACTAATCAAAACCAACACCACTTCAGTGTTTTTGAATTTTAAATCGTTTGACACTGTCACTGACACGCAAAAAAGTTCGACACTTCATCTTAGACATATTGAATAACACTCCTTAATGGGCAACGATAATGCTACATACAGCCAATAGCGTAGTTAATTTTATGATTTCGACCATTTGTTTCCATTAAATTGAATTAAAAAGATTATAAGTAATCTACAGATCAATTATTTTTGTTATATTTATTTATTAGCCTTGTATTTGAATTGATTGATCATTTTACAGTTTTTTACCAGTTTATCGTAATATGTTGAGCAACACTTATGCGGCCGGTGACGTAGCTAACTTCAAGTGGATTAGAACGATGACATTTCAATCGCGCGGCAATAGCGATTCCGATACAATTTTGCTTCAAGAGTACCAAATTAGGCGACATTAAAATTAACATTGAATTGGATTACGCTTAAATTGAGATTGAAATTAATTTGCAGAGTAAGGCCCCTGTGACGCAGTAATTTTCAGTAGCACGAAAAATGTTTATCAGTCAGTTAGTTTCTGATTGAAAATTTCATCGCCACAATTTTCTGCTCGTTAGCTCCTTCACCTATACGTCTATTAATTGTTATATTAATTATTATTTATATAATACTTCTGGACCGTCAATTATGATTACCGCCACATACTATTCGTCTCGAAGGACCGTCGGCGGGCCGGATTAAATGCTTTCGCGGGCCGTACTTTGCCAAACACTGGTCTATACAAATAGGTCACTTTTTAATCAAGGAATAAGTTTGCATGGGAAACAGGTACGGGAAGAAAATGATCCGCAACCATCTAGTTGCACTATCTCAGTTCCTATGCAACACAGCCTTCCTATTTGCTTCTTTCGATTTTCTCAAGATGGCTGCAATCACATCTGAGAGGCTTCAATAAACTTTATACACAGGAATTGATTTACGAGAGACGCCAATTGTTTATGAAATACTAGACACCCGTGAGTTTGTTTGTATGCAACGTTAAAATCGCTTCAATTTGTGTTTATAAAGATCACCTCGTCAAAATGAGTTCGGCCATATTGTGGAGATTAGACATAGGTAATGTACCCATAATCATAACAGAATTACGTTTGTTTTAATATTTGTCGACATTCTTACACACCATGATCTAGCCCAAATTAAGCCAATATAAACTTGGGTATTGGATCTTGACGACTGATAAACGTACTTATATATTTCTGAATACATACATATTATAGATCACTTACAGCCAGACACAGAACAAATTAATGTGCTCATGACACAAAGAGATTTGCCCTGGATGTGAATCGAACCCACGACGTAACTACGAGTAGTTATTTACGCTCTATTACTCTCAAATCACTGAAGAAATCCATTAAGGTTTTATTTCAAGATTATTTTGCACTCTGATTCATCGATGAATAAGTTTCCTCCATGCTGCCCCTTATAGATCAAGAAGAGAGAGCGAAGAAGAGTAAAATTTAAGTTTATATCCCTTTGGCCACCTACGAAAACCTTGCTACAATATATTATCTTATTTATTTGAGGTCGTGGTTTCGATTCCCACCGAAGATAAAAAAATGTGTGATCTTTAAATTTTGGTCTCGAGAGTCTGGTTGATTCTACGTATGATACGTACATACATACATACATACATACATATACTCACGCCTTTATCCCCGAAGGGGTAGGCAGAGGCCTATACCGGCCCACATTTCACCGTGTACAATTCGGTCCCACGTAACAGGTGGTGAGCCCATCGCCGTGTTGAAATGGACCGCCAACGTCAGAGCCTCGTCCGTTGTTCAGCAGGTGCACGAGCTTGCACGTGAGGTTGACTTGGGCCCGGAGGTGTTGGTAGGGCCCCACTACACCCCCCGGAGGTGTTGGTAGGGCCCTGCTACACTATGATAAGTACGTATACTATTAATACCAGTGGTCTGATACACATAACACAAGCAAGTAAATCCTTGCCTACTTTAGGATCAACTACCGTTGTGTGCTAATGTCCGAATATTATTCATTTAATTCCATCCCTTTCCAAAATTGCTTTCTTAAAAACAATGATTTCTTTATTCAACGATAAAACCTTTTCTAACAAAACCAGTAGCAAAAAAATAATACGAAAATGAGAGTAAAAGTCGTCAAAGCCAGTAACTAATAATCCTCGGTCAATATCCAATCGTTTTCTAATCAGTCTGGAGATAGTAGTTGTAATACCCGGAGTTAAGGCCGTTGGTAGGGCTCACGACCTTGACCATACAAAACACGTGACCTTCAAGCTAGGAAATTTAGTATTTTATAGTTTATTTTAGTTATTAAAAGGTAGTACTCATACTTATTCAAAACTAAGAAAACCATATTATAGGTGTATATTTTCTTCACATGTTGGCATTTTTTTCTCTCACGTTGATATAAATTGAAGTCATAAAATGCATTCATTTAAAAATTTGGGGCTGACTCTGTGATCATTTTACACATTATGTAAAATTAATATATAATTTACAACATTTCGGCGCTGGAGGTCCTGGGTTCGATTCCTGGGTCGGTCCAAATATTTGTGTTATTTACAAATGTTTGTTTCGGAGTTTGGTTGTTTTCTATGTTTAATATGTTGTATTTAGAAATAATTATATAAGTATCTGTCGTCTAGATCCCATAGCACATGCTTATATTTGCTTAATTTGGGCTAGATGATGTTGTGTTAATGTCCACACAATAGCATAATTTTGACACAAAATTTGTAGATTAAAAATAAATTTTGGTTTTAATTTTCCATCTACTAAAGCATACAAAAATGCTTTCATTTGCACCTCTTTTGCGTCATTTTCTAAATCATGCCCCTTAAGGGTAACTTTGAGATTCAAGTCTCAACTCAGTATTATAAGTTGGCAACTTCAATTATCTGCCTTGTTAGACTGGCTGTTCGCTGTTCCGATCAGGAATTCTGATTCGTAATTCCGCATGACTTTCTTAAACGTCCGTTTATTAGTATCGAACATTGATACTTATACAAAATATTTTCGTAGATCACTGGTATCGAAACGAACTTCGGTATTTTTAACCCCCGACGGAAACCCGGAAGGGGTGTTATAAGTTTGACGTGTGTGTGTGTGTGTGTGTAAGTCTGTCTGTGGCATCGTAGCTCCCAAACGGATGAACCAATTTTGATTCTGTTTCTTTTGTTTGAAAGAAGGGTTAGGGGAAGTGTTCTTAGCTATGTTTTATAAAAATCGGTTAAGCCATTTCAAAGCTATGAGGGGTGAAAGTAGTGATGAAAAATTTATTGTGTTCAAATATACCCATGTTGGGTATCAAATGAAAGGTCATATCTTATACATGACGATACCGCAAGTTTTATGAAAATCGGTTAAGCCATTCGAAAGATATGAGGAGTGGAATGTATTGCTAATTCTGTAACCACACTCCGCGCAATTCGCATTAGCTCTGAATAATTGTTGATAGACTATTCGTCATTGTTGACATTAAAAACCCTTATAAAAAGCAAAAATTAAATAATTAAATTAAAAATTTAAAAAACCCCCGACTCACAAAAAAAGAACAATAAAAAACCTGTAAAAAGTAAATAAATAAGCTACACAATCCGCGGGTAGCATAAGCTATATTTTATTCCCGTATTCCCACGGGAACGGGAGCTACGCTGGTGAAACCGCGTGACGCCCTTTAGTGTTTAATCAAAACATCTACCGATTTATACGAGTTTGATTACTGTTTCATGTCATTAAATGTTCCTTTAATTGCGTTTTCATTGAAGTGTGAAAATATTTGATATTTTAGTAGCAACGTAGATAATTAATTAATTTGATGGCGTACCTATAGTAAATTGCATCGGCAAATACGAAAGGTTGATTTCATAATCGTTGAACCGCAAATACATGAAAGGAGTGTAGGTAAGTACCTACTAGTTTTGGGTAGGGAGGGGGGTAAGGGTGATATTGAGGGCGGAGGAGGTTAGGTGAATGCGTCTCTTGTTGCTAATAAATATACTTTATTATTGCCTACATACTATAACCACAAATTATAGAACTAAATGCCAATGGTACTCGCACAAGAAATGAGTATAGTCCAATCCTGCGCGATCTTGCAATAATGTAAACATGTCATATTTTGACAATCGTTGTCTAAGACAGATGAGTAGAAAAATATAGAATGACAAATCATTGAATTTTTTACTATCCTGAGTAGGTATTTTAAATGAAAATAAACTATCATAAAGAAGTTATTTGGTGTCGAAAAGATTGTAAAAACACTGTATGACTCCTGGATACTGGAATATAATCAGGGTGAATACTCAATTGCAAGTAACTATGAATAAATAGGATCAAATGTGTTTGTTTACATTTTTGCGCAAAGCTATTGTAATACAGTATAATAACAAATGTCAATAAAATATGGAAGTTTCATACGTTATTGTGATAAGTAAAACCGGCCAAGTGCGAGTTGGACTCGTGCACGGAAGGTTCCGTACCAAAAAACTACAAAAAATCACGTTTATTGTATGGTAGCCCTCCTTGTAGTGTTGGGAGTCCTGGAGCATCCTTATCATAGGCTGTAGGGCGTAACGTGAGGTTTTTTAGTCGGTAGGAGTCCGGTATAGCATTAATGAGGATTTTCCCTCACGTTAAAAAAAACAAAAAAGCCCCCCTTGTAGTTATTTTAATCAGCAGCAACAGAAACACATAATCTGTGAAAATTTCAGCTCTCTAGCTATCATAGTTCCTGAGATACAGCCTCATGACAGACAGACAGACAGAGACCGAAGTCTCATGAAAAGGATCCCGTTTTTACCCTTTGGGTACGGAACCCAAAAAACGGTCATGATTGGGTTCATTGGGAGTTATTGGGGTGTGTGACATGACACAGGTGAGGCCACAGGGCACAGCTAGTTATCATTTACGACAGTCGTGCAAACTTAACCAACTTAATTGATAATACACAATTCCGGAAATCCGGATTTTCATGGGTGGATTAACGGACTAATTCAAGTACTGTTAGCAGTTTGATACAACTAGTTCCAGTTAGAATATACAAACAATATCATCAAGGTACTTAACTGTTTCAGCGGAGGTAGCGAGGGCTTCGCTATTATGAGAGACACTCATTGTTAGAACTGCTACCTGGAGAGACATAGTTTGGCACATTTGAGCACTGTTCGCGACTAGTTTGTGTACAGTCTAGCAGCCAGCGGTTCTAAGTTTTAATTATATTATAATTATTCGATTAAAATAAACATGCACAACATACCTGCTTCAAACTCGAATATATAATTATTCGAGTTTGAAGCAGGTATGTTGTGCATGTTTATTTTATTTTGATTTCCAATGAGTTCAGACTTGTTCCTCATTTAAAGCCCATTGTCAGTATTCTTCTGGACTGTGAGAGTGAACCTCTTTAGATGTCGCCAAGTCTTTCCATCAGGCGGGTGGAGCGAAAGACCATTATTTTACTGACGGGACCAACAGCTTGATGTGACTTCTGAAGCTCGGAAATCTATATCTATACTTAATATTATAAAGATGAAGAGTTTGTTTGTTTGTTTGTATGGTTGAACGCTAGGATCTCAGGAACTACTGGTTGGATATATAAAGTTCTTTTACAGTTTGATAGTCCATTTATTGAGGATGGCTATAGGCTATATAACATCACACTAACCTGAATAAGAGCGGAGCAGCAATCAATAATGTTTCGAAAACGGGGAATATTTTTTACAGTCTGAGAGCTTCCGTGGCGTACGCTTCGTAAATAGTTAAAGATACGTAAAAATTGTGTATTACAATGTTGTTTTTCTTAAAAAGTGCTAATAAAAAGTCCGCGGCAGCATATGTCTATCTCTTAAGGTTCGCTCACAATATTATAAATCTGAAGAGTTTGTTTGTCCTAGGATCTCAGAAACTACGGGATGCATTTAAAAAATTATTTTACAGTTTAATAGTCCATTTATTGAGAATGGCTAATGGCGATATAAAATCACGCTAATGCGAATAGGAGCGGAGCAGCCATAAATAATGTTTCGAGAACGGGGAAATTTTCTTTCTTTTGAGAGCTTCCACTGCGTGCGTTGCGTAAATGGTTAAAGTTACGTGAAAATTTTGTAGTACAAAAATGTTCCCCCTTTACAAGTTACAAAGAAATGTCGTCAACAGCATATTCCTATCTTTTAAGGTTCACTTACAATTTTACAATAACCCCTTTTAATAAGTTTTGAAGTATGAGCGACGCGACGGGAGTAGGTAAACGTGGTCTGCAGTGGTTGCAAATCAACTGAACGATAAAAACCGGTCAAGTGCGAGTCGGACACACATGAGTTCCGTACCAAAAAAGGACGGGTGGAAGTAAATGCAACGGGAAACATATTATCACTTTACATTAATAAATAAATAAAGATTCAGATTCAGATTCAGATTCAGATTCATTTATTTAAATATTCACGGACATTTCACACAACGCTATCTGATCCCAAAGTAAGCTAGGAATAACCTGCTTGTGTTATGGGTATCAGACCACGGATATTAATACTTATATACTTTTAAATACATACATATTAATACCACACCTCTTTCCTTCTCAATCTCTTGTCATGCAAACGAAGTTGTGCGAGTCAGCTTAAATGAATATAAGCGACGCGACGGGAGTAAATGCGAAGGAAAACATTATATCACCTTAAATATTAGTACTACACCTCTCTCTTTCTCGCTCATGTGACGCAAACGAAGTTGTGCGGGTCAGCTCTAATGTATCGCGACGGGACTAGGCGCGACGAGAGTAAATGCGACGGGAAACATTATATTACTCAAAATATTAATACCATACCTCTCTTTTTCTAACTCTCATGTGCCGCAAACGAAGTTGCGCGGGTCAGCTAGTTTAGTTATAAAGTGGCACAAATAATGGCGCATCTCAGAACCGACCGTAGCGTAAAGTGTTTCTGCAGTGATCGTAGATGAACGCTTTTTTTACTTATTTGATAATGTATGATATAACATATACCTACCTATAGGTTAGACTTCCCTCTCATTCTCAGGTGAATCTTTATTGTGTGCCTACGTTATTAATAGACTTTTAGGTTTTTCTCATCTTAGTCCGACATGAGTTATTTAAAATTTGAAATAAATAACGAAAATTGTAATCAAGGAAATAATCCAATTATCAATAAACCGGCCAAGTGCGAGTTGGACTCGCCCATGAAGGGTTTCGTAGCGGCAAGTAACATAATATAAAAATTTTAACACGTTCGCAGTGGTAGTGATTTTTCTAACCGAAAATTGCGGTTTATGACGTATTAAAAAAAATCTGCCAGCTCTATCTCGTTCGAACAATAGCATTTTTGAAGACCTATCTATAGATACCCCACACGTATTGGTTTGATGAAAAAAAAAATTTGAGTTTCAGTTCTGAGTATGGGGACCCCCAAAATTTACTACTTTTTTTCTAGTTGTATATAAGAATCTTAATGCGGTTCACAGAATACATCTAGTAACAAAGTTTCAATGGCATAGGCCTTATAGTTTCAGAGAAAAATGGCTGTGACACACGGACGGACAGACAGACAGACAGACAGACAGACAGACAGACATGACGAATCTATAAGGGTTCCGTTTTTGCCATTTGGCTACGAAACCCTAAAAAGCTGAGCTATGAAATTTTAGGGCGTTGCAATTCACCTTTCAAAATTTTGTTTAAACCTTAACGATTATAAATTTGAAGATTCTACAACAATATTGAAATACCAGTATCGAAGGAATTTAAATGAAAACCCAATTTACAGAATTAAATTCACAATTTACCTACGTAATTAAATCCCCAATTATTAAAACAGAATGTTTGATGCATAACAACCAGCCATTTTACGAAAGGATTACTTCCGAAAATTCCGAGAAAACAGATCATATTTCAAATATTTCCCTTTGGATTTTGAATAAGACATATTTCTCTTTAAGATAACCCTCTCTCTGCGCCCAACCCGTTACGTTTAACGTTTCAACAGTCAACATTTTTCACAGGAACGCGAACAGGGTTAACCCTCATAAATTGCGGTTTTTAGGGTTTCGTAGCCAAATGGCAAAAACGGAACCCATATAGATTCGTCATGTCTGTCTGTCTGTCTGTCTGTCTGTCCGTCCGTGTGTCACAGCCACTTTTCTCCGAAACTATAAGGCCTATGCTATTGAAACTTGGTAACTAGATGTATTCTGTAAACCGCATTAAGATTCTTATATAAAACTAGAAAAAAAGCAGTAAATTTTGGGGGTCCCCATACTCAGAACTGAAACTCGAAATTTTTTTTTTCATCACACCCATACGTGTGGGGTATCTATAGATAGGTCTTCCAAAATGCTGTTGAGGTTTCTAACGTCATTTTTTTCTAAAGTGAATAGTTTGCGCAAGAGAGACTTCCAAAGTCGAAAAATGAGTGTCCCCCCCCCCTCTAACTTCTAAACTAAGAGAGTGATAAATCTAAAAAAAATATATAATGTACATTGCCATAAAAACTACCAACGAAAATTGGTTTGAACGAGATAGAGCTGGTAGTTTTTTTTTAATCTATATATATAAAAACAAGAACTGACTGACTGACGATCAACGCACAGCCTAAACCGCAGGGTCTAAAAGCATGAAATTTTGCACAAATGCTCCTTAAGTGACGTAGGCGAGCAATAAGAAGGGATTTTTGAAAATTCAACTTCTAAGGGGGTAAACAAGGGTTGCAAAGTTTGTATGGGACTACGTGATTCCTTGGTCCGATCTTCTTCAAATTTGGCATGAAACATCTTTAACTGAATTAATGGGAGACGTGTTTTGTATTTTATTGAAATTTATCTTTTAACATGGTTAAAATGGGGTTGAAAAATATTTTAGGGGGGATTTGCCTCATAGTTCATATTAATACTCCGTAGTCGGTACTTTTTTAATTATTTTTTTTGACACATTGTCCATGTTTGACAACTCAATTCGATTTAAAAAAGATGGTCTCAATTTTTGATAAATGTCAAAAAAATCTAATAATAATTTTATTAAAACTGCATATTTTATTGATTTTTGCCCTTCAATATGCGGAATTGCCTTCATATTATTTTGTATGTCAAAAATACATTTGAGAATGAAAACCTATACATGTCTGGCTAGGAATTATGAAAGAACAAGTTCTAGGTAAGGTGTACACGGTTCCGATTATCACAGAGTATTTATTACCATCTTCGCTTACTTTCTTATTTTATACAAGGATAATACAAACGATCAGAGGCGTAATAGATGAACATTTAGCAGATGAAATCTACAGTAAATGTCTGGTCACAATAGGAGTAACTGTATTAGTACGGGTTGCCTCAGCATCGAAAGTCTGAAGACCTACACAATCCAGAAATACAAGAAAGAAAGAAGTTCAGATATCAATTCCTTAGCAAAAGCAGAGAATGCTCTCTAAACAAATTAACAAAGACATTTGGTATCAATTTTTGCAAAAATATAGATTTACTTCGCTCAAAGTACGTATTTTGATTTGTTTAGTCAGAATTATATCTTTACATATAAAAACAGTAGGTACTGTAAAGTGCCGCGGGCTGGCCACAGAAGACGACAGACGACGGCAGATGGAGCAAAGGAGTTCCAAAGCGGGCATCGCGACTTGGTCCACCCGCTAGATGGACCGAGGACCTAGAAGAGGACGTAAATTAGGAGAGGCCTACGTCCAGGAGCGTACATGCTGATTTGATTGACATAAAAATAAAAACTGACTTAGATACCTGATCGAGATCTAGAACCTTGAAATTAGATTAATGGCATAGTTGCGCACAAAGAAACGATTTTTAGGGTTCGTGCCCTTAAACGGGACCCTATTTATGAGACTTCGCTGTCCGTCTGTCTATCTGTCCGTCATGAGGCTGTATCTCAGGAATCGTGATACCTAGAGAGCTGAAATTTTCAGATGCTATATTTCTGTGTAGCCACTATGACAACAAATACTAACGTCAGAAAAGGGGGGCGGGGAATAAGGGGGCTCCCATCTAACAAACGTGATGCTTTGCTATTTTTTTGGTACGAAACCTTCTGTCTTTCAACTCCGACCAACTAAACCGGCCAACCGTTGTTCGGAATGGAATTCAGGTCATTAAGGGACTTTATTCCTATTTATACTTTATTCTTTATTTATTTCCTCTGTGCGCGAGTCCGCTTCGCACTTGGCCAGTTTTTGATACTACTAAGATGGCAGACAAGCTTACGGTTCACCTGATGGTTGGTTACTGTAGTGGACTAATTCGCATAGTGAACGTTTGCAACACCAGTGGCGCTGCTGCATGTGGACCCATATTTCCCTTGGCATCCAGTAGAGTCATGAAAAAGCAAAATATCCCGCAACCCTACTGATAGTGCTTCGAATTAGGTTCGTTTACAATAACCATTTTATGAAAATCCAATTTGTGCCAAAATAATACAACGGGAATACACGCGACAGAAAACCACGCGATTAGAATACAAGCGACGGGGGACCTTTCTATTTTTCTCTCTCTTACGCAAACGAAGTTGCGCGGGTCAGCTAGTACGTCATAAACCGCAAAAATCACTACCACTGCGAACGTGTTAAAACATCAATCAAAGTTACAACGAACTATAAGAACTTTTATATTATGTTACTTGCTGCTACGAAACCCTTCATGGGCGAGTCCAACTCGGACTTGGCCGGTTTATTTCTTCATAAATCATTGAACATGACACCTTGATATTGTATATAAATATGATATCAGTGAAATGTTTCCAGATATAGCCTTCTAATATTTATATAACACTGTTGCAAGCAAACCACTTTGATAATAATCAGTTACTTGACAAAGACAAAAATAAATAAATAAATAAATACAATAAATATTCGGGGACATTCTCACACAACATCATCTAGCCTAGCCCAAAAAAGCTAATATAAGCTTGTGCTATGGGATCTAGACGACTGATAAATATACTTTAATATTTCTAAATACATAACATTATTATCGAACCCACGACCTCCGAATTCGTAGTCAGAGTCATTCGTCATTATTTCTATAAAGAATCATCCAAATCAATTCAAATTTTGCGGAATATTTACGTAACTAACATACAAAAGAAAACTAGAGTAGAATTGAGAACTCCTCCTTTACAAAGTCAGTTGAAAACCACGCAGTCAAACCATGGTCAACGGAAAGTAAGTACTCATTATTGAAAATAGTGTGTACATAATGAAATATGCAAATGGCCGCCTCGTCCCAAATTATGTGTGTGAGTGTAATTCTGAGATTCTTATCTATGGTAATGGTGTTAGTTTCACGCAGTTTTGTAGCTATGCGAGTTCTAAACAAACAAAATTCGTAAGTACAGGGTGTCCGGTTGAAAAATTTCTCCGCAATTTCAATTCAATTTCAGCGGGGATGCGTGAAAGAGGTAGCGATAGCTTTGTTATGCGTGCGGGTTTGTATGTTAGTAACAATGTCGCATTGAACGGAAGAACAATGCGCCTTTCCTATAGAGGCCTATTTCAAGTCTAATAATTAGTGCAATTCCTCGTCGAAGATTTTGTTCGCGTTAAAATATTCGGCGTCTACGTGATACGCCTAGTAAGATTTGATTCGGTCGTGGGTGTGAAGGTTCCGAGAAACATGTTCAGCATCAAACAATCCACGGCCAAGGGCGAATGAAAACATTGAGCTTGTCGCAAACAGTTCAAAGGATAATCCACGTCAGTCCGTATGTAAACTTTTGGCCTCTCTGGGAATCCGTAAGACCAGTGTGCACAAAATATTGAAGAAAGATCTTCATTTTTAACCTTTCAAGATTCAAATTCTGTGAGTGCTCAAACCCAATGATTACAATTTGCGTAAGAATTTCTGTGAAATGATGTTAAAGCGATTTCGCACTGTAGACACTGTCTTTTGGAGCGACGAAGTTCACTTCCATTTAAAATGGAAGTGTAAATCGACAAAATTGCCGTTACTGGTCACCTAAAGGACAAACCCACTTCTAAAGCATCAGAAGTCACTTTATTGTCCCAAAGTGACGGTTTGGTGTGCCTTGTCGAGTAGTGGAACAATTGGTCCAATTTTTTTGTAAACAAGGAATACTGAAACCAGTGTGTCCAACGCGATAGTCAACATTTGCACGACATCCTTTTAAAAAAAATAAAAACCCGCACATGTCTTTTTTTAATGCATATTAAAATTTTATTCTTTTCTATATACTATAATTTAATTTATATTTAAATTTAAAATCCTAATTCTGCCACCGGACACCCTGTACATTCATCACTCTTTAGGGTTTCGTAGTGTAAAGGTAAAAACGGGACTTTATTACTGAGGTTTCGCTGTCCGTTCTGTTTTCAGACTTTATCTCATAAACCGTGACAGCTATACAGCTGGAATTTGCACAGAGTATGTATTTCTGTTGCCGCTATAACTTTCGACCGAGTAATGTATAGACGGGCCCATGTCAAACATTACGAACTCAAACAGGAAGCCGCGTGAGACGGTCTCACCCGACTGCCCCTCAGTGAAAGTGAATGTTCAATCCGATTGACGTTGTCATTTTTGTTTTATTTCAAACTTTGAACAGATGATCCACGTGACCTGTGACGTAATATAATGCAACAGAGTCACAGACTACAGACACAAGTCTGTCCATAAGCCCCTCTGCAATATAGACTGTGATAGACAGTGAGACTAGTTCACACACAAAGATATTGCAGCAAAATTAGAACTTACGAGTGACAAGTAACTCCCGATTCTATTTCGAATTAAGGGGAGTGTTTTGCACTTCGGGAACGCACAGGAAGACATTTTGCGTAAAATTTCTTATTTAGCGACACGAGTTTCACCTTCGGAACAATAACACCGACTTCGACTGAGTGAGCGCATGAGCTTACTTTACGCCTTCAAAACGAATGTATGGATGGGCCCATCCATACTTGGTCGAACAACAAATACTAAAATCAAAATAAAATTTCAAATAGGTAGATTCCCATGCAACAAATGTGATTTTTTGAATTTTTTCTTTATATTTTGTTAAATATTTTGACTAGTGTACACATTATGTCCCACTGACATTAACAGTGATTTACGAAGCTTAACAACGATAATTATGCCCGTTCAGCTGTTACAGCGTGAAAGAGTTACAAACATTTATGATTTACAAACTTTCGCATTTTTATTAGTAAGGATGTATGTAAAAAATAATTTTGCTCGTTTTAACCGTAAGCGTTTAATAAGCTCACAAACTAAAGTTACATAAATAAACAACCGGGATTAGTACTTGCTTGGTGGAATATCAATAATACTTACTTATCTAATTATATCCCCACTTACAACGAAATCGAAAAAAACCCGGCGAAGTGAGAGTCGGGCTCGTATAACCCTTTTTTTTTATTTTTTTTAAAATCCGTTTTCTGTTTTCTCTGTTCTTTTAATTTTTATTTACATATAAGGTTATGTTACTATTATTTGGTGTGTGTATATGCGTTGTGGTCCAAAATAAAAAAAAAATCTTTCTTTCTTTATTTCGTGCACACAAAAAACGGCAAAGAACGAAAACCCCTTAATCCCCCTATTATCTAATTTTATATCATATTAGCAGCAATAGAAATACATCATCTGTGAAAATTTCAGCTCTTTATTTATCACGGTTCCTAAGATACAGTTTCGTGACGGACAGACAGACGGACGGACGGCGAAGTCTTAAGAATAGGGTCTCATTTTTACCTTTTAGCCCCTCTCTATAAAATAGATTGCAGAGGGGCTTATGGCTATACTTGTGTCTGTAGTCTGTGACTCTGTTGCATTAAATTACCTCACTATGTCACGTGGATCATCTGTTCAAAGTTTGAAATAAAACAAAAATTGTGGTGTATGGAGAGAAATCAAATGCTTCCGTAGGTAGTAAACATATAATGCGAACTGGCTCATTACATTCTTGTTTCACACGTACATTTTACAATTTATAAATGGGGGTAAACCAATATACATTACAACGTCAATCGGATTGAACTTTCACATTCACAATAAACGTTAGAGGGGCAGTCGGGTGAGACCGTCTCACGGCTTCTTGTTAACCCTAAAAACATTTTCGACTAATAGAAAATTGTCGCACAAATAGGTAGCCATGTGTGTTTTCATAACCACATTCCGATTTCGATCTAACCTAATTCCATGTAATAACTGGTAAAGAACTCAAGTCAGCTAGCGATAGACATCAACAAACAAACTTTTATGGTTATCAAACCACATTGGCGTATATTACCGGCACGAACTACTGAAAGTATGTAAAACCCTTCCTACCCACGTCTATGAAAAATCCAACAAGTGCGAGTTGAACTTGTTCACCGAAGGTTCCGTATTTGTAAATACAAACATGTAATAAAATTGATTTGAAATCTAGTTTCACAGTTTTTAGGGTTCTGTACCCAAATGGTAAAAAAACGGCACTCTATTTGAGACTACGCCGTCCGTCTGTCTGTCTGTCTGTTCGTCCCGAAGCTGTATCTCAGAAACCGTGATAGCTAGAAAGCTGAAATTTTCACCTCCCATATAACAAACGTGTTTTTTTGCCCTTTTTTGGTATAACAACGTTTGGTCGAATGTTACTAATTCGAACAACGTTTGAGAAAATAATTGCTTTGCATAATATCGATTGACATTAATTTTCATTTCATCGAATATTTATTTGCGATAACAACATTTGCGCTCATTTCATGTAATGTTCAATTGGTATACTTAACATGTATTTCATCGAATATTCAATCTGTAGGTATATGTAATGTAGTGTTAAAAAAAACATTATAAATATTTGTAAGTATTTTATTATGAAGTTATTTATCTGGCATTTATACTACTTGAACGACCGTAACCTTTTGTTCTTTTAGTGTGAGGTCTTAACTTATAATTTTGAAATTTAATTTCAAAGAATTTAATTATATGATCTGAATTTAGAATTCAAACTCGATACCTACTTCTGTTTGTGCGATAAAGGGTCTTGACAGACAACAAAGCGATTTTATAAGGGTTTCGTCTATTCTTTGGAGTAGGGAACCCTAAGAACCCCTAAAAATAACAAGGTCACGTAATTTTTTCACACCACCGCTCGTTTTTTGATAAAGAAACCCCTTCAACTAAGAGAATTTCAACCAAATTGGTTTGAAAATTTACAAGAAGCCCGAATCGTAAAAGGTTGATTGTGAAATCTTTATAAATAGTCTAAGCTTACTTATATATACCTATTATAATATTGACGGGAAAAATGTCTGAACCACTTAATAAAACTTTTAACAACCTCCTTGAATTCAAGATCCATTTTCAATTAAAAGATTATAAAAGGTTTACAAACCGAACATTTAGAAACTTCCAGATTATTATTAATTAGCGGACGTCACGCGGTTTCACCCACGTAGTTCCCGTTCCTGTGGGAATACGGGAATAAAATATAGCCTATGTTCACCGCAAATAGTGCAGCTTCCCAACAGTGAAAGAATTTTTCAAATCGGTCCAGTGGTTCCGGAGCTTATTCGATGCAAACAAACAAACAATCAAATCTTTCCTCTTAATAATCGTTACTATTATAATCTTTACTATTAAGTACATATAAAATTGTAAAAATAGCTGTGACAGTACATTTAGAATAAATCAAAAAAAAATACTATTTTCGGCTTCTGAGTCCAAATCTATAACTTTTTATTGTCTGTTTGTTTGTTTGTTTATTTGTTTGGGGTTGGAGCAAATTTCACTAGCTTGATCGTAACTGTACTATTAGGATTTTGTAGGTATTTTTTCAACTTAAATAACGCTGTATGTTTCATTAAAATCGTTCAGCGGATAGATAGATAATAGATAGATAATCGTTTATTTGTCAGAATATTGTACATAAAGGTGTTACAAGCATTGAGATGATCATAATATTCTGCCGTTTTCGGCGTACAAACATTAGAGTAGTTAGAACTTATTAGACGTCACTTTCCAACTAATGGGAACTCAACCAGTATCGCCATTGTCAGACGTGATAGAGAATCCTGTGTCCAGTGATTCAGCAAATTAATTATACAGCTGTTTTGCAGTATCAGCTGTCAAATTAACAATTATACGCAGCCATGCAATTATGATTCAATTGATTTATATACAACCCTACCAACACCTCCGGGCCCAAGTCAACCTCACGTGCAAGCTCGTGCACCTGCTGAACAACGGACGAGGCTCTGACGTCGGCGGTCCATTTCAACACGGCGATGGGCTCACCACCTGTAACGTGGGACCGAATTGTACACGGTGAAATGTGGGCCGGTATAGGCCTCTGCCTACCCCTTCGGGGATAAAGGCGTGAGTATATGTATGTATGTAATATTAATTCTAAACGGATAATTATGATAAGTTACATTATATGTCAATTTTCGAGTCAAACCGTTCATTTAGGTAGTCATTAACAGAATAGTAACATTTTTCTAGTAGGAATTGAAACAATTTATACTTAAATGTCCTGTATGTCAAAGTCTTATATTTATCAGGGAGTTTGTTATAGATGCGCACAACCATACAATATACATTTTTCGAGAATATTTGCAAATTTTGTTTTGGTATGTGTAGCTTGTGAATTCTTCTCCTAAATGATAATACGGCTTGACCTATGTTTTAATAGAAGGCCTATGCATTGGGCAGGTCAAAGTCGATTGGACATCAGTTAAGTTCAAACGCCGCGGGCAGAAGCTAGTATTAGTATAGAAGTATAAATGACGTATAGACTACCTACCTCACTGTATACGTATATACCAAATGAATTACATAATTTTCGTTTAGCAGAGAGATTTTAGTAAAAATAAATACACGTCAAACCGCGGAGGCACGTTGTACCAGTGCGTATTGTCTCATATTCATAACAAAATAACTTATTGTAGGTACAACTTCGTAGAATTTATGACAAAGACATGATTGATGATATTCTTTATCAATGTTATATTTCCAAAGAATCTTGTGTTACGTGACTTCGCCCATGACCCCCTAAGAAACCTCAACACACCACTTTGTAGGGTCCCGTCTTCCCCTAGGCGAGGCCGCAATGGCGGCCGTGGGTCTGTTGGGTGCGGCCGTGGGTCTGTTGGGAGTCCTGGGACATCCTTCCGAAGGCTTACCCGGGGCTCCCAACCATAGGCTGTTGGACTTTGGGCATAATCGATCAATCAAATCAGCCTACCGCGATCCACTGCTGAACGTTGACCTCTTTCAATTTACGCCACAAAACACTGTCCGGCGGCTTTCGCATCCAGTCCCAGTCTGTTACCTTTTCCAGGTCGTCGGTCCTTTGGGTACAGAACCCAAAAACAGGAGTGTCTGTGAAGTTTATTGCTAGTATCTTCTCATTGGCTCTACCTGTAGCCTTTCGAATTATGTAATTGCACTCATACTTATAGAATTCGGGACTTCACGCGAAATACTAATTCTTACTTACATTCACCTCGCTGATCTTCTTCTACGTCGATCCTCACCTCAGTCCAACCGCGACCACGGGCGCTGCAACGTGCTTGAAACGAAAAAGTGAATGTAATGGTGGATCCACCATAAGTAAATAGTATTTCGCGTGAAGTCCCGAATTCTATAAGTATGAGTGTTAAAAACCGCGATAGTTTAAAAATAACATATAGGTAGGTAATTGTAGAAGCAATAATTTTGACATTCATAATACAGCGTTACTTTTCAATTCATACAGTCTTGTATTTTCTATAATGGAGATAAACCTATTTATAAATATTTTTAGGTACCTCAGAACCGCGACGTCTGGCATACCTCTTATCGTTACACAATATTCTTCGCGAAAGCTCTCGAAAAATTTCACTCTCGTAAGGATTCCTATATAATGGGAAAAGATTTTTTTTATGCTCATCAAGAGGCATCTTCAGTATGTGTTTAAAATTAAACTCAAGTCTGTCTACCAGTCAAGCGAGACTAATTCGCATTAAGGGTTTCATACTTAAAACGACACAAAAATACGCTTGTTGTATGGGAGCCCATACTTAATTAAGTTTTTTCTGTTTTTTGTTGTTGTTGAAGGGCTCCTGGCCCCGCGGACTTAATGTTCTGTAAACGATCACTGCAATAAGCTGCAACTTTCACTATGGCTAGTCCTTGGATGGGTGACCAATTGACCATCCATGGGACCACTTTGTGTCATTTATTTGAGCGCTTCCGTGCTTCGGAAGGCACGTTAAGCCGTTGGACCTGGTAGCCATTAAATAGCAGGTGTTAAGCCAAGTTGAAAGCCATTTTAGGCGGCTTGACAAATTTCAACAGCAAGCAAATACGGCTCACCACCTATTACGTGGGACAAATTCTAAAAAGGTGAAATCTAGGCAAATAGTATGCCTCTGTCTTCCCCTTCGGGGATAAAGGCGTGACCATATGTATGTATGTATGTATCTATGAATGTATGTATGTATGTTTTTAGTATTTTTAGGGCTCTGTACCCAAAAGGTAAAAATGGAAACCTATTGAAGACTTCGCTGTTCGTCTGTCTGACTGCCCGCCACGAGACTGTATCTCAGGAACCGTGAGATACATAAATAAGTAGTTATTTGTGGACATTCTCACGCAACATCATCTAGCCCAAATTAAGCTATAAGCTTGTGTTATGGGATCTAGACGACTGATAGACATACTTAAAAGTATTTCGAAATACATACCTACATATTATACACTAGCGGATGTCACGCGGTTTCACCCGCGTAGTTCCCGTTCCCGTGGGAATACGGGAACAAAATATAGCCTATGTTCACCGCAAAGAGTGTAGCTTCCCAACAGTGAAAGAATTTTTCAAATCGGTCCAGTAGTTCTGGAGCCTATTCGTTACAAACAAACAAACAAAAAAAAACAAATCTTTCCTCTTTATAATGTTAGTATAGATAGAAGACCCCAAACTCCGAAACAAACATTTGTGGATCACACAAATGTTTGGAACGACCCGGGAATTGACCCGCGACCTCAGCGCGGCAGGCGGTATCACTACCGAATGCGCCACCGAGGCAGTCTAGGGAGTAAAGTAGGTGATAGCTAGAGAGCTGATTTTTTTCTACAGATGATGTATTTCAGTTTTTATTTTTATTTTATAACGTGAGGGAAAATCCTCATGGATGCTATGCCGGACTCCTACCGACTAAAACCTCACGTAACGCCCAACAGCCTATATTTGGGAGCCCCGGGTAAGCCCTCGGAAGGATGTCCCAGGACTCCCAACAGTCCCAAGACTCCCTACATGTCCCAGGACTCCCAACATGATGTATTTCTGTTGCCGCTATTACAGCAAATACTACAATCATAAAAAAGGGGGGATTTAGAGGGGCTCCCATACATACGCTATAACTTTACGAAGTTTTATAGAAGTAGGTAGGTAGTAACATAAATATTAACAATTTGAAAATGGTATGGGTCTCGGTTGCTCATCGTAACACGTAAATAAATACTTCCTATTTCTAAGGGTATATGGAATATAACACTGAAATGAGCATTTTCGCTTAAAGCTAAGCGAACGTGATTGACGGGTGAGAGCGGGAATGGACGTGACGTGAGCGGTCCGCTGCGGCCAAACGCTTTTAGGTGCCCTAGGGAGAAAATATTCGTAACGCATGAGATTTTCATGAAATGAATTGAACTGAAATCGACATAATACGTATGGTATATAATTCAGACTGTTAGATGTTTATTGACGAATAATAGTAGTTTATGACACTGTTGCATAATGAGGGTTCTTATAACACGAGTGTGTTTTAAAAAAACGAGCCGTAGGCGAGTTTTTTTATAGTATCACACGAGTGTTATAAGACCAAGTTATGTACAGTGTCATACACTACTTTATCTACTCTCATACTATAATACCTGATTTCATTTTGTTGTGATATATAGTTGCTCCTTGATTTCGCCGGTAACAGGTTCATGGTCATGTTTGACGCAGTTTCCAGAATGTCTGGTGGTGTACAATTACCACCATCCTCGCTTTAAGACATGTTTTTACACAAAAACTAATTTATTTTACAAACAAAACCAAACTTTGTTTAATTTAAATGTAAAATGTTGGCGCCAAGGCGCAAACATCGATTGCGCATGCGTGTTTCTTTTTTTTTTTTAGGCTGCGGAGACCATAGATTTAGGATTTTTCGCTACTCTGGAGACATAATTTTTTTTTAAAGTAGAGGTTCAAACTTATTTTTCAGCTGGAGATTGTTTATGGTGTATCGTAATGATTAAAAAGTTTTATTATGATATAGGTGTCCATACAAGACCTGTATCGTAATAAAACTTTTTTTTTGGCCTGTGCGTAATGTTTGTCATAATAGTATTGTTTTCAATTTTATAATCTTTGTATTATAGTATCAGAGTAGATAAAATATTATACTACCTACTTTGGATAATTATAAGGTACTAATAAGTTTCTAAGGAACACATATAAGTTCATTTTAACTTGTACAAATAAGAAGTAAATTATGCCAAATAATGGATGCATAATTTTTTTATAAATGTGGGGGAAAATCCATCGTGATTGCTATGCCGGACTCCTACCGACTAAAAACCCTCCCGTAACGCCCAACAGCCTACGGTTGGGAGCCCCGGGTAGGTAAGCCCTCAGAAGGATTTCCCAGGACTCGTGGATGTATGTATGTGTTACAACTACATTAGCGTGCATGTTTTAGATTTGACTTTAGGGTAACATTTTTGTTTCACACGTAACCAAAACAGTTACGAATAACATTGTTGTTAGTAACCGAAACGTTGGTTTTGGATAACCTATCTACGAAATAATAGCTATATTATTATTTCTCCGTAATATCTAAAAATACAGACGAATTGAGAACCTCCTCCTTTTTTGGAAGTCGGTTAAAAATAGGCTCTATTACGTAGAACAAATAAGGCGAAATCAGGGCGTTTAGTTTGTCACTACTTATCTATCCGGGAATAAATGCGTGAATATATGCACGTACCTATGTCTGTAATCCCTGTAAAACTATGACGATCAGTTAATAGTCAATTTACTCAAAATCTATAGGGTATCAAATTAAATCAATTTGTATAAAACGGTAGTACAAATTAACAATATTGGATAATCTCTTATCGATCTATACATATAATAAAATAATAGAAAAGTAAAACTGTACATTGGAAACATTTAAAAAAAAACTCGCTGGGTGTTCAATATAGTATAAGATACCGAAGCCGAAAATGAAGGAAGGAATCCTTCAGTCCATTTTCGTAACTGATTTACATAACTAGTTACTAAATAGGAGATTTCCATCACTGTTTCATAACCAGTTATTAAAAAAGACTTTTTGTTTCTTTTCCTTCCCTTCCCTTCACTAGTTAAAAAAATTTTTGCCTGTTTGCCTGTTTGCTTTGCTTTGTCCGGAAGGATCTCGAAAATCTGATTCTAATTTTTCACAAATCTGATTCTAATTTTTGAAAACCCTACCCCTAGTGAATTTCAAATAGTCTGTACATTATCACACTTAGGGGCTAAGCAGAGAGCAATCAAATTGGCATTATAACATATTTTCAAGCGTACGAAGTCGCGGGCAACAGCTAGTAGTAAGCTATACAAATGCTGCGATGTACTTTCCCAACTTACTAACAGTAGAAAATACGTTAATTAAAATAGTGGTTTGCCTTTTACATATTATATAACAGACGCAGAACAGTGTTGCGTTACAACTTCATAGAAACGGGCCAAGTGCGAGTCGGACTCCCGCACGGCGGGTTCCGTACCAAAAAACGGCAAAAAATCACGTTTGTTGTGTGGAGACCACCCTTAAATCCCCCCTTTTTTTGGGTCCCGTAGCCGAATGGCAAAAACGGAACCCTTATAGATTCGTCATGTCTGTCTGTCTGTCTGTCTGTCCGTCCGTATGTCACAGACACTTTTATCCGAAACTATAAGGCCCTTGAAATTTTGTGCGTAGATGTACCTATTACTAAAAAAAAGCAAGAAAAAAGCAGTAAATTTTGGGGGTCGTCATACTCAGAACTGAAACTCAAAAAAAAAATTCATCAAACCCATACGTGTGGGGTATCTATAGATAGGTCTTCAAAAAGTCTTCCTATTGAGGTTTGTAACACCATTTTTTTCTAAACTGAATAGTTTACGCAAGAGACAATTCCAAAGTGGAAAAATGTGTGCCCCCCCCCCCCCCCTCTAACTCTAAACTAAGAGAATGTTAAATCTAAAAAAAAATATGATGTTCATTGCCATAAAATCTACCAACGAAAATTGGTTTGCACGCGATCGAGTTGGAGGTTTTTTTTAATACGTCATAAACCGCAATTTTCGCCTAGAAAAATCACTAGGTACCACTGCGAACGTGTTAAAACGTCAATCAAAGTTACAACGAACTACAAGAACTTTTATATTATTACTTGCTGCTACGGAACCGTTCATGGGCGAGTCCAACTCGCACTTGGCCGACTTTATTCTGAATTTGCCGTTATAGCGGCAACCGAAATACATCACTTATGAAAATTTCAGCTCTCTAGAGATCTTATCTGAGACACATCTTCGTGACGGACAGACGGACGACAAAGTCTCATGAATAGGGTCCTGTTTTTTACTCTTTGGATAAGGAACCCTAATAAGGGAATTCCAGCTAAATCCCTGAATAATTTATTGAAAATCCAGACGTAATTGCCAAGAGCTTCAGTAAGCTTTACTAAAACGAATATCCAAAGCTGCATTGATAGGATCTTACCAAAACTGGTTGGGCAGGGGAGGGGGACCATTGTTGACGGTGAAAAATGAGCGTTTATAATGCTCATAGAAAGGTGTTTTAGTAATTATAAATCTCAAACTCTCGGGGTGGTTAAAATATATTTAATATTCCCATGTCTGGATATGGCAAAATGGATGAATGTTTCGTAATTCTGATTAAATACAGGGATTATTACGCACTAGGTAATGCTTTATGGGAGTGGATTAATTATTTTCTGGATTATAACAAGAGAAGCACGAGTATCATACACTTTTAAGTGATAAAATTAAAAATCCCTGTGGGCCTAAACAAGAAAGCTGTGAGATCGTTCTTACCAGACTGCCCCTCTCTAACACGTTTATTGTGACAGTTTAATCCGATTAACGATGTCATTTTTGTTTTATTTCAAACTTTGAACAGATGATCCACGTGACCTAGAGACGTAGTTTAACGCAACAGAGTCACAGACTACAGACAAAGTCTCGACATAAGCCCCTCTGCACTGTATTTTATAGAGAGGGGCTAAAAGGCAACATTGTACGTTTATGAAACATAATATTTTTTGGATGCTTCGTATGTCGTATTTAAAATTATATCAATTGTATGTTGCATATCATGCAACACACAATGTTGCCTTTTCAGGCCCGAGCGATGCTGAGACTTTTCATATAAGCCCAAATATCTGCGCTGTTATAAATGCAAATTTTGTAAGTATGGATCGCACTGGAGCCCATGGTGGACACCATGGTCTCCAGCGAAATAAAGTGTTAGGCCGATTCATCTTTCTGCAAAATAAATTATGCTCGCGAAAGAACTCCCTTAAAAAAATCCCTCTGAAAGAAGAGGAGGTCAGGGGACCGTGCCACATAGGGGGAGGGGAACATCAGTACTTCATTTCCATTATTCGCTGAATTACATATCGCTTTAAGCACTCAGCAGTGATTAAAAGTTAGGTAATTGCACTGATAAGCCCTTTGAGACACGCGGCAATCTCGAAAGCTCTCACGTTAATATTACATGAGTGTGTTCGGTACTCTCAACACTACGACTTACTGAGAGCTTTTAAACTAAAGTTTTCAACAATCTTTGAAAGTTGAGGATAGAATTGTCTTAAGGTAAGTTTCAGTCGAGTCAAGCTCAGTCGGTCGAGCAATTTCCTGACTGAAATCCTGTTGTGAATTTTGATTTATTGTACGTACTTACTTTGGGATCAAATAGCGTTGTGTGAAATGTCCGTGAATATTAATATAAAAAAACCAGCAGCAAGTACCATAGCATAAAGGTTCTTGTAGTTCGTTGTAACTTTAATTGATGTTTTAACACCTTCGCTGTAGTAGTGGTTTTTCTATGCGAAAATTGCGGTTTATGACGTTTTAAAAAAAACTACTTTCCAGATCTCGTTGAAACCAATTTTCGTTGGTAGTTATTATAGCAATGTACATTATACATATATATTTTTTAGATTTATTATCCTCTTAGTTTAGAAGTTAGAGGGGGGGACACACATTTTTCCACTTTGGAAGTGTCTCTTACGCAAACTATTTAGTTTAGAGAAAAATGATGCTAGAAACCTCAATAGCATTTTTGACCTATCTATAGATACCCCACACGTATAGGCTTGATGAAAAAAGAAATTTAATTAAATTTTATTTAAAAAAATTTAATTCTGTGAACCGCATTTAAAAAAATCTTAATGCGGTTCTCAGAATACATCTACTTACTAAGTTTCAATGGCATAGGTCTTATAGTTACGGAGAAAAATGGCTGTGACATACGGACGGACAGACAGACAGACATTTCGAATCAATAAGGGTTCCGTTTATTGCCATTCGGTTACGGAACCCTAAAAAAACTGTGTTTCGGATTTTTTTCTTATGCCATTCTTGCAGACAGTAGATGGCACAATCAGATTGCTCTATTTAACCGTAGTATCTTACAGCCGAATTTATTTTATTACATTTAGAAGTCTGTTCGTGCTTAATATTATTACGAATCGGCTTCTAAATCGAATAAAATATATGGAGTATTATTGTACAGTCAGCTTCAGAGAAAAAGATACACATTCTTTTTTCAATTCAAAGTGTTTACGTTTTTCGAATCTGCGTCTAATTGATGTGGTGGTCTAATGGATAAAACAGTTGCGTAACCAAATCAGTAGGCCCGAGTTCGACTGATGGAGACTCTGGAGCGGAACCCGTGGGGGCGCCCGTACCTTAAGGTAAGGGGCAAATTACGCCCTAAGGCGCCCCCACTGACACAGAGTCTCCAGCCGGAGCGGTTGGAGGAGGTCCTGGACTCCTTGTTCCCGTCGAGAGCGGAGGAACATATTTCTCCGCGCATGGCTCCGTCTCAGGCGCCCAACGCGGAAGGCAGCGAGAACGACGTGCCCGTAGTCACCGAGGGTGAGTTAGGGGCGGCTGTACTGCGGCTTAAATCCCGCAGAAACACCGCCCCTGGACCCGACGGCATTCCAGGCCGAGCGTGGGTCCTGGCTCTCGAAGAGCTTGGGCCTCGACTAATTGGGCTCTTTAGCGCATGCCTCGAGAAAGGCCAGTTTCCCAAGGTCTGGAAGACAGGGAAACTGGTCTTGATTCGAAAGGCGGGGCGTCCGGCAAATTCCCCATCAGGGTACCGGCCGATCGTGTTGCTCGACGAGGTGTGCAAGCTCTTTGAGCGCATTATTGCACAACGCCTCGTCGGGCACCTCACACGCGTGGGGCCTGATCTGGCGGATAGCCAGTTTGGCTTCCGTCAGGGACGCTCCACCGTGGACGCGATCATGCGCATTAGAGGCCTGACGGAGGAAGCAGTCTCACAGGGTGAGGTGGTGGTGGCGGTGTCTCTCGACATCGCCAACGCATTCAACACCTTGCCCTGGAGCTGCGTCAGGGAGGCGCTTATCTATCATGGAGTGCCTCCCTACCTCCGTCGAATTGTCGGGGCTTATCTCTCCGAGAGAGCCATAACTTACCCGAGCTGGCTAGGGCCGGGTCGGCGAGATGTGTCGTGCGGTGTTCCACAGGGATCGGTTTTAGGGCCGCTCCTGTGGAACATCGGTTACGACTGGGTGCTGCGTGGTCCGTTGCTCAGAGGGGTCGGCGTAACGTGTTACGCCGACGACACCCTCGTTACGGCGCGGGGAGCAACGCACCGTGCCGCAGCACTTAAGGCCACGGCAGGGGTTGCTCAGGTCGTGGGTCGGATTCGGCGGCTGGGTCTCGAGGTCGCCCTTCACAAATCCGAGGCTCTGTGCTTCCACGGACCTCGGATGGGGCCACCTGCGGGATCCAGCCTACAGGTAGGGGGCGTCAGCATCGGCATCGAGCCCTCGATGAAGTATCTGGGGCTCGTACTCGATGGCCGGTGGAACTTCGGACATCACTTCCGAAGTTTGGTCCCAAAACTGAGGGGAGCATCGGCCGCACTCGCGCGGCTGATGCCCAACATCAGGGGACCCAACGCTCCCTACAGGAGGCTGTACCTGGGGATCGTGCGAAGCATGGCCCTGAACGGGGCTCCCGTATGGGCGGAAACCCTGACGGCCAGCAATGAGGCTAGACTGCTGAGCCCGCAGAGAATGATGGCCGTCAGGGTGATAAGAGGATACCGCACGATCTCCGGTGAGGCGGCATGTCTCCTAGCCGGGACCCCTCCATGGGACCTGGAAGCGAGAGCCCTTGCGTCACTGTTCAGATGGCGCAAGGAGGCGCTGGAGCGGGGCCAAAGGCCTGCGTCTCGAGAAATCGAGGCCCAGCGGACCCTGCTCCACCAGGAAACCGTGGAGACATGGAAGGTGCGACTTGAGCAACCAAAGGGGGGATTCGCCACAATCGCGGCCGTCAGACCGGTCATGGACGAGTGGCTGGAGAGAAGACACGGTGCTCTCTCCTACCGGTTGACACAGATGCTTGCCGGGCACGGTAGCTTCGGTAGGTATCTGTGGCGAAAACACCGGGAAACCACGGCCGAGTGTCAGCACTGCGAGGACCGCAGCGATGACACAGCGCTCCACACGCTGGTGGAGTGCACGGCGTGGGCACAACAGCGACAGGTCCTCGTAGTGGGTCTGGGCGTGGACACTCTCTCGCTCGAGTCCATGGTGCGAGCCATGCTCTCCAGCGGGAGTAAGTGGGACTGCGCCGCCTCTTTCTGCGAGCAGGTTATGCTCGCGAAGGAGGCGGCGGGCCGGGTACGGGAGAGAACTCTCCCACCCGAGTTCCGCAGTCGGCGCCCTGGGCGCCGCCGACGTGTCTTCGCTGAAGACTATCGGCCTCCATGACCGGGGGTCTGAGGACGGTGAGAGGGCCGCTCACCGTCCTTACAGAAGCAGGCCCATGACGGCAGCGTGACGTGAGCAATTCACGCACGCCCCCCCTTAGAAGCGGGGTCACACCCGAAACCCCCCATAGACGCGGGATTACACCCGAACCACCCCCTGGGCGAGGCCGCATTGGCGGCCGTAGGTCTGTTGGGAGTCACGGGACATCCTTCCTGAGGGCTTACCCGGGGCTCTCAACCATAGGCTGTTGGGCGTTACGTGAGGTTTTTTAGTCGGTAAGAGTCCGGCATAGCATCCTACGAGGATTTTCCCTCACGTTAAAAAAAAAAAAAAAAAAAAAAGGCCCTAGTTCGAATCTTCGTGGAAGCAATTCTTTTTGCTTTTATTTTTTAAATTTCATCGATCACCTCTCGCCAAGTTTTATTTATGACATTTAATGTTTAAGTGGATTACGGGCTATTAAAATAATTAGTTAGCATGAAAATAATGTTTTATTTCATAGCATTAATGGAAAATATAGATTGAGTATACAGTATTGCATCAGTCTGTATTAAATTACGTTTACAAAATTTACCTATAAACTAAGATTATTATATATATATATTATAACAAAACACAAAATAGATACCCTGAGGGGTTGGGCTTAGAATATATAATATTTGATAAAATTCTATATTCCTTTAAACATACAATATTCTTCCGTTTAAAGTTGTGAATAAAAGTATCAATATTGTCATTTTGTGCTTGTGAATCAGAGAGGAAGAACCAACATGCCAAACTATTACCGTATGGCAATATATATCTTTCTCTTTTATCACACAAATGATAACCTATTTAACACAACTTTAAAAAAAATTGTGAGGTATGATGGTGTATCGTTAACATACTAAAAGATTTTAAAACAAGTGAAACTGGAATGATAACAATAAAGATTAATTATTTTTGATTACTGGTGACCTAGTTAAAAACCATCAGATCCCACCAGTTTTCTATATGATTTTCGTCTCAACTTTAAGCCGGCCGGTCAAACACTGTTATGTTTTCTTGAACCTACAGCCAGTTATACACGAATCGAGACAAATGCTACGAAGAATTATCCTAAATCACGTAAATTTAACCTTCTGGATTTGCTGCTGATGCGGTCAACTATTTAACCTAAACTTAAGAAATAAGAATAAATTGGCTGTACCTAGATTTAGGCTTAATAAAATAAGCAATTCTTTTGCGGGCAATTGTATTCGAATGTACAATACATTGCCGACAGCCATAACAGGTTTGTCAGTTAATAAATTTAAAAAACTAGTAAAACTTAAATTGTACCAGAAAGCTTATTATAGCATTAAAGACTTTCTAGAAGACAAGACTGCCTGGCAGTGACACGAATTGCTCCTTTCTACATTTAAAAAACAAAACTGTATTAGATACTAAGATGAATAAGAGGGACCGGACTGAGTTTCTTGGGGTGTTCTTCTCAGTCTGTAGCATTTCCGAACCCCCGGTAGAGTCACAAAAATTTTGACAAACCTAAATAATTTTTTAAAAATTTCAAAGGGAATAAATTTTATTTTATTTTTATTTTATTTTATTTATTTTCCATTAGCTCACCTGGGCCCATTGAAGACATTCATCCCCAGAAACCTAAAACATTCAAACTTTTAAAATTTGATGCAATATTATAAACAGTAAATGTCAAAAATAATAATCGGAACACAATTTCAGTGAGAGTTTTATTTACCTCGTGTTAATCTCTTGCATAATTTCAAATCAATCCGTTTTTAGCGTTAAACGTCTGCTCAATTTCTCTTTATTTAATTTAGTGCTTTTATGATCACATCTTACACCACCGCTTGCTTGATATCTTTGTGCACATTATTATTCAACTATGAACAGTTTTTCTCTGTAAAAAAAAATAATATTTGAAATACACAAAAATAAAACAAAAGTTAATGTATCGTGTATAACGTAAATCTTACCGGTTATACCCATATATCGCACCATTTTCGTTATTCTTGTTTCATTTTCAGATATCAATAGTTAAGTCTTTAAAAAGTTGTTGATATAATCATACTATCAGTAAATAATAAACCACAGGTTCAAAATTTATCAAATTGAATAATATTACGATGAGTAAGTATATCACACATGGACGTAACGATGACGATTTGCAATGTAGTAATGAAGTTACCCTCAATTACAGTATAACAAATATAAGTATTCTCAATTTAATCTAGACTTATGTCATTTTAGTAAAATAAGAGGGCAAGTAAAATTTTAAACAAAACTATTATCATACGTATTTGTAATAGATTTTAAACCTTAAAAACTATGAGACACGGTCGTTATTAACTCCGTTAGATGAAATGAATAAAGCTATCAGAAATTTCACTATTGTTGTCAACTGTTTCAATAGCGCTGTCTTAGATGGCCGGTGCCTGAGTATGCGGGTTCGTATAATCACCGGCTCAATAAGTTCTTTTTGTAAGTTATTGTTGGCATATGGTTCGACCTGATGCCGGAAACATACCATAATAAAACATGCAAAGTGCATAATATTTGAAATAATAGATACATGGGTAGGTGGAGACAGCGGGGAAGGGAGCTGCGCGGGGCAATGACCGCGTGACGCACTCGTCACGTTGGCCATAATCTTTACATATTTATCTGTATACTTTACTCTGCAGCTGACTGTACCATCTTTTTTTTTTAAGTTGAGAAAAATCCTACAAGAATGCTATGCCGGACTCCTACCGACTATAAACCATACTAATGCCTACGGTTTCGAACCCCGGGTAAGCCCTCGGAAGGATGTCCCCAGGACTATTATCCCGTCTGCTGTCTGCAAGAATGACATAACAATAATTTGAAAAACATAGTTTACAGTGTAACTAAAAATCTCGACAATTAGCTAAAATCTAGCAAGATAAATTTCAGTTTAACGGTTCATAAAATTGTACGGTGTCTTATACCACAGCCGACAGATCATAAGTTTTTTTTCTATTTACTGTGCTTATACATAAAATCAGTTGAGTATCTTTTATTCCCAAAACGCTTTTAAATAATAATGGACATTAAATTTAGCCTCAGAATTTCTATTTTCAAACATACATAGCCTGCCAAAGAAATAAGGGAAAATTCCCACAAATATTTTATATCTTTTAATATGAAAAAGTCATACACAATCCTTTCAGTCATTCGTGGAAAACCCTCCGCGATGCAATCTGCTAGAGTGCTAAAGATGTTTCTTTTATTGTACGTAGTTTTGTAATGTCGACATTTTTACATTTCTTGAACACTTTTATTCATTTACAATATCAGTGAGGAAGAAAGCACTTTGAAATCATATATTTGTATGTTTCAATATTAGTAATGGCACTTTTAGCGGTTTTGCCTTAGGGGATTTTCAAAGGTTTGCGAAAATTTTTCTTTATAAACAGCACTATCGAACGCCACGCGGTTTTACCCGCGTAGCTCCCGTTTCCGTGGGAATATGGGAATAAAATATAGCATATGTTTACCGGGGATAGTGGAGCTTCCCAACAGTTAAAGAATTTTTCAAATTGGTTCAGTAGTTTCAAAGCCTTTTCGATGCAATCAAATAAACAAACAATCAAATTGTTTCTCTTTATAATATTAGTATAGATAGAGAAGAAGAATGATGTGAAGTAAGCTCCACCAAGTGCAATCAATGAATAGCATAAATAATAAATACTCACGGACATTTTCGGCATAAGCTAAGAATAACAAGCTTGTGTTATGGATATCAGACCACGTAAATTAATACATACTTATATACTTTAAAAAATAGAAGGCAGTATACATAGGTAGCTGTTCAAAATACTCACGCTTCGGATATTAGTGCTCGCAGCTTGCAGAACCCAGTGCCGAGGCTGTACGGGTACTGGTGCCACAGCACTGTCAGGTCGTTGGGGAGACCTGCAGAGGAGAAAACAACTTAGGGCATTTATCTCATAAGGTGATGGGAGATTTTTGTGTGGAGACAGGTTTTACTGACAATTCTTGACAAAACCTAAATGAACTACCGATCCTCAAGCCCAATTTGGCCGCTTATGCTGGCAAAACGTATTTCCAACACCCTCAAGGGAACCAAAATGAATACGGTACTTCCTGCTGACGTAGAACTAAGAAATAAATGACGGATGACCCAGAATTCTTTGGCTACCACTGCGGTCTCACCTAAGGGGTATGGGTCCTTTCTCGCGTCTTTGGGGGTTGTTTAGGTTATTCCGTTTCTTGGGGCGTGTGGCGTACCTGAAACCAACACGTCACGCTGTCGTCTGGGGCCTGCTTATGTAAGGACGGTGACTCCCCCACCGCCCTCAGGCCCCCATTCATGTCTTAGGCGAAGACAAATCTACGGCGCTCTCGCCGTAGACTGCGAAACGCGAGTGGGAGAGTTCAATTCTAAATCCCTGGACCTATTCTGACACGAATTACACAAAGATTGGTCCAACCGTTCTCAAGTTTCACGCTTAGCAGCATAACAGCAATCTAGTTATCCATCCGGCAGCGTGTCAACTTTAATTGACATAAGATAGCAAGAAAGATTTTTTGAATTTTGAGGTACATTCCCATGGAATGCAAGCAAAGCCGTGGGCACCATCTAGTATTAATTATAATTTTGATTGTAACATTTAGAAAACATCAGAAACAAAGGTACTTTTTTTATTTTCTCAACTTCATTAAGTCCATTTGGAAAACGCCTACTCGTTCACTCGCAAAAAAAACAATTTCGACCTTCGTAAACCAAAACAATGTTCAGTAAAAAGTACACGTTCCTCAGTCGTACCCATGTCAAACCAAATAATACTGCCTTCTTAAACCGAAACTCAATATGAATAGCTTGTAATTGCACAATAGGGGAGAAGCTGCTTCAATTTAGTCGGAACAAGTTGTTTTACACAGATTGACGGATAAAATCTTGACAAAAATATACGGAAAGCACTTCATTTTTAGCCCCTCTCTATAAAATAGAGTGCAAAGGGGCTTATGTCCAGATTTTGTCTGTAGTCTGTGTGTCTGTTGCATTAAACTCATAACTTCAAAACCACTAACTACTGAAATTTTGCAGACAGTAATAGCTGGTCATTTTGAGGTCGAACACAACAGGTCACGTGGTTTTTTAGAAGACGTGTTAGAGAGGGACAGTCTGGTGAGGCCGATCTCACGGCTTCTTGTTTAATTCAAATCTGACAATAAAGGGCTCCGGGGTTCCGCACCCATTGGGTAAATACCAAAATCAGAAAAACAATTAAGGGGGGCAGACCCTTTAATTTTTTACCAAAAACGGCAAGAAAAATACGTTTGAAAACTTACTAAAGCTTTGAGGACAACTTTAATTTTGCAAATTTCATGGTGTCTGATTCTATTAAGTCATTATTTTGAGTAGCCTGTCCAGTAACTTAACTTTAATAATCAGGAGAGTGACACCTCACTGTCAAAATAATTATCATAAATTCATTACTTCTCTTAAAATAACTTATCTTTGAATACCAGTTCTGTTGTGTTGGTAGCCGAAAACGTTAGAGAGTGGCATAATTTGAAGACAGTCAGTTTTGTGTGGGTGGTGTTCATAAGTAGGTTTATTATTCCCTGTGTGGGTGGTGTTCATAAGTAGGTTTATTATTCCCTAAACAACATGTGGTTTTATATTTTTCTTTTGGCTAAAGAGACAAATAAGCTTATGGCTTTGTTTAATTTTAAAGTAATCATTGCTCTATGCTTTAAGACCAATATTCTTCCTTAACTGTGAAAGATCTTTCATACTTCGTCTCTGATAGTAGATAAATTCCCATTCCGATCTCAAAGAACACGTTTGGGCAAAGGTCACACCAGTCAAAAGAATCTTCCGCAGAACCGAGTGATTCAAAAGATCGTTTCTCTAGAACTCTATTGGATTTGGAACGCTCTACCTCTACCAACACACGTGTTTCGCGCCTATGCAACACCGATTTTGTTTATTTATTTATATCCCTACTTGATGGCGGCACTATCAACAGTTTTGTGAATTGTGAACTTAGATAGTGGCCTTCAATTCATGTCGCCAAAGCTTTCTACTAGACGGGCGGTGTTAAGTTGGCAAACTAAAGTCTTAACCAGCAAAGGATAAAATGCGCTGTAATTGACAGCTGCTGAAACGTAAGGAAAAACGTGTAGGAGTACGACAACAAGTTTGAATTTCAAGGGAAAGCTTAGAAATGGTTGCTTTTCAACATTCTATAGGTACTTTCATTACCGATCAAGTAATCGAATTTTATTTGTTTGAAAAATAAACATTCCATTCGTGCAAAGTTATTCCGGAGTAATTTATAAGCGCGCGTTTTCTGCATTTAAAAATGAAAGCACATTTTTTATTGACACTAAACCTCAGTGTATACTGCCAGAGTCGTATATTGACTTTACAGCGATAGTTGAAGTCATGAATATCTAACTGACTAGATTCGCGAGCTAGTTGGAACGAAGCTCTTTGGCATGTAAATTCGTTTGTGGTATAAAAACAGATTCAGTGAAAATGTTAAACAAATGCTTTGAAACGTTTTATGAGATACATTCCTAGTTTTTGATTATTTTCTTGAAAAAAGTAATGTCTGTAATGGTTACCAATAGCTTGCATTTTGGTTTTGCCGATATATATTTGTTTCCCAGATAGGTATTCATGTTTGTTTTACAGAGGTTTATTTGTTTTTAAGATAAATAATTGAAAAAATATTTTAAGAGGTGGTACCTAACAAAGTTAACTCTTACCCACTGATCAGCCGCAGAGCTACTTAACATAATCGCTGTCATCAGGATTGGGGATCAACTTCAAATCCATCATGATCCGCAATTTCTGACCGCTCTCCAAGCTTATTAAATACATCCATGCCCAAGTTTAATTAGCTTTTCTGCATGAAAAGATATTTACTGAACAGGGATCGAATAAATTAAATTTGTTTGGCTCTCAACTTTGACCCCTCCCAGGATACTTTAGTTAGGATAATTATTTATTTCTTTACGATCAGTTGTTGGGGTTCCGTACCCTAAGGATGAAAACGAGCTTCTATAAATAAATAAAAATTAAATAAAATAAAATTTATTCCCTTTGAAATTTAAAAAAAAAATATTTAGGTTTGTCAAAATTTTTGTGACTCTACCGGGGGTTCGGAAATACTACAGACTGAGAAGAACACCCCAAGAAACTCAGTCCGGTCCCTTCTCTTCTAGTATCTTAGTATCTAATACAGTTTTATGTAGAAAGGAGCAATTCGTGTCACTGCCAGGCAGCCTTGTCTTCTAGAAAGTCTTTAATGCTATAATAAGCTTTCTGGCACAATTTAAGTTTTATTAGTTTTTTTAAATTTATTAACTGACAAACCTGTTATGGCTGTCGGCAATGTATTGTACATTCCAATACAATTGCCCGCAAAAGAATTGCTTATTTTATTAAGCCTAAATCTAGGTACAGCCAATTTATTCTTATTTCTTAAGTTTAGGTTATGGATAACACTATTTTTAATAAATTTACTGTTATTTTTATGAGTATATAATAAGTTTTCATATATGTACTGTGAATACACAGTAAGGATGTTGATATCCTTAAACTTTTCCCTATTACTGAGACTCCCCTGTCCGTCTGTGTGTCTGTCTGTCACAAAGCTGGTTGAGACTGCTCCCCAAATTTCAACTCACATTGGATGCTGGAATTGAGACAAATTTAATTAAATAAATTATTATAAAATAAATTATTATTATTAAATTATTATTTTCAATGCTGGAATTGATATTTTAATGTGATTGTATATGTGTTTAAAACAACATGAGCGGCAGTTCTCGGAAACGGACGGAAATTTACTGGAAAATTATGAATAGAGTCTAAGGCTACGCTACGATTTAGTACATGCGGTCGAGAATCGCCGCCTTGGTCTCTTTTACGGTTGTTTGTGACCAAGGACTTAGAATAGACTTACAGAACGTGCCTCATACGTTATGGCACAATTATACTTTGTCGGTAGCCTGAATTCGGGTGCACGAAAAAGGTACCCGAATTTTGTGGTTACTGGAGCACGGGCAAACAACCCTGACCCGCGAATTACAATTGGAGGGAAAACGGCGTCAGGTACCTAACCGAAAACGAAAGCTGTCCGAATACGGGCGTACTCGACTCCGCTTATTAAAACTTTGTTGTTTGCCCGAAATCCATTGGCATTCGAATTTGGGCTAAAGACTAATATTGTAATTTAGCCATAACTCAAGAAACGCTTGAACGTAACTTTAAAAGACTAAACTAGCTACGAGCGTTTCATCAAAAATCAGTATCATTTTGTAATAGGTAGGTACAACCCTGAGTCCTTTTCAATTTAATTCTTCATTAAGAACTTTCTCTGCAGTCAAAACAAAACAGCCCTGGGCAAAAAGCAATTTTGGTCATGGTCAACAAATCGTAGTCGAAATTTTCCTAATGACTGACGACGCCACAGAGCAACGCGCGCCTATTACAGTTCGCGTAGTTCGCGTTGCTCTATGGACTACTCTAGCATTTTGTGCGAGGCCGCATTTGCGTTTTTCCGCGGCGGTTTCTAACCTCAAAATGTCATCAAACTGTCAAAATCAATGAAATCAAGTCAATGTTTTGACATTTTGAGGTTAGAAACCGCCGCGATAACCGCAAGTGCGGCCTCGCCCTAAAAAGACACATGGGTCTGAAAATTTTTAAACCAAGCTTAAATATTTCTATTAGAATGGTCAGAAAGCATGGGATTCAGTCACTAAGTCAATACACACAAAAATATTATTTAATGGACAAATTATTGTTTTGGAAAATGTTTCATTTAATGTTATATCACTTGTTTCAAAAAATAATGCTCTGTTTTTAGTAAACTGATTTAAGTAGGTAGTGGCAGTTACGACAGAGTGGCAGTGGGATTCATTGCCAGGCCTTTTTCTCACAGGCTCAAGTTCTTGTCTTGCGAATCTGGCAGTAAATGTAGAAGCAATAATCTTGGCATTCATAAGTGCTACTTTATGGTCTAAGATCCACAAATAGCTATATTTACATTTTCAAAGAAATATTAGCCCAAGGAGTGCCTCAAAAGGTGCAATTTCATTAGCACAATACTCTCCTTTGAGTCACGAAGTTGGTTAGGAAAGCAATGTTTAAAATATCACAAAGTGGGTGCCCGCTCAGTAAATAGACCACGTCGTTAAACTTCACTTATAGCTCTCTCAGTTATCTTGACAGCGGAAATGGCGTTGTCCGACGGTAAAGCCCGGTTTCCATCGCTGGCTGAGCGGGCCCATTAATGAATCTGGTAAACTGACAACAGTAAACTGCATATACTGGTTTTCCTATCAACAAAGGGTCGGGATGAAAATTTCTAGGGTTCCGTATCCGAAGGGTAAAAACGGGACCGGTCTGTCTGTCTAGCACGAGGCTGTAACACAGGAACCGTGATAGCTAGAAAGCTGAAAATTGTACAAATGATGTATTTCTGTTACTTTATCGATCGATTTATTTCTCATTTTACTCGTCTCATCAAAAATGAACATGAAAAATGACGAATTGCCTCATTTTTTAATGTTCATTTTTATTTTTTTTGTTGGTGGAAAATAAAACTCATTTCGTTAAAAAATGAGCTCGCTCACCATCTCCCGCTCAGTACTCTGTCGCGGTGGAAACCGACCTTAAGTTTCCGCGTTATCCACAAATTGTATATTCAGTAGCCAGAAGGAAGCTTGGGGATCTTCCAAATTGATCCAGGCTTTCTGGTTTCAAGCCGAGAAGGATGATACTTAAGCCTCCGCGCTGAGTGAACGAGATTTAAGTGTTGTATCTCTTTGTCATCAACCGTCTGTCACGCTGAGTGAGGTAGATGCAAGTATAAGTGGCAGAACCTATATCAGATTCGTCATAATTTTGAAATATAACATGAATGTAGGTGTAGAATAATATTTTTAAAATTACGGGTGGAAATCCTTCATGGATGCTTTTACTCTTACCTCGGGTAGAGTTTCGTACTACCCCACTACTTACACTTACTTCGTACTCCCCTCCACCGTCTTGGTCTGCTTCTGTAATAACGGCGAGCAGCCAACTCGCCGTTCTAAAGCCCTCAGTCATGGAGGTCTAGCGGAGCTATATGATTGCCACCCAAAATCTAGTATTAGATACTTTCAGATTTTTTTCAAATTCAATTTAATAATTTTTGTTTTTTTTTTGAATGAGTAGGTACATACCTATCGATTTTCGAAAAGGGATTTAATCCTCCATTACATCATGAAAGGGATAATATCTTACGTTAAAATAATGAGCACATTAAAACTATTTAACTGTGCCCACATGGCGCTAATCTCATCCCATACCGACTGTATACGTGTCCCTTGCTGTGGGTTTAATGGCTGTTACGTAATTCATAGAACTTTACCTAAACATTAGGTATGGTACCTAGGTACCTTATTGTTTTATCAAAATCGATCTCACAGTATTATAGCTAATGCGAAAGTTCGTTTCAATGTTTTGAATTTGTTACTCTGTCACACAAAAACTAAGGAATGGATTTTAGTGAAACTTTACAGTAGTCGTAGTTCAGGCAGCCTATTCTATATTATGAAAGTGAAAAATATCATAATTATGAAGTTTATAGAACTTTTCTTTGAACATTTTAAAAGTTAGCGGTTTATTCGCCCTTATAACTAAATTATTTTGCAATGTAATCTTTAAACTCTTTTTATGATAAAACAAACACTCCAGTTTCGCACACCCCGTTGAGCCTGACGACACTTCTGTCTCCTCTCTCTCTCTCCCTCTTTAGTGACGGTAAACGATGTTGCGAGGGTCAGTTAGTCATTAAATAAACTCGTATGATAACGTTATGTGGACGGAAAGCTATTTCCCACAACAAACAAGCTACGTTTATGTACAAGCATGTTCGCTGCGTCCGTTAAAAATCAAAACTATGAGATTTTATATAAGAGTGGTGTATAGTATATCTACGCGTCAGTGGAGTGTAGCCTCATTTAACTAATTACTCTCCGTTTTGTGGCACAAAGCTTTGCATTTTTTAGGTGAATACTTACATTATATTTGTTGACAATCTCACAACATAATAAAGCCCAAATTAAGCTAATATCAGCTTGTGCTACGGGATCTAGACGACTGATAGACAAAGTTATATATTTCTAAATACATATTATACATAGAAAACACCCAAACTCCGAAACAAACATTTGTGGATCACACAAATATTTGGACCGACCCGGGACCTGCGGGAACCCACGGCAGGCTGTTCCACTACCGAATGCGCCACCAAAAATTTTTTTATATGAAGTCGTTTCTCGGAGGGTTTTTTTCCGTGTGGAAAACCTACATGGATGCTATGCCGGACAGGAGTCCGGCATAGCATCCATGTAGGTTACCGATCCGAGGTCCGTGGAAGCACAGAGCCTCGGAGGACCGAGGCTCTGTGCTTCCACGGACCACGGATGGGGCCACCTGCGGGATCCAGCCTACAGGTAGGGGGCGTCAGCATCGGCATCGAGCCCTCGATGAAGTATCTGGGGCTCGTACTCGATGGCCGGTGGAACTTCGGACATCACTTCCGAAGTTTGGTCCCAAAACTGAGGGGAGCATCGGCCGCACTCGCGCGGTTGATGCCCAACATCAGGGGACCCAACGCTCCCTACAGGAGGCTGTACCTGGGGATCGTGCGAAGCATGGCCCTGTACGGGGCTCCCGTATGGGCGGAGACCCTGACGGCCAGCAATGAGGCTAGACTGCTGAGCCCGCAGAGAGTGATGGCCGTCAGGATGATAAGAGGATACCGCACGATCTCCGGTGAGGCGGCATGTCTCCTAGCCGGGACCCCTCCATGGGACCTGGAAGCGAGAGCCCTTGCGTCACTGTTCAGATGGCGCAAGGAGGCGCTGGAGCGGGGCCAAAGGCCTGCGTCTTGAGAAATCGAGGCCCAGCGGACCCTGATCTACCAGGAAACCGTGGAGACATGGAAGGTGCGACTTGAGCAACCAAAGGGGGGATTCGCCACAATCGCGGCCGTCAGACCGGTCATGGACGAGTGGCTGGAGAGAAGACACGGTGCTCTCTCCTACCGGTTGACACAGATGCTTGCCGGGCACGGTAGCTTCGGTAGGTATCTGTGGCGAAAACACCGGGAAACCAAGGCCGAGTGTCAGCACTGCGAGGACCGCAGCGACGACACGGCGCTCCACACGCTGGTGGAGTGCACGGCGTGGGCACAACAGCGCCAGGTCCTCGTAGTGGGTCTGGGCGTGGACACTCTCTCGCTCGAGGCCATGGTGCGAGCCATGCTCTCCAGCGGGAGTAAGTGGGACTGCGCCGCATCTTTCTGCGAGCAGGTCATGCTCGCGAAGGAGGCGGCGGGCCGGGTGCGGGAGAGAACTCTCCCACCCGAGTTCCGCAGTCGGCGTCCTGGGCGCCGCCGACGTGTCTTCGCCGAGGACTATCGGCCTCCATGACCGGGGGTCTGAAGACGGTGAGAGGGCCGCTCACCGTCCTTACAGAAGCAGGCCCATGACGGCAGCGTGACGTGAGCAACTCACGCAAGCCCCCCCCCCCCCCTTAGAAGCGGGGTCACACCCGGAACCCCCCATAGACGCGGGATTGCACCCGAACCACACCCGTACCGTAACCGGCCGTAGGTCTGTTGGGAGTCACGGGACATCCTTCCTGAGGGCTTACCCGGGGCTCTCAACCATAGGCTGTTAGGCGTGGCGTGAGGTTTTTTAGTCGGTAAGAGTCCGGCATAACATCCTAGGAGGATTTTCCCTCACGTTAAACAAAAAAAAAAATGCCGGCCTCCTACCGACTAAAACCACATGATACCTCTAACCTCTCCCAATTTGGTTTCAGAAAAGTTTGGTTTTCTAGAGAAAGCCAACAATCTGCATCTGTTCATCCGTCCATACGCGATAAACTCATAAACCATGAAATGACTTTGACGTACAGAGGGTGGATGGTTAGTAAAAGATAAGTGACGAGTGTACGGCTAATTTCCCGTGAAGTTACTACGGTCAAGACTTGTCCAATGATAAATCAGATATACGTAGTATCTGTATTATAACACAGGTTTCCTTCCTTGACCATAGGAAATTTAAGAGGCGTGTAATATTATCTCTCGAAGCCGTCCGTTGGAAAACATTCAAAAACTTTTGTAAGAAGGCTGTTAAAATAAACCATACTTTATCGGCATTTCAATGTCAATTTTTATGCCAGTTAAGTAGCAAAGTACCTGATTCGAAGAAAGTGAAGTTGCCTGAAAGTGGTCTTAAAAGAGCATATTGAAAACGACACTTGTACTATTCCACAATATTTATTATTATAAACCTGACCGGTTTCGCTTTACAGCATCTTCAAAGGTCTAGATGGGAGGACAAGGTATTACTGTCTCGAAAACACACCAACAATAACATTTTTCTAGTGTAGGTATACGAATATAAAAGAGGTACCAGGTTATATACCAGTAAATCTATATGGGCTTCATAGCCTTTCACTGAACCTACATCATACTTATCTTTTGCAAATAGTGACTTATATTTGAAAATTAAATCATCTATTTCTGAATGTTGTTGAGCGTTTAAATGGTTTACTGAAATGTTGAAGTTTGTTGTTTCTATGTGTTCATTAAAGTTAACCGGACAATTATCATTTTTATTTATGAAACATTGTTCATTTTCAATTTTATCACCTGTAAAGCCAGGAATATTTTCATTATTTGGTTTAAAACCTTTGTTTAGGATTTGTGTGATTAATAAGTTTTCATTTTGAACAAGCTGAAAAGATTTTATGCAATCTAATCCAATCAGAAAATCATAATCGAAATTCTGTTCATCTATAACAAATACATCTATATTTTTTTCTATTTCAAAAATCTTTATTGTTAATGTAACTATTCCTATCGATTTTTTTACACCATTAATCGTTTTTAAATTTGCTTGATGCTTAATATTGTTGTTTGGGTAATTTTTTAAGGATAATAATTTTGAATTGATTAAACTTACATTCGAACCGGAATCATAAATTCCTAAAACTTCCAAAGAATTGTTTATTAGTAACTTAACTTTGATTAATGGTGGAATTATTAGTTTTTTGGATTTAATTCATTCAAACTCATTTCCAATTCAGAGTTATTAACGTTCCTAATTGGTTCTGTTTTGGGGCGATCATTGTCTCTATTTTTGAACCAACATACAGATTCTGAATGAAACCTAGTTCCTTTCTTTTCTTTTTCACAGATTTTGCAAGGACGCTCTATATATTTTTTTTTCTTTTAATTTACTTTCTGAATCTATTCCTTTTCTTTCTACAATTCTTTTATTCATTAAATGTTCTAAACCTCGAATGCTACTAAATAAATCCTCGGTCTCTTTTAAATCATTTCTATCAATTTCATCTGCTATAAAATTAGGTAGCCCAGTACCGAAACCTTTAATTAATAATAAATTGTGCCACGCGAAATCCCGTTTTGTATAAAAATATGTGTTCAACGCGTGTTAGTTTAAAACAAATGTTAGGTAGCCCAGTTACAATTAGATCAATCAAAGTAGATTTATCTATTAATTTGTTGATCTCTAATAAAAGCCGCTCTTTCCTGAGAGCATATTCTAATAACGAGCCCTGTCTATATTTAAACAAAATAGCATACCTTATTGGTGTCCAGCCCTTGTTCACATATGTTTCACAAAATTTTTTTCTCCAGATACACCAATCAGAATTAATTGTATATTTTATGAGCATAGAATTATACCAATCTTGACAAGAATCATCCAAAAATAAGCGGAACATCTGAATTTTTTGAATATTTTCATCTATACCTATACGAGTACATTCAGCTTCAAAGATAAGCATCCACTGAGTTACACTTGAAGTTTTTTTTGTGAATTTTTCTATTACAAATTTTTCAGATAACTTTTTTAAATTAAACTGTTTATGTTCTTGCTTCAATTCAGCAAAGTTTTCCAGGATCCTTGTAAGAGCTTCTGTGGACGTCAAGTTCTCACTAATCTCTTGCTGTACCTTTGATGTAATCTCCTCCAATAAATAACCTTGGAATTGCATGTTTCCATCTTCATCCATGTACGTGTCCCGTAATTCCGCTGTTAATGAAAACCATACTTGTCTTTTATCATGTCTTCTTTGCAATGTAGTTTTCACTTTTTGGAAAGTTTGAGTTTTCCTTACCACGTCATGCAATTTCACCGGTTGAAGTTGTTCCGGAAGTATGAACAAATTTTTAGCGGCATCCATAATAGAGGTTATGCAGATCACGTTTGTTTTCGGATCGTCACTTGGTTTTACCACAAATTCAAACTTGAGTTTCTCCATCGTTATCAACAAAAGCAAGTAAATCAATGTTGTTTTGTAATAAGTAGGTATTTTTATTAATTGAAACTAAAAGCCACGTTGTTGCTCTGTAAAGAGAAAATTTATTTTAATAATAAACGGGTTGCAACCGCAATTTACTTTTACACACTATAACTAATTACTAACCTGTAAAGAGAAACAACATTGAAAGCTATTGCTCCAATATTTCTTAACTTAATCAGTTAAAATATTAATTGATTTTTATTAACACATTTCATCTATGCTACAGATCCAAAGACAAGTTTTATTGAACATAGTGTCAAGTGCTGCCACCATAGATAATACTAATGGCCTAAACTTTATGTGTGGGCAATTTAAATAAATAATGAATGAAGATATAACAAAGCTTCATTTACATCTCCCTCCCCCAGGATTTTAAAATGAATCAGGCACTGGTAAAAGTTTTGTAACATGAAATAAGTTTGATTCAATTTTTTTGTGTCCCGTGTTGATCTTATAGATTGAGTTAGACAACTTTTCTAAAATTCTGAAAGGTCCAATTTTTAATTCATCCAACTTTTTCCTATTTAAACGGTTACTATTCTCTACATAAACGAAATCACCTACTTTTAACTGGATATTTTTTTTATTTTTGTCAAATAGTTGTTTATTAAAATTGTGTGATTTTATTGTTCTTTCCAAAGCAAGAGTTCTATCTTGTAATAAATCATTTTGTGTTTTATGTTCTTGTAGTTCATCTGGTACAATATTAATAACTTTTCCTTCCATTAAATATATTGGTGAAAATCCTGTCACAGTGTGTTCAGTTTCATTATATCTCTGGGTACACTCATGAGCGATAGTTGTCCATGCTATTTTATTAATTTTCTCATTAATTTTACATCTAATCTTGTTAACTAATGTCTGATTTAAGCGTTCATTTAAAACATTTGCAAAAGGTGCATTAACTGCTGTAAAGATAATAGGTATGTTCTCTTTTTCTAGGAAACATTTAAATTCTTTAGAATTTATACCTGGGTATTGATCAGATAAGATCATCTCAATCTTATTTTCAGGTATAACTTGTTTAATAAGCTTTATAAAATCGTTTGCATTTTGAGTTTTAGAAGTTAATATGTAGGCATATCTGGTGAAATGGTCTACCAGAAGATGTAGATATGTTTTTGAAGAACGGGTGCCACCAAAGCCACCAATGGTGTCTATGGAGACAATTTCGAAAGGATAAGTAGCTGGACCTAGATGAGACATTAATCCATACTTAAATTTAGTTCTAGATTTATTTTTTATGCATATTTCGCAACTGTCACATATTTTTTTTATATTATTTGCTAAGTTCTTTGCTACATAGAATGGTTTTATTTTATTTTCTGTTTGTTTTATTCCTATATGGCAGTATGTATCATGTACGGTTTTTATTAATTTTTTACTAAATTCCTCGGTGAGTATAATTTTTTCTTTCTTACCTATTCTTTTAAAGTATATTCTATCTTTGAATATAAGTTTATTTTTATACACTTTTATGTCATCATTTGTATCTTGATCCTTTTGGATATCTTTAATTTTAATAAAATTTACTATTTTTAAAAGCTCTTCTTGATTTACATGTGATTCTAATACAGGGTTTCTACTTAAACTGTCTGCTTCTACGTTATTTTTTCCAGGGGAATATATTACTTCAAAATTAAATTGTGATAAGTAATATGTGAGGTCTCCTAGTTCTTCATCTGTTCGTGCCTTAATATTTAGTTTTTCTAAGGGTTTGTGGTCTGAAAATACCTTAAATTTTTTTCCTATAAGCCAATGTTGCCAATATTTTATTGCTTCTTTTATAGCTAAGCATTCCAGATAAATTGCTTTTTTTCGTTTCTGACTGTCATTTAATTTCCGTGAAAAATATGCACATGGCTTTTCATCTCCATTTTTTTGTGGTTGTTTCAAAATAGCCCCTATGCCCTGAATACTGGCATCTGTATAAATATGTATAGGCAAATGCGGATCAAAAATTTCTAAAATAGGTTTCAAGCAAAGAAGTTTTTTTATTCTCTCAAAAGATGCATGACATTGTTCTGTCCAAATAAATTTTTGATCTTTTCTTAATAAATTGTGTAAAGGATCTAATATGATTGATATGTTTGGTATGTATTTTCCATAAAAATTTATTTTTCCTAAAAATTGTCGAATATTCTTTTTTGTTTTTGGAACAGGAAAATTGTTTATAGCTATTATGTTATCTTTTAAAGGAGTAACAGTATTATTTTTTATAATGTGACCTAAGTATTTAACAGAGTCCTGTGCAAAAATACATTTAGAGAACTTTAATCTAAAGCCTTCTTTTGAAATTGCATCCAATAATAATGACAAATGCTGAATGTGTTCAGTGAATGTCTTGGAAAATACTAAAATGTCATCGATGAAATTTACTGTAAAATTTGATAAATTGTGTTTCCTAATAATGCTAGTTAGTATTCTCTGAAAAATTGCCGGTGATGTTTTCAAACCGAAAGGCAAACAAGTCCATTGAAAATGGTTTTCTTGAGTGACAAAGGCTGTTTTCTTACGATCTTCTACTTTTAAAGGTATAGACCAGAAAGCTGAATTTATATCTAAAGTTGAAAAAAAATTACAATTTCTTGTTTTTATAGTTAAATCTTCTATAAGTGGAAATGGTTGCGACTGAGGAATTACAATTTTATTTAAATCACGGAAATCTATGCAAAGTCTGGATTTTCTGCCTTCTTCTTTTTTATAGGCTAATGTCACAGGAGCTGCAAAAGGGCTATATGATTCTTCGATTAAATTTCTTTGTAACAATTTCGACACCTGCTGTTCTATTTCTTTCTTATCTTCAAAATTGCACCTATATGGTCTTTTGCTACAATATGTATCTACCAGTAAATCTATATGGGCTTCATAGCCTTTCACTGAACCCAGTGGCGGGGCAAGACCTAAATTTGGTGTGGGCAAGACAGATTTCGCGAGGCCCTGCTCCAAATAGTATCGCCATAAGGAAAAAAAAATTAACCACAGCACAGAGGTTTACGTCAAATGTGGTGAGTGGGGTCACTCGTCCCAACAAATCCAGGATAAAACATATATTGTTGGTTCCACTACCTAAATGGGTCCACGAGTATTTGTAAATCCTGTTGGACCCCTTAGTGGAACTTAGCAGTTGAACCAACAGTCCGGAAGGAATACTATTTACTGTTTTTAACAGACTTCAAAAGAGGAGGAGGTTCTCAATTCGTAGGTACGCATTTTTTTTTTGTTTGTATGTTACGCGATAGCGGCAACAATTATGGATGGATTTAGAATTTTTTTTTGTTTGAATGATGCTACTTCTGAGGTGGTCCCATATACCCTAGGTATCAGGATCTGATGCTGGGATCCAGGACAAATCGAGGGCAACCACCAAAAATTGTAGGGACAACTAGTGCGTTTGTTAACTTTTTGATTAAGTGCCTTAATGTACCTACTACAATTTAATGAAGGTCTGGAGTCGATCTGATGATGGAACCGAAAGACAGTCGAGGGAATTACAGCGGTTACCTTGTGTTTCGGCTTGAATGATTTGTATTGATGAGAACTTAACACATAGATAGATATACTTTTTGGTCTACCCGTCACTTAACCAATAAAAAAAAAATTACAAAAAATAGAACCGACTTCATACTTACAACCGACCGAACCGACAAATCCTTAAAAATAAAATTTACTTAGCACAAAGTTATATGTATTTTGATTTATCAGATTTTATTGAATACTAGCGGACATCACGCGGTTTCACCCGCGTCGTTCCCGTTCCCGTGGGAATACGGGAAGAAAATGTAGCCTATGTTCACCGCAAAGAATGTAGCTTCCCAACAGTGAAAGAATTTTCAAATCGGTCCAGTAGTTCCGGAACCTATTCGTTACAAACAAACAAACAAAAAACAAATCTTTCCTCTTTATAATATTAGTATAGACAAAATTGAAGTTTGTGCCATTAATATTATCTACCTACCTAAACCTATGGGTTAACTTGGCGCAGACTTCAATATGATATTGAATAAAATCTGGTAAATCAAAATACTTACATATTACTTTGTCCTAAGTAAATTTTATTTTTAAGGATTTGTATGAAGTCGGTTCTATTTTTTATTATTTTTTTTTAAATAACTAATGATGCCAATGTGTTTATCTTAATAATTGTAGTCGAAAACACAGAGACACAATTTTGATTAGACTTCAATTTTAAAAAATATTGGACAAAACTGATTTAAATGCATGGAAAAGTATATTAAAAAAGGGATAGCCTGCGATTTTCTCGTGTTTTCTTATTTTAACGCTAATTTTTTGTCTACATTTTACCACTTTTGTTTTTATAAGTTAGTTTTTGTATTTATTATAACTATGATATATCTATGTTTTATAAAAAGTGTTATTATTTATTTGATTAATAAATTATTTTATTCAAATCTTAATGAAAAATGCTATACTTACAATACAAACAGTCAAACATGTTGCTAAAAAAGTAGGAAAAAATTATAGTCGTCTGCTATAAGTATCTCTCAAAAACTCCCGATCCCGTATGCTAGTCATATTATTTTTGATGTGGGTAGGACAGTACTACGCTAAAATGTAGTTTATTAACAATTAGGTATAACTGTTAAAAAAAAGAATTAGACATATTACATTATTACATGCAAAGTTAAAGATATAATTAGACATATTTTCTTAAAGAAAATTAGAAAAAATATATTTTGTCATATAGCTCCCAGAGCGGTGCCTAAAATGTTTGGCAGGTATTTTGCTAACAACCCATTAAAAGCCACTGTATGCGTTAAAATAAGAAAACACGAGAAAACGCCAGCTAACCCTTTTTTAATGTACTTTTCCATACATTGAAATCAGTTTTTGTTGAATATTTTTTAAAATTGAAGTATAATCAAAATTGTGTCTCCATGTTTTCGACTACAACGATTAAGATAAACACATTGGCATCATTCGTTTTTGTAAAATCAGTAAAAAGTTTTTCAAGATTCCTGTCCGCCGATTTGTATGAATCTTGTATGAATCGATACATAATTTTCACAGCAAAATTAATTTATATCTTTTTTTATTTTATTCTCGCTTTGAAGCAATGCATAAAAAAATATTAAAATAAGAAAACACGAGACAACGCCAGCTAACCCTTTTTTAATGTACTTTTCCATACATTGAAATCAGTTTTTGTTGAATATTTTTTAAAATTGAAGTATAATCAAAATTGTGTCTCCTGTTTTCGACTACAATGATTAAGATAAACACATTGGCATCATTAGTTTTTGTAAAATCAGTAAAAAGTTTTTCAAGATTCCTGTCCGCCGATTTGTATGAATCGATAGGTACATAATTTTCACAGCAAAATTAATTTATATCTTTTTTTATTTTATTCTCGCTTTGAAGCAATGCATAAAAATTTTTAAGGCGCGAGGCCCCTTGTACCGCGAGGCCGTGGGCGGTGGCCCACGTCGCCCACGCCTTACGCCGCCTCTGACTGAACCTACATCATACTTATCTTTTGCAAATAGTGACTTATATTTGAAAATTAAATCATCTATTTCTGAATGTTGTTGAGCGTTTAAATGGTTTACTGAAATGTTGAAGTTTGTTGTTTCTATGTGTTCATTAAAGTTAACCAGACAATTATCATTTTTATTTATGAAACATTGTTCATTTTCAATTTTATCACCTGTAAAGCCAGGAATATTTTCATTATTTGGTTTAAAACCTTTGTTTAGGATTTGTGTGATTAATAAGTTTTCATTTTGAACAAGCTGAAAAGATTTTATGCAATCTAATCCAATCAGAAAATCATAATCGAAATTCTGTTCATCTATAACAAATACATCTATATTTTTTTCTATTTCAAAAATCTTTATTGTTAATGTAACTATTCCTATCGATTTTTTTACACCATTAATCGTTTTTAAATTTGCTTGATGCTTAATATTGTTGTTTGGGTAATTTTTAAGGATAATAATTTTGAATTGATTAAACTTACATTCGAACCGGAATCATAAATTCCTAAAACTTCCAAAGAATTGTTTATTAGTAACTTAACTTTGATTAATGGTGGAATTATTAGTTTTTTGGATTTAATTCATTCAAACTCATTTCCAATTCAGAGTTATTAACGTTCCTAATTGGTTCTGTTTTGGGGCGATCATTGTCTCTATTTTTGAACCAACATACAGATTCTGAATGAAACCTAGTTCCTTTCTTTTCTTTTTCACAGATTTTGCAAGGACGCTCTATATATTTTTTTTCTTTTAATTTATTTTCTGAATCTATTCCTTTTCTTTCTACAATTCTTTTATTCATTAAATGTTCTAAACCTCGAATGCTACTAAATAAATCCTCGGTCTCTTTTAAATCATTTCTATCAATTTCATCTGCTATAAAATTAGGTAGCCCAGTTACAATTAGATCAATCAAAGTAGATTTATCTATTAATTTGTTGATCTCTAATAAAAGCCGCTCTTTCCTGAGAGCATATTCTAATAACGTGTGCGGTGCGGTGCGGTGCGGTGGGCGAGATGGGCGTCCTTAGTATTGGTTTGCAACCTGTCTAGGAGAAGGAAAACTCCGAAATCAAACCCGGAATCGATGGCTTCGTTAGGCGCAAGTAGGATCTAATCCGAACAGCGGTAGTCGTCTGCAGCCAACCCGGTGGTTTTGCACGTATTGACATGCCATTCCTGCGAACCAAGCTGGGGAGGCCGAGAGGGTGGCGAAGGTCTTGGGCAACCCTACGTCATCAACTGCGTCCCAGGCGATGCAGCGTCTGTGGAGAGGACACTTCACCCACGTCGTTCCACGGCGTGGATAACAACACGGGGAGGGGCAGTTACCGGTGATAAGTCCGCGCGTATGGGCGTAAGCGCGGGCGCCAGGGGTCACTCTCGACAGTGGGAGGGTCCATCGTAGGCCCACTGACCAGTTACCGCCCGCTTCAAACTGGGCAGCCCCCAGTCAATAAGGTACTGGTCCGCCTCGGCGTCGTTTGTTCCTCTGGGGTGTTGGGATCTAAGGGGCAACCCAAAAGACGGCGCTGGAATGTTGTACACCCGCAATAAAGCAGCAAAATAATAAAAAACCTAAAGCTAGCACTTCCATGCGCTTTGGTTCTTGGAATGTCCGAACTATGAGGACAGGTCTCCCGGACAGCTCGGAGATTTTTGATTATGCTCAAGATCTGCGTAAAACGGCTGTTATCGATCTAGAACTGACACGCCTGAATATATCTATTGCTGCACTTCAAGAAACCAGACTTCCAGATGAGGGCTCATTGCGCGAACAGAATTATACCTTCTTTTGGAAAGGCAAGGCCTCTTCCGAAAATCGTGAGCACGGTGTGGGCTTTGCAGTCCACAACACTCTCCTTAGTGCCATAGAGACACCTCGAGGTGCATGTGAACGCATTATGGCTTTGCGCCTGAATACCAAAAGCGGCTTTGTCACTCTGATTTCCGCCTACGCTCCCACTCTCACCTCGACAGCAGAGTCTAAAGATGACTTTTACGATAAACTCTGCTCCATTGTGGCCCATGTACCGGCTGGAGATCGACTTTACATTCTGGGTGACTTCAATGCTCGTGTAGGACAGGATAACACCGCCTGGTCCGACTGTCTTGGGAACCACGGCGTAGGAAAGATGAACGAAAATGGCCAACGCCTGCTCGAGTTCAGCACCAGGTTTCAGCTGTGTGTTACCAACACTTATTTTAAAGGCAAACTGATGCGTAAAGTCTCCTGGAAACATCCGCGGTCCGGTCACTGGCACCAACTAGACTTAGCCTTGACCAAAGGAAAAGAGTTAAAAGAAGTTATCCACACGAGGTCCTACCACAGTGCACAATGCGACACCGATCACTCCTTGGTAGTGTGTAAAGTCCTTCTGTCGCCCAAAAGGATTCACTCCTCCAAGAGCGCTGGAAGGAGGAAGTTAAATCTTTCCAAGACCAGAGATCCTGAACTAGTGAACTCTTTCAGTTTGCTGGTGCGACAGACGGTAGGTGCATGGGATGTAGATGCACCAGTGGAAACGGAATGGGAATCCATTAAAGACCTTCTCACCAAAACAGCTGGTGAGGTTTTCGGTTATGCCAAGGCTAAATCACCGGATTGGTTCACCGAAAATATAACCCAACTTCAGCCTCTAATGGACACTAAACGCCAAGCTGCACTAGGATACTGCCTTGACCCCTGTGATTCCACACGCGATAGACTCCGCACAGCAAAGTCATCCTTACAGCGTACTTGTCGCCAGCTTGCTAATGCTTATTGGACGGAACTGTGCAAAGGTATTCAAGATTGTGCGGCCACAGGTAACTTCCGTGGGGTTTATGAGGGAATTAGGGTGGCTCTTGGTCCAGTGCGGAAAGGGACAGCCCCTCTGAAAGAGACTGATGGCTCTATTATCACTGACAGTAGTCGTCAACTTAACCGGTGGGTAGAACACTACACTAAGCTTTATTCTCAACCAGTTGAGATCAGTCCCGTAGCCGTGGATTTCATACCGATCCTACCAATCATGACTGAGCTGGATGACTTACCCACCATGAGTGATCTTCATGAGGCCGCTTTGAAGCTTAAATGTGGGAAGAGTCCAGGGATAGATGGTGTACTCGCTGAAGTCCTGAAGCTCGAATGCATGTTACCAGTGCTGCATAACTTTCTGGGAAAATGCTGGGAGAGGGAGCTATTCCCTCGGGATATGAGCGATGCAAATATTATAACTCTTTATAAAGGTAAAGGTGACCGCGGCGATTGTAACTGCTACCGTGGTATCTCCCTTCTTAGCATCGTCGGCAAGCTTTTTGCAAGGGTTATACTGACTAAACTGCAACGTCTTGCCGATCGCGTGTATCCTGAGGCACAATGTGGCTTCCGATCCCAGCGTTCCACTACGGATATGATATTCGCCATCCGACAACTTCAAGAGAAGAGTCGTGAGCAGAGCACTCCCTTGATGATCGCTTTCGTTGACCTGAATAAGGCCTTCGACACGGTTAGCAGGGAGGGTCTCTTTGTTGCACTTGAGAAAATAGGTTGTCCCCCGAAGTTGCTGAAGCTGGTGATGTCCTTTCACGAGAACATGAAAGGCACCGTTGTCTACAATGGTCAAACGTCCGACGCTTTTGATATGCGTAGAGGAGTCCGGCAGGGCTGCGTCTTAGCACCAACTCTGTTCGGCATATTCTTCTCATTGTTGCTCAAAGTTGCCTTCGGTGACGAGCAGCAGGGTGTCCACCTACATACACGAGCAGATGGGAAGCTGTTTAACGTCGCTCTCCTTAAGTCTCGCCGCAATCGAGATGACTTATTTGCTGACAGCTTGCTCTTTGCCGACGATGCAGCCTTTGTCGCCAAAACTCCACAAGAGCTCCAGGTAATACTGGACAAATTTCACCACGCTTGTACCATGTTCTCCATGTCCATAAATACGAAGAAGACTGTTATTTTAGCGCAGGGTTATACCCACCAGCCGACCATCTTGCTGGATGGTGCACCCTTGGAGGTAGTCGACAAGTTCTGTTATCTGGGGTCGACCGTGTCGAGCAATCTCTCCCTTGATGATGAGATCGATATTCGCATCGGCAAGGCGGCCACGACGTTCGGCAGGTTGCGTGCAAGAGTATGGAATAATAAACATCTTACGGTCAGGACAAAGATGATCGTTTACCAAACTTGCGTCTTAAGTATACTCTTGTACGGAGCTGAAACCTGGACGTCGTACGCCAGACAGGAACGAAGACTTAACACCTTCCACATGCGCTGCCTTCGGAGTATTCTGAGTATAACATGGAAGGACAGGGTCACAAACGAGAGAGTGCTTGAGATTGCGCAGCTGCCTAGCATCACTGCTCTACTCAAACAGAGACGCCTGCGGTGGCTAGGGCACGTGCATCGAATGAGCAATACTCGCCTGCCCAGACAGACCATGATGAGCCAAATTGCATTCGCCAAACGCAAAGTTGGACGTCCCATGTTACGTTTCAGAGACTGCGTAAAACGCGACATGATCGCATTTAACATTGACTGTGACACATGGGGGGACCTTGCTTCTGACCGCGATGGGTGGAGACGTCTCATTCACGAAGGCTGTGAGACCCATGACAAAGCCTGGTTTCAAAATCTGGCCCAAAAACGAGAAAATAGACATGCGCGCAGGGGGAGTTCTGTCGCAGCGGACTCGCAGTTCGCGTGCCGGAAGTGCGGACAAAAGTGTCGTTCGAGGATCGGTCTTTTTAGCCACGAGCGACGATGTTTCTCTCGCGTGGACGCTGTTTAAATCATCTGACAAGATGTAGGAGGCCTTATGATGATGATGATTCTAATAACGAGCCCTGTCTATATTTAAACAAAATAGCATACCTTATTGGTGTTCAGCCCTTGTTCACATATGTTTCACAAAATTTTTTTCTCCAGATACACCAATCAGAATTAATTGTATATTTTATGAGCATAGAATTATACCAATCTTGACAAGAATCATCCAAAAATAAGCGGAACATCTGAATTTTTTGAATATTTTCATCTATACCTATACGAGTACATTCAGCTTCAAAGATAAGCATCCACTGAGTTACACTTGAAGTTTTTTTTGTGAATTTTTCTATTACAAATTTTTCAGATAACTTTTTTAAATTAAACTGTTTATGTTCTTGCTTCAATTCAGCAAAGTTTTCCAGGATCCTTGTAAGAGCTTCTGTGGACGTCAAGTTCTCACTAATCTCTTGCTGTACCTTTGATGTAATCTCCTCCAATAAATAACCTTGGAATTGCATGTTTCCATCTTCATCCATGTACGTGTCCCGTAATTCCGCTGTTAATGAAAACCATACTTGTCTTTTATCATGTCTTCTTTGCAATGTAGTTTTCACTTTTTGGAAAGTTTGAGTTTTCCTTACCACGTCATGCAATTTCACCGGTTGAAGTTGTTCCGGAAGTATGAACAAATTTTTAGCGGCATCCATAATAGAGGTTATGCAGATCACGTTTGTTTTCGGATCGTCACTTGGTTTTACCACAAATTCAAACTTGAGTTTCTCCATCGTTATCAACAAAAGCAAGTAAATCAATGTTGTTTTGTAATAAGTAGGTATTTTTATTAATTGAAACTAAAAGCCACGTTGTTGCTCTGTAAAGAGAAAATTTATTTTAATAATAAACGGGTTGCAACCGCAATTTACTTTTACACACTATAACTAATTACTAACCTGTAAAGAGAAACAACATTGAAAGCTATTGCTCCAATATTTCTTAACTTAATCAGTTAAAATATTAATTGATTTTTATTAACACATTTCATCTATGCTACAGATCCAAAGACAAGTTTTATTGAACATAGTGTCAAGTGCTGCCACCATAGATAATACTAATGGCCTAAACTTTATGTGTGGGCAATTTAAATAAATAATGAATGAAGATATAACAAAGCTTCATTTACATGTATGTTACAATAATGTTTTACTTATCAACGTACCAAATGACCTATTATTTTCCACATTTACCCCGAAAAAATAGGGAGAATAAATTAATTTCATTTTGTGATATTGCTATTTTACAAACATTATAAAACTTACAAATGTCAAAATGCAATATTCCGAAATGTCAAAAGTTCCAATATTCAATTATTAAAATTACAGATGTCAAATACTATATTACTAAATGTCAAAAGTTCAAATGTCAAATAATATTGTACTATTCCACAATAAATATTGTGGAATAGTACAAGTGTCGTTTTCAATATGTGCAGCAAGTTCCACCAAGTGCCGTCAATCAACAGTATAAATGGTCTTAAAAGAGATTTTTGAAAACCGACACCTATTTGTACATAGTCACGCTGTAAAACATTATTCACATTCATTGAAAATGAATCCTCAAAATGTGACACAAAGAATCCTATAAGCTATCAAATTCTCACAATACGCAAAAGGCTTCTATTTGTATAGTCAGACAAAAATCTCGGCATAAAAATATCTGATACCTTTGAAGGTGACACAATCAAAGCCTTATTCGACTCGTTTCGTAAAAGTAACCGTCTATATACCTACGTGAGAGAATATTTAGGGTGTAGAGGTCATAAGGCCCGCTGGAATCGAACCCAGTTTATTTAACCGCATACATAAATACGTCTCTAAAAGCATTCTATTGTTTCACGCCTTCAAAATTTCCTTTCCTCTTTAATGTTCTCTTAGACACTGTGATATTAAACAATTTTCCCGCGAAACTCGTGCAAAATTTGCTTAATTTATGTTAGGGTTTTTCAAATTAAGTGGCCATCAGGTAATCTTTTGTTAGATCGTGTACAATATAAACCTACGACTCTCCTTCTATAACGAAGGGTTACATCAAATTGGATAGGTAGGTGTTTTAAATCTTATTTTGGCGAATCATTGTCCAAAGAGGATTATAAAATGTTGTATTTTTTTTTTCAAATTCAAATCAATTTATTGTGAAAATGGGTAACATGGTGATGTTTGAGTAATAATATTACATTATTGTAGTTTCTCCATTCTCCACCTCTAAAAGGGTCCATTCACACAGACCGGCTCGGAGAGCAGAGCAGATTCTTATCACGTTGAAAACAGAGCTTTTATTATTTGAAGTAAGGTTTATTCTTGCATGTGCACTGCTTTTGTCAGTAAGAATGCTTGAACGCGCTTGGTGTGAAATAATAAGAGGAGCTGACCGGCTCCGATCGCGTACTTTTCGCGTTCGCGCAGCCGTTCGGCTCCGATTGCATGCTCTTTCTAGCTCGCGCAGCCGATCGGCTCCGATTGCGTGCTCTTTCCCGCTCGCGCAGCCGATCGGCTCCGATTGCGTGCGCGCTGCCCCACGCCGACCGCCATTTCGATAGCACAAGTTAAAAAGAACAGTTGTGTGCACTTATACGAAAACGTGACTGATGAAAAATTAATATACCTATTTCTTCATCGGAGCTATCTAAAACCATGTTCCAAAAAGCACCCGTTTACACCGAGAACAAAACTTGATCGATGCACTCGATGAGTCCGGCCGGCTGCGAGCGCATCCGACCGGCTGCGAGCGCATCCGACCGGCTCCGAGCGCATCCGACCGGCTCCGAGCGCATCCGACCGGCTCCGAGCGCATCCGCTTTCAGCCGGTCTGTGTGAAATAGTTGGCGGCTCCGCTCCGACCGGCTCCGAGCGTATACGATCCGGTCTGTGTGAAAAGAAAAGTGCGCGCCGATGCTCTCCGAGCCGGTCTGTGTTAACGGACCCTAAGGCATACAATATAATTTACATAATGATTTAATTAAATGGAATGAAAAGAATTTAATTGATTGCATAATAAATAACAATAAACAAAGTCAAAATATAATGAATAAATTAAATGTCGAAGTAATCAAATGTCAAAAAAAAAAAACATGTGAGAATTATCATTAATGTCATAAGCATTCATTACCATTATTAAGTTAAAACCAATAAATTAAATGATTTTGTTCCTCATGTCCTCCAAAAATTCATTGACACAATAATAAGCCTTGTCCAACAGAAATAATTTCATCTCATGTTTAAAACAATCTATAACGCTTATATCTAATATAACCTGAGGTAGGTTATTATAAATTCTGGGTGCCATACAGAAAACACTATTGCCCATTAAAGCGGTTTTATGCTGAGGGCAGCAAACTTTATGCTTGTGGCGTTTACTTTTATAGCGATTAAATAAATCTAGGTTAGCTCTTACAAACACTACCATTTCATAAATATACAAGCACGGCATAGTTAGTATTTTCAGTCTCTTAAAGAAAGGCCTACAGCTGTCTGTCTGTTGGAGGTCGCATATTGCCCTAATACATCGCTTCTGTGATTTAAACACTTGTTCTCTCTCAGTACAGTTACTCCAAAAAATGATACCATACCTTAGTATGGATTCCACGTAACCATGATAAGCCGCCAGCACCGCCGGTTGATTTAACTTTTTAGTCAGCATATAAAGAGCGTATGATTGCGAGTTTAATTTTGAGCAAAGGTTTTCCGCGTGGTCCTTCCAATTTAAATTAGTGTCTATATACAGACCTAAGAATTTAGTTGTGTCTACTTCCTGGATCGTTTCACCATCATAAATAATGTCAATATTTTTGTCAAGTAAAGGAGTTTTATTTTTAAATGTCATTAAATGGGTCTTACTTAAATTAATTCTTAGATTGTTTGATGTCAACCATTGTATTATGTCACTTAAAGTATTGTTTATGTCAAATTCAAGAAGTGTCGTATTTTTACTGGTGAATATAACTGTGCTATCGTCAGCAAACAAAACAGTAGGATGTTTTGTTATATTTGGTAGATCATTTATATAAATATTAAATAAGAGTGGTCCTAACACACTGCCCTGCGGAATACCCATATCTACTTCCCTGTATTTAGATATATAATTATTTTCCTTTTTTAATTTTGGACATAAGCATGTTATTTGCGTGCATAGTTTTCTGCTACAGAGGTATGATGCTATTAGATTCAATGCATTGCCTCTAACTCCATATGCACTTAATTTACCCAACAGTGTATCATGATCAACACAATCAAAAGCTTTTGTGAGGTCCATATAAAGTGCGCACACGGGTACCCTCTTATCCACACAGTTTGTGACGATTTTCAAAAAGTTGTAAATGGCTAGGTTGATACACTTGTTCTTTCTAAAACCAGCCTGCTCCTTTGCGAAGAGATTGAATCTTTCAAGAAAAGTGTAAATTCTATCATGAATTGCCTTCTCAAAGATTTTGGATATAGTCGGTATCAGAGCAATTGGCCTATAACAGGACATAGAATGTGGATCACCTTTTTTAAATAATGGTTTAATTATTGTAAATTTCAATCTATCAGGAAATACTCCACAGAAAATACACTGGTTAATTATATGACTCAATACATCACATATTTCATTAGAAACATGTTTCAAAATTAGTGTAGATATTTCATCATAACCAGTACTGTTGCAATTTTTTAAATTTAAAATAATTGTACGTATTTCACTTGGCGATGTTGGTCTCATAAATAAAGAGTTTGTGACATTAATTAGCGGACGGAGCGTATGATTAGCAGACTTACCTACTCGATCAGATTTACCTACTTGATCAATGAAAAAGTTATTGAATGACGTGGCTATCTGGAGTGGTTCATCGATGATAGATGACTCGTTAACCTTAATATATTCTATTTCATTTTTAGGTACATTAAATCCCCTGTCATTAATTAACTTCCATGTGGCTTTGCATTTATTTTCGGCTTTACGTATATAATGATCATTTTGGGCTCTTTTTGTAAATTTTATTATTCGGTTAAGTCTGGACGACAACGCATTAAATTCGTTTTTAGTTTCTTCTGTTCGTTTTTTCCTAAACTGCCATAAAAGTTGCCTTTTACGTTGACAACATTTTTTGATTCCCTTTGTGATCCACCTTGGTTGTCTCTGTGCTTTAATTTTAATTCGAATTATTGGAAAACATTGGCGGTATAATAAAAGAAATAAATCATAGAAGCTGTTAAAAGTCATATTAGGGTCACTGTTTTCAAAACATTCGCTAAAAGTCAATGCCTTTATATATTCTTTAAATTTTTTAATATTATTTTTATGCATGTCACGTTTTTCAATATACCAATGTGTTATGGTAGCACTGGCCTTAACTGGGAATGTTAATTGTTGAGCTGTGTGATCCGATAATGCTTACTCAATTATTCTTGCTTTGCATTTTGGAAAATTATATACGAAATTATCCAGACATTTGCCGCTGACTGGACGAGTCGGTTCTTTAATCGCCAATTTTAAGTTATAACTTGTTAGCAAGTTAATGAAATCTGTGGATTCTTTAGATTTTTCAAGTATGTTTATGTTAAAATCACCACAAAGAACCACTTTGTATTTATTGCGACAGAACTTAGATAGCAGAGAATCAAATGCATCAAAAAATATATCATAGTGGTCTCTAGCCGTTTTTGGTGGTCTATAGACGCAGATTACAAATAATTTATGTCCTACAAGCTCTATCCCTGCGATTTCTATTATTCCTTCTACACAGAAAGTCTTTAATCCACTGATAGGTTTATACTTATGAGTACTTTTAATTAAGACACATGCGCCACCTCGGCGGCCTTTACGGAAAAAACACGATGCAAGTGTAAAATTTGGAACACTCACTATTTGAGCGTCGGATGTAATCATATTATGTTCTGTTATACACAAAATGTCTATTGTATTCATATTTCCCAATGAGTCAAGAGCTAATGTCAACAAGTCAGATTTACTGTTAAGTCCATTCAGGTTTTGGTGTAAGATATTTATTTCTTTAGACACGAAAAAAATCTCTAGGTTTATTTTGTGAGCTAGACACATAGTCCGTGTTTATAATGCTATGTTTAGTAGTTTCAGTTTGAGTCGATTTATCACTACGATTGCAGACAGTTGTCTTAGACTTGCCGCACGTCGCATGATAATTTTTTTCAATGTTATATTTTTCGAACTGTAATTTATACAGTATACGTAGTGTCTCTTTAAGAACCAATTGAGATATATGTACCGAGCAAGAACCGTGCTTAGGCAAGTGTACAGAGTAATTCATGTCAAGATATGTTACATGTTTATAATGTGAACAAATAAATTTCAATTCATAGTTTAATTTACTTTCGTTTAGTTGACGGTTATATGGCACCTCAGAAATAATTACATTCGTGTTTGTAACGAGATTTAAAAAGCTCTTTAAATTGAATTGCAATTCAGTCGGATTTGAATCATGTATACCCCCCAACACAACAACAAAGTCATCTTTATTAAGCTTAGAAATGTCAGTTTTTTCTGAGAATAGCACTTCACCCAGCGATGCACCAGACTTCCACATACATTGTACAGCGTAACCCTCGCCAACTAGATTCCTCAACGTTTTTTGAAGATTTCTGCCCTGTTCGTCAGCTATAACAATAATTTTCCTTCTCTGCATATCTTGAGTTTTGTGTGCGTTATTTTGAGAAAGTGAAGTAGAATAATTTATTTCGTTGGAAATGTGGGTAGAAGCCACAAGTGATGCTGAGCCCTGTGCACCAACCAAAATTTGGGCCATACCTAAATCGCTGTATTTTTCCCTGTTATTGAAGTGTGGGGAGAGTATGTTTGAGCTATTTCCCAATTGTTGGTTGCTTTTTGGAGTCTGATAGTTTACTGCATTTGCAGTGAATTCTCGTGAAGATGTTCTAGGTAACCCAACTTTGATATTAGGACACTTAAAACGTCTCCGGTATTGCGGCGAGTAGAATCTCAATGGTGTGGCGCCATGCAAACTGGATGTTTCCGTTATGCCAACAGACTTAAAAATTGATATTTTTTGTTTATATTTGTTTATTTCTATATTTAAGGTAGTATTTTCTAAATTTAAATTTTCTATCTCTGCATTTGCGGCTTGTAGTTCCATTGTCAATTTTTTAATTTCACATTTTATGGTATTTAAATCTTCCGTATACTTTCCGCTACTCGGCTGACTTTGGTGTGACATATCCGCATCTAAGTCCAACTCCTCACTGTCATTAAAGTCCAGACTTTTTACTACCTGACGGCGTTGGGTAACGTTTTCAAAATCGAAATCAGACATTACGTTACATTTATTGTTGATATTTCCAACTATCATAATTTTAAGTCTTCATTGTACCTTTCCATACTCATAGATTGAAGTTGTCAAACCAAACATGAAACTGCAATCGAAAATTGTTACAAAAAGTATTACGTGATCTGGGGTCGGTACCATCGCCTCGCTCACCCCATACATATGCTAGCACCAGCTTTAACCATTCAGCCACAGTGAGTTAGATCAACTTTGTCAAATAGTAGGCATTCATTGTTATGCAGACGACAGTACAGGGGACACTTGTTACACAGGCCGTCCCGGTATCTCTCGGGTCGCAGTGGAAGAAAGTCGTGAACAGCTTGTGTCTGAAATCGAGGCTACTCTTACTAGAGTGTCCGATTGGGGTAGACAAAACCTTGTCCAGTTCAATCCCTCCAAGACACAGGCGTGTTTCTTCACCGCTAAGAAAGCTCCAATTACTGTAGCGCCACGATTCCAGGGCACATCTCTTTCCATCTCTAAAAGTATAGGGATCCTTGGTGTTGACATCTCCAGTGACGTTCAGTTCCGCAGTCATTTGGAGGACAAGGCCAGGCTGGCGTCCAAGAAGCTCGGTGTGCTCAACAGGGCGCGGCGGTACTTTACTGCGGCGCAAACACTGCTTCTCTATAAGTCGCAAGTGCGGCCACACATGGAGTACTGCTGTCACCTCTGGGCGGGGGCACCTGAATATCAGCTTCGCCCATTTGACTCGGTGCAGAGGCGAGCTGTGAGAGTTGTCAACGATCCTATACTGACAGGTGGTGTGGAACCTCTTCGCGACAGGAGAGACTATGCCTCCTTATGCGTGTTCTACCGCCTGTACAATGGTATGTGCTCCGAGGAATTGTTTGACATGATGCCCACGGCTACCTTCTATCATCGCACCGCTCGCCATAGGCAGGGATTTCATTCTCACACCCTACGTCCGGAGCGTTTGAGCACGGTTAGATCCGGTAGGGGTTTTCTTCCGCGCACGCTTAGGTTGTGGAATGATCTTCCTGCCTCGGTTTTCCCAAACGCCTACAGTATGGGGTTCTTCAAAAGGGGTCTAAGAAGGTTTTTACAGGGTCGGCAGCGCGAGTGTGGCGCCTCTGGTGTTGCAAACGTTCATAGGCTGCGGTGACCACCGGTCCTTCTGGTGGGCCGTGTGCTTGTCTGCCACCTTAGTGGTATAAAAAAAAAAAATAGTAAAATGCATGGTAATGTAAACAATATTTAAACTCCAGCTGATCGTTGTTATGACTCACGCTGCAAAAATGTTTGTCACTTATGTCGAACACTTCTTGCTGTTGTATTATTTGTATTCACCAATTAGGTACAATCGATAATATGCATTTTTATTCACTCGCGACATTTAGATTAGCTGATTATCACATCCTTTAAGCTATTTTGTATGTTTAATAACGTTTGTGCTTAGTTAGGTATTGATTTTCAAGAGTATTCAATGTTCTTCCAAATATTATAACTGTTTGTTTATATTCTTCCGTGAAGAAAAAAAAAACATTGTACACGGATATACTGCCAATTAAAACTGTTTTGACGTTTATTTACACAAAATTAACACTCAAAACTATTTTATTTTCAAAATTTACACGGAGCACTTTTGAATGCAACTTTGCCAGATAGCGCCATTTAGCGGATTTTATAGACGCGTAAAACTTTTTCATGGACACTTTGCAACTTACGTTATAAAATGCTCAACAACGTATTACGTTTATGGGTTTATCTTGATTTAAACTGCAAGTATTTGGATATTTTGTGTAGAGTCCCAACTCCAACAAATGTGAAAATAGTAGGTACCTTTTTCATCTGGGTAAAAATTATATTAGAATGACAGCTGCTGGTCGCATAAATTATTCATTCTCAAACATTCCCTCGAGAATGCAGTCCAGTTTATCTTTCCCAAGATCTGAAATGGCAGTGGCAACGTTGGTATAAAGTGGTTGCCACTTGTGAAAAACTCTTGAAAGAAAAATTAAATTAAGTTAGTAGGTATTTTATTGTAATTCAATCCGCTCATAATATGTGTATGAATTATAATAGGTTACGATAGGTTTGTCATGTCCCTTAGGATAAAATCCCTTATAATAAAGAATATTATTAGAAACACGGTAAACGGTCAGAATTAGAAATGTAAACTGTAGGTACTTACCGGGAAATGTTACTACTTAGTATAACGGTAGGAACGGCACACTACATCCCCCCACCTAAATATCTTCTTCTGAGTATTTGCTGTTTTGCTCAAAATTTTATTATCGCCCAAAGGAGTTTCTACGGTTTAACTTTAACGCACCGTTTTAAAAGATTATTTTAGTTTACTTGTTATAGATTTCCTTTTTATTAAGGACTATTTTTGTGAGTTAGCGACTCAATGTTCTGTAAATAATCGCTGCGTTAACATCTTACGACGCTGTTAGTCCTAGAACGTTTGGTCGTTGGTAACAGTTTACGGACAATTGACATTTCACAGGCAGTCAGTAGGATTTTAGTAACTACATAAATTCGTACAATATAAATTAGTACGCGTAATGGGGGACATGTACAAAATAATAAATAAAGAATTTGACTGTAAATATGTTACCTAACGTTCCGTACCCGAAGGGTAAAACCACGACACTATTCGCTTCGCTGTCCGTTTGTCTGTCTGTCTGTCTGTCCATCCGTCACGAGACTAGTCATACCTACCCATGTCAAACAAAATTGTTTTCTCCTTCATTTAGTCGTTACTGAATCTGAATAGCTTGTACACAATAGAAGCGGCTTTAATTTAGTTGGAACAAGTTGTTTTATACAAATTGATGGATCTTAACCAACTTAATATCTGAAAAAAAATATGGAAAGCGTTTCATTTCTTACTTGGAACCTGACAAGAACTTACCCATGAACAATGATAGCTAAACAGCTGAAGTTTCCACCGGTGATGTGTATGTCTTGGCTGATGAGGTGTAGCATTAATGCTGAGATGGTGACCCATTTACTACCCGCACGGAAAAAATTGTTATAGTTCTATGGCCATGTTTTTTCATGCAATTGTGTAATGTGCGTGTTCTGAATAAATGTTTTATGTTTCATTCTGTTGTCGCCATAACCACAAATACACAAATAGAATTTTAAGGAGTAATCGCAAAAATAATAAACGTTTTTTGTTGTGTTGTATAACCGTTTTCGGTATCTTCGCCAGAACCGTGATTCAAATGATAGTTTGTCTATTGAACCTCGTAACTCAAACAAACTTGTAACGTTCTACAGTCGCACGTGGCTTATAACTCCGGTTTTTTTATTTACTTAGATCCCTACTTGAGGGCTACTATCAACAGTATTGTGGACGGTAAGAGTGGCCCCGAATGCGCTATAGTGTCGCCATGGCTTTCTACTAGGTGGATGGTGTCGTTTTGGCGAACTAAATAAGTAGGGTCTAAAAAAAGTAAACAATTACCACTGGCAAAAATGTATTTAATGGCAAAGTATAAATGCCCTGTAATTGACAGCTGCTGAAACGTTAGGAAAAACGTGTACGATAACAAGTTGTAATCTCAAGGGAAAGCTTAGAAATGGTTGCTTTTCAACATTCTATGCTTTCAGTATCGATCAAGTAATCGAATTTTATTTGTTTGAAATAGTAGATTGTTAACCGAGGGTGGAAAGAATCAATTCCCGAGGTATTTAGACGCCCGAGCGCAGCGAGGGCGGCTATAGTCCGAGTCGGAATTGATTCTTTTACCCGAGTTAAACACTCTACTTTTCATTTCAAATACGAGGAAAATAAAACTAATATTAAGATTCAAACCTTACCATAAAACATTATTACCAATTGTTTTGAATTCTGTTACAGATAAAATAATAACAACTACATTATGTCGACTTTTTAAATTTTAAATATGGAACTCCGGCCGGCCCCATACACGTACAATATTGATTCAATATTTATTTCCATCCGAATATAGTCTGTTCAAACCTCAATAATATGTTCAATTTATTGCTACATTGATCAATATTAGGTATTGTACGTGTATGGGGCCGGAAGAAATTTTCGCTAAGTTCACACTGGCTGTTTGGAAAGTCGCATGGCCGCAGCATTTTTTTTTTTTTACACAAATCTCTTTACTATCACAGCTGACCTGTCAGCAGTTCTATTTTTAAAGTTCATTCCGGCCCTTGGGTGGGAAGTAATTTGTATGAGTTTTTCCCTCCCTAGGGAGGGAAACAGCATTTTCCACCCAATAGTCAGATCAAGAAAACACTATTTTCCGAGTATGAGAAATGAAAAATAAACATTCCATTCGTGCAAAGTTATTCCGGAGAAATTTCGAAGCGCGCGTTTTCTGCATTTAAAAATGAAAGCACATTTTTTATTGACACTAAACCTCAGTGTATACTGCCAGAGTCGTATATATTGACTTTACAGCGATAGTTGAAGTCATGAATATCTAACTGACTAGATTCGGGAGCTAGTTGGAACGAAGCTCTTTGGCATGTAAATTCGTTTGTGGTATAAAAACAGATTCAGTGAAAATGTTAAACAAATGCTTTGAAACGTTTTATGAGATACATTTCTAGTTTTTGATTATTTTCTTGAAAAAAGTAATGTCTGTAATGGTTACCAATAGCTTGCATTTTGGTTTTGCCGATATATATTTGTTTCCCAGATAGGTATTCATGTTTGTTTTACAGAGGTTTATTTGTTTTTAAGATTAAATATTGAAAAAATATTTTATGAGGTAGGTATAGGTACCTAACAAAGTTAACTCTTACCCACTGATCAGCCTCAGAGCTACCTAACATAATCGCTGGCATCAGGATTGATCGTATGTGTAGACCCGCTCAGTACATAGACCACATCGTTAAATTCACTTATAAGTAGCTCTCTCAGTTATCTTGACAGCGGAAATGGCGCTGTCCGACAGTAAAGCCCGGTTTCCACTGCGGGCTGAGCGGGCCGGGCGGATTTATGAATCCGCTTAACTGGCAACAGTAAACTGCACATACTGATTTTCCTATCTATAAATGGTCTCGATAACGAAGCCAAAAAGAAAGGGAAAACGGGACCCTATTACTGATACCTCATTGCGTCCGTAACAAGGATGTATCTAATGATAGCTAGAGAACTGAAATTTTCACAAATTATATATTTCTGTTGTTGCTATTTATATCTTATTCTACTCATCTCATCAAAATTGAGAAATGAAGAACTGCGTCTTCTTTATGTTCATTTTTTTTTATTTTGTCAACGGAAAGCATACCCATTTCTTTAAAAATAAGCGCGTTCAGCTCCCGCTCATTACTCTGTCGCGGTGGAAACCGACCTTAAGATTCCGCGTTATTCACAAATTGTATATTCAACAGTCAGTAGGAAGCTCGGGGAGCTTCCAAATTGATCCAGGCTTTCTGGTCTCAAACCGTAGGATGACACTTAAGCCTCCGCGCTGAGTGAACGAGATTTGAGTGTTGTATCTCTTTCTAACCAACCGTCTGCCGTGCTGCTGAGTGAAAGAGATGCAAGGATAACCCCAGAGCACCGTCTTGGCCTGCTTCTGTAAGAACGGCAAGCAATCAACTCATCGTTCTTAGGTCCTCGGTCATGGAGGCCTAACGGAGCTACAATTGCCACCCATAATCTTGTAAGTATTACGTTCAGACTTTTTTCACTAATAATTATTGATTTTCGAAGACGGATTTAATCCTCCATTACATCATGAAAGGGATAATATTTGTCGTTAAAATAATGAGCACATCAAAACTATTTAACTGTGCCCATATGGCGCTAGTCTGATCCCATACTGACTGTATACCTTGCTTTAAGGATAATAGCTGTTCCGTAATTCATAGAACTTTACCTAAACATTAGGTATGGTACCTAGGTACCTTATCGTTTTATCAAAATCGAACTCACAATATTATAGCTAACGCGAAAGTTCGTATCAATGTTTTGAATTGGTTACTCTGTCACACAAAAACTAAGGAATGGATTTTAGTGAAACTTTACAGTAGTCGTAGTTCAGGCAGCCTATTCTATAATATTATGAAAGTGAAAAATATCATAATTATGAAGTTTATAGAACTTTTCTTTGAACATTTTAAAAGTTAGCGGTTTATTCGCCCTTATAACTATATTATTTTGCAATGTAATCTTTAAACTCTTTTTATGATAAAACAAACACTCCAGTTTCGCACACCCCGTTGAGCCTGACGACACTTCTGTCTCCTCTCTCTCTCTCCCTCTTTAGTGACGGTAAACGATGTTGCGAGGGTCAGTTAGTCATTAAATAAACTCGTATGATAACGTTATGTGGACGGAAAGCTATTTCCCACAACAAACAAGCTACGTTTATGTACAAGCATGTTCGCTGCGTCCGTTAAAAATCAAAACTATGAGATTTTATATAAGAGTGGTGTATAGTATATCTACGCGTCAGTGGAGTGTAGCCTCATTTAACTAATTACTCTCCGTTTTGTGGCACAAAGCTTTGCATTTTTTAGGTGAATACTTACATTATATTTGTTGACATTCTCACAACATAATAAAGCCCAAATTAAGCTAATATAAGCTTGTGCTACGGGATCTAGACGACTGATAGACAAAGTTATATATTTCTAAATACATATTATACATAGAAAACACCCAAACTCCGAAACAAACATTTGTGGATCACACAAATATTTGGACCGACCCGGGACCTGCGGGACCCCGCGGCAGGCTGTTACACTACCGAATGCGCCACTAAAAAATATTTGTATATGAAGTCATTTCTCAGAGGGCTTTTTCCGCGTGGAAAACCTACATGGATGCTATGCCGGACTCCTACCGACTAAAACCACACGATGCCACTAACCTCTCCCAATTTGGTTTCAGAAAAGTTTTGTTTCCTAGAGAGAGCTAGCCGCATCTGTCCATCCGTCTGTACGCGATAAACTCATATACTATGAAATGGAGTTTGACGTACAGAGAGTGGATGGTTAGTAAAAGATAAGTGATGAGTGTACGGCCAATTTTCCGTGAAGTTACTACGGTCAAGACTTGTCCAATGATAAAACAGATATACGTAGTATCTGTATTATAACACAGGTTTCCTTCCTAGACCGTAGGAAATTTAAGAGGCGTGTAATATTATATCTCGAAATCATCCGTCCGTTGGAAAACATTCAAAAGATTTCGAAAGTCGGTCAGCGGCTGTTTAATAACCAATAGGTACTTTATCAGCATTCAAATAACAATTTTTAGGGTTCCGTATCAAAACGGTACAAAACGGGATCCTATTCAAGAGACTTCGCTGTCCGTCTATCTGACAGTCTGTCTGTCCGTCACGAGGCTGTATCTCAGAAACCGTGATAGCTAGAGATCTGAAATTTTCACAGATGATGTATTTCTGTTGCCGCTATAGCAACAAATACAATATAAATATATATAATGCTATCCATATGCCTCCGTGTCCGTGTCCGACTCGCACTTGGCCGGTTTTTTTATGCCAGTGAAGTAGTAAAGTGCCTGATTGAAAGTGGTTTTCAAAGAGATTCTTGAAAACCATCTTTTAGAAGACATCTATTTACATAGCCACTCTGTAAGTAGAACATATTATTCACATTCATACAAAATGAATCCTCAAATTGTGACGCAAAGAATCCCAAAAGTTATGAAATCCTCACAATACGCCAAAAGGCTTCTATTTGTATAGTCCGACAAAAATCTCTGCATAAAAATATGTGATACCTTTGAAGGTGACACAATCAAAGCCTTATTCAACTCGTTTCGTAAAAGTAACCGTCTATACATATACTTACGTGAGAGAATATTTAGGGTGTAGAGGTCGTATGGCCCGCTGGAATCAAACCCAGTTTATTTAACCGCATACATAAATACATCTCTAAAAGCATTCTATTGTTTCACGCCTTCAAAATTTCCTTTCCTCTTTAATGTTCTCTTAGACACTGTGATATTAAACAATTTTCCCGCGAAACTCGAGCAAAATTTGCTTAATTTATGTTAGGGTTTTTCAAATTAAGTGGCCATCAGGTAATCTTTTGTTAGATCGTGTACAATATAAACCTACGACTATTATTATATAACGAACTGTTACTTATATCAAATTGGATAGGTATATTAAATCTTATTTTGGTGAATCATTGTCCAAAGAGGATTATACTAGTAAAATGTTTTTTACAGACGCGTAAAACCTTTTTCCTGCACAATTTGAAACTAAAGTTATAAAATGCTCAACAACTTATTACGTGTATTACCTACCTGACTGGGTTTATCTGGATTTAAAACTGCAAGTTCCTATGTGGATATTTCGTATACAGTCCCAACCCGACAAATGTGAAAACCGTACCTCTTTCATCTGTATAAAAATCTTATTAGAATGACAGCTGGTCGCATAAATTATTCATTCTAAAACAGTCCCTCGGGAATGCAGTCCAGTTTATTTTTCCCAAGATCTGAAATGGCAGTGGCAATGTTGGTATATAGTGGTTGCCTCTTGTGAAAGACTCTTGAAAGAAAAATTAAATTAAGTTAGTAGGTATTTTATTGTAATTTTATTCGCTCATAATATGTGTATGAATTGTAATAGGTTACGATAGGTTTGTCATGTCCCTTACTATAAAAATCCCAAATAAAGATAAAAAAGCAATATTGTTAGAAACACGGTAAACGGTCAGAATTAGAAATGTAAACTGTAGGTACTTACCGGGAAATGTTAATACCTATTATAACGGTAATTGCTGTACCGATTTTAACTTACTGTAGCTCTTGTGCATAAAATTTAGTTACTCTTCTTTTGAGATACGAGAATTTTAATACTTATATTTAACTACTGAGCTAAATATCTTCTCCTGAGTATGCGCTGATTTGCTCGAAATTTGACTTTTGCCCAAAGGAGTTTCCTTTGGGAATAAGATGAGTTTTCCCGTTTATTATTTCCCATGATGAAACGTAGCTTACGGCACTCCCTGGGCCCAGAATTACCTCAATACCTGCCATAATCTTGTCAATTCACGATAAATTGACCTAATTTGGTTGTTAAGCTATTACCAATCACAGCCTATTCAATTTATCGTGAAAACCACGAAAAATATTTCATTTTATTTACTGTAACAACCTATGTTTTAGTATCTGAGATCGATTATAATCGATGGTTTTCCTCTTTGAAATCTGAGTAACATTTTCTATAGTTTCTGATGTGCTGATTATGGGAAAAATAATAAAAAAAATCTATCACGTCAGGATTTTTTGATATTGAATATAAGATTTAGCTCCAAAATGTCTGAACCTTAAGAAATTTATAAAACGTCATTAAAATACTTCAACTTAATTTTTATTGCATTTAATTCGTGTAAGGGGACATAGAAATTAATGCAAATCAGTAATTTGATGATTACTGCATAAAAAGTAACGTAATCCGCATAAGCTATGTTGGAAACGGGTAATTTTGACTTAATTTAGTAATCTATACTTATAATAAATCTGTAGAAGTGAAAATTCTGTACATTCAAAATATCAAAAAAATAAATAGCAGGGGGTGTTACTAGACCGACACCGAACCCAAAAATGTGATTAAAAAAATTTTTGTCTGTCTGTCTGTCTGTCTGTCTGTCTGTCTGTCTGTTTGTTCAGGCATCACGCAAAAACTAACGGTTCGATTACGTTGAAACTTAGTATAATTATTCTTTAGTAGCCTGGGCACCACACTGGGTACTTTTTATCCCGGAAAAGTATATAGAATTCAAACCAAACTTAATTTTGCGGTTCGATCCCTAGACCCAAAGTTATAATCAATTATTGCTTAAACGGTTAACGGTACGATGATGAAACTAAGCATGAGCGTTGTTGGTTACAATATGAAAAAAGTAATTTTATCATTTTTGCAAATTCCACCTCCATAGGTATAAAAAAGGAGGGTAAAGTTTGTATGGGACAACGTGATTCCTTGGTCCGATCTACTTAAAATTTGGCATATAGCATTATTAACATAATTGATGGAAGACGTGTTTCATATTTTATTGAATTTTATACTATAACGAGCTAAAAAGGGAATGTAAATTATTTTCGGGCTGATTTTCTCCGAAGTTGATATCAATACTCCTTAAATACTCTTATTTTATACTTAAATTACTTTTTATTTTGACACATAATTTGTGAAAGCGTTGTCATTTATGTGGTTTTACTTCAGACTTCAAAGTGATGATTTTACTACAAAGTCATGAAGTTAAATTAAAAGCGCTATTTTGGTATAATATTAACCAAATATGCTATACGGAAGTATAATTGGTAATTTATTCAAATTTTGTGTGACAAAAATACATTTGTGAAAAGAAGAAGAAAATTCTAAGATGGCTAGCCAGAAAAAATGAAAGACCACGCTTCAGGTAGTCTCCACTGGTCAATGAAATAACACCGCATGTTACCATCTACCTCTCCTTACGACAAATATTGTCAGCCCAGAGTTTCAGGAATATGTTAAAAAATATTCAAAGATATTTAAGCAGGCCTGTACCTTAGCCAAGTCTAATTTCATTAGAAATAAAATTTTAGATTCTGCGAATGTCATTAAAACTACTTGGAACATTATAAATGCGGAATGTGGTAGGTGTAGAGCGAATGAAAGAAAGTTTCATTTAAAGATAGACAATCGCCACGTTTCGGGGGATATGGATGTGGCGACTGAGTTCGAAAAATTTTTCAGTAATGTACCTATAGAGATTACTAACACTCTCCGGTCGTCTTCCACCTCCGCCGAGCTTTTATTAGCAGAATCTGTAGCTGCCTGTGAGGGCGCGTTCGAATTTACAGTTGTCAACTGCAACGACATCTTAAAAGCATTTAGATCTATTAATGTTAAAAAAACCGCTGACCTTAATGGGCTATCAGTAAAATCCGTATCAAGTATTATAGATGTCATTGCACCCCACTTGGCAACTGTGTTTAACGATTGCGTCTCAAGTGGTGTATTTCCTGATTTGATGAAACACAGTAAAGTTATACCACTGTTCAAGGCTGGCAGTGCTTCAGATCCGGGTAATTTCAGACCTATCTCGGTGTTGCCGACCTTGAGCAAGATATTTGAAAAACTAATACTAGAGCAGATGCTGATCTATTTTAATAGTCACAAATTGTTTCATGAGAAACAATTTGGCTTCACTAAAGGACGCTCGACTACCGATGCTGGTGTAGAGTTATTGAAATGTATTTACGAGGCCTGGGAGAATAAACAAGATGCAATTGGTGTGTTTTGCGATTTGTCTAAGGCATTTGATTGCGTCCAACATGAAACATTAATCAGGAAATTACACCATTATGGCATAAGAAACAAGGCTCTCGATCTTCTGACTTCATATTTGAACAATAGAATTCAGAGGGTTGATGTTAATGGTACACGCTCAGAGGGCTCTGTAGTTACTATGGGCGTCCCACAGGGTTCAATACTCGGACCATTTTTATTCCTTATATATTTTAATGACTTACCCTTTTACGTGGGGGACAACAACAGGATTGTTTTGTTTGCAGATGATACTTCTTTGATTTTCAAAGTTAAAAGACAAATAGATAACTATGACGATGTCAACAACGCAATCTTGAAAGTGGTTCAACACTAACAATCTTAGACTGAATGATAATAAAACTAAATGCATAAAATTTACCTTGCCTAATGTAACACAGTCAGAAACCAATGTTCAACTTAATGGTCGGGTGTTGGAACTTGTGGAATCAACGACGTTCCTAGGGTTAACGGTCGATGCTGGTTTACAATGGGGTCCACATATTGTCAAACTAGCAAATAGATTAAGTTCAGCAGCATTTGCTGTACAAAAGATAAGGCACTTGACGGATGTAGATACAGCTAGAATAGTCTATTTCAGTTACTTTCATAGCATAATGTCTTACGGTATTCTACTGTGGGGCAATGCTGCAGATATAGATAAAATTTTTATTTTACAAAAGCGGGCCATAAGAGCTATATATAGATTAGGTCCAAGGGTCTCTCTGCGCGAAAAATTCAAAGAGGTTAAAATTCTTACAGTAGCATCACAATATATTTTTGAGAATCTGATGTACGTACAAAGAAATTTACATAGTTTCGCTAAGTTAAGTGATAGACACAATGTCAACACTAGAAATAAAAGTAACCTTGCTGTTTATCATAGCAGATTGCACAAAATCAGCAATTCTTTCATGGGTAACTGTATACGCTTTTACAACAGGCTACCAGACGAAATTAAAAGTATGTCCCTTAATAAATTTAAAAAGGTTGTAAAAAGTAAATTGTACTGCAGGGGCTACTATGCAATTGGTGATTATTTGTTGGATGGAGAAGCCTGGAAATGACCTGCTCTACTGGATTCTCAAATAAATTGTAAAAATGCATAGTTTTTAGATTCATTTTGTAAATAGAGCTCTAAAAAGAATAACCCGCTGAGTTTCTTGCCAGTTCTTCTCAGGTGGGTCGCGTTGTGAACTGGTGGTAGATTTTGATTTATATTCTGGACGTTTTACAAGAGCATCTGTATATGCCTATGTGAAATAAATTTATTTTTCTTTCTTTCTTTCTTTCTTTCTAGCCGACTGATCATGGAAGGCATGAACTTTATTCTACATATAGTGCTGACTACATTCTGTCAGGAAACAGATTCACTAAGTCTTTGTAAAATACGGGAATGGCCTCTACGATGATTTACATTCGACAGGACTGAAAAGAGCCATTACCTACAATAACATGAACGCTCAGCTGATGAAATTTACATTGTTATTACGTTACCAGGTCTTGATTGGACCATCTGTATTAGGAGGACAAAGCCTACAGTAGTTCGATTTGTCCAAACGTCGTAGGCTGGGACTACCTGAAGAAGGAACTAAGTTACGATGTCAATTGCTTAAAAGAGAAGCTGTGTCAAGTAGTAGTTTAGCCATTGAATTAAGAAATGTATTTAATAAATAAATTTACTTGGCTCATATATTATGCATTATGAATTTGTGAATCAGAAATCTATCTAACTAGATATTATTATAAATGCGAATGTTTGAGAGTGTGGATGTTTGTTACTCTTTTACGCTGTAACGGCTATACGGATCTGGCTGAATAAATTAGCAATAATAGTTCCGTATAGCATATATATTATGTACCCGCGACGAGAAACTTCTCTATTTCTCTATCTCTCTCTCTGTCTCTCTCTCTATCACGCAAACGAAGTTGCGCGGGTCAGCTAGTAAAATAATAATATTAATATTAATAATATTAATAATATTAAAAATATTATAAATTAATAATATTAATAAATTAATAATATTAATTAATAATATTATTATATTATTATTAATTAATAATATTAATATTATTATAATTAATAATATTCCCAGTAGTCCTACTGTATAGTCTTACCAGTAGTACTATTGGGAATATTTATCCCATTAGACTTACTGATAGTTAGATTTGCCTGTTATATTTTTTTCCCAATAGTCCTACCGTTATAAAATGTAGACCTAGTAATGTCGTAGATAAATCAAACGAAAATTTTGATATAAATAACAATTATAATTGGGACAAAATAAAATAAATTCAAGAGCATCCGTCAATCGAAAAGGTAAAGGGAAACAAACCCTCCGTAGCAGAATGTACAAAACGCAAAATGTACATTTATGTCCACAAAGATCCATGATTTAATAGATTTTAGTCGACAAAGGGATTTTATGAAAAATGGATCTTTTAGGACATGCGAGTGGAAAAAGATCCATTATAGGTTGTGGTATGCGAAGAACATATTAAACTTAAAAAGTATAAAGTGGTAATTAAATAATTTTCGAAACAAATGAAGATCAACGAAACAAATGAAGATCGACGAAATGAAGACCGACGAAACAAATGAAGATCAATTAAACAAATGAAGATAGGTGAAACAAAGAAGATCGACAAAATAAATTGAGATCGGCGTAACAAATGAATATCAACAAAACAAATGAAGATCGGGAAAACAAATGAAGATCGAAAAAACAAATGAAGATCGGGAAAACAAATGAAGATCAATGAAACAATAGACTATAAGCAATTTGATAAAATCAAAAATTACTTGCAGTCATATTTTGTGATCTAGATACGATTGCCATTCAAAAAAATAGGTTCAAGCAATTCTCGACCTTAATGACACTTCTCTAAAAATGTGCTTTTAGGCGTTTATAAACATCACTGATCACGAATATGTAAATAATAAATAAATATCATGCTTGTTCATAAGGTCGAGAATGGCTTGCACCTATTTTTTTGAATGAGTATCGCATCTAGATTACAAAAAATAGGTCCAAGCAAATTTTGACCTTATGAGCATGCATAATATCAATTATTTTTTTATATATTCGTGATCAGTGATGTCTATAAATGCCTAAAAGCACATTTTTATAAAAGGTTTATATTAAGGTCGAGAATTGCTTGCACCTATTTTTTGAATGATAATCGCATCTAGATTACAAAATAATGGCTGCAAGTAATTTTTTGACCTTATCAACTTGCTTCTAGTCCTTTGTTTTATAGATCTGCATATTATTATGTTTTTTCGATCTTCATTTGGTTTTTCGACCTTCATTTGTTTTGTCGATCTTCATTTGTTTTACCGATCTTCATTTGTTTTACTGATCTACATTTGTTTTACCAATCTTCATTTGTTTTTTCAATCTTCATTTGTTTTGTCAGTCTTAATTTGTTTAATCACTCTAATGTTTTATTTTAGGTCATAGATTCAAGTGCAAAAAGGTTAGTCTAGTTTATTATTAGGTCTACAGTTTCAGTTTTACCGGTAAGTCTAATGGGACGAATATTCCCAGTAATACTATTGGGTTTTTAAAGTAAGTCTAATGGTATGAATATTCCCAGTAGTACTACTGGGTTTCTAAAGTAAGTCTAATGGAATAAATATTCCCAATAGTACTACTGGTAAGACTATACAGTAGTACTACTGGGAATAGGGGAAAAATATTACCTAGTAGTAATATTACCTAATTGTTGTAAAAATTATTGAAAAAGGGTGTAATAAAGATAATCCGAAAGGCTTTTTTTATTAAGTACCCGCACTTATTTAGAAAATTAACAGTTGAAGTGCGCATCCTGCAACATGAACTTTAAAATGTCATCGCGAAGATGTTTAAATTCTCCAAATTGTTTTTGTAATATTTGCGGGAATTTTATGGTGATAAAACAACGAAACAACATTACTGACTTTGTGAAAAATATTTACAAAAGTTATTATGGAGACGTTTTAATTAACCAAAGACAAAACTTGGACACCTCATAAACTTTGTACGACTTGTTTATTAGAACTTCGCCAGTGGTCAAAAGGACAGAAAAATAGCTTCAAAATCGTTTCGCCTATGCTACGAAGAGAGGCTAACAACCATGATAAAGATTGCTACTGTTGTTGTTGTGACATAACTGGATACAATTTTAAAAACTTGAGAGGTGTCAAGGGACACCCGGATGGAACGAAGTTCCTTTCGATTAATTAGTGAAGGAATTATAATAAAATTTTATTTTTTTTAATTAATAATAATATTTTTTTTATTATTAACCCCCATTTTATTGAGGGTTATGTAGTTCAGAAATTAGAGGTATCTCAACTTTCGGTAAACCAAGAATTCAAGGGTTCTTTTGAATGTGAAATCTAAACGGGCGTGTTGGCTTCGGCGCGACTGAATTATTTTACAATAGCCTTAATCATTAAGCTCTTTTATGATTAAGGAAACAGGGCCGTTTCACACGCTGCTTGATAAGTCTGATGAAGAAGTACCCCTGCTTTCGTACACCTTATGTGACGTAAACGTAGTTGCGAGGGTCAGCTAGTTAGTAAATAAATTAATAATAGTTTAATGCAAATCTACAGCATCTTTTTCAAATTGCTTTACTAAAACAAGGAGCAGCGGATCGTTTGTATATAATAGTCTCAGAATATTACTTTACTCTATGGCGTGCTCTCTATTTAATGTTTTTGATTACAGAATATAGTGCTAAGTACTGTAATAGTACTTCTCCGGTCGGTGGAGGTCAGGGTACCCCTCCACTGATGATCATTCAATGGAAGGCACCTACCCGTGTTCAGGAGCCCCCAGATGCCTTTTGCACCCGCCCGCTCTGATGTTCTCTACCCTCTCTGCTTGCAGAGGGGCACTTGAGTGCGAAGAAATGCAGGTTTGGTTTTCGTCAGCTCCTTAGAGAGCTACGGGGGAGTCGACCATCTGGCTCCCCCGAGCAGCCCAAGGCGCCCTGGACCGGGACGATGTGATGACATTAAATATCTTTTCCGCCCGGCTATTGAGTAAGGAGGAACACCGTGGAATTAAGTGAGTAGGGCGGTCCCTTTACGGACCGGGATTCCCAATGTCTGTCCCAACTGCCCCCGCAGCTAGGATGACGGTCAACAGAAAAGAAAGATTTTTCATATAAGTATAACCAGTAGGTAACCAGTTTCACAAAAATGGCGGACATAGCAACAAAGCTTTTCACGTTAATTCTTTTTCCTTTCACCCACAAATGTCACAGAATGCGTCAGTAACTTCAATTGAACGAGTTAAACCTTCACCACTAACACATTACCAATAGACGACATGGGGCGATGGGCGAGCCACGCCACAATGTTATTAATCGCTGTGAATTTCCGATATTGCTCTTTGGGGACCCGCTGAGACGAGACGTTTCATTTTATTGAGTTTGCATTGGTCGAAGTCAGCGGATATTTTTAAAATGGAGCCAAAGATGGATATGATATCTCTTTTCATTAAATTTTCGATATTTTTCTATACTACAAGTATTCTTATGAAATCTGAAGTATTACACTGAGTAAGTCAAGTAAAAGGGGTTTTTTTTTCTTATGTGTGAAAATCCTTCGTGGATGCTATGTGGCTATTGCTGACAAAAAACCACACGGTTCTGTAGTCCGAAAGGATGTCCAAGGATTTCCGACAGAAGTGTCAGTGGGTGTTAAAGTAAACTACATCTAAGGGGCCTAAATCAACGTCTTCAGGTACACCTGGCGCCCTCTGCTGTTTCAATTGTGTCGTGTAATCGTAGCTCAACAGCTACGAAAGCTTTCAAACTGTTCCGTAGAGGCTTTACCCGGGACTCCCTGCCGTAGGCAGGAAACGTGTTGTTTTTAATTTTTTAGTCAGTAAGAGTTTATAACATCTATGGCGGATTTTTCACACGTATAATATCCGTAGCGGCCGCGTCGAGCTACGATTTCGATTATGTTCTGACATAAGAGGGCTACCTGGGCCTAGCAGATTTAGCCCCCAGCTCACTGACAGGCTGACCTACAAAAAATGCAATGAAACCGCTTTTACAACCTTGAATAAAAATTAAGGGTGCTAATTAAACGACCTTCTTTTTAATAGCATTATTAGCCTCCGGAAAAATACTTTGCCCTCTAAATTAATAAGTCAGCCACAATTAATGAGCGTCAGAATTTATAGATTATAACCATCAGTTAACTTCTCTATTAGCCACTGTTAATATAATTCAGCATCGTGATTATTTTTTAGCATCTAATTTTGTAACATGCATTCAAACAGTAAGCTTCTAAAATACTACTAAATGGCATCAAAATGGACATTATTTATTAATATCATAGCTTCTAATTTCCTAATTCAGCATGTTTAAAATGTAACTCGTCCCACATTAATGGATCATCAAAGTTAAGTAAAATTGCCCTCAAAAAGCAAATTATGGCCACTAATACCTAAATAGCTAGGACCACTTGTAGCCACTAACTCAGTCTTTTGTAAACGATCACTACAGTAAGCAACTACCGCTATTGCTGGTGCTCGGATGGGTGACCACTTTTTAACATTTGATTTGAGAGAGTTTCCTTGCATTGCAAGGCACGTTAAGCCGGCTGTGTGGGTGGAGTGTCACAATCTGATGGAAACGGACAAGCGAGTCCTGAAACGGACTCGTTTGTCCGTTTCACACGGGAACATGGGACAGATCTTCGGGCAAAAATGCTTTCTAAGGAATACCTGCCCCAGAATCCAGATGCAAGGGGCATCTGGATTCTGGGGCAGGTATTCCAAGTAATTTATGAAATGTTTTGAATAAGATGATTGTCCATACTTTGTCTAGTACTGTACAAAATTCCTAGGGATTGCATAGAATACCTGCTGGTCCACCGGTACCTAATGTGTAAAATAAATAGGTTGGGTCACCATAACATTATAAGTACCGCAAAATTATAAACTATCGAGGAATTATAAATTGTAATACAGGATGTTGATCTGCATTTGTGCATTACTTGCACACATGACTGTACTGCCTACACTCGTTGATATTTCGGGATAAAACGAGACACCTTTTTTTACACTTTTTTTTTCTGCTTAAATTCTTTTCTATTTGCTACGGGAACTCTACTGCTTATACTAAACCAATATTAAGTGAAAAAATGGGGCAGTAAAATTAAGTTCTTAATAATTATTAAATAAAATAAATTTAAAAAGCAACTCGTATGAATCGGTTCTAAATATTCTAATAATACTATTACCTACATAGGTACATTTTCACCGTTCATTCAAAACCGTTTCTTCTTTGCCTACAGTTTAGTAGGCACATACAAATGTGTAGGCATAGGCAAAGGAGGCGGTGGCGGCGCGGCGCGTGTAAGTTACCCCTCCAACCCCCGCGCAGGAGCGAGCGGCTCAGGCGGCGCCTTTGATCGGTGAATTTGAAATTTTGAATTAATTAGTCGCTCGCCCGCGTTCAGCGTGAGTATAACTAAACATATATTTATACTGTGGTATAACCGCACGCGCCGATATCTACGTACTTCCTCGACATGCACAAGGTCGTGGTACACAAGGCCTATCAGCTGATCGGCAAGAGCAGATTCTCAATTATTTTGAAGAAGAACCTCGAGCCAGTACGCGTGAAGCCGGTCGCCGTTTCGGTGTTCATCATACCACAGTGTGGAAGCTGCTGAATCGCGAACTAATGCATCCGTTCCATTTCCGACGTGTTCAAGAGTTGCATCCGCAGGACAATAACGCTCGGACAGTTTTTTGTCACTGGCTCCTTGAACATCAGGACGTGAACATTTTGTGGTCCGACGAATCATTGTTTACGCGCGTGGGCGTTTATAACGTCCACAAAGCCCACCAATGGGCTCACCGACAACACAACCCACATGTTACTACGCGGGACTCGTTCCAGGTCCGGTTTAGTCTGAATGTGTGGGCTGGTATCATCGGTGATCATCTACTTGGCCCATATTTTATTGACGGTCGTTTGAACAGTGCTACATACTTGGTGCTACTCCGACATGTGGTTAATGAGATGCTCGATGACATTCCACTCGCATTTATTTCATAGGGACTTGTACTTCCAACAGGACGGTGCGCCACCTCACTATGGCCGCCAAGTGCGCGAATATTTAAGTGAAGTGTTTGGTACGCAGTGGATAGGCCGTGGTGGACCGGTAGCCTGGCCGCCGCGTTCACCCGACCTAACGCCCTTAGACTTTTATTTGTGGGGAGATATTAAAAGACTTGTTTACAATGAAGACATTGTGAGTGTTACGCAACTTAGTGCGCCGCGCCAATCTGTGCATAGACACTGGGGGTGAGCATTTTGAACAATTATTGCGTGTTACATGATTTTGTAAATAGGTATTTAAGCTTTGATTCTCAATTAATTCCGTAAATAAGTTGGTTTAAAATTTTTAACTACGCCAGAAATGCTTCATTTCAGAATACTTTTCTCATGTATCTAATGTTTACTAACAGTACTTAATGTTTTTGTTTGCAATTGCATGATAAATAGCGTGTTTCTGCCGGTCCTAAGCCCTTGAAGTAGGAAGGAATCTTTTAAATCAACATAAACTCATCATCAAATCATTAATATCAAATCAAAAAAGTACATAAAGGTCACCGAACTTGTCAGCTGGAACTAAAAACTCATGAAACCTAATAACTAATGGCTCCTCTACACTGCCCGCAAAGTTCATAGGCGAAGTACTCTAGAAACTTTGTCTAAGTTCGAAAAAAGTGCGTCACTACACACTCAGTGGTGTCAGTAGCCTGCGCACGCACATTGCCGCCGTTTGTAATGAACAAAGAAATTTGTGTGGCAGAGTTTCCAGGAACAACATAATTTGCTCCTGACCACTGTTTGACGCTGATAATTGGATCACATACACCAAAGCACTAATTATAGCTTAAATCACGCGCCGGCAAAGCACCGGCACACACGATGTCGGCCAAGTAGTGTAGAGAGGTACTTCGTGAACGCACTTCCCGCATCTTTGGGCCCATTGACTGAGGCGCAAAAATCGACAGCAAATAAAGTCGCCTGAGGGGAGGTATAGTTTTTGACGAGGTAAGCCGAAGTGCCTCTTTACACTATCGTATTCATTTAACTTCGTTCAACTTCGCGGGCAGTGTAGAGGAGCCATGAGATGCGATACGTAGCCGCATTATCTAGGTACCTACTATTGTCTAGCTTTAAGCCCAGGCCACACCGCCAGCGGGCGGGCGAGCGAGCTAGGCGGGCGGGTGAAGTGAGATATTGAAGTTATGCAAACTACGCGACATTGCCGAGCTAAACTATGGGGTTTACACCAAAAACTACATACGGAAGGGCGAACCGGGTAGTGCGGATGAGACTAGACACGTGGACACTGCTATTCAAATGACAAGCGACGACTAGTCTGAGTACCCGAAACGGGGAGGACGGTAGTTAAGCTAGCGAAGCGGGCGCGCCTAACGACGAAAACGAGTAGCTTCGCTCGCATCAGCCACGTAGGTTATTCGGCAGCTCGCAGTGTGCCTAGCTCGCTCACCCGCCCGCTGGCAGTGTGACTTGCGCTTTAGTGTTGGCTCGGCGACGTAAACATTAAATACACGAGTGAAGATTTTTTCTTCGTAAATCATATTTCACTAAAAACAGGATTTTTGGGGTTTTGTTATCTACTGTGTTGCTGTGTTGCTTGCAATCGATAATACCTATAGTACACTACGCACTGAAGGAGGCTTGTGCACGACCAAATCAACAGCTTGTATAATGCAAAATATTAAATTTATCTGTAATACATCTGGCGCTAGGCGGCCGCTGTATTGGCATGCTCGCTTCGCTCGCTCGCCTTCACGCGTTAGTGGTAAATGTTCCAACCTAACCTAACCTTCGCAAGCAGCAAACAACCCTTCCATACTCTCGTTATTTCATACATTGCCTTGCTTGCAAGTTTCAGGTATTATCTATATAATGCCTAGACATCATACGGATTTCGGTCGGTGACATTATATATGCATGTAATGCAGATTATAGAACTAAAGACAGATACCAAACAAAAACTGAGACCAAGAATGCAAAGACAAATACTAAATCCAAATGTGAGTATCGAGTTGTTTCTCATTAATCGTAAATTTATGACGACATTCACGATATTCACTTCTAGAGAGTCTATAATGTACTCAATTTTGCTTTCTTGACCTCACTTTTTTGTTCGGTAAGCGTAGTCTGTCTTTAGTTACAAAGTGATATCAAATAGCGGTCTCTGATTGATGTTAATGGCCGGTCGCTGTCGTCCTGTGCATTCGCGTCTAGCCTTGCAGTGGCTATTTTCACGAAAAAAGAATATGATATATCTATTTTACACGCTAAATTATAAAAACTAATGTTGTCTGTGGAGGCTTAAATTATTATTTTTTGAGGCTCTTGTTTTGAAGCTATAAAATATAAAATGGCGTTTACATGTAAAATCTGAGTCTGAATTAGTAAATTAGGTGTTAATATATTAATACGGAGGACAAGTTAAAATAATGGTCGATCTTTATTTGATGCTTATAATGGAATGTTTAGGTGACGTTGTAAAGAGGACGAATTAGTATATTAGAGGCTATTTCATTTTCGCGTGGCTTAGTTATGAAATGAGAGGCTTAATGTCGTGGCCAAAAAAAACTTTTGAGGCTCGGTTTATTATATCCCAAAAATAAATATAAGTAAGTAGGTACTTATAATTTATGTATGGTACGTGATTAATACATATCCCATTTTTTTCTTTTTATATCTTATCTCGTAAAATTGTTGAGTTTAAGATGTTCGTTAAACCATAAATTATCCAATATTGTTAAGTAACACAAATAAAAAGAGATGTTATTGGACAGTTATAACCGCAAGATCAAACCAGTAACGATAAGGTAACTGCACAGAATCTCAAAAATATTATATGTATAGGTTTATGAATTCCATAGCGAATCTTATTACATTTACACAAAGAAACGTTGACATGCTTTTTTTCTTTTTGTATGAATATTAACGCGTACGCATTTCACCCTTGAAATGAAAGCCCTAATTTGCCCTACAGCGCACATTTGACTGGCCTGGTGGTGCAGTGGTTAGAATACTTGACTACGGGTTCGGAAGTCGTGGGTTCGATACCCAACCAGAACAAATCTCTCCGCGTGATGAGCACATGGGTTTGTTCTGTGTCTGGGTGTAATTTATCTAACTATAAAACTTATGTAGGTACCGATTTAGAAGTAAGTATATACTTAAGTATTTTTATCAGTCCTCTGGATCTCATATCTCAAGCTAATATCAGCTTAATTTGGGCTAGATGATGTTGTATGAGAATATCCAAATACATTTATACAGGTAATATTCATTTCTACACCCTTTAGTGTCGTTTAGTGCCTTATCTATACTTATAATAAAACTGTAGAGGGTCGAGAGTCTGTACTTGGAAGATATTTTGAAAATTGTAATTGTAGGGCATTCTCTAATCGATACTAAAGCCGAAAATGTAATTTAAATTTTTCATGTCTGTCTGTCTGTCCGTCTGTCTTTCTGTCTGTCTGTCTGTATCCCGAATAAGTATCACGCCGAAACTACTGAATCGATTTAAATGATACTTGGCACAATCTGAGCTTATGATCTGAGGACGGTTCTAGGATACTTTTAATCCCGATATTTTGCGCGGTTCCTTCACGAGAGGTGATGAAAGGCAAAATAGTTTTTTAACTATACTTTCTCACTGCGTGGTCAGATTTTAAATATTTTGTTGGTGTCTGAAAGGGAGTACTTTAAGCATTATTCCACGCAAGTTACAATATTGAAGGTTATGTAGTTAAGAAATGAGGAGCATCTCAACTTTCTGTAATCCTAGATTCAAGGGTTCTTTTGAATGAGAGGGTAAATCTATGCGGGCGTGTTGGCTAAATCATAGAAGAGCTTTATTATTAAGGCTGCTGTATAAGAGTTTTAGAACAGTCTTAATCTTTAAGCTCTTTTATGATTAAGCAAACAGGGCCGTTTCACAGGGTGCTTGATGAGTCTGATGAAGCATAATAAAACTGTAGAGGGTCGAGAGTCTGTACTTGGAAGATATTTTGAAAATTGTAATTGTAGGGCATTCTCTAATCGATACTAAAGCCGAAAATGTAATTTAAATTTTTCATGTCTGTCTGTCTGTCCGTCTGTCTTTCTGTCTGTCTGTCTGTATCCCGAATAAGTATCACGCCGAAACTACTGAATCGATTTAAATGATACTTGGCACAATCTGAGCTTATGATCTGAGGACGGTTCTAGGATACTTTTAATCCCGATATTTTGCGCGGTTCCTTCACGAGAGGTGATGAAAGGCAAAATAGTTTTTTAACTATACTTTCTCACTGCGTGGTCAGATTTTAAATATTTTGTTGGTGTCTGAAAGGGAGTACTTTAAGCATTATTCCACGCAAGTTACAATATTGAAGGTTATGTAGTTAAGAAATGAGGAGCATCTCAACTTTCTGTAATCCTAGATTCAAGGGTTCTTTTGAATGAGAGGGTAAATCTATGCGGGCGTGTTGGCTAAATCATAGAAGAGCTTTATTATTAAGGCTGCTGTATAAGAGTTTTAGAACAGTCTTAATCTTTAAGCTCTTTTATGATTAAGCAAACAGGGCCGTTTCACAGGGTGCTTGATGAGTCTGATGAAGCATTACCTCTCCTTTCGTACACCGTATGTGACGTAAACGAAGTTGCGAGGGTCAGCTAGTCTATAATAATAATCGAAAACTTCCGACAGACAGCCCATATCTCTCCATAAACTTAGCATAAAACAATATTAAATAACTTCGGCATTCGTATAAAGGGAATATTGTAGTAAGTTTACAACCCAGAGCAATTAGCATTCCACTTATGACGATTTAGAGGCTATGTATTAAGGTGCTTCCTCCATTTCGTGACATTTAATAATTGTATGAGATATAGTAGTTTCTTAAGAGCGTAAATTCGGTTTTCAAATTTCTTTACGATCGTAAGAAATCAGCGCGGCGCGGCACACATAGCCGTATAGTGCCAATTGTTGCTAGCAACAAGTTTGATACTTTTGTTTTCCGTGATGTATTATCGGTGTCATATTCTTAGTCTAAAGCGTTCAATCTTTTAATTAATTTTTTATGTTAGTAATATTAGTTAATAATTATTGATTATTTTATTGCAAATTGATTGATATTAAGTAGTGACAGATTTTGAGTTTTTGATTTTTTCTTTTTCAAAAATGTTCGATTTGTCATGAAATTTGGCAGAAACCTTTCTTTTTATGTTCCTAATGCAGTGTATTTTTTTTTTATCCAAAATGTTTATTTTTTCTCCTTTTATTGACTTAATATCGCCAAAGCATTGAAATTTTCAATCGAAAAATCACCTGTCAAAATATCAGATATTTTTTAAAAATTGGTGGACTTTTTGTTACTTAAAATCTCTTCTTTCTGATGATCTAAAAATATATGTACATCACAATGTGTAGAACCTCAGAAGAAAACACAGAGATATCATCACTCCTTCTTTATTTTTCACACAACAAATACAATTATTAAAACTTATACACCACGTGGCACAAGGAAGAACATTGCAACAGTGTCTGGGGCTTGCGACCCATACAGCAGGTTTAGGGTGGCCACCTTACTATGCGCATAAACGATCACCTTCCACCGTCAACAATGCTCCCCATTGCCCAATTACACTTTTACGTTTCTATCTAGCGACGTGTAGTTTACGACTGAGCCCCACAAAATGGCGTTGTCGCTTTTTATTAACAATCCCCACCAGGTGAATTTGGTTTCGTAATTTAATTTAATTTAATTTAATTTAATTTAATTTCGCACTGGTTTCTGCTTGTCTGTAGCTTTAAAATGAGTTTGTTTAGCATGTTATTTATCCATTCACTGACTACCGTGTATACTCGGTGTTTAACCAGTGCCGTGGTTATGCTTCTTCTGTCGAAAGCTCCCTCTATGTTTATGAAAGTGCCGAGGCACATTTATTGATTGATTCTGGATGACCTCTTCTATTTTGTGTACCACTGCATGTAGTGCTGAGTCTGTAGACTTGCCGGGGGCATTATGCGCGTTGGTTGGAATACAGTGGCTTATTTTGAAGGGCCGTCCCTCGATTGTCTCTGTCACACAATCTTTCCAGAGTTTTTAGCAGGAAAGACGAAGGGCTTATCGGTCTGTATAACCAGAGGTCTCAATCACAAACATAATCCCTTTACTGGGTTTTGGTATAAAGATCACTTAGACCTCTCTCCACAGTCTGGGGCATTGTCTGGCGTATAGATACTATGTAACTGACAATATCAACTTGTGTCCTCCCCCATTTTATCACTGCAGGGAAGACTTCATCCTGTCCTGGAGATTTGAAGGACTTGAAGCTGTTAATTACCCATTCAGTTTTTTTTAAGTTGACAGAATAGATTAGTACAGGTCTTGCGAGCGCCCACTGGACTTCTTCTGGGGATACGTTTTCCAGCAGCCACATGAGTGTCTGCAGCAATTGGCATTCTGGGAAGTGCGTTTGTATTAAAATACTCTCGGCATCTTTTCGTGATAGTTAACGTTAGTAGAATGATGTAGTGGTAATTTATATGTTATTAATTTATTGTTTTCGAGTAATTAAGTGATTTAGTGGTCATTATATAATGTTAATTTGCCTTTGAAAATGCCGAAAGGTTCCACCAAGTGCCATCAATCAACAGTATAAATAATTCTTTTCATGTGTGGGTCAGGCCGCCGCGCCGTCAGGATTCTTTATAGATACGGACAGTTCTGTCCCTTGTTTGGCTAGTATTAGTCTGACTCTATCAGAGGTTTCTCCAAGACTTGGTACTTTTGTATCTCAGTCGCTACTTGTATTTTGCTTTAGCGGCTTTATAGCCGTCCCAATACTGGTCTGGTTCCTCACAGGTGTTCCATAATAACCACTTATGAAAATGGTGTGTTAATATGTTATTATCAATACCACACGAATAGTGACTACCTGCCTTGCGTATAATTCCTACATCTACGCTGTTCGTGGAGAAAATAGTGCAACTGTAAAAGCTTATAACTTGGTCAGTTTTCGTTAATTTCATTTAATTTTTTTTAACACAGTATTTTGAAGCGAAACTCTAGTCGGGGTGTCTGAGCTTTGCACTATACAAAAGTTCACGTTGTATATCGACCATAAATATTTATATATGTTATATTATACGTCACAAAGTACTAAGATTGTTTGGTCACGCTAGAATTAGACTATTTTTGTTCATTTTTTCGTATTCAAAAATAGAACATCGAGCGACATGACCACTCTCTGAGAGCCTCTCGGCGGTACTAATCGTATTTGTTCACGTATCTGCATTTATAGGGGTTCACAAAATACTTTGTAAAAAAAAATCTGTATCTAGTTACTTAAAAATAAATATTTTTATTGTTAAAGGAGAAGTTCTGACATAATGTTACATAATTATCATAATAATTTAAACTACAGAAGCTGGTGAAAAGACTACTTTATTTTGGTGAAATTTCTCAGTATTTGAGCAAACTTTACAGTCATTTTTCTCTAAAAAAAGGAACCTACCTGATATCAGGTTATTCTACAAACAGATAGCCAACGCCCTTTGCAATTGCTTCGTGTCCCTTGTTTATTAAATTTATTAGTAATTTGACATGAATTTAAGCATCGAAATCTATGCAAATCGTATGATTTGAAAAACCTGTTTCACTTTCGTTGATATTAACCATATGTAATCCGTTGTTAGGTAAAATATGTTATATGAAACGTTTAGAGAGCTAAATTTACTAAGTATGTTAGTGAATACCATGTTTGTACGATAAATATTTAATGACTTTAAATGCAATGAAAAGTATGGTTTCTGAGCAATATGTGGCGCGAAATATATTAGCCCTCTTAATACAGCACTGTAATCTATCTGGAAGTAAGCTGTTAGTTAGTTCACAGAGAACAGTAATAACAGCAACAGGAGTAGGTTGTTTTAAACAACTTATTTCATATAGCTTTATTTTGTAAAATTTTAAAGTATATGAAAATATAATATCATACATACGCCATGGTAAGTATACGCCCAAAGTCATCTTATAGTTTTGGCCATACGTAATAGGTGGTGAGCCTAATGCAGCATGGAAATGAACAAGCGCAGGTTGTGACGAGCGGCAGTTAAATTTTTTCAAACCGTCCAATAGCTATGTCCTGGGACATCCTTCCGAGGGCTTACCCGGGGCTCCCAACCGTAGGCTGTTGGGCGTTACGTGAGGTTTTTTAGTCGGTAGGAGCCGGAGAGTCGTAAGAATTTTCCCTCACGTGAAAAAAAACCGTACATTAGTTAGGTCTGAACTTGGCTTAACGACTGTCATGTTGCTGACTACCAGGACCAACGGCTTAAAGTACCTGCCGAAGCACTGAGACTCTTGCAAATAAAACGTCACAAAGTGCTCCTCCCATTCGTGGACAAATTAATATGGAGAGTTATGTTAAGCGAAGCTGAGGAGCTTGTTTTTATGAAATCCAACAAAATATATCCGATTCCATGAACAAGTTAAAAGCTTGATGTTTCTAAACCGTTGTACTAAAAGAATGTAATTGTACGTTTTCAACACCGATTTAAAAAAGTAGGTTTTTAAAAGTTGAATTCAGCCGGATTGGTTTAACTTTTTAATTAACTCTGGAAACTTTAAAAAGTGTAGTTACTAACTGGGTGACCTGAATATCCATGTCATACATTCTATGCATGTGCAAACATATGCACATGCATAATGAAGCACAATCATAACGTTTTCTGAGATATTCAGGGCTCAAACGACGCCCACTAGCCAAGCTATCAGCTTATGCTGTTAGATCTAGACATAAGTATACTCGTATAAACACTACAGGCAAAATTTGCTGTTTGTTTTTTTTTTTTATACCACTAAGGTGGCAGACAAGCATACGGCCCACCAGATGTACCGGTGGTCACCGCAGCCTATGGACGTTTGCAACACCAGAGGCGCCACACTCGCGCTGCCTCTGTGGCGCAGTCGGTAGTGATACCGCCTGCGGCGCTGGAGGTCGTGGGTTCGATTCCCACCGGAGACAAATATTTGTGTGACCCATAAATATTTGTTTCAAGAGTCTGGGTGTTTCTGTTTATAATATGTATGTATTTAAAAGTATATAAGTACTAATATCCGTGGTCTGATACCCATAATACAAGCAGGTTATTCCTAGCTTACTTTGGGATCAGATAGCGTTGTGTGAGATGTCCGTGAATATTTATTTATTATTTATTTAAAAAAATATCTGATAAATCTAAATTTATTGCCTACTAGCTGATGCCCGCAGCTTCGCCTGCGTGAAATTTTGTTCCTAGACTATAACATATCTCTGTAGGCACCAAATTTCAGCCAGATCCGTTCAGCCGTTACAGCGTAAAAGAGTAACAAACATCCACACTTACAAACATTCGCATTTATAATAATACCTAGTTAGACAGATTTCTGATTATCTGAACTGAACTGATCAGATAATCAGAACAAATTCATATGCATTCCTAAAACAAAATTAAAAGCCGGTGCAGCAGCGGAAGCGGCTGAAAATATTAAAATTAATATATATCATCGTATCGTTTTTGTCCAGTCGGTGTCGAGACCCTAGGTCCATGGAGTCCCAATGCGCAAAAAATTTTCAAGAATTTGAAAAAGCGCCTTGTGGAGTCAACTGGTGACCCAAGGGCTGGCAGTTTTCTCACTCAACGAATAGGTATTGCTATTCAAAGGGGGAATGCTGCTAGTCTTTTGGGCACAATGCCACGGGGGCCTTATTTAGGTTTAGTTCAGATAGTAATAATGTAAATATAGATATGTAATAATTATGTTTCTCTGTAATTTCTAACAATAAATGTATTCAATGGCTAAACTACTACTTGACACAACTTCTCTTCTAAGCAATTGACATCGTAACTTAGTTCCTTCTTCAGGTAGTCCCAACCTACGACGTTTGGACAAACCGAACTACTGTAGGCTTTGTCCTCCTAATACAAATGGTTCAATCAACACCTGGTAACGTAATAACAATGTAAATTTCATCCGCTGAGCGTTCATGTTCATTGTAATGACTCTTTTCAGTTCTGTCGAATGTAGTCTTCGTAGAGGCCATTCCCGTATTTTACAAAGACTTAGTGAGTCTGTTTCCTGACAGAATGCAGTTAGCACTATATGTAGAATAAAGTTCATGCCTTCCATACTCAGTCTGCTGACAAGCTTTGTCGTAAGGATTGATAGATGGTAACATGCGGTGTTATTTTATTGACCAGTGGAGACTACCTTAAAGCGTGGTCTTTCATTTTTTTCTGGCTAGCCATCTTATAATATTCTTCTTCTTCTTTTCACAAATGTATTTTTGTCACACAAAATTTGAATAAATTAGCAATAATACTTCCGTATAGCATATTTGGTTAATATTATACTAAAATAGCGCTTTAACTTTATGCCTTTGTAGTAAAATCATCACTTTGAAGTCTGAAGTAAAACCATAACATAATTGACAACGCTATCACAAATTATGTGTCAAAATAAAAAGTAATTTATGTATAAAATAAGAGTATTTAAGGAGTATTGATTTCGACTCCGGAGAAAATCAGCCCCAAAATAATTTACATTCCCTTTTTAGCTCGTTATAGTATAAAAATCAATAAAATACGAAACACGTCTTCCATCAATTATGTTATTAATGCTATATGCCAAATTTCAAGTAGATCGGACCAAGGAATCACGTTGTCCCATACAAACTTTACCCTCCTTTTTATACCTTTGGAGGTGGAATTTGCAAAAATGTTAAAATTACTTTTTTCAAATTGTAACAAACAACGCTCATGCTTAGTTTCATCATCGTACCGTTAACCGTTTAAGCAATAATTGATAATAACTTTGGGTCTAGGGATCGAACCGCAAAATTAAGTTTGCTTTGAATTCTATATACTTTTCCGGGATAAAAAGTACCCAGTGTGGTGCCCAGGCTATTAAAGAATAATTATACTAATTATTCATAATTTCATCGTAATCGAACCGGTAGTTTTTGCGTGATGCCTGAACAAACAGACAGACAGACAGACAAAAATTTTTTTAATCACCTTTTTGGGTTCATTGTCGGTCTAGTAACACCCCCTGCTATTTCGTTTTTTGATATTTTGAATGTACAGAATTTTCACTTCTACAGATTTATTATAAGTATAAATAACTTTGTGCTAAGTTAATTTTATTTTTTAATTTTTAGTTTTTGTTTGAAGTCGGTTTTTTTTTTCATTATTTTTAGTGAGAGGTAGAATGAAAATATATCTGTCTAGGGGTAATGTTCTCACCAATACAAATTAATCAAGCCCAAACACAAGGTAACTGCTGTAAATCGTTAAGGAATTCCTCGATTCGAGGGATTTCTTCGATTTCTCCATGATCTCAGCATTAGATTCTGACTTCCTGTATATGGGACCACATGGGAAGCACCAGCTTTCAAATAAAAAACAGAATCATCAAAATCGGTTAACTCGTTCAAGCGATTTGCCGGTAACAAACATAAAAAAAAATACAGACGAATTGATAAGCTCCTCCTTTTTTGGAAGTCGGTTAAAAAGGTGAGGCCGCAGCGGTAGCCGTAGATCTGTTGGGACCCTGAGGTCATCCGTCCGAGGGCTTACCCGGGGCTCCCAACCGTAGCATTAGGTAGGAAACGTGTGGTTTTTAGTCGGTAGGAGTCCGGCATAGCATCCATATAGGACTTCGTACCTCACGTAAAAAAAACCTCAAATAAATTTACATGAAGGAATTTCTTCAAGATTTTTACCTTTTAAATAAATTCATGATATCAAGATTGGTCACTGAGTATCTCAATGAACTTGAAATTCAAGTTTTACCTTCAATACCTAGGTACTTACTGAGCGCCACAGAGCCCAGAGACGCGATAAAGGGCTTATAAAAATTCTAACGATAAATTTAATGTAACTTTTACGCACCGTTTAAAAAGATTAGTTTAGTTCTTTACTTCTTATAGATTTCTTTTAAGGACTATTTAAGTGAGTTAGCGGCTCAATGTTCTGTAAATTAATCGTTGCGTTAACATCTTACGACGCTGTTAGTCCTAGAATGGTTGGTCGTTTGTGGCAGTTCACAGACTATTTGACTTTTCACAGGCAGTTAGTAACTACATAAATGCTTACAATCACGCCTTATCCCCAAGGGAGTAAGCGGAGATGAATTACATACCCATAAACCAATATAATTTGTGATTCCCACGTAGCACGGTGGTCCAGGCGCCGAACAAGCGCGGTCATAAATACCTTGCTTTATTAAATTTGGTAAATGGGATTTTTTCTGAGGGTAAATAATAAAAAGAATTCTTCATGAATGTACATTAGTGCTTTATTTACATAATTTAATACATAATATACAGTAAACTGTACAATATGTACTGTTTAACAAAAACAATTAATTCACAATATTTGAGATTTATTCTCCCTCGTTCGTAAATATATCTGAATATGATATTAACGCCGTTCTTGAAGGGGTTATCGTTAAATATGATATTCTTTTTTTATATAAAAAGACAATGAAACTAAAACTACAATTTATTTACAAACGTCATCATAACCACAACTAAGCTAAATCATTACAACAGCAAACATAATTTCAATTTAAACTAAATTCTTTATAAATCTAAAACCTGCCTCGACATAACGCTTTTTTTTCTTACGGGGAAATTTCCGAAGACCAGTAGGTAATGAATGGGTCTGAGCTGAGTAAAAGTCTGTTAAGTTAGTCCGTATTCGTAAAATAAAAATACTCGTGACATTTTTCTCGTGTGATCCCGTCTGAAAGCCTTATAACTTTTGTTGTTAGATTCTGCTGGCTCTTCGGATAATTCCCCAATAGATAATAAAGCATACTGTGCTACTTCAGTACTATCGATGAGGACTTAGTGAACGGAAGCTGGGAGATTATACCACGGATATTCTTGAATTAAAATTCGAGCGGTTTCCAAGGAATCTTCATTAAATTTATTCGAATTTATATTCAGTGTTGCTAGTATTGATTAGTGAATTCACAGCAGAGTCATCGACTGTGATAATTTTGCCAAACTTCTACGTTTCGAGCGCTTAGACAAATTTCAAAAATATTTCCTGGAATGTCCGCGTTCGGAAGATGGCCCGAGCTGGTTCGCGTTTTTTTGAATGCACTCCTCATAACCCCTTACTAATTTGAAATATTCATTTTCATTTAACCAATCTGAGTAATTTTGCCAAAATGTTGATTTACTTCTAGAGACAACTTTCCAAAATCTATCAAGACTTAATTATAAATTGAGTATTTTACTATCTAAGTTCCTAATTTCTACATTTTTGGCCTCTTCCAGTAAAGCTACAATAGTTACCAACACGTGTTGATGTTTTTGAGGAATAGTTCTAGCCATGGCAGACCAAATCTCAAAAAAATGCATTCTTGAGAAATAACATTTAATCAAAGTTCCTGAAAAAAAAACATTAATAATTAACATGTGTTTCGTAGACAAGCCTACGCAGTCGTAGAGCCTATATAGCAACTAAAGATGCAAAAGGGCGCAGCAAAACCTTTTATATTTTCAAAATAGACAGTTTGATCTTTAATATAAGATATGTGAGAGTATTCGATTATGGTTGAAATTTTTTGTAGGGCTATGTGAAGTAAACTATAACATACACATTTGGTAGAAATACTGTGTGGCGTAGCACGTAAAAATACGCCATAATAAGTAAAGCAAAACTTAAAAATATAGCTAATTAGTAATAACATACCTTGATATTAGAAATCCATTTCAAAAACCCCCCTCAAAAATAATGCAGTTCTCAAAATTCAGTCACACATACAGCAGTGCTAATGAGTTACTGATAAGGCGAGCGCAACGTAATGGTGCGTTCACTTTAGTGAGGTCGAGAAATAAGTGATAATTAGGTAGAATGGGTGACATATTTATATTTTAGGGTAGCTTGTCTATCGGTAAAACATTATACATAATTAAATTGGAGTAATTGATGATGAAATTTTAGCATTTATGACCTATTGGCGGAACCACCGTGCACGGTGGTCCAGGCGCCGAACAAGCGCGGTCATAAATACCTTGCTTTATTAAATTTGGTAAATGGGATTTTTTCTGAGGGTAAATAATAAAAAGAATTCTTCATGAATGTACATTAGTGCTTTATTTACATAATTTAATACATAATATACAGTAAACTGTACAATATGTACTGTTTAACAAAAACAATTAATTCACAATATTTGAGATTTATTCTCCCTCGTTCGTAAATATATCTGAATATGATATTAACGCCGTTCTTGAAGGGGTTATCGTTAAATATGATATTCTTTTTTTATATAAAAAGACAATGAAACTAAAACTACAATTTATTTACAAACGTCATCATAACCACAACTAAGCTAAATCATTACAACAGCAAACATAATTTCAATTTAAAATAAATTCTTTATAAATCTAAAACCTGCCTCGACATAACGCTTTTTTTTCTTACGGGGAAATTTCCGAAGACCAGTAGGTAATGAATGGGTCTGAGCTGAGTAAAAGTCTGTTAAGTTAGTCCGTATTCGTAAAATAAAAATACTCGTGACATTTTTCTCGTGTGATCCCGTCTGAAAGCCTTATAACTTTTGTTGTTAGATTCTGCTGGCTCTTCGGATAATTCCCCAATAGATAATAAAGCATACTGTGCTACTTCAGTACTATCGATGAGGACTTAGTGAACGGAAGCTGGGAGATTATACCACGGATATTCTTGAATTAAAATTCGAGCGGTTTCCAAGGAATCTTCATTAAATTTATTCGAATTTATATTCAGTGTTGCTAGTATTGATTAGTGAATTCACAGCAGAGTCATCGACTGTGATAATTTTGCCAAACTTCTACGTTTCGAGCGCTTAGACAAATTTCAAAAATATTTCCTGGAATGTCCGCGTTCGGAAGATGGCCCGAGCTGGTTCGCGTTTTTTTGAATGCACTCCTCATAACCCCTTACTAATTTGAAATATTCATTTTCATTTAACCAATCTGAGTAATTTTGCCAAAATGTTGATTTACTTCTAGAGACAACTTTCCAAAATCTATCAAGACTTAATTATAAATTGAGTATTTTACTATCTAAGTTCCTAATTTCTACATTTTTGGCCTCTTCCAGTAAAGCTACAATAGTTACCAACACGTGTTGATGTTTTTGAGGAATAGTTCTAGCCATGGCAGACCAAATCTCAAAAAAATGCATCCTTGAGAAATAACATTTAATCAAAGTTCCTGAAAAAAAAACATTAATAATTAACATGTGTTTCGTAGACAAGCCTACGCAGTCGTAGAGCCTATATAGCAACTAAAGATGCAAAAGGGCGCAGCAAAACCTTTTATATTTTCAAAATAGACAGTTTGATCTTTAATATAAGATATGTGAGAGTATTCGATTATGGTTGAAATTTTTTGTAGGGCTATGTGAAGTAAACTATAACATACACATTTGGTAGAAATACTGTGTGGCGTAGCACGTAAAAATACGCCATAATAAGTAAAGCAAAACTTAAAAATATAGCTAATTAGTAATAACATACCTTGATCTTAGAAATCCATTTCAATAACCCCCCTCAAAAATAATGCAGTTCTCAAAATTCAGTCACACATACAGCAGTGCTAATGAGTTACTGATAAGGCGAGCGCAACGTAATGGTGCGTTCACTTTAGTGAGGTCGAGAAATAAGTGATAATTAGGTAGAATGGGTGACATATTTATATTTTAGGGTAGCTTGTCTATCGGTAAAACATTATACATAATTAAATTGGAGTAATTGATGATGAAATTTTAGCATTTATGACCTATTGGCGGAACCACCGTGCGTAGGTAATAAAGCTAAAACCTACCTAGGTACCTAGATGTTATTATTATGGAATATATTATACTAGCGGACGTCACGCGGTTTCACCCGCGTAGTTCCCGTTCCCGTGGGAATACGGGAATAAAATATACCCATTCACCGCAAAGAGTGTAGCTTTCCAACAGTGAAAGAATTTTTCAAATCGGTCCAGTAGTTCCAGAGCCTATTCGTTACAAACAAACAGACAAAAAAACAAATCTTTCCTCTTTATAATATTAGTATAGATTATCTGTGATATCATAGTACAAAAAAAGTGGCGTAAGCAAAGTTACATGGTTTATCAGAGCAGCAACAGAAATACATCATCCACGAAAATTTCAGCTCTCTAGCTATCATGGTTCCTGAGATACAGCCTCATGACGGACAGACGGACACGGAACCCTAAAAAGCGATTGCATTGTTCGGCATTGCTATAAAACTCTTTGTAGCTACTTAAATAATTAAATACAACGTACAGGTAGGACCTAACTTGTATCTACCCAAGGTACAATGCTACACACGTTTTCAGCATAAAATCGCTTATTCTGTAGGTATTTGTTTGACCGGGAGACAAAACAATATGTACAAAGAAAACAGAAGCTTTGTTGTTGTCGAGTGGGGCGAAAAATGTATTGTCTGTTTAATAGATAAATAATAATAGGCATCTTCGACATGCCGTCTAAATTTAGTTTAATGTGAAATGTAAAAAAGTAATACAATGTTATTACTTTTTTACATTTTTATTGCTGCCAAGTCAATTTCAATTTCAATTTATTTATTTCAGAACAATATTACATTGTGTTGAAATGTGATTCATTCACCTTCATCGTGTTATCAAATTTAACGTAGGTACATAAAAATGAAAAATCTCACGAAATATACAGTAAGTCAATGTCAGAAAATTACAATTCTACCTCATATTAAAGACATTAAGATAATATTAATACTTAACTATTTTTATGTCAGAATTATTAATGTATAGATGTCAATTAAATTAGTATTTATTATTATATGTTTTTTTAATATAATAATATAATATTTATTTCTCTTCCACACAAAGGTACAAAGTTCTATTTTTACACAAATAATGCACAACAACAATCCTTTGTGGGAGACTGGTATCCGCACTAGGAAGCCCTGTCACAAGGATTACCAGGCCCATCACCGACAGATGTATCATAGAAAAGTGTGCTTTACAAACAGCAATTCAAACAATATTAAAATCATAATAACATTATTAGAATCCAATAAAAATTTAAACTAATACTGTGTGTGTGTGTGTGTGTGTGTGTGAGTGTGTGTGTGTGTGTGTGTGTGTGTGTGTGTGTGTGTTGTGTGTTTAGTTGTAACTCACTTATTTGGGGACAAGCAGCAAGTCTTCTGATAGTCTAGGCCTAACAAGTATTTCGTAAGAGCATGTTTGCATTGTCTACCGGTTAGGGGTTTTTTTTTTTTTTTTTTTTTTTTTTAACGTGAGGGAAAATCCTCGTAGGATGCTATGCCGGACTCTTACCGACTAAAAAACCTCACGTAACGCCCAACAGCCTATGGTTGAGAGCCCCGGGTAAGCCCTCAGGAAGGATGTCCCGTGACTCCCAACAGGCTTACGGCCGCCAATGCGGCCTCGCCCAGGGGGTGGTTCGGGTGCAATCCCGCGTCTATGGGGGATTTCGGGTGTGACCCCGCTTCTAAGGGGGGGCGTGCGTGAGTGCTCACGTCACGCTGCCGTCATGGGCCTGCTTCTGTAAGGACGGTGAGCGGCCCTCTCACCGTCCTCAGACCCCCGGTCATGGAGGCCGATAGTCCTCGGCGAAGACACGTCGGCGGCGCCCAGGGCGCCGACTGCGGAACTCGGGTGGGAGAGTTCTCTCCCGCACCCGGCCCGCCGCCTCCTTCGCGAGCATGACCTGCTCGCAGAAAGAGGCGGCGCAGTCCCACTTACTCCCGCTGGAGAGCATGGCTCGCACCATGGCCTCAAGCGATAGAGTGTCCACGCCCAGACCCACTACGAGGACCTGTCGCTGTTGTGCCCACGCCGTGCACTCCACCAGCGTGTGGAGCGCCGTGTCATCGCTGCGGTCCTCGCAGTGCTGACATTCGGCCGTGGTTTCCCGGTGTTTTCGCCACAGATACCTACCGAAGCTACCGTGCCCGGCAAGCATCTGTGTCAACCGGTAGGAGAGAGTACCGTGTCTTCTCTCCAGCCACTCGTCCATGACCGGTCTGACGGCCGCGATTGTGGCGAATCCCCCCTTTGGTTGCTCAAGTCGCATCTTCCATGTCTCCAGGGTTTCCTGGTGGAGCAGGGTCCGCTGGGCCTCGATTTCTCGAGACGCAGGCCTTTGGCCCCGCTCCAGCGCCTCCTTACGCCATCTGAACAGTGACGCAAGGGCTCTCGCTTCCAGGTCCCATGGAGGGGTCCCGGCTAGGAGACATGCCGCCTCACCGGAGATCGTGCGGTATCCTCTTATCACCCTGACGGCCATCACTCTCTGCGGGCTCATCAGTCTAGCCTCATTGCTGGCCGACCGGTTAGGGGGTAGATGTTAATCAGAGCGTTTACTTTATTGTATAAGTAATTGCTCAAAAAGCAATAACTGTGATGCGAAAGGCTGGTTCTGAATAAAATTGTGGGGCAAATCTTGTATTTTCTTCGTGTCTGTGATAGTTGAGATGGATTATATGTCAACGTAGCATGTTTGTGAAGAATTATCTGTCTAATAAAAAGTTGACGGACCGTGAGCACTTCGCATCTTGTATACAGAGAAGAAGTTGGATGAAAGTATGATAGGGAATAAGCTACCTTTAGTACCGCCCTTTGGGCTCGTTCCACTTTTATCATAAAAGATTTTGCTGCTCCTCCCCATACCGTGATACAATAGGTAATAAGCGATTGACAAATTGAAAAGTATACTGTCTTCAGAATAGCGTCGTCTGCAACTTGTTGAAGATTTTTAAAGATGGACATTAGCTTTCTAATTCGTGCTGCCAATAGGTTTAGGTGAGAGAAGAAATTCAGGTTATTATCTATAATGACACCAAGGTACTTAATTGAATCTACTCTTTGAAGTATAGGACATACACACGAGTCGGAAGAAAAGTTGTTACATGAATGCGCAATGATGTTATGGCTTAAATTTTTTACAGTCGATGTATTACTAAGGGAAAACGTTATAAATTTAGTTTTATCCGTATTAAGTTTTAAAAAGTTTTTAGCCAACCAATTCATGACTATAGAGAACCCCTCCTGTGCAAGTTGGTAGACCTCATCCCAAGAATCGCCATAGAAGAGAAGTGCGGTGTCGTCTGCAAATGTGACGATTCGTCCATTTTTCAATTTTAATTCACAGAGATCATTAATAAACACTAAAAACAAAGTCGGTCCCAATATGCTCCCCTGGGGAACGCCAGCAGTCACCTCACAGTCATCGCTAATCCATTCACTCACTCTGACACGCTGATATCTATCCTCTAAGTAGCTTTGGAATAATTTCAGTTGTGTACCGCGGATTCCCAATTTTTCCATCTTCTCCAGTAAGAGTGGCGCAGAGACCGTGTCAAATGCCTTCGCTAAATCAAGAAATATTGTTAGGACCTTCTTTGATCCGTCAAGTTTACTAACTATCGTGTCCGTTAGGTGGTGTACTGCATCGTTTGTAGATCTGTTAACCCGAAATCCGTACTGATTTTCTGAGAGTAGTTTTTTGGTCTCTAGGTATTTTATCAGTCTTTTGTTTATAACCTTCTCATAGATTGTAGACAGTGTTGGCAGAACGGAGATCGGACGATAGTTATTGACACAGTCCCTACTGCCACTGTTATGGATAGGATAAATGAGTGATTTTTTGAGATCCACTGGAAATACACCCGTTGACAATATGTTGTTACATATATGTGTAATCGGAGTAGCCGAAGTACTCACGTATTTTTTTATTAGGTTGCTCGATATGTTGTCTCGACCCACTGCGCAGTTGCTTTTGAGAGAGGATATAATGGTGGTTATTTCGTCAACGTCAGTTGGTATCAGGGCAAATGAGTTCACAGGAGACAACACTCGTGTTAGTGGTTGTACACGCACCGCAGAGTTAAGTTGTGGAGGGCTAGAAATCGTAGTCTTACCCATAGATTTAGAATGTACAAGATGAACAGTGTCAAACTGAAGACGAGACCAAAAATGAAAGATCTATGTGTGGGTTAAATAGTGTTGTTGAATGGTCACACCTATGTTATCGATAAAAGTATCTGTATAAATGGATGGAATGGAAATGAAACTTCTAAGCACACAAAGTGCTTAGAAGTTTCATCTCCAACTTCTTGTTTTGGGGAATAAATTGTTAATTTGAATGTAATCGACTATGAAAAAGTAAAAATGGGATTATATGGGGTAACTCGTAATATTAGAAATTCTGTAGTGATTTTACGAATTTTGATTCAGTGTGTGAATGTGAAAATACACTTTTAACATGTAATTTATGGCATCGTACATTGCATTGTTGCCGTACCTACAAATATATTTTGCCAATTGAATTTGAAATTTTACTAAAAATCCAACTCATATCGTAATACTAAACCTAGAAACTCATTTATTATTGAACCCTAGTAACAATAAAAGATATTACTCGTAGATTTTTTTAAATATATTAACCTCGCCAAATTGACGTCGCCACTGATGGAAACTAATGGAAAGCCGTGGCGCATCTAGCGAATGGGGGCCATGCTTACAGCACACAAGACTTCTGACAGTAGTCCTCAAGTTGGCGGCCCTATGATGTGCCTCTTCACGCTCCGCTTGTAGAACCCGGGATTGTAAAATGAGGGAAACACATGTGCGGGCAGGTCGTTCCAGGATTTTGTAGTTCGACAGAGGAACGATCTTTTGAAACGCTCAGTTCTGGCGAAGATTCTCTCCGCTATATATGAGTGGCACCTCTGCCCGACAATTGTTCGAAATTGGAAAGGAGATGGTGGGATCAGGTTGAAGAGCTCTTCAGAACATTCGCCGTGATACATTCAGTAGAAGGCAGCCAAGGACGCTATGGTTCTTTACTGCGCTAACGGCTCGAGGCTTACCGTCATCTTAGGACAACCTATAATTGAAATCGGATAACACGTCTCTGCATAGCGCCAAGCGCGTCCAGTAAGTACCTCGCACAGTCATCCCAAAGGTGAGAACAGTATTCGACGCAAAGGCTAATCTGCGCCTTGCACAGCAAACATCCCGGTGTGGCGTGGAGTACCTTAAGTGAAGTAAAATTATAAAAATTCAACTCAAAATGGATCACAAATTTTGGAAATATTATATTAAAATAGGCACAAAACCCTTAAAAAAAAGGTTAAATAACACAGTTCGAGTAAAAATCAATCATATTTATAGTAAATTAAATCCAGATAAGTTTGTTTGCAGCAATGCCACTATAATGAACTATCGATACCTACCCATGACTATTTTAATGTAAACAGCCCTTTCTATTTCTGCCTTATATATCCTCCAAAAATGCATTTACACATTAAATATTGTGTTATGTATGAAGGAAAATGCATAATCTACGTTATGAGTTGGACTTTCAGTGAAATTTTACATCTAATTTTGCAAAATATGTACGTCAAAAATGGAATGAACGAAGTCACAAATGACCTGTTAAACGAGTCTTTCTTCGTATAATTGCGTTTTGTAATATCCTATTCACACACTAAACACGACAATATTGTTGAAAATATAAAATTTTCTATTTTAATCGTAAGATCACTACAGAATACTGGATATTATGAATAACATAGAGCCGCCATAGGATCCCAGCGGGCTCAGCGATTCAAAATACTGACATATGAGTACACAATTTGCTTTCTCTATTCCTCTCGAGCTAAGTGCTATGGATAATGAGGTCTCGCTCGCACGCTTTGTATATCTATTGAGAGTAGCGAAAAATTCTAAATCTATGGTCTTACCCATATCCGCAAAAAAATTATTAATGTCATTTACTGATTTTAAAGGATCGTTAATATTTATCAGGTCCGTATATCTAGAGTTGTCTTTTTTCATACATGTCAAATCTTTAATTTTGTTCCACATCGTTTTTGTATTACCCTTACATTGAGCAAATTCACGTCTATCGTAGTCTTGTTTAACTTTTTTTAAGATCATATTACAATGGTTACGGTATCGAGTATAGGTTAATTTAATATTGATGTCATTTGGATGTTTTTTACATTTGAGGTGTAGATTATCCCGATTGCGCATGCATCGCAGTAGACCGGCGGTAATCCAAGGCTTGATGGTTCGTTTCCGTCTAGAGACAGTGATGCTTCTTGTGCAGCTGCCTATGGAAGAATGGAGTGCATGTAATAATAGAGATAGGGCCTCTGGAGCGGTTTGTATTTTGTACAGTGCAGAGAGGTCTAAAGCTGTAATTTTTAGGTCTAGCAGTTTATAGTCAGTTATTTTAATTACTTTAGATAGCATACGAGAAAAGGAGACGTGTTCGAGACTTATAAGGAGACTGTAATGATCAGTTAGTGTTGTCTGTGCAATTAAACATCTGGTAGGTAATTGTGACATGACCATTACGTGGTCTAGACAAGTCTTGTCATGTGGGGGTATGTAGTAAGCAGGCAACAGGCCGTGTGATGCCAAAATATTGAGGTAGTTTTCAGCATCCTTGCTTAGGGAGTTTTTTGAAATATCAATATTTATGTCACCCACGAGAAATATGTTTTTATAGGATGCTAGGGACAGCAAAAGATTGTTTAGTGATTCGAGAAATTTAGGGACATCTTTTTCACCCGGCGGGCGATAAATACCAAGCACTGCCGTCTGTACATTGATCACTATCACCAAGCAGCTCGCACCATCCAAAGAAGGTTCATAAATCCTATAAGATTGATTAGATTTGTGGTACACGACAACGCCGTCGTTTTGATTTCTTAGAGTATTTGTACTGAACGATCGGTAGCCACTTCTAGGAGGTATAGACGAATTGCCCAAGAGCCAACACTCAGTCAAAACAACAATATCCCAATCAACTCCAGATCTAGCTACAGTAGTTTCGAACTCTGCTATATTACAATTTATACTTCTTATATTTTGGACAATTAGATTCAATGAGGAGTTAGTGGTAAATATTAAGTTGCGGCAGTTATCAATATCACAGATATTAAAATCAGCCACCGTAAGGTCGTCTATATCGTTATTGATTAATTGCTGGGCGTTATGATCGAATTTTATTTATTTGGACTATATATATTACAGGCAAATATTTCCGGAATTTAGAAGTTTTTGGTTTTGTACTGGAATGCGAGCAAACAAGTGATAAATATGCAAGCGTATCTGATTGATATTTGGGTTGATTTACTAGCTGAAATAAAGCCATAAAACCGTTACCCATGTAGGAATTAAAGTTGTGGTGTCTGACGAAGGAGTGAGCGTATAAATAGTGTGAGCATTTTAATAATATGTGTGTAATATTTTGTAAGTGTACGATAAAGTTATTTTGTATGATGTGGGTTAGATTACAATTTGTTAATAATTGTTTAATACTTTGGGTTATGTGTAGTGGTATAGGGTTTAAAGAAATTAAATTAACAATATTAACTAAAAAATTAACACAAATAACACAATAAAACAGTTGATAAATCAAGGCATCAATAACCATAAGTAAGCATCGGTAATTTGGTTTAGTTAAAACGAGTCATGCATCATTCTTTAATTTAGTGAGGTCCTGTTCCGAGGAAATACGAATGTACGATGAACCCAAGCTCTTCCTTATATAAACAATTCCGTTAGAAGTCCAGCTGAACATGTATCCGTGAGCTTTCTGGAACGCCCTAGCCAGATAAAACAGCCTGTTGGATTTTTGTGTGAGGCACTCGGAGATGTAAATCGGTTTATAATCGTGCTGTGAATTCAAATGAGTTGTATTTAATTTTTCCTTGCCATTTTTAGATTTATTAAATTTTTTTGTAGCTCTTAAATAGCTGTCCTTCAAAATAGTGGTCGAGAAATCGACAATAATTGACTTAGTACCATCCTTGGAGTTAATCCTGTAGACGTCCTTTATACCAGCTTCGCCAATATTGACATTCAACGTTTTACCCAGACTCGTAACAATATCACACAATGTCTCCTTGGTCTCCCCAACAGTTATAGGAATATTGCGAACTTCTACTCCAGTTAGGCGGGACTTGCGTTCCAAAGTCTCTAGTCGTTCCTCTAGCTGCCCGATAAGCTTTTTGTCTTCCCTGCGTTCCTTTTCAAGGGCATCAATTTTTTTTAAGAAAGTCGTCATATTTATTCGACATCATTTTGACACTCTGTTTTAGTTCGCCATTTTGCGCAGCGAGTTTGTTGATAGTGTATTGAAGCTCACTAAAACGGTTGTCTTGCTCGCGGTAAAAGGTGGAGAACAATTCCCGTATCATTTCCGAGATATTGTTTTCTTCATCGTCATACTTTCTTTTTTTACGCTCCGTTATGTTTGAAGCTATGGCCAATAAATTAGGGGCTGACTCACTATGCTGTATTGAGGAGTTGTTGGCAATAGATGAAAGTCTGTGACTGTGACTACTCCCAGGTCCCAGAGTTGTTGCGGTTGAGACCACGGCTGGCGAGATGGGGGGTGTTCTTTTTAGAGGCATCGCTCTGTTATTTTATTGATAAAATATTTATTTCCTTTATCAATAACTGAGGAGTATAATACGCGTAGTATACCACTTCAAAACTTATAAAAGTGAACTTTTCAAGCAACAGAATTCAAAAAGTTTCCTTGTTCTGGGATTTGAATCGTGGGACAAATCTCTCGAACTCTTCAACTACACTGTTAACGACAGCGCTGAGGTAACTATGACGTAGTTAGTGAAATAATAGTTCGGTATCTTCCTGAGTGTTTTATAGCTCGAAACGAACTCAGGATGAAAGTGAAAGTTGACACTTGTTCTTGCCGTGCACTGTTTGATTCTACACACGACAGGTATTTTGAGATAAGTTGAACAAGATTGGAAAAGATTTTGCACATATAAGTAGGATAATATTTAATTTGCAGTCTAAATCTTTGTCTGGATAGTTGCCTGATCACTTTTTCCGCAAACTACACTGGTTAATATCACTTTTACAACACTTTAACTTTGTTTACAGAATTTAATTATGTGAACTGTTTAAAACACGTCCGTTTACTTCGACGCCTAAGGCGGGGGGGGGGGGTCATATGTCAATAATAGGTGCTAATTTAAGTCACAAAACTTTTATACAGAAAATATATATATACTATTTTATACATGTCATCCAACCCAAGTACCTATCACAGTCATAGCTCATCCAAGGCATAAAGACATTTTTCTACCAGAAATTCTCTTAAGTTTGGTTTGAACATTCCTGTATACTGAATTTATTACCGGGATAAAAAGTATGCCTATGTGTTATTCCAGACTACCTATAATGTATACCTGTACCAAAGTTCAGCCAGATCCGTTCAGCGGTTAGAGCGTGAAAGAGTAACAAACATCCACACTCACAAACTTTCGCATTTATAATATTAGTAAGATTAAGATAAAATTTAAATGATCTTTTTGTATTTCTAAATAACAAGTTTTTCACTCACGAATATAAAAGTATTTACTTTCTGTACCTACTTATAAAAAAAATTGCGTGTACTTAGTGTACACACGTAAGAAGTGAAACTTCTTCATAAACTTAATTTTCACCTCACCTTAAATTAAGTCAAAAAGTACAAAAGTCCAAAAGTCCAAAAGTCCAAAAGTCCAAAAGTCCAAAAGTCCAAAAGTCCAAAAGTCCAAAAGTCCAAAAGTCCAAAGTCCAAAGTCCAAAGTACAAAAGTCCAAAAGGCCAAAAGTCCAAAAGTCCCAAAGTCCCAAGGTCTCAAGGTCCCAAAATCCCAAAGTCCCAAAGTCCCAAAGTCCCAAAGTCCCAAAGTCCCAAAGTCCCAAAGGCCAAAAGTCCCAAAGTCCCAAAGTCCCAAAGTTCCAAAGTCCCAAAGACCCAAAGTACCAAGGTCCCATCTAAAAGTCCAAAAGTCCCAAAGGCCAAAAGTCCAAAAGTCACAAAGTCCCAAAGTCCCAAAGTCCCAAAGTCCCAAAGTCCCAAAGTCCCAAAGTCCCAAAGTCCCAAAGTCCCAAAGTCCCAAAGTCCCAAAGTCCCAAAGTCCCAAAGTCCCAAAGTCCCAAAGTCCCAAAGTCCCAAAGTCCCAAAGTCCCAAAGTCCCAAAGTCCCAAAGTCCCAAAGTCCCAAAGTCCCAAAGTCCCAAAGTCCCAAAGTCCCAAAGTCCCAAAGTCCCAAAGTCCCAAAGTCCCAAAGTCCCAAAGTCCCAAAGTCCCAAAGTCCCAAAGTCCCAAAGCCCCAAAGTCCCAAAGTCCCAAAGTCCCAAAGTCCCAAAGTCCCAAAGTCCCAAAGTCCCAAAGTCCCAAAGTCCCAAAGTCCCAAAGTCCCAAAGTCCCAAAGTCCCAAAGTCCCAAAGTCCCAAAGTCCCAAAGTCCCAAAGTCCCAAAGTCCCAAAGTCCCAAAGTCCCAAAGTCCCAAAGTCCCAAAGTCCCAAAGTCTCAAAGTCCCAAAGTCCCAAAGTCCCAAAGTCCCGAAGTCCCAAAGTTCAAAAGTCCAAAAGTCCCAAAGACCCAAAGTACCAAGGTCCCATCCAAAAGTCCCAAAGACCCAAAGTACCAAGTTCCCATCCAAAAGTCCAAAAGCCTAAAAGTCCCAAAGTCCCAAAGTCCCAAAGTCCCAAAGTCCCAAAGTCCCAAAGTCCCAAAGTCCCAAAGTCCCAAAGTCCCAAAGTCCCAAAGTCCCAAAGTCCCAAAGTCCCAAAGTACCAAAGTTCCAAAGTCCCAAAGACCCAAAGTACCAAGATCCCATCCAAAAGTCCAAAAGTCCCAAAGTCCCAAAGGCCAAAAGTCCAAAAGTCCAAAAGTCCAAAAGTCCAAAAACCCTTAAATGACATGCTATCCCTGGATAAAGTACTCTTAATTCGAATCAAAGAACAGAACAAAGATGGCGCGTAACCAAAAATCGTGACGTGACGTGACGTGACGTGACGTGACGTGACGCAAATTTTTTTCCAACGCCGATAAAGAAGTTTCACTTCAAAAACTAATTTCTAAAATTATCTTCTTGCGGGCTAATATCTGAAACCGCTGGACTAATTTTAACGAGTCAGAGTCATCCACTAGTTTTATACAGTGCAACCTTAATATAACGAACCTCAATTTAACAATTTCCTCGATTTAACGAATTTTTCTTAATCCCCTTGAATTGAGTCAATGTAAATAAAACCTCTACATTACGAACATTTTTTACGAACAACCTCTTTATAACGAAAACCTTGATATAAGGAATACTTCCTCGGCCCCTTCAGATCCGTTATATCGAGGTTGCACTGTATTAACAAATTGATATAATATTGTCTTGGTACCCTTTAATACAGGCAACACATATTTTTAGGGTTCCCTACCCAAAGGGTATAAACGGGACCCTATCACTGAGACTCCAAAGCCCGTAGGTATGTTTTCAGATGTATCTCATAAACCTGATATTTAGACAGTTACAATTTTCACAGATGGTATATTTAATATTTACACTATAAATCTGAAGAAAATAATTTAAGAAAGACTCCCATACAACAAAGTATGTGAATTTTATGCGTTTGTACGTAGGGAACCCTCCTTACGAAAGTGCGATTCGCACTTGGCCGGTTTTTATTTTTATAACCTTCTTACAAAGTCGTTGAGTTACCTAACAAGATTATTTTTCAAAGAATTAATTAAATAATGTAGCTGTCTCACTGTAAGCTAGGAGAAATTTCTCGAAAAAATTGACTATGACAAAGCGGTTTAGGCCGAAAATAATTGAATTAATTACTTAAATCCTCTCTCTGTAGTAGACACTAATTAGGGACTAAAAATATGATGTACTATCTGCAATTAAAATCAGCCACCGTAAGGTCGTCTATATCGTTATTGATTAATTGCTGGGCGTTATGATCGAATTTTATTTATTTGGACTATATATATTACAGGCAAATATTTCCGGAATTTAGAAGTTTTTGGTTTTGTACTGGAATGCGAGCAAACAAGTGATAAATATGCAAGCGTATCTGATTGATATTTGGGTTGATTTACTAGCTGAAATAAAGCCATAAAACCGTTACCCATGTAGGAATTAAAGTTGTGGTGTCTGACGAAGGAGTGAGCGTATAAATAGTGTGAGCATTTTAATAATATGTGTGTAATATTTTGTAAGTGTACGATAAAGTTATTTTGTATGATGTGGGTTAGATTACAATTTGTTAATAATTGTTTAATACTTTGGGTTATGTGTAGTGGTATAGGGTTTAAAGAAATTAAATTAACAATATTAACTAAAAAATTAACACAAATAACACAATAAAACAGTTGATAAATCAAGGCATCAATAACCATAAGTAAGCATCGGTAATTTGGTTTAGTTAAAACGAGTCATGCATCATTCTTTAATTTAGTGAGGTCCTGTTCCGAGGAAATACGAATGTACGATGAACCCAAGCTCTTCCTTATATAAACAATTCCGTTAGAAGTCCAGCTGAACATGTATCCGTGAGCTTTCTGGAACGCCCTAGCCAGATAAAACAGCCTGTTGGATTTTTGTGTGAGGCACTCGGAGATGTAAATCGGTTTATAATCGTGCTGTGAATTCAAATGAGTTGTATTTAATTTTTCCTTGCCATTTTTAGATTTATTAAATTTTTTTGTAGCTCTTAAATAGCTGTCCTTCAAAATAGTGGTCGAGAAATCGACAATAATTGACTTAGTACCATCCTTGGAGTTAATCCTGTAGACGTCCTTTATACCAGCTTCGCCAATATTGACATTCAACGTTTTACCCAGACTCGTAACAATATCACACAATGTCTCCTTGGTCTCCCCAACAGTTATAGGAATATTGCGAACTTCTACTCCAGTTAGGCGGGACTTGCGTTCCAAAGTCTCTAGTCGTTCCTCTAGCTGCCCGATAAGCTTTTTGTCTTCCCTGCGTTCCTTTTCAAGGGCATCAATTTTTTTTAAGAAAGTCGTCATATTTATTCGACATCATTTTGACACTCTGTTTTAGTTCGCCATTTTGCGCAGCGAGTTTGTTGATAGTGTATTGAAGCTCACTAAAACGGTTGTCTTGCTCGCGGTAAAAGGTGGAGAACAATTCCCGTATCATTTCCGAGATATTGTTTTCTTCATCGTCATACTTTCTTTTTTTACGCTCCGTTATGTTTGAAGCTATGGCCAATAAATTAGGGGCTGACTCACTATGCTGTATTGAGGAGTTGTTGGCAATAGATGAAAGTCTGTGACTGTGACTACTCCCAGGTCCCAGAGTTGTTGCGGTTGAGACCACGGCTGGCGAGATGGGGGGTGTTCTTTTTAGAGGCATCGCTCTGTTATTTTATTGATAAAATATTTATTTCCTTTATCAATAACTGAGGAGTATAATACGCGTAGTATACCACTTCAAAACTTATAAAAGTGAACTTTTCAAGCAACAGAATTCAAAAAGTTTCCTTGTTCTGGGATTTGAATCGTGGGACAAATCTCTCGAACTCTTCAACTACACTGTTAACGACAGCGCTGAGGTAACTATGACGTAGTTAGTGAAATAATAGTTCGGTATCTTCCTGAGTGTTTTATAGCTCGAAACGAACTCAGGATGAAAGTGAAAGTTGACACTTGTTCTTGCCGTGCACTGTTTGATTCTACACACGACAGGTATTTTGAGATAAGTTGAACAAGATTGGAAAAGATTTTGCACATATAAGTAGGATAATATTTAATTTGCAGTCTAAATCTTTGTCTGGATAGTTGCCTGATCACTTTTTCCGCAAACTACACTGGTTAATATCACTTTTACAACACTTTAACTTTGTTTACAGAATTTAATTATGTGAACTGTTTAAAACACGTCCGTTTACTTCGACGCCTAAGGCGGGGGGGGGGGTCATATGTCAATAATAGGTGCTAATTTAAGTCACAAAACTTTTATACAGAAAATATATATATACTATTTTATACATGTCATCCAACCCAAGTACCTATCACAGTCATAGCTCATCCAAGGCATAAAGACATTTTTCTACCAGAAATTCTCTTAAGTTTGGTTTGAACATTCCTGTATACAATGACCTTTTCAGCTCCATTGGCAGTCTGTTAAACATCTTCGTTGCGTTGAAAGTAAATACTAACGTACCTATTTATAGTGCAAATTTATGTTACAATAGACAGAACCACGCTAAATAAGTCACATGACTCGCACTAGGCGATGTGACACACGGAAGGTAGGTAGGTATACTAGGATAAATATAGGTACTTAAACGCCTGCGTGAAATTTGTTCCCGTACCCGCTTACCATGGGAACATATTCCCGAGATAAAAATTTGCCTATGTGTTATTCCAAACTATAATCTATCCCTCTTCCAAATTTCAGCCAGGTCCTTTCAGCCGTTCGATCGTGAAAGAGTAACAAACATCCACACATCCACACTCACAAACTTTCGCATTTATAATACTAGCTGACGCCGGCATCTCCGCCCGCGTCTAATTTTGTTCCCGTTTCCGCTTCCCGTGGGAATTTATTACCGGGATAAAAAGTATGCCTATGTGTTATTCCAGACTACCTATAATGTATACCTGTACCAAAGTACAGCCAGATCCGTTCAGCGGTTAGAGCGTGAAAGAGTAACAAACATCCACACTCACAAACTTTCGCATTTATAATATTAGTAAGATTAAGATAAAATTTAAATGATCTTTTTGTATTTCTAAATAACAAGTTTTTCACTCACGAATATAAAAGTATTTACTTTCTGTACCTACTTATAAAAAAAACTAATTTCTAAAATTATCTTCTTGCGGGCTAATATCTGAAACCGCTGGACTAATTTTAACGAGTCAGAGTCATCCACTAGTTTCATACAGTGCAACCTTAATATAACGAACCTCAATTTAACAATTTCCTCGATTTAACGAATTTTTCTTAATCCCCTTGAATTGAGTCAATGTAAATAAAACCTCTACATTACGAACATTTTTTACGAACAACCTCTTTATAACGAAAACCTTGATATAAGGAATACTTCCTCGGCCCCTTCAGATCCGTTATATCGAGGTTGCACTGTATTAACAAATTGATATAATATTGTCTTGGTACCCTTTAATACAGGCAACACATATTTTTAGGGTTCCCTACCCAAAGGGTATAAACGGGACCCTATCACTGAGACTCCAAAGCCCGTAGGTATGTTTTCAGATGTATCTCATAAACCTGATATTTAGACAGTTACAATTTTCACAGATGGTATATTTAATATTTACACTATAAATCTGAAGAAAATAATTTAAGAAAGACTCCCATACAACAAAGTATGTGAATTTTATGCGTTTGTACGTAGGGAACCCTCCTTACGAAAGTGCGATTCGCACTTGGCCGGTTTTTATTTTTATAACCTTCTTACAAAGTCGTTGGGTTACCTAACAAGATTATTTTTCAAAGAATTAATTAAATAATGTAGCTGTCTCACTGTAAGCTAGGAGAAATTTCTCGAAAAAATTGACTATGACAAAGCGGTTTAGGCCGAAAATAATTGAATTAATTACTTAAATCCTCTCTCTGTAGTAGACACTAATTAGGGACTAAAAATATGATGTACTATCTGCGTCTAGATATTGTTTAAAGAGCGTAGGTATACGCGGGACTTAGCGCGTAGTCTGACAATTGGATGGGTCACCATCCATATAACTACATTAGTACATTGTGACATTCATTGGAGCGTTTTCGTGCTTCGAAAGGCACGATGAGCCCCGGTTGCTAGTAAAATTATAGATTATAGATTATTCTTTATTTTCCCAAAAACACAATATTCGTAATTCATAGCGTGTTTTAACTATGGTACTTATACATTTAACTCACAATAAACATTATAAGATTGAGATACTTTTGTATCTGGCAGTCGTTAAGCCATGTTGAAGGCATTTTAGGCGGCTTGAAAAATTCAACAGCGGGCTGTCACAACACGGCAATACGGCTCACCACCTATTAGGTGGGACATATTCTTAAAAGGTGAAATATGGGCATATACTTAATATGCCTCTGCCTACCCCTTCGGGGCTAAAGGCTGTGTGAGTTTCAACCAATAATGATACCTTCCTTTTTCCTGAAAAAATGTGAATTGGTTAATAAGAGTTTAATTTCCCATTGAAATGAAGATTAAAGTCACCCCATTCTGTATATGGAAAAAGCGAATGACACTTTGTGCAAATGTTACTTTTCTGTTAAAAGTTAATAAGTTTGTACTTATTTTTTGTATGTAAACATTTTATGTTTATATGATTTAATAGATAACATTAAGTAATTATAAATTTTAAAAAAGATGCATAACTTATGCATCTTGCACGGAATGCGAGAAGATGCAGGTTCGAATCCTGCTCGAAACCAATTCTTTTCCATATTTAAAATTTACGATTAGTTAGCACACTAATTGCTTATCAAAAATAATCTTAAGTAATTATAATTTATAATTTTATTTAATACTAGCTGATGCCCGCGGCTCCGCCCGCGTGGAATGTTATTCCCGGTTCCCGGTCACTTAGGGGTATGAAAAATAGATGTTGGCCGATTCTCAGACCTACTCAATATGCTCACAAAATTTCATGAGAATCGGTCAAGCCGTTTCGGAGGAGTACGGAAACGAAAACTGTGACACGAGAATTTTATATATATGATATAACTATAACTGTTAGATTTTAATCAAATTTGAAGTCTTGTACCGTTTAGCTTTCACCGTATTCTTTGAGCACCTACTCAAACTTATCTCTGCATCACCCAAAGGTTGACTGGTAGATAATGCCTTTAGGCATTAAGTCCGCCTTTGTACAATTATAATTTGTGCATAAAGTTTAAATAAAAAATAAAATTATAAAAAAAACACATTACCCTTCCTTTCTCTCTCATATTTTATTGTGTGTGATATCTAAAACGGTATAACTTAAAAATAAACTTAACTACTTATTTCAATTAAGCAAACATCCGTTTAACTACAGGTAAACTTCAGTAGAAGTATTTAGTCAGAAGTACTTAACTAGCTTACAGAAACAACTTAGCACAGCATAGTCTCGCTCAAAGCGCTAAAGTTAATACTTAGATATTGCTACTTATGTAGTTAGACAAACTTAAGCCGCAAGTTCACGCACCGACCAACAACGGTAACTATGTCTTACATAATACAAATACCTTTAACTTAAAGTGAATGTCGGCGACAAGCGGAGCGAATGCGATAGCGGTGAGAGCGCGGTGCCAGAGTACAAGAGCAAACAAATTATCGCTTGCTCTTAGTTTCCTAAGTACTGATGCGCATGTGAATGAATCGCCATTCGCGCAACAACGGTCGATGCTTAAACTTACGGTTTTAGTTTGTCTAACTGTATACTAAGTAACGACAATATCTAAGCATTAACTTTAGCGCTCCTATTACAACGTACCGTACGAATCGCACCAGGTACACTTTGACAAAATTCATAAATAATGATTTTTAAACTCGCACGACTTGCACAATTTATAATGATTTTCGGGTATTTTTTCTACTCGTGACCACGGCTGTTTCAACATCAGAAACTGAGCAAAATATGTGTTATTACGCAAAAAGAACCATTATGAATTTACAAATTTTGTCAAAATGGTATACCGTTGGCACACAAGTCAACCGCGCTCGGTGCGACTCTGGCGCCGTTGTCACGTCGCAAGTCGTCCCGCTCGTCACACACATCCAGTTTGTGGCTCTTACTTTACATTGTAAAGCTCAAAGTCACACTAAACGAGACGAATTGATGTAGCAAGGTTGGGTCTAATAGGCCACCATTTGAGTGATCTACTGGGCACAGGTCTATGGTAGATTAAATAGGCTGATTAATGAGACTATGTGACAATCAAGAATGTATAGAGAAGCGGAATTAAGGGATAAATAGTGAAACTGCGAATAGTCGTTAGAAACGGGGTATAGGGGCACAAATAAGATATCTAGAGCTCAGAACAACTGACGTATAAGTACTCTATGGCACGTTACCATGGAGAGTTAGTCTGCTGGTGTCAATAATATCGTCTAATTTCTATGCTGTATTTTTTAGTTGAATAAAGCCATTAATCTTCGTATGGTGTTGTCTTAAATTCATATCATACATACTTGCTATTTACATCTTCTTTTGTGGCACTACCTATACCTAAAATGCTGCTCACCACCTCTGCCACTTACATTAAGTCACGCCTTTATCTCCAAAGGAGCAGGAAGAAGCATACACAAAATGAAGAATATTATGTATTTTGTGTTCCAATTAAGGGTTCTGAACCTATTGCAGTGTTGAAATGGACAAGACCATAAAGCCTTCCACTTGGCTTAACGACTGCCAAGTTACTGACAGCGGTACTAACGGCTTTACGTGCCTCCTGAAAAAAAAGCCATACCACGGTCACATATAGGACCAGCTATAATGTAAGTACTTAACAGCGATCATTTACAAAACATGAGGCAGCTCCTCTAATTCCGAACCAGAACAAACGTACCTTCCGTATAAAGTGTTGAAAGTTACGGAAACTTTCCAAACTTTGCTTGATACGATTTCCTCGCGGCAAAGTTGTAGGTACCTACTACAAACTACATCGCTCAAACAGTTTGCTAGGAAATGTTGAGTTACAAAGAGATATCAATCACTCAGAAGAATGATTGATATTTTTTTCGTAACTCGACAACTTATCAAAAGACCTGATTATAGATGATTTCCTGGTATCGCTGAACTGTGTTCGTCTTGGTTAGCGTTAACTGAATGTGGCTGGAATGTAAAGTATGCTTAGGCTACGTTTACACGGCGCACGTTTTTCTCGTGCCCGATTTTCACGTACACGATGCAATCGTAGTGGCAGTAGAAAATATATGAAACTGTTCACATGTAGTCCCTACGGGAAAATCGTGTGTACGAGACACGTTTTTCCCGTATACGGTGCGGAGTTGCCACTAGGATCGCCGTGCGTTGGCACGATTTTCTCGAATACGAATCGTATTGGCGCTTATATATCTACGTATTGTGTCGTTCACACGACTCACCCATTCATGCGATTTTATTGTAACGTTAAAATCGCGTTGAATGGTCACCGTGTGAACGATTACATCGTGTACGGGAAACTCGTGTAGGTACGAGAAAAACGTTCGCAGTGTGAACGTAGCCTTATTGTGAGACATTGAAGTGCTCATAGTACTCAGAAGCTGTAACAACTCACTAAGCATCTTGCCTATCGGACACTGTTTGATGCATTCCCATTTATTTATTTTTATACTCTTAAGGTGGCAGACAAGCTTAGATGCTATCGACCCAGGCGCAGGTTGTGACGACCAACTATTGCAATATTTCAAAATGCCCATATGGCCTGCAACTTAACATAACGACTGTAATGTTAATGACAACCGAGACCATCCGCTGATGAGTGCAGGTAAGGTTGGGAGATTAGATGATGAACGCCCCCTATGCGTACAATAAATAGCCGAATCTACCTACCGGTGATTTGACTGTATCTTAACAAGACTTGTAATTTACAAATTTTCAGTCATTAGCTTCAAACATTTTCATCCACGAAATTCAGACCATTGTATGAAATTAATAACCTGTCATAACATTCTTCTCATGTTAACTGTAATTATGAACTGTAAACAGGTTTGAAAATAAATGTTTACACAAATTTAGGCAGTGCAAACGAGTATCGACTTTGACTTATGATTAATGACTGGCCACGCCATTTGCAAACTCGTTATGACTTACCCAGTTTTGGAAATTCGAACTGCTGAATAAATTTACCATACTAAAGCGTGATCTGCATGGTGCCCCGGCGATTTTATTTGCCCTAATATCATTTGCCATAATAGTCAACAGCCATATTATTATATGACGTAATATTCATTTGCCCTACTCTTATTTGCTATATTAGTCACGTGCTAGAAGCTTTGTTTCACATAAAATCACTTACCATAACATTATTTGTCATAATCATTGTGAGTCCTAATTATCACTTGCACTAATATTATTCCATGCACTAATTATCACATGCCCTAATTATCATATGCCATACTTATCACATGCCATGATTATCACATGCTATAACATCATTTGCCATCGACATTGGGTGTGTAACGGTTGTTATATCAGAAGAAACTAAATACAATCGGGACTTTAGGGTAGTCCGACTCGGATAGGCGAATAGAACCCGCCATCCCCTTCGTGGTTATTTTTTTATAAACCACCCAGAAGTAGTTTGGTTAGGTGTCATTTAAACATTATGTCTAATAATCAATATGGCGTTTAAATAATATTTAAACTTTGATGGTCACTGACATTAGTATTAAAGTTAGCGGGATATTTACCATGTATTGTTGAGAGTTGCCGATATTTCGGCGCTGTTACAAGCACCATGACAGCGCCGAAATATCGGAACCTCTCAACAATACATGGTAAATATCCCGCTAACTTTAATACTAATGTTTAAATATTATGTCTAATAATTATTATGGCAATTAAAAATATGAAGAACAATACGTATGGCACTCGTATCTTATGGTATCTAAGTTTCGGTCAATTAAAAGTATGTCATATGTCTTTTAGGGCAAACAAAACATTCGGGCAAATAAAATTCGGGTAAATGAAATTCGGAAATATGATGATTATGGTATTATAATCTTCGGGTAAACAATAAATAACCGATCTGCATTAGGGAGTTGAACATGTTTTGAGTTTGTATTTAAATTTCCTAAGTGAGCGTTTCAAAAGATCGTTCCTCTGTCGAACTATAAAAACATGAAACGACCTGCCCGCACACGTGTTTCCCTCATCTTACAATCTCGGGTTCTTCAAGAGGAGCGTGAAGAGGCACATCACAGGGCCGCCAACTTGAGGACCACTGTCAGAAGTGGCCCCCAATCGCTAGATGCGCCACGGCTTTCCATCAGGCTGATGGCGACGTCAATTTGGCGGCCTAAATATATTTTAAAAAAACTATGTGCTAGTCGCACTAGCGCATAGAGGGTTGCGTACCAAAACACAGCAAAATATTACGTTTGTTGTATGGGAGCCCCCCTAATTTTTTTCTGATTTTAGTACCTAGGTATTTGATGTTTTAGCGACAACAGACTTTAATCATCTGTAAAAATTTACTACTACTACTATCACGATTACTGAGATACAACCTGACTAGCCCACATTTTCATACATCATTCCTACTATATACTACGTTATTCTACTTTCTGTGTTATTTTTTATTTTTTATTGCCATTATTATGTATTTTCTAAGTGGAATAAAAAATCTTTTCCTTTCTTTTTTCTTTCTTTCTTACTAATACAAATGCGAAAGTAACTCTGTCTGTCTGTTATGTTTTCACGCCTAAACCACTGATCCGATTTTGATGAAACTCTGTCGGTCTGTCTGTCTGTCTATCTATCTGTCTGTCTGTTACGTTTTCAAGCCTAAACCGCTGAACCGATTTTACATGACATAGGCTACTTTTTAAATGACTGCGCAAACGGAGGGTAATGATTTTACGCGATAACGACTTCTACGCGGCCGAAGCCGTGGGGAACAGCTAGTAGTAAATAAGGGCAATTATGGGTTTATTTTATTTTATTAAAAATAGCACAGCCACATCGTACATATTAACACACTAACAATAAAGAGTACATACAAGGTATTGTCTGATATGAACGACAATTTACGGTGTACATAGCATTCGTCATAAACTAATTATTTTGTTTTATAATAATATAGAAAGTGAGAAACACTTAAAAACTAAGAAACTAATATAACACATACATGCAAATATAGCTTTCATGAAAAGTCACATTGGATAGGTTTACTCATTTTGTTTTACTGAACTTGTCTACAAGACTACTTACAGAAATAAAAATAAGCATTTGAAATACAATATGGGTTTAATGGGTGCCTCCGCGATCGAGGTAGGTATTTCAAAAATGAAGCCATTAAGGTGACTGCAGACTACGCTATACTTTTGCGCTATATGATATTGCAAGCAAGGAGCAGAAGGTAAGCTATAATATAAAGTATAGCTGAGTGTTAACGTGTACCATACTATCTGCTATGATAATATGGCGTAGGTATTCTGAAGTCACCCTTAGGCACAGTCAGATAGTCCTGGGACATTCTTCCGAGGGCTTACTCGAGGCTCCCAACCACAGGCTGTTGGGCGTCACGTGAGGTTTTTTAGTCGGTAGGAGTCCGGTATAGCATCCAAGAGGATTTTCCCTCACGTTAAAAAAAGAAGGCACAGCCATATTTAAATACAAAGTATATCTTTAAATTTCAGTTCCCAGAACTTCTAATAAGGATAATTGAATTGGATCCCAAATGTTTGAAAGACACTCAAGTCCGTTTGCCGTATTTACAAGGAAAATTATAAGAACACTCTTATTTCTTGATTAAATTAAACTTGAAAGGTTTTAAAATAAATGTCTGCATTAACTTGATAAAATTGAACAATGTTTTAAGACTACATTTTGGCAAGTGTCATATTTTAGAATTCCTTACCCTAAGGGTAAAAATGGGACCCTGCTACAGAGCAGACCAGGCTGTGTCTTAAAAACCGTGATGGATAGACACCAGAAATTTTCGCAGATAATGTATTTCTGTTACCGCTGTAACAACAAATACCTACCTTCAAAAATCAGCAAAAAAGAATTTAAAAGGGAATCCCATACAACCATACACATGACCTTTTTGCCGTTTTTGATACGGAACCCTCAGTGCCCGAGTCCAACTCGCACTTAGCCAGTTTTTATCTGATATTTGGTACATTTAGTTCTGATTGCCAAATGCGTAATGTTCTTATAAATGTTCTGCATGTTAACATAGCTGGCCTTGATGGTCTTTCTCCACAACACCTGAAAGACCTAACTTCTCACTGTGTGGGTGATGCAGGTAAGCACCTCATTGGTTGTTTAACAAAATTAGTTAACCTCATGCTCTCTGGTAACATTAACACCGAGATTGTTCCAGTTATCTATGGAGCAAATCTCATTGCCCTCACTAAAAAAGACGGAGGAGTTCGTCCTATTGCAGTTGGTTCTACTTTTCGGCGTTTAACATCCAAAATTTCAGTCCGTTACATTTTGTCAAAATTACAACAACAATTTTAACCTACTCAATTAGGTTTCGGTACCAAAGGTGGGTGTGAAGCGGCGGTTCACGCCTTGCGCACATACCTTAATAAAGATGCGTGTAAGGTTTTATAAAAATTGACGTCAAAAATGCCTTTAATTCGGTAAATAGGGACACCCTGCTTTCAGAAATTCGAAACAATATTCCGGAAATTTACAACTATGTAAGTTCAACTCATCTGTGCGCGCGGCCCTATGTGTGGGTAAACCTCGTATAAACACAGTGACTTCGTGTGCGTGACAAGAGTACAAAATACAAAAACACTTGTTTAACTAAAATAAAAAACTTAAGGGGTGAAATGTATGTTAAACATATTAATATGTTTTGCTGCTAAAAGAATAAAATTGGGGAATTTTAGGATTCGCTGCTCTCCACAAGGTTAATTATAAATTCCAATTCCATATCAAAATGTCCATTGTATTCTTCTTCTTTGTATTACGCCACATCTCTTCATCAAATTGACCTAAACGTTCGTTTATTAATTTCATTATTCCCATCACATTTTGTTCGATGTTATGCGAAGCATTATATTTTTTTTAAAATTTCCCATACATTTTCGATTGGGTTTAGTTCAGGATGATACGGTGGTAGCCGAAGAACTTTTAAGCCATATGGCTGAAGTGTGTCATCATCTTATAACAAACTACTGACCCTTGCAACTTCGTTTACATCACTTAAGGTGTACGAAAGGAGAGGTATTTCTTCGTCATACTCATCAAGCAGCGTGTAAAACTGTCCTGCCCTCTCCCAAACGAACCGCGCAAAATATCGGGATCAAAAGTATCCTAGAACCTTCTTCGGATCCTAAGCTCAGATTGTACCTAGTTTCATTTAAATCAATTTAGTAGTTTCAGCGTGATACCCTACAATTAAAATTTTCAGTATTCAGTATTTATTTGGTTTTCCACAATGTAGGTAAGATCTTAAATTATAGTAGGTACATAAAAGCTTCATTATGGACCCTGTTAGGGCACAGCAACATTATAAAATATAAGCCTACAAGAGCATGCAATGTGACTATAAAGAATTTAACACGTTGTTTTTTAACATTCAGTACCTAAAATTAATTTTACACATAATTTCTAATTATCTTCCATGTAAAGACTCGCGACCCTCAACAGTTTTTTAAGACGTATAGATTATGATCTTTTTACGTTTTAAATCACGTCATACAGTTCAATTTATTTGTCATATTTGCTGTATAAGCAATGATTTTTTTCTATCGACCAACTCTGCATTTCTATTTTTTTTGCATTAGAATTTGGAGCTCATCATTTTTTGACTATTCTGTAGGCCTTTATAAGCTAGACAATTCTACCATACATTATTTTGTTATGTCTCGAAGGGTTTAGGCAGCGTTTTCGTTAAAAGCTCCCAGACACCTTATTTTTTTCCGACATCTCCAACTAATATCGTTATATTTTAGTCAATGTATATAAAAACTCAGCAAATTATATTATACGCAAACCGTTCTCAAGAATCATTGGTGATCTCAGCATGAAAATCCATGCAGTAGTTTTTAAGTTTATCGTGAACAGACAGACGCGGCGGGGAATTTGTTTTATAATAATATGTAGTGATAAAAAATATTAATTAAGTACATCGAATTGACACATAAAAAATATTTACCTGACTTCTTAAACATTTTCTCCGGGAAGGACTAGACATTTTCTTTAACGACTGTACCCATGGGATTATCACTTAGAACACTGTGCAATGAATTATAATGTAACCAACTTACACAGGATGTCAACGTTGCAGTTACATTAAGACTTGTCATGATATTTAATTTCGTTTCATTATAACGTAAGAGTTTCCTTCAAAACGTGGTAGATGACGCTGTAGGCTTTTTGTCTATTATGATTTTTAATTCGCGGCGACGCAGAGAGTTTTCTGCAAAGACTGCTTGGCACCGCTGGTGTCGTTAATAAGTCAGTTACGTCTCTATCTCATAATATACAAATGTACTCTGTGAAGACGGCCGCGTCACTGCCACACAAATTAAAACTGTATAATTACTAGCGCACGCACACATAGCGCCGCGCGCACTGATGAGTTGAATTATCTATAGGTACTAAATTGTTATCATGAACCATCAAAATTAATGTATAAATGCAACGAAATCTCTTCTGAAGTCGGTTGCCAGCAGGGTGATCCCCTTGGGCCAGCCATATTCAGCCTAGATATTAACCCTATCATTCAAAATTTAAAATCAAAATTTAACGTGTGGTATTTAGATGATGGGACTCTTGGAGGTGATGCTGTTACTGTTCTCTCAGATCTTTTGGAAATAAAAAACAAATTTAAGTTGATTGGTTTGGAACTAAATTTTAATAAGTGTGAATTATATATTCATAACGCTCACAACCGTTCCGAACTCATAGAAAAAATCAATTTCTTATGTCCAAATATCAAAGTAATTGATAGAGAGAATCTTAACCTCTAGGGTTTCCGATTTTTGAAGATGCTATTCCAGAAATAATAGCATACAAAATTTTAAAATTTGAATCAAATGTGGATCGACTTCTCAATATTAATTCGTTCCTAAAAATAAAAAATAAAAATTTTGTCTATTTGTTCCTAAATCTATGTATCTGCTTCGGTGTTGTCCTTTTTGGAAACATCAGAATTGTTTATTAGCGATTGATTCCCTCATAAAAACGTCTTTAGAACGTATTCTGAATATACATCTTAATGAACAATCTTGGACTCAAGCTTCCCTTCCAATTAAATACAGTGAATTAGGGATCCGCAAAATTTCCAGTGTGGCTTTGCCAGCCTTTTTGTCATCTGTACATGCCACGTCAGAACTCGTAGGTAAAATCCTCAACAATTGTTTTACTAACTATGAGATGGCTGGCTGTACAGATGCCAAGGATGCTTGGCTTATGGCTTGCCCTGGTCAAAATTTTCCTATTCATCCAAATTCACAACGGAGCTGGGATGACGCAATTTCAAAATTAACTTTTGACTCGATTTTAAACGCCAGCTTAGGCCCAGATCGTGCAAGATTATTAGCGCTCAGAAGAAAGGAATCCGGTGATTGGCTAAATGCTTTTCCAACTGCTAACACCGGAACCTTTCTTGAACTGGACACTTTGAGAATGGCAGTTGGCTTGAGACTTGGCGTCCCGCTCTGCGCCCCACACCTTTGCCCCTGTGGTGTTACCGTTGACTCTATGGGATACCATGGACTATCCTGCTTAAAGAGTGCAGGTCGCTTCTCTTGCCACGCTGCGCTTAACGATATCATTCGCCGTGCTCTTGCCACCGTCGGTGTGCCCGCTCTCTTAGAGCCAAATGGCATTTTTAGGGACGATGGCAAGAGACCGGATGGGATGACCTTAATTCCGTGGGAGATGGGTCGGGTCCTAGTCTGGGATGCCACTTGCGTAGACACATTGGCCCCGTCCCATCTTCCTAGAACAAAAGAAAAAGCCAGCGCAGCAGCGGAAGCGGCAGAAAATAAAAACATAACCAAGTATAAGGGTCTCGGCTCGTCGTACAATTTTATTCCAGTCGGTTTCGAGACCCTAGGTCCTTGGGGTCCCAACGCGCATAAATTCTTTAAAATTTTTAAGAAGCGTCTTGTGGAGTCTACTGGTGACCTAAGGGCTGGCAGTTATTTCTCCCAACGAATAGGCATCGCCGTTCAAAGGGGGAATGCTGCCAGTCTTTTGGGCACAATGCCACGGGGCCCTATTTAGATTTAGTTTAGTATTATTCATTTTGTAAATAGTTATTACGCTTTAATGTACATACCATTTGGCTAATATTTTATTGAATAAATTATTTGATTATTTACATAGATGATGTGATAAATAAAGTAGATTCGGTCACGTCATATCTCCTTTACGGGAGGTAGAGGCATATTATATGCCCACATTTCTCCTTTTTAGAATTTGTCTCACGTAATAGGCGGTGAATGCGGTAATTGTAGTAAACACTTTCATCGTGTGGAAATCCTACATGGATACTATACCGACTAAAACTACACGATGCCATACAACAGTCTATGGCCGGGAGGATCTTTGGCGACCACCGCGACCTCGCCTAGATGGTTCGGCTACTATCCAAACACTATCCTATCATACATAGATAAATACAAACACAAATATCTACGTAGTCTCTGTTATTTTGTTCTACTTTAGCCTAAAAAGTTGCAAAAAAATAAAAAGTAACGTGAGGGGAATAATTTCAATAACATTATTTCCCTCCAAAATAAAATATGCACGTTATGTAAGAAGATTGTTTTCCTGGTTTCTATAAATGAAAATACTGTAATTAAAAAAGTTTATTTATTCAAAAGTGTTTAAACTATCCTAGTTTAAACACTTTTGAATAAATAATGTTTCTACTAAATAATCTTATTTATAATATGGTTGGATTTTAAAAATTCTTTTACAATTCGATAGCCGTTCAACGATTTGGGATCTTTCAGAAGTTTTACATAACAACAATATCTGGTCTTTCTTCAACTAAAACGTTTTACATACACACATACACTCATACATAATATAATCACGCCTTTATCCTCGCAGGGGTAGGCATGTAAGATGATTACATTTCACCGTTTTAGAATTGGTCCCGCGTAACAGATGGTGATTAAGACAGGTTGTGGTTGTGAATGCCTGCTGTTGAAATTTTTCAAGCCGCCTAAAAAGTCCTTTAACTTGGCTTAACGACTGCCAGTTTACTGGCAACCGGGACCAACGGCTTAACGTGCCTTCCCAAGCAAGGAAATACTCAAATAAATGTCAAAAGTTGTCACATAGACCCATCCAAGGACTGGCCTTAGTGTAAGTTGCTTACTACAGTGATCGCTTACAGAACACTGAACCTTCGGGGGCCACGAGCGCTTCACAATACCACTTTCTGCTACTACGAAGTTTGGTCTACTTAGACATTGTGCAATTTCGTAGCCCAGGTCTGTTGGGAATCCTGGGGTCATTCTTCCGAGGGCTTACCCGGGGCTCCCGACCGTAGGCTGTTAGGTAGGATACGTGTGGTTTTTAGTCGGTTGGAGTCCGGCATAGCATCCATGTACGATTTTCGTCACGTTAGAAAAAACCAGCCAAGTGCGAGTCGGACTCGTGCACTGAGGGATCCGTACCTACCAAAACCGTCAAAAAACCACGTTAATAAGCTCCACTTAATCCCCCCCCCCCCTTTTTGATCTCAGTATTTGTCGTTATAGCGGTAACAGGAATACATAGTCTGCGAAAATTTCAGGTCTTCAGCTATCACAGTTCCTGAGATACAGCCTCGTGATGGACAGACAAACAGACAGACAGCTAGATGGCTAAGTGTCATGAATGTTCCATTACACTTTGTGTACGGAGCCCTAAAATGATATTGTGCAATTAATGTCAGTAATTTTAAAATCAAGTTGTTCTACAATTCTCTGAACCTCCGAACTTAACCCATATGGCACAGTAATTTAATTCACGACCGTACATTCTATCGGCCTACATTAGTGCCATAAATAAATTGTGGTGGTTGGTACCTTCTATGGTACCATTAACAGAAACTAATCTGGGCTAATGGCTGCGAAATTGAAACGGGGTAATTAATATATTGCCTTTTTCCGATAGCATGACATCCATAGGGATTTCCACACGTGGAAAAAGTAATTAGGTAAGTTTTTAGGGTTCCGTACCCAGTCTCTAACCCCGGGGTTGGCCTGCACACGTCGAGTGGCACTCACGTGTGCATTGCACAGGTGAGTGCCACTCGACGACTCTCGACGACGGCGACGCTCGATGACGACGCGACGACTCTCGACGACGCTCGATGAAGACTCGACGACTCTCGACGACGCTCGATGACGACTCGACGACTCTCGACGACGCTCGATGACGACTCGACGACTCTCGACGACGCTCGATGACGACTCGACTCACCACGATGATACTCGACGACGACTCGACTCACCACGACGATACTCGACGACGACTCGACTCACCACCTCTGAGGATTACTTGGCACCTACCGGGGTAATCCTGCATCGGCGCAGTAGCTCAGCTACCCTGAGCCGCCCGGCGGTGTTCTGGTGAATCAAGCAGATCCCAGAACAACCCCACAGGGACAGATCGGTGTCAAGGAGTTTTAGTGAGTGTTCCCAGCGCTATTGTGATCAGGTGCTGGGCGACCCTCACACGAGCCCATTCCTCGCCAGCATGGATAGTCTGCAAGCGGAGCTCTCCTTGTAAAAAATAAAGACTATACTACTATTTATGAGACTTTGCTGTTTGTCAAATACAAATTCTTTATTTGCTGTAAATGACGTTACATAGTGATTCCGAGTCTGGCAACACTATCGAACTGTCAAAAATTTTAGCTCTCTGAAAATACTTTTTAAATTAATTAGTTATTTAGTATTTAAACAATTTTAAACCAATTAAAACCAATATCATCGCATTAATAGTGTCCTAAAATAGTCAGAATAATATAATAAAAGTGTTCTGTCCGTGTATTTTGGTGTAAAAAGTGACGAGTCAGGTACCCGTTTTTTTCGAATGTTAATGTTTTGTTTTTCACGTAAATACATAATAAATCGACTGTTTCTCGTGAGTAGAATTATTATACTTGTATAAGCGTTTACTCGACGTTGACGACGGTCGGTGTATTTGCGTAAGTACATAAAAATATTAAGTATAATTTATTGCCGGTACATAACCTTGTTACTTCTTACCATAAACTGTACAAGGAGCTCCATCATATAATTCGCGTTTAATTGCACTTACTTATTAATAATATGAATACCCGTAGTCGCAGAGCTCTCGGCCGCCAGCAGGAAGAGCCCAAACTTCAGTTGGTGTTGCTGGAACTTAAATCTAAAACGGAGCTCTGTGTACAGTTGGAAAAGGAAAGAGAGGAAAATGAAAACCTATTGATAAACGCTCTGAATGACACAAAAAAATTAAAATGCGAATTATCAAGACTTCATGTTAGTTACGATGACATTGTTGCGGAGCGGGACCACCTTCAGTCAATTGTAGATAGGTTCCAAGAGTGCAGTGACGAGTATGAGAAAACCTTGAGGAGGACTACCTTTCTGGAACAGGAGCTAAGGGATGCCCAGGGACAGATCTCACACCTGGAAGAAGCTGCTGAGAAAGTTACTGCCCAACAAACTGATAATCTTTTTAGTGAGTTAATGAGTGGTATCCCGCAGTTTATTCCTTCTGCAAATTCTCAAAACCTGGACTTGACTACTATAGATCTTACAGGTGACAGTCCATATCAACGGGACAAGTCGGTTTTGTTTTGCAGCAGAAATAAACTAAAAAAATATCTAAAAATTAAAAAGTTCATACAAAAATCAAAAAAGCAATTAAAATTCCATAAAATGTTAATCAAGAAGTGTAAAAATATAGGTTCTTGTTTAAAATTTAGAGAACAAGCTAAATTGTCAATGTTAGAACTAGAAAAAAGCCATTTAAAATATTGCACTGACACACAAAAATTAGAGTCAAAAATACAAAGTTTGCAATTTGAGCTACAATATATGACTAAAAAATATGAATGGTCCCTTAAGGACTTTACTAAATGTTCATTAACAATAGACAAGGTACTCAAAACATCAAATGATAACACTGAGCGCCTTAATTGTTTCCTAAAGGACCACTTATGCAATATTAACTGCCCTAAAGCAATTGAGCCGGTGGAGGCCCAGGGCGAACCGGTTACCGCTGAGCCCCTAGCTCCCATTACCACATGCTCGCCCAGTACATCAGTGGATATATTGTGTGACAGTGTAAATAATAGTAATAGTTGTACTAAACTAATTGTATTTAGTGATGATATTGGTACCAATCTAAGTTCATTTTTAAAACAAAACTCAAATTCAAGTTATTACTCGGTTATTAATAATTGCTATCCGGGTGCTTCATTAAGTGGTATTATGCAAAAGATATTAGAATATAAATTTAAAGCTAACAGTAAAATAATAATTTTCTGTGCAAACAGGGGGAAAATTAGCAATGATGATTTGTCCCTATACATGAATTACATCTTAAACTTAAATGTCATACAAGTTGTAATGTTCACACTTCCATTTATAAAAGGTGTGCCAGATTCGGAAAATTCATTTAGATATAAGATGAATTTGCGTTTAAATTTAATAAGTCAGTATAATAATAAATTTAATATAATTGACTTTAATTCTGTATTTGACACAAATTTGTCACATAGCAAGTTTATAGTCTATAATAATCACAAGGGTAGGTATTGTCTACCCAAATATTATAAAAGACAAATAGCAAGTTTGCTATTTAATTATTTTTATTCTGTAGCCAAAAACTTGGCTGACAAAACTGCTTTATTTGAGCAGAGTAGATTTAGGACTTTGGAATCTGTTCCAAGTAATTTAAATTAACTGCTGGGACAACAGAGGAATTACCCTCTAGCCAAAATTGTAAATTAATAGAGTTAAATTTAATTGCAAACCATAATTTTATCGGAAACTGTCCTCCGAACAAAACTAAATTAAAAAATGTAAATTACATCAGCCTGGTGCATTATAATATTGCAACATTAACGCAGGTCAAAGAGTTTGAATTGGAGCTGTTCATGAGCTCAGAAAATATTGAAATTGTTTGTCTTACAGAACATATGCGTAAGGAGTATGAGCTCATGTTCAGTTTCAGTAGTCACCGGGTTGGTAGTGCGTTCTGCAGGGTCAACACAACACGGGGGGGTTCGTTGATTTTATTAAATAAGAAATTAAAATATAAGGAACGGAAAGATGTTGTGTCCCTCTCTGTAGAGTGTACAGTTGAAATATCGTGCGTAGAATTGGAGCAATTCATAGTAGTATGCGTATATAAACCTGGAGTCTCACCCTTTTGTGAGTTTGAGGAAGTAATGGATAAAGTGCTATTTAAACTTGGAAAAACTAATAAACACCTAATAGTGTGCGGTGATTTTAATGTTAATATACTTATAAATACGCGTCAGACCAATGATATCTTAAATTTATTTAAATCACACAATCTCACTAACTTATTTTTAGAGCCTACTAGATATTGTGATACAACAGCTACTTGTCTGGACAATATATACAGTGATATGTTGCCAGAAAGTAAGAGTATTATAAATAAGATAAAATCAGATCACACTGGGCAAATAGCATCTTTCAAGATCACAAGAGAAAAAGTTAAAAGACGTAAAATATTATGTAGACCAGTAACTAGTGACCGCTTGGAACGTATGCGAGTTGGACTTTGCAATAAACTTCCATTTTTAGACACTGACTTAGATCCAAATGTAATGTATAAGTTATTTTTTGATTCCTTTTACAATGAGTTTAACTCCGTATTCAAGTCTAAGGAAGTCACAATCGGTGATAGGCCAGCCTTCAGTGAATGGGCCACTGAGGATATACATAAAAGTAGACAAAAACTGTATGAACTATACTCAGAAAGACAGCTTAATAGAACAGATGAATTTCTAAATTATGTTAAAACTTATTCAAAAAAGTTTAAAGCAGACTGCTTAGCAGCCAAAAGAAAGTACATAAGTAATAAAATTCTCAATAGTGTAGACAAAGTTAAATCTACTTGGAAAATAATTAACGCAGAAAGAGGCCAAGCAAAATCGAATGATAATAATTTTAAACTTAAAGTAAATGGTAACATAATTACAACAGATGCCGAAGTCGCTAACGAATTTGAACAATTTTTTTTCTCGGATTCCAGTAGATTTGACCAGAACCCTAGGTTCTTCTACCCCAATGGCAGAATCCTTGTTAAAAGCAAATGTTCCTTGCTGTAATGAAATATTCAAATTCAGTAAAATTAGTATACACACTATAATAAAAACTTTTAAATCTTTAAATATTAAGAAAACGGCTGACCTCTGGGGAATTTCTGTACATTTAGTTAATTCGTTAATTGAAATGGTTGCCCCTGAATTATCAATAATATTTAATAATTGTGTTGATAGTGGTGTGTTTCCTGACTTAATGAAGTTTAGTAAAATAACTCCTCTGTTTAAATCGGGTAGCACCTCAGATCCGTCCAATTTTCGTCCTATTTCTGTACTACCTACGTTTAGTAAAATCTTTGAAAAGGTAATGCTTAATCAAATGCAAAATCATTTTAATACAAATAAACTATTCCATACTAAACAATTCGGTTTCACGCGCGGTCGGTCTACCACGGATGCTGGAATCAAATTGTTAGAGTGTATATATGAGGCCTGGGAGGAGTCGTATGATGCTTATGGTGTATTCTGCGACTTATCTAAGGCCTTTGATTGCGTCCAGCATCAGACTTTAATTCAAAAACTTGATCATTATGGAATCCGGGGGAAGGCCTTGGATTTAATTAGTTCTTACCTTAGAGATAGAGTACAGAGAGTAGTTATAAATGGTAAACAGTCAAATGGTTCTGCTGTAACAATGGGGGTGCCTCAGGGTTCAATTCTGGGACCTTTTCTATTTTTAGTGTACATAAATGATCTCCCTCACCTTATAAGAGACGATCACGAGGTAGTTTTGTTTGCTGATGACACATCTTTAATATTTAAAGTTGAACGTGGACAACGCGATCTTGACGAAGTAAACAATGCCCTCTCTAGGGTAGTCCACTGGTTTAACGCTAATAATTTATTGTTAAATGAAACTAAATCATAAACACATACACACATAAAACAAAATGTATTAGATTCACCTTGCCAAATGTTAGGCTCGTTAACACCAGTATTAGGATTAGGGATGATCAAGTAGAATTGGTCGATGAAACTGTCTTTCTGGGCATAAAGTTAGACTCCAACTTGCAGTGGGGGCCTCATATCGGGAAAGTCTCGGGCAGACTGAGCTCTGCAGCCTATGCCGTTAAAAAGATCCGACAACTGACAGACATTAGAACAGCGCGTCTTGTCTACTTTAGCTATTTCCACAGTGTCATGACCTATGGCTTACTATTATGGGGTAACGCTGCCGACATCGAATGTATCTTTGTGTTGCAGAAAAGGGCTGTCCGGGCTATCTATGGTATGGGGTTTCGGGAGTCATTAAGAGAAAAGTTTAAGGATATCAACATCCTTACTGTGTATTCACAGTACATATATGAAAACTTATTATATACTCATAAAAATAACAGTAAATTTATTAAAAATAGTGATATCCATAACCTAAACTTAAGAAATAAGAATAAATTGGCTGTACCTAGATTTAGGCTTAAAAAAATAAGCAATTCTTTTGCGGGCAATTGTATTCGAATGTACAATACATTGCCGACAGCCATAACAGGTTTGTCAGTTAATAAATTTAAAAAACTAGTAAAACTTAAATTGTGCCAGAAAGCTTATTATAGCATTAAAGACTTTCTAGAAGACAAGACTGCCTGGCAGTAACGAATTGCTCCTTTCTACATTAAAAAAAAAACTGTATTAGATACTAAGATGAATAAGAGGGACCGGACTGAGTTTCTTGGGGTGTTCTTCTCAGTCTGTAGCATTTCCGAACCCCCGGTAGAGTCACAAAAATTTTGACAAACCTAAATAATTTTTTAAAAATTTCAAAGGGAATAAATTTTATTTTATTTTTTATTTTATTTTGATGGTAGGTTGTGTCTGTCCGTCACGACTTCACGAGGCTGTATCTCAGGCACCGTGATAGCTGGGGATCTCAGGAGTTGTAGCTAGCGAGCTGAAATTTTCACAGGTGGTGTATTTCTGTGGCCGCTATGACAACAAATAGGTACTAAAATTAGAAGAAAAACGGGGATTAAGGGGACCTTCCATACAGCAAACGTGATTTTTTCCGTTTATTGATACAGAACCCTCCGTGCGCTAGTCCGACTCGCACCTGATTTTATAAGCAAAATCCTCTGAGATAAATGAACAAACATAAAGGAATTAAATGAAACTATCCGGTTCCCTATTTTATTATAGAGCTCCATAAAACAACATTCAATTAAGAATCTCCTAAACGACCTCCTAAACCGCAATTTCCCTCGCCAATTACCGTAAATCTGTAAATAACGTTAAACGGTTAAGTTAAGGTATTATCAATTACCCGCAGACCAAAACCTTTAGGTATACTACCTCCCAATTATCGTAAAATAAGATAATTCTCTATAGCCGTCCAGGTTATTAAACATTTATTAATCTAGCCCCGTGTGGTGACGGGAAAGAGTACAAAATGTCGCCACCGCAATTCAACCCGAGGTTGACATAAGAGGTGACTAAGGAAACACTTTTGCAAGACGATCCATTGCGTAGAAAAGGAATACTCGAAATAAAACCCGGTTGTCAGTAAAATGACAATCGTTAAGCCAAGTTCATGGTTTACCCGCTGAGTTTATTGCCAGTTCTTCTCAGGTGGGTCGCGTTGTGAACTGGTGGTAGGTAGGTACTTTTTTGGTTTATATTCGAGACGTTTTACGAGTACAAGTGCATCTCTATATAAGCCTAAGTGAAATGAATTTATTTTTGAAGTGAAACTTCTTTATCGGCGTTGGAAAAAAATTTGCGTCACGTCACGATTTTTGGTTACGCGCCATCTTTGTTCTGTTCCCCACCACGGTGGATTCGAATTAAGAGTACTTTATCCAGGGATAGCATGTCATTTAAGGGTTTTTGGACTTTTGGGCTTTTGGACTTTTGGACTTTTGGATGGGACATTGGTACTTTGGGTCTTTGGGACTTTGGAACTTTGAGACTCTGGGACTTTTGAACTTTGAACTTTTGAACTTTTGGACTTTTGGACTTTTGGATGGGACCTTGGTACTTTGGGTCTTTGGGACTTTGGAACTTTGGGACTTTGGGACTTTGGGACTTTGGGACTTTGGGACTTTGGGACTTTGGGACTTTGGGACTTTGGGACTTTGGGACTTTGGGACTTTGGGACTTTGGGACTTTGGGACTTTGGGACTTTGGGACTTTTGGACTTTTGGACTTTTGGACTTTTAGATCGGACCTTGGTACTTTGGGTCTTTGGGACTTTGGAACTTTGGGACTTTGGGACTTTGGGACTTTGGGACTTTAGGACTTTGGGACTTTGGGACTTTTGGACTTTTGGCCTTTGGGACTTTTGGACTTTTAGATGGGACCTTGGTACTTTGGGTCTTTGGGACTTTGGAACTTTGGGACCTTGGGAGTTTGGGACTTTGGGACTTTTGGACTTTTGGCCTTTGGGACTTTGGGACTTTGGGACTTTGGGACTTTGGGACTTTGGGACTTTGGGACTTTGGGACTTTGGGACTTTGGGACTTTGGGACTTTGGGACTTTGGGACTTTGGGACTTTGGGACTTTGGGACTTTGGGACTTTGGGACTTTGGGACTTTGGGACTTTGGGACCTTGAGACCTTGGAACTTTGGGACTTTGGGACTTTTGGATTTTTGGCCTTTTGGACTTTGGACTTTGGACTTTTGGACTTTTGGACTTTTGGACTTTTGGACTTTTGGACTTTTGGACTTTTGGACTTTTGGACTTTTGGACTTTTGGACTTTTGTACTTTTTGACTTAATTTAAGGTGAGGTGAAAATTAAGTTTATGAAGAAGTTTCACTTCTTACGTGTGTACACTAAGTACACGCAATTTTTTGTTTGTTTGCCACAACCTGTCCATTTCAACACGGTAATAAGCTCCTCTGGTGTTGCAAACGTCTATAGGCTACGGTTACCAACCTTCCGGTGGGCCGTAAGCTTTTCTGCCACCTAAGTAGTATAAAAAAGAAATAAAGCTCCATTCTCTACATTTTGTTCCCGTGTTCCCACAGGACGGGAAACTACGCGGGTCAAACCACGTGACATCAGCCAGTAATTCATATGCCCAGAAGTATACTAGCTGTTGCCCGCGACTTCGTACGCGTGAAAATTATGTTTTAAAATGCCAATTTGATTGCTCTCTGCTTAGCCCTTAGGATATGTAGCGTAATAATATATAGCCTATTTGAAGACCCTGCCCTTAGTTGATATTTGTGCAAAATTTGAATCAAATCTATTGAGTACTTTTCGAGATCCTTCCGGAAAAAGCAAAGCAAGCAGACAAAAAAAAATTTAACTATAGTTTCGGCTTCGGTATCTTATGTTGAACACCCAGCGAGTTTTTTTTTTAATATTTTCAATGTACAGTTTTGACTTTTCTATCATTATATATGTTACGTATAGATAACGCAATTGAACAACCGTTATTCTTGTTATAACCTTCATTAATGTAATAATGATCACCACTCTCGGCCGAGAGAAGACTGTTAAGTGCAATCTAACTCCTAAAAGGAAGTAATTAATAGCTGAAGGTCAGTATTGATAATGCTCTTGAAATATGAAAATGGCTTCTGAAAGAGCATTTAAATTGATATTCAATTAAGCATTTGAACAAAAATTATTATCAGAACGAAATTATCGTCGTTGACTATAGTGTTACTTCGTTTTAGTCTTAATTAATAAATTTAGTCTTAATTAATAAGCTCTATCATGATTACGCAAACACGCCAGTTTAGAATATCCCTAGCTTTCAAAGGAACCCTTGAATTCTAAGTTTAGCAAAGTTGAGATGTCTCTTTCTTAAATACAAACTCTCAGTATTGAAACTTGTTTGGAGCAATCCTCTAAGTACCCCTTTTCGGACAACAAAAAAATTGTTGATGTCAGAAAAGGATTCAATTTCAGGAGGACCCCGCGTTGAGAAATTACAACTGAAAAACTATTTTGTCTTTCATCCCCTCCCCAAAAGGAACTACGCAAAAATCGGGAGCAAAAGTATTATAATAATAATATTAATTTAATATTAATTTATTCATACACACAAGTTAGTAATACATGACAAAGCCAATATAAATAATACAGTCTTATATACAACACATTGGTTTGAACCGTTGTCACCTGTACTAGTGGAAATTCACTGTATCACAGGTGACATCGTATTTTACATTCAAAAACAAGTTAGCATAAGTGATTAATTACAATCCAAGCATTACACCAACAAAGATACACGTTATGATGTGTGAAAATGTCCTGTGAGAAAGAAGTGTGTGCATGTGGGCATGTTTGTTATTGTTAGATTGTATTTTTTTTCTGCATTAGTACATGTGTTGGTATGCGTATTTTAAGATGGTGTTTTTAAAAAATCTTCGGTCTGGTCATAGTCTAAAGCCTTTAGCCACTCTGTTAAACTTTGTTTGAAATTCTTTTTATTGAGAGGATGGATGTAGATCTTTTTATTGATACGGTTATATAGCCTAGGGCTGAAAAAATAATAGCTACGACCGGCAAAAGACGTTCTGTGAGCCTTATATTCGCAAATTCGGTCACGTCCACGTTTCCTGGATTTAATATATGGCACCTCTGCATGCTTACGTAGAGCCGTCTGGAGCACAAAGAGCTGTCTCACAGTGAGGACTGAAAACTCTTGATATAATGTCGATGTTGGGTACCTAAAAGGTTTACGTAGCAGAACCTTAAGAACAGCTCTCTGTGCCCTTTCAGCTTCAAGCAATAAATTCTGAGATGTATTACCCCACACCGGGACGCAATAGCCAATTATAGATTGCACCAGCGCGAAGTAGACAAGTTTCAATGTATTGGTGTCCGCTGAAGATCTTAATTTTTTCATGACGTACATTAACTTTCTGGTGCGTGTTGAGATATTATGAATATGCGTATCCCAGCGGAGGAAAGAGTCAATATATACGCCAAGATACTTGACACAAGATGCGTGTGCTATTGGTAGGCAGTCACAATCACCACCCACTCCACCACATGTATGAGCCCTTATTTGTAAGTCATTTAGCGGTTGATGGGAAGAGTAGCAGGAAAATGTAACAAAATTTGTCTTTTCAACGTTCAGTGTGAGAAGACTGGTAGCCAACCACGACATAACTAAAGATAGGGCCTTTTCAGCATGACTATAGGTCTCCAGCCAGCTTCTACCATGAACAATTAAAGCTGTGTCATCAGCATACGTGATAATTTTGCACTGTGTTACAGGAAGCCGACTTAAGTCATTTGCGTACACAATAAATAGCGTCGGACCCAGTACACTTCCCTGTGGAACGCCGTAGGTGAGGGATTCTGCGTCACTAATTTGCTGACCAATCTTCACACACTGAGTGCGACCCCCTAAGTAGCTCCGGAACAAGTCCAGAACTATTCCTCTTATTCCTATGGATTCCATCCTGTCAAGAAGCAAAGGGACAGAGACACTGTCAAAAGCCTTAGAGAGGTCTAAAAATATTGCTAATGTTTTGTACTTCTTATCAATCAATTTAACAACAGAGTCTGTTAAGGCGACAACAGCATCTTCCGTTGATTTACCCTTAACGAAACCAAACTGATTGTCTGTAATAAGGTTAATGTGACTGAGGTAATTTAAGAGTCGTTTGTTGATGCATTTTTCAAGGACTTTCGACATTGCTGGCAGAACTGAAATCGGCCTGTAGTTGACAACATCTTCCCTGTCCCCACTCTTAAAGACAGGATGGACGAGTGCTTTTTTAAACACCGTAGGAAAAGTTCCCGTTGATAGAGCAAGATTAAATATATGCTTTAGAGGTGGGATTAGATACTGACGAGCCGATTTTAAGATAGCAGTGGGAATATTGTCCCACCCTACAGCAGAGCTGTTTTTTAAATCCAAGATTGTGGCATCCAGTTCAGATTCAGTAATATCCGAAAAAGCCATAGAGTTGCCGTCATTATTTTGTGGTGGTAGTTTAGGTGCACATATTGCTCCCTGCAATATGTTTTTCTTGATATTTGAGGCTAACGTTTCGCCTATTTTAGAGAAGTATCGATTTAAAATATTAACAGATTCTCCAGGATCGCTGTGTAAGTTTAGAAGCTCTGTTGGAGGCAATTTTTGTTTACTTGTCCCAGTGATAGACTTAATGGCGTCCCATGTAGCTCTTGAGTTACCTCTAGCCCCCTCAAGTTGACTTCTGTTATATTGGCTTTTAAGGTCTTTCAAAAGGTTATTGCAAAAATTGCGGTATCGTTTGTAGGTCGTTTGAAGGATTATGTTGTTAGGTGATTGTCTACATTTTTTGTGAAGGGAATCTCTATTTCTGATACATTTGAGGAGGCCAGGAGTAACCCAAGGTCTAATAATTATTTTCTTACGTGGTACCTTATCCTGTTTAGAATGTTGCTTAATAATTCTAGATAATTGAGCTGTAAGTGTTTCAGCAGCAATGTTGGTATCATTCAACTGTTGTATGTAGGAGAAATCAAACTTTTGTATGTCTGTTACAATTGATGGCAAATCCATGCGGTTGACATATTGAGATGGTTTTATGGATATATTAGTGTCAAGGCTCAATAATGTAGGCAGGTGATCAGTTATATGAGTATTCAGGACTAGTGACATAGCCTGTCTAGGAGTTCGCAGTAGTATGTGATCCAGGCAACGACCTTTTCGTGTTGGCATGAGATGAGCCGGAAACAATCCATGCGATGAACATATGTCAAGATACTCATCAGCTTGATCATCCATTTGCCCGGGGAGGATGTTTATATTAATGTCACCAGTAATAGTTATGGATTTATAGGCCCGTAATGAGGAGAGCGTAGTATTAAGACTGCTAAGGAAAGCTTTCTTATCTATATAGGAAGGGGAACGATATATACCAACCACAGCAACATCTCCGGTCATACAAATTAGACAGTTGGCATCCCTAAATATTGGTTGGTAAACACGGTGTACTAGATCGGTTCTGACATAAACACATACGCCTTCATTCTGGTTAGAGTGTGTAGAGTGATATCCCGAAAAACCATTCAGAATCGGTATTATTGAAACTTTACTCAACCAGCACTCTGTTAAAACTATTATATCATGGGTAACTCCCGTATTATGGAGTAATGTGACTAGCTCATCAAAATGACAATCGATACTACGTATATTCAAATGAAAAATATTCAATTTCTTAGTGTTTTTGTATACATATTGAGAACATTGATTCGGATCACATAGCCGTGACCTAGACACCCTCATGCTGTCCAGGTCATCTGAAATTTTGTTTAGAGGATCAACGAGGATAGTAGTTGCAGTCTAGGCAGGACCAAGTCGTTACATAATATATACCCTGCAAACCGCGTGAGATCAACCACATAGAGTTATCAGATGCGCCATCAGTTACCGTAAACAACATATCGCAAATAATTTTATTAGCGAATAATGCTATATGCTGTAGACCATGGGCGAGAGAAGGTTTGCTATGTAATGGCTTTTGATGCGTGTGGGCCCTTATCTTCGGTGTGTGTATGGAATGCATATCGTGTTGCTGTGGGCAGTAGTCCAAGTATACAATTAGTGTAAAAGATATTTCTATCAATAATATAAACAGAATCATACTTAGCATAAGATACAAGTAAGCTCGGCAATATAATAATATAATCACAGAGACACCAAGTGGTAACCAGATATCTCTATTTGTTAGTAATTTTAGAAATATATAAAATACAACCGAATTCAAAGTCTTATTAGAATTATAGATATTTAACAATGTTATCAGACAGCATTCACAAACTAATGAGAATAGTCTTATAATATGTTTTTTAATGAACAATGTTTGTGATTTCAGGCTTTTCGTAATTAGGTGAAAAAGACAGTTAACCTGACCTAAGTAACTTCTTGAGACATGAAGCACTTTTGACAATATACGACTCTGATCCTTCGCGTTGTCTAAGAAAAATCTTCCCATTACGCGTCCAGCAGTACCGGTAATCGTGAGTCTTTGCGAACTTTCGGGCGTCATAAAAAAGCTGTCGTACATAGCCCGGAAGGTGTTCATCTATGTAGACAGGTTGACGCTGGCCCTTAATGCCAATAGTATCAGTACTGAGTTTTTCGGTGACTGGATGAGTTTTATTGTATGAGCGGGAAGCAATTATTATTTGATTTTTGGTGGGTACTGATAGCAGCTCAGCCACAATGGGTCTAGTTGAACCTTTTTTACCCGGTAGACGGTAAACATCACGCAGGTCAGACTCAGATATGTTAGATTGAACAGCGTTGCAGGTATTTAGGATAATGGATGTGAGGTCGCTAGTGGATTCGTTATCACACTGAGGTACATTTCTGATCTCAATGCACGAGCTACGCGAGCTCAACTGTAAGTCATGTACTTTCATTTCCAATCGCCACTGTTCGTTTCTTGAATTTTGTAACTTTATCTCTGCAATATCTGATGTCAACTTTTTTAACAATTTATCTTGGTCTTCTTTCCAAGTGGCTAATAAGTCCATGATTTTTTGTTGAGAGGGAGAGTTCGAGCTTTCGGGAGAGAAGTTAGGTCTTGGGCGTTTAAGCCTAGAACTGGCACCAGACTGTTCAGGCTCACCAAGGTCTCCAGGTAAGTCAGGTGAAGATGTTGCACGCTGCGTAGTAGCTTTCCGGGTAGGAGGTGGAGTTCTTTTGGTTTGTCCCATCGCAGTCAGATGTCGCTTCACTCTCAGTTCTTTTTATGTAGGTGTATTTTATGATTGATAAATCTAAATTTTTGTAAAATGATGAATTTGCATTTAGTTTAATGGTAATTTATGAAGAATATGGCCCCAACAGATGAAAAATATTACAAAAAGACTTATTCAAAGCGCAAAAAGTTTTTCAGAATGTTGGGATCGATCTCGGGGCACTGTAATCAGTCCAATCCTAGGCGACACTCTTAACCGCCAAGCCAAGCGCGTCGTTTTTAATTTGTCGAAATAGGTGATCTTATTGTTGCATTAATGGAAATCAGCGATCGCAAAGGAGTTATTTATCCTCGATTGTCAATTGAATAACTGGTTTCACTTTCTTTTTAACTCACTGTGAATGCACTCAAAACTTTGAAGTACCGACAATTTTATACTTGTTTTTAGTTTTTATACACAAACCGATTATTTATAGTTCATTTATTACCACTAGCTAATTACGCACTGCTGTGTATTATCGATATTGATAGAAGTTAGAGGATATTATTATGTTTATACTACTATTCACCAATATAATACGAGGATCGCTCAAAAACACATCTGCTCGTACCGGACTTATTTGACGTATGATGTATCCCAAAGCCTTTCTCGGATCATAAGCTCAAATTGTACCAAGTATAATTCAAATTGATTCAGTAGTTTCGCCGTGATACTTATTCGAGATACAGACAGACAGAAAGAATTTTTTTTTTTTTAAATTACATTTGCGGCTTAAGTATTCAGTTCAGTAGGCGCACACTGGGCGACAAGTGTGCGCCTACTGTTAGAGAATGCCCTGTAGTTAAAATTTTTAAAATACCTTCCAAGTACAGATTCCCGACCCTCCACAGTTTTATTATACGTATATATCAATAAAGTTATTATTAAAAACTACCTTTTACTTACTTAGGTAGATACTTTACTGAACTTGAACGGGCAAAAGTACGGGCACGTTCTAATACTGTAAACTAAGTGTTAAAAGTGGGCTCTCCTTTGTTTCATTTCATACAATAAAATAAAAAATGGTTAGAAAAGTACCTTATGGGACAAAAACTTCCCACTGGACAGACTAATCTAACCATCGATCTGACCAACGGGAAAAACCGCTTATACTTACTTACTTTATTGAACCTCATAATGCTTGAACATGCAAGTATGGGCAAGTGTTAATAGTGTTGAGCTATAGTTAATATATATGCTCAGGTTTAGCTAGGACTACGTGAAAATATTCATTAGATTGTAATCCTTTGACAGTTTACAAAATCACAAGATAGGTAGGTACAATCAGACTGTTTTTTTTATACAATTTTTAGGTTACACATCATACCATATTAAAATAATCTACACTAGAACATATACAGAGTGATCAATCCAAATGGGTCAGTAGGGAGAAGTCAAAAACTATGAGAGATAGCGACATTTGTTAGACCAGGTTTGATTCTCGGTTAAATATGGTGTTTTGAGAAAAAGTTTGAATGTCATTATTTTTAAATCCAAAATCGAAGCCACGGTTCCTAAGAACAGTTGTCGCTATCTCTCATAGTTCTGACTTCTCCCTACTGACCCATTTGGATTGATCATCCTGTATAAGCTAGGCTTAGACCTTGCAGCGTGTTAGTTGCAACAACAATATCTCAGCATTTCAATAGGTAACCAGCGGGTATCAACAGGACGACAATAGATGGTATCGTATTCAGCAAACCACAGTAAATGTGGTATTCAGATATATAGGTGTGTAATGATCTTTTCGTATTGTGTCTGGCGAAATCACTGTCAAATAGCTAGGGCTACATGTAGAATGACGAATGAATGTTTTAAGTCACACTTGCGTGTGTGATGTTCTGTCGAATCTACAAATGTTATTTGGTGAGGCTAATTGGCATTATTGTACCACGCTTCTGGACAGACGGGTACGTTATTGTATAATCAGTTCGCAACAAGAAGAATGCAGAACCTTGTCCAAGAAAATCGAAAATTTTTAAACTAATTTTCGAACCTTTTGCCGGGTGAACTTCCGAAAAGCGCATACCGCCGATCAATCTGAAATTTTGTGTAATGACGTATTTTGACATCCTAATCACGAATATCATAACGTAAATTGGCGCAAACGCACTTTTGAATATGAAAAACGGAGAAGAACCTCTTTTCGTTCGGTGTGCATGATCGCGCATTCCTAACCGATTTAGACATTTTTTTAAGCTTTCCCCACAAAGAGTGTGTGTGTGTGTACACCCCGACTCAGAGTACCCTGACTCGGATAGGTTAGGTTAGAAGGCTAAGGCGGGAGCGAAGCGGAGCGGACCTTCCGCCTTAGCCTTCGTAATTTTTTTATTATATTGTCGTTTGCGCCCATTTTCGTTATGATATTCGTGATTAGGAGGTCAAACTACGTCATTACACAAAATTTCAGATTGTTCGACGGTAAGTATGCGCTTTTCGTACGTTTATCCCTTTTGGCTAACGCTATACTTGAAATCTGTAATTTTCCAAAATATGGAAATGAACGGAATCTTAATTCCACACAGACAGAGCTACGGGCACCGTCTGGTTTGTCACAATCGGATGCTACAATATAAAATCTATACATTATACCACGGTTGGGTGCGCTAAAACCCAGTCGCGGAATTCGCGAGATTCGTGAGTCGCTTTTCTCTTAAATCGTGTATCCAAGCGAATGATTAAATAAAGGATTGCCGTCATACGGCTTTATATTTAGATAGTTCGATAATACTATAAATGCTGATAGGATCCTTTGAAGCTTAATTTATAGTGCTTTAGAGTTTCAAATGGTATAATTTGGGTGTATTAGCGTCCTCCCTTTCGACTAAATGTCTGGAGGATAAAAGACTGAGTGGTTGTAGACCGTTTGTGTTGACTGCCTCTGTGGCGCGGTCGGTAGTGATACCGCCTGCCGCGCTGGAGGTCGTGGGTTCGATTCCCACCGGAGACTAATATTTGTGTGACCCATAAATGTTTGTCTCAAGAGGCTGGGTGTTTCTATGTATTATTATATAAATAAAGTATATAAGTATTAATATCCGTGGTCTGATACCCATAACACAAGCAGGTTATTCCTAGCTTACTTTGGGAGCAGATAGCGTTGTGTGAAATGTCCGTGAATATTTATTTATTGATTTAACAACTGAAAAAAAAGTTTTTTGTGACACAGAGGTTGTATGTATATGTACCCCACTGTTCTTGAATCCTTCATTCATCCTTCCGAGGGCTTACTCGGGGCTCCCAACCGTAGGCATTATACCTAATGCACTATACCTAAGGCCGGACTCCTACCGAACAAAAACCAAACGTTTGTGGTTTTTGTTCGGTAGGAGTCCGGCCCAGCATTTATGTAGGATTTTCCACACATTAAAAAAAGAACCCACTGTTCACAAAAACGGCTAGACCCAAAAGGGCATTACTTGACCTCCTAAGTAGTCGTGTCTGTACAATAGTATTACATTTTCATATTATTTGTGGTATTACATTCTCAAATGCTTGATATAGACTGCAATGTTAAGTAGATTTTGATTAACCTAAACTTTGATACTTTTTTTACGTAAGGGAAAATCCTCATGGATGTTATGCCGGACTCCTATCGACTAAAAACCCTCACGTATCCTGCTAACAGCCTATGGTTGGGAGCCCCGGGCTAGCCCTCGGAAGGATACCCCAGGACTACCAGCAGACCTACGGCTACCACTGCGGCCTCACCTAGCCTCATCTAGGGAGGGGATCGGGTACTATCCCGCGTCTCTGGGGGGTTTTTCGGGTGTAATTCCGCTTCTTAGGGAAACTTTGATACTTTATTTTCAGTACTATGAAATTAATAAATTGTTCCTGACCATTCTAAAAAAATAGAGAGTGATATTTACCTCCAGCAGAAGAGTACGAAGTTAAATCGGTTGACTGTTATAGGCGTTTGCCTGTACTACTACTAATAAAGATTGTATTTGTACGTTTATCATATTATTATTTATTTCGGCATTATAATTACTATGGACTGATTTCTGAGTTTCTTTTTTGATTAACAAATTTTTTAGCTCAATTTTAAAATCAACTTTTTTTTTCATGGCAATAACTCGCATTATGATAAAAAATATATTTTTGTAATGAATTTGCAGTGGAGATAATTTTGAAAAAAGTGTCAGTGTTTTCAAATTAGCACATCGATACGGCCGCGAGCGAAAATAACTGTTTAACAAAATTGTATTAAAATTTCAGTAAATATTAAAAACCTGCGTGGTCCATAATCTCCACTTCAAATAGCAACAACCAAACCTTAACTAAAAAACAAAAAAAGAACTCACCAAACAGTAGTAAAAGTAGATCACTAAGCGCCAAACTGAACAGGTAATAGTTAGTAGCTGTGTGCATCGCGGGGTGCTTCACTATCACCACACACACAGACACGTTCCCCGCCATCCCCGTCACGAATATCACTAGCAGCAGCACTGATATCGGTATGATCTTCGGGAGAGGAAGCCTTCGTGGTCCCATCATGAACCACAGCATCTCTTCTTCGGTACAATTGAAGATGGATATATTTGTACATCTTTGGAGTAAGTGTTGAGTTGTCTCGTTTGGACGAAGGAATTGGGTTAAATCTTCCATATTTATAATCAATATTTTACACTAATATTATATTTATAAACAAAGTTTATTTCGGTCACAGTTGAAAGTTTCACCTTGCGATCGTAGACTTAAAGCTCTACGCGGGAGCTACGTTCGTAGCGCGCGACGGTTCGTAGACAACTAAGTTGTACAACTGGGGTTGGTTGTCGGTTGGTTGCAAGGATACGTTACTTAGACATCACTTGACTTTGTTATGGAACTTATTTGACTAGTTTTGTATACTTAATAATATACAGGGTGTAACATTCGGAGCGGTCAGTATGGGCAAGTCTGTAAATGTAAGAAATACAAAGATCTGTTCTTAGGAACCTTGTCATCCATTTTAGAGAAAATAAGAACTGCATACTGAGATTTTAAAAAATCTTTTGCACAATTTGGGAATCGAACCCGGTCGTTTTGAAAAATAAATCTTACATTATTTTTATTTCAATATCGATTGTGTTCGTTATAAGGAGTAAATATTAGTATGGAACATGATATCTAAAATAAACAGAATGCATTGTATTTTTTGTCTTTTAATTTCTTTAATGTCTTTGTCTGAAATTAAAAGACAATAAAACAAATAACATAAGCAAATTGTTCGAAGTGAAACCATTTTTTTCTAAGTGTATGGGACGCCTTACATAATTAAATATAATTAAAATATCTATAAACCTTGTGAAGACCTTGAGTTGTAAAGTAGGTAATTCAAAAGATAACAAAATTGTACGAAAAAGGTTACATTGTCGCCTCCACCACCCTCACAAAAATATTAGTTTCTTTTATGTTTTTAGTATTTATTGTTATAGCGGCAACAAAAATTCATTAATTGTGACATTTTGAGTTGTCTGACTGTCACAGTTCATGAGATTACAGTATTGTGACAGACAGACGGACAGACAGCTAAGTAATAGGGACATTAAAAAGTAGGTGGAATTAATTTGTTGATAGTTAAAAAACATTTAGACTTAGGAAAAAGAAGCGGTACCTGTATTTATGGTAACAGCCAATCTCGCCAAAATAAACAATTTTGGCGGCAAACATACCAAAGTTATTTGGAAAATGTTGGTTTGTTTAGGACCAACAGATTCGTCAACAATATTTTCTTTCAATTTTGTACTACTCGCCTAAAAATAAATAAAAATAGAGATCCAAGATTATGATTTAAAACTGGAACTTTCACAATTTTTAAATTATTTTAATGGACAGACGCAAAAAAATATCTGGGGAAATAATTTCCCAATTTCGTGCAGGTTGGGTATATAAAGGTATATAAACGGGCGACCATTTGTATGTTTCAGTCTGACTTTGTTCTTGGTAAGCAAGATAAGGTACGTCCGTAAAATTTTTGTTACGCGATAATTTGTCAAAATAAATTATGTTATTATAGGAGGTAATGTACTGAAGTAATGTCGGAAAATATCTTACCATTATTTGTAAGCGACATAAGCTTTATTACATACAATTTGAGTTTTTACGATGTGATGAGAGTGTCTTGATGATCGTGATTTGACATAGTTAGTTGAATTGTGCTACTTTCATCCCCGAAGGGGTAGGCAGAGGCTCATTATATGCCCACATTTCCCCTTTTAGATTTTTGTCCCACGTAATAGATGGTGACCCGTATTGCCATGTTGATACGGACATGTGCAGGTTGTGACTGCCTGCTGTTGAAATTTTTGATGCTGCCCAGTAAGGCCATCAACTTGGCTTAACGACTGCTATTTCACTGGCAACCGGGACCAACGGCTTAATGTTCCTTCCGAAGCACAGAAACGCTCGCAAACAAATGTCACAAAGTGGTCACGTGATGGTCACCCATCCATTGCCGGGCACAGTAATTGTTGCTTACTGCAGTGATCGTTTAAAGAACATGGAGTCCGCGGGGCCACGAGCGCTTCGCTTGACTATACGGTACAATAATTTTATTTGGTGACAATTTTTCTTTTCCATTAACTTTAATAGGCACGCGGAATGTATGACTTACAACGCCGTAGATGGATCGGTAGGGTCAGTGTGGTTTTGGTCGGTTCAAGTCCGGCATTATATCCGTAGGAATAAAACACCCAGACTCCGTAACGTAAAAGTCTAAAAAAACGAAAAGTCTATAATGTCCCTACTTCCATACTAAAAAAAAAATAAAAATAAAATTTATTCCCTTACAACAAAAATAAGTTTGTCAAAGTTTTATGACTCTCCCGGGAGCTGTAATACTAATATTATAAATGCGAATCTAATTCTGTCTGTCTGTCTGTTTGTTACACTTTCACGCCTTAACCGCTGAAGCAATTTACATGAAATTTCGTATAAAGATAGTTTGAGTCCCTGAAAAGGACATAGGTTACTTTTTAACACCACGCCAAGAGAGGGTAATGATTTTACGCGATAACGACTTCTACATGGATGAAGCCGCGGGAAACGGTTAGTATATTAATAATGGTTTTCATTTATTCATTCTGCCATTGTCTTTGTGTACCTTTTTTACACCAAGATAAGTAGTAGGTATTACAATTCAGTTGACAGTACAATGGACGGCCTTTTCGCTTAAAACAACTTCTACCAACAACCTTTGAATGAAAAAATATATTGGTATGTACTTCTTTTTTTTAACGTGAGGGAAAATCCTTCATGGATGCTATGCCGGACTCCTACCGACTAAAAAACCTCACGTAACGCCCAACAGCCTATGGTTGGGAGCCCCGGGTAAGCCCTCGGAAGGATGTCCCACTCCCAGGACTCCCAATAGACCTACGGCTACCATTTATCTTGAATAAATAATAATAATAAATAAATATTCACGGACATTTCACACAACGTTATCTGATCCCAAAGTAAGCTAGGGATAACCTGCTTGTGTTATGGGTATCAGACCACGGATATTAATACTAATGTACTTTTTAAATACATACATATCATACATGGAAACACTCAGACTCTTGAGACAAATATTTATGGGTCACACAAATATTAGTCTCCGGTGGGAATCGAACCCACGACCTACAGCGCCGCAGGCGGTATCACTATCGCGCCACAGAGGCAGTCACCGTCACACTTAGATCATCTAACCACAGGATGCGCCTTACTTAAGCAAATTTTATATGTCTTTGTGTTTCCCCCTTCATTTGTATGAAAACTGGCAGAATATTTTTGTATGCGGTGGTTCGCAAAGGCTAGTCCCGTGTTATATGGTCTAAGCCGTCACAGCTATTTTTACAATTTTATAATAGCAGAGATTAGGTAAATGTATTAAAGTCATACTTTCTGTGTACTTTCAAAGCGTCATGATTTCTCTATATAAGACAAAAGTTGCTTCATTTAACGAGAAGCTTTTAACAAGGAAACTTAATAATTAAACAAGTTGAGTCACGTGTCATTGTTGAGCTTCTCAAATGTTAAGAAATATGATATATCAACCCTATTCAGTTTAACCGACTGAAGCAACAAGAAGGATACCTACCTGTGTTCCGCGTGTAATCAATATCAATACATATAATAAAATCGTAACTATCTGTTTGTCTGTACGTTTGTGCACGCTAATCTCAGCAACTGCTCAACCGATTGCAATACGGTTTTCTTTATTGCTTTGCGGTTTGCTCCACTTAACATTTGGTGTTTGTTTCACGTCAATCAGCTCAATAAATTAAATAGTTATATCAATCTAAAGAATCCCATATAAAATGCAGCGTACGAAGTCGCAGGCAACAGCTAGTGTAAAATATACAGGGCGTCCCACGGCTATGCCACATGGAGGGAAAGTACCTTGAATATTGTAGATGGAACATTTTACTGAAAGAAGACATTATTGTAATTTAAAAAACAAGATTAACTGCATTTATAGATCTTTGAATAATTACATGGTTGAGCCGGGAATCGAACCCGCTATACAAAAAAAAATTACCCTTTAGCTTTATCATACCGATCGAAAGAATTCAATATAAGAATTATGTTTTGCTAAATAACATAGTGTCAGAAATAAAAAGAAGACCATGAATTTAAACATTTGATGTGAAATTTTGTTCAGAAAAATGAAAAGCTGACATTGCCGTAAGGACATGCAACTGAGATTACTAATAAATGTATCCACTTGATAAGCACGCATCATTTCCCTATAATAATTTATAATCATATTTTTATTAATGTGTTTCAGGCTCATAACAGTCACAGAACAACGGACTATCTCAATGAAGACTTTCGTCCGTGGATCGGGACAAATGGCCAAATAGGACAATAATGGAATTAAATTTAGTTTAAAAGAACCAGTATGAAAATGTTCACGAGCTACAAACAGAACTAAGACGTATTATTTTAAATACCCAGCACAAAAAGATAAAAAAATCGACAGGGAGTGAAATAATCAAAAGAGTGCGAAATTGATTAATCTATATATATAAAAATCAATGCCACTTTTCGTTGTAATTTTATAACTCAAGAACGGGCTCACCTATTCAAACCAAATGTTTAGGTTTTGTTCGGACTATTTAGTAGATGGTTTATGTGAAGTTTGCACAAAATCGGTCGAGCGGTTCTTCATTTATCACGCAAACGAAGTTGCACTGGTCAGCTAGTTTTGTATAAAAATGTTAAAATTCATGGTCTTCCTTTTATTTCTGACACTATGTTATTTAGCAAAAAATAATCCTTATGATGAAGTCTTTCGATCGGTGTGATAAACCTACAGGGTAATTATTTTTTTCGTGTAGCGGGTTCGATTCCCAGTAATTATTTAAAAATCCATGAACGCAATTTAAATTGGTTTTCAAATTAAAATAATCTACAATATTCAAGGTACTTTCCCTCCATGTGGCATAGCCGTGGGACGTCCTGTATATATATAGCCACGAATTTATGCCCAAATATATAAATCTATACTAATATTATAAAGAAGTAAAGTTTGTGTGTTTGTTAAATTGTAAGGGGTAATCTCGGGATCTACCGAACCGATTTTAAAAATTCTTTCACCAATAGAAAGCTACGTTATTGTGGAGTGTCATAGGCTACACAGCATCACGCTACAACGAATAGGAGCGGAGCAGTAATAGTAAATGTTTCAAAAACGGGGGAAAAGTTATTCCTTTTGAGAGCTTCGTTGCATGTGCTGCGTAAATATTTATAGTTAAGAGCTTGCCTGACCCTAATGAAATCGCATGATTTAGCCCCGCCGCCCCTGCGCCCCTCTGCTACAGATCGCGCGCCTTACTCACGCGGCGCCGCGCCGCGCTGAGTCGTTCGGTGACAGATTACGCAAGTAACGCAAGTAGGTGCGCATCACAATGCACTGGCGAACAGTGAATAGAATGGAGTAGATATTCATTTCTTTATTTTAATAGATCGTGAATAGTTCTACTCGGTTTTTAGTTTTAGGTACCTAGTATCTTTTTATTTAAAATTGACCATTTTATACTTACTTATAAATTGTGAGGAGCTTTATAAGGAACAATTTCGCAATGCACACTTTATGACACTTCAATTATAGTGATCTATCAACGCACAGCCACTGGACGGATCGAGCTGAAATTTGGCATGCAGGCAGATGTTATGACGTAGGCATCCGCTAAGAAAGGATTTTGATAAATTCTACCCCCAAGGGGATAAATACGGGAAGCGGGAATGGTACCAAATTTTACGCGGGCGAAGCTGCGGGCATCAGCTAGTCTTTAATAATTCTGACCCTGGACTGTTTTATGGACTCCGATTATTTCCTCGAGTGACTATTGTGTGCCCAACGGACTCTTGATATAGCTTTTGAATGACTTTGTGCTATTCCCTACTGGACTGCTTATTTGTGAATTGGATTTGTTGTTCTTCGATAATGGGAGATCGTGGGAGACAATCGAGGCCTACGCGCATTTTATGTGTTTAATTGCATTATATGTGTGAACATATTGCGCCGATGCGAAGTGTAATTTATGTGAACTAAAAGAAATGAAAACATTGTGGTTCTATTTTTCTTTCATGACATGACTCATGATCATATTGACAACAAATCTATACCCTACTCCTGTATGTACCTACTAAAATGACCATCGAGAAACACTCCAGTCGGTTATTTTAGTCACCATAGTGTTTGAACATTAGGTATGTATAGGTAAGTATGGCGGGACTATACGGCAACATAACCTAACAATCTAAACACAATATCTTTATTTTCCGGCTTTCTCGATGGAAAATGAATTCATTTATGGAATCTACTAGCGAAACTGAAACGTTTAACATATTTTTCACTTATGTGCGCTCATCTTTTATGTCAAACAATTGCTAGTAAGGGAGACTGCCATTGTTCTTTATCATATTTGACAAATTATAAGATAAAAGACATTTCACCAGTAAATTTTCATATTTAAGCTTTCGAGTCGCTAGGTCGAGAATCGGTTTACAGGTTGGGCCCGTGATGGCTGAAAGTTTTGTTATTAATCCATCTCAGCATTCAGGAGTCAAGTCATCATTGAGCCATGTTGAAGGTCAGGTCTAAGCAGGTTTCCATAGTCTCCCTCTGTTCACTTCAACAAATTACGTGGAACCAAGTGATACTCTTGGAATGGGGCCGTGTATAATGCCTTCAATTTCGTTTATTATGAAAAGAAAAACAAAATAAATTTCTAGAATATTTTTATTTATTAAAATCATTAACAGTTTTAAATTTAATGGATTCATCAACAGACTGTTGATAAATCTATGAAGAATTAGAAATGGCTTTAGTCAGTTCAAGTCTGACACGTTTATTATGTCTTTTAGGTCCCGTGGGATTAATGTGGCTTATGTGAATTGCATATTTTCAAAAGTCTTTTTGTTACATTGCTTTTTTGTTCTGGAATCAGGTGATTTAGAATTGCTCTTTCTTTTCACAGCACTGCAGCTGTTTTTAATAACCACGTCAACGTCTCTTAGTGGCATGTTTCGTGAATGTCTAGGATCCAACAATTCAGGCAGTATACAATCGTGGTAAAAAGACTTGAGTTTGGGAACCATGAAATCTTCCCATAATACCTGGTTTCGTGTAATTCGTTCTATTTTTATGGGGCGATTTTCACCTGACCAGACAGCAAATAAACATTCTTTCCGATTACTAATATTTAATTGTCCTTGGATCTGCCAAAACCATTGGTGTTTTTCATTGACGACGAATTCCCCGTTTTTATATTTCCAGAATGGTATCTTTTTATTTTTTACAGCATCTTCAAAGGTGGTTCGGAAGGCTGATATAGGACATTTTATTTCTACAAGCAGATCCTCGTCAACTATACCGTCAGGTGATGCTCCCAAAAATGGATACTGTTTGTGAATAAAAAGACCACATGGCAGTATTTTAATATTTTCCTGCTCCTCTAATTGCCTGAGGGCAGTTTTTTCATTAACTTTGCCATGCTTGATTGCAGCAACTTCAGACAAATCCTTTTTATAAAGTAATGACTTTACCAAATTGGCTGATGTTGCAGATTTCTTATTTAAAATTTTCCCAAAATTTGAAGCTGTAATCAAGTTTCTTCGCATTTCCAACCATTTGCTACTTTCGGATTGTAGAATTGTCTCTCTTTCAATATATTTTATTTCTTCATCGCTCTTCTCCAAGTTTTTCAAAAAGGTTTCTTTCAATCTATCTAAATCGTCTCTAGACAAATCAGGTTTCTGACAATTTGCACCATAATTTTCATTGGTGAACCGGTTATCTTTTTTATTGAAAATAATTTTTTTACGACGAACATTGATCCTTCTATTCTTTATTTTTTTTATTTCGAGGAGTTTCGATTTCGAATGTGGACTCACACCCAGCATTGATTTTTGTATATTATACAAAGGTCTTTTTGTATTAAATGAGACCACTGCTGCAGAACATCTGGCCTGATAAGATCGTCTAAGACAAAAATTTATTCGTTTACCACCGACACATTTCGCGATTATGGCGTTAAACTGTTCACAGCGATTGCTGTCCACATCTTCAATCAGACTGCGGGAATTAGCCGCTGTGTAACCAATAATTAACTTTATTTTGTTTTCTAGGGCCGTATTTTTAATAATTAATGTTACATCCTCACTATTTCTTTTACTGTTACAGTAAAAATCTTCGCAATTGGCGTGGCATCCAAAAGCATGATTATACGAATTGGTTATTGCAACATACAAATTATTGATTTGCTGTGGGCGACCAACATTTGTATTTTTAATGTGCTTTATGGATAAGCAAATAACTTTTCTAATGGCCAAAATTCGCTGTGTGCTTATGTATTTTCGGTGCTGCAGTGCGTATTTTGTATCTTTAATAAGAGCGTGTAACTTATTGCATAAGTTTCGAAGGAGATGATTTCTGCACTCTATCTTTTCCACTGTATAATTAGAATATGGTCGGGCTTTTAAAATTTTTAAATATGTAGATGCATCACCATCAGCTACCATTTTACCATAGATTATCCCGTACATATTTAATGACTCTCTAAATCCCTCAACTAAAATTTCAGATTCCATATTACAGGATGATCCAGAGAAATTTTTAAAACATTTGTGCTCTTTAGGAGTCGTTTTAATATTATCAGCACGTGCACACACACAACAATATTTATTTTTTACCCCAAGATACAAAACTTCCCCAAATTTTTTGCCAATAATAGCCGCTGCACCTGACAACGAAGAATAATTTTTCTTATATGTTCTCTTTGCCCAGCAACCATCTACAATCACATCTATAATTGGGATGCCGTCGGCATTAACTCTGCCTTCTTCAAGGGCACATTGTTTTTCACGAGCAGCAGCTGCTTCCATTTTCAATGTGGCTACTTTTTCCCACTCTTCACTTACTTTTTCATCTGTTTTCTTATACAATCGCTCTGATAAAAATGGAATATTTATTGACGCAAACACTTCTTGTAATTGTGTGTAGCCTACTCCAGTAGCGATAGCGCCCGATACAAGAGCCGTGTTTAAATTTAAATTTTCTTTAGGTTTAGGTTCTGATGTATTAATAAATAATTTAAGATTGCACATATTGCACTTAAATGACAATTTTGAAATTAAGCCATATCTTTTTTCTCCTGTCAATTCTAAATTACTTAGCCCACAACCAAATGCTTTGGAGTGAGCGCTGATTTCTTTCAGTTGAGCTAGAAAATATTGTAAATCTACAATTCTTCTTTCATTAGCACCTTCAATAAAATGATTTTCCTTTTCTGTGAATCTGAAAACAAAGATTTGTAAAAATAAATAAATTTGTTTTGAAAATATCATCGGTAACTTTTAACCCCCGAACGGAAACCCTAAAGGGTTTTATAAGTTTGACGTGTGTGTGTGTTCGTAAGTCTGTCTGTGGCATCGTAGCTCCCAAACGGATGAACTGATTTTGATTCTGTTTCTTTTGTTCGAAAAATGGGTTAGGGGAGAGTGTTCTTAGCTATGTCTTATAAAAATCGGTTAAGCCGTTTTAAAATTGAATGTGTTCAAATATACCCGTGTTGGGTATCAATGAAAGATCATAACTTATACATCACGATGGTTTACTAATGTTTGCCATAATTTAAAATGCCATAATTTCATATGCCATACTGGTATTTGCCATAATTTCATTAGAAATAACGCTTCAGTTGCCATAATCGTGAAATGACATTAAATGACTTTCACTAATTCCATTGGTCATAATCGATCAAGTGTCATAATAATTTAAATCCATAAATGTATTTGCCATAATTTTCGTTTTCAATAATGCCATTTTCCATAACTTTTGTTCACCATAATATACTTCTAGGTGGTTTAAAAACCGAGTCGGATTGCACTGAGTCGGGGTGTTAACAATAATTAATTTCGACCTAACAAAACAATATGTATTATTTTCATAATTTCATAACGAGAGAAGACCCATCACGATACCGCAAGTTTTATGAAAATTGGTTTAGCCATTCGAAAGATATGAGGAGTGGAATGTATTTCTAATTCTGTAACCACACTCCGCGCAATTCGCATTAGCTCTGAATAAATTGTTGACAGAATATACGTATGTTGATATTAAAAAACCTATAAAAAGCACGAAATATAAAAAAAAAAAATTTAAATTTTAAAAACCCCGACTCACAAAAAAAAACAATAAAACAACCTGTAAAAAGTAAAAAATTACTACCTAAAAAAAAAAATTACTACTATCCCGGCAAGCTGACCCCATGGCGAGGGGGTCGCAGTTGGGTGAGCCTGCTAGGCCCACGGTGTTGCGGCGTCTCTGCACCGCTACACGCTATGGCGGACGCCCCAATGCTCCCTGCTTTCTGGCCGGTAGAAGAATTGGGACCGTTTTTCGGCCGTCGTTTGACAGAGTTGACCCCATTGCACGAGGGGGTCGTGGTATGGCGGGCCTTCAAGGGCCGCGGGGTTGCGACAGCTCCCGGATACCCGGTGGAAGCGTCGCAACGATAGTGAGGTTCGCTCCCGGCTGCGGCCGGTTGGAGCAAGTTTGCTGTGTGGCAGCGGCCGCATGTGCGGCTGTACCGCCTGTGCGGCTTATTTCGCCTGTACGGCAGTCCACCTGTGCGGCAGTTACGTAGCGCGGCAGTGTTTGACCAGCTGCTGCGTGTGTGCGGGCTGCCAGTGCGGTGGGCTGGTTCCGCCCGTGTGGCCGTTCCGTTCGTGCGGCCGCGCCGTACAGCAACAGTAGTGGCCTGTCACTGCTGGTCATGGTGTATTCCATGGTCGGCAGTCAGGCGTGCTGAGTCGCGATGGCTGCAAAGCGGGAGGTGCACTGTGCGGGGGAGCGGGAGTAACCGATAATGCTCCCGCTCTGTACGGGGGCGCCGCGGTGAGGAGTCACTGCGCGCCCCCGATTGTTTCTTGACCGTGGGCGTAAGGTCGGGGGACCCCGCCCACCAACGGTCACATGTCACTGCGGCGCTTCTTCGCGCCTCTAATTTGAAGGCACCCCCCCCCCCCCCCCACGAATAAATTACATAAAATTTCAAAAGTTTGTGATATAGATAGGATTTTTAAATTTGATTTTACTTACTCATTTCCTAAGTCATAAGATGAAGATTGCAATGACTCTATTCCACTTAGTAAGTTACTTATTATGTCCAACTGTCCGGTACTTGTTCCCGTTTCCCTGTAATAAAATAAGACACTTCTTATTAATAAGTATAACTTCACTAGAATTTATTATCACAATACCCATTAAAGTTACCTCACTACCTCTCTTCTAATTAAATTGATGTAAAATTGTCATTAAAATACTTACACTGACTTCAAATTTATACTTGAATTAGCCGACTCCATTGTTTTATGTTCCGTACATAATACTTCCGGCACCGAATCGTCCGCACTGCTAGTAGTGGCGGCTTCTGGGTTTTCTATGACATTTTTGTTCCTAGAAAGCGTCCATTTCAATTATTTATTTTGTAGGTAGGTACCTTGTGAGAAAAGTCTTTCCGTAAACTGCCAACCAACATAAGTGCACCGCTGACCAACTGACATGGCAATAATATAGGCAACCTATCGGGCTTGGGGAGGAAAAACAGCAGTCTCTCGCTCTCAACTTTGCCAATGGGGATAAAAATTAAATTCCTAGATGCTCCTGGCAGCCAATAAAAGCATCTCTGGGCCGCATGAAGATCTTCGGGACCGAAGCAGACGTCGCTTGAAAGCAATGCAGGTGCTGACCAACGGACGAGGTCCTGATACAGGCATTCCGTTACGCCATCCGTTGAGAACTTAGATAATCCTAGGTGGCAACAATATTGAAGAGATAATAATATGCCAAATCATACCGACCTAGTTTCAAAAAGTAACACCCCAGTTTCCACAAGCCACTGTCAAGAAGCTAAGATGAAGTATGCTTGTCTGCCACCTTGGTGGTATAAAAAAAAGAAGATTTGTACCGAATAGTAGACAGTCAAAATGGTTCTTACCTTTTTCTTTCTCTCATTTTATGAGCGAATTCTCGTAAATGTTTTTTATATTCCTTTTTAGTAAATTTTTTGGTCTTCATATTTACAACTTATAATTAGTTACACTTATTATTTACACAAATTAAGACTTTATACACATATATTTACAAATTTTTAATAATTAAAATTATACGATACTACTCACTTCAGAAATTCAAAAGTTTTTTTATCGATCTATCGATGTCGTAAATTGCACTTTGTGTGACGCAATCGGGCATAGGTTCGCTTCCTACAAGGCGCGCAGCCAGACTAAACGTAATCGGTAAAGGATAGCGCATACAGATTTCGCGGGGAAAGAAAGAGAGAGAAGGTTTGGAGCGCGTTTAGCGAAATGATATGAAAGCTAAAAAACAGATAATTACAGATAAAAAGAAAACTATTATAAATATTAAAAAAACCGACTAGTGTAAATGAAGTTTTTAGTATTGTCTTTCTTATACATTAAAAATAATATCCAATTATTAGATAATTATAGAGATCCAGCCTAAAGTTTAACTAAAACGAGGTGTTTTCAAAAATTAAAAGTATCGAGGTTTTTTTCAGTAATCGTGTTTTCAGGCTAGTAGATCTTTAGTTCATGAACTGAAGTTGCTTGTGTTGTAATGTTAGTTCATTAGACCTCAGGAGTCCTGAGATCTAGATCAAGATAATAGTCTATTTGGCGTCATACGTCCTCTTAAGGATTGAATATTAACGAGGAGACGCTACGGGAGTAAACGCAACGTGACTGGATTAAATGCGACGGGAACAGGCAATACTCTCTCTTATGTGGCGCAAACGAAGTTGCGCGGGTCAGCTAGTATAATAATATAATTATTAACATTTCATTTCTATTTTGTGTTGTGGAGTAATATTTTTTATTTAATATTAGTGAAAATTCACATACAACATAATCTAGCTCAAATTAAGCTAATATAAGCTTGTGCTATGGATCTAGACGACTGATATACATCATTATCTATACTAATATTATAAAGAAGTAAAGTTTGTGTGTTTGTTAAATTGTAAGGGGTAATCTCGGGATCTACTGAACCGATTTTTAAAATTCTTTCACCAATAGAAAGATACGTTATTGTGGAGTGTCATAGGCTATATAGCATTACGCTAGAACGAATAGGAGCGGAGCAGTAATAGTAAATGTTTCAAAAACGGAGGAAAATGTGACGGGAACAGGTAATACTCTCTTATGTGGCGCAAACGAAGTTGCGCGGATCAGCTAGTATATTTCTAAATCAATACATAGTAAACACACAAACTCCGAAACAAACATTCCTAGATCACACAAATATTTAGACCGACCCAGGAATCGAACCCAGGACCTCCAGCGCCGCAAGCGGTATCACTACCAACTACGCCACAGAGGCAGTAAGTGAGACACTGCTGCGTCTTTCTGCGAGCAGGTCATACTCAAAGAGGTGGCGGGGAGGGAGCGGGAGAGAACTCTTCCACCCGAGGTCCGCAGTCGACGGCGGGGGCGCTGCAGACTTGTCTTCGCCCTATACTAATGGCCTCCATGACCGGGTGTATTAGGACGGTGAAGAGGCAGCTCATCGTCCTTACAGAAGCAGCACTTGGTAGCAAAAGTCTGTCGGGAATTCTGGGAATATCCTTCGAAGAGCTTACCCGGGGACCCAACTGTAAGGTAAATAAGAAGGATACGTGTGGTTTTTAGTCGGTTCAAGTCTAGCAACCCTGTAGATATTTTCCTCTAGTTAAAAAAAAACATTGTGTCGTGCCAACAATTTATTACACCAATAAATAAGAATATTTTTCAATGCAATGCGAGTATGAAATCTTGCTTGATGCGAGTTGCATAACATGAAAAGCGGCCAAGTGCGAGCTGCAGAGACAGGAACCTCTTCACAATGCGTACCGTGTCTAGGAGAACTGCCTTTTGCATCTGGCCCTTGACCTAACTAACTAACGCGAGCCTCTTGAGATGTTGATCGAGGCTCTTGGCGATCAGGCCATGTGCTGATACAACTAACGGAACAATAACCGCTGAGTCCACATCCCACATGTCGACAATCTCGTTCTTGTGAGCCAAATCCAAATATTTTATTTGTTTTCCTTTTCTGCTTATGTAATGTCAACGAATATTGCGAGGCGCTCTGATCGATCTATTACCACTATATCAGGCTTATTGGTAGCCCCTTCATTATTATTATTTTTTTGATTTTAGTATTGTAGTTACATCATCATCTGTGAAAATTTCAGCTTTCTAGCTATCACGTTTTCTGAGACACACAGACGGACGGACAGTGAAGTCTCATGAATAGGGTCCCGTTTTTTACCCTTTGGGTACGGGACCCTAACAAGGAGGCGCAACTATCTAACCCACAGGGCCATTCTAACATCGTCTATATGTATTCTACGGTGAGAATAGGTATTTCGTATTGCCTCTCATTTATATCAGGTACGTGGCGTTCGTACAGACATTCGTTCGTTTTATGATCTTTCTATGTATTTATAGTGCGTACACATGAACGACTTTTGTAAGCGGACTTTTTTTACTATTATTGGGATAGGCGATGTTCAAACCGTACGTTTTATTCATATATACATACATACTGCATTGCATACATACACACACACCCCTTTATCCCCGAAGAGGTAGGCAGAGGTATAGTATACGCCCACATTTCTCCTTACAGTTTTATGTCCCACGTAATAGTTGGTTAGCCTATTGCCGTGTGGAAATGGACAGGCGCAGGTCGTGACGACCCGCAGTTAAAATTTTTCAAGCTGCCCATAAGGCCTTCAACTTGGCTTAACGATTGTCATTTTACTGACAACCGGGTTTCATTTTGAGTTTTCCTTCTCTACGCAATGGATCTTTTTGCGAAAGTGTTCCCTTGGTCGCCTCTTACGACACCCTCGGGATGATTTGGGGTGTCAACATTTTGTACTTTTTCCTGTTGCCACACGGTGCCCCGTCACCCCACGAGGGTTCTATTCAAATCGGTGTAAAATTCCGCCTATAATTCATAATCATTTATTTGCTATAAATGGGGTTGTACATAATATGGTGTTACATTTTAAACAAAAAAGATAATGTTTACAGAGCATGCCCACTTAGCCACAAATTAAATGGCATGCAAATTATATTAGGTTAGGAACAATTTAATATAAATTCTAATTAACATTTCAACCAACATTATAATTAGGACGACATCCATCCAATCATGCATTTTTAAATAAGATCATTCATTTAGGAATTCGTCAATTGTATAATAAACCTTTTCCTCTAACCACTCTCTTAAAGCCGAAATATATTTATTTAATGGCAGTGATTTTATGTGTTCTGGAGTTTTATTAAAAAAATTTTATGCACATTGAGTGACTATTTTTTTTCATTCGGACCGTTCTAGGTACAACGTCCAACACTAGCCTCTCTGGATTCCTAATATTGGTTCGTCTTGTAATGTCTTTCGCTCGTCTAAACAAATCAGGATGTTGTTTTACAAATTTATTTACTTCGAGTATGTATAGACAAGGAAGTGTAAGTAGTTTTAATACTATAACTATAAAAGCAGTTCGTCTGTGTGCATAAATGTAAGAGCGTCCCTTAGCCCAACTTCTCGAAAACTCTGCACTTAACTCACCCTTCTAACAAAATAAAGGTCATTTGGAGTCGGTCGGTACAGGCTCGTCATTAAGTAGATTATTCTAGTCGATATGCTGATATGCGCATACGCCTTGGTGACGCAGTGGTAGGTAAGTGGTAGGCAGTGGTAGGTATGTGAGTTAGCGATTAATTAAAGCAGCAACATACAATTATAGCGATTTTTCAAAATATCACGCCTATTTTATAGCAGTGTATTTAGTAGCAAAATACCAACAGTCTAGCAATGACGGGTAATGAGATACAGCCTGGTGACGGACGAACAGTGAAGGCTCAGTAATTGGGACCCTTTTTTACCCTTCTGAGTACGGAACCCTAAAACCTTTGTTTGAACGAACCCATTAATGTACATTAAAGAGTTCGTATAGGAAATACTAACTCTTTACTGTCTAGTCTAGGTGAGGCTGCAGTGGTAGCCGTAGGTCTGTTGGTAGTCCTGGGGTATCCTTTCGAGGGCTTACCCGGGGCTCCCAACCGTAAGCTGTTAGGTAGGATACTAGGATACATGTATTTTTTAGTCGGTAGGAGTCTGGCATAGCAACCATGTAGGATTTTCGTCACGTTAAAAAAAATTGCACGTATTTCCACCAATAAATAGTTCGGCGGAAATGATTGTGCGTGCAAAAGGAGTTAGTAGGTAATGAATTCGATCAGTTCTAGGTATCATTACCGAATCCATTCAACCGCAACGACATGCCTCTTACTAGTACCGTTTTTACACATAAAGTGGGGGGGCGGCACAAATTTAAAACGGATTTTTGTCATTTTTAAGCTCTTTGTAGGTAGACTGATGAGCCCGCAGAGAGTGATGGCCGTCAGGGTGATAAGGGGATACCGCACGATCTCCGGTGAGGCGGCATGTCTCCTAGCCGGGACCCCTCCATGGGACCTGGAAGCGAGAGCCCTGGCGTCACTATTCAGATGGCGCAAGGAGGCGCTGGAGCGGGGCCAAAGGCCTGCGTCTCGAGAAATCGAGGCCCAGCGGACCCTGCTCCACCAGGAAACCCTGGAGACATGGAAGATGCGACTTGAGCAACCAAAGGGGGGATTCGCCACAATCGCGGCCGTCAGACCGGTCATGGACGAGTGGCTGGAGAGAAGACACGGTGCTCTCTCCTACCGGTTGACACAGATGCTTGCCGGGCACGGTAGCTTCGGTAGGTATCTGTGGCGAAAACACCGGGAAACCACGGCCGAATGTCAGCACTGCGAGGACCGCAGCGATGACACGGCGCTCCACACGCTAGTGGAGTGCACGGCGTGGGCACAACAGCGACAGGTCCTCGTAGTGGGTCTGGGCGTGGACACCCTCTCGCTTGAGGCCATGGTGCGAGCCATGCTCTCCAGCGGGAGTAAGTGGGACTGCGCCGCCTCTTTCTGCGAGCAGGTCATGCTCGCGAAGGAGGCGGCGGGCCGGGTGCGGGAGAGAACTCTCCCACCCGAGTTCCGCAGTCGGCGCCCTGGGCGCCGCCGACGTGTCTTCGCCGAGGACTATCGGCCTCCATGACCGGGGGTCTGAGGACGGTGAGAGGGCCGCTCACCGTCCTTACAGAAGCAGGCCCATGACGGCAGCGTGACGTGAGCACTCACGCACGCCCCCCCTTAGAAGCGGGGTCACACCCGAAACCCCCCATAGACGCGGGATTGCACCCGAACCACCCCCTGGGCGAGGCCGCACTGGCGGCCGTAGGTCTGTTGGGAGTCACGGGACATCCTTCCTGAGGGCTTACCCGGGGCTCTCAACCATAGGCTGTTGGGCGTTACGTGAGGTTTTTTAGTCGGTAAGAGTCCGGCATAGCATCCTACGAGGATTTTCCCTCACGTTAAAAAAAAAAAAAAAAAAAAAAAAAAAAGCTCTTTGTAGGTTTAAAACAAAACTTATTTCAGAAATAGGCCGTTCAGCTTACCATTTCTCGCACAATACTCTTTCACTGTGGAAACCGGGCATAAGCATAAGACCCATCGGAATTATATTATGCTAGCTGTGGCCTGCGGCTTCTCCTGGTGAAAAACTGTTCCTACTCCAGTCATTTATACATATAGGTATAGTAGCAACATCAACTGATAAGTAAGGTCCTTTGCAAACGACGGGGCGGGCCGGGTCGGTCAATTTCACCGCAAACGATAGCTCTAAAGCAGTGATTTTCAACCTTTTTCATGATGCGACCCCCCTGGCGTGAACAAATATTTCGCGACCCCCCCCCCCCCCGACCCTTAATTTTTTTATCATGTCTGTATGTGTATGTTACAGTGTAACAAATATTCCTTCTATAAGATATTTTATAAAGAAAAAATAAAGGAAAGTACCTTTCTATCTTTGCAATCTGACAAATCCACGGATAATGCGGTTTGTGCGCAGTTTGTAGCTTTTGTGCGTTTTGCATTCAGTGAAAGTTTTATGGAAGAAATACTATTTTGCAGAGCGCTTCTTACTAATGCCTGCATAACATGTTCCTTGAAGCCACGAAAGATACATACATACATATGATCACGCCTTTTAGCCCCGAAAGCAAAGGTAGAGATATGCCCACATTTGACCATTTTAGATTTTTGTCTCACGTGATAGGTCGTGAGCTGTATTGCCGTGTTGATATGGACAGGCGCAGGTTGTGACTGCCCGCTGTTAAACTTTTCAAGCCGCCCATAAAAGCCTTCAACTTGGATTAACGACCACCATTTTACTGGCAACTGGAACCAACGGCTTAACGTACCTTCCTAACGTGCCTTGGAAACACCCGCAAATAAATGTCACGAAGTGGTCATGTGGTGATCACTCATCCATGACCAGCCTTAGTAAATTTTGCTTGCTACAGTGGGGCCGCGAGTGCTTCTGAAAGAACAGATGCCAAACACTTGTTGGGTGCATTGCTTTCTCCATCGCCACGCTCTTGCTTATAGTCGTCGTCAATATATCAAAATAACTTCGAATATTTTCGTTGACACAATTTTTTACTATTGAAGTCGGATATGAGATAAACATCAAGGCATAATATATACCTAGTATGAAAATAGAGTAAGATCATAAGAAGAATTGTGTCTCAATTGTGTTCTCAGTGCAAGAGACATCGCAGACCACCCTTACACTTGCAATTTAAATCTGCTAATTTGGATACTTACGTACGTACTTTTTGGGTAAGAAAAGAAACAGAAACCTGGAATTGATTGCTGGGGTTTTGAAATGTTTGATTCCATTGACATCGTACTTATGCGATTTGGCATTTGCATTAATTTCCCAAATAAAAAGTAAGCAAAGAAATAGCTTAAACTTGGAAAACAATTTAATTCCAGGTGTAGCAAATACAGATTTACGATAACCAATCGATACGATAACAAAACGATAAAAATATTAAAATAATTAAGGCCCTCCCTCACCGGGAGCATTTGTTTAAGAGAAATTGATTACTTAATCAAAAACAAGCACAATCTTCGCATTAACATGAGTCTTAGTATTTTCTTATTTTGTTAATTTGTTATCATACAAATGTTAATGAGTATGACCCGTTTGTTAAAATTCTTTTACTTAATAAATCAATCTTTTTAATTCTAATTTTTTTTAACTGATGTAGTTCTTTCGATCTTTGGCGACCCCCTACAGAAGCTCCGCGACCCCCCTGGGGGTCGCGACCCACAGGTTGAAAAGCACTGCTCTAAAGGAATCTTATACTACCAACGCACGTCGTACTTGAAGGGCAAAAAGACCGCTGGTGCCAGCCGAATACACATTTTCGCGGTGAGGGCAGTCGCGGGCATCGACGGGCAGATGCGGTCTTCATTGTGTAGCGGACAAAAAGCCAAGACGTGTCTAGGCGCAGGCGTAGAAGCATTTACTTCTACGCGTAGCTGTGGCGAAGGGTGAATATTCATGTGATGATGTCCTCAGCGCACGGGACACGGCTTTGATCAAATATTGTGTGATCCGTTAATGTTTTCTGTGAATAATGTGTTTGTATTTAGAAATATATAAGTATGTATATCAGTTTTCTAGATCCCGTATTACAAGCTTAAATTTGGATTGGTGATGAAGTGTGAGAACTTCCAAAAATATTGATTTCTATTAGATAACGTCATTTATTGCGCACTAAGTATAAGTATACATGTACACGTATAGTTCCAGTATTACGCAGTGCCTAGTTCAGCGTCACATGGCAAATTGCAATGCAGTACATCCCGACCCGGAAGTCGTCAGCACAGTCGAAAGCTCATCACGCCCGCCCGACACACTCCGTTATGTTGAATGTGTATGTATAAATATGTTCAACAGGACAACAGCACTTGTATTGTACCCACAGCTCGCGCGAAATAACTATGCGTCTAGAACTTCGTTCTTTCGCGCCGCAATTATCCAATAATAATATGCAATATACTACCGCATAATTGTGGCGCGAACGAACAAACTTCATAGACAAAAAGTTATTTGGCGTAAGTTGTACTCTTGTATTGAAAGTTACTTTAGTCAAAGATTGAAAGGGGTTTTGCGCGGCAATATACCTACCTACCGACCTAATTTTATTTTAGTACTACTTTGACCTAACGAACTCATTCCGCATCAGAATCAAATTATGTGTCAATTTAACGTAGGTACCCTCTGTACAGGATAATGAAATTGATGTTTTTTGTCCTTTCTTTCCCATGACTGTTAGAATATAATTGTGTATCCTCGACTTTGCTGCCAACGTCTGTGCTCGGCCTTATACACTTTGACGTATTACTACTCTATGCAGTCTCTCTGCTTTTTTTGGTTCCCTACTAAATGGACGACATTTCTGTACAACGTAAAATATTATATCTGTAATTATTTTTGGAATCAATATAGAATTTGGTGTAATATACAAGAAGAAATTGTTTTACTTCAATCCATAATCCATCACAGTAAGTTGTTTGTTACTTCAACAAAGGTAGTCGCATTAATATTCCACTTCGATTGAACCTGCTGCACAAGTTAGGTCCTGGAGACCTCTCGAACTTCAAACAGGTTATTGACCCAGCTTAACCTTGTTGAGAAATACCTGAATACTTATTGTATACTTCACATTTGAGGATGGATTCGACAAAAATTCAGATGGCTGCCATTGAGAAACTACATGGCGTGGCGAATTACGTAAGTTGGAAGTTTGCTATAAAGATGCTGTTGACATTAGAAGATTTGTGGAAATGTGTTTTGGGAACCGACAGTTCCGACACCGATGGTGCACGTGACAGCCGAGCGCTGGCGCGCATAAGCTTAACCATAAACCCAAGTCTTTATCAGTATGTACGACAATGTAAAACCTCGAAAGAAGCGTGGACTCGGTTAGCTGAAGCCTTCGAACATAAAGGTTTGTACAGAAGAGTACTATTACTCCGTCAACTACATAAAGTTGAATACAAACACCACAGTAATATGTCTGAATACATTGAACATACAATGAATCTTGTACATCAATTGCATGACATAGGGAAAACTATAGAGGATTGTGAGATTGCTGAGATATTGTTGAGTGGGTTACCTCAAGAGTTTGATGTGCTTGTATCAAGCTTAGAAACCGCCCAGTTGACGGACAAGCTGACAAGTGAATTAGTTAAAGCTCGTCTAATACAGGAGGATCACCGTCGCTTAACGTCAGCTTCATCATCAGCCTATATTGTTCATAAGAGGAAACCTACTATTATTTGTGACTATTGCCACCGACAGGGGCACAGTTCTAAGCGCTGTTTTAAGAAGAAAAGAGATCAGAAGAAGAACTCTAGTGATGGCAGTGCTTTCCTAGCAACTGCATGTACTGCGTCTACCAGCTGTAATAATATGTTTATTATTGATAGCGGTGCTACCTGTCACATGTGTTGTCGGGAAGATATGTTATCTGGTAAGAGAAACTATGATAGTTCTGTATCAATTGCTAATGGCAAGCAACTTAAAGGCCAGTTAATAGGTAATGTAAATGTTTCTTCCAATATAAGGCTTAATGATGTTCTTTATGTACCTGATTTGTCATGTAACTTATTGTCTGTTAGTAGAGTTACTAATAATAATTATACTGTTGTATTTAATAGGGATGAGTGTAGGATTTATAAAAGTTGTAAAATCATTGGTGACCAAATTGCTTCTGCAAATAGAGTGAATGAACTTTATGTCATGAATGTGGCAGATGTTGAGCGTATCTCCGAATTGGATTCCAAGTCCTTGTGTTCTAGACAAGGAACAGAGAATGCAAATGCTGTTGTCAATGTGCCTTCTTCATTATGGCACAAGCGTCTCGGTCATTTATCTAATAAAGGTATTAGTATTCTGAGTGGTGGTGGTCAATGTGTTGGTGTTGTTTTTAAACAGGACAACGTGCCAAGCAGCTGTGTGCCATGTCTATTAGGTAAGATGTTGAATTCATCTTATCCTAAGACATGCGGTCGTGCTGCCAAACCATTGGACCTCATAACTTCAGATGTTGCTGGACCATTGCATGTGACAAGCATCGGGGGTGCCAATTACTTGCTGACATTCACCGACGATTGCACTAGGAAAACCTGGGGTTTTCTAATGAAACACAAGTCTGAGGTGAGTTCACTTTTTAAATTATTTAAAGCGCAGGTAGAAAAACAAACTGGTCTATCCATTAAGATTTTACGTTCTGATAACGGAACAGAATATTGTAATAATGACTTGCTTAATTATCTTGACCAAGAAGGTATTATACACCAGACCACTGTTCCATATTGCCCACAACAAAATGGAATTTCGGAACGGGTTAATAGAGTTGTTTTTGAGAGGGCTAGAGCTATGTTGGTGGAGTCCGGTTTATCTAGGAAGTATTGGGGAGAGGCGGTTATGACAGCAATATATCTTAAGAATAGATCTCCTACCAGTGCGTTACCTGATAATGGAATTCCTGAATATGCATGGACAGGGAATAAAGTAGATCTTAGTCATCTACGTGTGTTTGGGTGTACTGCCTATGCACTAATACCTAAAGCCAAGCGTCGTAAGCTAGACCCTACAGCTAAACAATACATTTTCGTTGGTTATTCAGATACTTGCAAGGGTTTCCGTCTCAGTGATCCCAACAATCCCAAAAAGGTCGTCTTTGCCAGAACTGTTAAGTTTTTAGAAACCGAGTTCTTGGGCAAAACTGATGTGAACGTAGGAGAGCAAAATAGTAGTCAAAATCAATTTTATTTTTATGACATGGACCCTAGTAATAATAGTAATGATTTAATTCCTGATGTCATTTCTAATACTAATTATGATGAGACAAATAATTTTGGTCTAGACTCTTATGATTATCATCCTGTCTCAGATACGGATGGGGCGCTGGTACCTGAGTGTTCTCCGCTGTCTGATGACACTTATGCGACAGGTGATGAGGGAGAGGCCAGTGATCATGGTGATGAGGATGGTGTGTGTAGCAGCAACACGTCTTCTCTGCCTGATGAGCCTTCTCGTCCTGTCCGCACTACGCGTGGTAACATTCCTCAACGTTACAAAGAGTATGACCTCTCAGCTATGAAAGCTGAACATTCGGGTGAGCCTTGTAGTTACAAGGAGGCTATTAATTCAGTTGATCAGGAGGAGTGGCTTAAGGCTATGAACTGTGAGTATACTTCATTGATTAAAAACAATGTATGGACTTTGGTTGACTATCCGAAAGACGCTAATGTTGTTAAGTGTCGATGGATATTTAAAAGGAAATACGATTCAATGGGTAATTTTGTTAAATATAAAGCAAGATTGGTTGCCCGTGGTTTTAGTCAGAAAGAAGGTGTAGATTTTACAGATACTTTTTCGCCTGTAGTCCGTCACTCATCCTTGCGGATTTTATTTGCTTTAGCGGTTGAATTAGATCTTAAAATTGACCATATAGATATAACCACACCATTCTTGAATGCAGATTTGAATGAGATTATATATATGGAGCAACCGGAGGGTTTTAGAAAGGATAAAGTATGCTTATTAAAGAAAAGCATTTATGGTCTTAAGCAGGCTAGTCGTCAATTTAATGCCAAGATACATAAAATTTTATTGCTTAATGGTTTTATTCAGTGTAAATGTGAGCCTTGTATATACATAAAGAAAACTAAACAGGAATATGTTGTAATTGGACTGTATGTTGATGATTTGTATGTTTTTCATAATGATTGTGTCTTTAATGTAATTAATATGTTAAAGGAAAACTTTGAAATCAGACATTTAGGTCAGTTGACTGATTGTTTAGGTATGAAAGTAACAAGAAAGCAAGGCGTTATTAAACTGGATCAATCAGAATATATAAGGCGTTTATTATGTAAATATAACATGACGAATTGTAAAGCTGTAAAGACTCCATTACCTGTGAATTCTAAACTGGACACAGGAAATAAAAATGATTGTTTAGATGATGATGTATATAAGTACAGACAATTACTGGGTTCGCTTATGTATTTAGCTGTCTGTACACGTCCTGACATTGCCTACGCATGTAGCCAATTAAGTCAGTTTAACACATGTTTTGACTTCAGTCATTGGCAAGCTGCAAAGCGTGTACTTAGATACCTAGCAGGTACTATTGACTATGGTCTTAGCTTTGTTAAAAGTAAGAATTTAGAAATAATTGCTTACACAGATGCAGATTGGGCCAATGATTTATCTGACCGCAGGTCTTATACAGGTTTCGTTGTTAAGTTAGGAAACAATGTAATTAATTGGGAAGCTAGAAAACAACGTTGTATTGCTTTGTCTAGCACTGAGAGTGAGTACATAGCCATTGGTGATGTATGCAAAGATATTTGTTTTATTCGCAACTTCTTATCGGAGATTATAGATAAGACTTTTGATGTAACTGTATATAATGACAATCAAGGTGCTCAAAAATTGTTATTACATAAAGAGTATTCCCATAAAAGAACGAAACACATAGATTTAAGATATCACTATGTAAAGGACCTGATACATAATCATAATTTTAGTGTTAAGTATTTATCGACTGATAATATGGTAGCAGATGTTTTGACAAAACCTCTATGTACTCAAAAACATTTTCAATATTTAGACAATTTAAATGTAAGAATGACATTGTAGTGTTTTGAGTTATTTTTAATATGTAGAGTTTACATATTATGTAGAGCTTTTTATTTTATTTGTTTTGACCTCTTGTAAGAGATTGTTTCTTGCTTGTTTTGACCTCTTGTAAGAGATTGTTTCTTGCTTGTTTTGACTTGTGTATTATGTATGTAATGCAAAGTAGAGTCTAAGGAGGAGTGTTAGAATATAATTGTGTATCCTCGACTTTGCTGCCAACGTCTGTGCTCGGCCTTATACACTTTGACGTATTACTACTCTATGCAGTCTCTCTGCTTTTTTTGGTTCCCTACCTTTGTTCCCTACTAAATGGACGACATTTCTGTACAACGTAAAATATTATATCTGTAATTATTTTTGGAATCAATATAGAATTTGGTGTAATATACAAGAAGAAATTGTTTTACTTCAATCCATAATCCATCACAGTAAGTTGTTTGTTACTTCAACAAAGGTAGTCGCATTAATATTCCACTTCGATTGAACCTGCTGCACAAGTTAGGTCCTGGAGACCTCTCGAACTTCAAACAATGACACTATCGCGTGTGTCACGTAGGTACCTACCTACTTTACCCTCCGTGCGCTAACTCGATTCGCTCTTGCCCAATTTTGTATGTACCTAATGGGTTCATCAAAATCTATAAACCTCCAGTACCAGTCACCCAACATACATATGATCACGCCCTTTATTCCCTTAGGGGTAGGCAGAGGCATATTATATGCCAACATTTCACCTTTTACATTTTTGTTCCACGCAATAGATGGTGAGGCGTATTGCCGTGTTGATATGGACAGGCGCAGGTTGTGTTGTGTGTGACTGCCAGCTGTTGAAATTTTTCAAGCCCCCGTATGGCCTTCAACTTGTCTTAATGACTGTCATTTTACTGGCAACCGGGACCAACAGCTTTGTGCCTTTCGAAACACGGAAGTTTTAAGATAAGTTAGTGTTTAATGTAAGTAGGTAGGCCCATTATTTTTTCAAGGGTCACCTCCTTTAGGGGTAGAATTTTGATGACTTACTTGAGTGTTTTGGCATAAGCATAGCTCTAAAATGGCTTATTTATTTGGTAGGTAGGTATCGTTTGAAACAGTTCACTACCACAGTGTCATGATGAACTTAGGTAGATTATTATAATTATCTTATTTTGTTAACCCTTAAGCCCTACACCTATTTTGCCAACCGATTTTCCTACAGGGGGTGCTGGAGTACCCCAAATTGAAATTTCTGTAATTGTTGAAAAATGCATCAATTATTAAATAGTATGTTTTAATAATATTAATTAGGAACATAAGATATCAAATTAGTCTTAGTATATGAAATCAGTCTTAATTTGAGCACTTTGTGGAAACTTTGATGTGATGCTCTAAGAAAATTAGTATTTTGCACCTAAGGCACAAAGTCCTGATTTTTGTGTCCTTGAAGCTAGGACAAAGGGCATAATGTCCTTGGCATAAAGGTGCAGTAGTAGGATATGAAGATTCTTGAGATTTTTTGAGGATAGCTCCAATAGACTTTTTCAGATCCCGCCTCAAAGATGGTACCCGGTAACGCTTTTGCAAATGTTCACAATATTGAGCCTAATTGTTTTAGAAATGTACGTCTGAACTTTGTATTTCCTGTTGCAAAACAGTTGAGTGCTTTATGAAAACCCACGAGTTAATTCCAGCAACATATTTAGTAACTGGTAAAATAAACACAGTGGCCAATGTCTGTTTTCTCTTTCGACGGAACATTTTTTTGCCAAAGCATGAAAAACATCTAAATCACCTTTAGTTTTAATGTAAAAATGAATTATTGCTGTCAATTGCACTTGTATACATACATACAATATATATACATGCGTGTATACAAATACTTCTACAAAACCAAAACAAGTAGTGAATAAAAATTCTACCTACACTTATTGCCTATTTTCCTACACTGGGGTGCAGACGCACCCCACAGCACTTGTACAGGCGACTATACTATACGACTGTCGTCGCGGCGTTGATTAATCGCAAGCACTAATCACCAAACTAAAGTACTGTAACGCGCAAATCTGTGGTTAGTAAGGTAACTAAGATATTCACAAAACAAATCGGTCTGGGGTTCACCAGCACCCCATGTAGGGTTCCAGGGTTAAATGTCTAACCAAATTATATTTGACTAGCATATGCTCACTGCTTCGTCTGAATGCTGTTTTCTGTACATATTCCAAGGATATACTTAAGTTCTATAAGTATATACTTAAGGATATACTTAAGTTCTTAATATTTTTGCGTTAGCCTCTGTGTTATTCCAGATTAGAATTTCTCTGTTGGGAGTCCCAGGGGTATCCTTCCGAAGGCTTACCCGGGGCTCCCAACCGGAGGATGTTAGGTAGGATTTGTGTGGTTTAATTCAGTAGGAGTCCGGCATGGCATCCACGTAGGATTTCCCTCCTTTTGGACCCATTACACTACAGTCTCCACGCGTAAAAAAAAATTGAATCTCGCAAAATAAAGGACCATTTTTTTTTTGTTTAACGTGAGGGAAAATCCTCATGGATGTTATGCCGGACTCCTACCGACTAAAAAAACCTCACGTCACGCCCAACAGCATGTGGTTGGGAGCCCCGGGTAAGTCCTCGGAAGGATGTCCCAGAACTCCCAACAGACCCACGGCCGCCACTGCGGCCTCGCCCAGGGGGTGGTTCGGGTGCAATCCCGCTTCTAAGGGGGGGCGTGCGTGAGTTGCTCACGTCACGCTGCCGTCATGGGCCTGCTTCTGTAAGGACGGTGAGCGGCCCTCTCACCGTCTTCAGACCCCCGGTCATGGAGGCCGATTAGTCCTCGGCGAAGACACGTCGGCGGCGCCCAGGCCGCCGACTGCGGAACTCGGGTGGGAGAGTTCTCTCGCAAATAAAGGACCATTGTAAAACACACCACTGTAAAACCAAAAACCAGTCGTCGATATTAAACATTTTATTGTTTTTAAAGTTGTTTTTCACAGATAAAATCTTTATTTTCGTTACAACGCACGTCCACCAGACGACTCAGCTGCGAGAACACGGCGCAGTCGTACCTGATGTCTCGACGCTGGAAGCGATGGAACACGTCGGCCAATTGGTCCCCTGGAACAGACTCGTGGTTACGAAGATGTCCCGAGGGACGCTTTATGATGCCCCGTTTAACAACACTGGGCCCAGGATTGCTGTTACAATAATTGTGTCTTGGGCATGACGCGAACCTGCGTCTTCTGGCAAACCGGGTCAGACATTTTAGCCACTAGACCATCAAGTACCTGCTCTCAATGCTATTTCACTACATACTTCTTGGGGCGATGTTGAGTTAGCATGCTAATTGCTTGCGGGAGGCCCTAAATGCGCCAGGGCAGCATCGTAATGATGAGGCTGCCAAAACTGTGGAATTCTTTCAGAAGTATGCAACACTTTCGCTAAAATACCCATAGCGCAGAGAAGCCACGTCCGCCCTCTAAATAACAGACAACGCAGTAGAAAACTAGAGAGGAGGAAAATATCTGGATATGGTAGAACATGAGTTCCAGGCATCCGACTAGAAAATTAACACTTCAAAATGGGGCGCCAGATTGAAACAAAATATTTATGTGCAGAACGCTGATTGTTATCTATTACTATGAGGATAGGTAGATAGGTATTTCTTAGGGCTCGTTTAAGGAGACGTGGAGCGTCGAGCGGTGCGGTAGTGGGCCGCCAGAAACACAAACATACGGCAATGTTCGGGGCGTTCAAGGAGAAGCGTTTTTGCAGGCGTTTGTATGAGTTATAGATAGCTGCCCAAACGACGAGCGTCGGACGCGGCAAATGAAGCGACAGCTGACGCCGCGGAGGACGCGGCGGGTAAACCAGCCAGTTTCGCAATGGGGGAACGCGGCGGAAGAAGCGGCGGGTGACGCCGCAAAGGACGCGGCAATCAAGGTGTGGGAGAGGTGCACGCTTCACGCGCCGCCGCACTATAAACGGTCAAATCGCTCGACGTGCAGCGGCAAGCCACGCCGCACGTGAAGCTTGATGCCCCGCGTCTCCTTAAACGAGCCCTTATTCCTAAAAATGAAAAACGCATTTGAAGAAGCTTGCAGCCATCAAAATCATTCAATATCTAGTAAACTCGAAGAAGCTAAAAAATAGAAACTCACCGCGAACGCTTTTCCATTCCTCGCCTTCCCTAAAGAGTCCCACCCACTTGGCGCGTTTGTCTGACTTGAAGAAACTCTTGAACGCCCTGGCTTCATCTCCGTCGTTGATGACCGCTAAATAGCCCCCCTCGGCTTCACAAGCCAACTTGGCCTGGTCCCAGGGGCAGGCGGAGTCGCGGTGGAACTTGTAGCAACCACCGTTTCTGTGGTATTTGTATCCTGGACATTAAAGTATTTAGTAAAATAGGTACTGAAACTTATCAAGCTGGTCTCATAATCGAAGATTGGTTTCAGCAAATTATTTTTTTTTAACACATAAATTTTAGGCTATCCACAATTACATAAATCTTTTCATGGGTGAAGATGCTTTTTCGTGATAAAAAGTAGCCCGACTATCTCTATCCCTACTAATATTATAAATGCGAGGGTAACTCTGTCTGTCTGTCTGTTACGCTTTCACGACTAAACCGCTAAACCGATTTTGATGACATTTGGTATAGAGACAGTTTGAGTCCAAGGGATGGGACATTGGACATAGGCTACTTTTTAACTGACTACGCAAAAGGAGGGTAATGATTTTACGCGATAACGACTGCTACGCGGTTGAAGCCGAGGGGAACAGCTAGTACCTATAGGTATATTAATGATATCTGAATTTTTGGTAAGTATGAGCTTCCTCATACCAAAAATTTGGATCATGGTTTCAAGGAACTGCAGATCCGTGTAGGTTTTAATTTCAACTTTATACCTTTAAGCGTTTGCGAGATAATGCAACGAACCCATAGGCGAAGTGTCATAGATGCTTACCATCAATCTCACATGCCAGCACAAGACTGTTCACGGTAGTGGTAGGACTGGTCGTGGTACTGGTAAGATTGGCTGCAGTACTGGTGCTTTCAGACGCTGGAACGCATTGGGCAATGTCTGTGGAGAGAGAAGATAAAGACATATTCTGAGTCCTGGGGTAGGTATCCTTCCCAAGGTCTTTCCTGGGGCTCCCAACCGTAGGCTATTAGGCAGGATACATGTGGTTTTTAGTCAGTAAAAGCACAAATTAGAGATAGTACAGATGGAAAACTCATGCATGTACTTTTTTTTCACACCTACCCTCTGCTACACACACTCGCGCACAAATCAGTATCGAAAATTCGGTTGAGACCGCCTGACCTCATTTCTGTGAATGCGACGTCTATGTGTGCGTGGCCTCAGCGAATTTAGTATGTAAGTTTCCATCTGTACTATCTCTCTAATTTTTGGTAAAAGTCCAAGTGTTGTGATTTTGCTAAAACCATTCAGTTTTAAGTAGTAATAATTAGTTATTTTTGTGATGTCAACACCGCCTCATAGTAGAATGATTAGCCTGTACATAAAACATTTATTGATTATTCGAAAATAGTGGGTAGTTGAGTTGACAAAAATGTTCAGTATGAGGTGGGAGTTGGTGAGAGGTGATAAAAAGTGAATATTCTGGAAAAAGGACACATTCTGTTTCCTGATCGAGTTCAGTAAAGTGCTAATTAGTTAAAGTAGAATATTTGTATTAATCAATAGTTAGTTGTGCAAGTATTAGATAAATTGTGAAAATAAAAATGTAACGAATCTACAATCATTGGATTGTTATTTATTTTATCAAACCATTAAGTGGAAATATAGGAGTAGTATCTATTATACGAAGAGCAGAAGAATAAATGGCTATGTACATCATTGGAGTATCAATTCTTCATCAATTCAGAAGTGTGATAACCTGCGAGCCAAGCCGTGACAAGTTAAAACTGTAAGTAAAAGTTTATTCGAATTCTAATCATGGTTCGTGATTATCCCTATTAGCGTGTATTATATTCGTAGCATTTTCTACTGTAGTCAAGAAGGTATTTGACTTTAACGAATTGCTGCAAACTGGGGTTACATAACTCTATTAATTGCGGTGTCCATTTAACGAAGTTTTTTTTTAACACCGGTAAGGGTTTTAGGAAATATTCTCTACCGGAACAGTGAATACATTTGTTTTAGATTGAACACAGAAATGTGACAAAAAGGTCCTTATCGTTTTATTGTAGTTGCATAGAGCTATATTTTTATTGTGGTAATACCCCATTATTATGCCCATATGTACCTATTAGTTACCTTGAAACAAAAGTAGGTACATATTTAAGTTACATAGCCACTTCTCAAGGGCTAGGACTTCATTTTAATTCGTGGATCCTCAGTTAACAAGACGTCCTATTAGAAATTTTGGAAATAATTGCAGTTAGTTATTTTGATTTATTTTGTGAATACCCTCTACCGGTACGGTAAATAAATTAATTTTTACGTAGGACAAATAAATGTGACCAAATACGATAGGTACGCACCGTTCTTATTGCAGTTACATAGATCAATTATGTGTAATATATTTTGTGTTAAGACCGACCAGACTTGCAGTCTTTGCTATTTATTTTTAAAAGTATGTGGTTAAGATACTTAACGACTTCTCAAAGGCAAAGACTGTATTTAGTGCGTGGATCTCCAATCAACGAGACGTACTATGAAAAATTTAGACATTATTTTATTAATTTAAGTATGAATGCTGCTGTGCAACCCTGAGCGTTGCAAGTGATTGTCCAACCATGCAGGTATTATGTGTGTTAGTCCCATAGCCGTGCAAGGTGTGTTGTTTGCAGCCATTCAGGTGAGCTGTAAGGTGAAACCATGCAGGTATGTTGAGACTCAGTTCCATTAGCCGTGCAGGTGTGCTGTTTGCAGCCATGTGGGTGCGCTGTAGAAGCACAACCATGCAAATATAATGTGAGTTATTACCATAGCCGTGCAGGTGTGCTGTTTACAGCCATGTAGGTGTGCTGTAGAAACGAAACCATGCAGGTATTTTGTGAGTTATTTCCATAGCCGTGCAGGTGTGCTGTCTACAGTCGTGTAGGTGTGCTGTAGAAGCGCAACTATGCAGGTATGATGTGAGTTATTTCCATAGCCGTGCAGGTGTGCTGTCTGCAGTCATGTAGGTGTGCTGCAGAAGCGCAAACATGCAGGTATGATGTGAGTTATTTCCATAGCCGTGCAGGTGTGCTGTCTACAGTCGTGTAGGTGTGCTGTAGAAGCGCAACCATGCAGGTATGATGTGAGTTATTTCCATAGCCGTGCAGGTGTGCTGTTTACAGCCATGTAGGTGTGCTGTAGAAGCGCAACCATGCAGGTATGATGTGAGTTAGTTCCATAGCCGTGCAGGTGTGCTGTCTGCAGTCATGTAGGTGTGCTGCAGAAGCGCAACCATGTAGGTATGATGTGAGTTATTTCCATAGCCGTGCAGGTGTGCTGTCTACAGTCGTGTAGGTGTGCTGTAGAAGCGCAACCATGCAGGTATGATGTGAGTTATTTCCATAGCCGTGCAGGTGTGCTGTCTACAGTCGTGTAGGTGTGCTGTAGAAGCGCAACCATGCAGGTATGATGTGAGTTATTTCCATAGCCGTGCAGGTGTGCTGTCTACAGTCGTGTAGGTGTGCTGTAGAAGCGCAACCATGCAGGTATGATGTAAGTTATTTCCATAGCCGTGCAGGTGTGCTGTCTACAGCCATGTAGGTGCGCTGTAGAAGCGCAACCATGCAGGTATGATGTGAGTTATTTCCATAGCCGTGCAGGAGTGCTGTCTGCAGTCATGTAGGTGAGCTGTAAAAGCGCAACCATGCAGGTATGTTGACAGTTAGTTTCATAGCCATATAGGTGTGCTACTGAAGTGCCATCATGTAGGAGCGGCAAATGATTTCTATAAGCTATGTAAGTAGACTGCCAGTGCACAACCATGTAAGTATGTTGAGATTGATCTGTTTAGTCATGAAGCGATGCTACATGCAGCCGTGTTAGTGTGCAGCCAGTATGCAACCGTATAGGTGTGCTGTCAATTTCAACCAGGTGAGTATAGTGAGAATGATTCACATTATCATCTGTGCTTTATGCAGTCATATTGTTGTGCTGCTATCATAACAATATAGAAGTTTTTTTCATTGATTTAGGCTGACATTAGGCTTACTTGGATTGGTATGTGTGGAGCGTTTAGATTACACACACATGAATGCATAACAAATTTTGTTGCCCAATAGTAAATGGAGCGTATGTGAAACAGTATTGATATTTTTCGATTTACTTAACACCTACAGCATTGTTTATGCCTATAGTGTTATTTAGATTCCATACCAGGGGCTTAGTGAGCTTTCCCAATCACGGAATCGCTCAAGAAAGATTACGGCACAAACTGTACCCTTTTCATAACTAGCCGTATGCAAAGTAAGGCATAGAGATTTTTTTTGGGGACGCCAAGCAGGCGAGATATAAGCGCCTTGGACGTAATAAACGCCTTAGATGAGATGATAGATGGGAAATTGTTAGCTTGAAAGAGCAGTAACTGCGTTTACAATGACAATTCCAGGTGACTGAAGTGAAAGATTCACGCCCAAGCAGAAAGACAGGTGAACTGTCGTGTCGGAATACAGTGCGGCGCGGCGTGACCGCCAGAAGGCGGAATCTAACCAGTGGCGGCGATACTGAAGGCAATGGTGAGGATCGGGCCGAGCGACAGGTGAAATTAAGACTTTGATTCGGATAATTGCTAACGACCTTGAGCAACCGTGACACGAGTCCTCCAGACAAGGAATTGTGGTATTTTATAACTTATTTTAGTTGTACCTTATTGATAAGAACTCCTAGTGCATTATTTATGGAATTATGATTATATAGATATAGATATAATGTATCACGTTTTAAAAATGTGATATGCCTGAGGATTAGTTGAACTTTTTAGCTTCATAACAATCTATATGTGTTATAGTGTGGGTTTCCTCAAGAGTTATCCGTGTCAAATACACGTCGGAAGTTTGAGGCGGAAACACATTGTTAAAACGCGACGCAACGCGTGTTGAGTAGAATCAATTTGTGTTGTTTTCTATGACCAGAGTCACACTATCAATATCCAATGCGCCACCATACGCAGTACATTCTATCTACACATAGTCGCGTCGTGTTTTTAGTGTGTCGCGCAACTCGCGCACATTAAAAATCCCTGGCGACCATTTTAGGCATGGACTCTATTATTGGGGAATATAATATAATTTCTAATTGTAATAGACGGTGACCCTTTTGACTAATTGTACCAAATCATATCATATCATATCAGGTGTTCAAAATATCCCGGGAGATACCGTGCAATGTACATGGGTAGACAATTTTAGGATTTCTTATCTAATTTCGACGTTTTGTGAAAAGACTTTGTGAGACAGCTAGCAATATCTATTATAAAGACCTTTTTTTAATTGAAAGAGCGTGTGTACAACGGCAGTGAACTGTATGAGTTAAGCTAAATATTACACTTGGATCCTTGTAAAAAGACCTAGTTGAACGACCTCTACTGGTCGAAGACAATACTAGCGGTTGCCGCATGGTTTTCCCTGCGTAGTCACATTCCTGTGGAGATACGGGAACGTTACTCGGGGAGGGTGTGCCTTCGCAGTAGTGGAAGAATTTTTTAAATTGATTCAGTGGTTTTGGAGACTATTCAACGCAAAGAAACAACCATACAGGCAATCGAATCTTTCCTTCTTATAATATTAATTAGTACGTACACAAGTTTTACTTCCTGGATCTTGATTAAAGCCAGTGCTAGAGAGTAATAACTATTTTGTGCTATCTTATAGGTATTTCTAAACATACCTACAAATCGGAAAAAATAAATATATACAGAGAAATTTAGGTAAAGATCGAAACATTTTGCGTGCCGCCATACGCGGGTTAGAAGTCTCCGTTCGGGCGTTAATTATTGCTGTAGGTGTAGGCGAGTTTCAGAAGCCTGACCGAAGTGCATACGGTTGCAGTTCACCAGGGTTAGGTGGTATTCTCTGACTAGTTTAGTTTATCAGATTATACTAGTTGCGTATTTCAGTCGACAAACTACACTACAAGAACGCCCTGTAAACTGTTAGCAAAAAAAAAAAAGTACGTAGGTGTCTATTAGGCCTTAATTTTACGCTGTACACCGGCTGTAACATACGTCGTACCACTATGACTTATTAAACCACTATGACAAAGAGGGATTTAGTACCACAAATAGCGGCAGGTTGTAGATTTCTTTTAAGCCCGCTTCAACATGGACTAGTGTCCAGTCAAATGAGTATCCTAAGACATAATGCCCTATAGGGATAATTTAGGACCAAGTAAACTAAGTATAATTCTGATGCTTATTATATATTGGTTATTTTGTTACGCTAGAACAGATTCAGTCTTACTGGTTTACTAATGCAATATTTATAATTCCGCTAAGACTGAAGAAAAGGTAAAACTGCCTTTTAACAGTATATATGCACTTAGACCACTTAGGGCCATTTTGTTAGAGGTAAAGGCTAGAATTAAATGTATATCCTATATTCTAACAAAAGTTGACTGGTTCGCAAAATGAAAAAAAAACAACCCTGAACAGCTTACGTTATCATGAGTTCCTTGTAGAATTTAACAGATCGTGGGACTACTGCCTAGAAAATATTGTAGCATCTGACAGAATGAGACTTGCTACATATTTATTTACCAAAATAATCCCAATGTAACATTATCTATTTACATTATAACTATCTAAACCAACCTAAATCTAAATAATGACATTGTACCCAAAGACTGGCAGCATTTCCCCTTTAAATAGTTATACCCATTGGTTTAGATAGATGACTGCAGTCTGCCAGTCGACTCGACTAGGAGTTTTCTTTTTCATATTTGTTAACAAATATCGTTTATATTCTTATTCTGATAAAAATGGAAAAGGAAATCCTTCTAAAGTCTTAAATTTACCGTGACTATTGTAACACATAGAAACCAATGCTTAACTAAATGGTCGAGAGTTGGAACTTGTGGGGTTAGCCGCTCCTAGTAGTTTGTTTTAGATAATTTGATTCAATGTAAAACTAGCTAAAGGTTAAGTTCACCAGCTTTTTGCTGTGCAAAAGATGAGGCATTAACAGATGTAGATGGAATTGTAAATTTGAGTTACTTTAACAGTGTATTCAAATTTAACCTGTATCCTCCTGCGGAGTACCTAATCTTGTATCTTACAAAATGTCCATAATAGCGATATTCTATAATTTAGATTACGTCCAAGAGTCTCTCTGCAAAAAGAGTAGGTACATAACATTATGAGAATAAGACATTCATCAGAATCTTGTGGCTGCACCGCACCTCACAAGAAATATAGGTATCCGTACCTTGGAGTTTCTTTTATTCAAATACCATTTCTAAAGTAATACCTATTTCTAAGTAAGTAGTAGTCTAATAATTATATGTCTAGTTTTTATCCTGTATTTGTGAAATAGGAAGGTTTTACTTACCAAAAAGTTCCCAATAAATCTTGCGAATTTATAACATGTACATCAATCATAAAAAAAAGTCTTTCTTGTTATCATAGTAGACTGCATAAGGTCAATGACACTTTATGGGTAGTTGCCCAGTTAAACAGTGGTAGGTACCTATACGCTCTTGCGACAGGCTACCAACCGAATTTGAATGTATTGGTATGGTTAGATTAATCAGAGTACCTATCTCAGTGATTGACTTCAGAATTCTTATACATTTTGCATTGACACATTTTATGCGCATACCATGATTATTTTATATTATTATTATTATTTGACATAATTCGTACCTATTTCAGATTTATGTTTGCAAACGTTTGACACAATTTATTATAGTATGATATGAAATTATTAATTATTGACATTATTACACGAATGAAACTATTATTACATTATAAGACACTAATATTTTTGTTATTATCATCTGAGATTTTTATTAATATTTAAAATGATTATATAAAGTCATTATTATTTGCATGACAATTTATTAAAGTTAGTTTAGGTATCGGAATTTAATCTATTGATGTATTTATGACCTAAGTTACAATTCATTGATTAAAATTGTCGGCAATAATAAACACATTGTAACACTATCGAATTAGGGAAACCTGTAAGGATAGATGTTGATATAAAAAAAAGTAACTTCGAGAATGCCACAAGCCTTAAATACTATATTTATATGTGTCCTTAGGGTTAAGGTATAGGTATTTAATTTACAAATATTATTTAAGTAATATTATTATGATGGTAATATTAGATACCTAATGATTTTTTTGTCAAAAATCACTCGCTTGTACTAGTTGTATTCCACTATTAAATATATTTTACACTAATTGCTGACACATGTAATGATTTCTTTTGCTGGAAAAGGAAACCTGGAAGTGATCTGCAGACTCTGCTGGGTTTAAAAAAAAAAGATCACTTTTTAGATTTTACATTTGTAAATAGTTTCAGCAGGCGGTCTGCTCTGTGAACTGGTTACTTGTTGCCTTTGTTTTGTATTCTTGACGTTTCGCCAGACTCAAGTTCTCACTTATAGTTTTACAAAATAAATAATGATTGAGTTAATATTATAAGCCTAAGACTATAGACAGAGTAGATAGAAGATATAGAGAAGGTTTAGGTTTAATTAAACTTTAAGATTTTGATTTAGCATATTATAAAAAGCCGCATAAAGGTATTATTGTTATGTACGTTATGTATGAAAATATGTGATTAGTTCAATATACAGGTTCGAATGTTGTGATTACTGCGTGCTCCGGAGATAGCACGCTGTCTGATGGCCGAATGTTGTGATTTTGCTAAAACCATTCAGTTTTAAGTAGTAATAATTAGTTATTTTTGTGATGTCAACACCGCCTCATAGTAGAATGATTAGCCTGTACATAAAACATTTATTGATTATTCGAAAATAGTGGGTAGTTGAGTTGACAAAAATGTTCAGTATGAGGTGGGAGTTGGTGAGAGGTGATAAAAAGTGAATATTCTGGAAAAAGGACACATTCTGTTTCCTGATCGAGTTCAGTAAAGTGCTAATTAGTTAAAGTAGAATATTTGTATTAATCAATAGTTAGTTGTGCAAGTATTAGATAAATTGTGAAAATAAAAATGTAACGAATCTACAATCATTGGATTGTTATTTATTTTATCAAACCATTAAGTGGAAATATAGGAGTAGTATCTATTATACGAAGAGCAGAAGAATAAATGGCTATGTACATCATTGGAGTATCAATTCTTCATCACAAGATAGCATCCAAGACAGCAGGATCGACAGCGCGAGGAGTCCACGTCATAATTTCGAAATAATCTGGCCGACCGTCAAAATTCCGAATGCTCATTTCGCCGATGATGAATTCAACGAATGGTTGTATGGTCGACTGTTAAAACTCCGAATGGTCATTTCGCCGATGATCAGTTTTACGAATGATTGTATCGGGGTACTCTGAGTCGGAGTGTTAACCATTTATTGTTAATCACGTTTGTTGTATGGAAATATAAGTCTACTAAGGGGGCTCCCCCTTTAAATATTATTATATTTCTGATTAGCTGTTGCCCGCGACTTCGTACGCGTAAAAATTATGTTATAATGTCAATTTGATTGCTCTCTGCTTAGCCCCTAGGATATGTAGCGTGATAATATATAGCCTATTTGAAGACCCTACCCCTAGTTAATATTTGTGCAAAATTTGAATCAAATCTATTGAGTACTTTTTGAGATCCTTCCGGACAAAGCAAAGCAAACAACAGACATAAATTATTTCTAACCATATTTTCGGCTTCGGTATCTTATGTTGAACACCCAGCGAGTTTTTTTTTTTAATATTAGGTGCTTACACATCAAATTGGCGTTTTTCGTACTGGCCACTTTAATTACGATTTTCTCCTCTTTGGTAAGGAATTCCAAATTCAAATTTTCCCAGCTATTTACTCATGTATTTATCCTTCGATGACCGTCATTCATTTGTTTTTTTCTTCTGTTTTTTTCTGTTTGCGTCACTCATTTTACAAAATGGAAAACTTAAAATATCGCATTATTTACGAGTACGAGTTCCGCCGTGGCACTAGTGCTGCGGAAACGACTAGAAGGGTGAATGATGTGTATGGCGGTCATGTTGCAAAAGAAAACACAGTTCGTTTTTGGTTCCAACGTTTTCGTTCAGGAAATGTCGACCTGCAGAACAAGCCCCGTGGACGGCCTGAGACTCAAGTTGATAATGAAGTATTGAAGGCTATTATGGAAGCGGATCCATCGCAAACCACGTCCGAGTTAGCTGCAGGCTGCGGTGTTAGTGATAAAACTGTTTTAATTCACTTGAAGCTAATTGGGAAGATTAAAAAGCTTGAAAGGTGGGTACCTCACGAATTGACTGAAGCAAACCGGCAAAAGCGCGTCGACTGCTGCGTTACATTACTGAACCGGCACAATAATGAAGGTATTTTAAACCGAATCATTACCTGTGACGAAAAATGGATTCTTTACGATAATCGAAAGCGCTCAGCGCAATGGTTGGATCCTGGCCAGCCAGCCAAATCCTGCCCCAAGCGAAAATTAACCCCAAAAAAGTTACTTGTAAGCGTTTGGTGGACTAGTGCCGGTATTGTTCATTACAGTTTTCTCAAATCTGGCCAGACTATTACGGCTGATGTCTATTGTCAGCAATTGCAAACCATGATGGAAAAGCTAGCGGCTAAACAACCTAGGCTGGTCAATCGCTCCACGCCACTGCTGCTTCACGACAACGCTAGACCACACACTGCACAACAGACGGCTACCAAATTAGAAGAGCTTCAATTGGAATGTCTAAAACATCCTCCGTACTCCCCGGATCTTGCTCCAACAGATTACCATTTTTTTCGAAATTTGGACAACTTCTTGCAAGGGAAAAAATTCAACTCTGATGGGGCAGTCCAAATCGCCTTCACAGATTTTATTGATTCCCGTCCGACTGGTTTTTTTTAGTAAAGAGATCAATGAACTACCTATGAGATGGCAAAAATGCATAGAAAACAATGGTTCATACTTTGATTAATTAAATATATTATATTTAAAAATATTCGACTTTTTGTTCCTCCTATACAAAACGCCAATTTCATATGTAAGCACCTAATATTTCCAATGTACAGTTTTGACTTTTCTATCATTTTATTATATGTATAGAAGATTTGATGTTTTAGCGTAACTGTTAATATTATAATATTTCTGATATTAGTATTTGTTGTTATAGCGGCAACAGAAATACATCACCTGTGAAAATTTCAGCTCTATAGATATCACGGTTTTAGAGACACAGTCGGCGGACAGCGAATTCTCATGAACAGGGTCCCGTTTTTTCCCTTTGGGCACAGGACCCTAATTAAAAAAATATAAGTTCCGTTTTATCTTTTGATGTAAGGAACTCTAAACATAACTTAAAACATGGCAAATTATAGTAACCTTGAAAGTTTAAATACTTAAAATAAACCTACCTGATTTCTATCTCGATAAGTACTAGATATAAAACTGTATAAATGTAACAAGAAAGCCGTGAGATCGTTCTCACCGACTGCCCCTCTTTAACACGTTTATTGTGAAAGTGAAAGTTTAAACCGATTGACGTTGTCATGTTTGTTTTATTTCAAACTTTGAACAGATGATTCACGTGACCTAGTGACGTAGTTTAATGCATCAGAGTCACAGACTACAGACACAAGTCTCGCCATAAGCCCCTCTGCAATCTATTTTATAGAGAGGGGCTAAAATGAACCCCCCCTTAGCAGCAGAGTCACACCCGAAATCCCCCATAGACGCGGGATTGCACCCGAACCACCCCCTGGGCGAGGCCGCAGTGGCGGCCGTAGGTCTGTTGGGAGTCACGGGACATCCTTCCTGGGGGCTTACCCGGGGCTCTCAACCATAGGCTGTAGGGCGTTACGTGAGGTTTTTTAGTCGGTAAGAGTCCGGCATAGCAGCATATCCTACGAGGATTTTCCCTCACGTTAAAAAAAAAGGGGGCTAAAATTAATAACTTACCTGTTGCTACGTACAGCAAGACGAACCAAGCTATTATAGGAACCATCTTTAGACACAGCAATGTAATCACCACACTGACCTCCACACCACACACAACTGCTATTATTTTATTTTATTCGGCTATTAAATTATTATCAGTTGTTTATATTTAGCAAAACTAGTAGATAACCTGATAGGGCGCTTTAGGAGGTCAGTAAAGTTGCGTATCGTGTTGTTGTAATTAACAATATTTTTAAAAAGTCGGTTAAGTGCGAGTCGGACTCGTGCAGAGGGTTCCAAACTTACCTACATTTTTTTTTTACGTGATCGAAAATCCTCAGAGGATATTATGCCGGACTCTTACCGACTAAAAAACCTCACGCAGCGCCGAACAGCCTGCGGTTCGGAGCCCCGGGTAAGCCCTCGGAAGGATGTCTGATGAGGGAACTTACCTACCTTACAACTGCAAAGTCAACTTTGTTGTTCTAAGCTAGCTATGGTACACGCGTAGCACCTAAAATAAAATAAAATAATAGATAATAAATATTTGTGGACAATCTCACACAACATAATCTAGCCCAAATTACGTGCTTTACGTATATATAAAATACATACATATTACACATAGAAAACACCTAAACTTCGATAAAAACATTTGTGGATCACACAAATATTTGGACCGACCTAAGGCGGTATCACTCCCGACTACGCCACAGAGGCCTAAAATGTACCTATATCCAATCCGGAAACTTGTTATTGGTCAGATCAATTTAAAGAACTGAACTTCGTATCCCGGGAATATGTTTCCATGGGAAGTGGAAACGGGAAGAAAACTTCACGCGGACGAAACCGCGGGCGCCATCTAGTGTGCAATAAGAGGAACTGCCTATGATGATAATAAGATATTATCGTTCCTTCCCCGTGACACCACCAAGTTGTACCCCCAGCACTTTATCTAAGGCTTATCATTTTAGGAGTAAGTATGTAGAGGTCTAGAGGTACCCATCTCCTTCTGTACAAGACGATTCAAGTTGTATAGAAAGAAACATAAAAAGTTACTGCTCGTTCGCTCTAACTTTGCCGCTCGGCTCTATACTAAAGTCGAATTTTTAATTAGACGAAGTAAATTGACAACAAACTAATGTCACTTCTTCATACAATGTTGCGTATTTTCTATGACGAAGTGACATTAGCTAGGTACTGTCAATTTACTTCGTCTAATTAACAATTCGGGTATACGCCTCTACGCCAGCGGCAAAGTTAGAGCGAACGGGTAGTAAGAATCTTAAAAAATAAGTCAAGTTCCTTATATAAATGTACCTAAGTCTAAGACTCTAAGTACCTAGGTACTAAGATTTACATTTTTTGTAAACGGCCACTATTTATCAATAAAATTAAATAGGTAGGGTCAAGTGTTCAACAATGAAACAGTGGTACACAATAAAACATAGTAATATTTCCAAAACGCGTCGTTGGCAGTTAGTGCAATATATCGCGTAAGGACACTCAATAGATACCACCGGCGTATCCCAGTTTGCGGCGGCACCGCGTGAGAAAAGACGCGTCTGCGGCAAATTTTTACTATTTTCGTCAAAAATTGAAGTATTTCTGGCTATCTTTAAAGATTTTTCATTATTTATTGGTTAGGAATATTATATTTTTTATGATTATCCTGCATTCTACATGTTTTGTAGATTATTTTGGCATATATCATTTGTTTCAAAGTTACAATTTTGTGAACATAAATTAAAAGTTAGTTAGATAAACCATAGGTAGTCAACAATGAAACAGTTTAACAATGGACACAATGAAACACTGTTTTATTGTGTACCATCATAAGATATCTATGTAAATCTAGATTTTTATTGGTTGATATTGTGTAACCTTATCTATTAAAATTTGTTTTTATTTTAAGATGGCGCGTAACAAAGCTGTAAAAAGGACGACGGGCGTATTGCTTACCAAATGGCAAAAATTAACAATATTCGATATTCTGTTAGCTGGGAAAATGGCTGGAATCGAATGTTTACGGTCTTATAAATCAGGGCATGCAGAACTGTCATTAAAAAAGCCTGAAGCATGCAGCATGGCACGTCGTGCCACTGCATTTAACGTAGAAACGGACTGCTCTTTCTTTAATAACTACCTACATTAAACAAAATTTGAATTAGGCACAGTTTATTTATGGTGTTTCATTGTTGAATATATGGTGTTTCATTGTGTACGCCTATATGGACACAATGACACAAATCCCATTTCTTAGTTTTTATTTCTTTCTCGATTGAAATCACTTTATTTAAAAAAATCTATAAATGACATTCGATACCCAATCATATTGACTACACGCCTGTAAAATTATAGACTTCTATCAGCAAAAACATAAGATGTACGAGGTTATGAACTTTTAGTGTTTCATTGTTGAACACTTGACCCTACTATAAATATAGATGGAGTAGGTATATACCTATACCCAGAGGTTCCTACGACTCTGTCCGCGAGGAAATCTGTTTCTGTTCCCGTTCCTGTATCGGACGTAGGTACGTTCCCATGGGAATTGGGACTCCCGAGATTAAACGTAGCATGTAAGTACATAAATTGTGCCATGCCCATTCCTAACTATAATAAAATTTATTCTCGTATTAATCAGTCATATTACGTGAATCAGTTACTAACATCGAAACATCTATTATGTATAACACTTTCGCATTTAAATATTAATAGTAAGATTGTAAAAAAAGATTTCTCTCTGTATGAATGGTACATTTATATACTACTAAATATACTACTAAATAAAAATAAGAGTTACTTGTGGAGCCATCTAGTAGTAAATACCTTCGTTAAACACACCGCGGTCAGCGCCAAAATGCTTGCCTGCCTGAATTTTTAACATCGACTCGCTCGCAATGAAGTGCACTGTCCACGCATTCCCGCGCAATGCGAAAGAGAGAGATGGAAATAATAATTATGTTGAACACACATTGAACTATTGAACACAACTTTGCAACACAGAGATACATTGCACAAGTTTTGAAAACCCTTGTTTACCGCGCTGTCAATCAGCAGCACCAACATCACGAAAATGACGAAAGCGTCAAGTGTGAAAAGAAAAATAAAATCCATAGACCATCTGTAGCACAAAGGCTGCTTTCAGATCGAATTCCCAATTGCTCTATTTTGGTATGGATTAATGAAATACCATGAACATTTTTAAAAATCCGATCGACCTTTTATATCAATAGCATAATTACATGAAATAAGTTGAGTTATTGGTTTTCTATAAAGGGGTCCAGACACGATCAATTGGCAATTGTCAAGCACGTAAAATTTCATATGTACATATACGTCGATGCACACACACACATTCAAAGAAATCACGCACACTGAAGCAACGTCCATTCATATTTAACGTGATTGACAATTGCAAGGCATGATCGTGTCGTACATATAGTCACGCCTTTATCCCCGAAGGGGTAGGCAGAGGCATATTATATGCCCACATTTCACCTTTGTATAATTTGTCCCACGTAATGGGTGGTGAGCCGTATTGCCGTGTTTAAATGGACAGGCGCAGGTTGTGACTGCCTGCTGTTGAAATAAAGCCTTCAACTTAGCTTAACGACTGCCATTTTACTGGCAACCGGGACCAACGGCTTAACGTGCCTTCCGAAGCACGGAAACGCTCAAATAAATGTCACAAAGTGATCACATGGATGGTCACCCATCCATGGACCGGCCACAGTGAAAGTTGCTTTCTGCAATGATCGTTTACAGAACACTGAGTCCGCGGGGCCACGAGCGCTTCAATGATCGTGTCGGGACCCTATTAATTTAATATTATCACCAATCCTTGCCCAAATAAAAGAGACTCATTATTGTAGTATGGTGTCTGCTTTTCCTTAACCAATAAATAAATTTAAAAAATATTCATTGACATTTTTACTTTTACACAGGGTTCGAAAAAATCCGATTTTTATAATAAGAAAAAATCCGATTTTTGATATAAATATATCCGATCTAGATTATCCGGGCAAAGAAAAATAGGCGAATTTCATCAGAAAAGGGGATTAAACACATAAAAATGAGAAAGTAATTTATACAATAATACAAAGAAGCGCACATTTTATTTAAAAACTGGCCAAGTGCTAGTCGGACTCGCGTTCGTAGACTTCTGTACCAAAAAACGGTAAAAAATCACGTTTGTTGTATGAAAGCCCCCTTTGATACTAACGATTCCTGAGATTCAGCCTCGTGACGGACAGAGAGACAGCGAAGTCTTATGAATAGGGTCCTGTTTTTTACCTGTTGTGCTGTTAATGGTGTAAGGTTATGTTAGATATACGTTACAGTGGATCTGAGTGTATCGTAGCTGAAGACTTCTTTCTTTATATACTTCTGTTTTATTATAAAAGTCTTTGATCGTAGCACACCATGACACGATTAAAAAGAATTTCACATTCTAGATCTTTTCTTCAAACGTGAGCGATGCAAAGATTATCCGCGCGCCTCTAGCGGTGAAATTTATAACTGGTTTAAGAACGACACTTATCATAAAACGTAACCCTAGGAACCAATATGCATTGTGTTTGTTATATTTCGACCAATATGGCATTCAAACTTAGAAATTTTGAACTGTCAAAAATCTTTATATATTTTGATGCATTATATATTTTGATTTTCGGTAATTTAATTTTATATATTTCAACCATATGTATTTTGAAATTATATATTATGATACGTACCCGGTTAAAGTAACGTAAAAATAATGTAAACTTAGGATGATGACAATTTCGGAAGTGGACAGGTTTGGAAGTGGTCAAGTTAGGAAATGAACAAAGTCAACAGGAAGGATAACGTATTACGAAATTGTGCCTCTTTAGAAGCTCTAAAAGAATAGGCATTAATTTATTTATCCTAAAAGGATCGCTTATAATAACTCAAATTAGTTCTAAAGTAATGAATACTAGTGACGTGACGGGAGGTAATGACGGGAAACATGATATCAAAATTATAATACCACAACTCTCTCTAGTTCTCTAGTACAAGCTAGTAATATATAATTTTTTAACTGCAGTAAGTTCGAATATAAAAATATTAAAGTCTTCTTATTTTTGCGTTTTAATGATGAGCACTTGCTTTTATACGACCTAATCCCCGCTCCATGATTACCCCTCTTTTTGGCAATCTAGGCAATAACTAGGCCACACCCCTTTTAAGGCGGCCCTTAACTCATACCTATATATCTACACTGTATATGTTATAAGCGCCTACGTAACGTTATAAGGATTAGTCCTTTAGACCCTAAAGCTTTATTTCTGAAAAGGTGATCTAAATAACTACACCAAAACTTCACTAAAAAATCGGTTGACTGTAAAGTCGGTTTACTGACGATGGTTGAACGTGACAACGTCATAAGAAAAAAAATTGCGTGTACTTAGTGTACACACGTAAGAAGTGAAACTTCTTCATAAACTTAATTTTCACCTCACCTTAAATTAAGTCAAAAAGTACAAAAGTACAAAAGTCCAAAAGTCGAAAAGTCCAAAAGTCCAAAAGTCCAAAGTCCAAAAGTCCAAAAGGCCAAAAGTCCAAAAGTCCCAAAGTCCCAAAGTCCCAAGGTCTCAAGGTCTCAAGGTCCCAAAGTCCCAAAGTCCCAAAGTCCCAAAGGCCAAAAGTCCAAAAGTCCCAAAGTTCCAAAGTCCCAAAGTTCCAAAGTCCCAAAAACCCAAAGTACCAAGGTCCCATCTAAAAGTCCAAAAGTCCCAAAGGCCAAAAGTCCAAAAGTCCCAAAGTCCCAAAGTCCCAAAGTCCCAAAGTCCCAAAGTCCCAAAGTCCCAAAGTCCCAAAGTCCCAAAGTCCCAAAGTCCCAAAGTCCCAAAGTCCCAAAGTCCCAAAGTCCCAAAGTCCCAAAGTCCCAAAGTCCCAAAGTCCCAAAGTCCCAAAGTCCCAAAGTCCCAAAGTCCAAAAGTCCCAAAGTTCCAAAGTCCCAAAGACCCAAAGTACCAAGGTCCCATCCAAAAGTCCAAAAGTCCAAAAGTCCCAAAGTCCCAAAGTCCCAAAGTCCCAAAGTCCCAAAGTCCCAAAGTCCCAAAGTCCCAAAGTCCCAAAGTCCCAAAGTCCCAAAGTCCCAAAGTCCCAAAGTCCCAAAGTCCCAAAGTCCCAAAGTCCCAAAGTCCCAAAGTCCCAAAGTCCCAAAGTCCCAAAGTCCCAAAGTCCCAAAGTCCCAAAGTCCCAAAGTCCCAAAGTCCCAAAGTCTAAAAGTCTAAAAGTCCAAAAAGTCCAAAAGTCCAAAAGTCCAAAAGTCCAAAAGTCCAAAAGTCCAAAAGTCCAAAAGTCCAAAAGTCCAAAAGTCCAAAAGTCCAAAAGTCCAAAAGTCCAAAAGTCCAAAAGTCCAAAAGTCCAAAAGTCCAAAAGTCCAAAAGTCCAAAAGTCCAGAAGTCCAAAAGTCCAAAAGTCCAAAAGTCCAAAAGTCCAAAAGTCCCAAAGTCCCAAAGTCCCAAAGTCCCAAAGTCCCAAAGTCCCAAAGACCCAAAGTACCAAGGTCCCATCCAAAAGTCCAAAAGTCCCATAGTCCCAAAGTCCCAAAGTCCCAAAGTCCCAAAGTCCCAAAGTCCCAAAGTCTAAAAGTCTAAAAGTCCAAAAAGTCCAAAAGTCCAAAAGTCCAAAAGTCCAAAAGTCCAAAACTCCAAAAGTCCAAAAGTCCAAAAGTCCAAAAGTCCAAAAGTCCAAAAGTCCAAAAGTCCAAAAGTCCCAAAGTTCCAAAGTCCCAAAGACCCAAAGTACCAAGGTCCCATCCAAAAGTCCAAAAGTTCAAAAGTCCAAAAGTCCAAAAGTCCCAAAGTTCCAAAGTCCCAAAGACCCAAAGTACCAAGGTCCCATCCAAAAGTCCAAAAGTCCAAAAGTTCAAAAGTTCAAAAGTCCCAAAGTCTCAAAGTTCCAAAGTCCCAAAGACCCAAAGTACCAACGTCCCATCCAAAAGTACAAAAGTCCAAAAGCCCAAAAGTCCAAAAGTCCAAAAACTCTTAAATGACATGCTATCCCTGGATAAAGTACTCTTAATTCGAATCCACCGTGGTGGGGAACAGAACAAAGATGGCGCGTAACCAAAAATCGTGACGTGACGTGACGCAAATTTTTTTCCAACGCCGATAAAGAAGTTTCACTTCAATAAAAATAAACAAAATTAACATTACAAAACAAAAATAAATATAAAAACACATCAATTGCTTATAGTGCCATCTGTTGAAAACGTTACTAAAATAAATGGAACGCCTCAGAGCGAGGTAACGACGTATTGCGTCATCATTTTTCGTTCGTGCAGCCGGCTCCATCGAATTATAAGACGTTGTCACATCAATAAGCCACATGCCTATGTTTATACTAACCTCTCGTAAATGTCAGCATAAACCCCAGTTTCCGAAAGGCTGATCAACGCTAAAATTAACTAATCGGCTGTTAAAGGCGAATTCATATGTTCCTTGTAAATGGAAAGTTATTAGTCGACGATTTTCAATTTTTTCCATATGTGTGATTGCACGCTCAGTCACAAACGTCTACACCGAGCGCGCCGAAAGATCGAGGCACCTGTGTGCTAGTATTACACTCGTAACATACTTTCAAATTGCCATAGAGTGCAGCATAATGTAGTCAGAAAGAGTTTTTTTCTTTCAAACTTTTCTCATGAGTGCTATGCCGGACTCCTACCGACTAAAAACCCTCACGTATCCTAGGCAACGGTTGGCAGCCGCGTGCAAGCCCTCGGAGGGATACCCAGGACCATCCTCGAAAAAACAATTCTTCCATTGTCCGGCTGCCGGACAAAAACGACCGTACTACGGAAAAAGAGGGCAGAAAACGACGATTGACGGATCGCTCGCGGCAGGAGCGTTTGATGTGGACATGCCTCGCGCGATCCAAACTGCGCGGCAGGCGCGCGCTCCTTGCCGCGACCGAAAATTTTAAAGTCGTCGACTAATAACTTTACATTTACAAGGAACATAAATGCTTCGTAAATATTTAAAAAGAAGGGGAGGACCTGGCGGGCGCTACGACGTTACACGTTACTTTTTTTATTTTATTTTTTTATACCACTAAGGTGGCAGAAAAGCATACGGCCCACCAGAAGGACCGGTGGTCACCGCAGCCTATGAACGTTTGCAACACCAGAGGTGCCACACTCGCGCTGCCGACCCTGCAAAAACCTTCTAAGACCCCTTTTGAAGAACCCCATACTGTAGGCGTTTGGGAAAACCGAGGCAGGGAGGTCATTCCACAACCTGAGCGTGCGCGGAAGAAAACACCTATCAGATTTAACCGTGCTGGACCGCACCGGACGCAGAGTGTGAGGATGAACTCCCTGTCTGTGGCGAGCGGTGCGATGATAGAACGTAGCCGTGGGCATCATATCAAACAATTCCTCAGAGCACATACCATTATACAGGCGGTAGAACACGCATAAGGAGGCAAAGTCTCTCCTGTCGCGAAGAGGTTCCACACCAGCTGTAAGTACAGGATCGTTGACAACTCTAACAGCTCGTCTTTGCACCGAGTCAAATGGACGAAGCTGATATTCAGGTGCTCCCGCCCAGAGGTGACGTACTACGACACTTCACCAATGTGTGGAGTACTCGCTGCGATTGTCGCAGTGTTCGCCATCGGTCACGGTCTTCCGGTGTATTCGTCACTAGTCTGCTCTAGAGCATCCGAAGCCCGGTACTTATCCGTGACAACCGACAGGAGAGATTGCCATGTCGTTCATGACCGGTTGCATCACCCCGATAGTGGCGTTTCCCCACCTTGGTTGCTCATGTCACACCTTCCGAATCTAAATGAGTCATGGTGCCAAGTATTGATCTACCGCACTTTCCCGAGTTAGCCTCATGTAGTGAGGGTTGGGCAAAAACTCGTGCGCGTAACTCGGATTTGCTCGATGGGGTTTCATTAAATGAAAGGTACACTACTGGCTGGTGTTCCGTTGTCCTAATAATTTAGGAAGCCCTGCTCTAGAACAACGAGGCAGTCAAGAAAATATAGAAGTACTATTGTTCCGCTTTTATACTAATACTTTAGTATGGACTAAAGTGAAACTATAAAAGCGGAATAATGCTTTTATACTTATACTTTAGTAAGGACTAAATTATAAGTATAAAAGCAGAATAATGGAAGCTTATGAATCGGAAGGTTGTGTAAGAGTGGCCATAAATTAAATAAATAATTTAGTACACACAGCTTTATTTATTTTTATTCAAATTTCAGACACATTATCATCCACACTTGTCAACTGCTTGAAGATTTTTTTCATAGACTTAAACAAGACGTTAATTAATTTCCAAAATATGATATTCGACAACGTAATTCCTATATTGTCTCGTCCAGCAAGAAACCACGATAATCTGATTAACATTAAATAAAAGCCCTGATGTAAATTGTATCAAAAACTGTCAGTGTCGTTCTTAGAGAGCTTCACGAATTCGACACTGGAGACGCTAGTTATGGGCTAGCGACATGGTCAAACTGCACTCTTGTCATGCACGATATAGGGTCCCGACACGATCAATTGGCAATTGTCATGCCTCGTCAATATCATGTGTACTTATACGTCGATGCACACACACATGCAAAGAAATCACTCACACTGAAATAGAGATGGGCAGAAGGTTTAAACCCATTGGGTGGAAATGGGTTTAAACCGGGTCTTTTGGGAGGAAACGGTTTTAAACCCAGGAAAAAACCCATATATATATATATATATATAAGGGTTAAAATAAGCGATACTTTCATTTTGAATTGAATTATTTAGTGTTCAATTCTACATGAAAGTACCACTCGCCATTCGCCAGTTTCATTGTCTAAACAAGTTGAGGTGAAAGAATTTGACGGTCGAGAGCAGTGTCTCGGTGGTCTAGTTGGTTAAGGCGTCTGGTCCGGCAAACCAGAAGACGCGGGTTCAAATACTGCTCGAGATCAAAAATTTTTTCACATTAAATTTGTGATTGAGTCAGCATACTAATTGCTTTTCAAACATTATCTCTAATGTTTGGGCAGGTATTATCGCAAGTCGAATGATTATATAGGTGCAATTCTATACATTTGGGCCGTGCAACTTAACTAAGTTACCGGTAGATGGTGCCTACGTCGCCCCAAGACGTAATGAGGTGAAAGAATTTGACGGTCGAGAGCAGTGTCTCGGTGGTTAGTTGGTTAAGGCGTCTGGTCCGGCGAACCAGAAGACGCGGGTTCAAATCCTGCTCAAGATCAAAAAAAATTTCACATTAAATTTGTGATTGAGTCAGCATACTAATTGCTTTTCAAAAATTATCTCTAAAGTTGAATACTTATTTTTTATTAAACAGGATGGAATTTAGACGCTAGTTGGACGTAAAGTACCCTTAATATTGATAATAGCAAGTTTTGCTGAAAGGAAACAATACTTTATTTTCAAAAGTAAGTCAAACTGAACCTGGGAGATGTAAAAAAAACACATGTATTTTTTGATACCAACCGAAAGTGTCTGTATACCGGTCAGGTTTATAAATAAATATTGTGGAACAGTACAGTCAAGTACAATGAAATGTACTAGTCTAATCTTACAAAATGATGTATCCCTGCGAGTGCCATAATGAACTTACCAAAGATTGTGACACACATATCGGTATCTAGTCCACCGAACATGACAATATCATGTATGCGTATAAAGAGCAATAGTAACCGCAAATACACTGCTTTTTTTATAAAGAAAAGAAAAAAAGGAAAGCGGAAAGCCGGTGGTCCTGATGGCATTCCGGCGGTGGTGCTGAGGCAGTGTGCAGCCGATTGTCTCCAACGCTAACACGCCTGTATCGCCTTTCCTATTCGTCAGGAGAAGTGCCGGAGGTTTGGAAGGAGGCGAACGTCCAGCCGATTCCCAAGAAAGGGGACCTGCCCGAACACGTGTTACCCTCATATTACAATGCCGGGTTCTTCAAGAGAAGCGTGAAGTGGCACATCACAAGGCCGCCAACTTGAGGACCACTGTCAGAAGTGGCCCCCAATCGCTAGATGCGCCACGGCTGTGTACCCACATGGTGGCTAAGGCTCCCATGTGGGTGCCAGGTGGTACAAAGTGTTGGTCCGGGGGGTACCACCGTGCAGCTGTGTAAGGCCCCCCAAGTAACCCTTGGGATGCGTTCGGGGTTCAGCAGCTGCACAGCCGGGCCCGGGGCGATGTTTGATGCAGCAGGGGGGGAACCAATAGGCGCTAAGCTGATTCTAGTGTGGCTGACGAGGTTCGACCCTCCGGCCACGGAGACCCGTAGAAACGGTTTTGCCGATGGCCGCCCGCGGCATAGTACAGGGGCCCAACTGAGCCTAACCACCCTGGGAGGCTGCCCCACCAGGCCGCGCATAATCCCGATGTGGTTCGTCGTGCCGGATGTTGACCGGACTGGGACCCGGCGACCACACTCGGGGGAGTACGGGGGCCCTTCCGTGGGTCGGCTTCCGTCTCGCCACACAGTCATAGATGAAGCTAACCCCTACACCTTGTCACTCACTGCTGCAGCAAATGTCGCTCGCTCTACACGTCTCCCTTCTTTCCCAACAATCAAGGCAGCGCAAAAAAGAAAAAAAGGTACCACAGCGGCCGCTACGACTCCCAGTAACGTACTGTTTGAGGTGGAGTTCGCTGGCATCCGCGAACTCCATGCCAACCTCAACGTCGTCCATAACCATCTAGAGACGGCACGGCCAGCTGTGTTGTTCCTAACGGAGACGCAAATACACCGCCCTGCCGATCAGTCGTACTTTATGCTACCCTGGCTATATCATCGAGGAACAATTTCGAGATAAAGCCAGGGTGTGCGCGTTCGTTGGGGCGGATGTTTGCTGTCGCCGGCTGCGCTGCCTTGAGAACCCTTCCTTCCACGTCCTTTGGCTGCACGTGGATCACGGCTCCATGAGTCAGATCTACGTGTGTGTCTATCGCCCCCACACAGGGACAGCTGAGATGACAAGGCTGTTTCAGCACCTCAGCGACGGGGCTGATGACGCGCAGGTGCGGTTCCCGAACGCTGAAGTGGTTTTTCTGGGGGACTTCAATGGCCACCACACTGATTGGCTGGGGTCCCGTAGAATCGATCCAGCGGGGCGGGCCGCCCACGCGTTCGCTCTCTCTCATGGTCTGACCCAAGTGGTGCGCGGGATTACACGCATACCGGACAGGTCAGACCATGAACCCGCCCTGCTGGACTTACTGCTGACGAGTTATCCAGCACAGTACAGTGTGTCGGTTAGCGCCCCACTGGGTCAATCCGACCACTGTGTTGTGCGTGCCCGCCTGCAGGTGTCATCTCCTGCAAGGGCAGTGGAGGTGACGCGGCGATTGTGGCACTACTCGTCAGCAGACTGGGACGGACTACAAGAATACTTTGCAGCCGTCCCGTGGAGTCAGCGCTGCTTTGCAGGGAGGACTTCATCGGAAAGCGCCTCTGCGGTTGCTGGTGAGATAACATTAGGTATGGAATACTATATTCCATACACTGATGTCGCCAGCATCCGCAAAGCCCACCCCTGGTTCGGGCGTGAGTGCGCCGTAGCTGTTCAACAAAAACAGGCGGCTTACCGCGCCTGGATCAGGAGTCGGGCTGTGCGTGACCCGAATGTGGCCCGCCTCTAAGCAGCGTACAACAGAGCCACTAGGTCCAGTAAGAGAGCCTCCAAGAGAGCGGACACCCAGCGCGTCACGCGGCTTGGTCAGGAGCTCACGTCACATCCGACGGGCAGCCGTGGATACTGGCAAGTGGCCAAAGCCAGCGGCGGCAGCGAGGGCTTGCAAAAGTAGGCCTGCACGCCTACTTTTGCAAGCCCTCGCTGCCGCCGCTGCGCTATCCTGACGGATCACTGGCTCACAAGGCCAAAGAGAAAGCAGAAATGCTGGCCAATCTCTTTGCGGCTAATTCCCGGGTCGATGACTGTGGCAGGCAACTTCCCACTATCGCCGACTGTGGAACCACGATGCCGGATATTGTAATCCGGCAGTGCGATGTCCGAGCGGTGCTAAAGTCACTCGACACGCGGAATGCCAGTGGTCCTGATGGCATTCCGGCAGTGGTGCTAAAGAATTGTGCAGCTGAATTATCTCCAACGCTAACACGCCTGTATCGCCTTTCCTATTCGTCGGGAGAAGTGCCGGAGGCTTGGAAGGAGGCGAACGTCCAGCCGATCCCCAAGAAAGGGGATCAGTCGGATCCGAGCTAATCATCAACAAACAGCTCATGCGCTATCTGGAGGATCACTCGTTAATTAGCGATCGTCAATATGGCTTTAAGCCGAAACGATCAACGGGTGACCTCCTAGCGTACATAACACACACCTGGGGTGAGGCTATAGAGAGGCACGGCGAATCTCTGGCTATTGGCCTAGACTTCTCTAAAGCCTTTGATACCCTATCAAAGGCTTTAGGGAAGTCATATAGCATGCGTCGCTTCTTTACAAGCTGCCGGCATATGGTTTATCGCCCCAGTTGTGACGCTGGGTGGCCAGCTTCCTGCACGGGCGACGTATACGGGTTCTCTGTGATGGTCAGGCTTCCGGCTTCTTGCAGGTAAATGCCGGACCACAGGGATCGGTATTGTTCCCAACTCTCTTTCTGCTGCATATCAATGACAGGCTGTCCCTTGGGTGCATTCATTGTTATGCGGATGATAGTACTCTGCATGGGAGCTATTCTGATCGTCCAGCGGAGGGGCGTGATGACGTGGAGGAAAAGAGACGGCAACTCGTGGCGGATCTCGACCGGGACCTGGTTCACATTGCCCAATGGGGCTCAGACAATCTGGTTGAGTTTAATGCCAGAAAAACACAGTGTGACGTCATCGAGGACTCCCACCACAAGCGGCGCGCGCGCGATGCGCGCCTCTGCACCCCTCGCCTCGCGCAGCTGTCAGACCATTCAAAAAAAAGACGTGTGGCACTCGGGGACTGCCGCGGTAAAGCTATTACATAGCATTTTTTACCAACTATGCTAGTATAATTATTTCTATATAAGAATACTAGCTGATGCCCGCAGCTTCGCCTGCGTAAAATTTGTTACCGCGGGAAGTTATTCCCGGGGTAAAAGGTAGCCTATGTGTTATTCCAGACTATAATGTATCTCCGTACCAAATTTCAGCCCGATCCGTTCAGCGGTTTGAGCGTGAAAGAGTAACAAACATCCACACTCACAAACTTTCGCATTTATAATATTAGTAAGAAGTAAGATTTTAAGGCCTATGTTCAACAAAGTAAAGTACCAAGTGCCTACTTGACTGTGGACATTTGGGCTTTTGGAATTTTGTTTTAGAACTTTTTAAGAAGAACAATTATTTTGTAATAAATTATTTTTATGTAACTTCAACCATTTACGCAGAGGCGCAACGGATACTCTTATAACGATTAAATGTTTTCCGTTTTCGAAACATTCCTCATTGCTGCACCACTCCTATTAATCTTCGCATTATGTTATGTAGCCTATAGCCACTATCAATAAATGTACCTACTTACTATAGAACAGTTTTTGAAAGCCTACCAGTAGTTTCAGTAAGGCTTGCCTTGGTATGATGTGATTCATGGTCCCTTTGCAGCGTGTGTCCAATCCAGCGCAGCAGCTACACTTCCGACGTTTGATCTGTTGGGGTCTCACTGCAGCGTTCCAATAGTCTTACGTTCGTGATGTTCTCGGGATATGGGCCCGAGGCTCCATTGGAGGCAGCGTTTGACGAAGACTTATAGCTGGTAGCTGGTGCGAAATGTCTTTACTTTAGTGACCTTCCATGTCTCGCATCCGTATAGCAGTTAGCAGTACAGTTTTAACGTTTACTTTGTTTTGAGTTTCACTCTTCGTGTCTATTTTCGCAACTGCCTACGGGGCGCAGCTGTGTAAAGGTTATTCTGGCCTTGGCGAGACTCGAAATGATGTAGGGTACTCTTCTATTCCATCAGTTTCTGACACGACACTCCCGAGGTACGTGAATTAGTGCCTCCACCACATCTCTTGCGTCTGTCGATTTTAATTTCAGTCCAGCCATTCGCTGCCTCATCCTGCTCGTTGTCCTGCACGTTGTCCTGCAGACATGCATGACGGATGCATGTCTGCAGGACATCACATCCTGCACGTCCTGCAGACATGATGCAGACATGATGTCCTGTGCCTCAGCAGGCACAGGACATCGGCATCATTAATATCCTCCAGGATATCAGTATAGGCCCCATTCTATGCCGCGCCGATTGTTCTTTGCGGTATTCAGCATTATACCATCTATTTTCTATGGATGGTTGTTAACTATCCTGTTATCTTCATAACGATCCTCTAAGGTAGGTACAGTATGTATTTTCAAAAGAGTTTGTGAACTCTATTTTTAATTTCTTTTTCAGAATATTGATGACATTTGATTGATGTCATTTTATGCACGTTACGTCTACTACATTGATACATGTAATAAAATTCGAACACGCCGGTGTTTGTATGTAAATTGTTTATACTGAGGAAAATTCTATACTGAGGAATAGTTTTAACCATTAAGCTCTATTTTGATATAGCATACAGGGCAGATTTACACGCTACTTGATGAGTATGATTAATAAATACCTCTAATTTCATAGACCTTGTGTGACGTAAACAAAGTTGCGAGGGTCAGCTAGTTAAAAGATAAAACAATAGGTTTCTTCTTTCTACTTAAAAACTATTTTTACAAATTTTATGGTAATAATAGACATTCTTTGAAATATGCATGTATGGTATTGTTGTGACTTTTATGACACGTTTAAAGTACATAGGTATGGGATAGATGGCGCTCGCGGCTACGTCAGCGTGAAATTTTCTTCCCGCTTCCCATGGGAACGTACTCCCGGGTTTGGTTATCTTTATAGCAGTATTAAGTATATATAAATTAACAAAACAAAAAATGATACTGCATTGGTGATAATAATAATAAAATGTATGTATATAGGGTGTAGTGGGGCCCTACCAACACCTCCGGGCCCAAGTCAACCTCACGTGCAAGCTCGTGCACCTGCTGAACAACGGACGAGGCTCTGACGTCGGCGGTCCATTTCAACACGGCGATGGGCTCACCACCTGTTACGTGGGACCGAATTGTACACGGTGAAATGTGGGCCGGTATAGGCCTCTGCCTTCCCCTTCGGGGATGAAGGCGTGAGTATATGTATGTATGTATGTATATAGAGTACTCACTCATTTTCTTTCACTATTTTTCGTGACTTTCTACATTAATAAATCCACTTTGTTTATTTATATTTAAAACACTTTTTACACAAATTATACGAGTACAGTTCACTGTTGTACATAGATGATGAATACCTATACACCTATAGTCGAATTTTTATTTAGACGAAGTAAATTGACAGCAACTAATGTAATTGACAGCATCGAAATAGTCATTTCACATTAAGAACTCTAAATTCGACCAACACTCTTAATTCAACTTTGGTCGAGTGGTTAAGACGCGGATCGGTACGCAGAAGGCGCAAGATCGATTCTGGGTACAAGCATCAATTTTTGGATTATTTGACATAATAATAATAATATATAACGACTGCAGAGTTCATAATTGACGTAAACAAAAAAATTATGAATTGCTAGACTAGATACACGAACGTGGCCGAAGGTAGCCGAGTGTGACTCGTTTTCGTGACACAATTTCTGGATTCGGTCTCCACGCAAGGCCCGCGATAGAAGCTATGCAATAGCTTAAAAAGTCTGCTCTCTCGCTGCCTGCTGCCCTTCAGATGATGTACCACACACCATCTGCGCGACATCACTGGGTCTGGTGGTCTAGGACTGGAAGAACCCTCTCTTGCTCGTTAACTAACGTGACGAAAGTCTATTTTGTACTTATAATATTTTGGTTCGCTATATGAGAATAAACGCAGATAACTGCAGTATTACTTCAACCCTATTGTTCATATTTATCTCCTTGGTAAATATACCTATACTTGGACCGAGATAGGTGGCTGATCCACCCTTCTCGTGACAACAGGCGTGTGAGTTTACAGCTAAGAAGTCCACATTCCTACCCCTACCCACTCTTCAGAGCATTACGGTTCCACTAAAAGACAACCTGGAGATCCTAGGTATGGACTTCCGGCGTGAGCTCAACCATAAAAACTACATAGAGAGTTGTATTGGGCTGGCCTCGCGGAAACTTTGAATCCTAAATAAGGTGAGACAGTACTTCACGCCACATCAGAGATGTTTACTGTACAAGACGCAGATTCGTCCCTGCGTCGAGTACTGTTTTCACCTTTGGGATGACTCCACGAGGTCCTTACTAGACGCGCTTGACGCAATGCATTCATTCATGACGTGCTATTCGAATAATTAGTTGTCCCGAGGTGACGGGAGACCTCGAACCGTTGGCGCAGCGAAGAACCATAGCGTCCTTGGCTGCCTTCTACCGAATGTATAATGGCGAATGTTCTGAAGAGCTCTTCAACCTGATCCCACCATCTCCTTTCCGATCCTGAACAACGCGTGCTGGGCAGAGAATAAAAACTTGGAACGACCTGCCCGCACACGTATTTCCCTCATCTTACAATCCTGGGTTCTTTAAGAGGAGCGTGAAGAGTCACATCACAGGGCCACCAACTTGAGGACCACTGTCAGAAGTGGCCCCCAATCGCTAGATGCGCCACGGCTTTCCATCAGGCTGGTGGCGACGTCAATTTGGCGAGCTGAACATAAAAAAAAATGACGCAATTAATGGTCATGTTTTTTTGTTTTTGTTATAATTTGATGTTGTAGGTTGGTACTTTGCGAAAAGACGAAAACACCTAAATAAAATAACAAATAACCTTAAAGAATAAGAAAAAAGATGACATTAGTCACTGTGCAGTTTAAAATTTCAAATGTTTAAGAGTATGTTTTACAAAATTATAAACAACCAAATAAAATCCCTATCGGGAGGAATCTTATGGGTTTAAACCGGGTTTAAACTCAATTTGGGTTTAAACCGGGATGATTGCCCATCTCTACACTGAAACAACTTCCATTCATGAATATCAGACTTGACTCAATATATTGATCCGTGTCGGGAGCCCATTAATTAAGAATGGTAGTTGCGTTCAGTGTGCGTGATTTCTTTGCATGTGTGGGTGCATCGCACGTATACGTGATATTTAACGTGCATGACAAGTGCAGTTTGACCGTGTCGCACTCGCTAGCCCTTTAGAATCATTGCATCGTCTTTAATATTAAGGGGTATCGACATGACCAATTGGCAATTGTCAAGCACGTAGAATTTCATGTGCACGTATACGTCGATGCACACACACATGCAAAGAAATCACGCACACTGAAGCAGCTTCCATTCATATTTAACGTGATTGACAATTGCAAGGCATGATCGTGTCGGGAGCCTATCAGATGAATGTAGTGTAACTGCACCTTGTCATGCCTCGTCAATATTATGTGTACATACACATCGATGCACGCACACATGCAATGAAATCACGCACACTGAAGCAACTTCCATTCAAATATCAGACTTGACTCAATACTATTGATCGTGTCGCTAGCCCATTAGAAGTTTAATGATAATTTTAAGTTGCCGCGGTTACCATAGCCGTGTGAGCGTTATAATTGCATTAAAATTCAAACAATTGACATATTTTGTGTGGTTTGTGCACTCCCTTAGTTGCTGGCTGTGTCAGAAATAATTCTATTCAGTGAATTAATTTATGACTTATAAGAAACATCAAATAATTTGGTAACATATATTTGGGTATTGTAGTTTTATTTTATGTTTATTGTATGACTTGACTTGTATTGATGTAAATTCGAACAATTTGACATATTTTGTGTGGTTTGTGCACTCCCTTTAGTTGCTGGCTGTCTCAAAAATAATTCTATTCAGTGAATGAATTTATGACTTCTAAGGAACAGCGAATAATTTGGTAACATAATAATATATTTGTGTATTGTAGTTTTATTTTATGGTTATTGTATGACTTGACTTGTACTGATATCAAATACACTGCATATTATTTCAAATGGCTAAATGAACCTGTTCTTATTGTGTGAGTTTACATAAAAAGTATTAAAGCATTAAGTACTCAATGTACAAAATATTATGCAATAAAAAAATTGTATTCGTATGTTATCGTTAATAAGAGTGTACCTAAGTAACACGTAATGGATATACGACAACGTCCCAGAGTTGGTGCTATCAAAGGTCATAATAGGGCTTACCGCTTAAATAGATATTTGCTTTAGTTGTGTTTCCCGGGATAAAAAGTAGCCAGTATATTATTCCAGACTATAATCTATCTTTGTACTACAAAATTCAGTCCTATCAGCGTGATTGAGTAACAAATTCACGCACAACAAGAATTTAAGAAGCCGCGAACTATTTCTAATTAAAAATAAAATTAGCCTCAAATGTTTGGTTGAATATTAAGTGGTCCCGACATGGTCAATTGGCAATTGTCAAGCACGTAGAATTTCATGTGTACGTATACAGTTTGTCTATAAAGTCGTGAAATTAAATGAGGGCGCTGCTGAATGCATGTATGCAACCCTATATAGTACGACCAAAATGATTTTGATACGAGGAGTTCGTTCCGAGTAAAATCTTACTAATATTATAAATGCGACAGTTTGTGAGTGTGGATGTTTATTACTCTTACACTCTCGAACGGTTAAAGGGATCTGGCTGAAATTTGGTACAGGGATACATTATAATCTGGAATAACCATGGCTACTTTTTATTCCGGGAATAAGTTCTTACGGGAAGCGGGAACGGGAACAATACAAATATTATAAATGCGAAAGCTTATGAGTGTGGATGTGAGACTCTTTCACGCTCGAACAGTTGAACTGATCTGGCTGAAATTTGGTACAGGGATACATTATAGTCTGGAATAGCACATAGGCTACTTTTCATCCCGGGAATAAGTTCCTACGGGAAGCGGGAACGAGAACAAATTCGACACGGGCGAAGCTGCGGGCATCAGCTAGTGAGTTAATAAATAAAACACATTATACATTTTTAATTTTGTTTCTGTTTTATTGAATCAGATCCAGAATAAAGTTATTGAACCAGATCCAGAAGCCCCGGTCTAATAGCGTCTTACAACCCACCAGCAGGTGCCTAGCAGTCTCAATTGCTTTGCCACAATCATGTAATTACATGTTTTATCTGTAACTTTCCCCCATCTGACAAGGATTTTTTTGGCGCAGTGCTCAAATATTAAAATCGTCTATTTCTTTCTTTGCCGACCTTTTCTGTGTTTACCAGGAGTTTCAAACTTTCCTTCATTATTAAAACCTTCGTTAACTATTCGCCTAACTGTACTCTCTGATTTTCCTGAAAAGAGTAAAAAAAGAAAATTAATTACATATTGGAAACAAACTATTGACATGAAGCAATTAATTCAAAATAAAAATTGGTAGAAAACCAGATTGAACTGAGTATCAAAAATGTAGGTCGTACTATAAAATAACCATGTTGTTCTAACCACTGACTTACATTATAGGTAGATTGTAAGTTTAAGATTCTAACCTAAAAATATGCAAACAATGCCTTTTTTTGTCTCCAAATCGTAAATTCAGTAAATTTGTAACTTCAGACAGATTCAAAACAAACAATAACACGATTACATACCCACCAAAGATGCTGTTCGCTCATAAACATCCTCAAAATCCCACAACAATTGTCCAGATTGGTACTCCGCGAAACATCACTGGAAAACTTTAAAAATCACTTCCTGCGCACCACTCCGATTTTCTTTACTCATTTCTCAAACCTTTATGCGTAGTTTGGTCTCAATTTGTTGCAGTTTAATCCAAACATTAAAGTTACGTGAGAGAGTAAACGAAATTCGACGATAGCATTGACAACTGACGTACTTATGTTTCTTGTTGCCAGTGTTGCCACACACATAACTATTTTTAGTTCCTCAAACATTCATTTCACGACTTTATAGACAAACTGTACGTCGATGCACTCATGCATGCACAGCAATCGCACACTGAAGCAACTTCCATTCATATTTAACGTGATTGACAATTGCAAGGCATGATCGTCTCTGGGGCCTATTAGAGATTTTGTTGTTATATCATCTGTTACATACCCTAGTATTTGTGTTAGGCATGTATTTAATTAAATCGATATCTGTATATTCCCTTTTCCTGAACTAAATATTTCAAAGTTACACTCTTCCCGGTAAACATACGCTTTATTTTATTCCCGCATTCCCATGGGAACGGGAACTACGCGGATAAAACCGCGTGGCTTCCTCTAGTATCATTGGAAGTTACAAATTTTGTACACGACTGTACATCAATAGAAATGTAGGGAAAATAAAAAGTTTTTATTTTCACATTAAATCAACTCAAATTTATTATAGCCTTTTACGACTATTTCACGACTATTTTTTGGCACAAACTTTGAACCGAAACTCGCAGGCGTTCCGGAGAAATTTGAAGTCTTCAAAGGTTCAAGCCATAATCCTCACCAGGGTAACTTCACATCTCGGAAACCGCTTATGGACTATTTCTGAGATTTGGCAGGTCTTTACGACTATTTTACGACTATTTTTTGGAACCTAAACCAATTCGATAGCATTAGCCGTTTGCTTGCACCAGTGGTGAGGATTACAGCTTGACGTTCAAGCCATAATCCTCACTAACCTATAGCTATAACGCCGAAACTATAATACGACTATTTTTTTTACATGTAAGTACGACTATTTACGACTATTTCACGACTATTTTTTGGCGTTGTCAAAATTCGTTTTCATTGAGATTTCAAAGGTGAGGATTACAGCTTGAAGCACACGTGAATTCGATCAAAAAGTGCATTTCGTTCTGGGTAATATTTAAGTTTTTTAAGTAGTACATGTTTAGTTAATCAATTGGTTTTTTTGCACAGCATTTAATTTTCTGGTTTGCGTTCAATAAATTAGTAGAGTTACCTAGTGTGCAGAACAATTAAACAGATGTGCATTTAAAAATATCCCTTTGTGTTATAGCCAGCGGCAACAGAAGTACGTCATATTCTGTAAAAAAAATAGTTTTTATAGCTATCACGGTTTCTGAGATACAGCCTCGCGACAGACAGACAGACAGATGGACAGTGAAATGTCATGAATAGGGTTCCGTTTTTACCTTTAGGATACGGAACCCTAAAAACCAACATTGTATTATATACTTCATGAATAAATTTAAGTTTACCTAGTAGAGCTGAAAACATTTTACTTTCTCATTTTAAAATAATAATAAACAGACTTAAAGTGCAGGAGTCTCAGCGACCCTTTATGCATAGAAGTTTAACAGTAAAATTATTACAAATATTTTTAATAACTATTTTCAAAATTCCTTGTCCTAGAACTGTGCATTTTAAAACTATATTAATACATAGACAGCGTCTTGACGTCCGACGCCGTTCTTTTTACTATTCCTCATGTTGGTACGACTGTTGCTAACGCCATTTTTGTTATACAGTAGAAGCTGCATAAGGTGATTTTTTTTTACTCATAGGAGAAACCAACAAGTGCGAAAGAGAATTCCTATTGTGACTCATGTATGTAGCTTCTAGTTACCCGAATATTTTCTTCAAAGCTTATTTACGACGTTTCTCATTGTCTATGCTGAGATACGCATCCCGAGCGATACATACGGTTTAAAGCTTCTAGTGACAAATGTATAGTAAAAATGAAGGAAAACGCCGTACTTAAGTGGCAAAAAGTTTACAACCCCACCGGCCCTCAGCCCCGACCTCGCCATGGCCATCGCGCGGTCGCCATAAAAGATTTGATGATAGTTTTCGGCGGCGGAAACGAAGGGATAGTTCACGAGCTTCACGTCTTCAATACCACGACAAACCAATGGTTCGTACCCGTCACGAAAGGAGAAGTACCTCCAGGATGCGCGGCGTACGGGTTCGTCGTCGACGGGACGCGTCTTCTTGTTTTTGGCGGTATGGTGGAATACGGCAAGTACTCTAACGATCTCTACGAACTGCAGGCTTCGCGGTGGGAATGGAAGCGCCTAAAGCCTCTGCCACCTAAACAAGGACTCCCACCATGCCCGCGTCTGGGTCACAGCTTCACCCTTCTCAATGGAATGGTATACTTGTTTGGCGGTCTGGCGAATGAAAGTGATGACCCTAAGAACAACATACCAAGGTACCTAAATGACTTATATACATTGGAATTATATCCTAATTCTTCTATGACAGTATGGGATATCCCCTTAACTTACGGACAGTCACCGCCTCCACGCGAGTCGCACAGTGGTGTAGCCTACACAGACAGAAGTCCAGGGAAGTCTTCACTCATTATTTATGGCGGTATGAGTGGGTCGCGACTAGGAGATTTATGGGTGTTAGATATGGAAAGTATGTCATGGTCACGTCCCGAAGTAGGAGGCCCTCAACCATTGCCTCGATCTCTTCATACCGCCACAGTTATTGGACATCACATGTATGTGTATGGTGGTTGGGTTCCACTGGTGCCTGATGAATCTAAACTTGCCACTCATGAGAAGGAGTGGAAATGTACTAATACTCTAGCGTCTTTAAACCTTGAGACAATGACTTGGGATAATATAGCTTTAGACAAGTTTGAAGAATGTGTGCCACGAGCCCGTGCCGGCCACAGTGCTGTCGCCATGCAAACTAGATTATATATTTGGTCTGGACGTGATGGTTACCGGAAAACATGGAACAATCAGATCTGTTGCAAGGACTTGTGGTATCTAGAAGTAGGTGTACCTCCTCAAGCAAACAGAGTAGCACTTGTAAGAGCAGGCACAACTTCATTAGAACTATGTTGGCCACAGATAAACACAGTTACATCGTATCTTTTACAAGTACAGAAATGTGGCAAGGTGACACCTGCACGCTTCCCATCTGCTGCTGAGCCCCTAACTGCTCCTCCACCTGCATCACCAGTGGCAGTGCCTACCGCAGCGGATGCTCTCAAGGCCTTCGGCGTCACATCACCTATTACCAGTGGTTTGCCATTGGAACCATTACGCTCGGCTACAACTACTGTCTCACCTGCAACCACAACTGTCATGACTCCACAAAAAATTGTCCCAACCACAATCAAGATGCCAGCACAGGCAGCAGTCAAAATCTCACCCAACACACCAACTTTAAAACAAGCAACTTATCAAGCAAAAACAGTTGTCAAATCACCCGGAGTAGCAACACCAACGGCAGGCTCTTCTCAGCAAATAAAGGTGGCATCAGTTACACCACAGGGTGTAACAAGGATAGTGAGCGGTGTTGGGACACCTGGCACCGTTCGTGTCTCGACTGCACAGTCTAATGCTCAGATAGTACTAGGATCTCCTGCTACATCTGGTGGTGCTGGGACACCGCGATTTGTACAAGTGAAGACGGGAGGCAGTGGTGGTATGCCTGTCAAATTAGGTACAGGTAACATGCCTGTCAAACTCACTGGTAATACTGTGCCGCTGAAGATTGGTGCAGCCAACATTCAAGGGAAGATAACAGCCAACAGTGTCCAGAAAGTCAGTACAACAAATGTACCACTTAAACTAGGTGCAGGTAACGTCAAGATTGGTACAAGTAATGTTCTAGTTAAAACAGCAGGCGGTGTTCCGATACAGGCAGGCGTCGCCAGTCTACAGACTAAGGTAGCTGCAGGTGTTCCTGTTAAACTGGGCGCAGGCAACTTGCCTGTCATAGCAAGCAGCGGTGGTGCTATACAGATCGCTAGCGGCGCGCTCGCAGGGCAGCAAGTTAAAACTCCTGTGTATAAAATTGTGACGGCAAAATCGGGCGAGCAGACGGCAACAGTGACGACAAGCACAGCTGCGGGTGGCGCCACGGTTCTTCGTCAAGCGGGTGGCAATGCAGGCATTCCCGTTATAATCAAGAAGACACCTGGTGGCAACGCGCAGTCGAGTGCGACGCCTCAATATGTAACCCTGGTGAAAACATCAACTGGTATGACTGTGGCAACAATGCCAAAGGTTGCTATGATGCAAAACCGAGGGGCCGGAGGCGCCGGGCAAGCGCAGGGCCTCGCGCCTGGCGCCACTATCGTGAAATTAGTCTCCACGAATACTGTTGGAGGTAACAAAATCATCACTTTGCCTTCGAACATGCTGCAGCTGGGTAAAACTGGTGTAGGTGGCAAGCAGACCATCGTGATCACGAAGTCCGCGAGCCAAGCGGCGCAGTCGAACCAACAGCAGTGAAGGGCTGCCCGACCGCACCAGTAGGAGTGTTGTGAACAGATGTGAGAGCGCCGAGTGAGTTGTGAGTGCCCACGCAGTGACTGGTGAGAAATGGTCGTGTTTCTAGATTGTATATTACAATGTGAATCACTCAAGTGTTTCATGGACTACAGTATATTCTAAATCATATAAAATATAGTTTATATTGTGAGACATTTGTATGTTAGATGGGGCTGTAGAAAATGTCCTCAGAGTTTTTACTAAAATATTTTATTTACTCTTATAAATTAATATTATATTAATGTATGTGACTATGCACTAATTCCTAAATTAGTTCTGATCTGCATCTGTTATTTAAGTATGAACAAGCAATAAGTTGGGTTCTTGTTAGATGTTGTCGCCTGATTAGGAATTTACACAAAGTGCCTGCCGTGCAACTGTTGTGCTCAGACGTTGACCGAACTCGATGTTTGCATGTGGTGTCTACTCACGGAGAGAACACCAATTTCATGTTAACTGTAAGACTTAAGTTTTATCCCTTGAATTAGATATTTTTGTATGTTATTGGATTTTGTTATGCAATTATTTTTAGTGGCCGCACACACCACTGTTCAGCGTTCTGCTATCGGGTTCTGAGTTCTGGTTGTCAGGGTTCTGTAGAACTAGTTTGATCACTATTTTCTCTATCCACGACTTGGACAATATTAGTCCAAGGAACTATTTCTTGATGTTTCTTACAGTTTTTGTATTCTAGTTTTAATGGAGATTAATGTTATCTTGTACTAATTCTATAAATTTTAATATCGATGGAAGTCTCAACCGTGCAACGTTTTTTAAAACTTGCACCGCGCTCTCGATGCATTTTCTATGACATCGCATAATATGTTAGCGAACTCAGAACACGCGCGCCCGACGCCGACGCTCTAACCGCGTGGCACGTGTGCGGCGCCTTAGTATCTATAAATGAATTCTTGGTTCATTATGATTGGCCAGAAAGTAACTAATAAACGAGAAATTTAATATATTGGACAGCAAGCACAAGGCAGAATTTTTAATTAAATTAAAAATGTCTTGCTCTTAATAAATTTCCAAAGAAATCCATAAAATATACTGTTTAGTGACAGACATTGTGTGGTATTTAGAACGCTAAAACTGATTGTTTTGTACGAATTCGCAGATTTCAATGGCTGCAGGGTTGGGGGTTCACGTGGTGGGCTATTTCTAATGCAGCCATTGAAACCAAGCGGTGACACGTTTAATAGTTTTAGTTAAATCACAACATTGTATGCACCATTATGTTTATTATGACCATCGGTTAATTTTCTGGTATTTGTTGATGTAGAAGTGGGCGTGACCGTTGTCTTGGTTCGCCTCACTGCGCTGACTTCTGTCCGAGGCTACTGACAGTATTGAAGACGCTCCCCTGGCCCAGGCGGACCGCTGTGGGTGCCATGCGTAGTTAGGGTACCTTGCCGACGGCGCCTCCTTACAACTATGACAATTTGATTGATAAAGCTATCATATAACTGTTCCGTATTTAATAATTATTATAATAAAAGTGTAGAATGTAATGTTTGGTGTGAATGAGAGCATAATCAATAGGAGGCCCGCTCCTAGATATCCCGTCTAAAATTCAAGCAAATATTTTTATTATGTTAAATATATTTTGTTATTTAACTGTTGATTCCCTCTAAACATTAAATTCTGCGATTTTATATAAACCTTAGCATAAGTATCATAGATGTACGTACGTAGAGTTAATCATAATAAGGTAAGCGAGGTATGGAATGTAAATATCATTAAGTAGATAAATTTAATGTTATAGTTTGTTCATATTATGTTCATTTGCTTGAATAAAAGATTTGGATAAACGTTACTTTCATTTTAAACCCTGCCTTAGCTTTGTGACGCTAACCACGTTGCGTAATGACAATACCGCTTTGCATTGCAACGCTATCGGTGTCTGCTCATTGAGAAATTATGTGGGCCATGCAGAAAGAAATCTAACAAATGAACAGTTCTAGGAATCGAACCTAGATTACAAAAGAAGTTCAGGCGGCGTTCATTGAGCGTGGAAGGTGAGTGAACACGTGGATCCGTACGTGAATTTATTCCATCCTGTTCATATACCTCTCAGTAAGTATTGCAGCATTACATACTATCTATGTACTCGGTACAATTTAATAATTACTGTTACATAGGTGCCTAATGGCTTTTCGGAAGCTGAGAAATTATAAAATAAAGTGCCATCTACGTTTTTACTCATGAACGATGAGCGTCAACGCCTATACCATTGCCACTACTTTGTTGTAGTTCTTAGTAATTTGCACTAGATGTCACTACTACTAATACTTTCACTTTCCGGGAACAAGTAAATCATTGCATATTCATAAGTGGAATATCCATCATTATTTTAGAATAATAAGCAAATTTTGAATTTATCATTTATATTTTGTTGCATTATGCATAATACACTACACCATTGAAGAGGCTTCCAAACACAGTTAACTATTTCATCACGAGATGTCGCTGTCTGTTTCATAATCGTTTGCGTCCGTTAGATTATTTTGCTGTAAGTACGCGTAACTCGCGTTATGACTAGTCAATAGAAGTAGGTATAATGCTAATTAGACCTAGGTCCTTCGATATAATGCTAACTAGACCTAGGTACTTCGATATATGAACACGTCACACCGGGACCAATCTACGTCGAAGGATCGAGGCTGGAAGTTGTCCAGGAGGAGTATAGGTACCTACCTTGGGCAGGTTATCACACTTTGAAGAAAGAACCTGGACAAGAAAATCGTCAGAAGGGCTGGGCAGCATTCAGTAAACTGCGTCGAGTTTTCAATTCGCCTATACCGCAATGCCTGACTGACTTACCTACGGTGCCGAGACGTGGACACTTACGGTGTTGTTGGTCCGCGCCCAAGGTCGCGCAGCGAGCTATGGAACGAGCTATGCTTGGAGTTTCTCTGAGGGATAAACTTCGAATGAGGTTATCCGGCAGAGAACTAAAGTGGTCGACATAGCTCGCAGAATAAGCACTTTAAAGTGGTAGTGGGTTGGCCACAATTACAGAACAACAGACGGCCGATGGAGCAAGCGAGTTCTGTAGTGGAGACTGCGAATTGGCAAACGTAGCGTAGGACGTCCACCCGCCAGATGGACCGAAGATCTGGAAAAGGTTGCAGGCTGGGACTGGAGTAAATTGGCAGAGGCCTACGTCCAGGAGTGGACTGCCATGGGCTTATTTGATTGATTGATTGACTTCGATATAGGCCAACAGCCAACAGCTATCAGCTATAATCTAGTTATTATTTTTAACTAGATCTAGTGAGATTTAGACTTTAAGCTCTTACCTAACTTGGGCCAATATTTTTTTATTAGATAGATACTAAAGCGGCAGGCAAGTATACGGCCGTAGCGTACGCCCTCCCTAATAGAAAGTGGTCACCGCATTGTATGGACATTTACAACACCAGAACGAGGCGCTAAGCTCGCGCTGCCTACCCTGTGTTTAAGTTAGGTACTTAGTCTATGTGTTATTCCAGTTCCTTGCACAAAATTTCAGCCAGACCAATTCAGCCTAATTCAGATCTACAATTAGGAAACTATTGGGACGTTTCATGTGCAATGGGTCAATCACAGAATGAGCCACAAAACTACTAATAGGTAGGTAACATGAATACCTAGGTATATGATATTATTCATTAAAGAATCAAACTATTCTTACTTGGGGATACTATACCTAAGGAAGAATAGTTGGTTCTTTAATGAAAACCTTGGCAACGAATCGCAAAATAGAAGAAGAAAGATTCTATGGGTAAGTACCTAACCTACCTAGATATTTTTTTAATAAGTAAGTAAATATTTTTGGACATTTTCACACAAAATCATCTAGCCCAAAATAAGCTTGTGCAGTTGTGCAATTAAATCTAGACAACTGATAAACATAATATTTAAATATCTATTTCTAAATACATATTTACATAGATATTTAACGATAAATTACGTTCAAAACAAATCAATGTGTCAATCTCATCTCATTAAGTATACAAAGAGACTTGTCCGGGGTGGGAATCGAACCTCCGAACCCGTAGTCAGATACTCTAACCACTAGAACACGAGGCCCGAAAGTTCAATTCACCCTTTGGTTTTCTTGCGACGCGAAACAAAGAAAAACAAACAAGCACACTTTATGTAAGTGCATTATGCAATTTGGTTTGTGCTCTTGCATAATGATTCTGAATCCACAATTATGTAGGAGGTAACTGTTAAGACCGCCGGCTACATGGATATTCTTTGAAAAGGACGAATATTTTTTTGTGCATTTTGTTTTTTTTTAAATTAAAACTACCGAAGTAGGTCGTGGAAAAGTACCAGTGTAAGTTTGAATTATGAATTATAACAAGTTCCATCAAGTGCCGACAATTCAGAGTATAAAGTACGTATAAATAACTTAATTATGGTAATACCTATAGGTACCTACCTTCCTATCATTGGTTTACTTACGGATTAATATCATCCCTAGGCGAGGCCGCAGTGTCGGCCGTAGGTCTGTTGGGAGTCCTGGGACATCCTTCGGAGGGGTGTCCTGGGCCATCCTTCCGAGGGCTTACCCGGGGCTCACAACCATAAGCTGTTGGGCGTTACGTGAAGTTTTTTAGTCGGTAGGAGTCCGGCATGACATCCATGAGGATTTTACCTCGCGTAAAAAAAACGGATTAATATCATAATGGCGAAAAGGTCTATCAGTATTGGTCCAGCTTTTCCAGATTTTCCCTTGACTATAATATTATTAAGTACTGGTTTTTTCACCTAGGTACTTATCTATAAACTAATAACTCTAGTATGGTAATCTTCGAATCGATTTGGAAAATTTGTCTGTTTTACAAAATAACCTGTCAGCAGTTTTAGATAGTCACATACTGGAGATATACATACACTTACCAACCTAACATTGAGACAGACATCCACTGGGGACGTATATTTCCCGACGTAAGATGCAGTTAAGTAAAGACGTGCCTGCCTACCCATTGTAATGTTAATAGCCTTTAAACTGCTATTCTGGTGCTGATATTTTATTGACCTTCGATGACCATTAAGATGGCCTCTCAATCTGGTAGGCCAGTTTAGACAATATGTATGCAGGTGGAGAATGCGTGACCCGGATTTATTGATTGTGGAGTCTCAGTGCAGTCCATGTTGTACTTGCTTTCATGTCCCCTATGTCCTGCCGCCTGCACTAAGAACGATCTTAACGAAGCCACTGACATTTCGATTTAGATGGCAGAGTTTTGTGCCCAAACTATCTAAAAAGTCAATAATTAAAGAGAATCATTGACACAACAGCAGAAAAATGTCAAAAATGATTTGAAGTGCAACCACTGCTACTGTAATGTAAACTGTCTTGATAAACTAGTCATCTTTATCATCAGTGCTTAGCTCCCGGTTCATCCAGCCTTATGTTTCGTTTTGATTATTTTGATTTTTCTTCCTTCGATCTGATCTTACAGTGCCCCCTCTTTTAGAGATAAGTAGTATACAAATTACAACATATTTCCAACAATATTGGCGACGACTGGGTGACAAAAATAACAAAGTCTAATTATTTTAACGTCCATTCACTGAAGGTCCCAATCAGTAAGGGCGGGGCGCCCTGGGACTGCGCTGACTGATACAAAATGTAATTGTATTGGTACACCCAGGATTTTGTTTGTCAAATGTATATGACTACTGGCTGTTCCCAGCGCTTTCGTCCGCGTAGAAGTCGTTATCGCGTATAATCATTACCCTCCTTTAGAGCAGTCAGTTAAAAGTAGCCCTTGGACTCAAACTATCGCTATGCCACATTTCATCCAATTCGGTTCAGCGGTTTAGGCGTGAAAACGTATCAGACAGAAAGACAGACAGACAGAGTTACTTTCCCATTTATAATACTAGTAGTGATTTATGAATCCTACATGTGATTGACAGAAAAATTGTAGCGACCAGGCAATGCAAACGAATACCTCGAATCCCGTCAACCTCGTCGTAATATTCAAATGTTTTACCGCTAAAAAGAGTTTGACTAGGGCAACGTGCGTATGTCTCAGCCTACCCCCTCGGAGAACTAAAGTCGTAACTACATGTATGTATCTAAGTATTATCGTTTTCCTACTCTTCTCCCCCCTACTTTGCACGATCTTCGACATAGTATAGTAGAGTGAGCCCAATTTTATTAAAAGGGGTGGACGGCGGGTCGCCTGTTAGCTGATCTTACAGAACCAGGCCAAAGACAGCTGCGTGGCGTGAGGTCTTGCACGCCTCACACACTATAAAGCGGGGAAACACCCGAACTTACCTCCAAGGAAGTGAGATAGCACCATAACCCCCAGGTGAGGCCACGCTGGAAGTTAAGTTTGCCGGGAAGCCTGGGATATCCTTCCGAGGTTACCCTGGACGGGACGACAGGATGCTAGAAGCTAGATGGATAGGTAGATTCTGTGAGGTTTTATTCGATTTGGAGATTTGTAACACAGGCCGAAAATTATTTCACTTGCACCTCTTTTTCGTCATTTTCTAAACCCTGGCCCCTTAGTAGACACAATAATCCACCTTTCGATCAAAGTTTATTTGATCGAAGCCTAAACCTTTCCCTTTAGGCCTGACATCAAATAAACATATGTTTAAGAAATTCTTTTACAAAATCTCTCGCTTTGTGTCAAGGTAAAAGCCTAAATAAATTCATGTTTTACGTATCAAATTCAATAAAAGGGTTTCTTTATTTTATAAGTACTGTTATATGGTGCCCGCGGGTCTTCCCGCGTCGAATTCTGTTACAGTTTCTGTATTCCACGATAGCACATTCCCGGGAGAAAAAGTAGCCTATGAGTTATTCCAGACTATATAATCTATCCCTGTACCAAATTTTAACCAGATACGTACAGCCGTTAAAGTGTGAATTCATGAAGGTCTTAGGGCGGCTTGAAAAACTTCAACAGTGGATCGTCACAACCTGCGCCCAGGTCGACAGCGCGTGTGTAGCGCCTCTGGTGTTGCAAAACGTCCATAGGTCACGGTACCTTCCGGTGGGCCGTAGGCTTGTCTGCCACCTAAGTAGTTTAAGAAAATATATACAAAATCGCGTTTAATAAATGAGTAAGGACTACTATGACGCAAGATAAGCATGCTGCTCACCTGATGCAGTATTGTATCCGTAGTTTATGAATGTTGCAACACCACAAATGTTACACTGCGCTGCCTAGCTTATAATCTCGTTGAAACGGACAGGAACAGACTGTGGTTGTCATTGTCATTGACCTTTCCAAAGCACGAAAGCGCCAGTAATTGGGAATGCTACAAACGATTACCTATGTCTAACCGTAGCATAAAAAAATTCTTTCGTCATTCTAACTCTCATTTACTAGAGATTTGTTCGCCGTCGAGATTTGACAGAATATCATAAAAAAATTGCTTTATGAACTTTTTTCTCCGAATTTCACGTTCAACAGTGCGTGCAATTTAATTTTCTTAAAAGGGGTATGTACATACTTACAAAGCTTTGAACTCACGTATTACATAATTTAAAGATACTTACCTATAAGATTAAAACGTCTTCCACACGAGTTTCTCATACCTATTTTATATTGGGTTACATACATATAGTCACGCCTTTATCCCCGAAGGGGTAGGCAGAGGCATAGTATACGTCCACATTTCAGCTTATAGTTTTATATCTCACGTACCTAATAGGTGGTGAGCCTATTGCCGTATTGAAATGGACAGGCGTAGGTCGTGATAACCCGCAGTTGAAACTTTTGATTAACGAAACTTGGCTTAAGGATTGTCATTTTACTGACAACCGGGTTTCATTTCGAGTTTTCCTTCTCTACGCAATGGATCGTTTTGCAAAGTGGTCCCTAAGTCGCCTCTACGACACCCTCGGGATGAATCGGGGTGACGACATTTTGTTCTCTATCCCTTTGCCACACGGGGCTCCGTCGTTACACGGGGTATGTTTTTTTTTTTTTTTTTTTTTTTTGACGCGGGGAACGCATTTACGCGCCTACATCCCAGCTTCAGGGGCAGCTGGGATGGGGTGTGGGACTCCCGGCCCGGTCCGGAATGGACCGTCCTACCCACTAAACCCCGCGGTGTTCCTCCTCACCCTTTAGCCGGGCCGAGGGATATCAAAAGATTATTCACGTCGACCCGGCTAGGGGCGCCCCGTTAATTCGGAGCTCTCCTCGGGGGAGCCAGATGGGCGGCTCCCCAAAGCTCTCTAAGGAGCTGAAAAAACCACGCCTGCACCGCTCTCGAGCGCCCCTCTGTCATAGAGGAGTCAGAGAGCGGCTGGCGCAGGCGTGCGCTAATGGGCACCCCCGGAACACGGGGAAGGTGCCCACCGCCATGTGACCGTTGGAGGGCGGGGTCCCCCAACCTTACGCCCTCGGTCATGAAACAATCGGGGGACGTGCGCTAGCTCCTAGCGCAGGCGCCCCCAAACTGCATGACAGGGCGGGAGCATTTACCCAAACTCCCGCCCTTCCATGCAGTGCCTCTCATACTTCGCCACTATCGCCTCGCCAGCAAATGTGGTGGAGCGACAGCAGCAACACGATACAATCGGGGGCGCGCAGTGAACTCCTTACTGCGCCGCCCCCGAACTGCACGGCGAAGCAGGAGTATTTTCCATTACTCCCGCTCCCCCGCGCCTCCCTCTTTGCCGCCATCACCTCGTCAACTGACGAGGCAATAGCGGCCCAGCACTGCTGCTGCCGACCGTGTTGCTACTCACGGCCGGCAGCAACACACACCACCGAGCACCCCACAGGTGGGCTGCTCCCGCCTCGGCCGGAATTTGCCAGAGTAGCACCACTCCCCCACAGAGGAAGGGGAGTGGTCGCTACTCCGTTGCCCAGGATGCACCACGAGGAGGACCCGACCCATTGGGGTCCCGAAGATGTTCGCAGGACCCCGCATCCCACACGGGGTATGTTACGTTAGGTACAAAAATTAATACAGAAAATTTTGATAGTAAATTTAATTTTGATTACAAATTCGCTTTACCCGTTTTTATTAAAATACAAAATATCGACAAGTTTAGTCACCTTTTAAAATTAATTTAACACTAATACTCAAAAATTATATACATTTCATAATAATTAACTATAATCCCTTGACGTCTCTTCATTTTAAGATTCATACCGCACACACACACAAACGCACGCACTTAAGGTCTTATTCTATCGGATTCAGTCAGTCGCACGCGGTCAGCCGATCAGACCGCACGTGATGATGTTGAAGCAACTTCGAGTCTCCGGCTTGTTGGGATCTGCGGCCACTACTTTTTTCTTCTTCTTCTTACCGTTGGCGTCGTATTTCTTTTCTTCCTGCAAACATGAAATAGGATGTTTAATACTTAAGTAGTTGATTATGAGGACGTTCGAAGAAGTTCATATTTATGAGATCACTTTCTTTTAAGTATGCGGTGCGGTGCTAGTTTGAACACCGCCAAGCTATCAACCACTAGGTATTTAGCAAGAATAAGTGAGATTTCTGCGTAGAATGGCGTCTATCCGTGATTTAATGCCTCATAGGATGTCGTTCACAACCATATGGGACCCGGAGTTGTTGGTCATAGAATGATGAAAAACAAGTTGGTAAGTATTTGATGGCGTTACAAATTTCATTTACAAAATTAAAGGAATTATTATGCTGCTAACTAAATGCTAAATAAATTTAACCGTGAAAAACATTTCAGGGTCGAGAACCTGCGTCTTCTCGCATACCGTGCCAGTCGCTTTGCCTACTCAGCCATCGAGATCCTACTCGGAACGGACGTGTTTTAAATTTATGATAAAGGTTTTGGTTTTCTTAATTATATTACCCGACCACGTCCTGCTTTATAGATTTTCGGTATTGGCTTGACGTGGTTAGATGATGATTCGTTATTTATCTACGAAACAATGGGGCAAATTATAAATTAAATATTGGTAGACATTCTCACAAAAGATAATCTAGCCCAAATTAAGCTAATATACTTGTGCTATGGAATCTAGACGACTGATAAACATACTTAAATATTTCAAAATACCTACATAAATATATTATAGATAAATTGCACCCAGACACAACAAATCACTGTCCCTCACTGGACAAATGTCTTTGTCCTAAGAGGGAATTGAACCCACGACCTCCGAATCCGTAGCCAGGTACTCTAATCACTGGACCATGAGATCAGTCAAAAATTGAAATGTAGATGCGAGAATTTTCCCATAGTGTTTACATAGCTTGTAACGATATGAATGAATTGTTTTAGTTAACTTGAATACATCGGAAACAATACACTAGTTTCACATAGTTTTCAGTTGAACTAACGGAACTAAAATGAACTAAATTCGTTAAAATAAACAGTTGAGATAATCAAGGAAGTAGATTTAATAAATCTGCGTCCATTGTACGAGAGGCACTCGTTTCATTCACTCGCGACTGAATGATTTAGGAATTTATTGTAACCGTTCACTCATTGTGAGAGCGTTCTTTCCTTAGACCATATAACACGGGACTAGCCTTTGCGAACCACCGCATACAAAAATATTCTGCCAGTTTTCATACAAATGAAGGGGGAAACACAAAGACATATAAAATTTCATTGCAATTAAAAATGTATTAATCGACAAACGCGTAATGGCTGTTGTGTGTTAATTGTTATTGTACAGTCAACTACAATGTAATGTACTAGTTTAATCATATAAAATGATGTACTGATGTACAGGCTTTTCATAAAGCCAAAAGACCAAATGGTCATGTGCAATGGCAGAAAACAATGCTTAAGTAAGGCGCATCTTGTGGTTAGATGATCTAAGGTTCTTTCGCACTTAAGAGTCCATATGACGCCAAATAGACTATATCTTTGATCTAGATCTCAGGACTCGTGAGGTCTGCTGAATTAAAATTAGAACACGGACAACTTCAGTTCATGAACTAAAAACGCTCCAGGCCCGAAACACGATTACTGATAGAATCCTCGATAGATTTTGTGTTGAAAATACCTCGATTTCGTGAAATTTTAAGCTACTGCTCGTTCGCTCTAACTTTGCCGCTCGGCTCCATACTAAAGTCGAATTTTTAATTAGACGAAGTAAATTGACAGCAAATAATGTCACTTCTTCATACAATATTGCGTATTTTCTATGACGAAGTGACATTAGTTACTGTCAATTTACTTCGTCTAATTAACAATTTGGGTATACGCCTCTACGCCAGCGGCAAAGTTATAGCGAACGGATAGTAGATCTCATATGTTATAAGTTGTTTTTATATTATAAAATATTTATAAGAAAGACAATAGTAAAATCTTCATTTGCACTAGAGCACTTTTTTTATATTGGTTATAGATTTTTTATAATTAATTTATTTCGTTAAAAGCGCACAAAACCCGATCGCATCTCTCTCTTTCTTGCACGCTAAAAAGTATATCTTCTATCTTATTTTAACAATTTGGCGTCTGGTAGGCTCGTAAGTTAAAAATATGCACACTGCCCAATGTGCAACTTCTGGAAAGTGGTTAACATAAAGTATATATACTTATTAAACGTTTTCCGATTCTGATTCAGATCATTTATTTCGTAGTTTCAATACCGTTAGTCCGTTTCAGGGTTCCGTATGCAAAAGGTGAAAATGGGACCCTATTATGAGATTTTGCCGTCCGTCTATCTGTCTGTCCGTCACAAGTACTCACGAGGCTGTATCTTAGGAACCTTGATAACTAAAGAGCTGAAATTTAGACAGATGATGTATTTCTGTTGCCCCTATAACAACAAAACTAAAATATTAAAATCAGAAAAAAAAATTTGTTCGGCTCCCACAAAATAATCGAGTTTTTTGGCGTTCTTTGGTACGAAACCCTCCATGCGCGAGTACGACTCGCACCTAGCCGGTTCTAAATTCAGGTGCCTTCCTAATTTTACTTAGAACTAGCTGTTGCCCGCGACTTCCTACGCGTGAAAATTATGTTATAAAACCAATTTGATTGCTCTCTGCTCAGCCCCTAGAATATGGAGCGTGATAATATATAGCCTATTTGAAGACCCTACCCCTAGTTAACATTTGTGCAAAATTTGAATTAAATCTATTCAGTACTTTTCGAGATCCTTCCGGACAAAGCAAAGCAAACAGACAAACAGACAAACCGACAAACAAACAAACAGACAAAAAAAATTCTAACTATATTTTCGACTTCGGTATCTTATGTAGAACACCCAGCGAGTATTTTTTTTTTAATATTTCCAATGTACAGTTTTTGCTTTTCTATCATTTTACTTTATGTATAGATGTGTTTGGTAATTGTAGTATCATATTACATTTGTCTCAAAATGTATCATATTATAGCTCAACAAGCAGAGCAATGCTCTACCCTATTTTGCAATAATATTATTACGATTAACCCCTAATAATCTTTTATCCACTAACTCAATAGTCATTTTCCCACTCTATCGGAAAACCCTTTTAAACCTAACACCGTTTATGACAAGTGCAAGCCATTTACAGCTGTACGGAACCACTGCGCTAAGACGAAATAAGCGTCGTATGAACCTTTATTAATATTGAGTCAATACGATATAAGTAGGGGGGAGGAGGGGGCAACTAAAGTGTATTTGTTGCGATTATGAAAGCTTTGAGTGGGTAAAAGTGCGACGAAGGCGAAGAAGTAGTTACATGTAGTCAACCGTTTTCAAATAATTTTACCCATAGATTTATAATTTTTCGCTAATTTTACCTATTAGATGTTAGAGGTAAAAATATTATTCAAAATGCAAAATTTTGTAAGGCAGCTATGGATATTGTTTGGTAGTACTCTTTTAGTCCAGTAGTAGTAAATTTAAAAAAAATACGAAACAGATAATTGGAAAATACAAGTTGGTGACATGTTAATAAATAATAATATTAGTACCTATGTTTATTAAGTGGAATAAAAAGCTTTTTTTTTTCTTTTTTTCTTATATGAAAGCCAACATAGAACTAACAGTTTAACTGCACTAAGTAAAAAAAAAAATACCCGACGACGCTAAAAAGTTTCAAAACGCATTCAACTGTTCACGTTGCTCCTCAAATATTCATATTTGAGTTATAGTTGTGAGGTAACTGTTTAAGACACAACTGCTCAGCAAAACTAGTCTGAGAACTGCAAGAAACTTATTGAGTTTCTACTCGATTTATCAACAAGCAAAGAATATCTTCGAACGAGTATTGAGTTGCTTTTGATGCACATAAAAAGTTTTCAAAGAGTGTGCAGAATTTTATTAAAACGTGAAGTCCAGTTAAAGTTTATGCCAAAGTTAGAATTTAACAGATTAGTTCTAGGGAGTGTGGGTGATCATGTTTGAGAAGAGGAAAAGGGGGAAACTCCCTCCTTCAAAGGTTCATTTACGAAATAGTCGGTAAATTTTTAAGAGTCAATTTTTAGGTGCTAAGACTTTTTGAAGTAAACTGTATACGCTTTTCTGTGAAATTAAAATTTATCAGTTTTTAAAGGTTAATTAAAAACAAACTTTGCCGAAAAGTCTACTGCGAGTTTAAGAAATAGGTATTTATAGCGACACCTGGAAAAGGATATGCTTCCTCTATTGGACTTAAGACTAATTATCGGTACCTACGGGAGTCCTAGAAAACAAATATTGAAAAACTGGCTGGCAGATTAAGTTCAGCAGCATTTGCTGTCCACAAGATAAGGCATTTGACTGATGTAGAAACAGCTAGAATAGTGTACTTCAGTTACTTCCACAGTGTAATGTCGTACGGTATGCTACTATGGGGCAATGCCGCAGATATAAATACAATTTTTGTTTTACAAAAACGGGCCATAAGAGCCATACTACCCGTTCGCTCTAACTTTGCCGCTGGCGTAGAGGCGTATACCCGAATTGTTAATTACACGAAGTAAATTGACAGTAGCTAATGTCACTTCGTCATAGAAAATACGCAATATTGTATGAAGAAGTGACATTAGTTGCTGTCAATTTACTTCGTCTAATTAAAAATTCGACTTTAGTATGGAGCCAAACGGCAAAGTTAGAGCGAACGAGCAGTATATAGATTAGGTCCAAAGGTCTCTCTGCGCGAAAAATTTAAAGAATTAAATATTCTGACTGTGGCATCACAATATATTTTTGAAAATCTTATGTATGTTCAGAAAAAAATATCTAGTTTTACTAAGTTAAGCGATAGACACAATGTGAACACCAGACATAAAAACAACCTTGCCGTTTATCATTGTAGACTGAACAAAGTCAGTAATTCTTTCCTGGGTAACTGTATACGTTTTTACAACAGACTTCCAAGCGAAATTAAAAGCATGCCCCTAATTAAGTTTAAAAAGTGTATAAAAAGTAAATTGTGCTGCTGGGACTACTATACAATTGACGATTATTTGATTGATAAGGAAGCCTGGAAGTGATCTGCTTGCTCTACTGATGGAGTTTTAGTTTATAGTATCTACTTATTGTAAATATGTAGTGCACAAAAAGAATAGCCCGCCGAGTTTCTTGCCAGTTCTTCTCAAGCGGGCCGCGTTCCTAACTGGTGGTACTACACTCGAGAGCAATGAATCCCGGTCACTTAAAGAATCCTAAAAATCTCGGAAACTAAAAATGCTAGGTTAATGCAATAAATTGTATTTAATAGACAATGTAATACTCCTTAAATGAAGGTATTAAAACTTCTTAGTTATTGTAAAGTTATATCATAAAAAAATCAAATTTGAAAAAGGGCCACTTTCGAAGATGGAACTACGAAATTACAGCATTTGGTGTTGCTTTTGTTTGTAATCTGTCATTTATGTGGGTACATAAACCATGTTGATAGTGCTCTATATTCATTAATCAAGCTGAAATTATGTCGCTTACGCCTGAAGAATGCACCAGAATACTTACAATGCTGGAAACCGGCCGGAGTCAGCGCGATACAGCCAGGACTGTCGGTGTGTCGCTGTCAACAGTACAAAGAGTTCTCCGACGTTACGAAGAAACTGGTTCTAACCTACGCAGACCAGGAACGGGCAGAACCAGGTGTACCACAGCACGAGAAGACCGATACTTGGTGAACACCATGCTTCGAAATCGCTTTCTCACAGGAACTGAACTCACCAATCAGTTTCGACGCCTCGGAGGAAGTAACCCAAGTGCATGGACAGTAAGACGTCGGCTTGCTGAATCTAACTTAAAACCCCTTAGACCTGCAAACGGCCCTAAACTGGAGCGTGGGCATCGTATTTCGAGACTAAGGTATGCCCAGAGCCACGTAAATTGGAGTATTGAAGATTGGTCAAAAGTTATGTTCTCCGACGAATCAAAATTTATGCTCTACAAGCACGATGGAAGACACAGAGTGTATCGAAGACCAGGGGAAAGATTCAAGCAAGCATGCATCGAAGAAAAAGTAGCCTACGGTGGTGGGTCTGTACTTGTGTGGGCCGGAATTTCTTCTGAAAGTCGCACAGAGCTGGTGATCATAGAAAACGGCTCTTTAACTAGCGTAAGATATGTGGAAGAAATCCTCAATGATCACGTTGGTCCATTTATGGTCAATTTAGGTGAGGATGCTATATTTATGCATGACAATGCCCGACCTCATACAGGTAGGATTGTGAATGACTACCTTCAAGAGATGAACATTACTCGTATGGAGTGGCCAGCGCGCAGCCCGGATATCAACCCGATCGAGCATGCTTGGGACGAGCTAGGCAGATGCGTAAAACAACGAAACCCTCCCCCAATCACGCTTCGTGAGCTCAAATTTGCTCTCACAGAGGAATGGGAGAATATTCCCCAAAATCGTATAAGGAACTTGGTGTACAGCATGCCAAACCGCGTAAACGCAGTAATGGAAGCACGAGGAGGCAATACGAAGTATTAAAATTCAAGAAAATCGTAATAAAGTTCAAAAATTTCATGTTTCCTATTTTTGTTTTAAGGAGAGATCGGCAGTTTTTTCTTTATGTAATTTTGTGTTAATAAAATGTATGGTGACTCATATTTTTTTTACTTTCATTTAAGGAGTATTACATTGTCTATTAAATACAATTTATTGCATTAACCTATCATTTTTAGTTTCCGAGATTTTTAACATTCTTTAAGTGACCCGGATTCATTGCTCTCGAGTGTATTTGCATTGTATTCACTGACGTGTCGCAAGTGCCTATGTATCGAAATAAATGTTTTTTGACTTTGACTTTGACAAACAGACTCATATTTGCGAATTTTTCAGTCAGTCTACACAGAAGCAGTTAGCTTTTGTCTTAAAGGGTACCGGCTGATTTCGCAAGCCCAAATCAAATAATATTTAATGGGGGTGTCTTGAAACCAGTAAAGTACTATAACAAATGAGTTTTGTTTTTGCGACACCAGAGGCGCTACAAACGCGCTGCCGACTGAAAAAAATACTAACTTCGTACAAACATACCTCAACAATCTCTCCAACCTTCAACTTGTCCAAGACCTTCCTCGCGTCTGAGGAGTGGCCGACGTCGTCGAAGTCCTTGCTGCCGTCCCTGCCCGCGAACTCCATGATGGAGTCAGGACCGTCCGGGTGCTGAAGGGGATAAATGAAGATCATCACTAAAGTTGTTGGAGGCAGACGAATTTTAACCATACTAATATTATAAAAAGGAAAGATTTGTTTGTTTGTTTGCATCGAATAGGCTCCGAAACTACTGAACCGATTTGAAAAATTCTTTCTCTGTTGGAAAGATACACTATCCGCGGGTGACATAGGCTACATTTTATTCCCGTATTCCCACGGGAATGGAGGCTACGCGAGTGAAACTGCGTTTCGCCCGCTAGTATTTTCGTAAAGTGAACTCCCAAGGCAAACTACACTCGAGAGCAATGAATCCGGGTCACTTAAAGAATCCTAAAAATCTCGGAAACTAAAAATGCTAGGTTAATGCAATAAATTGTATTTAATAGACAATGTAATACTCCTTAAATGAAGGTATTAAAACTTCTTAGTTATTGTAAAGTTATATCATAAAAAAATCAAATTTGAAAAAGGGCCACTTTCGAAGATGGAACTACGAAATTACAGCATTTGGTGTTGCTTTTGTTTGTAATCTGTCATTTATGTGGGTACATAAACCATGTTGATAGTGCTCTATATTCATTAATCAAGCTGAAATTATGTCGCTTACGCCTGAAGAATGCACCAGAATACTTACAATGCTGGAAACCGGCCGGATTCAGCGCGATACAGCCAGGACTGTCGGTGTGTCGCTGTCAACAGTACAAAGAGTTCTCCGACGTTACGAAGAAACTGGTTCTAACCTACGCAGACCAGGAACGGGCAGAACCAGGTGTACCACAGCACGAGAAGACCGATACTTGGTGAACACCATGCTTCGAAATCGCTTTCTCACAGGAACTGAACTCACCAATCAGTTTCGACGCCTCGGAGGAAGTAACCCAAGTGCATGGACAGTAAGACGTCGGCTTGCTGAATCTAACTTAAAACCCCTTAGACCTGCAAACGGCCCTAAACTGGAGCGTGGGCATCGTATTTCGAGACTAAGGTATGCCCAGAGCCACGTAAATTGGAGTATTGAAGATTGGTCAAAAGTTATGTTCTCCGACGAATCAAAATGTATGCTCTACAAGCACGATGGAAGACACAGAGTGTATCGAAGACCAGGGGAAAGATTCAAGCAAGCATGCATCGAAGAAAAAGTAGCCTACGGTGGTGGGTCTGTACTTGTGTGGGCCGGAATTTCTTCTGAAAGTCGCACAGAGCTGGTGATCATAGAAAACGGCTCTTTAACTAGCGTAAGATATGTGGAAGAAATCCTCAATGATCACGTTGGTCCATTTATGGTCAATTTAGGTGAGGATGCTATATTTATGCATGACAATGCCCGACCTCATACAGGTAGGATTGTGAATGACTACCTTCAAGAGATGAACATTACTCGTATGGAGTGGCCAGCGCGCAGCCCGGATATCAACCCGATCGAGCATGCTTGGGACGAGCTAGGCAGATGCGTAAAACAACGAAACCCTCCCCCAATCACGCTTCGTGAGCTCAAAATTGCTCTCACAGAGGAATGGGAGAATATTCCCCAAAATCGTATAAGGAACTTGGTGTACAGCATGCCAAACCGCGTAAACGCAGTAATGGAAGCACCAGGAGGCAATACGAAGTATTAAAATTCAAGCATATCGTAATAAAGTTCAAAAATTTCATGTTTCCTATTTTTGTTTTAAGGAGAGATCGGCAGTTTTTTCTTTATGTAATTTTGTGTTAATAAAATGTATGGTGACTCATATTTTTTTTACTTTCATTTAAGGAGTATTACATTGTCTATTAAATACAATTTATTGCATTAACCTATCATTTTTAGTTTCCGAGATTTTTAACATTCTTTAAGTGACCCGGATTCATTGCTCTCGAGTGTATCTCCCCTGTTAACTAGCAAAAATTTAACAAAATCGGTTTTGTGTGATATTGTCCAGTTTAGAATTCAAAGAGAACTCCGATTTTCACGGTCTAGTCCATGATAGAGAAGGAGACAAAGTTATTCTTCCGAGAGAGTATCTGGGGCTCCTGGTCATAGGCAGATGGAAGGTCACCATGTGGTTTTAGTCTGCCAGAGCAGCCATTTTTATCTATACCACTAAGGTGGCAGACAAGCATACGGCTCACCAGATGTACCGGTGGTAATCGCAGCCTATGGACGTATGCAACACCAGAGGCGCTACATTCGCGCTGCCCCTGTAAAAACCTTCTGAGACCCATTTTTCAGAACCCCGTACTGTAAAACCCCTTCCAACATCCATGATGATGTCCACACGTATAAAAAATAAAGGATTTTTATTTCAAGATCATCAATTTCTACGGTACTTACCCTAAATAGAAAACCTGGAACCAATACTTAGATATAAATACCTGTGGAGGAAGGGTTAAGAATGTTCCTCCAACACAAAAGGGAGTAGCTTCGACCACCAGGTGATCGCGTCTGGCAAGCCGAAGCTCAACGATTGATGTTGGTTATATCAATCATCGCCGCGAGAACTTTGATATCGCAAATTAGGACTTCTATTGATTTCCGCGATGTGGCGACCGCCACATACCCACCTCATGCACATAGTTGGTGACGTCATACACGGAGTCCTTGTACACCATCCAGATGGGCTCGTTGCCTTCCCCATTGCGGGCGGCCACCTCTTCCAATGTGTACTTCTTGAACTCCGTCATGACCCTGACCAAATAAACAATAACAATTAATATTGGTATTTTATACATCAAAACAAACACACATTTTAGTCCGTCTCGGAATTCTAACCTAAGACCTAAGCATTACAGTCAAACCAGTAAAATTTAATTCTTTACTACGTGTATAACCTCACGCTATTTCCTAGAAGGTATGTAGAGGCTTTCAATGTATCTACGTCACAGTGAGCAAGTTTTAGCCTGAAGAAGCCACCTACAGTACTGCCTACCTACAAGAACATAATAAAATTTCCTGCGTCATACTGGTTGGTATCGTGAATCAGAAAATAAATCATTAGATGCTAAAGATAGTGAGCGCGTCGCCAAATATTGAATTACTTGTCTGCCACTTAAATTAGTAGCAGATAAGATAGTCTGTGGTGACGGCGCTAGATTGTGTCTCCACAGATACAATATTGTGACCTTTTGCCTTGTACTTTATGAAGGTGAAGGGCTTAAGAAAGATAAAGAACAGAACTGAGTTTTAATAGAAGCAGGCCAAGATGGCGGCGTGTGCCTTCAGTCTTTAAACCCTAAAGTAGCGCAATAACACACGAAACAACAAGCAGGATAAAACGCAAAGCTAAGTGAAGTTGCTAGAAGTCATGCGAATCTTCACCCGGAAAAAAGCCCCCATGAAGATTTGGGTGCCTTAGTCATCAATTAACCCGATTCAGATTCCGATTCCCGACTCGCAGGTGCTTCTCGATCTCCTAGTCGCTAAAAATAACTGAACTGTAGTAATGTATGGAAAAGAAATTTAACTCTATTAAAATGTTAAAGTTTGTTAAGATGATTTCACGTTTGTTACTCGATCACTCTAAAACTACTGAACCAATTTGGTTTTCATTTATTATTTAATTTAGATAAATGTCACCCCGTATACTCCAATTTTCCCGGAATATACCCGGAAAATAATTCCTGTGGGAATTGGATTTGAGGAAAGTCGCGGGTAAGAACTAGTAAATAAATAATACCACAAGATACCAAGTTCGTGATATTATCGATGACACAGACAAATTAACACAAATTCGTGTGCAAATCGACGCACGAAATCCGCATACATCTACACTCCCTACTGTTTCATTATCATACAACATACAAAATAATCATCCAGCCATTAGTCTCGGTGTCTCCACGTAACGACGTGACAAGTATTGAAAGTTATAAAGAAGTGCCAGTACCGATAGAGAGCTTGGTACCGCTAACTCTGTTTTCATAAAAAAAAATAAAAAAAATTGCTCCGGGCTCTATTTCATAATATAATATGTGAAATTTCCCGTGCACGCAATTTTCTTAAAATAGGTTATGTACAAAATTTTTACTTGACGTATACTTAAATTTGATTATTCTGTGCTATTTTCTTATATTTAAAAGGCACCTATGATTGACTGAAAACGCACAGTCGAACCATAGACTGCCACTGAAAAGAAATCTACGGGGTTCGTTACCAAAAAGCGGCAAAAAAAAAATCACTGAGTGGGAGCAAACGAGTTCTTGGGAGGAGATCGCGACTTGGTATACGTGGGGTAGGACAACCCCCCGCCAGATGGACTGACGATCTGAAAAAGGTCGCAGTGGATACCGTATCTTCTACCGTAAATTGAGAGAGGGCTACGCACAGAAGCGGACTGCCATAGGAGGCTATGATTAATTAAATATGTCGCTAACGAAACAGAAGAGCGTAAAGCAGTTTGACACAAAGTGTTACACACTAGATTTGACTAGATGTTGTCCGCGGTTCTTGTTCCCATTCTTTCATTCCGCTGAAACAATTTCCTGAGATAAAGCATATGATATTCCAGACGGTAATATTATTATATTCATGTATCAAATTTCAGGCAGATCCGTTCAGCCGTTCAGTTAAAGAACGTGATTTAATAACAAACTTTCACATTTTTATCTTTTTATTAGTAGGATTAAATAATAATACTGAATAGGTATAATTATTGATTTATCAGTACTGAATGCAATGATATCGATGTTTGATTATAAATATACGAATTAATCACAATAATTAATGCATTAATTAGAAAGTATGTTGCGTTTTTGAATGACTTTGAAAGACTGTAAGTGTTTATAGGAGGCTGGATGGCTCTACCCAAACATTGAACAGTGATAGGTAACCGCTGTTCCACCCAATCACCCAAACATGAATCCAAACCCTCCGAGTACACTTAAAAACATTTTTTTTAAATATAAGTTTAGTGGTTTAAGAGACGTTGAATGACATACACACGAAACAAGAATAATAAATCCACACTTACGTCCGTGGCACCGTGTGATCCGAGTCGCTAAATGTAATCGACTGCCGAACTATCGAGTTGATAACGATTGCATATCGATATAATCGGTTATCGAGGTACGTGCTAGATACGTATCTAACATTCATATCGGTGGATAATACGCGATGTCATAATCTCTAGGTTATCGAAATCTGAAGCGTGGTAGTGATCTTGAACAGTTTAAATTCAGATGCAGTTTTAGTTCTCAGTGGAGTTCAAGCATTAGTTTCTATTAGTACTACCTACTTACTCGTAGATTAAAAAGTAAATTCTGACGTATGTGACGTGCCTGTAATGCATTAAACTTCACAGTCGGTCAAAATTTAGGTACTTTTTAATCTACGATTCACCTTGACGTTGGCAGAATCGTTGGTAAACGACGGGGCCATTCATTCAAGAAAAGAAGAAGAAGAATCTACGATTATTGTAGACTTGAAGCAATGATTGATTTTCCATCAATCCTATAAACACATACACACGTGTACTAGAAATTTTGTTATGTCATGATGAGCAGGTATGGATTTCACACCCCCACTTTGTTAGTCCCACATAATAGGGGATAGGCCTACTGCCGCCGATTCTGTAACATACCTCCGACAGACGTTTCTCTGCCGGATGAGCCGCCGACAGAACATTTTGATTATGAGTTGTTCACCGACAGAACCTTTCAACTACGAACGTTTCGTCGACAAAACGATTAATTCGACGACAGAATTGTTCACCAAATAAGAACTCGTCGACAAAACAAAAAAAAATAACCACGAAGGCTAAGGCGGGAGCTCGGCTCCGCTTATCTCCGCTCCGGCGTCGGGGTGTTAACCATTCACTTATTATGGTTGAATTAATCGTTCTGTCAGCGAAACGTTCGTAGTTGAAAGGTTCTGTCGGTGAACAACTCATAATCGAAACGTTCTGTCGGCGGCTCATCCGGCAGAGAAACGTCTGTCGGAGGTATGTTTCAGAGCCACTGCCGCCACCGGTTAAGATGGCACACAACAACAGATATTGTGAATGGAATTTCCTTTCTGCATTTAAAAAAATCATGATGAATTGGTTTTCCTGGATATTTATGTCCAAATACCTACTCTAGCGACAGATATTGTATGACTATAATACCAGGTTGTATATTACTCCTAGAAAATCTTATGTGTAGGTACCTATACCACAGATTAAATAATAGTTACTACGTAACAGATACATCACTCCCATACTTAACCTCAAAAATATTAGCTAAAACATATCGCTACAGTGGAAAACATTCCCTACGACGTATTCCGAGAGTCGAGTTTCATGCGCACACCGTATGATTGCGTCATCGAGTGACAACTATTTTCAACATTAGGGTTGTAAGCACGGAACAAAAATATATATTACTACATAAAACAATAAACGCAGTGTCTGAAAAAAATCTATTATATTTTATAACTTCTTCTACTTTACATAAGAATTATATTATAACTAGCTGATGCTTGCAGCTTAGCCCGCGTAAAAGTTTGTTACTTTTCCCGCTTCCAATGGGAACTTATTCCCGGGATAGAAAGTAATTTATATGTGTTATTTCAAACTACAATCTATCCCTGTATCAAATTTCAGCTAGATCCGTTGCGCCGTTAGAGCGTTAAAGAGTAACAAACATCAACACATCTACACATCCGCACTCAAACACTTTTGCATTTAATTTAAGAATATTAGTAAGAAGTAAGATGAAAAAAAAGCAACACTAAATAAAGCGAAATATTATTTTACGCGGGTAATGTACATTGACTGTGCGCACTTCGCTCGGTCTGGCGTGTGGCAGCCCTCTGCCGGTCGGCTACGCTAGTTCTGCTACGTTATACTTAGGAGTAGGTGCTTATAACACGACTTTTAGCGAGTGACGGAGGCCTGCCTATACCTACGATTGTTCACTTATTACCACAGATTATATAATATATTCTATATTATTACTGACTGAATAAATAAATAGACATTACTAATGAATCTTTAGCGATATCCTTTTGTAGAGCTAATTCTTATAAATCTGTAGGGACGGATTAAGGACCAAAGCGTAAGAGCGCAAAAAGATCCATCAATGTATCTTAGCAATGGATTTTAGTGGATAGAGGGTAGTAGTGGACATGTATTATGCCATATACACATTATATACATTGTTAACTCGTAACCCCGTGCTCTAAATGAATTAATAAACTATTACTGTAGTAAGCAAGTTTCGCTTTGGCTGGTCTGCGGATGGCTGACCACTTAGTGTAGGCACGTTAGACCGTTGGTCCCGGTTGTCAGTGAAATGGCAGTCGTTAGGCCAGATGGAAAGCCTTATGCGTGGGTGGCTTGAAAATCTTCAACGGCGTATCGTCACTACCTGCGTTTGTTCAATTCAATACGGCGATGGGCTCTCCACCTATTACGTGGAATCGAAATTAAAAAGGCGAAAAAGTGGGCGTATAACAAGCCTCGACCTAACCCTTCAGGAATAAAGTCGTGACAAGTATGATTAAAAGCAGAGCATTGACATTGTAAAGCTGTAATTTATAGACAGTTGAATTGTTATCAGCTTGTAGTGATAACTGTTATCATCATACGTGCCAGATAAATCTCTCATAGTATCGTACGTGATGTCACAGCATCTGCTTAACATATACCGGCGTCAGAGAGAGAGAGTTATCTAAGGCTAAGGCTACACTATAAGTGCCGAGTTAGTTGCTAAGAGACAAGCGACTCGCTTAATTATTTTATACCACTAAGGTGGCAGACAAGCACATGGTCCACCAGATGTAGTGGTCACCGCTGCCTATTGACGTTTGCAACACCTGAGGCGCTACACTCGCGCTGCCGACCCTGTACGAATAAAAGCCTTCTAAGACCACTTTTGAAGATCCCCATACTGTCGCCGTTTGGGAAAACCGATGCACGGAGGTCATTCCACAACCTCAGCGTGCGCGGGAGAAAGCCTCTATCGAATCTAACCATGCTCGAACGCTCCGTCGCAATGTGTGAATATAAACACCCTGTCCGTGATTTGATCCTAGCGGACAGATTGCCTGCTACGTACTTAGCTGGGTGTCTGAATATTCCAGCGAGTCACTTGGCTCTTAGCACTAAGGCCTCTGTCTGGGTCTGTCTGTTGGGAGCCCTGAGGTCATCCTTCCGAGGGCTTGCCCGGGGCTCCCAACTGTAGGCATTAGGTAGGGAACATGAGGTTTTTAGTGGGTAGGAGTCCGGCATAGCATTCATTTACATGTAATGTATGATTATCCTCACTCTCTCGCACACTATCGTTTGTTTGAGGTTGCCTAATCTCTTGTACTCGTGGGCTGCACTCTCGCCGCTATCGTCGTCGCTCCGCTCGTCGCTGATACCCAGTTTGACGCCTAACCGAGGCTCCTATAGTGTGGCTTTACCCTAACCGGTTAGTAACCGTCTGCCTTTAATAACAATAAAGTAATATTGAGCCTTTTCATGTCGCGTCGCCGCAATTTTGAGGGGAGGCGTAATGTAACTTCATCTGAATAATAATAAATTACTTATTCGAGTTATTACGATGGGAGGGCATAACTAATATGCTGTCAACCGAGCTCACGTTATTGTAAACATATGGCGCATGTGGCTCCGCCCGCGTGGAATTTTATTCCCGTTCTTCATAAGAACTAATATTCCGGAATAAAAAGTAGTGTATGTGTTATTTCAACTAAACTCATTTGCAAAAAAAACGGGCGGTTTTGATTTTCATTCATCTTTAAAAAGATTCAATACCAAAAAGGTTTCAATCTTTTGTACACGTTACTGTAATTTTCATTTGATGCGCATTTTTACAGAAAACCCCTTTTTATCCTACATTTTTGGCGCGAAGTTCCAGAAGTTAACATCGACTTTCACAACTTTTATTCAATTTTTATCGATTAATTTCATATCCTTGACTGTCAAAGCTTTATTTATTGCTGTTTGGCTGTATCAAAAATGGTAGATAAAGTGGTTAAAGCTACCAAAATTATCGCGCTGCTTGAAGAGGGTTGCAGCCAATGTTTCGTGGCTAGGAGGCTAAATGTTAGTCGCTCGACGGTCCAAAGGACCTGGCAGCGATATCAGGAGACTGGTTCCGTCTAGAGAAGGCCTGGTTCTGGAAGAAAACCATGTACCCAACCACGGGATGATCGTTTTCTTGTGAGTCGCGCATTGAGAAATCGCAAATCTTCTTATGTGGATCTTAAGAACAACCTCCAAGATGTAAGAAATGTGCATATTAGTCTATGGACGGTCAGGAGGAGGGTTCTCGCTGCCAATATACGCAGTCACCGCCCGGCCCGCGGCCCCAAATTACTCCGTGAGCACAGAGTTCACAGGCTTAGGTTCGCTAGAAATTGTGAATCATGGACTCAAGAAGATTGGAATAGGGTTTTGTTCTCTGATGAAGCCAGGATATCTCTGTTCGGTGAAGATCGACGTCGGCGAGTGCTAAGAAGACAAGGAGAGCGCTTTGCAGATGCATGTTTCGAAGAAATCACACCTTATGGTGGGGGCTCTGTTATGTTTTGGGCAGGAATAAATTCAATGGAACGTACAGAGTTAGTCTTCATTGAAAACGGCTCACTGACTGGGCATCGATACATAACGGAAGTTCTAATACCTCATGCACACCCCGCATTGGCTGCTCTAGGTCAAGACTCGATTTTTATGGACGACAATGCTCGCGCCCACCGATCCCGCGATCTTAATGCGTATGTGCAAGAGGTCGGCATTCGTCGTTTGGATTGGCCAGCTCGAAGTCCCGACCTCAATCCCATAGAACATATCTGGGACGTTCTAAAACGGCGTATGAGATCAGTACACCCGGCTCCGCAGACCATCAGAGAGCTGAAGAATGTGATTACTGCGGAGTGGGAATGTATTCCGCAAGCAAGTATCCGGGATATACTCGCTAGCATGCCCAGACGAATTCAAGCTGTGATTTTAGCTAGAGGGGGTCACACTCGATACTAAACATTTATCTGCTTTTACTTTATTAAAGAAAAACAAACAAAAAATCTTTTTTATTTTTACTTCATGAGCATATGCACTACTAGCGAACATACACTACTAGCGAGGTTTAGCATTATTTCCCATAAATTGTAACAAAATTTTATGAAATACTGATGAAATTATTTTCTTATTAATTTACCAAATTGTGAGGATAAAACTACCTATAATTATCAAACAAAGCAATATTAACATTTGAAATGGTTCATTGCTTAGGTGCCCGTTTTTTTTGCAAATGAGTGTATAATGTATCCCAAATTCAGCCAGATCCTTTCAGCCGTTAGAGCGTGAAAGAGTTACAAACATTCGGACATCCACACAATCTACACTACTTACAATATTAGTAAGAAGTAAGATGAAAATGGTAAATCTTTTCAAGTTATAGAACCTTCAATGCCTGAAGAAGGTTTTATCCAGAAGGGTCCCTATCGAACAGCAATAGGTACAAATCGAGTAACACGCTATGGATGCATCGTTATAAAAGGAGAGGAAGAAACCTAGATTTATAGTCATTCCACAAAAATTTACTTCATTTATTAATCATTAGTTAGTTTTGTATATCTGTTTTGGTTTCTGGCTAATCTCTGAAACGGCTAGACAGATTTTATCTAAGAACTTTTACTGGGAGCTAGCTGTTGATTGATTATATAAGGAGTAACTTAGGTCAGTTATCATCACGCTACTACCCAAGGGAGCAGAGTAGCAATCAACAAAGCTGAAGGATAAGGACTACATTTTTGTCGATCATGATAGCGGCGCGTGCGACTGCGTGCTGACTTGTGGCAATATCGATATAAGTTTTTAAATAGCCCGATAGTGATCAATGATTGGAATTAACTCATTAAACAATATTACATATCGTGTCTGTAACTTTATCTCTGATAAATTTACAAATCGGTGTGATTACACCTAATACTTTCTACATAATGACATGAAAGAATGGGACGTTTTATATGTATTTTTCCCTTCCGGACTGTTAGTTCCAATGCTAAGTTCCACTAAGGGGTCCAACATTCCTTCCGGACTGTTGGTTCCACTGCTAAGTTCCACTAAGGGGTCCAACATTCCTTCCGGACTGTTGGTTCCACTGCTAAGTTCCACTAAGGGGTCCAACAGGATTTTCAAATACTCATGGACCCATTACATAACATTAGTGTTTGGAGTGACGGGATAACTATTTACCTTGTTCAATATTACAGTAAAACATAATTATTAATGTTATTTCTAAACTATCGCGGTTTTTAACACTCATACTTGTAGAATTCGGGACTTCACGAGAAATACTTAGGTATAACTTACATTCACCGACGTTTCGGGCGCTGCGTTCTTACCTAAAAAGATAATGCCGTGTTTCACGTATTCCTATGTCCAATACACCTGCCTACCCACGCTCGTTTCACGGCACCTCTGCGCTGTATATTCTTTGACCCATACACATTGTGCACAGAGTGTGATTTAAAATATGAAAACTATTACTGTATATAACCTTTATTTTACTTTTATTTATTGACATTTACTATGTAATTTATTGTATTTTGAAGTGCTAAATATAAACATTTTGACTGAGAAAAAACGAGAGTAATGTACTGATTGAAAAAGTAAATTTAAGTACTACCCGTTCGCTCTAACTTTGCCGTTGGCGTAGAGGCTTATACCCAAATTGTTAATTATACGAGGTAAATTGACAGTAGCTAATGTCACTTGGTCATAGAAAATAAGCAACATTGTATGAAGAAGTGACATTAGTTGCTGTCAATTTATTTCGTCTAATTAAAAATTCGACTTTAGTACGGAGCCGAGCGGCAAAGTTAGAGCGAACGGGCTATAATACTGCGGACGTCACGCGGTTTCACCCGCGTCGCTTCCGTTCCCGTGGGAACACGGGAATAAAATACAAGCTGTTGATTTGGTCGTGCACAAGCCTCCTTCAGTGCGTAGTGTACTATAGGTATTATCGATTGCAAGCAACACAAAACTTACGTAGATAACAAAACCCCAAAAATCCTGTTTTTAGTGAAATATGATTTACGAAGAAAAAATCTTCACCCGTGTATTTAATGTTTACGTCGCCGAGCCAACGCTAAAGCGCAAGTCACACTGCCAGCGGGCGGGTGAACGAGCTAGGCACACTGCGAGCTGCCGAATAACCTACGTGGCTGATGCGAGCGAAGCTACTCGTTTTCGTCGTTAGGCGCGCCCGCTTCGCTAGCTTAACTACCGTCCTCCCCGTTTCGGGTACTCAGACTAGTCGTCGCTTGTCATTCGAATAGCAGTGTCCACGTGTCTAGTCTCATCCGCACTACCCGGTTCGCCCTTCCGTATGTAGTTTTTGGTGTAAACCCCATAGTTTAGCTCGGCAATGTCGCGTAGTTTGCATAACTTCAATATCTCACTTCACCCGCCCGCCTAGCTCGCTCGCCCGCCCGCTGGCGGTGTGGCCTGGGCTTAAAGCTAGACAATAGTAGGTACTTAGATAATGCGGCTACGTATCGCATCTCATGGCTCCTCTACACTGCCCGCGAAGTTGAACGAAGTTAAATGAATACGATAGTGTAAAGAGGCACTTCGGCTTACCTCGTTAAAAACTATACCTCCCCTCAAGCGACTTTATTTGCTGTCGATTTTTGCGCCTCAGTCAATGGGCCCAAAGATGCGGGAAGTGCGTTCACGAAGTACCTCTCTACACTACTTGGCCGACATCGTGTGTGCCGGTGCTTTGCCGGCGCGTGATTTAAGCTATAATTAGTGCTTTGGTGTATGTGATCCAATTATCAGCGTCAAACAGTGGTCAGGAGCAAATTATGTTGTTCCTGGAAACTCTGCCACACAAATTTCTTTGTTCATTACAAACGGCGGCAATGTGCGTGCGCAGGCTACTGACACCACTGAGTGTGTAGTGACGCACTTTTTTCGAACTTAGACAAAGTTTCTAGAGTACTTCGCCTATGAACTTTGCGGGCAGTGTAGAGGAGCCATTAGTTATTAGGTTTCATGAGTTTTTAGTTCCAGCTGACAAGTTCGGTGACCTTTATGTACTTTTTTGATTTGATATTAATGATTTGATGATGAGTTTATGTTGATTTAAAAGATTCCTTCCTACTTCAAGGGCTTAGGACCGGCAGAAACACGCTATTTATCATGCAATTGCAAACAAAAACATTAAGTACTGTTAGTAAACATTAGGTATGAGATAAGTATTCTGAAATGAAGCATTTCTGGCGTAGTTAAAAATTTTAAATCAACTTATTTACAGAATTAATTGAGAATCAAAGCTTAAATACCTATTTACAAAATCATGTAACACGCAATAATTGTTCAAAATGCTCACCCCCAGTGTCTTTGCACAGATTGGCGCGGCGCACTAAGTTGCGTTTTAAGCTGCGAAGCACTAGCACATTTGTTTTTATTTGTTCAAATGCCAAAACAATTCTTTCACGTAATTGTGTAACACTCACAATGTCTTCATTGTAAACAAGTCTTTTAATATCTCCCCACAAATAAAAGTCTAAGGGCGTTAGGTCGGGTGAACGCGGCGGCCAGGCTACCGGTCCACCACGGCCTATCCACTGCGTACCAAACACTTCACTTAAATATTCGCGCACTTGGCATCCATAGTGAGGTGGCGCACCGTCCTGTTAGAAGTACAAGTCCCTATGAAATGCGAGTGGAATGTCATCGAGCATCTCATTAACCACATGTCGGAGTAGCACCAAGTATGTAGCACTGTTCAAACGACCGTCAATAAAATATGGGCCAAGTAGATGATCACCGATGATACCAGCCCACACATTCAGACTAAACCGGACCTGGAACGAGTCCCGCGTAGTAACATGTGGGTTGTGTTGTCGGTGAGCCCACCAATGTTCATTGTGGACGTTATAAACGCCCACGCGCGTAAACAATGATTCGTCGGACCACAAAATGTTCACGTCCTGATGTTCAAGGAGCCAGTGACAAAAAACTGTCCGAGCGTTATTGTCCTGCGGATGCAACTCTTGAACACGTCGGAAATGGAACGGATGCATTCGTTCGCGATTCAGCAGCTTCCACACTGTGGTATGATGAACACCGAAACGGCGACCGGCTTCACACGTACTGGCTCGAGGTTCTTCCTCAAAATAATTGAGAATCTGCTCTTGCCGATCAGCTGATAGGCCTTGTGTACCACGACCTTGTGCATGTCGAGGAACCTCGAACTGTCGGTGATCCCTTAAGCGCTGTGTGGCGGCAAGCATCATGCGACGAGATGGTATTGGTCGGTCTGGAAACATTTCCCTGAACATGCGAATTGCATCAACAACGTTATTATTAGAAATAGCGTAAAGGCGCACCATTTCCACCAACTCAACGTTACTGTAACGCTCTGACATCGTTACCGGTGTTGTTACGGACGTTACGTAGATATCGGCGCGTGCGGTTATACTCACGCTGAACGCGGGCGAGCGACTAATTAATTCAAAATTTCAAATTCACCGATCAAAGGCGCCGCCTGAGCCGCTCGCTCCTGCGCGGGGGTTGGAGGGGTAACTTACACGCGCCGCGCCGCCTTTGCCTATGCCTACACATTTGTATGTGCCTACTAAACTGTAGGCAAAGAAGAAACGGTTTTGAATGAACGGTGAAAATGTACCTATGTAGGTAATAGTATTATTAGAATATTTAGAACCGATTCATACGAGTTGCTTTTTAAATTTATTTTATTTAATAATTATTAAGAACTTAATTTTACTGCCCCATTTTTTCACTTAATATTGGTTTAGTATAAGCAGTAGAGTTCCCGTAGCAAATAGAAAAGAATTTAAGCAGAAAAAAAAAGTGTAAAAAAAGGTGTCTCGTTTTATCCCGAAATATCAACGAGTGTAGGCAGTACAGTCATGTGTGCAAGGAATGCACAAATGCAGATCAACATCCTGTATAGCCTATGTTTATCGGGAATAGTGTACTTTTTCATTTCGGTTCAGTAGTTTCAGAGCCTATTCGATGCAAAGTAACAAACAAAATAATCAAATCTTTCCTCTTTATAATATTATTACTAGCTGATGCCCGCAGCTTCGCCCGCGTTAAAATTTGGTCCCCTTCCCGCTTCCCGAAGGAACTTATTCCTGGGATGAAAAGTATTCTATGTGTTATTCCAGGCTATAATGTATCCCTGTACCAATTTTCAGCCAGATCAGTTTACCCGTTTGAGCGTGAAAGAGTAACAAACCTCCAGACACTTACAAATTCACACATCCACACTCACAACTTTCGCATTTATTAAATTACTAGTTGACCCTAACAACTTCGTTTGTGTTGCATTTTTCATTGCTGCTTAGCTACTATTCATTGTAGCGTAATGATTTATAGCCTATGACACTCCACAATAACGTAGCTTTCTATTGGTGAAATAAGTATGCAAATCGGTTCAGTAGATCGAGATCCAGAGATTACCCTTTACAACGTCACAAACGTTACCTCTTTATATATATATTACTCTTTATGTATAGAACAAGAAGCCGTGAGATCGGTCTCACCAGACTGCCCCTCCGTAACACGTTTATTTTGAAAGTTCAATCCGATTGACGTTGTCATTTTTGTTTTATTTCAAACTTTGAACATATGATCCACATGACCTTGTGACGCAGTTTAATGAAACAGACACACAGACTACAGACAAAATCTGGACATGAGCCCCTCTGCACTCTATTTTATAGAGAGGGGCTAAAAAGACCGATAGTTATAAACTGAGAATCGAACCCCGACCTCTGGACAGCGGTTAAACCAACACTTGATAGGAAAGATTACTGTCATATCCGAAGTGCGATGATCAAGTAACAAGTGTAAGTGGAGCGGTGATAGCTGTAATCAGTTGTGTCAACATGTCTGTTTGTTCTACCTCGGGAACGTTGCGCAAACTGCTCTGCGATTACGTGGCGTGGGGTGGGGTGGGGATGTGTTCTTTGTTAAATGTTTTAGTCTTAAAATAGTTGGAGTCATTATTGGCTTAAATATTAGCCACTATTATGAAAAATATTTGCCATAAAAATATACCAACTCTACTTGACTGCCTTGTAGGCCAAGAGGTCAAACTGTGAGACTGCGATCATGTGGGATCACGAGGTCGTGGGTTCGATTCCCTCCGGAGACCAAAATTTGTGTGACGTATAAATAATTGTCTTAAGATTCTGGGTTTTTCTATGAATGATAAGTATGTATTTAAAAAGTATATGAGTATTAATATCCGTGGTCTACCCATAACACAAGCAGGTTATTCCTAGCTTACTTTGGGATCAGATAGCGTTGTGTGAAATTTTCGTGAATATTTATTTAATTATCTCATACATTAAACCTACAGTCAAAATAGCTTTTCCTTTTTTTTGATATTATCGAAATCTTTTCTAGTTATTTATTTAAACAACTTTGATTACTATACAATCTGAAATTGAAGCGCTCGTGGCCCCGCGGACTCAGTGTTCTGTAAACGATCACTGCAGTAAGCAACATTTACTATGGCCGGATATGGATGGGTGACCACCACGTGGACCACTTTGTGACATTTATTTACGAGCGTTTCCGTGCTTCTGAAGGCACGATAAGCCGTTGGTCCCGGCTGTCAGTAAAATGACAGTCGTTAAGCCAAGTTGAAGGCCTTACGGGCGGCTTGAAAAATTTTAACTGTGGGTCGTCACAACCTGCGCCGGGTCGGCAGCGCGTGTGTAGCGCCTCTGGTGTTGCAAACGTCTATAGGCTACGGTTACCAACCTTCCGGTGGGCCGTAAGCTTGTCTGTCACCTAAGTAGTATAAAAAAAAAAACTATACCTACATACATACATTCTACACACCTTTGTCCAAGACGGGATAGACAGCCATTTCACCATTTGCACATTTGATTAATGATTGCCGTTTAGAATGAACGGGAATGATGACATCAAAATAGGTGAAAGAATTGGAAAAGTACAGGTCGTTACAAGTGCGTCCGGTACTTTTTTTTAACGTGCGATAAAATCCTTATGGATGCCATGCCGGACTCCTAACGACTAAAAAACCTCACGTTACGCCCAACAGCCTATGGTTGGAAGTCGCGGGTAAGCTCTCGGAAGGTTTTCCCAGGACTCCCAACAGACCCACGGCCGCCACCGCGGCCTCGCCTAGGGGATGGTTCGGGTGCTATCCCGCGTCTTTGGAGGGTTTCGGGTGTGATCCCGCTTATAAGGGGGGCGTGCGTGAATTCCTCACGTCACGCTGCCGTCATGGACCTGCTTCTGTAAGGACGGTGAGCGACCCTCTCACTGTCCTCAGGCCCCCGATCATGGAGGCCGATAGTCCTCGGCGAAGATACGTCGGCGACGCCCAAGCCGCCGTCTGCGGAACTTGGGTGGAAGAATTCTCTCCCGTTCCCGCCGCGCCGTCTCTTTCGCGGGCATGACCTGCTCACTGAAAGAGGCGGTGCAGTCCCACTTACTCCCGCTGGAGATCATGGCTCGCACCATGGTCTCGAGCGAGAGAGTGTCCACGTCCAGGCCCACTACGAGGACTTGGCGCTGTTGCGCCCACGCCGTGCACTCCACCAGCGTGTGGCCGTGTCATCGCTGCGGTGCTCGCAGTGCTGACACTCGACCGTGGTTTCCCGGTGTCTTCGCCACAGATACGTGCCGCAGCTACCGTGCCCGGTAAATATCTGTGACAACCGGTAGGAGAGAACACCGTGTCTCCTCTCCGGCCACTCGTCCATGACCGGTCTGACGGCCGCGATTGTGACGAATCCCGCCTTTGGTTGCTCAAGTTTCACCTTCCATGTCTCCATGGTTTCCTGGTGGAGCAGGGACCACTGGGCCTCGAGTTCCCGATACGCAGGCCTTACGCCCCGCTCCAGCGCCTCCTGGCGCCATCTAAACAATAACGCAAAGGTTATCGCTTCCAGGTTCCATGAAGGGGTCCCGGCTAGGAGACATGCCGCCTCACCTGAGATCGTGCGGTATCCCCTTTATTACCCTGACGGCCATCGCCCTTTGTGGACTCAGCAATCTAGCCACATTGATGGCCGTCAGGGTCTCCGCCCAAACGGGGGCCCCGTAAAGGGGCATACTTCGCACGATCCCCAGGTACAGCCTCCTGTAGGGAGCGTTGGGTCCCCTGATGTTGAGCATCAGCAGCGCTAGTGCAGATGATGCCACCGGCCAACGAGTACGAGCCCCAGATACTTCATTGAGGGCTCGATGCCGATGCTGACGCCCCCTACCCGCAGACTGGATCCCGCAGGTGGCCCCTTCCGAGGCCCGTGAAACACAGAGCCTCGGATTTGTGAAGGGCGAAGCGCGTCCGGTACTAACGCTAATATAAGTTATTTGTGCAAAAATAGCTCGTGCTAGCAGCAGGCCTATCGTCGGTCGCTGTTTGTACATTGAAGATATATAAGAAACAAAAATATAGGGGGCTTATGAACGCAATAGAACACAGAACAATCATTTTAAGAATTATTGTCTGTTTGTCTGTATGTCTGTTTGTATGTACGTCTGTGCACGCTAATCTCAGCAACCGCTCAACCGATTGCAATGCGGTTTTCTTTACTGCGTTGCGGTTTACTTCAATCAACATTTAGTGTTTGTTTCATGTCATTCAGTTTATAAGTAAAGAACTTATATCAATCTAAAGAATCACTTATAAAATGGAGCTTACGAAGTCGCGGGCGACAGCTAGTATCATAATATTATAAATGCGAAAGTAACTATGTCTGTCTGTCAGTTACGCTTTCACGCCTAAACAGCTGGAGCGATTAAGATGAAATTCGGTATAGAGATAGTTCAAGTACCTAGCAAGGACATAGGCTACTTTATAACCGACTGCGCAAAAGGAGGGTTATGATTTTACGCGATAACGACTTCCACCCGGTCGAAGTCGCGGGCAACAGCTAGTATATCTATTTAAACGACAGCAAGACGGAGTCAGTGGTTTTCCTTAAGGGTACAATCGACCGCGTTAATCGAAGAAAATGAAATATTTAATTGTTTGCTATAACTGACTCAATTGGGTTTAAGTGTCGGCTCCCACTCGGCACAATAATAGGGTTGGTACGCACGAGAGAAAAGTAAGTTTGATCTACGAGTTTACTTGTACGAAATGGAATCGATATTCTGTTGTGCAGTTATCTTACTAATACTTATAATATTATAAATGCGAAAGTTTGAGAGTGTGGATGTGTCTGTGTTTGTCACTCTTTAACGCTCTAACTGCTGAACGAATCTGGCTGAAATTTGGTGCCGTGATAGATTACCTGTAAACCTGTATTCGCAAAACATTTTATTTCTCGGGAATGAGTAACAATGGGAAGCGAAAACGGGAACAAAATTCCACGCAGGTGGAGTCGTGGGTGCCATATAATACGTACTAAATAGATAGGTATCTGAACGGATGGTGGGTTCAAAACACTTATTGAAAGTACTAGTACTTAATCTGTAAAAAAAACTTAGAGATAATTCTCAAGACAATTTTGGAACTGTAAAAGAAGTACTTATAGGACTTTCAATGATGCGGAAGGCACGTCTCTTTTGTCCGTCAAGGGTAATAAAATTAGGCTGCTATGCTCAATATTTCACAAAAGGATAATGACCTCGGGACCACAACTTATGGCAAACCCAATATAACGGAAACGTTGAGAGATGTTTCTAAAAAGTTGTGAAAAGAGCCGAAAATCATAATGAGGAAAACCCTAATAATTCTTTTGTCCGACCGCGACCCAAGGGGATCGAATGGTCAAACAATATTATGCATATAAATACTGCGCCATAGAGCCCTAATAAAATATTCTCGAAAGCTCTGCATACAACTTTTAACAGAATTTAATTTCTACTATAGAGAAAAAACCTTAGATACAATGTATGTATGAAACGAAGGCGCTTTCGCTGTCTATTCGTTTAAATCTTTTTAACTAGGTACTCAACGGATTTCAATGCACTTTTCAGCAATAGATAGAATAATTCAAGAGGAAGGTTTATATGCATAATACATTACATTTTACACAACAGAACAACCGAATTGTAACGGAAACGAAGTTGCACGGGTCAAGTATTAAAATATAAAATAGCACATTAGATATTATTGACAGCCCTAAGTACCGAAGTGACTGTACTTACTTAGGGCTGTCATTCAAATCACAACAGCAAAGTAACATGAAAACGAACAATAACTATATTTAATTGAAGCTTGTTTTTAGAAAAGGTGACGTTAGTCTACTTATTTGAACGTTTCGTATTTTAACATTCGCAAAAAATGTACCTTCAAATACTACTGCAGACTTAAGTCGGTAAAAACTTTCTTCATTATAAATCATAATGAGGAAAAGCCTAATAATTCTTAACAGAACATGAACTTATTTCGTAGCGTAACGTAAAGGCCCAATTGCAGTGTAAATTTCTGCTTTTAGTGAAAGCGACTACACCCCCGTAGTTAGATAATGAAACGTTCATCTAAGTTAACTTTTTATGCCTTTGAAAATTCCGTACGGCGAAACCGGTCCGGTGTGATGTAAATGAAATCCTTTTTGCCATTGATATCTTATTGGGGCCCCTTACGCCACGCAGGCATGTTCAGTATCCTACCAATGAAAAATGTGATGCCACCCTAAGGTTCTACAAAATCGAACAATAATTACGGACATTAATAACCACAGTTGACGCTTGTAGACGATAGGTGGCGCCTCGTAAACGCCCTCGTAAGCACCAAGTAGTTAACAGTCGTGGTTATATGTGCACTAAACTCAATCATTTGATGACCCTTGACTTCAATTGGGAGCATAAAATGCTAAAGTGACAATATATAATAATATATCAATACTCATAATATATAGCTTAAGACTTTTTTGTATGTTTGAACACTATGATCTCAGGAATCACTGGATGGATTTAAAAAAAAAATTACTGTTTGATTGTCCATTTTTGTATCAAAACGGGGAAAATATATTCATTTTGAGAGCTGTACACACGTGATAGGAAACATGCTGACGCAAACGAAGTGCACAGGCTTTGCATAGCTGAAGTGTTTGTTTGTTGAACACGCTTATTTCAGGAAATACTGTTTCGAATTATAGAGCTTTCTCCCATAGCATTAGTTAATAATACAACATAATAAGTTCGGACTACACGGGGCGCTTGTATAAAATTTGTCACTGCCTGACTAAAGAAAGATTCTTGAAAACTCCTGCCTCTCATGTAATTGGAATTTTAACTAAATCGAAGACGAAGAATTATAAACTTAGGTACTCCTTTCGTTACAATTTTAAACTTTCGTAAGCGATGTCAGTGATCAAGGTACTGCGGATGTCACCGAAGTACCCTCGCGCAAACCTTTGTCGGAATTTTGATTAGAATTCCTCAAGTTAGGCTCGTCAAGTTACAGGGCCTAGAGCAGCTCAGGGGTCATTTAAACTTAGCAGGTAATCAATCGAGTGTCTGCTCGCGATGGGGTTACAAATTGGGTAATGGGGTTACTGAAATATTGGGGCATTATGATATTGAGTCGGGAAATTAGATATTTGATATTTAGGTCTAATAAATGACAAAGGTTTTTTTTCTCGAAAATGTTTACAAAGAAATGTAACGCTTGTATTAAGAAATAATAATAAATTATGGTAACATACATCTAAGCTGTGTAGGTTTTACAAAGAGAACTTCTACCTATTATGATTGGGTGTGGTAGATGAGTAGGTGCTATCTACAAACACATATGCATCGGGAATCCGGTAGAAATTTAAAGTAATGATCAAGGTTACTTACTCTGTTGCAAATGATACCAACTCCACAAAAACCGCTGCGTTACTGATGAAACTTTATTTACTGAGTCATTGAAAATTGTAGACTTCTGAATGAATCATTTGCTTACACAATTTCACCCGTTTTTCTCGTTAGAACTTTGTAGTCATCAGAATTTGTTTTATACAATACTTACACCCATTTTAGCCCCTCTCTATAAAATAGAGTGCAGAGAAGCTTATGTTGAGACTTTATCTGTAGTCTGTGACTCTGTTGAATTAAACTACGTCACTTGGTCACGTGGATCATCTGTTCAAAGTTTGAAATAAAACAAAAATGACATCGTCAATCAGATTGAATTTTTACAATAAACGTGTTAGAGAGGAGCAGTCCGGTGAGAACGATGTCACGACTTTCTTGTTCTATAATGGCACCGCAACATTAGACAAGGTTCCACACACTAGCATCTGGAGCTAAAATGTATATTACACGCTAAGTTGCAGAATGAGCTCCCCACAAACGTCTGCAGTATAGGGCTCTTAAGAAGCAGTACCATGTTTTTACAAGCCCAGTTGGTTCCTTTGGTTTTGATGTGAAACGTCCTTATCGTCTCGTCCTAGAAGAATATATAGAGAGATAATTTGACTTTTTATTTTAAACATTATTGGGAAAAACTACCGTGTAACTTTCCATTCCACAAGAGTACTTTGTGCCTGAACCTTGTCCGTCAGTCAGAGGGTGCACCACTTGAGAACGATGCAACTTACAAATGGTCACGCCTTTATCCCCGAAAAGGAAGGCAGAGGCATATTATATGCCCACGATTCACCTTTCTTTAGAATTTGTCCCACGTGTTGCCGTGTTGAGATGGACAAGCGCAGGTTGTGACTGCCCGCTGTTGAAATTTTTTTCTTCAACTTTTTAACGACTGCCATTTTACTGGGAACCGGGACCAACGGCTCAACGTACCTTCCGGAGGACGGAAACGCTCAAATAAATGTTACAAAGTAGTCACCCATCTAAGGACTGGCCATAGTGAAAGTTGTTTACTGCAGTGCAGTGATAGACACAATGTCAACACTAGAAATAAAAGTAACCTTGCTGTTTATCATAGCAGATTGCACAAAATCAGCAATTCTTTCATGGGTAACTGTATACGCTTTTACAACAGGCTACCTAATAAATTTAAAAAGGTTGTAAAAAGTAAATTGTACTGCAGGGGCTACTATACAATTGGTGATTATTTGTTGGATGGAGGAGCCTGGAAATGACCTGCTCTACTGGATTCTCAAAAAAAATTGTAAAAATGCATAGTTTTTAGATTCATTTTGTAAATAGAGCTCTAAAAAGAATAACCCGCTGAGTTTCTTGCCAGTTCTTCTCAGGTGGGTCGCGTTGTGAACTGGTGGTAGATTTTGATTTATATTCTGGACGTTTTACAAGAGCATCTGTATATGCCTATGTGAAATAAATTTATTTTTCTTTTCTTTCTTTCTTCTTCTTCTTTAGTGATCGTTTACAGAACACTAAGTCCGCGGGTGCCACGAGCGCTTCCTGATTAAGATTTCATAAAAAAATTTAGTGTATTGTACAAATACACCAAATTTTTTTATGAAATCACTTTAAACTTACAGTCACAAAAAATCATTATAACATCAAGGTCCAAGGATAGGTAGAGGCATCACACCCACATTACAACCTTATCATTTTTTGTCCGACGATGGTGAACCTATTACCTTGTTGAAATGGACAGGTGTGCCTGTCAATAAAATATTTCAACAAAGCGGGACGATCGGCGCTGTTGAAATATTTCAAACCTCGCTTAAATCCTTTAACTTGAGCGAACGACTACCATGTTACTGGCAACCGGGACCTTAACTTCACGTGCCTTTCGAAGCACGAAAACGCTCGCCAGTAAAATATCATCCGAGTACCAGTCATAGTTGCTGATCGTTTACAGAACACTGATTCAGCGGAGCTACGGGCGCTTCAAAATAATTTTATTTTTAAAATCAATGTAATGCTGAAAGATATACCTGAAACATGACGTCATGATACGTCATCGAATGTTCCATCAAAAGTGGGAGGGGCTACATAGACTCCGCCTCTCACCCCACACCCCAGCGGTGGTATATAAGGCTCCGGCGGCGTCGGGAGCGTCAGTGATCACCGCTCGTCACAGACGGAGCTTACGCGTCTCAGGCTGCAAACTTTACGACGAGTTTTCACGGTAAGTTTATTAATAGTAGAATCTTCTATTTGGGTTAATTTTAGATTATCTGGAGTAAATAGGTGTGGAATGGTGGTGAAAATTTTAGTTGCGTTATTAAAAGTGATGTACTAATTTTGGAAATATGATTTTCCGATTTTTGAATTTTATTTCAGACGTTGACATAAAATTTCTTCATACATCATAAATAGAGTTTTTATTAACGTAAAATACAATGCCTAATAAATATATCCAACTAATTTTTATTCGACGGGGAAGGATAGAAAGAAAGAAATATTATAACTGCAAAGTTATCTCTAATTTGATACTTAATGTACTAAATAAAAATATATAGGAGCAACTGTACTACTTCAACCTCATTGTTGGTGACTATCTAATAAGTACTTAAATAAAATTCAAAAATTGGGTTATTTAGCCAAATACTACTGATTAAGCTGACTTTTTTAAAATAACCCACTAAAAGAAAATAGTTACGCGGCGCTTATTACGAGGAGTACATAATGTATAAAACTACAAGTTTTGTGTAAAATTAATTTTACACAAAACTAAAATTCAAATGACATATTTGTCACCTATTATTATAGCCGTTCCGTTAAACAAGTTCAATAAATAAAATACAAAACTTTTCAATCGATTGACACAGTTTATAGAAAAGCCCAAAATGTTCTACTTCAATTTCATATTTTGAAAAAGAAATGCTTCAGTGAAAATATTAATAAAGTAAATGTCATAAAAATTCACTACATTAAATTTATGAAATAAAAAACTTAACATCAAATACACATTTATGAAGAGAAATATATAAATTTTCATCAACTTTTATACATCAAAGCTTTCAATTTCATTTAGAACCAAGCTACGCGCTACGCCGTCGCTACGGATGTGCTACGTCACGTAGCAGCCGGCGCGATTCGTAGCACAAAATGCTCTCTCGGAATCGCTCGAGCGGTTCTTATTTTTGCAAAATATATTATGCTATTTTATTTGTAACAGAACTGTAGGTATATTTCATGAAAATATATTTCTAGTAGGCTCAAGTTAATTTAGGAGTAAAAATCTTATTTTCTTTGTTTAGATAGAATCATCACAATAGAATAAATAATGTAGTACCTATTATATTGGTACTGGCTTAAGGCTTACTGCCTAATATATTATTTACATTGTGTGCTGGGAAAATAATGATATCTTAACGGTTTCGAATTGCTCATTATTTCCATTGGCTTAAGTGTGTCAGTATAGGTACACGGATCTAAGTTTGATTTTTGTGATGAAAAGGTTATAAGAAGAAAACAGTTTTAGGTGACCAAATAAAAATAAGAGGAGTTTCATTTTCAGTGTCAAAAATATCATAATTTGTTTAAGAAGTTAAAACAATCAATAGGGTCTCGACACGTGTTTGTTGATATACAACACACACTTCTCATTTTAGCGTCATAGAATAAGATAATAATCGAGTTCCAAAAATAATACTCCGTGATTTAGCTTTCAAACTTCTAACCAAACGGAGTGTTCTGAAGAGTTCATTAACTTATTCCCATGCTCTCCTTTTCGATCTTGAATTGCATGTGTTGGACAGACACCAATAATAATATAATAGTAATAATAATATAATAGTATTACATATAGATATTTAACTTCCTGCCCCCCACTGAGCAAGCTTCCCCACCCCCTTAGAAACTAGCGTTCTAGAGGAAACTCCTTCTGTAACCTCGGTTTTATCAAGCTGCAATAGGTGTCATCTACTCGACCATTTTCAAAACACTCTCCGACTGTGAAAACGCCTCTCCCACCCCTGAACGTCTGAACTAAAATATTTTCAACAACTAGCACTGTAAATTAACTGTTAGCTCTTTTATGAAAGTCCTAATTAAAGTTGTAATAGCAAAGGCCTGTACTTGATTGCCCAAAGTTGGAATTAATCGATTTAAGAAGAGTCATTAATATGATTTATTTAATCAAGTCCAGCGCCACTCGCAAACGTGCCGAAATGTTTTTAAAACACTGCGATTAATTAAAAATATATATCACGAGCCCAGAGGGTATCGTCACCCGAACCTCCTTTTTCTCTTTCATTTCTGAATGTGTCATTTTGAATCCTTCATTGCTTTTAGTCATGGTCTTTTGAATGTACTCCTTTATAACCAAATAAGCAATTAATGGATTTTCACCATAATATATTCATCCTGAGCGATGAAACAGTATAAAATTTCTAAGAATTGGAAAATAGTTTTTTTTTTTTCAGTAAAATTTTTGGGAAACTTTTATTACATTTATTAAATTCATAGGTATATGAAATAGGTTTGTGTGAGTCAAGCTGCTAAGATTTATTGCAAGGAGAATATAATACTGAATCAAGATTGTATCCGGAAAGATCGCGCGAGAAGAACCTTATTACAAGTTGTACGTATTGAAGTATTGAATACGTACAATATCTTAAATGCATCGTAAAATATCATCAATGCATGTCATATCACACTCAGTGTTCTGTAAACGATCATTGTAGTAAGCAACATTTCCTGTGACATTTATTTGCGAGTGTTTCCGTGCTTCGGAAGACGTGTTGAGCCGTTGGTCCCGGTTGCCAAAAAAATGGCAGTCGTTAAGCCAAGTTGAAGGCCTTTCTGAGCTGCTTGAAAAATATCATCGCCCCGTGTGGCGGCGGGGTCCCGTGTTGCAACTAGTACAAAATGTCGCCAACCCAATACATAATTATTTATTTATGATTTATTTATTTACTTCCGCAAAAATCAAAATGAAAATGACAATCGTTAAGCCAAGTTGTAGGCCTTATGGGCGCACGGCGTGGGCGCAACAGCGCCAGGTCCTCGTAGTGGGTCTGGGCGTGGACACTCTCTCGCTCGAGACCATGGTGCGAGCCATGCTCTCCAGCGGGAGTAAGTGGGACTGCGCCGCCTCCTTCTGCGAGCAGGTCATGCTCGTGAAGGAGGCGGCGGGACGGGTACGGGAGAGAACTCTCCCACCCGAGTTCCGCAGTCGCCGCCGACGTGTCTTCGCCGAAGACTATCGGCCTCCATGACCGGGGGCCTGAGGACGGTGAGAGGGCGGCTCACCGTCCTTACAGAAGAAGGCCCATGATGGCAACGTGACGTGAGCAATTCACTTACGCCCCCCCTTAGAAGCGGGATCATACCCGAAGCCCCCCATAGACGCGGGATAGCACCCGAACCACCCCCTGGATGAGGCCGCAGTGGCAGCCGTAGGTCTGTTGTGAGTCCCGGGACATCCTTCCGAGGGCTTACCCGGGACTCCCAACCACAGGCTGTTAGGCGTTACGTGAGGTTTTTTAGTCGGTATGAGTCCGGCATAACATCCTCTGAGGATTTTCCCTCACGTAAAAAATAAAAAGGCCTTATGGGCGGCTTGAAAAACTTCAACTGCAGGTCGCGGCGACCTTCGTCTGTCCATTTCAACACGGCAATAGGCTTGGTGAATTACGTGAGACATGAAACTATAAGGTGCATGTGGGCGTATACTATGCCTCTGTCTAACCCTTCGGGGATAAAGGCGTGAATATAATTATTATGTATGTGTGTACTTTCTACGCTAATCAATAGGTGTGCGATTCGTTCCGCACAAGAATCTTTACTACCTGTAGATATCTGTAAGACCCTCGCTACTTTCAGGATTCTACTTGTTCATGTCTAACCTGTGTCAATCTGTTCGTTTCTTCTGAATAATTAGTCCCCCCTTTTAAAACCATACTGAACTACCAAGTGATCGTGAAATCTCTAAGTTGTTCAAGCCGTGAATAATGCTGAAAATATATTTTTGGAAAATTCTATAATTGTTCCGCACGCCTATCACTCCGAAACTACTGAATCAATTTCGATGATACTTATCTTTAATTCGTGGATTGAGAGCCTTTTACATGAAGTAAACGAAATTGTGCGGGTCAGCTAATTCTAAATGATATAATGCAGCAGAATATAAGCAAAAGATACATGAACAAAGAAAATGTCCAGACCTGCAACGAGGACATTCTAGTAACATTTCTCGATTCTAATAGTGTATGTATACTATATTCCTTCCAAAGGTGTTACGAGGAAGTTTTGATAATTCAGGTTACCAAATAATACCATAAATATTGAAAATACGTTAAGATTTTCCCCATAGTTCCCGTAATACAATATTTACTGATATTCGGAGACGTAGAATACTTACTTACAAAATGTTATCAAAAAAAATCTTTTTTCTTTGAAACTAATGGTAACTCAATAATATAACGCTACCCCAACCAAAACTAATACACTATTGGATTAGTTTGCAGTCATAGGCTGTGGTTTCATTCGATTTCAGAAATGAAAATATAATAAGCGATATATTTGTATTTCAAAGCCATCTATAAATAATTTAATAGACTACCATCTGAACGTAAAATTGTCGCCGTACTGGTGTTAATCGCACATCACTGGGAGTTTCTAGATGTAAATTTTGTTTGTTTATAAATTGGTTGTCTGTTTCAAAACAAGAATGTATGAAACTTATCACACTGCAAAAAAGTCGGTCAAGTTTGAGTCAGGCTCGCATACCATTTTTTGTACAAAACCTGCACCAAAAAAAGGCAAAAATCACATTTGTAGTATGGGGATTCCCCTTAATCCCCCCTTTTTAGTATTTTTTGTTATAGCAGCAATAGAAATACATCATCTGTAAAAATTTCAACTCTCTAGCTATCACGGTTCCTGAGACACCGCCTCGTGACGGACAGACAGACAGACGGCAAAGTCTGATGAATATTATGGTCCCGTTTTTACCATTTGGGTACGGAACCCTAGAAAGCAGCAGTTATGACTATGACAAAGATAGCTTACAAAACTTGTTACTACATTTCTGAGTGCATCACATCATGTAGTGTATTCTTAACGAGAACGAGTAAATAAATAAATAATTAATAAATATTCACGGACATTTCACACAACGCTATCTGATCCCAAAGTAAGCTAGGAATAACCTGCTTGTGTTATGGGTATCAGACCACGGATATTAATACTTATATACTTTTTATTTATTACATATCTATATTTACATTATTACTATCTAAACTAAACCTAAATAAGGCCCCCGTGGCATTGTGCCCAAAAGACTAGCAGCATTCCCCCTTTGAATAGCATCGTTGAGCGAGAAAACTGCCAGCCCTTGGGTCACAAGTTGACTCCACAAGGCGCTTTTTCAAATTCTTGAAAAATTTTTGCGCATTGGGACCCCATGGACGAATGGAAATACATACATATTATACATAGAAACACCCAGACTCTTGAGACAAACATTTATGGGCCACACAAATATTGGTCTCCGGTGGGAATCGAACCCACGACCTCCAGCGCCGCAGGCGGTATTACTACCGACTGCGCCACAGAGGCAGTCAAAGTAAAGTCCGAGTGCGGAACCCAAATGTTTCTTTAATGGATAATCTATAAATGTCTTTAGTTTTTATTGCTGGTCGTAAAATGGTGGCCTTTTAAACAGAGCTCTATGCACGCAGCAGATTGCGAGGTGCACTTCACAGGCGAGGGCTGCACATCGGAAAATAGTTCTCTTTCAATTCACTTTATTTCAATCCTTTTCTTCGCTGAAATCAAGCTTACAGGAAAACTTAAAGCTATTCCGTTTAAAGATTTCATACGTTAGTGTAGTTACGTTGTGACCTGTATAGTAAGTAACAGTTGTTTAAAGTATCTGACTACGCAAAAAAAAGGGCGTAGATTCAATGCCCATCCAAACTTTCCCAGGCAAAAGTTTGTGCTGGGTCTGGGTTTACTTTATATACTAGCCTCTATATTTGAGAACCTATAACTCCACTAGCGTGAGTATAGTACATCATATACACATCCTCGTATCCTGTAATTGGCTCGGTCACTATCTATCACATCCTAAAAATGATATTTTTGTTAAGTTTTTTATTATCAATTTGGAAAGCTTTGAAAGTGTTTCCCTCCTCTTAAAACCATGGGTTCTTCTAAATATATCAAAGGGCCACCAACTTAACGGCCCCTGTTAATGGTCCTGTACTCGTAGACTGCAAGAATGACAGCAAATTCGCTAGATCTTTCCATCAGGCGGGTGGCGTCAATTTCGTCGAGCTAAATGTAAAGAATTCTTCATGAATAGGTCCGTACTTTTTTAAATATTGATGTCTTATGATCATAAATTGCACGTACATACATTAGCAGTAAAACGGTAATATAAGCCCATCTCCATCCCCAAAAATCCCGCGGCTTTTTGGAACCTTTAAAACAATTGAGCAATCAAAGAACACGTCTGCCGGTGAAATCGCTCGTGTCAGGTTAATCTGTAGAGCCGTATTATTGTCACACCTCGCTGTATAACGCGCTGTCGACAACACGTGTCGAATTGTGACACGAGCCAATATTGGCTATGGACGGGGTATTTGTTTGTCACGATAAAATATGTTGGGGATTTTTGAATGTTTAATTAAATTTTGAAACGGTAGAGTGTTGAGTTGGCATCAGGAGCTAGTTCTCAATACATAAAAGGCCCTACAATCAACTGGAACTTATAATGCAGCTCTATTGATCAGAGTAGGTCTTCGGTAGTTCTGGAACATCCCTCCGTGGGCTAACCTGTGGTTTTAGTCAGTAAGAGGCCGGTATGATATTCATGAAGGATTTCCAAAAGTATATATCCCAGACACTTTTCTTGGAGTGTCTTCACAGTAAAACGGTGTATAAAAAAATATTATGTTGTAAATCACGAGATAATAGTATATTTTCAAGCTGATATGCCTTTTTAGTATAATAGACTTTTTAAAATAACAATAGCATTTCGAAACCCGTTTTATATGTTCATATAAATGATAATCGGTGCAGATAGGTACAATGAAGATATTTTTCTATTTTATTTTAAAATTCAATGTAGAATGTCCGTGTTTATTAAAAGGCTTGAAAACTTCTACTGCATGTGTGTGTGTCTTTGTCCGCATTTTTGTCTCTACCTAAATAAAAAAGATACTAGGACATTTACAGAGCAATGCAAAATAAAAAGTTACAATCAATGCGCCAAACACGACTACACACTTCCATTACTCGTATCGACCACAGATCTCTGTTTATACCCTTGCGCTTAGAGGGTAACATGTTATATCTCAAGGAAAAAAGGGTCGCAGCCATATTGGGACGTTTGTAAGATTCGCATTTACAGATAGCATTTATATTTTGTATCCCTTGTTATCTAGCATTAGTTTCGTCGCGGTTTTGTATGTGTGGATGTTGAATATCGGGACAAAAATTTGCTATAAACGATAATAAATGAGGAGGGGGATGACGCCTTTAGGAACCCTCGATCCGTCAATTTTAGCGCAGAACAGTCAAAGGTCATCTCAAAAATGATTGTAACGGGAGGGTGACGAATTTGAACTCCTCAAGGAAAGGTCGAGAATTAGTCGTGCGCAATATTCTAATTTACAACCAATATCAACTGCAAAGTTTGAAGTTTTTTTATTCCACCTTTTTTCACAACAAACTCTAGGTGTAACTGTTTTTTTTAGTTCTACGAGTATCTTTATGGAAATCTGACCTTATGCTAATAAATGTGTTTACAAGCCATCTTTTGTCTGAATTGAAACTACTTAGCTTATTTTTTTCTTTTAACTTTAAGGTACTTTTATACCAAACTTCATTACATTAGAAAGCGTTTTTACTTGTAAAATTGTGACAAACTGAGTTACGTTAGCATTTATAATAATATGTTTTTAAAGTTCTATAATAAAATAATGAAGTCTTACTAAGGTTTCGCTTGTAGGTATAACAATTACCAAACAATTACCAAATATTTATAGACAACGAAACTGTGGGCGTCCTAAAGTCGAATAGTTATTTATGATACAAGTGTGGTATGTTGGTCATTACACTCGAGGTGATATTGCACAGGCTGCAAGGAAACCGAGAGTGTAATGACCAAACCTCACGTGTGTCATACGACGTTTTTCAACACAAATCCGAGTAAAAAAACAAATTTTATATTTATTCGTACTCAAATAAACAATGCTCACAGCACTGGCGGAAAGTTTGTTAAAAATGGCGCGCTGATATTTTTTTTTCTGCGCGCGGCGTGTTATCTATTGGAGCGAGCCACAAACAATAATTACGCTAAACAGCCAAAACGCAAAATGTAAAAAATCTAATTTTAATGTATTTATAAAATAGTTTCACGTTGAATTATTAATTAAAGTAAATGAGTTGTTGAAAATTTATAAATCATATTCAAAGTGGTAGGTACACTTCTTTTTTAAATAAAAATTGTGCTATTTTTAGTCTTATGTTGAAATGGAACGTATCTTAGTCAAAACTTTTTTCCGAGATTTAATAATAAATCTATAACCCAGTTAAGTTAAGAGCAAATACAATGCCTAAATAATATCTTTTAAAGAGGTCCAAACTTAATTTGATGGAATATTAAATAAAACACTAGTGCGATCAAGAAATAAAGCACAAGTGTTTAATACCATGGTTTCTGGGGTCCGTAACTTAATTTCGAGAGACATAATATATGTTCGATTATTGAAATAACGACTGAGCGATTGTGCGAATAGAGTTTATTGCGAAACAACTTTTTGTCGCTTAACGCTGCTTCGAGTGAACGATTCTTCGAATATTTATTAATCGATGGACTGATCTTTCGAATGTTAAATTTAGAGTTGTTACATGCAAATTGATTGGTATGCATGAAGAAAAACATAATTTTTAATCAAGTGCCTAGGTATTTATTTTAATTAAGCAACATTGACATAAAATATGTAATAAAAAACTAAATATATGTGTTGTTTTATTTTTTAGAGTGGCAAACGTTAGCCATTAGGCTCAAAGTCAAGCCTCTCCATGTGGTCTTTTTGATATAAAAGTTTTTTTCAATTTTTCGTCTTTTCCTGCCTGTTTTTTGTTTTTGTTGGGAAAAACTGACTCATCTTTGTCTAATAATCTAATATTTTTCTGTAATCAGCGCATTACTCTTTTGTTCTATTTCAATTTCTTTTATTGATTTAAATAAGTTCCTCTTCCTTCTTCGTATATATGTCTCTCGAAATTAAATTACGGACCCTGGTTTAGGGTCATGAGTGTAAAAGCCATGTGATAAAAACCAATTTATGAGCAAGGGTGTTGAAAAATAAATAGAAGCACTGCTTTTCTATTACTTTATACTAGTGATTTTCCTTAGCAAAGACTAAAGCAAACCAAAGCACTTACAGATCACCTATAAAACGACAAGTTTAGGGCCCCCGGGGGCCGCGCGGCCATAAGACGGGACGCCCCGTGGGAACACACTACACTTCAGATTTTATTCACTTCATTTACTTAGATTTGCCCAGGATTTACAAAATGGCGGTCGGAAAGAAACAAGGAATGTCTGGAAATGAAAATCGCCTCCAAAATGTATTTATCGAGAGTTACTCGCGGCATTGAAGACTAAAATAATTGTTCTTGTATGTGCTCAATTTTTTATAACAACAAAAACGCACATTGAGGGTTTCATACGAAAAAAATGGCAAAGGATTCCTTTGCCATTTTTTTCGTTTTTACGTTTATTGTATAGAAGCCGGCTTTTTCTTTTCTGATTTACCTAATATTTGTTGCTACAACAGAAATACATCATCTGTGATAATTTCTACTGTCTATAATAACAAGGTTCCTAAAAGGCTTTCACAAAAAGCATTAGGTGTATAGCAGTAATGGAATTACCATCAATCATCGAAAACAAATTCTACCAACTTTTCTCTTTATTTTTAAACAACCGAAACTAAAGTTCCGTAAATGGTGAGGAATAATAGATATGTGATGAATATTATGTCTGATGCTAGACAACTTTGTCTAATATATGCAAATATACGGTATTATAACCAATCTCTAGGCACACTATTTCAAACTTTCCTACCCCAAAATTTGAATAACTCAAATCAATAAATTAAAATTTCCAATTTTAAGCTTCAGTAATTACAAAAGTTGCCGGTTTGATATTGTTTGAAAGGTTCGCCCACTCGAGAGGAAACTCTCGCATCAATCAAACTTATCAATCATTCTGTGAATCGATCGTTTAAAATGAACTTCTTTAAACTTTCACAAGCTTTCGTTTCGATCGATTCCATGTGTGATGGAGATTGATAAAGAGAGTATGCGATACTAGGCCGTTGGCCTCTTAACTTGTGAATAACCCGGCTGCCCCTTTTATTAATGAGTGAATATCCCCGAAGTCTTGCTGGACTCGGATATGACAGTCTTGGCATGAATCGGTAATTAAAAATTAAAAGAAAATTCTGAATGTGGCCATTATAAAGAGAAAAGATATAAATGTTTGTTTGTATGGCTCCAAAACCGATTTGATAAATTCTTTCACTGTTGGAAAGGTAAACTTTTCCCGGGTGAAATACCTAGGCTATATTTTATTCCCACGGCAAACGGAACTACGCGGGTGAAACCACGTTATATCTGCTTGTGTTTCATAATTAAGTCGAACAATCTCAGTCAAAATACTCCACAAATATCAACCAATTCAAAAATATCAACCAGGGGTTATTAAGTATCAATTCTAGCTATCAACCAGGGGTTATTAAGTATCAATTCTAGCTATCAACCACGGGTAATTAAGTATCAATTCTAGCTATCAACCACGGGTTATTAAGTATCAATTCTAGCTATCAACCAGGGGTTATTAAGTGTCAATTCTAGCTATCAACTAGGGGTTATTAAGTATCAATTCTAGCTAATTTAATTATTTTAAGCCATTTGACATATTATCACGTATGACGCGACGTTGTGCCGGAACAGAAGCGCCGTGTAATGACGTGTCGTCGCGTTGTCAGGACTATGTTGTCCTTTATTACAATTTAACTGCCCGTTAAACTACACAGTTACAACTAGTAGGCTACTAGAGGGAACCCTTTCGGTGACGGTGTATTCGGAGGCCAATTGTCTTAAACTATTGTCGAAAAATGAGTAGGCCATATTTTTCATAGTAAAATAACCATCATATTAAAATAAAAAAACTGGCGAAGTGCGAGTCGGACACGCGCACAGATTGTTCTGTATCAAAATCGGTAAAAAATCACGTTTGTTGTATGGAAGCCCGGCTGAAATACCATTATTTTTTTGATTGCGGCAACCGAAGTTCATCATCTGTAAAAATTTCAGGTCTCTAGCTACCACGGTTCCTGAGATACAGCTTCGTGACGGACAGATGGACAGACATGAGGCGAAGTATCATGAATAGTCCCGTCTTTCCCTTTGAGTAATTAACCATAAAAGGCGTTAATAATTGGTTAAATAATATTCAATTATATCACCGCACCGCACCGCAACAAATAGCTAAGCGGTAATTCAAAATCACCGCGTTCATGTTCCCATAAAGTCGTTATTTAGTCAAACACGGCCGCATTTATTTGCCCCGGTTTCGCCGAGCGAGTTGTAGGCACGTGCCGATATGCCCATAACTTTCGCACGCAACTTCGTCCGCGTTTATTGTGTTAGGTGTTAGTTATACGTGACTACAACTAGACTAGCGGGCTTGTTTTTAAATTAAACTTTGTTTTCTGAGTGTGAATGTGGTGTTATTGTCTTGTTATTGAGTGGCCTCGTGGTCCAGTGGTTGGGTGACTGACTATAGATTCGGGGGTCGTGGGTTAGATTCCGACCCAAGGCAAATCTCTTTGTGTGATGAGCACATTGATTTGTTATTTCTAAATAAACATTAATTTTGACAAACTTCCCGTTCATCCGTTCGCGAAATTGACAAATATGCACAAAGGTTCATCTGTTTAAATACAGCCGCAAACAGAATGAAGGTTATATTACAAGAATATTTCAAATGCATTGACTTTAAGTTTTGTTCAAAAATTTAGAATTTCCGATTCGTTTTACATTTTTACAAAAAAAATGAATAAACTACGTTCGTTCAGATCAATTTAAAGAGGTTTACTTTCTGCATACCAATATGAAACGAGCGAATTCGTATGAAAAACCGCTAGAATGCATCAATTGCGCAGTCTAGGGGTAGCCAGACAACTGCCAATTTATTCCATGTTAACCGCCATAATATTTTTGCCCGGTCAGTTTTCCCGCGTTTCGCCCTTTCAGCGTGATGGAGTATCGACACAACCCTTTATTTTTTTCTAAACTTAAACATTTCAAACGTCTGCGGTTTCTGTGAAAAACCTTCAGCAATATTTTCCTTTGAAATGAATTAGGAGTTTTAGCGTTTGACGTTCGGGTAAATTGGTAGCTAGTAAAATGTTAAATACGCTTTGGTAACTAGGTTTAGCAATTTTTACAATTACCTATATTTAAATGTTTTTGAAGTTAGATAGCTGTACGTGGCTGTTATTGACTATCTTTTTCTATTTTTTTTTTCACGGACATTTCACACAACGCTATCTGATCCCAAAGTAAGCTAGGAATAACCTGCTTGTGTTATGGGTATCAGACCACGGACATTAATACTTATATACTTTTAAATACATACATATTATACATAGAATCACCCAGACTCATGAGACAAACATTTATGGGCCACACAAATATTTGTCTCCGGTGGGAATCGAACCCACGACCTCCAGCGCCGCAGGCGGTATCACTACCGACTGCGCCACAGAGGAACGTAGTTTATTAATCTTAGAACGTAATATCGAAGATGACCGAAAATTCAAGCGACGCTAAGAGATAGATAAAACTCTTACACACTCAAGAATCTGTAAACTCCATTAAGCCAAAAAAGGCAATTAAAATGAAGAGATACAAAATTACAAACTCAAAATGCAGCTCAGGATATAACTAGAACTTTGCCGATATGCTAGGACTTATAAAATGAACTAAATCAATTAAGTTCCTACTGTCTATAGGTATATTATTATACGTAAGACAGTAAAACTTCGGAAAAACAAATTCTAAGTACCTTAATATTATTTAAATTCTCACATTGAATATTCTGATCCCATTTTAAGACAATATTTCACACCCCAAATATACAGTTATGTAATTTCGTAATACTATTCCTCGCACTTAAATTAAAACAATATGTTTAATTAAAAGGCATTCATTGCGCGCCTGTGGGTGCCTGTCAAAAAATGTCCGCTAAGAACAAAACAAGGCAATTTGATACTAAGGAGCCCATTCTAACAACAAAAGGTTGCTAACGTCTGAAACAGACCTACAATTAGACTTTCTAAAACAACAATTATTTCGCAAATGTCGTATTCATTGAAGCACATGACCGCTATCTATTGTACTCTGTATGCACAAAGCGAGCAATGAATGTCGTTCAGGGGATAGCGTCGTGATTATGACATGAATTATTTTTGAGATGTTGAAGTTAATAGAATTTCTTTGTATAATATTAGACAATAAGTCTATTAAGATAGTATTTGACAATAGCTGTTTATGAGATACTCGCATCTCATAAATAGCAATTGTCAAATACGATAATCCTACTACCGCGCACGTTTAGCACGGTTTTTCCAACCGCGTACAGTATGGGGTTCTTCAAAAGGGGTCTTAGAAGATTTTTAAAGAGTCGGCAGCGCGATTGTGGCGTCTCTGGTGTTGCAAACTTACATAGACTATGGTGACTACCGTTATTGCCACCTTAGTGCTATATAAAAAGAAACTACCTAATAATAACTAATAATATTGAATGTGAAAGTTTGTGCAGATGTTTCAATGTTTGTAACTCAATCACTATAGAACAGCTGAACGGATCTGGCTGAAATGTGGCACAGTAATGAATTATAGTCTGGAATGCCATCTAAGCTACTTTTATTCCAAGCAAGAAGTTCAATATAACACATGTCATTTTGTGCCACCTCAAACCAGAACTTATTGTACTATACAAACATGTAAGAGTACAACTTTAGCTCCTTAATAGAATTCACTCCTAAGTACAACAGTTAACTTACTTACCGAGTTAGCCACGAGAATACACACATACAGTGCAACTAAGCACGGAGCGTAGCGTCGTAGCACCTCGTAGCACTACGTAGCACTATGTAGCGCGTCGTAGCACACTCGCTACGAGTACATGAAATTGCACTTGACTCAGTAAAGTCATATTGAGAGTGCGGGTTTTGTTCCAAGTGTTTGAGGTTCGATTTCTGTAATGTGTTTGGGAAATCAAAGTGTACATTTTATATGTTTCTATTACCTAACAAGTAGAACACACATAGCAATATTAGTTTAAAGTTTGTTATTGTGATAGTTGGGATTATAAAATGAAATTAGATATCTTTGAATGCCTCGGTGGCGCATTCTGTAGTATGACCGCTTGTCGTGCTGAGATCCTGGGGTCGATTCCCAGGTCGGTTCAAATATTTGTGTCATGTAAAAATATTTGTTTCGGAATTTGGTTGTTTTCTACATACAGGGCGTCCCACGGCTATGCCATATTGAGGAAAAGTACCTTAAATATTGAAGATGGAACAATTTACTGAAAGAAGACATTTTTTAATTTAAAAAAACAATTTAAACTGCATTCATAGATTTTTAAATACTTATATGATTGAGCCGGGAATCGAACCCGCTACACGAGAAAAAATAATTGCCCCGTAGTTTTATCATACCGATCGAAAGGCTTTATCATAAGAATTATTTTTTACTAAGTAACATAGCGTCAAAAATTAAAGGAAGTACACTACACTAACCCTTTACCATAAAGTATCTACTATTTTAAAACACTTATTAGTTTTAAACAAATTTGTAAACATGACACAGCAGCAGAAATGTCACATCAAATTATTTTTGTTACATTAAAACCCAAACAAAACTAAAGACGTTATAATAATGTAAGCCAGCTGCTTCAATTATACACAAAATGGAGTCTGACTGGTGACGAATGTTAAACCACAAATAATAACAACAACAGTAAAGTTATGCTTTTCTTCAGACATTAGGGAGCATCAAATATTTACTATTGTATTACTGTAATGGCGCAGTACTGTCAAGCCAATTTAATTCCTTTTTTGTCAAATTTCAAAATAAGTAGTCCCCCTCCAAATAGTAAGAGTCATGTAATTGTAGTATCAAATTTCTTAGAATAAACTTGGAAATTCACTCTAAGGGGCTTTTTAGAGTACAATATGTTGTCACATCAATTCATCTCGAGGGTGACGGAAGAGGCGACTACGGTAACACTTTCGCAAAATCGTTTTGCGAAAGTGTTCCCTTATGCCATTTGCCTCTTAGTCCATTGCGTAGAGAAGGAAACCTTGTAACCCAGTTGTCAGTAAAGTGACAATCGTTAAGCCAAGTTAAAAGCCACCACTAGACACGGCAATAGGTTCACCACATATTATGCGTCTACTCCCACTGTGGGACAAGAAACTTTAAGGATTCGCACTTTCCACGTCTCCATGAATTCTTGACGGAGCAGGGAAATGAAAGGACGCTCAAAGTGGTCACCCATTCCGGGACCAGTCATATTGCAAGATGCTTACTGATCGTTTACAGACACCAAATCAGTACGGCTACCAGCGCTTCTTAAAAAAGGTTTTATTAGTAAACCAAGTCACTCCACCACCACAAAGCGCACAGGCAATCTAATCTCATGCCCACTTTTCAAATCTTCAGTTTCCTGCTCATCTATAAAGAAACTAAGGGTAATTTCCTGACCTCAACAATATTACGGATTTAAATTTATGAGCATTCTTAATAGCTTAATAAATGCTAATCACGTTCTCAAAATTCTTCCAGTCCCATTGTATCGAGATACTAAGGGTTTTTAATTTGACTGTCGTAGTGTAAGCCAATGCTGAAGTTTTGGGTTCGAATCCTATACATACATACATATGGTCACGTCTTTATCACCGAAGGGGTAGACAGAGGCGTATTATATTTCCACCAGAATCAGAATCAGAATCAGAATTGTTTATTTTGTCCACGTGTATCCACGTTTCGCCTTTTTAGAATTTGTCCCACGTAATAGGTGGTTAGCCGTATTGCCATGTTGAGATGGACAGGCGCAGGTTATGACTGCCTGCTGTTGAAAGTTTTCAAGCCGCCTTCTAATCCCATTGATGTGGAAATGTTTTCAGTGATTGAGCGTCTTTATGTTTATCAATTGTCTAGATTATCCACGTGGTGGCCATTGTCATGCATCATCCATATTACAATTTACATTCGAAGGTAAAGTAAGTAACTTGTCAAGTTCGTGAGCAGAACCCACAAAGTCGTATTCAATCAAGTTCAGAAAATAAAGGGTAACAATAAAAGGGTATAATCATGTACATTTATAAAGTTCAACAAAAGGTTTCTACTTGAGAGTAATGATTACCCTATTGGGCACGGATTTATTTAAATATGGCGTATTTTGTCCATCGATTTACGCACGACTACATTTAGTAAGCCTGAGGTTTTAGGTATATTTAGATTGGTAACAGCTAAAAGTCAGGCAGAATAGTATAGTGTAGCTTAGTTAAGTCCGTTGGGAATCCTAGGGATATCCTCACGAGGGCTTACCCGGGGCTTCCAACTGCAGGTAGTAGGTAGGGAACGTGTTGGTTTTTAGTCAGTAAGAGTCTAGCATAGCATCCATGATGAATTTGCCCAATGTAAAAAACAAGCTTTAAGTCCAAGGGGCCCTTGCAAGCTGAAGTGGGATGCCTGTAAAATGTCAGTCATTTTTTAAAAAACAAAATCATTTATTTGTGATACATAGGCTTGTTACAGTTGTTCGATTAAGTATAAGTACTCTATGCCATAAAACTTCACGTGACGTGATCGTTTTAAAACTTACAATTATAAATAAAAAACATACTTTGTTACAGGAGTAAGGAACTAAGACTCGACTCGTATCCAATGGGCTCAAAACTTATTAGCTTATTAGAACATAGTTTTCATAGGCTATGCACATAGTCTTCATAGGTTATGAAAAAAAAAACATTATTGATTTGGACGCGAATCCAATAACACTTTAAAATCGATAACCCAGTCTAGGCTCTACGTATTCAGATTGAAATAAATACCCAAACATACATAGGTGCAAAAACATTGCTTTCTTTTCAGGTTAGTAAGATAAAAAGAAAAATAAATTTGTCACCCTCACCATTAAGTAGAAAACATTTTCCGAGGGTCTTCATATTTTCCTTTAAAAACAACCTTCTCAAGCGCCCTTACTGAATTTCAAGCACACAAATTCGTCACGTTTTTACCCTTTGTGGGTAAAGGCAAATAATATATATTATACACTGATTCACAAAACAGGTGGACACATATCTCTCCCGGATATATTACAACTAAATCTGAAAGAGAAATTCGTGGTTACAAGTATTATTCGGGAGGAAAATTCTTTTGTTGAATAGATGTCAGCATGTGCAACATTTTTCAGACATTTTATTTTGAGTATACGAGATGTAAAGTTATGTGATCGCAAAACTTTGTTTACGTTACAGCTCGGCTTTTCTATGGTATAATACAAAAATAAATGTTATTAGCTTGTGCCCGCGACTTTGTTCGCGAGTATTACTAATCCACTTTGACCTGTCCAGTGCATAGGACTTCTAGTAAAACATAGGTCAAGCTGTATTATCATTTCCGCTGAACCGATTTTGATGAAACATACAGCGATATTTAAGTTGAAAAAGTACCTACATAATCCTAATAGTAAAATTATGATCAAGCTACTGAATTTTGCTCCAACACCAAACAAATAAACAAACAGACACGAAGAATAATATATTATAGATTTGAACTCAGAAGCCCTAAATAAGTCGATTACAGTTATTTTTAAAGTTTATCTTAAATGTACCGTCACTGCTATTTTTACAATTTTATAATAGTAGAGAAGAGATTTATAAACTCGATCTATTGCTACAAATTATATTAAAATCCGTAGAGTAGTTCTAAGTAATCGTTCAGACAGAAAAGACATTTTCACTTCATACCATGTAAAGATGGCGTCGCGTTTGGTTAGCGAAGAAACTTTTTTAGAATTACTCTTTATAAAACATTGACTTTTATTATGTATTGGTCTGGCTTCTAGCCTTTTTGTTATTTGTAATATAAAACGCGTACATTGTTACTCGTTCCTGCACAAAATTGGAAAATAATAATTTACGATTTCTCGGAAAATTGTTTATTCCGATTTCGCAGTAGACTGAAATAAATGACCATTAGTAAAATTTTGTAATTGGATGTTGGAGAGTATTGTTCAGTTTTACAAATCAAAGTACCTACCTAATGTAATATTTGTTATTTAATAATTTTGATAATTTCAATTCTTAATAAATTTTACACTTTGACGTTAATTGTAATTTGAAAATGTATGTTTTTGTTTACTAAACTAGTACTGGATTGGCAACGTGATTGTTACTCGCCTCTTGTGTTGCAATTGTCTGCGTTATAATAGTTTCCCACCATAGTGGTGTAAAAATCACTGGGTTCGGGTAGTAAGTAAACTTGTAGGTCATTCATGATAGTGGTTTAACGACATGTTTCAAATTGGATACTTTAACTGTACAAGTTAAGATGTGACTTAATGTACGGTTTTGTAAAATCCAAAACTTCATAATGCATTGATTATAACAGGAATATTTCAATTCGTAACGAATACATATTTATTTATTTATTTATTCGTGAGCTTTTTTGTCTATCTCGGCTGCATAGACACTATATTACGAATTAGATAGAAGAACTTCAAGATTGCTTAGTGTTATTGCATAAAACAACAACTCAAGATTTCTATACATACTTAGGTATGAGTATGCATTCGAGACCAAAAAATAGCCGCTAATTTTTGAATAAGCGAGAAAAGGGTCATTAAAAAAATATTAACAGCAATGTGGTTACAAGAATTCTGTTAAAAACCTCTTCACAGGATCTCTTATCTAAGTTAAACAGAAAATGAAAGGCTTTACAAAGTTGAACGTTAAAACCAACGCTAATGAGGGAAAGTATATTACAGCGCACCAAGCGGTTACGGTGCGAAACTTTCGCCTACTTTCATTACTAAGCCCGGCTTTATCTTCAAAAAAACTTCAAACTCTCAGTACTTACACAGCAATGAATGCGTAACATTTTTTTTTCTTATAAAGTGGTTCTGTTCATTTTGAATACAATTCCTCTACTATATTTTTTATTTGCAACCGTGGCGACTATTAAAGTTTTTCTTTCATACACTGCGACGCCTTTATTTATGTCACCGTCTCTTTTGTCTGGGCTATGGCAGGATTTTTAATCAAGAAATAGCTTCCTTAATTCTTTTTTTCGTAAAAAAAATTTACCGTTTAAAATCAAACGCTCTCAACCGCTGCTTATGGTCGAAAGTCCCGGGTAAGCCCTCGGAAGAATCTCCCAGCATTCCTGACAGTTTCATAATTCTTAGTCTAGCTATATCTACCCCATTCTACTTTAAATCAAAACTAGGCATTACAACGAATATAGGCATAGAAGAAGCGCAATTACTTGAAATCTAATTCGTGTTCAAATTCTGAATAGGCGTTGAAATTCTCAATTTGTAATTGAAAAATTCGAGGTTTTACCTAACATAGGCATGACAAAAGGGACGAGTACTCACACGAGTAGGGACAGACGATAAAAATACATTAAATGTGTGTCCCTCTGTCCCTCGCTACCACAGAAACGTTTAATTGAGTTTAACTGTTTGTCGAGTGTTAAAAACACTTTGGACAAATTATATGGATATTCCTCTAAGCGGAATGTGCGTTTATACCTACTCGTACATACAAAAATGTTAAGGGGCAATATTAAAGGGTGCACTCATTCGTTGGGCTTGGAAACTGTTTATAATTTAGAAATCGGATTATTTTTTTAAGTGTAGAAATCCATAATCCTAGATTCGTATTCTCAGCGTTGAACTTCAAAATGACAAGCTTTGAGATAAATAATGAATTATGAGGCTATCTACAGCATTAATGTCAGAAATTAATATGAAATTAAGTACTTAGGCTTACATTACATACATTTAAATGAAAATTACCCTTTCCTCGCTTTTATATTTGATGAAATACAGTAAAACATATTATTGTATGGCAACTCAGAATATTGTTGAGGCAAAATTTCCATAAGTATTATATATGATAGACCGACTTTGAACCTTAAGCAGGTTCTTAAGAACATAAGTGATATCCTTAGCTGACATACCAGGTGATCACATTCTCACTAAATCTCAAGAGTACTTTGTCACAACTAACCACGATGTAAATGAATACGCCACTTCTCCACTCAAGTTATAAACTTAAAGGAGGTGTTGAAAGATGAAACGCCTACTAGCTGTTGTCGCAACATGACACAGTTAAATTGAGTCGTTTGTACAGAGTAATCTCTTAATGGGCCTTCCATTTAAAGGAAATTCGCTAATAAACAAATTATTATGCAAATGAAGCTTTAGGTGCTACAATATTTAAAAACCCTTTCTGTTGTTTGTCTATACTAAAGGTATTTTAGCGGTACCCAAAATGACACAGTCTAACAGCATTGCGGTGTCCAAAAATATTTTGTTTGAATTTGCGCAAGTGAATGATACCTATTGCAAAAAAATGTTGAATAATATACAGTTTAACACAGAGAGTATGCATATAATATGACCCCTGTTACGTCTTTATTTAATTTAGCTCATCGTAGGATTATATCTGGGTAGCATTTTAGAAAGGTTTCATTTTTTACTTTTTAAAAGCTCTGTTTGTTTGCCTTAGGTATTTGAACTAATGCCGTATATCCTATCCTCCTTGTACGTGTGCCTGCTCCAAACCCTGATCTCTACGTCAGTAAGTGCTGAAGCTCGCAGATGAAATAAAATTAGGTAAACCTCTGAGATCATGTAAAAATGACTCCTTTTTTACGAACGGAAATCCTTATGGATGGCATGACGAACTCATACAGGCTGACAACACTCGGAATTATTCCATTTACCTATGACCGGGAATTATAGATTTGCTCTGGAAAGGTTATCTAGGGCTCTGATAAAAGATCACATTTAGAGAAAACGTTAGATTTATCGTTTTTTGTGATGGAATATCATGTATGAAAATTGATTCCCCTTAATCGATGGGCTACATTACGAGTATACTAAGGAACGCCCACATGAATCGAAATACACGAAAACAAAATAAGCCTATGATCTCACATAAATGCCAAGACCTCTCTATACCTATCTATATAAAAATCTATCAAAATCGATAAGAAAGCCTAACAATGTTCGAATTAGTGAATAAATATTATTTCTTTCTTTCTTTACATTTTGGATTACGGGTCATTTTCGCGTATACATTTCAAACTTTGCTTACCTCTCGACTACTACTCGACTAGTAGTCTACTCGTGACCACGGCCATTGCAATATAGCCGAAACGTCGAGAGGTGTTCGTTCAACAAAGTTCGATATGTATACGCGAAAAAGATCCTTACTGCGTAGTGCAAGTCTTGTGAGTTTTAAAACCTTAATTTTCTTCGTTTGTCTCAGGACATACATTTATGCTGTATACCCAAGATTTTACAAATAATTATTGATACAGACACGTCTGGACCACAAATAAAGTTATACCAGAGATTCTTTGAGCTCAACACGTAGTGACAAATCTAATTTACCCGCCAAAAAACTTTATTTCGACGCCACAAATCCCTCAGTTCTTTCACCCTCCTCTTAACGTAGAAAATCTGTTACCGAACCACTCGTAATGTAACATTGATCGGATTCACCGAATTCAAGACTTAACTCCGATTAATTTAACCGACTATTAGCAAACTAAATCGGTAAACTTTGGAAATAATCTGAAGTTCTGGTACTCACTGATGACCTTTGATTATTAAGCTTTTGTTCCCAGAAATCGAGTGTTCTGAAAACGATCACTGCAGTAAGCAACTTTCACTATGGCCGGTCCATGGATGGGTGACCATCCATGTGATCACTTTGTGACATTTATTTGAGCGTTTCCTTGCTTCGGAAGGCACGTTAAGCCGTTGGTCCCGGTTGCCAGTAAAATGGCAGTCGTTAAGCTAAGTTGAAGGCTTTATTTCAACAGCAGGCAGTCACAACCTGCGCCTGTCCATTTAAATACGGCTCACCACCTATTACGTGAGACAAATTATACAAAGGTGAAATGTGGGCATATAATATGCCTCTGCCTACCCCTTCGGGGATAAAGGCGTGACCATATGTTCCCAGAAATTGTCGACCCTGTTTAAGGTTCCGTACTAAAAACAGGACCCTATTCATGAGACTTCGCTGTCCGTCTGTCTATCTGTCCGTCACGAGGCTGTATCTCATGAACCATGATAGCTAGAGATCTGAATTTTTTTTACAGATAATGTATTTTTGTTGCCGCTATTAGAACAAATGAGTACTACTAAAATAAGAAAAAAAAACGGTGCGATTAAGAGGGGCTCCCAATACAACAAACATGTTTTTTTGTCGTTTTTGGTACGGAATCCTCTGTGCTCGAGTTTGACTCGCACTTGGCCAGTTTTTTTAGTCTGCTTTTAAATGTTCAAAAAGTCTTTGAACATTCTATCAATGATTCATAATATACAAAATGCTAAAGTGTCTGACGTAAGAATGAGTAAGTATTTAACTGCATGTTATACAATGTAAGTAAAATAGATCGACACAAAACTTAGTGGAAATTACTAGGTTTGACCCTTAGAAATATTTAATTGGAGCAAGAAATATGAATCCCCTCAGTGTTTAGACAAGGTTATCATGACTAAATTACTACAAACATATTTGCAATCCCTTTCTCATTCCGTTAATCCCTTAATACCCTCATCCCTGGCAAGTGTGTTACGCGACTTATAACTATGTATTACTGAATAAACCCATGTTTTGTAGATGTCGCGACACCAACGCCTGAATACGTGTGAACCATGGCAAGTAGGTCACGAGGGCTGGGAGATTGATGGCATCTGTGTACACAGATATAATCCACTCCATTGATTCGATACAAGATCATAATCTTGGTAATCTGTGATGGAATATCATGTATGAAAATGGAATTCTCTTAATCGATGAGCTACATTATATTAAGGAACACCCAAACGAATTGAAATACACGAAAACAAAATAAGTCTATGATCTCTAATAAATGCGAAGACCTCTCTATACCTATCTATATAAAAATAGGTTAGAAAGCCTAACAGTGTTCGAATTAGTGAATTAGTTAAGGTTCTAGTGGATGTGTGGAATACTAATCTGGTACTAGGTATTGCCTATTTCGACAATGCCTAGAGCTACCTATGTGTTAGTTCAAGGTATCTCGGAATCTGAGCTTTCATCTAATCACATTTAGTGTAAAAATGAAAAACGAAACGTATTTGCCATAATTTTTGACTACAATGTGGATACCACATGGTTTTAGTCGGTAGGACTCCGAGAGGAGGAGATAGGATCCATGAGTCTTCTGTCTTGAAATGTAGTTTGACTGCCTCTGTGGCGCAGTTGGTAGTGATACCGCCTGCGGCGCTGGAGGTCGTGGGTTCTATTCCCACCGGAGACAAATATTTGTGTGACTCATAAATGTTTGTCTCAAGAGTCTGGGTGTTTCTATGTATAATATATTATGTATGTATTTAAAAAGTATATAAGTATTAATATTCGTGGTCTGATACCCATAACACAAGCAGGTCATTCCTAGCTTACTTTGGGATCAGATAGCGTTGTGTGAAATGTCCGTGAATATTTATTATTATGTAGTGAGTCCTTTTTAGGATTCTTTAACCAAAGGGCGAAAACGGGATTCATAAGACTTCGCCGTCCGTATGTCTGTCTGTCTAATCACTACATTTCAAAACAGGATTATTTGATCCATCTTGATCCCAAATTTTGAGGCATACGCCCCACCTGTTGTTGGTTGGTTATGCATACAAACTTCCCCATCTATTGTCTGATACGAATATTAATATAATCAATTGTGCCCAAATATTGACTGACCAATTGTTTGCCAAACAGAGTTGAGGCTCAACATACATTGTGACGATGACAATGTGTACTCGGGAAACAAGATGGTTATAGCTTGTAAGTGATCGCTGTGCACACGTGACGCACGGGGTTATCAATCACAGCCTGATAGCGGGTGGGGCTTTATGTATTAGAGGAGTATATTGGTAATCGGTGTGATAATGCTAAGGCTTTTACGAAGCTAGTACTTAGAACTTGTCTCCTCCATGAGCCAACAGTTTTTTGACAAATCAAGCTTTGTATACGAGTTAGATTAGTCAATCAAATCAACCTATGGATAATACTGACTGCCTCTGTGGCGCAGTCGGTAGTGATACCGCCTGCGGCGCTGGAGGTCGTGGGTTCGATTCCCACCGGAGACAAATATTTGTGTGACCCATAAATGTTTGTCTCAAGAGTCTGGGTGTTTCTATGTATCATATGTATGTATTTAAAAAGTATATAAGTATTAATATCCGTGGTCTGATACCTATAACACAAGCAGGTTATTACTAGCTTACTTTGGGATCAAATAGCGTTGTGTGAAATGTCCGTGAATATTTATTTATTTATTTATTTTATTTATTTATTTATACTGCTGGACGTAGGTGTCTCCCAAATTCGGCCACAATACAGAGTCCTGCGCCTTCCGCATCCGATCAGTCCCTGCGACCTTTTTCAGGTCGTCGGTCCATCTGGCGGGAGTCGTCCTACCCCACGTGTACCAAGTCACGTTCTCCTAGCTTAATCTCGCTAGCTTAGTATGTGTTAACAATTACAGTTAAGCAATTTACACTACCTTCAGCCCTGCCTGGGAGGGTGAAAAAATTCTAAAACACGTATTCATTTAATTTTATTGAAGAGTACATAATATGTATCCAAAAAAGATAATACCAACATTTTGCTTTTATCTCTCGTACATAATTTACCACAATTCGCCCCTTTATGCAATACATTTCATAAACACCTTTTGAATGTATCTCGACGTCACAAAAGAAAACTACTTGTACTGTCCAATACTTTCCAAGCGAAATTGCTACACATATTTCTACCTGCAGTAGGCAATTAGTATTGGGTTTCGGGTGGACCTTGATGAATCAGTCAACCAGATTGTTTTTTAATTTATTGTTCATTAAATCATACATAACCGTGAAATGCCAACTTCATTATTTCATTTCAGGTAATTGAACAAAAGAATCAAAGCGCTGTAGTTAACCCATCACTCAATTACGTGGCCGACGCCATTTAAACCGTTTCATTTACAATAAAACGTAAATGGCCACTCTTTAATTATTATGGTTTCAATTCCGTCGAAATATGGACATTTTATTCTACATTTCTAGAATGATATCATTTATTCTCTTGTCCTCAAGATTTGTTTTAAGAAAAAGTGAGCCTACAGCTTGGTAAATGAATATTTGGGAATCACAAAATTTGGTTATTTTGTTTCATGTTAATAAGTTCGTGAAAATGTCTGTAGTTAGCCTAAACTAGGCTTTAGGAAAGTCTAACAAACAAAGCTTAATGTTAAATACCCCAACAGAAAAGTTACTTAATGTCAAGTAACTTTTCTGTTGGGGGAGGCAGAGGCTTTATGCTTGCAAGTTCATCTGTCGTTTTCTTCCTTCTAATGTGTTCGATTATATCGATGTACTATGTACCTATGCTGGATTCACTCATCCTCATCGCACAATAACAATTTCTTTGGCATTCCTTCATTTTCTTTAACTATTTCACTACATCTGTCAAGCTTCAACATATTCCTATCACGCAGATATCCTCTATTCCTAACCAGTCAACAGAACGTTGACTGGTTTCGTTGGCAGTACCGATATTACCAAATCCTTTAGAACCAGGGCGGAAATTCCTGCTGCACTTTGGTTCCGTGGTATGACAACTACCTACGCAAATACTCAAGCAACGAAGTTAAATAGATTAGATAGAAAAAACTGAAATTTGTGTTTCGGACTCATAGCACCTGAGACAAAATACCCCTGGGGTTGTACGGGAATAAAATCTAGGACTTGTGATACCCCAATGTTCATTTGTGTAATGCTGTTTACTAAACAATTATATTTGAAGTTGCATAAACGCATGTAAATTATTCCTTGGCTGCAACAGTTTTGCTAGATAGCGTCTTTTAATTATAACAAATAAAGGTCTGTCCACAACTATACAGGCGGCGCGATTACCATACAAATTGCACAACTGGTCGCGTGCGTGTGGGAGAGAATATTAATATTCAGATTTCGGAATAATATAAAAGTTAACTGCCAACTTTATGTGTGAGTAAATAGGGACGAATTTTAATTGAATTTGTTCAGGGATGATGCACAATAGCAATGCACAGCTCGAAATTTTGACGAACATTTAAAATTATAATGAATATTATGTTTGGAAAAATCTTATGTTATGTATGCATGGCTGTGTAATAAAATATTTTCAGTCGTTAATTGTATGTATGTACCTGGATATGCTTTCATTATCATAAACAACTACTATAGGCACGAGAAGTAAACAGGACGAGTTGTGAAAAAATGCTATCCAAAGCAGCTAATAGATTTGGTTTTGTGGCATAAATAACACTTATAATAAATGTATAATTGTATAGCCTACCTGGAAGTGATTCCAACACTGCGATAGGGCTGCTTATTGTTATAGCATTTGATTCTTAACACTCAAATAACAAAAAAAAAATGAGTAATTATTACTATTTTTATGTGATACGTTTTCTGTAGGACCCTGAAGTCTGACTTTGGAGTTCGTCTGAAATTGTCTTAGAAAGTCAAACAGAATATTGAACTTTGGGTTTACAAAACCACATTCCCTACCAATGAAGATATAAACGCAAGTTCATAATGTATCTATATTGCCTGTTAAATACCCACCCTTTTGCCGCAATACAAAGGCAAGGCATATCATATGAACCACATCAACAAAATGTAACAATAGAAGCTGATTACACACGAGCGTGTCATTGACAACAGTAGGCTGTTATATCACCATTAATTATTGTCACCCGTTGTCACTCACGACCTAACTTCTATCACTCCCTCACTCGGGGCCTGTGAGACTCCATCGCGCAATTAAAACTCGGTTTCCGTAAGTAAATTTAAATGTTGTATTACGCTCCTCTCCGACGAGGGCAAAAGCTCTCGACCTTTAAAAATGATTCGTTATATTGGCCCAATCGTCGTACCTCGTTTTTAATTACGATTTGCTTTTACGTGGCAATCAAATCGATGTAATTTTTTAACCTGTACAAGTATACTGTAAATAAATATTTATTGATTTTTTAAAGGATTGTTGGTTCTTAATATATAGACTGAATACTGAATGAATATTATAACTTTAATTAATGTTCATTAGTATTATCGATAATCACTTTAAATAATTATCCTTTATTTCAAAAATATCGGATATGGTTCAAATTTTGCATAAAGATACGTATTATTATGTAGACATTCACTAAGAAATACGGTTTGCAAATCCCCATTGTAATGGGGTGCAACGGAGGTTGGAATGAAAATTCATCGCGGGCGTTGCCGCCGGGCATAAACTAGTTACACCATAAACGTAGAAAATGACAAGTAACCAAGACTACTTAGCTCCTTACACCCCATTATCACGACGAGTACTAGAATATAAAAAGCTTTACACTGAAAGATAAAAGCCCCATAAACAAGATCTATCGGATAACAGACGTTGAATAGGGCCGTTAATAAAACCGGTAGTAACGTGCCGTGCCGTACGCAACAGCGTGTCACCCGCTCGTAAACACGTTACACTCTGGTGTGCACCTAGCCTTACTTTTATAGGAATGATCAGTATTTTAGTGTCGTCGCGATAAATGTGGTAATGTGCTCATGGGTTTATCTGCGACAATACGAGCTCGTTCTGACACAGATATTTAGTATGATTACTATTACACCTTCATACGGTGTTGTACACAAACCTATGTTTCCAAGTGGATAGGCAAAGGCTTAATTAAATTCGTAGGGAGACCTAACCCGACGCAAATTGTATATTCCCGTCAAAGTCCTAATCCATTTATTTTAGATATCCACATAATCTAAGTTTTGAAATTGAGGGAAATGACTCCAGAGAGAGAGAAGTGCCATCAATCAACAGTATCAATAATAATAAGAAATGACTCCGTTTTTTTTTTCGTTTCGCATTGAAATCCCTCATAGATGCTATGCCGGAATCATACCGACTAAAACCACACGGTGCCTACGATTAAGAGCCCCAGGTAAGCCCTCCGAAGGATGTCCCAGGATTCCCAACAAACTTTGGCTACCACCGCGGCGGTTGGGGTACTATCCCGCGTCGTTTAAGGGGTTGCTTCAGGTATTATTGACTGCCTCTGTGGCGCAGTCGGTAGTGATACCGCCTGCGGCGCTGGAGTTCGTGGGTTCGATTCCCACCGGAGACAAATATTTGTGTGACCCATAAATGTTTGTCTAAAGAGTCTGGGTGTTTCTATGTATAATATGTATGTATTTAAAAGTATATAAGTATTAATATCTATGGTCTGATATCTATAACACAAGCAGGTTATTCCTAGCTTACTTTGGGATTAGATAGCGTTGTGTGAAATGTCCGTGAATTAAAAAAAAAAAAAATTTTCGCTACCAAACTCTTGCGTTATGCCGCCGTCTTCCAAAGAAAATTCTCCTTTAAAAAATTCAATGTAGATATATAACGGTTATTATTATTTGAGATATCAAGGTTGATTTGTACAATAATTGTAATGGTCATTCAATTCACAGAACTCAGTAGCAACAATCAATGTCATCTAACCAGTGCGTTATCCTTGTTATTTCAATTTATCGCTCGTTACTCAAAATGGCGGGATCTAATAAAGGTATACGTTTCATAAATTAAATTATGACTGTGATATGTCCCAGATTGTGTCGGCAACGCGATTGGGTATTCTGGGAGGGTAGCTGTAAAATTATGGTAGATACGGAAACAGTTGTAAGGACAATGTGTGGGGCTCTTTATTGTAGAATTGTGAAAACAGTGTACTGACCATGGGGGAATGAGACAAAAAACGGAATAAGTCTGCTTTTAGAGGTCGTTTCAAGTTAGTTTTTTGAGATCATGGGGTGATATATTATAGGGGGCAGCATCCCTAGAACTATCTCAAGCCTCTGGATTATCACAGGTGGACTAAAAAAAAGCAAAGTAAGAGGCCTCTACATCTATATCACGAACTAACGCACGCTACACATTTGTATGTCAATGAACTGCCAAATGAGCAGGGTCCCTAGGGCCAAAAATTATAAAATGAAATTTTTAAACATGCAATATTTTCTTTTTTAATAATTAATATTCACGGACATTTTCACACAACGCTGTCTGATCCCAAAGTAAGCTAGGAATAACCTGCTTGTGTTATGGGTATCAGACCACGGATATTAATACTTATATACTTTTAAATACATACATATTATACATAGAAACACCCAGACTCTTGAGACAAACATTTGTGAGTCACACAAATATTTGTCTACGGTGGTCCTAACATATTTATACTTATTTACATTTAAATACATCCGTAACATACATAGAAACACCCAGTCTCTCGAGACTAACATTTATTTATGGATTACACACTTTTTTTGTCTCCGGTGGGAATCGAACTCACGGCCTCGTGATCCGCAGTCGCACGTTTCGACCTCTAGAACAACGAAGCAGCAATTTAAAATTAAATTCGTGTTGTTAGGGTTCCGTACCCAAAGGGTAAAGAACGGGACCCTATTCATGAGACTTCGCCGTCCGTCTTTCTGTCTGTCTGTCCGTCTCGAGGCTGTATCTCATGAACGGTGATAGCTAGAGAGTTGAAATTTTCACAGATTATGTGTTTTTGTTGCCGCTATAACAACAAATACTGAAAACAAAAACATAATAATATTTAAGGGTCAAAATCGCTAAAAAACACGTTTGTTGTATGGAAGCCCTCCATACAACAAACGTGTTTTTTAGCGATTTTGTCTTATATATTCGGTAATAAGGTATCCTTCTCAGTTTAAATACGTTAGTTAATTTGAACATTTCATCAAGATCATTCATTCCCTTTACACCAAAAACAAACCGTACCAAAAAACAACAAAAAGTCGTACCTATTTGTTGCATGGGAGCCCCCCTTTTTTCTTTTTATTTAACGAGATGGAAAATCCCTAATAAATGATACGCCGGACTCCTACCGACTAAAAAACCCCACGTAACGGTTAACAGCCTACGGTTGGGAGCCCCGGGTAAGCTCTCGAAAGGATGTCCCAGTAAAGGTCCATTTTGTTTTAATTATTATTTTTTTATGAAAATATACTGCTCGATATTCTGTGAGTATTTCAAGCGTCTACTGGGTGCCCTCATTACCTATTAACACAGGGCAACGCGCGCCTTAGACAGTTCGCGTTGCTCTATAGTGTTATACAACGCGCGTCTTTAGACAGTTCGCGTTGCTCTATCGTGTTATAAAACGCGCGTCTTTAGACAGTTCGTGTTGCTCTATAGTGTTAACTATCCTTGTATAGATCCTCTACGGTAGGTACAGTATATATTTCAAAAAGAGTTTGTGAACTCTATGTTTAATTTCTTTTTCAGAATATTGATGACATTTGAATGATGACATTATAAACACGATATCTACGTCTACAACATAAATTGTGTGTTTGTACGTAAATTGTTTATACTGGAGAAAAATCTAAAATATGGACTATTTGTTTACTATTTCCTATGAAATAGCTATCTTTGAAATATTACACCTACCTAAAGTAATCTGCTGAAAGCGTTGTTCACTTTTTAAAGAAAAAATATTTGCGATGAAAGGCGAAAAATAAGTTAGTATGTGACCCGTATAATGGTTATAATCATGGCGACACGAAATTAATTTTATTGAGCAACATTTCATTGGATTATTCCGTTAATCCACCCCAAAAAATCCACCCAATGGGGTGGATAACCGGAATTACATGTTATGGTATGTCCGGAAATCCACCCATGGGTGGATTTCCGGATCTATTCATGATAAATAAAAAAGATCTCAAAAAAAACAAAAGAAGATCGAAAAACAAATGAAGATCGGCAAAACAAATGAAGATCGGCAAAACAAATGAAGATCGTCTAAACAAATGACGGTCGAAAAAACAAATGAAGATCGGCAGAACAAATGAAGATCGTCGAAACAAATGACGATCGAATAAACAAATGACGATCGAAAAAACAAATGAAGATCGGCAAAATAAATGAAGATCGTCAAAACAAATGACGCTTGGATAAAAAAATGACGATCGAAAAAACCAATGAAGATCGGCAAAACAAATGAAGATCGTCAAAACAAATGACGGTCAAATAAACAAATGACGATCGGAAAACAAATGAAGATCGGCATATAATCTAGCTGCGTTTGCCATTGAAAAAAATAGGTGCCAGCAATTCTCGATCTTATGAACATGCATAATATTTATTTATTTTTTACATAGTCATGATCAGTGATGTCTGTTAACGCCTAAAAGAACATTTTTAGAGAAGTGTCATTAAGGTCGAGATTTGCTTGAACCTATTTTTTTGAATGGCACACGTATCTAGATTACAAAAAATGGCTGCAAGTAATTTTTGACCCTCAAAAATCAACAAGACTGAAAGCTCAAATATCAGAACTCAGAACTCAAAACCCAAAACTCAAAGCTCATACTTAGGTCTTTTGTTTTATTAAGTAGCAATTTTTTTATCGGTTTTCATTTCTTTTCGATCATTATTTATTATGATGATCTTCATTTGTTTTTGATCGTCATTTGTTTATCTGACCGTCATTTATTTTGTCGATCTTCATTTGTTTTGTCAATATTCATTTGTTTATCCGACCATCATTTGTTTTGTCGATCTTCAATTGTTTTGTCAATCTTCATTTGTTTATCCGACCATCATTTGTTTTGTCGATCTTCATTTGTTTTTTCGATCGTCATTTGTTTATTCGACAGTCATTTATTTTGTCGATCGTCATTTGTTTATTCGACCGTAGTTTGTTTTGACGATCTTCATTTGTTTTGCCAATCTTCATTTGATTTTCGATCGTCATTTGTTTATCCGACCGTCATTTGTTTTGACGATCTTCATTTGTTTCTTTTGATTCATTTGTTTTGCTGATCTCCATGTGTTTTGTCCATCTTCGAAATCCACCCATTTCATGGGTGGATTAACGGACTAATTGGATTAATAATATATAATTCCGGAAATCCACCCCTTGGGTGGATTTTCGTGGGTGCATTACCGGACTATTTTGATTAATAATATATAATTCCGGAAATCCACCCAAGGGGTGGATTTTTATGGGTGGATTAACGGACTAATCCATTTCATTGTGCTATACCTCCTAAAGTATTCATTTAATTTGCATGGTGTAAAGGGAATGAATGATCTTGATGAAATGTTCAAATTAACTAACGTATTTAAACTGAGAAGGATACCTTATTACCGAATATATAAGACAAAATCGCTAAAAAACACGTTTGTTGTATGGAAGCCCTCCATACAACAAACGTGTTTTTTACCGATTTTGTCTTATATATTCGGTAATAAGGTATCCTTCTCAGTGGATTAGTCCGTTAATCCACCCATAAAAATCCATCCCTTGGGTGGATTTCCGGAATTATATATTATTAATCAAAATAGTCCGGTAATGCACCCACGAAAATCCACCCAAGGGGTGGATTTCCGGAATTATATATTATTAATCCAATTAGTCCGTTAATCCACCCATGAAATGGGTGGATTTCGAAGATGGACAAAACACATGGAGATCAGCAAAACAAATGAATCAAAAGAAACAAATGAAGATCGTCAAAACAAATGACGGTCGGATAAACAAATGACGATCGAAAATCAAATGAAGATTGGCAAAACAAATGAAGATCGTCAAAACAAACTACGGTCGAATAAACAAATGACGATCGACAAAATAAATGACTGTCGAATAAACAAATGACGATCGAAAAAACAAATGAAGATCGACAAAACAAATGATGGTCGGATAAACAAATGAAGATTGACAAAACAATTGAAGATCGACAAAACAAATGATGGTCGGATAAACAAATGAATATTGACAAAACAAATGAAGATCGACAAAATAAATGACGGTCAGATAAACAAATGACGATCAAAAACAAATGAAGATCATCATAATAAATAATGATCGAAAAGAAATGAAAACCGATAAAAAAATTGCTACTTAATAAAACAAAAGACCTAAGTATGAGCTTTGAGTTTTGGGTTTTGAGTTCTGAGTTCTGATATTTGAGCTTTCAGTCTTGTTGATTTTTGAGGGTCAAAAATTACTTGCAGCCATTTTTTGTAATCTAGATACGTGTGCCATTCAAAAAAATAGGTTCAAGCAAATCTCGACCTTAATGACACTTCTCTAAAAATGTTCTTTTAGGCGTTAACAGACATCACTGATCATGACTATGTAAAAAATAAATAAATATTATGCATGTTCATAAGATCGAGAATTGCTGGCACCTATTTTTTTCAATGGCAAACGCAGCTAGATTATATGCCGATCTTCATTTGTTTTCCGATCGTCATTTGTTTATTTGACCGTCATTTGTTTTGACGATCTTCATTTGTTTTGCCGATCTTCATTGGTTTTTTCGATCGTCATTTTTTTATCCAAGCGTCATTTGTTTTGACGATCTTCATTTATTTTGCCGATCTTCATTTGTTTTTTCGATCGTCATTTGTTTATTCGATCGTCATTTGTTTCGACGATCTTCATTTGTTCTGCCGATCTTCATTTGTTTTTTCGACCGTCATTTGTTTAGACGATCTTCATTTGTTTTGCCGATCTTCATTTGTTTTGCCGATCTTCATTTGTTTTTCGATCTTCTTTTGTTTTTTTTGAGATCTTTTTTATTTATCATGAATAGATCCGGAAATCCACCCATGGGTGGATTTCCGGACATACCATAACATGTAATTCCGGTTATCCACCCCATTGGGTGGATTTTTTGGGGTGGATTAACGGAATAATCCAATGAAATGTTGCTCAATAAAATTAATTTCGTGTCGCCATGATTATAACCATTATACGGGTCACATACTAACTTATTTTTCGCCTTTCATCGCAAATATTTTTTCTTTAAAAAGTGAACAACGCTTTCAGCAGATTACTTTAGGTAGGTGTAATATTTCAAAGATAGCTATTTCATAGGAAATAGTAAACAAATAGTCCATATTTTAGATTTTTCTCCAGTATAAACAATTTACGTACAAACACACAATTTATGTTGTAGACGTAGATATCGTGTTTATAATGTCATCATTCAAATGTCATCAATATTCTGAAAAAGAAATTAAACATAGAGTTCACAAACTCTTTTTGAAATATATACTGTACCTACCGTAGAGGATCTATACAAGGATAGTTAACACTATAGAGCAACACGAACTGTCTAAAGACGCGCGTTTTATAACACGATAGAGCAACGCGAACTGTCTAAAGACGCGCGTTGTATAACACTATAGAGCAACGCGAACTGTCTAAGGCGCGCGTTGCCCTGTGTTAATAGGTAATGAGGGCACCCAGTAGACGCTTGAAATACTCACAGAATATCGAGCAGTATATTTTCATAAAAAAATAATAATTAAAACAAAATGGACCTTTACTGGGACATCCTTTCGAGAGCTTACCCGGGGCTCCCAACCGTAGGCTGTTAACCGTTACGTGGGGTTTTTTAGTCGGTAGGAGTCCGGCGTATCATTTATTAGGGATTTTCCATCTCGTTAAATAAAAAGAAAAAAGGGGGGCTCCCATGCAACAAATAGGTACGACTTTTTGTTGTTTTTTGGTACGGAACCCTCCGTGCGGGAGTCCGACTCGCGCTTTGCCGGTTATTTTTAAACCAATAAATAAAAATAAACAGTCGCTTTGAGCCGATTAAATTTACTCTTATATTGATAATTCTTAAAAACTACACTCGTTACCAATAACTTACTTAGGCAGTTACGCCGCGCAAAATTTAGTGGTTCATAATGTTAACAGGAATTTTAATGAAGATTTCCCAAGTCTGTATACGCGTATCTGCAGTCATTAATGTACCTTTTAAGCACAGAAACGGTTGCGAAATGGAAATGTCACAAAGTGGTTACCCATCCGAGGAATAGCCTTAGCAATAGATGCTACGCAATGATCTTTTGAGAACACTGAGTCAGCGGCGCTACAGACATATATCCCAGTTCCATTTCATATTTTCTCCTCCCTTTTTCAAATTTAGCACCGAAACCTCACAGATATTTTTTTCCTCTTCCGAATGACATTAAATTACAATCCTTAATGGTTAACTCTCATTCCATAAATTCTCGCTCTTAATTTGGAAAAATTCAAAGTTGCCAGCACCAAAAGTCAACATTCAATTTAATGCGCGGCCATATTTTGAGGCCCCTGGCAACACCACGGATTGGTAAAACTCGGATTAATCTAAATAATTGAGTTTATCTAACATGTAATTTTGGTTTGATTGAAAAAATGTAATGAATATAGATAATTTGAATGTGCCGATAGTCAATTTGCACCCTCACCTTAAAAATTAAATAAAATCATGGACATTTCGTACCAAGCTTTGTTTAAATACTATTGTACGGCCCCACATAGAGACGTTTGCAACAAGAGGCGCTACATTCACGCTGCCGATTTTGTAAGAACCTTCAAAGACCGTTTGCACAGCCAATTGAAATGTACCCCAGACGCTAATTTGTTTCGAAAGTAGGGACTTAATAGTCGATAGTGTTAATACTCGTATTCCAACAAATAGGTAGCATGGTGCGGTTACTGTGCGTGCTTCGGGCGCGTACCAGTGACAGCGGCCATGTAATAAAGCTTACGTATTGTTTAAACGCGGATCATTGCTGGGACAATATATATTGCCGCGTATTTGATGTATAGTCCGTTCACAGTTTATTTACCTCTGACAGATCGTTTTCTGTATGTTGGTATTGCAGTAAAGTCCCCCTATGAGTGCCAGCTTAAGACATTTTGCCGTGTAATAGGGGAGATTATAAGATGTAAACGTTAGCACTAACAATAATTTTTAATGTAAATATCTAATTGTCAATATACATAACTTTACTAATCACGTAATTCTGATATTATATGATTGCACTTAAGTTTTATTTTTATTGATATGGATATTTAAAAAAGACACTCATTACCATCACCAAGGAGGGCGAATTTACTCCTTCCACATCTCAAATAATTTCCGCGCCCGAAAAACGGCAACAAAAAAGAAAATAAGTTTCGACTTTAGGGTTAGAGTACATGGGATAAACAAAATCTTAGTATGGTAACCCGAAAATCAAGCAAGCCAACATCAGCGCTAGAGGTAAATTAACTATGAACGGACTATATGTTTGTTGGTTTAACACTGTAGCGATATATTTACGAAATGAAAAGAATATAAGAGAAGAGTAATGATTGCTGTCATGTTAAAGAATAAACTGGAATAATGAGATAATATTATCACCATATTATCACCATTCGTTCCCACCATAGAAATTGAAATAACAAGTTATTCGTAATAATAGAAGCGACAAGCGCTCCTCAACTATGCGAAAACCACGTCGGTCGTCGCCTTTTATCTATCACTGTCACAAAGATATCACAAACAAACCGGCCAAGTGCGAGTCGAATTCATGCACAGAAGGTTCCGCATATTGCGTTGTGAATCTGGCTGTAAATGTAAATATAGAAGCTATCATTTTGAAATGTAATCAGGAAGTGTTTTCTATAGAATATTATCAGATAGTGCCCTCTAATTGTCATCAGCTAAGAGCTGGACGCTTTTTGACGAGACTTTGACTACCCAGTAACAGATGTTAGAACTTAAGTCACTTCCCACACTCTATAAACAAAAGGGGGATTACACCAAAAGCTCTGAAAGCTTTGTATTTATTTACTTTGTTTTATTTTGTTGATCGAGAAGCTGTTTAATGTAGTGGCAGTGTGTTTCTATGAATAACGAATTGGTTTTCCCTAAGGCAGTAAATTAGTTTACTTCGCGCTAATCAGATGTTACAGCCCTAAATTATCATCACGATTCGTGCTTAATTCCAGTTACATCCAATTTTAATGCGGCGCTGAGGAATAAGATTCGATTACCGGTTCGGATCTAATATTTTTGTCATACAAATATATAAGTACTAGCTGTTACCCGCGACTTCGTCCGCGTGGAAATTATGTTATAAGCAAAGTTTGAACTGTATTCTATTTGAGCCTCTAGGATAAGTCGTAACCAAAATGTGGGAACAAATTTAGGACATCCTCCAACTTCCCCGGGGAGTTATGCGCTAGATGGATTTTTTTTAACGTGAGGAAAATCCCACATGAATGTACTATGACTCCCACTGACTAAAAACCACACGTATCCTACCTAACAGCCTACGATTGGGAGCCCCAGGTAAGCCCTCTAAAGGATACCCTAGGACTGCGCTAGATGGATAGGAAGAGACCTCATGGTTTTAGTGGGTTCAAGGCCGGTATGACGTACGTGTTTATTAATTAGCCCCTGTAATAATTATAAGAGTAAGTAGTATGGTGAAGCGCGAATACGAAACGTTTGTTAGATTAGGGCTACAGACTGAAAACTTTACGCATAATCGGAAGAGTTGAGACGACAACACTAACGCTAACGGTAGCCAGTAAATGGCAGTCGTTAAACTAAGTTGAAGACCTTATAGATTTAATATTTTTTAAAAAGTAGGCAGTACTAACGGCTGTCCATTTCAACACGGCAATGCGGCTCACCACCTATTACGTTACGTGGGACAAATTAAAAAAAGGTAAACATATAATATGCCTCGATACCCCTCTGGGGATAAAGGCGTGACCGTATGCATGTACTTATTATGTTTAAGGTGATTTAATTTATGTACCCATGTCACTGTAGCCAAAGCTAAACATTTTTCAGTAAAGTTGTTTTAAGAATGTTCATTATAAACAACGTTTGTGTGGCGTGTTGGCTTAATCATAAAAGAGGTGCTTAATGGTTAAGGCTATTGTAAAATAATTCAGTCCGCGCCGAAGGCGTGGACTGAATTGCTTTAGATTAGACTTAATCTTTAAGCTCTTTTTTGATTAAGCAAACAGGGCAGTTTCACACGCTGCTTGATGAGTCTGATGAAGAAATACCTCTCCTTTCATAGATCTTATGTGACGTAAACGAAGTTGCGAGGGTTAGCTAGTCTATACATATAGTAAAACTGTTGAGGGTCGAGAGTCTACTGAAGCCGAAAATGAAATTACATTTTTCATGTGTGTCTGTCTGTCTGTATTCCGAATAAGTATCACGCCGAAGTTACTGAATGGATTTAAATGAAACTTAGTACAATCAGAGCTTATAATCCGAGAAAGGTTCTAGGATACTTTTGATCTCGATATTTTGCGCGGTTCTTTTGGGAGAAGGGATGAAAGACAAAACGGGTTTTTAGTTGTTACTTATCAATGCGTTTTCGGATTCCACAATTTTTTTCTAGTGTTATAAAGGGAATACTGTAAGAAATGTTTCACACAAGTTTCCATGTTAAAGGTTTTCTAGTTCAGGAATTAGAGACATCCCAACTTTCGCAAAACCTAGAATTCAAGGATCCCTTTGAATGTGAGGGTAAATCTAAACTGGCGTGTTGGCTTAGTGATAAAAGAGCTTAATGATTAAGGCTATTGTAAATTGTAAAGATCCTACCTCTAGATTGCTATTCAAATAAAAGATTAATTAAAATTATTCAGTAATTTCTGTATTTTGCAAAAATATGCAAACAGATTTTCATTGTTCTCTGCCAAGCTCCTAAAAAATTTAGCGTAATAATATGTTGTCTGAGTGTAAAACCTATCTCCTACTAACATTTCTGCTACGTTTTAGTTAAATCAATACAACGGTTTAAACATTTCATTGCTCTCTGCTTAGCCCCTAGGATATGTGGCGTGATAATATATAGCCTATTTTAAGACCACCCCCCTAAGTAATATTTGTGCAAAATTTGAACCAAATCTGTTCAGTACTTTTCGAGATCCTTCCGGACAAAGCAAAGCAAACAGACAAACAGACAAAACAGACAAACAGACAAAAAAAATTCTAACTATATTTTCAGCTTCGGTATCTTATATAGAACACCCAGCGAGTATTTTTTTGTTAATATTTCCAATGTACAGTTTTGGCTTTTCTATCATTTTATTATATGTATAGATTTAGAAATATATAAGTATGTATATCAGTCGTCTGGATATCGTAGCAAACACAGAATTTAATTTTTCTCTATCGGGCCTCCAAGATATTTAGCGTGATAATATGTAACCGGTGTGTAAAACCGATCTCTTACTAATATTCCTGCAACGTTTTAGTTTAATCAATCCACATACTTACATATTTCATTGCCCTCTACCTAGTCCCTAGGATATGTAGCGTGATAATATATAGCCTATTTAAAGATCCTACCCCTAGATTGCTATTTAAATAAAAGATTAATTAAAATTATTCAGTAATTTCTGTATTTTGCAAAAATATACAAACAGATTTTCATTGTTCTCTGCCGAGCTCCTAAAAAATTTAGCGTAATAATATGTTGTCTGAGTGTAAAACCTATCTCCTACTAATATTCCTGCTACGTTTTAGTTAAATCAATCCAACGGTTTAAACATTTCATTGCTCTCTGCTTAGCCCCTAGGACATGTGGCGTGATAATATATAGCACCAGTAACTAGTGGCCGCTTGGAACGTATGCGAGTTGGACTTTGCAATAAACTTCCATTTTTAGACACTGGCTTAGATCCAAATGTAAGTTATAAGTTATTTTTTGATTCCTTTTACAATGAGTTCAACTCCATATTCAAGTCTAAGGAAGTCACAATCGGTGACAGGCCACCCTTCAGTGAATGGGCCACTGAGGATATACATAAAAGTAGATTAAAACTGTATGAACTATACTCAGAAAGACAGCTTAATAGAACAGATGAATTTCTAAATTATGTTAAAACTTATTCAAAAAAGTTTAAAGCAGACTGCTTAGCGGCCAAAAGAAAGTATATAAGTAATAAAATTATCAATAGTGTAGACAAAGTTAAATCTACTTGGAAAATAATTAACGCAGAAAGAGGCCAAGCAAAATCAAATGATAATAATTTTAAACTTAAAGTAAATGGTGACATAATTACAACAGATGCCGAAGTCGCTAACGAATTTGAACAATTTTTTTCTCGTATTCCAGTAGATTTGACCAGAGCCCTAGGTTCTTCTATCCCAATAGCAGAATCCTTGTTAAAAGCAAATGTTCCTTGCTGTAATGAAATATTCAAATTCAGTAAAATTAGTTTACACACTATCATAAAAACTTTTAAATCTTTAAATATTAAGAAAACGGCTGACCTCTGGGGAATTTCTGTACATTTAGTTAATTCGTTAATTGAAATGGTTGCTCCTGAATTATCAATCATATTTAATAATTGTGTTGATAGTGGTGTGTTTCCTGACTTAATGAAGTTTAGTAAAATAACTCCTCTGTTTAAATCGGGTAGCACCTCGGATCCGTCCAATTTTCGTCCTATTTCTGTACTACCCACGTTTAGTAAAATCTTTGAAAAGGTAATGCTTAATCAAATGCAAAATCATTTTAATACAAATAAACTATTCCATACTAAACAATTCGGTTTCACGCGCGGTCGGTCTACCACGGATGCTGGAATCAAATTATTAGAGTATATATATGAGGCCTGGGAGGAGTCGTATGATGCTTATGGTGTATTCTGCGACCTATCTAAGGCCTTCGATTGCGTCCAGCATCAGACTTTAATTAAAAAACTTGATCATTATGGGATCCAGGGGACGGCCTTGGATTTAATTAGTTCTTACCTAAGAGATAGAGTACAGAAAGTAGTTATAAATGGTAAACAGTCACATGGTTCTGCTGTAACAATGGGGGTGCCTCAGGGTTCAATTCTGGGACCTTTTCTATTTTTAGTGTACATAAATGATCTCCCTCACCTTATAAGAGACGATCACGAGGTAGTTTTGTTTGCTGATGACACATCTTTTATATTTAAAGTTGAACGTGGACAACGCGATCTTGACGAAGTAAACAATGCCCTCTCTAGGGTAGTCCACTGGTTTAACGCAAATAATTTATTGTTAAATGAAACTAAAACAAAATGTATTAGATTCACCTTGCCAAATGTTAGGCTCGTTAACACCAGTATTAAGATTAGGGATGATCAAGTAGAATTGGTCGATGAAACTGTCTTTCTGGGCATAAAGTTAGACTCCAACTTGCAGTGGGGGCCTCATATCGAGAAAGTCTCGGGCAGACTGAGCTCTGCAGCCTATGCCGTTAAAAAGATCCGACAACTGACAGACATTAGAACAGCGCGTCTTGTCTACTTTAGCTATTTCCACAGTGTCATGACCTATGGCATACTATTATGGGGTAACGCTGCCGACATCGAATCTATCTTTGTGTTGCAGAAAAGGGCTGTCCGGGCTATCTATGGTATGGGGATTCGGGAGTCATTAAGAGAAAAGTTTAAGGATATCAACATACTTACTGTGTATTCACAGTACATATATGAAAACTTATTATATACTCATAAAAATAACAGTAAATTTATTAAAAATAGTGATATCCATAATCTAAACTTAAGAAATAAGAATAAATTGGCTGTACCTAGATTTAGGCTTAATAAAATAAGCAATTCTTTTGCGGGCAATTGTATTCGAATGTACAATACATTGCCGACAGCCATAACAGGTTTGTCAGTTAATAAATTTAAAAAACTAATAAAACTTAAATTGTGCCAGAAAGCTTATTATAGCATTAAAGACTTTCTAGAAGACAAGGCTGCCTGGCAGTGACACGAATTGCTCCTTTCTACATTAAAAAAAAACTGTATTAGATACTAAGATACTAGAAGAGAAGGGACCAGACTGAGTTTCTTGGGGTGTTCTTCTCAGTCTGTAGTATTTCCGAACCCCCGGTAGAGTCACAAAAATTTTGACAAACCTAAATAATTTTTTTAAAAATTTCAAAGGGAATAAATTTTATTTTATTTTATTTTATTTTAGCCTATTTTAAGACCACACCCCTAAGCAAAATTTGTGCAAATTTTGAACCAAATCTGTTCAGTACTTTTCGAGATCCTTCCGGACAAAGCAAAGCAAACAGACAAACAGACAAACAGACAAAAAAAATTCTAACTATATTTTCAGCTTTGGTATCTTATGTAGAACACCCAGTGAGTATTTTTTTGTTAATATTTTCAATGTACAGTTTTGGCTTTTCTATCATTTTATTATATGTATAGATGTTTTAGCCCCTCTCTATAAAATAGATTGCAGAGGGGCTTATGGCGAGACTTGTGTCTGTAGTCTGTGTCTCTGTTGCATTAAATTACGTCACTAGATCACGTGGATTATCTGTTCAAAGTTTGAAATAAAACAAAAATGACAACGTCAATCGGATTGAACTTTCACAATAAATGTTAGACAGTTGGGTAAGACCGTCTCACTGCTTCTTGTTTAAGTTGTCTAGGTCCTACGGAACAAGTTTATATTTAGTAGCTTAATTTATGCTAATTGATGTTGTGGGAGACTGTCCAAAAATACTTATTATTTACAGTCGAGATTAAAAGTCTTTGCAATATTTCTCTACTTTGCTTAAATTATAGACTTCTAGTCAAGCAAGTGGCACAACCCATCTTTAAAGACTTGTTGATGAAAATCTTTCATGGATGCTATGCCGGACTCCTGTCGTCTAAAAAACCTCACGTAACGTCCAACACCTTACGGTTGGGAGCCTCGGGTAAACCCTCGGAAGGATGTCCCAGGACTACGGCAAAAGTAGCTTGTTATAAAATTATTTGTTTTTGTCTTTAATTTTTTTATGTACCACTAAGGTGGAAGACAATCTTACGGTCCACCTGATAAAAAAGAACAAAATAATGCCTTTTCTACACCTCAGACCTAGTTGAGTTCTTGTTTTATGGCTTAGTAAGGAAGAAATGTCTAGAAACCTATTAATATTGGCCTTGCATTCGTACTCATTTCTTCTCTGCCTAGGGGCAGACGACTACGGCGCTCAAATAAATGCAGGTGAACCAATTTAAGGTGCAACAGATTTTATTTGTTTCTTTTATACCTATTTATTTTTCCTTTACTTACATCCTTTGTACAACTCACAAAGATATGAGCGACAATTTTACAAATAAAACAATGAATTATTTGCTATGATTTTACCAAAATCTGTCACAAACTTTTATCTCCACATTACAATCAGATTTATTTATCTTAAACTAACGATACTCAGGCTAACCAACCGACTTCTCACTGTACACAATTCCCAGCTGTTTTATTTATATCAATCCACTGCTGGGCTAAGGCCTCTTCCAACTACTAGATCCAGTCACTCGATCTGTGCAACCTTCTTCGATTGTCGATCCAACAGGCGGGGTCGTCTTACACCCCGTCTTGTGCTAGTAGGTAAAGTGAGATTATTTTCCTATGCCAAATTCACCCATCATCACAAAAGTTTGGTTTTCAGACACTAAACCCTGTCGTTCAAAGCCTCCCCAAGCACCTTCTAGCTCATTAAAAACTTTGTTTCAACGACACATACATCGTTCTTCTCATGGGACGACGACACACACATTAACGACTCCCAGGACAACGACACACTCCATATAACGACAGTTTTTCCAATAACTTGTGTTCTATAAAAAAGTAGATATTTTTCAATGTGCTATTATGTCCTCCCTATGGTCGCATTACAGTTTATACTTATTTCAGAACAATTCTTATTGTCATTAATGCAAGTTGCACCTGCAGTAGTTGCTTATGTGAGTTGAGAAAATGTTTTTTTTTTTCGGATAGACCAGCGGACTACCCTGATCAAAAGTGTTTGTTTGTTCAAATGTTTCTGACCTGCCGTCTCTCTAGATACATCTTCAGATCGTTTTGAAGAAAGCCATACTGACTAAATGGTTTGGAAAAACTGACGCAGAAGCGTTCTACAAATGATTAGATACCCTATCTGAAATGAGTTCAAGGCTATATAAACACTCTGTCTTTGGCTAGCGGTGCGATGATGGAAAGAAGCTGTACCTAGTTTCTTAGAAAGCTTTTTATTCTAGCAGAAACACTAAAAGGCCTTTGACTACCAATTCACATTGTGTCTGTCGCCACTCTTCAAGGGATCCTCTATAATAATTACAATGTTACTCGAATCGAAAGTCACTTGTACCTAAGTACGATCAATTTTATAGATAGAATTAAATTCTCACAAATGGACTGCTTTAAAAATAAAATGATAACTATGTAGGTAAAGTACATAAGCGATACCATTCACTGACATCATGACGTGGGTTGCAGGGAGGGGGGGGGGGGGGCACTGGTCAGGCTTCGTTACAACACGCAGCGCCTGCATTATTGCTCTAATCCAGGCTATCTATCGCGTTAGCTTACACGACTCGATGGACTTTATTGGCATCGAGTTAAACACAATGTAAAGTACTCGTAATTTACCCATGTTGCATTCACCGTTATGACTATATTATTTTCTCTCTCTTTTAGCCCCTCTCTATAAAATAGATTGCAGAGGGGCTTATGGCGAAACTTGTGTCTGTAGTCTGTGACTATGTTGCATTAAACTACGTCACTAGGTCACGTGGATCATCTGTTCAAAGTTTGAAATGAAACAAAAATGACAACGTCAATCGGATTGAACTTTCACTTTCGCAATAAACGTTTTAGAGAGGGGCAGTCGGGTGAAACCTTTATAAGGGTGCGGAAATCACATCTAAAAATCGAACACCGATTTTTTGGAAGAGGAAAATAAAACGTAGGTACTGATTGAACTTGTTGAATACGCATTGTCCTACAAAAAGTCTGATACAAATAAAATCAGATATTTTTACGTCCGATAATGTAGGGTTGTCGAGTGTGGTGCTTCTGGTGTTGCAAACGTTCATAGGCTACAGTGACCACCAGTCCTTCTGGTGGGCCGTATCCTTGTCTGCCATATAGGTGGTATAAAAAATCTTCCCACATTGAGTCTGACGTGGTCGCAAGTCACCGTTGAATTTCAAATGCGTGCATTACAACGGTTGTGAAAACCAGGTCTTAAATACCTAACTGTACTGTTTTTTTATCCAAACAATAGGTACAGTCAACTTTAATGAAATGTACTAGTTTTAACTTACACAATGATGTATCCCTGCAAGTGCCATAATGATCTAACCAAAGATTGTGTCAAACATGGAATCCACCGAACTTGACAGTAACATGTATTGATTGCTATGCATGTTATGCATGCTATTTAATTTTTTATTTTAAAGTTGACTCTTTCAGTCAATGATACACAATTATTGCTCTTTAGACTCATACATGTTACTGTCAAGTTCGGTGGATACCATGTTTGTTTAGTTCATTATGGCACTCGCAGAGATACATCATTTTGTAAGATTAAACTAGTATATTTCATTGTAGTTGACTGTACCTATTGTAATAGGTACCCATGTACCCATAGAAACAGGTGTATGTGCTGTCATAGAGCCCCCCTGGTCCCCAAAAGGCTTAAACTTTATTATCTAAATCGTAACAATATTGACCGTCGAAATTAGGTAATGTACGACTGTGTTCCACGATAAGGAAACTTACACACTAGTAACAGAGTCATAACTGTTTAACTACCAAAGTATACCTTTTAATCATCATTCATTACTCTATTCATTCACCCACATTCATTCTTGACAAATTTGTTTACCTAAAATTCTTCAAAAACATTTTAAAACCAGGAAACGTTGCTTTCAAGTAGAAAAATGTGAAACAATTTTGTCATATCTCCGCCCAACTTACAGGGTAAAATGTTTAGTTGATGGCCACAAAACGACGTACCCACTCGACCGGCGCAGGCACGCCACCTCATTACCAGTTCATTAGGTGCAGTCTCCCCTCCCCCTCCTCTTCCTCGTAGCGCCTGTTACATTACTATTGCATACTTCCTCCGTTGCATAAGGACTGAAATTTTTTGAAGCGAAATTTTTAATTCTGTGGAGTTCTTTTGAGGTGGGGAAAACAATGAACTGGAGATGGTGTTACCTGTGGTGATTGATCCCGTTTACAAGAGAGTAGAGTTTAGCTTGACATAAGTACTTATTATTGAAACTATTACCTACTACCCGTTCGCTCTAACATTGCCGCTGGCGTAGAGGCGTATACCCGAATTGTTAATTAGACGAAGTAAATTGACAGTAGCTAATGTCACTTCGTCATAGAAAATACGCAACATTATATGAAGAAGTGACATTAGTTGCTGTCAATTTACTTCGTGTAATAAAAAAATCGACTTTAGTATGGAGCCGAGCGGCAAAGTTAGAGCGAACGAGCAGTACTCTGATTTTTTTTAAAAATAAAAGGAATCGCTATTTTGTCTATTTGACAATATTTCCTTTTTTTGTGTTCAATGTCACTATTATTTTCTGTGTGAGTGCCACTATTATTTTCAGTAGATAAAAATGGTTTTGTTTTGCAAGATAGAGAATGCCCGTTTAGCATAATCATTCAACTATCGGTTGTAAGTTCTATAAAGAGTAATACCTAATTGAAAGTTCATATTACTATGTACAGACTGTGAGATTCATCACCCTTCTTACTCTGTCGTGACTGACATATCTGCTACTTTCTAATTAAAACGACTCCCAAACTGAATTTCGACAAATCCTTCTACGACAAGATTTTACTTCGACAACATGACACTCCGATACGACTCAATTTCGATAATATTTTAGATCGAAACAACTTAATCCCGACACTACTGTACTCCGACAAAGCGTTTCTTCCTTTGTCCACATTTTACATTTTTTTTTAATAGGTGGAGGTGAGCCGTATTGATATGGACATGCGCAGGTTGTGACTGCCCGCTCTTGAAATTTTTCAAGCCGCCTATATTAAAGGCTTTCAACTTGACTTAACGACTCCTACCTGCTATACATTTAGTATAGCTGTGTATCTACATCAATCAATACATATAATAAAATCGTAACAGGTCGCTGTCTGTACATGGAAGATAAATAAGAAAAAATATTATAGGGGGGCTTTATGAACGCAATAGAACCCAAAACAATGATTTTTAGAATTTTTGTCTGTTTGTCTGTATGTCTGTATATCTGTATATCTGTTTGTCTGTACGGTTGTGCACGCTAATCTCAGTAACCGCTCAACCGATCGCAATGCGGTTTTTTTTATTGTGTTGAGGTTTGCTCCAGTTAACATTTAGCGTTTGTTTTATGTAAATCGGTTTAGAAATAAAAGAATTATAACACTTTTAAGAATCAGATATTTTGAAAATTTTAGTTGTAGGGGTTTCTTTGAATGTGAGTGAACCTAAACTGGCGTGTTGGCTTAATCATAAAAGAGCTTAATGATTAAGACTATTTTTAAACAATTCAGTCCGCGCCGAAGGCGTGGACTGAATTGTTTTAAAATAGACTTAATCATTAAGATCTTTTATGATTAAGCAAACAGGGCAGTTTCAGACGCTGCTTGATGACTCTGATGAAGAAATACCTTTCCTTTCATACACCTTATGTGACGTAAACGAAGTTGCGGGCTCAGCTAGTTATAAATAAGCCATTAAAATGCTGCTTCTCCACAGCATCAGTTCACCATCTCATCGGCTCCATTAATCACTCAGATAGGATCTTTTCGCGGCTATTGACAGTCGCTTTACACGGGATGATGGGTGGCGATCGACGCCACGCTCACAAAATTGTTATAAACTTCTTCCAAACAACTTGGTATCTAGCGATAATTCCGATAAAACGATGATTTTGGAGATTTTGTTAGTGCTCAATCGTTTAGGAGACGCTTTGTACGAGACTGGAATTTTGCTTAACATTTTTTATCTTCCAATATAACCTTACCGACAGATTCGTCAACACAGCCCAAATCGCTGAATGAATTTAGTTTAGTTTAGACACAGATAATAATCAAGACGTACCTACTTAGAAATTATGTTTAAATAATGTGAACTAATTAAACAATAATATTGGTACCTATGCACACTATCTTCTCACACACACAGCCACACACAAAACATGGGTTCCAGTCGAAAATCAGCGCCAAGGTCCGTCGCCTTGGCACATGCTGAACAGGACACCCCTTTATTACAATCATGAGGCGCACAATGCAAAAAAAAAATGTACAATTTTAGGATAAGCAAGTAATGTGTCTTACATGCCTGTATTAAATAAAGGTTTCTTTCTTTCTTTCTTTCCTTCTTTCTTTCTAACTACATAAATATTTTAAACTTAGTAAAACACAACAATTTTGTATTCAGAGCTAGTGGCAAAATTGTGAAACTGACGTTAGTGTAACTAAAATGTTATTTGAATAATTAACCTCCCCTACCCTTCCCCCTCTTCCCACTATTAAACTAAATAACACCTACATACTCTAATCATTAATTACCAAATAATTACACAATTTTGTCGGGACCATTAATTTCCATCATATCGGCTTTGTCTGCCTATTCTGTTTCAACGCAACTTTTAATGGTTGGACAATGAATTGATTATTTCACTATTTGATTTGAGGTTTAGAAACCACTATTTATTGAGGTTCCGTTAATTACCATCGTAATTTCTGCGTTCACCCGCGAAAATACTAAAATATTTACGGACCATCGGCATCGGGAATAATGTCATTACATATGTCAGTACTGTTCAGTACTTCATCTCGAAGCAAAATGTTAATTTAATTAAGGATAGGCCTTAATATTGACGGCATTTTTTAAAGAGCAAGTCGTCTTTGATACTTAAGGGTTGCCTAAAAAATAATCATCCCGGATGTCTATGTTACAAAAGATCTTAATGACATCTCCTGACCTTGCTTCTCCTCGCTTTAAGTTAGGTCTAAATAAGTCAGGGTGCTACCTAACCTCTGCCTAGCCCTTCGGTGTATGCAATCACCATTAGCCGCTCCAGTAAAGAGTAAATCATTAACATTTATAAAGCAGGTGAAGTGACAAGGGTCTTCAAACACCAGATTTCTCTTTCCGCATAAAAGGAACCGATAAAATATTCACAAATTTGAAAAGCGTTTCAATAAAGTTTATAGATCAGTTCGTATTTGATATTACTTCGTGGAATGTCCCGTTTCGTGCTAAATTATCCAGTTCCTTTTGAAACCACTTCTTGCGATCATTTTTCCAACGGTTGCTAGCAAATTGAATTGAAAATCGTTTGTTCAGTTAAGTAACTCTTTTGCGTTGCTTGTAGCTAGATTTTGTTATGCAGAAAAGGATTTTCTACGTAATCATAAAAATTTATATTTACTTATATTGTTAAATTACGCAAATCAGAGAAATAATTGAGCAAATAAATTCATTTCAATAAAGATACAAAACAACTTTGTAGATACAAGGCATTGACAGCAATATACCTACTTTTTTGCTGAATTTCGAAAAGAATACAAATATGCTAACACGATTGACACGTATTTTAAATAGCTGTCGCCACAATGTAAAGCACAACAAAAGCTCACAAGTTCACAACTACATTCTATACATAACTAGCTGACCCGCGCAACTTTGTTTGGGTGATAAATCAAGAACCGCTCGACCGATTTTGCGCAAACTTCACATAAACCATCTACTAAATAGTCCGAACAAAGCCTAAAGATTTGGTTTGGATAGGTGAGCCCGATCTCGAGTTATAAAATTACAACGAAAAGTGGCATTGATTTTTATATATATAGATATACTGCCTATTTATACTACCTATACATAAAGAAATCTCTTCTTCTCGTATCAGTTAGGTCTTAGCACTGACTACTAATAACTATAGTAGTCAGTGGGTACTATAGTACTATGTAGTCAGTGTTATAGTAGTCAGTGGGTACTATAGTACTATGTAGTCAGTGTATGCACTGACTACTAATAACTATAGTAGTCAGTGGGTACTATAGTACTATGTAGTCAGTGGTACTATAGTAGTCAGTGGGTCTTAGGTAATAATCGAAAATTTTAAACCAAGAATCGAATTTCGGAGACGGCTATTAACATACCAATTGTAAGGTCTGAGAATAAATCCGTTTAATGCATTAAAGGATAAATAGCCGCGGCCATTTTAAATGAAACGTCATCCGCCATTTTATTTTATTCGTTCGTAATTTAAACGCAGAGATTTCCGCAATGAATAATGCAATAGAAACTAAATCCTCCATATTTATTCGGTTCTATATAAACAGAAATTCATTAGAAGATGTGTCCTGTCCTAACGCAATACGTGGCTGGTAATCCCGGTGGGGTCTGCGGATCGTAGCAGGTCGCCCATTTGAATAATATGCCGAGGGCTAACAGATTTGCAACCGTCCGATATTAATTCCATATTAGTTGTTTGTCTATATTAGTTTATGCGGTTACTGAGGTATTTTGATATCTTCGTTCAGATTTGATTGCATCCAATTCAAGATTGCTACTTGGAAATCAAGAGGATAGATATTAAACTGTTTTAGTATGATATACCGAGTAGTTTAAAGGTACGAACGTCAAGGTATCCTATTGGTCCACTAAGTACTTTGGGTCAAGACCGTAACGACTGTTTTAGGATTTGAAAATTTAATTTTCATTACTTCACCTTCGTAGGTGTGCATATGAATATTATAGCTTAGTTATGAGTTCAAAATTTAAGGCACTAAAGCCTTTCACCTGTCGCATTAATTTCTGACACATTTGCCAATACTTTATCAACTTTCGAGACACACTTGTCTGTAATTTAAGCACCTAGCGGTAGAACGAATGAGATGTTCCCATTTACGAATTACCGTATTTTGGAAGCCACTTCAAACAGTTGCACATAATCCTATCGAAGTTGAAGGCCTAACTTTATTTTTTAATTCGTAAATGATGGCCGCGGCTTCGCTCGAGTGTATTTTTGTACCCGTTCGTGTGTACCATGGGGATGATTATTCCGAGGATAAAAGTGATACCCTAAGCCCTAAGTAATATTACCGATTATAATGTATCCCTGTATCAAATTCCAGCCAGATCGTCAGCCGTTAGAGCATGATTGAGTACCTACCAAACATTGAAATATCTTTGGCCAACTGGGCTCCTCAGAAAATCAGTGCTGGTATCACGTTGACTACGAGACAGCAACAAGCTGAGAGGGGGCCATATTCCGCATTATCGTGACATGTCAACATGAGTTTAATTTTAATGTTATTATTCAGGAAATTAGTTTATAATGTTCAATGTCACCATTTTTGTGAAATAAAACACTTTTTTGTTTGTTTGATTGTTGTTTTTAAAAACTTTCACATTTATTATATTAGTGGGATATACAATATCATTGGATCCGCTTAACCTTCCCTGCTAATATTATAAATGCGAAAGTAACTCTGTCTGTCTGTTACGCTTTCTCGCCTAAACCGCTGAATCGATTTAAATAAAATTTGGTATAGAGATAGTTTGAGTCCAAGGGAAGGACATACTTTTTAACTGACTGCACAAAAGGAGGGTAATTTTACGCGATAACGGCTTCTGCGTGGACGAAGTCGCGGGGAACAGCTAGTGAGCTCTATTTTGTCGTTCGTACGCTCCACATCACACTATTCGCTTACCCTATATTTGTGATGATTGTGTAAACGTAAGAAGCTGCGATCTGTACCGCCTGTACCGCGAGATGGGTCGCCGGAGGCAGACGATCCACCAACAATGTTACTATCTCATTATCTTTCAAATGATATACGAATTTGAGGGATTTACATAAATACGCTACTTATTTCCCACTACGGGGGGGGTGTGTACCTACATTCGGGTTTCTATTAAAATTGTCCCGCGGCGGTTGTGACAAGCGACAACACTTTGTGTTTGGGACAGATGGATAAACAACAAACTATGTAATAATATTGAAGCCAGGAATGCAAATAGAATTTAAGACTCTACTGCTCCACAGTAATAATAACGTTGAGAAAAACCAAATATTATTAGACTGTTTCCCATAGCATACCATACATACTGTCACATATTATATCAATTTTGTATCTCGTATGCTTGTCTGCTAACTTAGCAGTTACATCCGTAGTACTGTGACCACTTACGTGACAGATGAGCCGTATGCTTGTCTGCCACCATAGTAGCAGAAAAACACCTAACGAACAATAATAGAACCGTAATCGAACAAATTTAAATTTTTAGGCAAAAAATAACAGACATCCTGAAGATAGACTTCTTCCGAGGGCGACCCGGCTCCCAATCGTAGGCAATAGGTAGGAAACGTGGTTTTTAGTAGGAGTCCGGCATAGCATCCACGACGAATTTTCCTCACGTTAAAAAAAAGTGTGTGCGTGTAACCTTTACACTCGATTGAAGTAAAGCTTCTTTGCCATTCGAATTTATTATATTCAAAATTATAACAGCGTTACTTCCGTCAGAAAAAAATCTGAATCTCCCTAGTCGCGCCTAAAAAAGTTTTACTTCCAAAACAATAACATAGAATTGATACCATTCCCTTTCTAAGACGGTTGCGAATTCTATTAACCCTATCAGAGTAGGTGTCATGAAAATGAAAATATCAGCCAGCGGTGGCCAGTTACCGACAAGACAAACACCAAACTTCGGAGAGCGAACGGGGGCCCATAATCTGACTACATATGTAGACCAACTACATATGTAGTCAGATTATGGGCTACTAGCACATATGCCCAACTATAATACTTTTTCAATATCTCTAAGTATTTTTTATAATCCTTACTTTTTATTTTTTGTGGTATATCTTAAGTTTACAAGACAGGTTCGCTAAGGTCTATTACGTGGGACATAAAACTGTGTGGTGGGCGTATACTATGCCTCTGCCTAACCCTGCTGGGATAAAGGCGTGACTATATGCATGTATGTATAATATTAGCAATCTGATTGTACAAGTTTTATAAGCAAAGGTGAAATTACGCTTTGTAAAACATGGGTACTATTAATACGCTTCTATTAAATTCTCGAGACCTTACTGGGACCTTAATGAGGTCATCACTCTAGCTAGGTAATATGATAGTTTTGACACAGCCAAACTGAGTCATTTTGATTAATCTCAAAATGGTGTGAGCTACTTGCACTACACGCAGTATGTTGTAGTGTAATTAAAATGTTCACGAACTATGTTAATTACAAATTCCTCTGAACCAACGCTGTTAACCCTGCGAGAGGTTGTAGAACTATTCTTTCAGCGTTTTCCTCCGAGCTATCATCAGAAATAATTGCGTTTGGAGGGTTAAATTCAATGCTAATCGAGTCAAATTCACGAGTTAACCCGTAAATATTTACGAGCGCCCAATCCTTTTGAAAATGTTCCCCTTTTTAAACGTAATCTGGGAATGCTGTATAATTTTATTGAAAATTGAATTAAGACGGCCCGGGTGGGGATAATCGCGGCGGTCTGCCACCGACCACCGACCCTTAGGACTTACGGGAATGTCAGCCCACCGATCCGGACATCGGGATATAGGTATAACGGGTGAAATCTAATAAATTAGGTTGGTTTTGCTGTAAGTTATTTATAATGCTAGTATTGATATTCTCTGGCCTTATCTAACCGGCGTGACTCATTGAAATATGTATTGTATTTACTAGCTACTGTATGCTTGTAACTTCAGATCATGTAACCGTTTTTATTTGAAGTTGCACTACGCGTTTGGCTCTAGCCAAACGCGAAGTGCGATTCAGATGATTCTTATACGAATAAATACATAGCATGTTTCTTACTTTAAAAGAAACCCAGAGCGGTTCAAAAAACGATTTTCGATTTCTTGAGAATTTTTATAAAAGACAAAAAGGTTGTAAACCTCCTTTTTTCATTTATCCAGTGATACAACTGACAGCAAAAGGTTATGCATCTTAGGACTGAGCTTAGTAAGTTCAAAAGTAGGTATCTTCTTATTGAGAAATCGTTTACACTGACAAAACGGTCTTTCTCTTCCTTGATCTCCCTTGCATATTGCAACAATCCCTTATCAGACCATTCTTCACGTATACACACATAATTACATTAGCGAGTTTGGTATTTCCCGCGGCGCAGCCATTTGTAACATCCAGAATAATAGATTCACCGGTAATAATGATTTATAGAGTAGATCGGCTTTAATTTAGTGTCCGCCTGCGTGTTAGCGGCGTTATTTGTGCCACTAAATACAGTTAATTGAACTTGACTATGGATATGGGTTCCTGGTACTAATTTTGATTCAACAGTCCGAGATTACATACATACATATTATGATTACGCCTTTATCCCCGAAAGGGTAGGCAGAGGCATATTTGCCCACATTTCACCTTTTTAGATTTTGTCCCTAGTGATAGGCGGTGAGCCGTATTGCCGTGATGATATGGACAGGCCCAGGTTGTGACTGCCTGCTGTTGAAATTTTTCAAGCCGCCCTAAAGGCCTTCATCTTGGCTTAACAACTTCCATTTTACTGGCAACCAGGATCCACAGCTTAGCTTCCGAAGCACGGAAACGCCCGCAAATTAATGTCACAAAGACAACGTATGTATAAATAAATATATACAACTTGTAAATTACTTTCATTCGCTGCTAGTAGCAACTAGTTATAGCTAAAATGAATAGTTAGGTAGACAATAGAATATTTGATTGTGTATTTTGAAAACAAACCCAAAGTCACGTCCGGTGGGGCCCATTCTTGCGGTTCACTGCACTTGTGTGTATTAGAAATTTCATCTTTAGAAAATTCTTACTTGTATGGTTAGGGTTTAACATTTCATTTAATACCTATTAAGAAAGTATACATTTTCATCGCCGGACGAAAACGCGGGTTGTTATAAGTTTAAATTGTGTTTAATGTTCTGTGTACCTATCTGTGTGATATTAAACATGTCCAAAAGATAAACCTTCTGAACCGTCAAGGCGTCAATACTGCTTAATGTGTAAGCTACATTGCTTGACTGCTTCTGTGGCGCAGTCGGTAGTGTGGAGGCCGCGCTGGAGATCTAGGATTCAATTCCTGGATCGGTCCAAATGTTTGTGTGATCCACAAATGTTTGTTTCCGAGTTTGGGTATTTTCTATGTATAATATGTATATATTTACAAATATATAAGTTTGTTTATCAGTCGTCTACATCCCATAGCACATGCTTATATTTGGTTTGTTTTGGGCTAGATGATGTTATGTGAGATTGTCCACAAATATTTAAATACAGGAACTTTACTGTGGAGAAATAAGTAGAAGCCTTTGTTCAGCAGTGACTGAGTTGATTCAATGATAAAGGCATGATACCTTTTTCATTTAGGTATCCATTTTCAATGAGTAAACCCTAGATAGAAACTCTTCTGTAATTAAAACACTTTAAACTTTTAAAACCCCATTAAACGCCACTCAACCACTAGAAACTTTACTATTGCGTGAATAAGGTATTATAAAGAAAATACAATCTACCCCTCACCATAAACTAGGAGTAATTATTCATTGAACTGGCAACCCCATCAATAAACGAGTTGTCTATGGTCAGCCATCAGTGCTGACGTTTGCAAGCCGTGCGCATAATTAATGTGACTATTATTTCAACGTTAGTTCTCAAACTACAGCTAACTACGTAGACAACCTTTTATTTAAGCTGTTTTTAATTACTTTCAGCCCGTCGCGATATAAAACTCATCTGAAACTGGACTTCAAGCAACTATGACTAAGTTTCTTTTGTGTATTATGTAAATTCTGTTAATCATAACTGAGTGTGTCTCGAATTAATGAGGTTTTGTTAATGAAATAACTTACTTCTCTTTAATTTCCGTACTGGTTCCGGAATTACTGACGTTGAAACGTAACCTGGACAAGCCGTAAAAGGTTAATTAAGGATTATCAGGCTACCTCTCCTTTTGGGGAAAAGGGCATGGTCAAGTTGAAATACGTAGACAGATCTAAGTAGAGTACAACTATGTATTGGTTTTACTAAAAAATAAAATGAATGGAATAACTTAATGACTTGATGAGGAAGCGGCTCATAGAACGCAATGGGGGATAAAATGGAGACACAAGTAAAAATTTTCAAAAGTATAATTTTTAATAAGGGCCTATTTTATACTACTGAGGTAGCAGACAAGCTTACAGCCTACCTAATGGTTGACTACCGTAGCCTATGGACGGTTGCAACACCAGAAGCGCTACACATGGATGCCGACCCGGATGCAGGTTTTGACGACCCACAGCTGAATTTTTCCGCCCATTGGGCCTTCAACTTGGCTTAACGACAGTCTATTACTGACAACCGGGATCAACGGCTTAACGTGCCTTCCGAAGCATGGAAACGCTCGGAAATAAATGTCACAAAGTGGTCACAGGGTGGTCACCCATCCAAGATCAGCCATAGTGAAAGTTGCTTACTACAGCGATTGTTTACAGAACACTGCCACGAGCGCTTCGTCCTCGTCTTTACAAAGTTCTTTCAATATTATATAGATAGGCAAGTATAAAGCCCAAAATTAGTATAATGCCTGCTCCGTGTAATTTTGACCGTTTCCATGCTTCAGAAGGCCATTTTGGTCCAGGCCATCAGTAAAATAGCGGTCATTAAGCCAAGATGGTATTTTATTCGGTTTGAAGGGTTCAAGTCACAACCTGGACCTGTCCATTTCAAACCCGAAATAGACTCACCACCACGTAGGATTAAATGTAAATGGTAAAATATGGGCTTCTAGCTTCGACCAAGTAATAGTATAGACGAGCCCATTTATACATTAGTTTTGAAGTTACAGTCACGTTAAAGTAAGCTCATGAGCTCACTCGGTCGTAGTCGGTGTTATTGTTCCGAAGGTGTAACACGTGTGGCAAGATAAGATTTTACCCTTCCTGTGCGTTCCCGAAGTGTAAAAACACTACCCTAAATTCGAAAAAAGAATGTATGTGTGCATGTCGTGTCGTTGCTACAATATCTTTGTGTGTGAACTAGTATCACTTTTGGAGTTCGTAATGTATGACGTGGGCCCGTCTCTTCTAGTAAGCCTCGGATATCATTAGCAAATATTTCAATGAACGACATAATAAAATATCCCGACTATTCCCGACTCCCAACAGAACAAATGGGAGTACTTACTCCTAATTAAATGTGTGAACTATGTTAGCGTTTTTTAAAATAACAATGGACCCAGCTACAGAGAGCTACAGAACAATACGACTTTGTTCCGACACCGCTACTCCTCTCCAAGTTCGTTTTCAAACAACCCATCCTACTGAAGTTGGTGTTAATCTAAGTTGGTAAATTATTCTAAACGAATTGTATTGATCGGAGTCTCCGTGTATTAGATATGTTCAAGTTAAGACTAAGTTTAAAACTTTGCTGATTAAAAAGAATGCAAAGAAATAATTATTACTTTAATGATTGAATGAAATTGAATGATTATAATTAAATAATCAATTCTCGAGACAAATGTCTCTAGAATTTATTATTTCTATAAATGTACCTTTGAATTAAATATTAACGGAACCATTTTTCTTTTCAGGTAAGAAAATTACATCGCTAAGTCAATTCCGAAGTCCCCGTCCTTCGGTAAGCACTGTCCCTGCAATTAAACCTGTTCCAATAATCGATTAGTAATCACGTCTTCAAATAGTCGATTGTGCTAAACGATTTCATAATATTGTAGTATCTACTCGATTATCGCTATTAGTACATATCGAATTTAGGAGCCGCTAGGGATGGCACCTTCTTGTTAGAAACATTTAAGATGAATAAAATCATACTGGCCGGTCAAACGAAAAAAAAAAAAGACAATTCAACCGAATCCTGTAATATTAATATCATACTGAATTTCCATGACTAGTCTCTATATTTATAAGCCAAAATTGTGAGAAATGGCTATTGACTGAAGACTGCAGAGGATGACCAACGATCTGAAATGAAAAAGGTCTGTACTGGATTTGGAAGGTACCGTAAATTGTGGTGTCATTTGAGGAAAGCCGGCGTCCATTAATGGACTGCCATTTTGATCTCAATTTGCCGAATTAATTGATTGATTAATATATTTACGCTTAAATTTGCTGCAGTGCAGTTGAGGGATATATGTGTTTAATACGGTAGATAATATGCCCCAAGCACCTTAAAAGAGACACATTTAATACCTTGACATAAATATAAATACCCACGTCTCGGGTCAGTCGACGGCGCATTGCCAACCCTGCGCGGTCACGGGCGGCTTAGCCGATTGTCGTGGAATATAAATTGTTTACTTAAGCCGATTGTCTCGATAGCCCATACTATACACCTTGTACAATAGGTATTGTCCAATTAAATACCGAGCTTAGTGTATAGTCCATTTTACGCTTTTAGATCAGCTGATCTAACAAGATTGAGCCTCTGCCTGATTAGGTTTATACATTAATGCATACATACGTAATGTACTTAATCCCGCGAGCTCTGTATCACTATAAGTACATTTTGAAAGTAAATCCCAAGTTCAAGCTGTTACGTAAAATTTAATAATAAGCTACCTACCTAACCTACCTAGGAGTCCTGGGGTATCCTTCCGAGGGCTTACCCGGTGCTCCCAACCGTAGGCTGTTAGGCAAGATACGTGAGGTTTTTTTAGTCGGTAGGAATCCGGCACAGCATACATGGAGGATTTTTCCTCACGTAAAAAAAAAGGTACCTACTTAGTTAGCTGTTACAATTAGAAAAATATCTGTCCACGAGCAATAGATCAATATTATTCACTGATTTTCTTTCATAACTACGTCTGCAGAAGTAAAGTAAAAAGTAGCAGATATAAAGCTCGTCGTTAATCATCTAGGATTCATACACATAAATTAAAAAAGCACAGCAGCCTGATAAACTCATTTCAATAAAGATATTTTCGAAGTAGTTGCTAACAGCGACAAAAACACAATTTCATTTAGCCAGATGGTACAAAGGTACTCCCCTGAGATACTCCAAACAACTATTATACCTATAGATATAATCTGTCCCAGGTGCGAAGATGTGAATCGCTCACGAAGCACGAACAAGCTGTCACAATTTATGAAATGTCTTCACACGTCAAAAGTAAGATTACTTTGTGTGAAATGACACAAGCAGTCTAGGGACGATGTCCGCCGGAGTGCATAAAAAAAATAGGTACACCATTTACGCTTAGGGCCCTATCCGAAAATTTCTCTATGAGTAAGTTCTGTAGAATTGAAATTGTCGCTTTGTTACCGATTACATTCTTGCTGGTGATATTCAGCAGTTGGGTAAATTGTTTTAGATAGCTAGGTAGTAGGTACCTCTTTATTAACATAGTTTACATCACATACCTATTAGCAAAATAATAGTGAGTTCCATCGCTTTTGACACAAACAAACAATTTTACACACACAGGAAAATTACAAAATTAAAATAACAATTATTTGTCAATTAATCACGATACAAACTACAATGGATAAAAGTTAAAACGCTAATGCGATTCCTACATAATAGATTAAGTAAATACTAGACATCAATCAATAACCTACCGTTAATGGCCGGTTGCGATCAAAACTATCAATTGGAAACGAAATTGATTTGACCATGAACTTGTACGCTTGACCGCGGCACAGAAAGCTTCAGTAGGTTGTGCTGTAAACATACATAGCAAAGTTACATTTATTGAAAAGTGATTTTACGACGATTGACGTCACTGAAAAGTTCGTAAAATTAATCTAATATATAAAATTCTCGTGTCACAGTTTTCGTTGCCATACTCCTCCGAAACGGCTTGACCGATTCTCATGAGATTTTGTGAGCATATTGAGTAGGTCTGAGAATCGGCCAACATCTATTTTTCATACCCCTGTGACCGGGAATAACATTCCACGCGGGCGGAGCCGCGGGCATCAGCTAGTACCTATATAATATGTGATTATAGGGAATTAATGAAATCCGACCACTTTGTGAAATTTATTGCGAGCGTTTTCGTGCTTAGGAAGGCACGATAAACCGTTGGTCCCGGTTGCCATTAAAATGGCAGTTGTTAAGTCAAGTTGAAGGCCCTTTTAGGCGGCTTGAAAAATTTCAACAGCGGGTGGTCACAACCTGCGCCTGGCTGGCCATACGGCTCACCACCCATGACGTGGGACAAAATCAAAAAGGTGGAATGTGGGCTGATTACCCCTTCGGAAATAAAAGGCGTGATCATATGTAAATTAAATCTGAATATGGAATTCAGCCATCACATTTAGATTGGAAAGTCGACCCCAACTGGATTGGGAGAGTCTTGGAGGATGATCAACTGACACTTCTCCAGTTTTCTTTGATGCTACGTTTCATTGGTGAAGTTATTTCCGTGTTGAAACAGACCGAGACAGGTGAGGGCCGTGACCAAACGTCCATCTGTCCTCTAACTTAACGACTATGATATTACTGGAAGCTGAGACCAACGATTAACGTACCTTCCGACACACGTAAACGCTCGTTAACGGCCATAATTATGTCTTATGAAGACTGACCTTAAATGCAATGATGGTGTGTAAATTACTGTACAAGCGAGCCTACGAGTTTGGAAATAGACTATTTTTATGCTAACATCTCCAAACTAAATATTCTGTATAAGCAAAAACGGGCCAAGTGCGAGTCGGTCCCGCGCAAATGGGTTCCATAGGTTACTAAAATCGGCAAAATATCATGTTTGTTGTATCAGAGCCCCGCTTAAATGTTTTTTTTTCTGATTTTAATATATTTTGTTATAGCGGCAACATATAGAAATACATCAACTGTGTTCTTGCTTTTAATTTCAACTCTCTAGCTATCACGGTTCCTAAGATAAAACCTCGTGACGTACAGACAGACAAACGACGAAGTTTTTTGAATCGGGTTACGTTTTACCCTCTGGATACGAAACCCCAAAAAGTCTGATCGTGTGCGTCGACTTATCACAATAACGTGTGTGTTTACGTCTTGTATGAGGGTAGGTAGACACGCATGACGCGTGACGCACTCAGTAATCTCGTCGTGTTCGCAGATTGTTGTGCTGTCAACTGTCAAAGCGTGATTGCGTGTCAATCTGTCTGCGGCGTGACGTCACCTTCACGTGGCTTATGTCCCTCGCCGTGATGGGCTGATAACTCTTTGATACCTAACTTCTGAATTTGGACTGATGTGTTAAGCTTGTTGTACTGGGGATGAGGCGAAAATGTTAATGATGTCAGCTATTTAATTGACAACTAATTGTCCATTTGGCATTCCGGTTACACACATACTTTGGAGTCTTGTTTAACCTTTTTTTTCACGGACATTTCACACAACGCTATCTGATCCCAAAGTAAGCTAGGAATAACCTGTTTGCGTTATGGGTATCAGACCACGGATTTAAGTGTATCTATCCATACTAATATTATAAATCTGAAGAGTTTGTTTGTTTGTTTGTTTGTTTGTTTGTTTGTTTGTTTGTTTGTTTGTTTGTTTGAACGCTAGGATCTCAGGAACTACTGGTTGGATTGCGGAAAGTTTTTTACAGTTTGATAGTCCATCTATTGAGGATGGCTATAGGCTATATAACATCACGCTAAGGCGAATAGGAGCGAAGCAGCAATCAAGAATGTTTCGAAAACGGGGAATATTTTTTACCGTCTGAGGGCTTCCGAAGCATACGCTGCATAAATGGTTAAAGTTACGTAAAAATTGTGTACTACAAAATTGTTTCTCTTAAAAAGTTCTAAAAAAAGTCCGCGACAGCACATGTCTATCTTTTAAGGTTTGCTCACAATAACCTAATTTGTCTATCTCTTAAGGTCCGCACACAATATATTAAAACTGAAGAGTTTGTTTGTGCTAGGATTTCAGAAACTACTGGTTGCATTTCAAAAATAATTTCACAGTTTAATAGTCAATATATTGAGGATGGTTAATGACAATATATCATCACGCTAAGACGAATAGTGGCGGAGCAGCCATGAATAATGTTTTGAGAACGGGGAAAATTTCTTTCTTTTTAGAGCTTCCATTGCATACACTTCGTAAATGGTTAAAGTTACGTAAAAATAGTGTACTATAAAATTGTTCCTCTTAAAAAGTTATAAAAAAAAGTCCTAAACAGCATATGCCTATCTTTTACGATTCGCTTACAATAACCCTCTTAATTAATTTTAAAATATGAGCGAGGCGACGACGGCAATAATTGTGGTCTGCAGTAGTAGCCAGTCAATCAAATGAACGATAAAAACCGGTTAAGTGCGAGTCGGATCCGTACCAAAAAAGGACGGGCGGAAGTAAATGCGACGGGAAACATTAGATCACTTTACATATCAATACCACGCCTCTCTCCTTCTCACTTTCATGTGACGCAACCGAAGTTGTGCGGGTCAGCTCTAATGAACATAAGCGACAGAGTAAATGCGACGGGAAACATTAGATCACTTTACATATCAATACCACGCCTCTCTCTTTCTCACTCCCATGTGACGCAAACGAAGTTGCGCGGGTCAGCTAGTAATACATAGAAACACCAAGACTCTTGAGATAAACATTTATGGGTCACACAAATATTTGTCTACGGTGGGAAACGAACCCAGGACCTCCAGCGCCGCAGGCGGTATCACTACCGACTGCGCCACAGAGGCAGTCAAATAAATATAATAAACTAGCGGATGTCACGCGGTTTCACCCGCGTAGTTTCCGTTCCCGTGGGAATACGGGAATAAAATATAGCCTATGTTCACCTCAAAGAGTGTAGCTTTCCAACAGTGATAGAATTTTTCAAATCGGTCCAGTAGTTCCGGAGCCTATTCGTTACAAACAAACTAACAAACAAACAAACAAAAAAACTAATCTTTCCTCTATATAATATTAAGTATAGATAAAAGTTTATAGTCTCAAAAAAGTTCTCAGTAAGTTATAAAAATATTTTATACTCATAAACATTCAACTAGTACTCCAACTAAACATACCTTCAATTGTTTAGGGCGGCTCAACAGCCTTTAAAAACCTCCGTATGCATCAGGTTGACACTTGGCGCCTTTTCCTCAATCCCTATTAAAGTTATAACGGAGGGGAGCCTCCATTTGTGTCGGTAATGTCCACACATTAGAGGAGCATGCCTTCGGGCCCATGCGCCATTGCTCACTAATCGTCCACTTATGTTACTATTACCACGGATATTACTATTATGTAAGATTATTTTTGAAAAGCAATTAGTATGCTAACTGATCATAAATTTAAAAAATGGTAAAAGAATTGGTTTCGAGCAGGATTCGAACCTGAACCTAAAATTTATGATCAGTTAGCATACTATTGCTTTTCAAAAATAATCTTAATGTTCGGGCTGGTTTCATCATAAATCGAATGAATATAGGTGTAATCCTATACATTCGTGCCGTGTAACTTTCTAAAAAGTGCCGGTAGATGGTGCCTACGTCGCCCCAAGACGTATAATAGGGTGGAAAATTTGGTTTGTTCCGAGTAGGTTTCGGTGGCGGGTCGTCTTTCGCCGAAGACGCAGGTTCGAATCCTGCTCGAAACCAATTCTTTTTCCATATTTAAAATTTATTACTATAAGTAGGTATCTATTACACGATTGTATCGTTAACTAGCAGTGTCTCACAGTTTCACCTATGGCATAACCTAACCCCTAGCACTCAGTTCTGGGGTATCCTTCCGAGGGCTTACCGGGGCTTCCCACCGTTGGCTGTTAGGTAGGATACGTGTGGTTTTTAGTCGGTAGAAGTCCGGCATCGCATCCACGTAGAATTTTCCTAAAAAAATAAACCCCTAGCAATCATGTAACCTAAACATTCATTACAATAATGAATAGTTATATGCCATATTTTTTGATATTTTTTATCACTGTTTCACTCCTTATACATCTAATGCTAGCATCCGAATGCCCAAGATGAGGCCGTAGTGGTAGCCAAGGTCTGGTAGGAACCCCGGGGATATCCTTCTGAAGGCTAACCCGCGGTACCGTAGGGAACGTGCGGTTATTAGTCGATAAGAGTACGGCATAGCATCTATAACGGATTTTACACAGGTAAAAAAAAGAATTTCATTTAATGTTAGTTCTGAACTTATAAAATCGTTTCAGCGATAGGATTATTTCACGATGCTCCGTCACGACTGTGTGCAACAAGGGAACTCTAGAGTAACTCTCTCTGAAACAGTACGGGCAACCCTTCAGCTAAAAATAGATGTAAACTCTACCCAATGCGCAGTTGTTGAACTGTAATTATGGAGTTTGTGCTGAGGTTAGATTACTCCATAGATTTTAACGTCCACCATTTGTGCACATCTTGAACTTACTGCAAGGACATGAACGTTTATATCCTACTAACAACCCGGCGCGGCGTGTCTTTGAACGGGTGCTACCAACATACACCCGCCAGGCACCTTGCCCTCACCTTTTTAAATCTATCAATATCTTCTAAGATTTTTTCATTTTAGATTTTAATTGCCTTTTGCAGCATATCATATGCTGCAAAAGGCAATTATAATCTACATAAAATGCATAACGTACCTAATGTATTTAAATGGTTATTAAAATGTATTTAAAATTATTGGAATGTACCTTTCACAAATAAAGAATAGTGAAAGATTGACCTAATTAAGGTATATACTATGAGATGAGATGCGGACGCGGAGTCCGCATGAAATTTTGTTTTTGTTCCCGCTTCCTATGGGAACTTATTCCCGAGCTAAAAAGCTATTCCCAACTATAACATCTATTCCTGTACGAAATTCCGCCCAGATCAATTCAGCCGTTACAACGTGAAAGAAAAAAACATACACACACTTACAGTACTCGCAAGATGATTTCCTGATATTTTCCTGACATCCTTTCAAAGCTATTTAGCGATCATATCATAGATATGTAGCGACCTAAATGGACTGACATAATCTAGATACCGATTGAATATCCCAGAATAACAGTATTCAATGAACCAGCCTGTCCGATTAATGCTGGACCGTGCAGTAATCACGGATCTAATTATACCACAGGGGGTCAGATAGGTCATCCTATTAATACAATGCAGTATTGATCGGACTGTTAACATTTAATGGCACATTATGTGTCACCAATTACTGGGCCACTATTCTTAGAACAACCGTGCTTTACAAAGAAAGGTAAAATATTCATGGGCAGAAAACTACAATTAGATGGGTTACGTCAGCAGCGCTGTCTATAGATTGAATGTAAATTTATATCGCGTGAGGAGCGAGGCAGGTTTGGGTTTATACAAAAAGACTTTTAATAGACTTTTTATCAACAAACAATAACAATACCTAACCTAGATACAATTTTGAAAAGCAATTAGTATGTATGTTTATGTGGATGTGGAAAGCATCAGTTTGGAGCCGAATTTGAATCTGCTAATGTTCCCGCTTCGCAAAGAGCTCTTGAGAATACTCGCCATAGCACATACGACGATTGGATATATAAACTCACGCTGCTAACCCTGCTAAAATGCAAAGCCTACAATTTCCTACCTAAGACATGAGACTTCATCTTTGCTTAACAACTTACTACCACGTTCCTGGCAGCCTAAAAGCCAAAGTATGGAAATACTGGCAAGTCGAAATACCACAAACGGTCACCCATCTCAATATCGACCGTAGCTTAAGATATATTCCACAGAACACAGCCGTTCGTGTTCAAAACTCCAACATTTTTATTTAAAGAAATCAATCCGTCTTCGCGTCGCGAGTGAGACGTAGCAATATAAATGCTACCATTTTAATTCTACGTACAAATAGAATCGAGCTCTTCGTAAATAACGCGCGGGAAATCGACTCGAAAAGTATCGATAAATAATCGATTGTGATCGCTGTCGAGTGTCGAGTATTCGGATATCAATTTAGCTCGATTCGGTTAAACGAACGGTTTACATTGTAACTTATGCGCAGATTACTGGGGATTCGTGAAACCCATTTTATAGTGACGTTGGATACATTTTAAACTAGTTTGTTACCAAATGGATATATGTATCTACTTACAGGTGGGTAGGAAACAGATACTTAGAATCGAAATGCATACGTATTATGGGAGGAATTAGTTAAAGTTTCCATTCGTACGCATTTTACGGCTTTTCAAAGATGGATGGAGGTGGATATTCTATCTAATTTCGGTGGTTATTGGCCTTCGTTATTGCTTGATTTTGGGCTTGGCTTGGATATTAAAGATGCTAGTGCATATAAGTCATACAGTGCGAATAATAAATATAGGTACCTATTTCTCACTGACTTCTTAAGTCCTATACTAAATACATAACCTAAATACGATGTAATCACATATTTATTCGGCCGTACGTCAACACAGACTATATTAACTCTTAAATGTTTGAATATCTTCAAAGGCAAATTCATATCGGGCGGATATCGCACAGATCACAGGGCACGCGGCAGATACTTGCGGACATATTGCCATAATCCGCCCGCGCGGGTCAAAGATGGCCGCCGCATCGGACATATCGGTCCTTAGTACACACAGTGGATAATATCTCACTCGAAACGCGGACAAACAGTTCTTTGAGATGAAAGGGAAACAAAAATACGTTGTAGAGCTTGTAGACAGCTTTCTTAGAACATACATATAAGTGGATATGTTCACGCCTGTTAATAGCAAGGGTGGAGACAGATGTGAAAAGATTTTCATATTTCTCCAAGTGTGATTCATGTGACATGAAACTTTGAACTCTCGACTTTTACCTACCTACACTCTTATTATAAGATTTTCTTACATTGTTTGTATTTAACGCCTTGTCACACGTCACGGCTGTGCTAAATTTGAACAAATCCTTTGAGCTGTTTGACATATGTCGGTCATTGACTGGTATCCTTTATACGCTTTTTAGACTACCCCAGTTTTGTCCTTTCAAGGTTTTTTCGAAAATGCAGATATCCATAAAATAAAAAATAATGAAAATTGAATCAACGATTTAGTTAGACCAAAAAATCTAGAACACAAGTGATTGCTGCGTTGCATTTATATTCGTTACGAAAAAAAACTTCATTAAATATACTGTTTCATTACCAATCCATACGGAACCCAGAAACCAATACACGATTTGTTACTTACTAAGTACGTAGGAGTACACCGTTCAACTCAAGTTTAAGATCCTCATTAAGACACATTCCGTCTCATTAGGGGACAAACGACAAACAAAAGTGCTCAACCCTTCCCTCGGTTACCTTTGTCATTAGACTCTTACCCGATGCGACTTAACAACAGTTATGTGTTTCAAGCGGCTTAGGGGACGCTCAAGTACCGCTTGAAAAGTTGTTCTTAGGTGCTTACTTAACGTTGTGAAAATGATTTGAAAAGGTTTTTCAAGTGTTAGAAGTAAATGGTCAACCGAGAATATACAGACCTACGACGACGTAAAGGAAATATTCTGTAGAAATAATTTTGCTAGTACCTATGTCCTTTTGATATTACATACATACATATAATCACGCCTTTATCCCCGAAGGGGTAGGCAGAGGCATAGTATACACCCACATTTCACCGTATAGTTTTATGTCCCACATAATAGGGGGTGAGCCTATTACCGTGTTGAAATGGTCAGGAGCAGGTCGCCAGAACCCGCAGTTGATTTTTTTCAAGCCGCCCATAAGGCCTTCAACTTGGCTTAGGTAACGATTATCTGTTCACTGGCAACCGGGTTTCATTTCGAGTTTTCCTTCTTTACGAAATGCATCTTTTTGCGAGTGTTCCCTTAGTCGTCTCTTACGACACCCTGTCGCCACACGAGCAATTAAAATTTGCTACTAGGTCATATAGCAGCTAACAAGACAAGATGTTTAGGTCGTTTTGTTTTAGGACATTGTGCTCACAAGAAATTTTAATGTCATGTGCTTACGATACGAAAAGTTATTCCCCGACCCTTACTGCTTATGCAAAGTACGCTAAAAAAAACTATTCAGCCTAATTGATCGTCCATTTGTGTATTGTATGTAAAATAGAGCTCGCCATTCTATAAATACCCTGTCTCTAGTGGCTCTTGAACAACTGCTCTCAATATGGTACTTCGCAGAAATAATCCTTCACTATTATAATGGTACGAGTATGATAAGGTAAAAGCGGTCAAGTGCGAGTCGAGACACGAAGGGTTCTGTTCCAAAAAAAAACCGAGCAAATGCGAGTCTGACTCCCGCACATGGGGTTCTGTATCGAAAATCGGCAAAAAACCAAGATTGCTGAATGGCGGGTGCCATTCAGCAATCCCTTGATTTTTTTCTTATTTAGAAATCGTTGCCATAGCGGCAGAAATCTGTGAAAATTTCAGCTTTCTGACACTGATGACAAACAGACAGACGTTCCCCCTAAAACATCTATATCTACTAACTTTGTTATATGCGTTAGAGGTATCTCCCTTTGGACCATCGGGTTATCGAATTCTCCAAACCAATTTGATGAATCTCGTAAATCAATCTGTGAATGTGTGACAATTGTTGATTGATTATAATTATTTACACTGTTGATTGATGGCACTTGGTAGAACGTATTGCACATAGGTACTGAAAAACAACAAATTATACGTATTGAAATATATATTGTGGGACAATACAAGTGAGGTTTTCCAATGTTGAATAATGTTTGAAACCGTTGAACAGATTATTAGCGACTAGCAGACGTCACATGGTTTCACCCACGTAGTTCCCGTTCCCGTGGGAATACGGGAATAAAATATAGTCTATGACACCCGAGTATAGTGTAACTACCCAACAGTGAAAGAGTTCTTCAAATCGATTCTGTAGTTTCGGAGCCTATTCGATGCAAACAAACAACCAAATCTTTCCTCTTTATAATATTAAAGAATAGCCTTAATCAAGACAGTAGACGTTTATGGCATTTATGGTTGCCAATGCCGACGCATGACGCGGGACGTCACGTCCCACGCCGACACGTCAAACCCGTGTCCCACTACAATCAGCTTCTTGCAAGTATGTTGGTAGTTCCACTTTAGGGTAGACCTGGATCAGTTTATTGAAAACTAACATGTAGGACTTTTCGGAAATTATTAAAATTGAAGTTATTTTTTTTTTCATACAGTTGTTTATAGTTTCAATGCTCTAGTCACGTCCCTCAAATAAGTTTCTCGTGTATCGACATCCGCATAAGTGCTTAAGAGTTGGCAACCCTACTCGTACTCGTAAGGGCTCTTCCACGCTCTCCAACTTGAGAGACACCCTCAGGTGCCTGTCTCAGGACAGATTGATGTATCGACATCTTGTTACCTCATTACCGATTTCTATAAAAGAAGGAGATTCTCAATTGTGCTACAATTTCCATGTTTATACGACCTCATGAGTATGTCCGATTTGCAAAAATACTTTGGTTTGGAAACTTATCACAACATTAAACACCATAAAAATATTATAAAGGAGAAGCTTATCTTTGGATTTGCTTGTTTTGAAAAGCGGCTAGTCACGTTCAGTCAATAATACACCGAAAAGTAGAGTTAGTTCCTTTCAAGAGTTCTGTAAAAAAGAATAAGTACATAGTTGTTACTTATAAGATGTTAAAGTTAGAGGTTAGAAACAATTTCACCTTGATATAATGATATCATAGCACGAGCAACTCAAGTCTCCAAATTGAGGTAGGGAATCAATCTGTAATACCCTGAAATAAAAAAGAATCATACATAGACTGCACATCGCTTATGTCCGACTGAACGCTGTCATTTCAGCACCGACACTCACTTTTGCGAGATAATTCAGATAGCGTTCAGTGTCAGTAATTGCGCGTTAGGGCGACTCGACGACTACCGAAACTGCTGATGTGGCCAAGCGAGCAAAGTCGGTGATTTTCTCTGAGTTTGGCAATGTGACGTGACAGCAATGTAGTGAAGGCGTGATTTCAGTAAACTATGTTTTCAAACTTTTGCTTTCATTATCGAAATAGATTTTCTATTTTCTCCCGTTTAAAAGTAGCAATCGTATTCTTTTTTTGGTTTCAAAATTTCTAAACAATCAAGAAAAAGGTAATAATAATTATATAAAACGGGTACCGTGGTCACAAGCAGTCTGCTGGTGCAACCCAGCCGAAACGTTAAGCCTCAATCTTAAGCTATGCATGATCGTGTTAATACCCGTTTTATATAATTATTAATATCATGCAACGCGAAAGTTTAAAAGTAAGAAAAAGGTAAACCAATAGTAAATATTTTCTTTTAATAATACTAGAGACCCCGTTAGCCAACGAAATTCCACGGTAATTCTTTAAATGTTCTTCTTTATAATAACTTTAACAATGTCAACGATTTCGTTCATCCATTCTCTTAATTTCCTTAAAAAGGTTTACAGGCCTGGTAGTATCAGCCACCCGTGTGTGGAACCCTCCTTCGCTGGTATTTCATAATATATAATGGATACATTAATACGTGAAGTAATTATTATTTTTACCCATTTGCCGCTCCTCACTAAACGATTCAACTGAAAACAAACTCATGCCCGAGGTTCATTGCAGTCTGGAAGAAATCGCTGTAACCGATAACTCCTCACGCGCACATTGTAACTGTGGTTATTTATCTTGTAAGATTTAACAGGAAAGGAAACAATAGAATATTGAATAAAGTGTATTCTATTGTTTTCTCTCTCTCAGAGTAGACCCTGGAAATTAGAATTCTCGCAGTGTGTAGCCCTCGGCATGCAATTTGTCGAGCGCATAATTATATGCGTTGAAATTAGCTGTGCTGAGTTCAAGCTTTTCTTTTCTTCCACGCACGCTTAGATTGTGGAATGATCTCCCTGCCTCGGCTTTTCCAAACGCCTACAGTATGGGGTTCTTCAAGAGATCTGAAAGGGTATTTACAGGGTCGGCAGCGCGAGTGTAGCGCCACTGGTGTTGCAAACGTCCATAGGCTGCAGTGATCACCAATCCTTCTGGTGGGCCGTATGGTTGTCTGCCACCTTGGTGGTATAAAAATGCTCTTTTCTTACAATATTTCTTTATGACTTCTTAATTTGATGATGTTTGATTTACGGCTCGTTTCTACTGGGGTAGGCAGATTATCTCTTTTATCTAGCGTTTCATTGTAGGTATTTCCAAAGTACTTTACAGAACAGTTAAATGTCATACCAAGAATATGTTCCTAGCATCTGTTCCGTTAATCTAAAATCGATGTTGGTACCTATAGATTGGAGACAAGACTTGCTAATACAACTTAATAATACGATCATCATACGTTACAAATGTACAAACATAAATTAGTTTTGTTCTGTTAGAGAACTAATCGGCTTTTGTTCTGTTAGAGAACTAATCGGCTTTTGAAGTAGATGTTTTGATCGCTATCATTTTCTCTCACTTTTGAGAATTGAGATCAGAGTGAGGATATAGGAGTAATAGAGACATTGGAACACTCAGAAGATTAGAGTAGGTATGTTATTTGGAAAATTGGGTGCTATATACCTTTAATATTGATTGAACTAGAATAGTCAATACCGTCGGTGCCCATAATATTGTGAAACAGCTTAACAGATTCAAGTGCATAGTTATCAGAAACTATATTTGACTGCCTCGGTGGCGTAGGCGGTAGTGTATTGCCGATTGGCGCGCTGAAGTCTTGGGTTCGATCCCCAGGTGGGACCGAATATTTGTGTGATCCACAAATTCTTACATTTTAATTATGGAAAAAGAATTGGTTTCGAGCAGGATTCGAATCTGCATCTTCTCGCATTCCGTGGAAGATGTTTAACCACCTAGCCACCGAAACCTACTCGGAACCAACCAAATTTTCCACCTTATTACGTCTTGGGGCGACGTAGGCGCCATCTACCCAAAGTCGCCCCAAGACGTATATAAGGTGGAAAATTTGGTCAACTAATTGATTTTCATTATACTTTCGATTGTTGGCACTTGATGGAACTTGTTATAATACATTATGAAAATTCACTTGTACTATTCCACTTTTACTTTAATTTAAAAATACCTGACCGGTTTCGCTTTTTTGTGAAACAGCTTAACAGATTCAAGTGCTGTAATTGATTTTCAAAAATAATCCTAAGCACAAATTCTTGTTTCGGAGTTTGGGTGTTTCTATGTATAACGTATAGGTATATGGATTTAGAACTAATTTGGGCTAGACAACGTTGTGTGGGAATATCGCTCAATATTTATTTATCAATGCAATGTGCACTCTTTTATAAAGAAAATCATTCAACCATTAACAAATCAATACCGTGGACCGTTTCCTATACACTTGGACACAACACAATGCACCGGGAGACCACACAAAGTTAGTCGATTGTGGTCGTATGTGGCACAATGCAGGGGTCAACTGTCGCCGGACACACGGACATGTCTGGTGTCCGGTTTGAAACGTTTTTATCTTAATACTACTGGTATTGTGTGTTAATATAACAGTGTCTTAGCTTTGTGCGATCGCTGTTTCAGAGGTTAAGTGTGGGGTTAAAATGAATTTGATAATTAACGTTTTAAATCAATAGTCTCCTCCCCCCGTTATTATAATATAATGATAAGATTTTTTGTTTTTTGTTGTAATCAGATAGGTCCAGTTAGATCAAATACACTCGAGAGCAATGAATCCGGGTCACTTAAAGAATGTTAAAAATCTCGGAAACTAAAAATGATAGGTTAATGCAATAAATTGTATTTAATAGACAATGTAATACTCCTCAAATGAAAGTAAAAAAAATATGAGTCACCATACATTTTATTAACACAAAATTACATAAAGAAAAAACTGCCGATCTCTCCTTAAAACAAAAATAGGAAACATGAAATTTTTGAACTTTATTACGATTTTCTTGAATTTTAATACTTCGTATTGCCTCCTCGTGCTTCCATTACTGCGTTTACGCGGTTTGGCATGCTGTACACCAAGTTCCTTATACGATTTTGGGGAATATTCTCCCATTCCTCTGTGAGAGCAATTTTGAGCTCACGAAGCGTGATTGGGGGAGGGTTTCGTTGTTTTACGCATCTGCCTAGCTCGTCCCAAGCATGCTCGATCGGGTTGATATCCGGGCTGCGCGCTGGCCACTCCATACGAGTAATGTTCATCTCTTGAAGGTAGTCATTCACAATCCTACCTGTATGAGGTCGGGCATTGTCATCAGTCAATGTCAGTTATTCATTCGAATCCCACCTCTCGCTTTGAAATTAATAGGTACAGTAGGTGTGTCCACCTGTTGTTCACTAGTAATATATTTAATAGTATATTCTATGTTGAAAACTTACAGGTATCACACTCATACGAATAGGTAGGTACTTTTTTGCAATAAACAAATCTATCTATCCATAGCTTTAGAGGCTGCTCCTTGTTTTAAATATAAAGTAGCTATTCTTGTTTAATACTACAAAATGATGACTCGAAGAGGTCTGGCCCGTCAGGAACAGTCAAAACTTCAACTGGTCTTAGAAGAACTAAAATCTGCCAAGGAGCAGGTTGTCCAGCTTAGTAATGAACGTGAGGACAATGAGACAGAGCTTGTCTCTGTTGTAGAACACAACGGCAAACTAAAACAGCAGTTGTCCTTGCTAAGCGTGCGGTTAGATGAAGTGACTGGGGAACGGGATGAACTCCTAAAAATAGTAAATAATTTTGATAAGTGCAGTGCAGAGTATGAACATGCTTTAAAACGGATAGCTGATCTAGAACATGAGCTTAGGGACTCCCACCAACAAATAACTCAGCTAGAAGAAGCGTCTCTGCAAGTTAGTACTCAACAAAACCAAACATTGTTCGACGAACTCATGGATAGGTCCCCAAGGTTAGTTACTGCTGCAAAACCTAAACAGACTGACATTATAGACCTTACAAATGATACTCCTAAACACCCTGCAGTGTCGGCCAAAGTAGGTTTAGGTCATTGTAGCAACAAAAAGTTAAAACGTTATATAAAAATAAATAAGTTGATAAGAAAAAATCAAAATTTGCTTAATAATAATAAAAACTTCACCAAAAATATTAAGAATTGCCGAAATAGATTGGATATTTTACATGAACTAAATTTATGCACTGAAAAGTTAGAAAGTAGTCAAAAACAGCATGCTGCAGATACACAGGAATTCAGTTATAAGTTACAACAGCTTCAAGATTCCCTGGAGTCTGTTAAGACAATGTATGATAAATCGCAGCTGATTATAAAAGAATATTCTTTGGCCATGGATAAACTCTTAAATTCAACATCTAATTATGCTGACCGTTTTAACTCCTTAGCAGATAAAACACAATGTGACTGCAGTCAACCTGAGCCAGGGAGTACACTTGCCCTATCTGGTGACCAGATGCATAGCACACTAAAACAAATTAATCAAGGTTTTAAAAAAGATAACAGTGAAGGTAGTCGTTGGATTATGTTCAGTGATGAAATTGGGAGAGACATGGGGTCAAAATTAAACTTTTATTCACAGGGGCAGTCCTTTATAAATCACTGCATGCCTTCTACATCCTATACCCAATTAATGAAGGCCGTATGTAGTTATAAATTTCATCAGAGAGATAATCTGGTTATTTTCATAGGAAACAGGACTGATATAACCAAACAAAAACTTATTAAATATTATAATAAATTAAAGTCATTAGATTTAAATAATATTATAATTTACACACTGCCCTACTGTAAGCATATGCCAGTTGTGGAAAATAGGATTAGGTACTATTTAAATTTATCATTGGACACATTAACACTTCATAATAAAAAATTTAGTATAATTGATACTAACACTATTGTTAGGAAAAATTATTATTTCTATATGACTAAAGGAAAGCATAAGCTTCTGGATTATTTTAAAAGACAGGTAGCAATTTCGCTACATTATTTTATAGATACTTTAGCCAAAAATCTGGCTATCAAACCTGCTCCTTTTGAGCAGAAAAATGACATTGATATTAGAACTCTGGATAGTTGTTTATATCCAAGTAATTTAAATTAGATTATAGGACAAAAGAGCAACGTTCTTGCACTAAGCTTGACACAATGTATAAATCAATTAATGTTAAATCTAGCCATTTAGTTCTACATCAGCCACAGCATAATTTTATATCTGATTGCTCACAGGCCGTTGAATCTATTAATCTTAAAAATAATGCTTTACACCTGGTGCACCAAAATGTTGAAGGCCTGATTGGTGGAAAAGAATTGGAATTGGAATTGTACATGAACTTGAATGGCATTGATTTTTTTTTTTTTTGTGTAACATTCATAAATATAGCATCCTCACCTAAATTGACCATAAATGGACCAACGTGATCATTGAGGATTTCTTCCACATATCTTACGCTAGTTAAAGAGCCGTTTTCTATGATCACCAGCTCTGTGCGACTTTCAGAAGAAATTCCGGCCCACACAAGTACAGACCCACCACCGTAGGCTACTTTTTCTTCGATGCATGCTTGCTTGAATCTTTCCCCTGGTCTTCGATACACTCTGTGTCTTCCATCGTGCTTGTAGAGCATAAATTTTGATTCGTCGGAGAACATAACTTTTGACCAATCTTCAATACTCCAATTTACGTGGCTCTGGGCATACCTTAGTCTCGAAATACGATGCCCACGCTCCAGTTTAAGGCCGTTTGCAGGTCTAAGGGGTTTTAAGTTAGATTCAGCAAGCCGACGTCTTACTGTCCATGCACTTGGGTTACTTCCTCCGAGGCGTCGAAACTGATTGGTGAGTTCAGTTCCTGTGAGAAAGCGATTTCGAAGCATGGTGTTCACCAAGTATCGGTCTTCTCGTGCTGTGGTACACCTGGTTCTGCCCGTTCCTGGTCTGCGTAGGTTAGAACCAGTTTCTTCGTAACGTCGGAGAACTCTTTGTACTGTTGACAGCGACACACCGACAGTCCTGGCTGTATCGCGCTGACTCCGGCCGGTTTCCAGCATTGTAAGTATTCTGGTGCATTCTTCAGGCGTAAGCGACATAATTTCAGCTTGATTAATGAATATAGAGCACTATCAACATGGTTTATGTACCCACATAAATGACAGATTACAAACAAAAGCAACACCAAATGCTGTAATTTCGTAGTTCCATCTTCGAAAGTGGCCCTTTTTCAAATTTGATTTTTTTATGATATAACTTTACAATAACTAAGAAGTTTTAATACCTTCATTTAAGGAGTATTACATTGTCTATTAAATACAATTTATTGCATTAACCTAGCATTTTTAGTTTCCGAGATTTTTAGGATTCTTTAAGTGACCCGGATTCATTGCTCTGGAGTGTAGTAGGGCACGGTGGAATAACTCCTAAATCATAACAGGAAGTCCGGAAACGATAATTTTATTCTTTACACACACATAATTATATTCTTTTTTTATCTTCTCCTATCTCAGGCCTACTGGAAGAGATTTCTATTGAAATAAGTAGTGCCTTTGTACTTTACTCTCTCTGTTATTTCCATTTCATGTTACATGTGTGTATGTACAGAAACAAATAAATAAGATAATTTTCATCTATCGATGGATTACCACCTCAATACATCCCGAGGGTTTCGTAAGAGGCGACAAAGGGAACGCTTCCGCAATAAGATCTATTGCGTAGAGAAGGAAAACTCGAAATAAAACCCGGTTGTCGGTAAAATGTCATTCGTTAAGCCAATTTGAAGGTCATAAGGGCAGCTTGAAAAATTTCAACTGTGGGATCGCGGCGACCTGCGCCTGTCCATTTCAACACAGCAATAGGCTCACCACCTTACGTGGGACATAAAACTATAAGGTGAAATGTAGGCGGATACTGTGCCTCTGTGTACCCCTTCGGAGATAAAGGCGTGACTACATTTATGTATGTATGTATCGATGGAATAAAGCGTATGACATTTAAAGGCTTTTACAGGAGGCAGCATTGTTATAAAATTTTCTTTAATGTCTCTCCAATTGACGTGTTCTCTTACCACTTCACACATTTACCTCACAGACACAATTACAACGTATTCGCCAACCCTCCACACTACACGCAAGCAAGACGCACTCGTCCTCAATTACACCGCAGTCGAGTCGAGTAACCTCTCCAACGCGCGGAGGCGTCGCGCGTCGAGTGTCAATTTGAGCTCGGTGTGTAGCGATGCGCGGTGCCTCCTGCTTGCGCAAATAGCGAACTAATTTGTTGACACTACGTCTTCAGGGCTTGTGGGGAACTTGAGACACGTGTAGTTTTGTTCGTACATTTTTAGGGTTCAGCACCGAAAAGCTAAAAACGTTTGGGTATGTTGAAAGAGATTTATATTTATAAATAAGCAGACCCTTTGTACTAGTTTTTTTTTGTAGGTCTCTAATTTTTACCCGAACTGCCGAAGAAAGGAGGGTAATATTTTTCGAGACAATGTATGTATGTATGTATGTCATATTCTTTGTCACGTCCTACAGCCTGAACGGCTTGACGGATTTTGACATGCGAGGTGTCATTTGATTTGTCGTGATTGTGTGAGTGACACCAGGTACATTAAAATTTCTAAAGAATCAAAATGGCAGACTTATGGCGCTAAAATGAAAACGAATGAATTAATAAATAAACGTGATTCTATTACTGAGGCTTCGCTGTTTGTCTGTCTGTCACCAGCTTGTATCTCATGAACCGTGTTAGCTCGACAGTTGAAATTATCACAGAAACTGTATTTTTGTCACTAATACTACAGCCGGTACTATCATAGGAAAAATTATAAGGGGGGCTCCCATACAACAGTTTGGTAAAATCCGATAGGGGCTTTAGATTGTGAAATGATCTCCCTATCTCGGTTTTCCCAAACGCGTACAGTATGGGGTTCTTCAAAAGGGGTCTTAGAAGGTTTTTACAGGGTCGGCAGCGCGAGTGTGACGCCTCCGGTGTTGTAAACATCCATAGACTACGGGCCGTATGCTGGTCTGCCACCTTAGTGGTATAAAAAAACCTACAAACGTGATTTCTTTGCCGTTGTTTTATACGGTACCTTGAAATTCCCACAGACACTTGCCCGGATTCTCTTAGACATATTGACATTAAGTTAGATGTATGGTAGACCAGAATTAAGGTCACTCCACGACATTTATAACAGCCTACAAGATGGAATGCTGTGTTGATCTACTTCCGCCAAGTTCCACAAAACATGCCCTCGATCCTCCACTTACGGACTGTGGAATCAATGTCCGTGAATAGCGAATAATTCCAATGATTTAGCGAATAGGTCATGGAGCAATTTGCCCGCCTATTAAGCTCAAATGGCACCATTGCAGCCTAATCTAACCGACAAATGTTCGTCCTGATGCGAAGACATTATCCTTTTGCTGCTCTTTGTGTAAATGACCAACATACGAATACTTATTGTAAGTATTGCAGTTGAAATGGTTCGACAGAACAAGCGTGCTTTCCTTCCAAGTCTAAACCCACTAAAACTGTAATTCCCGTAAATCCTTTATCTCAATCTACTAGCCTAGGCGATGTTTTCGTAACAAAAACATTTTTCTTAAATAGGACTTTTTCCATCAGCGCTCTACAGCATTGTCAAAGACCTGAAAACTAGCAACCAGCTACAACTCCAAGAAATAATAAATGTTTCTTATCCCAGCGATCTTGAAGTTTTGATGTTTGCTGTGTGTGTGGTTGTACCCAGCACCTCCAGGCCCTAAGATATAAGTTAACAGTGTACAAGTGGTAATAAGAAAATTAAAACACACATACACACACACACACAAGCTCATTCTACTCGCACGGAAATTTGAAATTATAATTATGTTTATTTAATAAATAATCCAGATCAATTTATTGCACTTTCCCGTTGTTCGCTTTTGTACTAATCTCATTTGATAACATTGTGTACTTTGGCGTATAGTTTAGACAATTGTGTTGTAACTGTATTATTGGCTGTGTAGAACCTGTAAATAAATAAATTGAAAAAGCCCCAGATTCTGAGACTGTTCTAATAAGCTCAAACATAATACATATCCTGTAATTTTCTGAGGAGTTGGGTATCCCGCAAACTGTTTGTGCCAAATTCAAGTTACCGTGTCGTGGAAATACTATCAAAGTATTGACCTGAGATTTTTAGTGAAATCCCTTCAACACTCAGAAAGTGAGATCTCAAATATTTATAGCTAAGAACTATCCTCGGTACATCGGTTTCCGAACAAAAAAAAACGTTCAAAATTGTTGGTCCATCCGTTGAGGTGCTACGATGCCACACACATACACATATATCAAACTAATAAACAAAACGTTTTTCGTCTGGAGTTAAAAACATCCAGTTGATTTGTTAGACCCTCCAGTATTGTATTGGAAGTCAGTTATAATGGTGGTTCTCTCGTTGTTCCAGATGCGTTGCTGCGTGGCTGCGCTGTGGGTGTCGGCCCTCACCTCCCTGGCCGTGGCGGCCGAGGACATCCATCGCGACGTTGCCGCACCACAGGTAAACACCAAACCCTCCTCCTCCCTTATATTCCCATTTATGATCTTCTAAAGCCTAAGCGATTAATTTAAAAATGATCCCAAACAGTTGTTTCAATAAGTCAAGAAATGGTAGGTATATTATGCTGTAATTTTTGATGATTTGCGTATGCAGCAGTAACTTCCAGATTACCGTGTGGTGGATATACCATCAAAGAAACAGGGTACCATATTTCAGGTAGTCGGTTCTGTGGCTTTTAGTGAGAGTCCTTCGTCGACTAAGAAGTGAGTTGATGATCTTGAAAACTTATAGCTAAGAAAAAGAACTTCAAATTTGTCTTCAAATTTGTCCATCCGTTTGGGAGCTATGTTGCCACAGGCAGATAGGATATAACTACTCGTCAATCTTATAAGTCCCCTCGCCACGATATCCCAAAAATTACCACTTGTCTTTTTATCTTACTTTTAATAATCAATTATCAACAAAAAGAGTGAAAGCAATCAAAGGATTATGGTAATTATTGCACTAATTAACCGACAACACAAGCAAGAAATAAAAAGCTCAACAGTTGTAACATTTGTAAAGTCCTTTTAATGACTGTTCTGGGGTCATCCTTCTGAAGGTGTACCAGGACTCCCAGGGTAGGCAGATGGTAGGGTACCGTGTGGTTTAAGTCGGTAGGAGTCCGGCATAACATCCATGAGAATTTCCTCATTCCAATTTCCAAAGAAAAAAAAGACAGTGCTGTGCTTGAGGCCATCTGGCCACTGCGCAGTATCTCGAAATAAAACGTTTTCGAATTAAACTATGAATTCCACCGCAGGCTGCCGTTTGCAAAAGATTTCAAACGTACAATGAAGTAAGCAATTCTATTAGATTTGTTTATTAAAAACGTTTTGTATAGAAACAATTGACTGGAACACAACAGGAGAGATTGTGCTTTCAAATGGCGGCCGACATTAGCACCGCGTCACTGGCTTCGTGCTTTGTTTCTGTTAAGTCGTTCCGGCCACGCCGCTCTCGGTTAGAATGTTAATTAGATTGTTGTCCACATCAAAGTGGACTCCATTACACCGTTTTACAAAAGCATATGCTTTGGTAAAACTGTGGCTAAGTATATCAAAACAACATTGTTGTAATTCTAACTAGGACTTGGGATTATATTTTCGTGTGGAAATCCAACATGGATGCTGTGGAAACCATATAATGCCTTAAAACTGTCTACGGCTTGGAGTCCTGGGTAAGTCCTTACAAGGAAGTACCTAAAGGGAAAGAATCCATTTGTCAGATACGTCGTGGTCTAGTTTCGTAGACACTTGTTGCTTACGTAGCATTTCGTAGCATGTGTTTCGTAGGCGCCTGGGCGGCCGAAGGTAAACAATTTAGACTCATCAAACAACAACGGTTTGGCTGCTACCTAGTCAAAGCCAATAATATTCACTATTTCTTGTAAACCACTAGTTCCCAAAGTTGACAGAACTGACACATCTAAAATCTTACTTTGAAACCTACCTCTCAAATACCTTAGATTAGTCGTTTTTCTATTAACAGTCAGATTTTTAAATTGATAAAATAATTTTACATAACTGTTTGTTTTAGAACGACAATGAAGTAGAGTTAACCGAAGAGGAGAAACGGGCGTGGTCAAGTCTACACGGAGGGTGGGGCAAGAGGGGATGGCAGGACATGAGCAGTGCTTGGGGCAAGCGAGGCTGGCAAGATCTCAACCCCGCTTGGGGCAAACGCGGCTGGCAAGACATGAGCAGTGCGTGGGGCAAACGAGCGTGGCAAGACCTAAATTCAGCGTGGGGTAAAAGAGGATGGCAAGATCTGAACTCCGCCTGGGGCAAGCGGGGTTGGAATGATATGACGCAAGCTCCTTGGGGCAAGCGCGCTTGGCAGGATATGTCTTCCGCTTGGGGTAAAAGAGGCTGGAATGACATGAGCTCAGCGTGGGGTAAGCGTGCCTGGCAGGATATGTCTTCGGCGTGGGGCAAACGAGGCTGGAACGATATGAGTTCAGCGTGGGGCAAGCGTGGACCTGTGAGTATCAATAATCTTCAAATATACTTTCAGTTTTTTTAAGGTCATTAAAAGTCGTATTACGACATCTAGCGATTGGGGGCCCCTTTCACAGTCCATACAACTTCTGACAGCTTCTTCACGCTCCGCTTGATGAATCCCGGATTGTAAACCTGAATTTGTCATAAACTTGCGATATTAATCTACACCAAACACTAAAAATATTATAATTTTGCTAGCAAAACTGGGCGAATTTCCACGGCTCGTGGGGCAAGCGCTCGGCCGAGCCCGACTACGAAGACATCGACGCCATCATCGAACAGTTACTACCCCTCCATCAGGTAAATTCACTTTTTGAAATACAAAATGTACTACGTTTCAATCTTATTTGACTGCCTCGGCCTTACCTCGGCCTGCTTTATTATTATTATTATATAATATGCAAAATAGATGTCTGGTTTCTACGGTTCCGGAATTTCTTTAACAGACGATTCTCTGCTGCAGATGCAGGACAACAACGAGCGAGTGGACACCCCTGACAAGAGATCCTGGTCAGCCCTGCACGGCGCGTGGGGCAAGCGGCCGGTCAAACAAGGACTATACAATAGCGGTATATATTTTACATTATTATGCTTTCTATGTGTAAGTATGTACATATTTTTATTTCAGAATAATGTTACCCTAGATAGAAACTAAACTATTGTGGTTGCCACACTTTGGAGTCGGGCCCGTGACGCCTCTAGGTACTTGAGCTTTTAAAAATAGGTTCATCCGTTTAGGAAGTTCGTCATTTGGCTGTACGTGTATTGTATGTGCTACTAAGTTATTTCGAGATGCCAAGTCATGGGGATGCGATCAAAATACTAAATGAAATTATACAAATGTTTAGTGATACAAAATTTTAGTTAACATTCTATAACAGCCAGTGTGGGATCAGTTTGGAATACTAAAATACTCTACATTTTTTTTATTCTAACTGTCGACATTTGTACCGCCTTAAGGCGTCTTTTAACATTCTGTAAAAAGCGTGAACATTGTGGAAAGAATAATAAATAAATAAAATAATTAAGAAATGAATTTTAGATACTTGTATTTGTATAGCTAAAGAAAATGAAATGAAATGGATGTATTTTATCTCACACAGGTAGAAAATGACAATTAACTGCAAAAAGCATACACTTTTTAGATGACATTATTATGTCTCAAAATATAATATACTTATTATTTCCCGCGACTCCGTTCGCGTTGATAACCAATCGACTTTGACCTGTCCAATGCATAGATAGGGCTTCTTGTAAAACATAGGTCAAGCTGTATTATCATTTCTGCTGAATCGATTTTGATGCAACATAAAGCGTTATTTAAGTTGAAAAAATACCTACAAAATCCTCATAGTAAAATTATGGTCAAGCTTCTGAATTTCGCTCCAACCCCGAACAAATAAACAAACAAACAAACAGACACGAAGAAAAAAAATTACAGGTTTGGACTCAGAAGCTATAAATTAGTCGTTTTTCTTTTTAATTTATCATGAATGTACCGTCACAGCTATTTTTACAATTTTATAATAGTAGAAATAGAGATATATAAAAATCTTTTGGAAATGCAAATATGAGCTCAATTGACTGGAATCAGATTCAACTAGGTATTTAAAAATCAACAATGTCCCAACTGTGTCTTAAATTTTATCGTGTAAGTAGCTACTATATCATAAAACTATTTCTACTTTATCAGTCACAACGTAGCACTAAAAGACCTACCAGTAAAACCATCGATAATTCAAAATTTTCCTGCATGATCTGCCGTCAAAGCTTGACCTATGAACCCAGGTAATAGCACAGGGTGGAAACTCAGTTTTCACTCAGACTAATATAGACGTAATATGAATGCTTAAATCAAGCTTCAATGTGTGTGTGAGTATTCTAGGGTCACTAGCTATGGAAACAAAATAATAAGGAACAGAACGCAATCTCATGTATGTAGGTACTTTTTTTTCAAACCTACCTTCGGCTAAGCAATTAAACCAAAGCAATAGCACAAAGTACGTAAGTAGTAAAACGTAATGCAACGCAGTGAGACTCTCTCAAGTACTGACACGGGAATCGACACATTAATTTTGGCGGGGGGATGGGGAACCTTACTCAGGTGGGGGGCAGGGAGTTGCCGATCTGTATGTAATACTATTATATTATCTTTGGTAATAGCTAGGGAAATGAACGAAATGGACAACACAACAAAAGGTCGGCTCGGTCGCTCGGCATAGTCGGCGTCCCCCACAAGAAAATAATAATATGTACCGTAGGTACAGCCACACACACATATCCACATAGATACAGAAATCTATCTAAAGATACCGCACAGACAGACAAATACATGTTTTAGTATTTCAGAAAATACCGAAATATTTTTAAAGTCGCAAAGCTATGTTTTGAACCATCTTAGTAATAAAGTGCGTCTCCTTTCCTGTGTAATTGTAGCTACGCTCCACAAGCCGCCACTAATAAGTCGGAATTCGTTCGAGCCCCCGACAGAATTAGATAATAATCCACGCCCGCCTTTTTAAATTAAATAGTCTGAAGTCAACATGGCTGCCCTCGCAGGATACTTTTACGCGCAAAAATTCATAATGCTGTATTAATTTAATGGCGAGAGGTTTCATGAAAGACATGATCAAGACACGAATATATTATAACTAAAAGTAGCTTGTGCTCCTGACTCCACCCGCGTATTGTAGTTTTCTCGTATTTTTATACCACTAAGGTGGTAGACAAGACACCAGAGGCGCTACACTCGCGCTGAAAACCCTGCAAGAACCTCCTAAGACCCCTGCCCTATATAGGTATTATAACATTCTCGTCCCCAATTATTTTAAAGTATTGATTTACATTTAAAAAAGTAATAGTAAGCGAACTTTTATAATAATTTACATAATACTATAGCGGATTTTGTTTTGGGATGTTCAAAGAGTATTTTTTTAAGTAATAAAATTTTGAGAATACATTATTGCTACGTAATTTTAACCATATACGCAGCGCACGCAGCGGGATATCTCAAGAGGAATAAATTAAACCCCATTTTTGTAACATATTTCATTGCTGATAAGCTCTTTATTATCTTTATCGTTGTAGTGTGATTTATATAGCTTTCCTCAATAAACAGGCCATCGAACTCTGAAATACAATTTAAATTTCTCTCTGTAGTTCCTGTAAATTTTAATCGCTATCATTAGTAAGATATCTAAAACTGGTTTAGTTATTGATGGTTCAAAATATAATTAAACAAAAAAGTGGTTTTCTGTAAATTTGGTTTACGGACGATAGTTTTACCTGATAACTTCCTAAGAAAACATAATCGGCCGAGAGAGTGGAAGAGAGATAGATGCGTCACAAATCGAACCGTAGGCCGATGTTGCCTCTATCGGCTCAGGCGGAACGTGACACTTTTACGTGCGTGAAGCCGGCGTTCATCTAGTCATAAGACGATATCAAGTCCTGGGGTATCCTTCCGAAGGCCTACCCGGGGCTCCCAACCGTAGGCTGTTAGCAGGACACGTGAGGTTTTTTAGTCGGTAGGAGTCCGGCATAACATCCATGAGGATTTTCCCTCACGTAAAACAAAAAAATTACGTTATCCAAGTTCAAAATTGGTGCCCATCATTATCAAATCAAAACACAAAACATGCAACTTCTGCATGTTACGAAAGTCTCCATTGATGACCTTCCAATTCTTATAAACATTCGCGAGTAATTGTATCACTCCAACATCAGTCATTCTTCTGGTATCTCATTGTTTAGAGAACTAGAAAAGCAATGATCTATCGTACGATATTATAACCGGTATCTTATCTGAAGAAAAATAACGTTTACTTAATATGTTAAAATATGGATGTGCCCTACAGGATCATATTACTGGAAGCGCGAACCGGCCTGGACTAATTTAAGAGGCATGTGGGGTAAACGATCTGCGACGTGGAATTCAGACGCTGTAGACGATGATCACGGTAACCAGCTTAACGTGAACCACTTGTAGCACGAAGCACCTTCTAGACTTGGATCTTTGAATTGTGTTCTTAGTACTCTTCTACTCTAGAACCTCTGTGTTTCTTCTTCTAGCGAAGTTTTTCCTGTACTGAGTGTTAGATTTAGTTAGTTCTTGTAGTTCTTTAGATTTCTGTCCATATTAGTTAGATTGCTGTTAGATTTTAGGATATTATGTATAGTGTAAATATTAGTTTAGAAATTGTAAATAGTTAGATGTACGTTTTTTACTTTCATAATAACCACTTTAGATGAGCTGTTCAAAAGCGCAGCGTTAATATTTACAGCTCAAGAATGTAATACACAAACAAACATATTTATTTAATGTGGAATTTTATGTGAAGGAAAAGATAAATGGACAAAATATATCTCAATAGTGTTCAAAATTTCGTACAAGGAAGTCCAATGTTACGTATTCGTTGAGTCGTATGGCAACACTTGATCGAGCAGAACATTCAGTTTTATGTCGCATCAGTGATTGTCCCGACGCGCGTTCGGAAATACTCATGTGAACAACTGATTCAACTTAGAAATCTTTGCTTTCACAATAAATAAAATAACACAAGCTGAGAATTTTTTGACACAAAACAAAAATGTCAATAGGACAGAAAGAAAAGTTGAATTACATTTTTGGTAATACACAAACAAACATATTTATTTAATGTGGAATTTTATGTAAAGGAAAAGATAAATGGACAAAATATATCTCAATAGTGTTCAAAATTTCGTACAAGGAAGTCCAATGTTACCTATTCGTTGAGTCGTATGGCAACACTTGATCGAGCAGAACATTCAGTTTTATGTCGCATCAGTGATTGTCCCGACGCGCGTTCGGAAATACTCATGTGAACAACTGATTCAACTTAGAAATCTTTGCTTTCACAATAAATAAAATAACACAAGCTGAGAATTTTTTGACACAAAACAAAAATGTCAATAGGACAGAAAGAAAAGTTGAATTACATTTTTGGTACTTAATTATAAAGTTCAAACAGATTGGGTAGTTCAAAAATATAATGCCGGTGTATAATCGAAAGACAGTTTAACCATTGATGAGTGAAGTTTAGCGTAAAGCAAACTAAACTTGATGACAAACGAAATAATGAAGCTTGGGAAATCTGCCGTAGCTCAAACAAGTAATAAAATGTAATTAAATTAAGTAGGCGCGGGATTTCAGCTCACTGGGTCTTGGAGAACTTTAGATACGCTCGCGCCGAGAGCCGAGAGTGCCGCGGAAGGCACGGCTTGCCAACTTGTTAATAGTCTGCTGTCGCGTCTTACTGAATGATCGCCGAATCAAAATTTGAGATTAAGAGAGTTAACTACGTACTTCTAAATTCTCAGACAGTGTTCTTATCAAATTTTATGGCGAGATCTTGTTACCAATTAGGCTTCATTCTTAATACCTATGGCCTATTTTGAATGGCTGAATACATAGATAGGTAGTGCATAATTTTAAATGTACCGTTTCATTACCGTTTAGTGCTGTCGCAAACAGACCACTGACCATAGCCTACTGAACTGATAGTGTATTTTTTATTTACTTATAAGTAGAAATATTCGAATAAGGCAACCCCAGCTGAGAAATACAGCACACATCATTTGTACTGCAGAGGGTTTATAAGCTTCAAGGCCTAATTTAAACAAAATAGCCTAACTAGGTATTACAGTATAGAACCATCTTATTTATAGTATTGTAAATTTACATGAAAATGTTTTGAATCAGGTGAATTTACCAATTTATCTGTGTACTAATTCTGCTTTTTATTTCCACAGAGAGCACTGCGCGGGACGAGGCCTAGACTACCGGAACTGTGTATAATATAATTACTTACACTAAACAACTACGTATAACAACTCATATCTTAAGTGCTACCGTTCAAGAACAATGCTAGTCTTTGGTGATCTCATGTTTATTCAACAATCATTTAATACTACGCAAATTCAAAATGGCGCTCACTCATGTTTCGCTTGAAAATGCTATTCGAAATTGTGAAGGATACATTTTTCCTTTAAAATAGACAAACAATGAATAATATGTCCTTTTTATGATTTACTTTCAGTTAAATTTAGTTACGAAAATGTATTTTTCACGACGTTTTCAATTGCGACACGAGTTCGCGCCATTTCTAAAATTATAAATATTGGTGCGTGTAATCCGTTTCACTTCCAACCAGTGAGGCGTATTGCTTGACGCTCTAGTTCCTACCTATGTACGTTCCGTTCTACGCTTCAGTTATAATCGTTTGTTTTTTTACATTTTTATTAACTCAATGATCTTTTATTACTTGTTTTATGGTCGTTTAACGCATGTACGTGTAATGTGCTTCTAAATTAATGTAAGTCGTAATACTCGTACAAATACCTACATCTATGTCACCTTCTAGTGTAAACAAAGATTCTCATCAAAGTATATAATATATAATTATAATTATTTACTCTAAGAAATAGTATTTATTTTTACGACATTTGATATTAAGTGTAGCGCGCGGGTGTAACTACATAACGAGTACTTCGTGTGTGTATAATGATAGCTAGATAATTAATTGTATTTTATTAGTAACGTTGATGTACATTGTACTTATGAGACTTCGTGAGAGGTCCGCGTTTGTCCAATAAAAGTTTATTCGGAAGCCGAACTGAGTTTTATTTTATTTCAAGCACCCTGCATGGATTTATTAGGATCTACAAGTGACTAGCAGATGTACATACGTACCTACCTCTTTATGATACAATGGTATTACTTACTAGCTGACCCTCGCAACTTCGTTTACGTCACATAGAGTGTGTGAAAGGAGAGATAGGTATTTTTTTACCAGACTCATAGGAGCGTATGAAACTGCCCTATTTGTTTAATCATAAAAGAGCTTAAAGAATAAGTCCATTCTAAAACAATTCGGGGAATGAATTGTTTTAGAATGGACTTAATCTTTAAGCTCTATTATGATTAAGTAAACACGCCAGTTTAAGATTTACCCTTACATTTAAAGAAACCCTTGAATGCTTGGTTTAGTGAATTTTGAGATGTCTCTTATTTCTAAACGACAAAACCCTCACCCTTGAAGCTTGTGTCACTGTATACATATATATACTGTGCTTGTGTAGAACAATCTTCAAAGTACTCCCTTTCTAACACCAATGTATAATATAATAATATCCTAGAACCTGCCTCGGATCATAAGCTTAAATTGTGCCAAGTATCATTCAAATTGATTCAGTAGTTTTGGCGTAAAATACTTATTCGGGATACAGAGAAACAAAAAAAATGTTAATTATGTTTTCGGCTTCAGTGTCGATTAGAGAATGCCCTACAATTAAAATTTTCTAAATATCTTCCATGTACAGATTCTCGACCCTCTACAGTTTTATTATATGAATACTTAGATTAAAAACCTGTCCTACCGCCTTCATAGTTATCCACCATATCTAAAAAAATACAAATTTAGTGAGGAACATTTTATCTGTCACTAGCTTAGATCATCTAACCACAGGATGCGCCTTACTTAAGCATTGTTTTCTGCCATTGCACATGACCATTTGGTCTTTTGGCTTTATGAAAAGCCTGTACATCAGTACATCATTTTATATAATTAAACTAGTACATTACATTGTAGTTGACTGTACAATAACAATTAACACACAACAGCCATTACGCGTTTGTCGATAAATACATTTTTAAATGCAATGAAATTTTATATGTCTTTGTGTTTTCCCCTTCATTTGTATGAAAACTGGCAGAATATTTTTGTATGCGGTGGTTCGCAAAGGCTAGTCCCGTGTTATATGGTCTAAGGTCACTAGCGAACGCGTAGTTTCCGTTCTTTTGCTTGGGAATACGGGAATAACGTATTCCCAACAGTGAAAGATTTTTTCAAATAGTTTTAGCAGTTTCGGAGCCTCTGCCTAATAAAACAAACAATCAATTGAAATTTTCTCTCGATAAAATTAGAATAGACAACGACTATCATGAAAGGTATACCTACACGTCTACAATTTAAATGTACACAATTGAATTAAATTCAGCGGCGTGTCATAGCGAAATATGCGGACTTAACCACTCATAGGACGTGGAAATAAATACATCAGAGGAATTGTCTGTGAGCGCCGCCAGAGGGCATTGTACACCGCCTTTGTTCCACGCCGCGCGGCGTGTTGACGGCACTAATGTGAAAGGTGTAATTGAATGTTGACAATGATAGCGTTAGTTAGGAGCTCAATTTTTGGCTAATGATTCTGAGTTTTTGGTTTCAGTTTAATGTATTAAATGATATTGTCCTGACGATAACGTATCCTGGCGGTCACTGATCAATCGTAATTTCTTAAAGTGTGAATACGTACATTTCTTAAAGTGAGTATCACTTTAAGAAATGTACGTAGTATTTCAATAACACAAGACAATCCCGCTCGCAAGGGGACCACTCGCTATCTGACGACTGAAACGGTTTGGTGACTGCCACTTAACAATATATTTTATATTCTTCCAACGTAGCTGAAAGGAAATTTGCCAACATGTCTGCTATTAGGAACCAATCAAACCGAACTTCGGACTCCAACATTGAAATGTAGGAGAGTGAGAACCTGAACTTTTCACTATCAGATGATAATTTTGCACCTAATAATAACGATCTACCCACAGAAGATTATACTCTACTAATCCTGCTATAGTTAAATGTAAACGTTTGTGAAGATATTTGTTACTCAATTTCGATCTGGCTGAAATTTGGTACTAGGATAGATAGTCTGGAATAGCATACAGGCTACTTTTTAAAGCGGGAATGGGAACTGAATTCAGAGCTGGTGAAGTCGTGAGCATCATCCAGTAGATCTATATAGGTACCTACCTATATAAATTAGACGTAGCTCATCTTTCTCCCGCTGCCGCGCTATCGGGTTTGCATGAACTGAACAAAGAACAACCAGATACATTTAAAGCTACAGCTACATACATACATATAGCCACGCCTTTACACACGAAGGGGTAGGCAGAGGTATAGTATACGCCCACTTTATAGTTTATGTCCCACGTAATAGGTGGTGAGCCTACTGCTGTGTTGAAATGCACAGGCAGAGGGTGTGACGACCCACAGTTGAAATTTTACTTATGACTGTTATTTTACTGACAACCGGGTATCGAGTTTTCCTTTTCTATGCAATGAATTTTTATGCAAAAGTGTTCCCTTAGTCGCCTCTTACGATACCCTCGGGATGAATTAGGGGGCCACATTTTGTACTCTTTATTGTCGTCACACGAGGCTATTCATCTATACTAATATTATAAAGAGGAAAGATTTGATTGTTTGTTTGTTTGCATCGAATAGACTCCGAAACTACAGGACCGATTTCAAAAATTCTTTCATTGTTGTTAAACTATACTATCCCCGGGTAACATAGGTAATATAGGTATTACTCCTGTATTCCCACGGGAACGGGAGCTATGCTGGTGAAACCTCGTGACGTCACGTAGATGGAGATATACAGCCGTACGCTTGTATAAGCACGTGAATGAGATTGAGCAGTAAACACAAACAGCGCATGGACATCTTAAGTGATTGATACATACATACTTACATACGTACATATGAAATGGATTTCATAGAGAGTATTGGCAAACTATAGGTACACCGAAGACTTGAACGCTTCACTTGATTTCTTTATTGATTGACTGCCTCGTTAGCCTAGTAGTCGTATGGTATCTTAGTAGTTAGGTATAAGTACTATTTTGTTGTATAACGGCAAGTTTTTAAAACAGTTTTAAAAAAGTTTAGATGTATTTGAATGATGTAGTGGTCATCAAGTTAGTTTTTTTACCTTTGAGAATGCCGAGAGGTGAAACCGGTCAGGTGTTAAGTAAATAAATGTTGTGGAACAGTACAAGTGGTGTTATTTAATAAAGTTTCCTCCGCTTTACTGGAGTAGAATTTCGTCGAAACTTGAACATGAAAACACTGCTATCCTCTAAAAGCGTTTATACCTTACATGAAAGAGATTCATATTGATCAGAATCCATAAAGATGTCGTCGCACAATTCTAACAACACAATCACGATTCAGCAAAGCGCACAGTAGTATAACCCGTTCGCTCTAAGTTTGCCGCTGCCGCTGGTGTAGAGGCGTAGTATGGGAAGCTTAGAGCGAACGGGTTGTAGATTGCTACGCGCACGACTAGTCACGCCGCGCGGGTCGACGCGCCTCATTGCGCCGCAACTCGGCGAGATAACGCATACCTACATCAGCTGAGTCGGCTTGAAGATAGACTATGATTCTCAAAGTTTTGAAACGATCTCCCCATATTTTATTTACGTTTTTTTTATTCTTATTGTCCAGCTTGACAGTCGTAAAGCCAAGTTGAAAGCCTTGAAATTTTTCTACAGAGGGTCGTCACAAACTGTGCCTGTCTATTTCAACACGACAATGGGCTAACTACCACGTGGGACAAAAAATATGTGGACATATATACTATGCCTCGACCTACCCCTACGGTGATAAAAGCCTAACAAAAATATATTGTCCAACCCTACCTGGATTAGAATTATAACAGTTATGAATTATTTTTTTCGACATTATTGATGTATAACTGCCAGTTGATCTCCCAACCCTTTAAGGCTGCAATGTTCGACCTTGACAAATCCTAAGGCAATTCGAACGATTCCAGCGTACGCTTTTGCCGGATTTCATTCGATTCTAATACATTATATTACTGTTATAAAATCTAAGGGGTTTTAAGAAAAAATATAGCCGTAAAATATTGTTCTAAAGACCTATATCTATTTTATGACAAGTTTTTATGAGGATTAAACTCATTTATTTAGATAAAAAAAGGACATTATTTTTCGGAAGCGATTTTGATCGAACAAAGTATTCCTAACCGTGTTTGGTTACGTTAAAAAAGCATGAGTATCTAATATATTACAATAATATAGTTTTATCAGATTAAATCGAAGAATATTTTCTACTATAAAGTTCACCTCAAGATGAGTCTCTTTCGAACAAACAAGCCTTCGGACGGCCTTGTTCGTTATTTAGCTGGTGATTACAATAGGATGACAGAGTTGCAAATATTTTAGTAAACCAGGGACATCCATATTTTTATGAAGAAACCTTTGTTTCTACGTATTATTCAAAGGCAATATATAAATATACATTCCTTCAATGACACTTGGCGAACATACAATCGTATTTTGACAAACACTGGACTGACTCGCGTTATATAAAAAAAAATGTGTGTTGAAAAATAGACATTGCGTACTCATTAGAATAACGCTGGCGATATATATTTATACACTAGCTGAGCCCGCAACTTCGTTTACGTCACATAAGGTGTATGAAAGGAAAGGTATTTCTTCATCAGAGTCATCAAGCAGCGTCTGAAACTGCCCTGTTTGCTTAATCATAAAAGAGCTTAATGATTAAGACTATTTTTAAACAATTCAGTCCGCGCCGAAGGCGTGGAAAGCCAACACGCCAGTTTAGGTTCACTCACATTCAAAGAAACCCCTACAATTAAAATTTTCAAAATATCTGATTCTTAAAAGTGTTATAACTCTTTTATTTCTAAACCGATTTACATAAAAGAAACGCTAAATGTTAACTGGAGCAAACCTCAACACAATAAAAAAACCGCATTGCAATCGGTTGAGCGGTTACTGAGATTAGCGTGCACAACCGTACAGACAAACAGATATACAGACATACAGACAAACAGACAAAAATTCTAAAAATCATTGTTTTGGGTTCTATTGCGTTCATAAAGCCCCCCTATAATATTTTTTCTTATTTATCTTCCATGTACAGACAGCGACCTGTTACGATTTTATTATATGTATATTGATTTGATATTTGTTGTTCCTTACATTAATGTGGCATGTGATGAAGCGCTCGTGGTCTTACTCAGTGCTCTGTAAACGATCACTGAGTTAAGCACTCGTCGGACCAGCGATGGGTAACCGTCTTTGTGGCAGTTTCATTGTCGAGCGTTTGCGTACTACAGCTATATTGCCTCACGGGCAGCTTGAAAAACCGATCAACTGTAAGTCAAACTCGACCAAGGTGGGTTCCGCACTGAAAAACAGCGAATAATCACGTTTGTTGTACGGGAGCCTTATTTTTTTTCTGATTTTAGCATTTGTTGATACAGCGGCAACAAAAACACCTACATCAACTGTGAAAATTCCAGCTTCCTAGCTATCACGATTCTTGAGAAACAGCCTCATGATAGACAGACGGACCGCAAAGTCTCAGTTCTCAGAAGGGTCTCGTTTTTACCCTTCGGGTACGGAACCCTCAAATCATAACAGCAACTGCAACTGCTCCTGTACATTACGCTACGTACGGGTCAACTCTTATTACGTGGGAGATAAGACAACTAGCGAAATATGTATCCTTACATACATACATAATGGTCACGCCTTTATCCCCGATGGGGTAGGTCCGTAGGCAGAGGCATATTATATGCCCACATTTCACCTTTTTTTTGGAATTTGTCCCACGTAATAGGTGGTGAGCCGTATTGCCGTGTTGAGATGGACAGGCGCAGGTTGTGACTAACTGCTGTTGAAATTTTCAAGCCACTTAAAAAGGCCTTTAACTTGGCTTAACGACTGTCATTTTACTGACAACCATGACCTACGGCTTAACGTGCCTTCCGAAGCACGAATAAATGTCACAAAGTGGTCACATGGATGGTCACCTATCCAAGGACTGGCCACAGTAAAAGTTTCTTACTGCAGTGATCGTTTACAGAACACTCGAGTCCGCGGGGCCACGAGCACTTCTTATGTATCCGTAAGGGGGTTTTTCAATGAGGTGTATGCAATATATTGTTTTACCACTTGATGCAGTCAGAAGCCCGTGTTGACCTCTCCTGGTCTCTAATTATGAACCCCAATAACGAGCTATACGCATCCTATCATAGCCTAATAAGGTTACCAGCGCACTATGCGCACTTAACACGACTCAGCGCCCGCATACACCGACATTCTACTTAAGAGCCTACCTGACGCCAAATTGTTGAAAGAAGATAGAAGATATACATTTTAGCGTGCAAGACAGAGAGAGATGCGATCGGTTTTTGTGCGTTTTTAACGAAATAAATTAATTATAAAAAAACTATAACCAATATTAAAAAAGTGGTCTAGTGCAAATGAAGATTTTACTATTATCTTTCTTATAAATATTTTATATTATAAAAACAACTTAAAACTTATGAGATCTAGGTTAAAATTTCAAAAAATCGAGGTATTTTCAACACAAAAATCTATCGAGGATTTTATCAGCAATCGTGTTTTTAGCCTAGTGCGTTTTTAGTTTATGAACTGAAGTTGTCTGTGTTCAAATTTCAATTCAGCAGACCTCACGAGTCCTGAGATCTAGATCAAAGTAGTAGTCTATTTGGCGTCATATGGACTCTTAATCATACGATTGTTTCTCGTAGACGAGCAACTCTTAGTTGCCGACAAAATAGAATAAAAAGTAAGTATCTTCCTTGATGTTGCTTGAATAATACACATAAACGACCACTTGACCATTTATAATAAATTATTACTTTCCAAAACAAAAAAGATAGCAGCCGAGATGAATTTTCGGTACGTATGGATAAAACATGCAAAAATACATGTCAGGAAGATGGACTCGTCGCCTATAATTACCATAAGATCAGAAAGGGATCTGTCGAAGCTCGCATGATTATTATTTTGGCCATATGTATCTTATATTTCACTGAGACTTTTGTTTACCCTAAATCTAGATTCAATCCAGTGATTCGCAAAGAACACTTTGAGAATCGTTGTCCAAACTGTGTCGATCGTGATTTTCATTATAACTTGCAATTACCTGATATCGATATACCATCCCTGTGTCAATGTGAAAGTAGACTTATGACATTTAAAATAAGGATGATTTCTGTGTGCGACCAGTTGCGTCTTGTGGCTGTTGACGATTTGCCTAATATGTACCCACTAGTATTGTCGTCTGTTGCATGTGCGCGATGGGTTGGGGCGAGCTTGGTAACATTTTGTTCACGGGCGTGCCTCATACCGTCGCGTGCGTGTATCTTTGTGTTCACCCAGAACTGGTTTGATTGCTTTCCTAACATTCTATTTTCCGTACACTGTGTCTTGCAATGCCTAATGAACTGTGTTAAAATGCGATGTAATTCTACCTACTTAAATATTTATAACATTGTCCTAAGTTATAAAGTTTTTAAACTTATTCAATTTATTCCTGTATTAGTTGTATGTTATGCTGTTATTGTAAGGCTTTTCAATGGTTGATATTAGTATTTATTACCAGAATGCTCGTGGATTACGTACTAAAACTACAGGGTTGTTTCGCAAAGTATGTGCTAACTCGTTTGATTTCATCGTCATCACAGAAACCTGGCTAAACGATGGTTTTTTTTGATGGCGAATTGTTTGACGGTCGTTATCTGGTCTGGAGGAGAGACCGGGATTATTCGCGTACTGAACAGGAGCGAGGGGGTGGTGTGTTGGTGGCAGCTAGGAGGGAACTCGCTGTCGTTGAGAGGCTTGACTGGCGTAGTTCTGCCGAGGATATGTGGGTGACATTAACGGTACGAAAGTCAAAAAATACTAGACCACAGTTCACTGGTAATATACATATATGTGCTGTGTATTTGTGTGATGAAAACCAAGGCGAGTGCTACAATGCCCAGTTAAATAATTTCATTACAAACTTAAATCAGCTTATTGTTTCTAATCCATTGGATAAATTCATAGTTATTGGAGATTTTAATTTTGCTCATAAAGTAAAATGGTCGCCCTCATATCCCGGTAGCGGCGAACTGCTGCCCCATGACATAATCTGCTCCCATATTGAAGATAGTTTAAACACCATTGAAATATGTAGTCTGTCTCAATATAACTGGGTCAGGAACGCTAATGACAGATTATTGGATTTAGTGTTCTCAAATGACTCGGTAACGGTGTCTAGTAGTCGCGATGATCCCTTGGTTGCGCCGATAGATGACCACCATGTTCCTATAGTAATTCAGGTGCGGTCAGTTGATGTTCACTGCCTTGGGGACAGACCACACCGGAGGTATCTGTTTTCGAGAGGGGATTATGACACCATTAAATTAAATTTGGACAACTTAAATTGGAAAGAGCTCCTCTCTACTAGATCCCTAGATGAGGCAGTCTCTGTTTTTTATACTAAACTGTATGAGCAAAGGGACAAGTATATACCTTTGGTGTCATTAAAACAGTTATCACATCCGGTGTGGTATAGCTCAGCCCTAGTTAAGGTTCTCAAGGAGAAATATAAATACCACCGCAAGTTTAAAACATATGGTAACCTCTCTGACTATCATTCATTTTCATTGTTGAGGGGTAGAGCTAGGGTCATGGAAAGATCATGCTATGATCAGTACTTGCAAAAAATAGAAGCTTCCATTATAAAAAATCCGAAGGTTTTCTGGAGGTTTGTGAAGAACCAAAGGAATGCAGGTGTAATACCAGCATTTATGCAATATGATAATATCACAGCATGTACCGGTGAAGGAATAAGTAATTTATTCTCTTCCTACTTCCAGTCAACATTTCAGGACCCTGATCCTGGTGGAAATACTAATAATCTCTGTAATGGAAACAGTGTTGCATCGATTGGTACAGTGAACATAAACCCTGGTCAGATATTAAAGCTCCTTAAGACATTGGATCTGTCCAAATCGGGGGGCCCTGATTTAATACCACCCATGTTCATAGTCCGCTGTGCTGACAGCCTTGTGACACCTATATGTGTCCTGTTTAAGAGGTCCCTAACAGAAGGCATAGTACCACACATCTGGAAGTCAGCATTTGTCACCCCGGTGTTCAAGAAGGGGAACAGATCGGATGTGGCAAGTTATCGTCCCATTTCTAAGGTCTGTTTGTTCTCCAAAATTCTGGAACGGGTTGTGTACACAGATGTATATGCGGCTGTCAGGTGTGTTCTAGGTGATGAGCAGCATGGCTTTGTGAGAAATAGGTCCACAGCATCAAATTTGATTCTCTCAAATGAATTTATATCGGATGGCATGGAAGGGGGAGGTCAGGTGGATGTTATATATACAGACTATAAGAAATGTTTTGACCGGATAGACCATCAACTGCTATTGGAGAAATTACTGGCGGCAGGAATTCATGGAGACCTATTTAGATGGTTTTCATCATATGTGGAAAGCAGGACACAAGCTGTGGTTCTTCAGGGATACGAATCTGCTTGGAGAACTGTCCCCTCGGGCGTCCCACAGGGCTCGGTCTTGGGGCCTCTGCTGTTTCTATTGTTTATTGCTGACGTTAGCTCTTGTTTTAAGTATTCATACATCTTACTCTATGCTGATGACCTAAAAATACACAAAAAAATTAAATCTTTATCAGATACACAGGACTTACAGACTGACCTTGACAGATTCGAGTTATACTGCTCAAATAATAGACTCCAACTCAATGTAGAAAAGTGTTATCAATTATCATACACATGGTCGAGATCTACAGTGGGCTTTGGTTACACATTAGCGAACCAACCTATTACTAAAGTTAATAGTGTTAAAGATTTGGGTGTTATACAGGATAGCAAGTTGATGTATGATCAGCATATTAATTCTATAGTAACCAAAGCATCTAAGGCCTTGGGTTTCATCTTGAGAACATCAGCCATCTTCCAGGATATCAAGCCAATTAAAGTTTTGTATTGTGCTTATGTGCGTAGCCATTTGGAGTACTGCTCTCAAGTTTGGAATCCTCAATATGACGTTTACAAATCAGCAATTGAGAAAGTCCAAAGGAAGTTTATGAGATATTTAGACTATAGGACACGGCAGAGGTCCATGGATTATAACCATCGATGTGGACGGTTTCATTTTCTTACCCTTGAATATAGAAGACATATCAATGATTTGTGTTGCTTAGCTGACATTGCGAGTGGTAGAATAAATAGTAGTGAACTTTTGTATAATATAGGCTTAAGAACCAACCTGATTGGACTGCGTCAGCGACCGCTACTTAATGTGAAGTTCGCAACAGCGAATTATAGGCGCAATTCCTTTTTCTTGAGGAGTGCATCTAGTTATAATAGTCTTCCTCCAACTCTAAACTTTGATCTGTTCTGCACACGGGCTATTACCGTTAGGAAAAATATGGCAAAGGCCTTTTTTGATTAGGATTGAGTCATGAAGCGGGGGCAGTTGGGTCGGATCACTCTCGTTAGTATATGTAGGTAGCACATGGATGCAACGAATCATGAATGGAAACATCTAGTATTATTAGCACTATAACACTTGGGCACAGTTTTGGTGAATTTAATTATGTCTGTTGGCACATTATTGCATTGAAGCCACTTTGTTTACGTAGTGGATCTTGTTTCCGATTTTGCATTCGTCGGTATGGTTTGGTAATGATCTGGATCAGCTTGAATAGTCTATAGTATGTTGTACTTTTGTGTAAATATTCATTATTTTGTGTAAGTACATATGTTATTTGTTATTTTTTTTTATATTGTACCATGTAAAAACAACAAACAAAATTGAGATTGAATGTGACAGGGAACTGGGAATTGTCAACTCAATCAAACCATAGAGTTTTTAATACTCTGTGGTATTTATGTCACAGAGTGCTTTTGATGAGTTGTCTTTGGTTTAAGGCCAATAGACAATTGCAATCGCACTCATCAGAGTAAGATGAATTACCTTGTTATTTAAGTACATGTATAAATGAGTTTATAGGAGTCAGTGTATATTATATTATTTGTTATGTATACTTTAATATGTTTGGGTATATCTAAATGTGAAATTTAAGTGTTCTTTTTTCTTCTTTATCCTAAGTATATTTTATATTATAATCACCTATTTACGGAGGCTTGTTGTTAGCAACATATGTTTACCTTATTTATATATATCTATTTCTGTATTAGTCTGTAAGCCTTCTTCAACAATAAATAAATAAATAAAATAAATAAATGAATAAGACGCATGGTACTTACATGGTCCTGAACACTCTTATTTCATCAGCTCTCTAGCTATCACGGTTCCTGAGATTCAGCCTCATGACAGACAGACGGATAGCGAAGTTTTAGTTCTCAGAGAGGTCTCATTTTTACTCTTTGACCTGACTTTTGTATTCTTTCTTATTATCTATTACAATCTGCTCAATATTCTGTATCTACATCTATAAAGTAGGTATGTATTAAACAGAGAATATTGAAGGCTATTTTATTGTGAAACTGTAACAGTGTGGTTAGTTGTTCTACTCCTTCGTCTCAGGGAAAGAGTAGCATTGTCCGTAAAACCATAAAATACATTCTATGATAGGTACAGTTGAGAACTAACCTAAGAAAATAGATTTCATCTTGAGTACCTGTCTATTGAGGCTACTTACGAAATGACAGTTAGGTACCAACTAAAAGTTGCTAGTATGCCTCGACCACATTCGATGACCAGTAATGCACCTTTCCCTATTTGTGTTGGTGCCGCATAATTAGTTTATTTCATTCGGTACAGCGCAGCGTGCAGTCTCGTGCAGTGTGAGCTGATCCATTGAAATGGAGTAGCGTAGAGCGTGGCTGCTTTGGTATAATAATACCTGGGTGTCGATTCTCGTCCACACGAAGTGAATGCCTGGAAAATGTACGAGTGAAACCCATTACTTTCGGATCACGCATTCCTCTCGTAAGAGCCGGGAATCAGCGCTCTGTAAACTTTCTGTCTTTCACCCACATCCACCAGAGATGTGGAAGATTCTGTAGCACACAAAATGTGGGTATTATTATCATCTATTCTACATACATACATATGTATGTATGTATGTACATATGTACATAAGTATGTATATAGAATAGAGAATTGGTCACGCCTTTATCCCCGAAGGGGTAGGCAGAGGCATAATTATATGCCCACATTTCACCTTTGTATAATTTGTCCCACGTAATAGGTGGTGAGCCGTATTGCCGTTTTTAAATCGACTGGCGCAGGTTGTGACTGCCTGCTGTTGAAATAAAGCCTTCAACTTAGCTTAACGACTGCCATTTTACTAGCAACCGGGACATCCATGGACCGGCCATAGGGAAAGTTGCTTACTGCAGTGATCGTTTACAGAACACTGAGTCCGCGGGGCCGTACTAAGGGTGGACAGATAAGTAAGTGGTCATACCAGGAACTGGACCTCTAAATATCTGGTCACAGAAGGAAGTGATCAAATCCGGAAATGGTCATATCTAGAAGAAGACAAAACAGGAAATGGGCATAAACTACCAAAAGGGCCGAAACTGCTAAACTGATTAGAAAAATTCTTTCACTGTTGGGGAGCTACACTATCCCTGGAGAACATAGGCTATATTTTATTCCCATGTTTCCACGGAAACAGGAGCTACGCGAGTGAAACCGAGTGACGTCCGCAAGTGTAGTATAAACATCCACTCTACAGATCTATAGCAGCACAATTATTGGTACAACTTTTCCGAGGGTTTACCCGGGGCTCCCAACCATAGGACGTTGGGCGTTACGTGAGGTTTTTAGTCGGTAGGAGTCCGGCCTAGCATCCATGAAAGATTTTCCCTCACGTTAAAAAACAGCTCTAGGTAAGGGCTCCACAATTTAAAAGTGGTAGTTACAAAAACAATTTTTGTCAAGGGTGAGGTTGTGGAGTATTTAACACTTTCACGGACCCTGGGTACCAATCAGAATACTTAATTTAGCACTAAAATTTTTCATATAATTTAATACCTCGTATATAGACTTTGTGACACGTAAGGACATAAGTTGTCGTATTTGTAATGACAGTACGCCTATGTGCGTACAACGAAATAAGCGTACTGATGCATCATAAATCACAAGTATGGTACATATATATGTCAGTACGCCTATGTACGTGTCACGAAATAGGCGTACCGCCAGATGTGTATTAAAAATTCAGTCTAGTTAGGGCAGCACGTAAATGTGCGACTGAGCAGTAGACATACGATCATAATCATTATAGCCTGTAAGTAAAAATTAAATGAAACCAAAGTAAAGAAAATCAAAGTTTTTAATAAATTGTGTTGATTGAACTTCAGAATCATCATCACTGTCGACGTTACTAGGTGCTGATCCAATTGTTTTACCCGGCTCCCTCTCGTGCTCCTCGCTATTATCTCTTTCATCATTAGAACTACCACTCTCGGATCCAATATCTGGACAATATTGTCTTCGTCTTTCAGGAACGTCAAATATGACACAAGAGTCACTGCTGCTGCTGGATTCATTTCCAATGGGTTCATAATTATGATCTGACCAATAATCTATATCAGAGTATGGATCGTGATCACCATCACTTATAAACAGAGATATCTTCGAATTTTTCTTAGAAGTCATCTACAAATAAATCAAACAGAAAAAATAAGATAACAGAACTAGGTATTCATCAATAATTACATATTACAAGCACACGCCCAGATTTGGTCAGCATATTTAGACCCACTAATAGTAGGTGAGTGAATTTTTTGGTGTCAGTTCTTTCATACACTTCAACAGTAGGCGTTCCAAAGAATAGTAACAAATAAAATAAGTTTACCTGATTATGAAATAAAACTTACAATGATTTGGTACATACAATACATTATCTACAACATAAAATGAAGACCATTTTAGGTTACAAGGGGTCAGTACCTTTTCACTCTCCTCCCATAATCGCCTCTTACGATACCCACAGGAAGAAATGGGATAGTGATATTCTACTCCGCCGGCACGGCACATAAAATACATAATACTTATATGTAATATACATACCTATTATAGAAAGTTAATACTTACCACTAAAAACTTGTAGTCATCGGACGCGGCGAAGATGCACGGGGAGCGCGGACGCAACCTCCCCTTCACTGAGACACTACGCGACTGGCTCACAGAGTACATTTGTATATTATGAGATAGAGACGTCACTCGACTAAGTGACGACACCAGCGGTGCCAAGCAGCTATTGCAAGAAACTTTCTGACTGCGTGGCCATGAGCCCATGAAATAAAAATCGAGTGTAACAAATATATTTAAGTAAACTTGAATCTTTTAGAAAAATTAGTTTTAAGATCGTAAAAAATAATTAAAAACTACCTTGGGCAGAAAAGTAGTCTGACTTATATAACCCTATGTAACGAAACCATACCGCGATTCAAAAAAAGGCACACCGCCATCTAGTTGTGAATTTTTAACTAAAATATTAGATTTTTTAATATTGCATACAGCGCCAACTACCACGTGTTTCTGGAAACTCTTACGTTATAATGAAACGAAATTAAATATCATGACAAGTCTCAACGTAACTGCAACGTTGAGAACCTACGTAAGTTGGTTACATTATAATTCAATGCTCAGTTCTAAGTGATAACACCATGGACTGGCTCGCCCGACACACAAACAAACGGGAACGTTTATAGACGTGGTGTCGCTGGAAATTTGTTTGTAGGTGTACCGTCACCTAAGATGTGAACTTACAATGTTCTGACATGACAGTACAAGCTTTAAAGTGTATGTGTTGTGGCAGTAGAAACATTTTTTAATATACCTGTATAAGAAAAAAAGACGCCTAGCTACGTAGTGGCAAAGAATTCCAAAATAAAATGAACGTAAATAGGCGTTGTGTCGCATTGTGTATTCCTTGAATCACGTAATTAGACGTACTGTCCGCGAAAGTGTTAATAAACTTGTTGCATACTAAAATATTATGTTCGTATTGGTACAGGGACTACATGACTATAGGAATATTTGAGAATAATACTCCAAATAGGAAGAAGATAGGCAACTTCGACACCCTTGGTGTGGGGTCAGGTCGACACATCCTCCACCGCGCCGTCGAACTTGAAGGCTCAGACTGCGGATGCGACGTCCTACTTAAGTCTGAAAGATGTAATTACTCAACAGGCTCTAAGAACCTTCTTTTTTTTTCTTTTTTTTAACGTCAGGGAAAATCCTTCATGGATGCTATGCCGGACTCCTACCGACTAAAAACAACAGCCTACGGGCGGGAGCCCCGGGTAAGCCCTCGGAAGAATGTCCCAGGACTCCCAAAGGAGCGTGTGCTAATCTGACGTATTTACTTTATCAAAAAAAACCGGCCAAGTGCGAGTTGAACTCGCCCATGAAGGGTTTCGTAGCAGCAAATAACATAATATAAAAGTTCTTTTACTTCGTTGTAACCTTTTATTAAGGCCATACCCAGGGCTAACGACCTTGAGCATATGGGCGATATGACTCGCCAACATAGAGTAGCGCAACTACAGAGACATCAGAGTAAAATAACTACGGAAGAAGAAAAAAAATAGACGCGGAAATGCGTTCCTCGCTTCACCAAATAAACAAGAAGCTGTGAGACGGTCTCACCCGACTGCCCCTCTCTAAAACGTTTATTGTGAGAGTTCAATCCGATTGACGTTGTCATTTTTGTTTTATTTCAAACTTTGAACAGATTATCCACGTGACCTAGTGACGTAGTTTAATGCAACAGAGTCACAGACTACAGACAAGGTCTCGCCATAAGCCCCTTTGCACTCTATTTTATAGAGAGAGGCGAAAATAAATTAAAAAACAAAGGAACGTTTGTATTTCAATTATCCTTTGTTTTTAAGTGTAGGTAGTAAAAATACACTGCAAAAAATGTGATTGATTATTACGTAAAAATTAAATGTGACGAATTCACAAAGACGAATGTTCATATATTCATTGTTTTACTTAAATTATTACAAATCCAGACAAGAGGGGTCTTCCACTCGCTTAAAATTTTTGTTACTTTTGGAACAAAATTTCATTTCATTTTATTATAACAAACAAAAATAGTCGTAAACGCAGTTGCGAGGCACTGGCTGACGCTAGTTATGTTATGTATAAATAAGAAGCGCTCGTGGCACCGCGGACTCAGTGTTCTGTAAACGATCACTGTAGTAAGCTCATTCACTATGGCCAGTCCTTGGATGGGTGACCATCCATGTGACCACTTTGTGACAGTTATTTGTTCGTGTCGTTTCCGTGTTTCGGAAGGCACGTTAAGCCTTCCGAAACTTACGGGCAACCAAGACCAACGGGTCTTGGTTGCCCGTAAAATGGCAGTCATTAAGCCAAGTAGAAGGCCTTTTTGGCGGCTTGAATAATTTCAACAGCAGGCAGTCACAACCTGCGCCTGTCTATCTCAACACGGCAATACAGCTCACCACCTATTACGTGGGACAAATTCTGAAAAGGTGAAATGTGGGGACATAATAATATTCCTCTGCCTACCCCTTCGGGGTTATCCCCGAAGGGGTAGGCAGATACATACATAAATACATACATAAATATGTAAATTATGTATGTATGGTCACGCCTATAAAGGCGTGACCATATTTATGTATGTATGTAACTAGCTGACCCTCACAACTTCGTTTACGACGCTTAAGGTGTATGAAAGGGGAGGTATTTCTTCATCAGACTCAGCAAGTGGTGAGTGAAACTGCCCTGTTTGCTTTATCATAAAAGAACGTACACGTCGAGGGCGTGGACTGAATTGCTTTAGAATCTATTCTAAAATAATTTATTGATATGACGAAATATTTAACTCTGGACTTAATCATTAAGCTCTTATATGATAAAGCCAACACGCCGGTTTAGATTTACACTCACGTTCAAAGGAACTCTTGAATTCTAGGTTTTGAGAAGTTGAGATGTATCTAACTCCTGAACTTCCTCGGATCAATTTTCATTCAAATCAGTAGTTTCGGCGTGATACGTATTCGGAATACAGACGGACATGAAAATTTTAAATTTCATTGTGGCTTAAGTAGGTATCGATTAGAGAATGCGTTCTTTTTTTTTAAAAAGCTTCCATGTTCAGACTCTCGACCCTCAACAGTTTTATTATTATGTATAGATATAGACTAGCAAGAAACTCGGCGGGCTATTCTTTTTAGTGCTCTGCTTACTGTAATATAGACTTAAAAAATCATAACAAATTGTTTGAGAATCCAACAGAGCCAGCAGATCATTTCCAGACTTACTTGTCTAGCAAATAATTGAATACAATTTTTGGTCCCGAGCAGGATTCGAACCTGCGTCTTCTGGTTTGCCGGACCAGACGGCCTCACCATTGGACCAACGAGACACTGCTCTCGACCGTCAATTCTTTCACTTTATTACCTTAACCAAGTTGCCGGTAGATGGTGCCTACGTCACCCCAAGACGTAATAAGCTGAAAAAATTGACGGTTAAAATAAATAAATAAATATAAATAAAAATATTCACGGACATTTTGCACAACGCTATCCAATCCCAAAGTAAGCTAGGAATGACCATAAGACCACGGATAATAATACTTATATACTTTTTAAATACATACATATTATACATAGAAACACCCAGACTCTTGAGACAAAGGAACATTTATGAGTCACACAAATATTTGTCTCCGGTGGGAATCGAACCCACGACCTCCAGCGCCGCAGGCGGTATCACTTCCGACTGCGCCACAGAGGCAGTGAAGTTGAGAGCAGTGTCTCAAAAAAGCAGTGTGTTAATAATAACTGTAATATAAGTATTTTCATCAGTTGCCTATATCCCTTAGCACAAAGTTATAATAGCTTAAGTTGTGTGGGAATGTCCACGAATATTTCTTCATTTATTTATTTTCAAATGATAAAGTACCGCTTACAATATTAGCATGACTACCTTTCGAAGTAATTTAATAAAACAATACATAAAATAAGTTCAAATGCATTATATTCTCATGTAATGCAGTATGCATTGTGTAACTCGGGCTCTGTCTGTTACACGCATTACTCTGTACATAAATGAAAATATAACATTTTACGAGAATATTTTGCAGACCAGAGCGACACACGTCCGTCTAGCAACACGACTCCCCCCGCACTAGATTTTCGGGCGAGCGCGGGGAAGCAAGCAATGTAATGTATTCTTTGAATACATTATTAGGTATAATTAGTTAAAACTTATACATACATACATACATAACATCACGCCTGTTTCCCAACGGGGTAGGCAGAGACTATGGCTTTCCACTTGCTACGATCCTGGCAAACAACTTTCGCTTCTTCAACTTTCATAAGTGTTTTCATACATGCTCTTCGGTTAAGGGTACTCTTGACCTGGCCTTTTCTCAGAAAATTATCGATTTTATCGACTTGAGTATGCCGAGGTCGGCCCCTAACAGTTTGCCCATTCACTCTCGCCTCATAAATCTGTTTCGTCAGCCTATTTCCATCCATTCTCTCCACATGTCCAAACCATCTGAGCATCCCTTTCTCTATCTTAGTCACTACATCTTCTGTCATGCCGCAATGTTCCCTTATCACACTATTATTTACTTTATCCATCAATGTCACTCCAGCTATACTTCGCAAACTTCTCATTTCCACTGCATTAATTTTACTTTCATGCTTCTCCTGCCACACCCAACTTTCACTACCATGCATAAGTGTAGGGACAAGTACTCCTCTATGTACAGCCATCCTTGCCTTTTTAGACACGTTCTGACTGTTCATAAAGGTGTGAATGGCTCCATTCACTTGATTTCCTGCCAAAACTCTTCTTTCAATATCATTGTCACACTTTCCATCTCTTGCAAATTTTGAACCCAAATAAACAAACTCTTTCACCTGTTCCACGCTCTTTCCTTCGATCAATATCGAGCAATCAGTCATACATTTCTCTCTTTCAAAAACCATTACTTTTGTCTTGCTTACATTAACATTCATTCCTCTACTTTTAAGCGCATCGTTCATTATATTAACCATCAACTGCAACTCCTCCGCCGATGATGCCAGTATTACCTGATCATCAGCATAAAGGATGCATTTGACGGTTAGCTCATTCATTTTTAGTCCATACGCACACTCTTGTAGATCTTTCAAGCAACTGTCCATGTAAAGGTTGAACAGCCATGGTGACGCTACACAGCCTTGTCTCACACCTTTTTCGATGGGAAAAAAGTCCGTGCAAGCTCCATTTATCCTGACACAAGCACTGGAGCCCTCATATAGAGATTTTAATGCTCGTATCAAGTTGCTGTTCACTTCATACATGAACAGTGTAGACCACAGTTCATTCCTCACCACTCTGTCATAGGCCTTTTCTAAGTCCACGAAGATGCAATAGACTTTTTGGCGTTTTGCCAAAAACTTTTCAGCTAGGCATCTTAGTGAAAAGACCTGATCCGTGCATCCCCTTCCTTTCATAAATCCTGCTTGTACATCCCACATTTTTCCTTCAGTTTCATTCATCACTCTTTTAATCAAAACTTTCGCATACAATTTGCCTACGACACTGAGCAAGCTTATGCCGCGGTAGTTTTTGCACTCTTGCTGTGACCCTTTACCTTTGTACAACGGCACTGTGACCGATTTGCACCATTCTTCTGGTACTCTGCCATTTCACCAGCAAAGATTGAAGAGGCGGTACAGCTGGCAAGCTACCACGCCACGACCCGCTTTCAGCATCTCGACAGAAACTCTATCAATCCCAGCAGCCTTTCCTAATTTCATACTATTCAACGCTTCCACAATTTCTTCCATACTTAAGTGGCTTTCATTATCAAGTTCATTCATTTCCGAGACATGAGTCTCCCTTTGCATATCCTCTTTTTCAAATAAACTTTCAAAATATTCTTTCCACCTTTTTAAAACACATTCCTCTCCTATTACAAAACTGCCATCATGGTTTCTGATTTGTTTAAATTGTGAGGTAGTCTGTTGAGTCCTCATTGTTCTTATAGACTTCCAAAAGAATTTTATATTCTGTTGGAAGTCATCAGATAACCTGTTATGAAAGTCATCCTCATCATTCTCTCTCTTACTTTTTATCACTTCTTTCGCAACACGCTTATACCTTTTATACTCATCCTTTGCCATTTTTACATCCTCATCCGTTGCCTTCTGCATTCTTTGATTGGCCATTGTAGCCAACCAGTTCAACCATGCTTGCTTCTTATCAGACAAAACTTTTAAAACTTCTGCACACATACTCTTTACCTGACATTCATGTCGCCTTTTGCTTATCCCACATACTTCCACTGCAACTTTTACGAGACCTTCCTTAATCATCTTCCATAATTCTTCAATCTCACATATTTCCTCTGAGTTTTCCAATTTCTCGCTCAATTTACTCACAAATTCCTCTCTCACGCTTATATCTTTCAAATTTTCCACTTTAATGCGCTCCAGTACACTAATGGGCTTATGTGCAAGATGCCGCCACCGCTGAAACAGACCTCTTACTCGGCTAATCACCAAGAAGTGATCTGTGTCAATACCGGCACCGCGGTATGCGCGGGTGTCCAGGACATTCTTTCTCATTCTTGCGTCTACTATCACAAAATCAATCATGCTTCTCTGGCTTTCTTGTTTCCTTGTATACAAGTGGATATCTTTGTGGTTAAAGATGGTGTTGGTTACCACAAGATTCCTCTCCAAACATACTTCTAGCAGACTTTCGCCATTTTCATTCACTCGCTCATCCCCAAACTTTCCCAATACACTTTCATATCCATCACGCTTCACTCCAACCCATCCATTAAAATCACCTAACATTACAATCCTTTCGTTTTGTTTGCATTTACCCAGAATATCATTCACACTCTCCCAGAATGCGATGGGGCCCTACCAACAACCCCAGGGTCCAAGCCAGCCTCACCTGCGAGTGGTGCACCTGCTGATTAACGGACGAGGTCATGGCGTAGAGAAGGAAAACTCGAAATGAAACCCTGTGCCAACCCGTCTGGCCAGCGTGGTACAGTAAGGCCAAAACCCTCCCAAAAATGATGGCACAAAACAGAAAATGGCCCCTAGTTCCCGGCACTTCCGCTGTTCCCGATCACGGTAGCGGTCGGGGTGACGGCGGGAGAAGGGGTGCGAAGAATCACCGGGCTACGGATGGCTACCACTCACGACTGACCCTGGCTACCTATAACGGACGCAGTCTACGCTGGACGAACACCTCACCGAACTCGAGGTAGAACTAGGTCGCATAAAGTGGCATATACTGGGGTTGTGCGAGGTCCGAAGAAAGGGGGAGGACACGGTAACCCTTGCATCAGGCGACCTGTTCTAAATTCGAGAGGGTGACGGAAGGACCCCTTCCGATGGCGGTATCGGTTTTATGGTGAAAAAGGACCTCGTTAGCAGCGTTGTGGAAGTCAGTAGTGTTTCGGCTCGGGTAGCATACCTTATACTGAAGCTCACCGACAGGTACTCCCTGAAAGTGATTCAGGTGCATGCCCCGATCTCGAAGAGCACTGCCGAGGCAGTTGAGACCGTGTACCAGGACGTAGCCGAGGCACTACATGGCACTGCCAAGGCTCACTACAACGTTGTTATGGGGGACTTCAACGCCAAAGTGGGAGTACAAGAACGCGGCGAAACGAAAATCGGACCTTTTGGCGTCGGGCGGAGAAATGACCGGGGGCACATGCTTGTCAACTTTCTCGAGTCCCAGGAGCTCTTCTTGATGAACTCCTTCTTCAAGAAGAAGCCCCACTGGAAGTGGACTTGGCGAAGCCCCGACAAGGTCACTAGGAACGAGATAGACTTCTTCATAACGGACAGGAGGTTTATATTTAGAGATGTTTCTGTGATTAATAGGTTTAAAACCGGCAGTGATCACCGACTTGTACGAGCATCTCTAAATTTAGACTTCCGCGCCGAAAGGGCCCGGATGATGAAGCCTACCCTCCGACCTACTGCGCTCCAGACGTCACTGGGATCCGAAAAGTTCCAATTGGAACTTCAAAATCGTTTCGATTCGCTGGAAACCACTGACTGCGTTCACGATAAAACCGATACAATGGTCAAAACGCTGCACCAAGTGTCCCGAAAGTTTTTGTCCGGGAAAGGTAAAAAGAGGTGTTCGAAACTCTCGATCGAGACTCTCGAACTTATGAGGATCAGACGGGAAACGCCACCTACGCCAGCATATTCGTTAGAACTAAGAGACATAAACGTCAAAATCCGAAAGCTGGTAAGACGCGACCTCAGACGCTACAACACCACTGTCGTCGAGGCCGCTATTGAACAGAATAGGGGCACCAAGGTCTTTGCCCAGCAGCTCGGAAAACCCCGTCTAACGAAACTAAAAACAGCGGATGGCAAAACCGTGACCTCAGGGTTCGAGATTCTCGAGGAAATCGAGTACTTTTACACAGACCTCTATGCATCGCGGACACAAAAACCCACGGGACCAAGCGAGAATGACCACAGAGCCCCGTTAACGCGCCACTACACGGAGGATATACCGGACATCGACCAGGGCGAAGTCAGGGCGGCTCTCGAGCAACTAAAACCAAATAAATCTCCTGGAGAGGACGGAATTACGACTGAGCTCCTGAAAGCGGGTGGGACTCCGATCCTTAGAGAGCTTACGAGCATATTTAATTCCGTCCTCCAGCAGGGTCAGACACCTAAAGCATGGAGCGGGAGTGCGGTGGCTCTGTTCTTCAATAAGGGTGACAAATCCTTACTGAAGAACTACAGACCCATCTCACTCCTGAGCCATGTCTACAAGTTGTTCTCGAGAGTAGTCACAAATCGCCTCGCTGGGAAACTCGACGAGTTCCAGCCAAAGGAGCAAGCCGGGTTTCGAAAAGGCTTTAGTACCGTGGACCACATCCATACTGTTCGGCAGATTGTACAGAAGACAAACGAGTACAATCAGCCGCTGTGTATGGCTTTCGTGGACTACGAGAAAGCCTTCGACTCTATCGAAACCTGGGCAGTCCTGGAAGCTCTGCAGCGGTGTCGTATCGATTGGCGATATATCGAGGTGTTGAGATGTTTGTATGATACCGCTACCGTGACCGTCCGATTGGACGATAAGAGGACCAATCCCATAGCACTGCGCAGAGGTGTGAGACAGGGAGATGTTATATCACCTAAGCTCTTCACTAATGCGCTTGAGGACGTCTTCAAGTCGTTGGAATGGGATGGGTGGGGCGTAAATATAAACGGTGAATATATCTCACACCTTCGGTTTGCCGACGACATCGTTTTAGTAGCGGAAACGCTGGAACAGTTGAGCGGGATGCTGTATAGTCTAAGTGAAGAGTCTCGACGTGTTGGCCTCGGCATGAACTTGGATAAAACCAAGATCATGTTCAATGAGCATGTCGTGCCGGGACCAATATACGTTGAAGGATCGAGGCTTGAGGTTGTCCATGAGTACACCTATCTTGGTCAGGTTATCACATTGGAAACAAATAACCTGGATAAGGAAATAGCCAGAAGGATTCGCTTGGGCTGGGCAGCGTTCAGCAAACTGCGTCGGGTTTTCTACTCGCCGATACCGCAATGCCTCAAGACGAAAGTCTTAAACCAGTGCGTTCTACCCGTTATGACCTACGGTGCCGAGACGTGGACACTCACGGTGGGGCTGGTCCGTGCCCTTGGGGTTGCGCAACGAGCGATGGAACGAGCTATGCTTGGGGTGTCTCTGAGGGATAGGATCCGAAACGATGTTATCCGTCAGAGAACAAAAGTGGTCAACATAGCTCGCAGAGTATGCGTTTTGAAGTGGCAGTGGGCTGGCCACATTTGTAGAAGAACTGATGGCCGATGGAGCAAGCGAGTTCTGGAGTGGAGACCGCGTCTTGGTAAACGTGGGGTAGGACGACCCCCTGCCAGATGGAGCGACGACCTAAAGCAGGTTGCAGGGATTGATTGGATGCGCAAAGCGCAGGATCGTGTGTTGTGGCGAGGTTTGGGAGAGGCCTATGTCCAGCAGTGGACTGCTATAGGCTGAATTGATTGATTGATCTCCCAGAATGCCTGCCTCTCACTCTGGTCTTTTGAGGACCGGCGCCACCGCGCATCCTGAGGAGCATACACTCCTAACACAAAGATGCGGGTGAGTCCAACCTTTAACCTCAACCAATCGAGTCTTGGGCTCACACATTCATAATCTGTCACACATTCATTCATTCTCGCGGAAAGTACTACACCGACACCCTGGCACGCCGCGCTGGTTGTGGCTACGCCTGACCAGTAGGCCGTATAAGCTCCATGTGTCGTGGTGTCGCATCCCTTCCGATTTGTCTCATTCACACACAAAATATCCAATCGTCTCTCTCGCATAATCTTGCATACCTCCTCAATTTTATCATTCATACCTCCTCTTACATTCAACGTAGCAAAGCGGCTATCCAAAGCCCACTTTTCGCCCCGATGGGAGACGTGACGTGACGGGTTGCGAACCACATCGCCGTCATTCTGGGTGTTAAAATATATCAATTCCATTGCGTTCCCACGAGTAGCAAGGGAAAAACATGTCCACCTGAACAGAGCCCCGCTTGTCCAAGTAAGGCTAACCTTATTCTGGGTTCGCCCGGTCCCAGGGTAATAAGCACGCTAATACTAGGCTCGCCCCTAGTCACGCAGCACATAGGCACGGCAACCTTGGCTTGGCGGAGAGAGGATGGGATCGGGATGATGAAATCAGAAAGGGATTTCAGGATAGGAAAAGGCTGTGATAGGAGAGGGACTGGGATAAGGAAAACTTTTCATAACCTTCTGTCTTTCAAAACCAATAGCCAACAGCCAGGACAGTTGTTACTTTCACAATATTCTCTGCAGTCCGAGAGTAAAAACTTATACTAAATCAAAATTGAAGAAATCCATTTTAGAGGTCTATGTTTTCTTTAGTCTCTGATATAAATTTTATTATCATTCATTAATAAATAGATGTAATACAACGCCTTCTTCTAAAAAACTATGGGCTATTTCAATGATGTTTTACTAATTATTTATAATAAATACACAATTTCTGATAAAACCATCTTTTGACACACATCTTTTAGATTTCAGGCCGAGGCCGCACTTGCGGTTATCGCGGCGGTTTCTAACCTCAAAATGTCAAAACATTGACTTGATTTCATTGATTTTGACAGTTTGATGACATTTTGAGGTTAGAAACCGCCGCGGAAAAACGCAGATACGGCCTCGCACTCAAATCTACTTTTGGCTATAATTTTTCGTATACTAATACCGAGAAGGATGTCTTCATTTGCACCTCTTTTTCGCAAACTTTGTCAACCAGTCCCCTTAATGTTTTGAAACGTTTGCAGTGGTAGTGATTTCTCTCGGCGAAAATTGCGGTTTATGACGTATTAAAAAAAACTACCAACTCGATTTCCTTCAAAACAATTTTCGTTGGTAGATTTTATGTCAATGTACATTATATATTTTTTTTTAGATTTATCATTCTCTTAATTTAGAAGTTAGAGGGGTGGGGACACACATTTTTCCACTTAGGAAGTGTCTCTTGCGCAAACTATTCACTTTAGAAAATAAAATTATAAACCTCAATAACATTTTTGAAGACCTTTAAATAGATATCCCATATATAGATACTAGTGACCGACCGAAGTTTCGGTTTCGGTTTCGGTTTCGGCCAGTTTCGGCCAAAAAATCGAGTTTCGGCCACAGTTTCGGTTTCGGCCAAAATGGGCCGAAACTTTCGGCCGGGCCGAAACTCACGTGTTCATGAATTTTGAGTGCCTGACACTGCTTGTGACGTGGTTGGGGTCAGCCCTACCAGTTAATATGTTACTAACCGAAGATTTACAGATTTACAAAGGACTTCCAATCAATAGTTATAATAATACAATTATTACGGAATCCTAAAAAGGTAATCTAAGGACAGTACATAACCCTACCCCTTTGTTGTCGGTTCCGTTAACTTCGTTGGTCATCTGTCTGTCTGTCAGCAGGATGTAGCTCATTCACCGTGATAGTTAGACAGTTTTTTTTTTTACAGATGATGTATTTCTGTTGCCGCTATAGCAACAAACAATAGAAATAGACAAATTAATAATATTAAAGGGGGCCTCTCATACAACAAACGTGATTTTCTGCCGCTTTTCTTGAACGGAACCCTTCGTGCGCTAGTCCGACTCAATGTTGACCAGTTTTAGTTATACACTTCTAGAATGTAACCAAAACCAGCCAAGAGCTAGTAGCAGGGCACCGTGTAATTTTAGTCGGTAGAAGTTCGCAATAGCATCTATGAGTAATTCCACACGTAAAAGAAAGTCATCTATAGGTGGAGATATTTTTGAAATGAACACTTGAGAAGATTTATACCGTTGATTGATGGCACTTGGTGGAACTTGTTGCACCTAGGTATTGAAAATATAACCGGTCAAGTATTTGGAACTCTCGCACGGAGGGCTCAAAGCAGCTGCGGGACCCTATTAACGAGACATGAGGCCTAGCCGTCCGTCTGTCTATTAGTCACGAGGTTGTATCGCTGGAACCGTGCCAGATAGAGGCCTAAAATTTTCACTGTACAGTAGTCCTACCGACTAAAAACCACGCGTATCCTACCTAACAGCCTACGGTTGGGACCCCGAGTATGCCCTCGGAATGATGCATACTGCGGTCACGTCTTTGGGGGGTTGTTCAGTTGTTATTCCGTTTCTTGAGCGGGGCGTGGATGAATCTCTCACGTCATGCTATCGTCTAAGGCTTGCTTCTGTAAAGACGGTAAACAGACACGTCACCGTCCTCAGGCCTCCGTTCATGGAGGCTGATAGTATGGGGCGCCACCGTAGACTGTGGAACTCATGTGGCAGAGTTCTCTCCCGCTTCCTCCCCGCCGTCTCTTTTACGAACATGACCTGCTCATAGGAAGAGGCCTATGGCCCCGCTCGAGCGCCTCTTTGCGCCATTTTAAACAATGATGCAAGGGCCCTTGCTTCCAAGTCCCATATAGGGTCCCGGCTAGAAGACATGCCACCTCAACTGAGATCACCCTGACAGCCGTCGCCTTCTGCGGGCTAAGCAATCTAGCCGCATTGTTGGCCATCAGGATCTCCGCCCATACGGGGGCCCCGTGTAGGGCCAGGCTCCGCACGATCCCAAGATACAGTCTCCTGAAGGGAGCGTTGGGTCTCCTGATATTAGGCAACAACCGCGAGAGTGCAGCTGATGCCCCCCTCCCTCAGCTATGTGACTAAACTTCGGAAGTGGTATCCGTTTACGAAATAAAATTATTCGTATTCGTATTCGTATTCGTATTTGAAGTTCCACCGGCTATCGAGTACGAGCTCCAGATACGTCATTGAGACTTTGAGAGCTCGATGCCGATGCTGACGCCCCCTATATGTAAGCTGGATCCCGTAGGTGGCCTTAGGGCTGCGTCTTGGTGCGTTGCTCCGCGCGCTGTAATGAGGGTTTCGTCGAAACACACCGACACCTCTGAGCAACGAACCACGCAGCACCCAATCGTAAGCGATATTCCACAGAAGCGGTCCTAAGACCGATCACTATGGAACACCGAACGACACATCTCACGGACCCAGCTCTAGCCAGCTCAGATAAGTTATGGCCCTCTCGAAAAGATAGGCCCCGACAATTCGTCGGAGGTATCGAGGCATTTCATGGTAAATAAGCGCCTCCCAAACGCGATTCCAGGGCAAGGTGCTGAAGGCGTTGGCGATGTCAAGAGACACTGCCACCACCACCTCACCCTGTTCTGATGCCGATAATAAAAAATACCTACTAAAATCAGAAAAAATCATCCACACAAGAATCGTAATTTTTGTAAGGGTGCGGAATCCGACTCGCACTTGGCTGGTTTTTTTTTTCCAATATGAACACGTGAGTTTCGGTTTCGGTTTCGGTTTCGGCCGAAACTGACCCTGAGGCCGAAAGTTCGGTTTCGGTTTCGGTTTCGGCCGGAAAACCAGTTTCGGTCGGACACTAATAGATAGGTACACGTATGGGTATGATGAAAAAAAATTTTTGAGTTTCAGTTCTGAGTATGGGGACCTCCAAAATTAACTGCCGAATACATCTACTTACCAAGTTTCAACAGCATAGGCCTTATAGTTTCGGAGAAAAGTGACTCTGACACACGGACGGACAGACAGACAGGCAGACATGACGAATCTATAAGGGTTCCCTTTTTTGCCATTTGCCTACGGAACCCTAAAAACAGCTTATCTGATCATACAATAATTCAGTCCACGCCTGTTAGATAGTTAGTAATATGTAACTGTTCTTTATTTACAAAAATATCTCTGAAAGAACCCACAGAGTTCGTCACATCCCGTTTTCCTCAGATATCACAGTCCAAAGTTCACGTATCATTGTTGTTATCTAAGTGTATATTATTAGCACAAATAATGCGAAACGCGCCATTTCCTCACCGATAGCCCCAGCCACCGCACCATGGGACTCTCCAACTACAAGGTCCTGTGCTCGTTTGCGCTATTACTAGCCCTCATTGCCGGTGAGTTTTGAAATTAACGATTATGTAGATGGAAATTAATCATCAATGATTTATTTGATTGATACAGAGAAATTCTTTTTCCTCACTCGAGCTATTTAGATTAGGTTATTCATTTCATTTCTTAATTTTTATAAAAAAAATGCTATTGCCCGCGACTTCGTATGCGTGAAAATTATGTTATAATGCCAATTTGATTGCTCTCTGCTTAGCCCCTAGGATATGTAGCGTGATAATATATAGCCTATTTGAAGACCCTACCCCTAGTTAATATTTGTGCAAAATTTGAATCAAATCTATTGAGTACTTTTCGAGATCCTTCCGGACAAAGCAAGGCAACCAGACAAAAAAAATTCTAACTATATTTTCGGCTTCGGTATCCTGTGTTGAACACCCAGCGAGTATTTTTTTATTAATATTTCCAATGTACAGTTTTGACTTGTCTATCATTTTATTATACTCGTATGTATAGATTAAGTAGGTGCTTTTTACGTAAAGTACCTACCTAAGTTACTAATGTAAGCAGTATACTGACTATTGGAAAGGAGTGGTTGTGAGGTTACCTGTTGCGTTGTGAATCCGGCAGTAAACGTAGATCTTGAGTTCTTGACGGTCATAAGTGTTACTTTGTGACATTTAATGTCGATCAGCTCCCGTTTAGTTACATCTGATCTGTATTTGTGTTTGTGCGTTGTTACAAAAATAAGTTTGAACAGACCTCTTGCAAAGATAATTAAGTATTAATGATTAATGAAAACTATTGAAAACCAAAGATGTTTTCGGGAATTTTTAAATTGTTCTGACAACCTCTCTCCTCTATAAAACTAGAAGATAGTTCTTTAGTAACCATGTGTCCCTCAGCTCAGCTGTATACTCATATACTTGTGTTGCGTGTCGTCGGTAGAGGCGGTGCACGGCAGGTACTCCTACCACCCGGAGCTCGATGGCTGGGTGGAGCACTACAAAACCGTCGCGACATGGGACGATGCCCTCAAGCGGTGCCAGAGTGAAGGTCAGTTGCTAGAAGTTCTATTCCAATATAAAGTGAAATTATTACAGGCGATTGATATCGACAATTGCCTGTGTGTAAAAGTCTTTCGGACGGTCGAAACGTCAACTATAACACAATGGTGTTCAGTGTTACTCACCAACTAGCGCGAGGTAGCTATGCAGAGAACTCTTTCCCAGGGCGCCTTACTACAGAGATTCCAGTGTGCGTGCAGGGGTAGGCTAGGGCTCTCACGAAAACAGCCAGGTAGGGTGTACACACATATATTTATATAACACACAGTTCACTACAGAGACAATGAGATAGAAAGCACACACATACATAAGAACAGTTATACTAAAAAATAGTATAGGTTTAGGTACTAGAGTACAGCACTAAATTATTTCCGCATGAGCAGGTACTAGAGGTGAGGAAGTAAGCGGCTAGACTACACATGTATAAATGGGTGACAAGTACTGGCCTGCAGTGTGAGCTGAGAGTTCAGGTGAAGTTGGCAGGCTTCTCTCTTAATAACCTCGCTCGTGTGGTCCACGTGTTCTCGGGTGTGGCTCAGAACAGCGGCTGACCCACTTTTCCCCGTACTAAAAAACCCTGTCATGAAAGAAACGACAAATTAAGACACTGACCGCGCGACAGACGAAAATCGACCCGCTTTGCAAATAGTTAATTGAAACTTACCAGAATCTGGGTATCGGTTATCACAGAGACCAATTCCTTCCGAGGAGAATAGGTAAAACCAAGTTAAATTTCTTAGCAAGTCCTCAGGTTTGAACTTATAACCTCTAAAGAAAAATTGAGGTGTGCTACTCAGAGTTGTTCCAAAATTCCTTGCTGCTTCGAGGATGGTACGAAAAGGCTTGGAACTTTATAGTAGGGCTTTATCCCCTCTCCAACGTGGAATCGTCTCGAATTCCATCTCATAACCTCCTTTCATTGAATGCAAAAACGATTCGTCACCGATCTTATGACATCCTGTCATTCTGACAGCAGAAATGTCACCACAGACAACCGATTAAAAAAACGATAGATCGATTAGGGTGCTTTCTCACACGCTAAATGCTGCATCTACAGAAAATAAATGCTACACAACTTAGACTGCTTCTGTCGTAAAATCAAAGCAGTTAGTGGCCTCCGAACTTGTAGGTTTGAACATAAATCATAATATTTTTCAAATGAGCATGCGGTTCATTTCCCTTGACCAAATTGGTCACCGTAGCCTATAGACGTCTAAAAAGTGTGATAAACCCCTCCCAACCCCTAACTTTGACTAGGATGAAAAGTGCCTGTTGTACATCGGGTTCGGGTTGTGTTTCGGGTAGGTACTATACATACCGCTTCTAGGGCGTGTGGCGTGCGCGAAACTCTCTCGTGACGCCGCGCCGTCTTGGGCCTGCTTTTGTAACCCCGCCCTTTTGCCCGCCTTCATCAGGCACAAACACTGTCCTTATTGTTGTAGGTGCGGTGCTGATGTCACCCCTGCGTATTGAAGTGCTGCGGCACATGCAGGCGATCATCGAAGGAGATATCACTTATCATCTCTTTCATTTCATTGGCACCCACGCCAAGTTACACCCAGGCATGTTCGTGTCGGTCGAAGGTATGTATCTTGTTGTGCTACTGGAGTGGCAGACTAGGATAGGTACTTCTTGAATCAGCGGGTTGCCACAGCCTATGGCACGTGATCTTTACTGTTGAAATTTTTGAAATTGCCTTTAAGACTCTGAACTACAGCGACGGTTCTGGCAACAGGGACATTGGCTAAGCGCCTTATATGCATGTGTTGTAATTTCTTCAGTTTTAATTTATCAGTATTCGACAAGTCATGTCTATATTATGTCAAACACATATTTTTCAGGCGTTCCCGTCGAGGACATGCCTCTATCAGAGTTATATGCCCAGTTGGACTCACAGGACGGCAAGTGCTTGGCCATGAACGGGCAGGCCGTCGCGGTAGTGCAGTGCACATCACGAAGACCTTACTTGTGTTACAGGAAAGATACTAGTGGCTCGCTACTCGATTATCCCAACTTCGGTAGATGCGGCACTATCGACAGCGGTAGGTAGCATTTTGTTAGATTTTGTATCAAGTTATAAACGTAGATCCTTTTTTGTCAAGTAAATTATTTAATTTTTAAGCATTCATTCATTTATTTATTGAAGTGAAACTTCTTTATCGGCGTTGGAAAAAAATTTGCGTCACGTCACGTCACGTCACGTCACGATTTTTGGTTACGCGCAATCTTTGTTCTGTTCCCCACCACGGTGGATTCGAATTAAGAGTACTTTATCCAGTGATAGCATGTCATTTAAGGGTTTTTGGACTTTTGGACTTTTGGGCTTTTGGACTTTTGGACTTTTGGATGGGACATCGGTACTTTGGGTCTTTGGGACATTGGAACTTTGAGACTTTGGGACTTTCGAACTTTTGAACTTTTGAACTTTTGAACTTTTGGACTTTTGGACTTTTGGACTTTTGGATGGGACCTTGGTACTTTGGAACTTTGGGACTTAGGGACTTTTGGACTTTTGGACTTTTGGATGGGACCTTGGTACTTTGGGTCTTTGGGACTTTTGGACTTTTGGACTTTTGGACTTTTGGACTTTTGGACTTTTGGACTTTTGGACTTTTGGACTTTTGGACTTTTGGACTTTTGGACTTTTGGACTTTTGGACTTTTGGACTTTTGGACTTTTGGACTTTTTGACTTTTAGACTTTGGGACTTTGGGACTTAGGGACTTTGGGACTTTGGGACTTTGGGACTTTTGGACTTTTGGACTTTTGGATGGGACCTTGGTACTTTGGGTCTTTGGGACTTTGGGACTTTGGAACTTTGGGACTTTTGGACTTTTGGGCTTTTGGACTTTTGACTGGGACCTTGGTACTTTGGGTCTTTGGGACTTTTGGACTTTTGGACTTTTGGACTTTTGGACTTTTGGAGTTTTGGACTTTTAGACTTTTAGACTTTGGGACTTTGGGACTTTGGGACTTTGGGACTTTGGGACTTTTGGACTTTTTGCCTTTGGGACTTTTGGACTTTTAGATGGGACCTTGGTACTTTGGGTCTTAGGGACTTTGGAACTTTGGGACTTTGGGACTTTGGGACTTTGGGACTTTTGGACTTTTGGCCTTTGGGACTTTGGGACTTTGGGACTTTGGGACTTTGGGACTTTGGGACCTTGAGACCTTGGGACTTTGGGACTTTGGACTTTTGGCCTTTTGGACTTTTGGACTTTGGACTTTGGACTTTTGGACTTTTGGACTTTTGGACTTTTGGACTTTTGGACTTTTGGACTTTTGGACTTTTGGACTTTTGTACTTTTTGACTTAATTTAAGGTGAGGTGAAAATTAAGTTTATGAAGAAGTTTCACTTCTTACGTGTGTACACTAAGTACCTACACGCAATTTTTTCTTAACAATTCACATTGTATTGAAAATATAACTACAAATCACACATCAAACAAAATCATCATACAAAAGATTAACATTGAATAAGGAACAAATGCCTTCTCAAAAATATTAAATAACTATCAATAAATACAAAATCATAATATTGTCATAATTTCATAATTCAATTAAAAAACATTAATAAGCACTAATAATTAATAAACACTATCATATTATTGACATAATTTTAGATTTCAATAAAAAAATGTTAGAATCAATTCCCATAATTAATAAACATTATCATAATATTGACATATTTTAGAATTCAGTTAAAAAGAAAAAAAATGTTAGAATCAATTCCAATAACTCCAATCAAAGCCACTTTACACATTAATTATTATAGCTAGTCACGTTAAGATTAAGTAAAACTAATAATTTTACAATCAAAACTCATAAAATGTTATCATATTATATGTACCGTCCACTGAACTTAAAGTACCGTCATAAAATTGCCCAATTATTACTTATTGCAAGGTGTGTTCATGAACTCGTCAATTGAATAGAAACAACCACTTCATAAAAAGGTCCTAAGCTTAGCCTTGAACTCCATCTTGTACAACACCTTTTTTAGTTCAAGAGGAAGTTTGTTAAAAATAGTTTTATTGAGTTATAATAAAAAACTATGTTTAACTATATTTAGAGTAGGGCCGACTACGGACGGCGTGTCCATCCTCCTTGAACTTTCTCTAACTTTCCTTTAATCATCACTTTCATAGGTGTAGATCGTTTATGAAAAATGTGACAGCAAAACGATGACATATAGACTAGGAACCGTCAAGATTCCCAAATCTCTAAAATACGAAAGCACACATGAAGTCACTAATCTATTATCACAGTATAATTATGCGTTAAGTAACACGGCCACAATCAAATGAACAAATACTCATTTTAATATTTAACATTATTTTTAAAAAAATCGTTTTATGCCCCCATTTATTATGTACTCGTATACCTACAGCCTATAGCAAGCACAATTTATGATTGGGAAACGTAGGTAGCTAAGAGGCTCATGTATTAATATTTTGTTGGATGTACTTGACGTGCCTACTTGAATGTTAGACACAGACGTAACGTTACGAGTCAAAGAATCTAACCCAGAACAATAATATTTCTAATATAAAATATACGAAGTCAACTGCTGTAGGTAGACTTCCAATGATTACTTAAACTTTTCCTTTAAATATCTTCAGAATATAAATTCAGCAACTACACCCAACACTGTTACAAGTTTCACCCAGTGTTAAAGAGCTGGTCAGAGGCATACGCCACGTGCGCGGGCGAGGGCGCGTACCTCGCCGTGCTCGATGACTACACTGAGGCCCAGCTGGTGGTCAACATCACCACCAGCAAACGCTTCTACGTCTACGTTGGCCTGAGGGACTGGACTGGTAACGGTGACTGGAGAAGTATTCATGGTTAGTACTTTTAGATTATTTTTCACTAACCGGGATGAAAAAGTACTCATGTTTTTTCCAACCTCTATAGTATCTACCTATCTCCGTAACAAATTTGAACAGAATCAGTTCAGTGGTTCAAGCGTGAAAGTGTAAAACACTGACATAGTCTCCTCTAAAAGAAGCGACCACCATTCATGCCATACTCTATCGGACACTTGAGCTACATCCACATCCAGGCTAAGATGGGACTATGAGATGAATATACAACATTGTTACTACGTGTGGATATCCCGCACGGACGCCATGCCGCATGCCGACATCACTCTTACTGACAATAACAAACTACACACGCCCTAATACTGCCTACGGTCGGGAGCCCAGGTAAGTCCTCGGGAGGATGTCCGAGGAGATTTACAAGAACAACTGGACCAAGACTAGAACAGTTACACCGAGCTTTTTATGGAACTCGCACCGAAATTAACTTAACCTAAATTGAGAGAGGGAAAAGAAAACACATATAGGTATACGATACATACATACGCACACCTATATGAGTAGGGAAATCTAGTAACACCTTTAACCCCAAAGGGGTAGGCCGAGACATACCTACTATAGCCTTAATAGCCCATATTTCACCTTAAAGTTCAAGTTGGGGCGATGGAGACGCTATCTATCGTAATAACTTTATAACTAGATGACTCCCGCCTTTGATATTGTTCCCGACTTCCCGTTCCCGCTTCCCATAGGAACTTAATCCAGGGATAAAAATTAGGCCACGTGTTATTGCACACTATAATCTTACCCTGTACCTATCCACCAAACAACCAGATCATTTTAGCCGTTAGAAAGTGAAAGTGACAAACATCCACTAGCGAAATTTGGCATATTAGTAAGATGGTGGTAACTATGTTGTGCAGGGAGTCCTGTGAGCGACCTGTACAACTCGTGGGAAGATCCAACGCTGCCCAAAGGCGCTCGCGGGGGGATGGTGCACCCTGTGACAGGCAAGTTGAGCCCTGAGGCCGACGACGACTCCACCACATCCTACTTCGTATGCGAAAAGGACCCCAAACATATCAAGTTCTCTACAAATTCGTCACAATAAGGCAATCACTACCCCGCCCCCCGACCCCGCGCCGCCCGGTACGGCAAGTTAGTTCAAATCAAACTTCCAATAAAGTTTTGTACAACATTTCAATGCATATCGAGATAATTTATTAGATAATTTTGTTTTTTTGGGTTTCGTACACATTATTTTATTTAGGTATTTAGTCCAGTCATTACGTCGAAAAAATCGGGTTAGAAATGCAAATGAACCGAGAAAGCCAAATTTTGGATATTACGTGTGGAGGGGCTAGAAAAGCTTAAGTTCAAATTGTCGACCAAAATAACCTGGTGGGTTTTCCGCCATCTTGAAAAAAAGGGTTATATTCAGTTTTTTCATTATAATTCGGTTCCCCGTTGAGATACGAAAATTTTAATGAAAAGTTTTTTGTTGCTCTTTGTACGATCTACAATTAAGGTCTACACATTTTTCACGTATCGAGCACCGTTATCGAAATATCGATCCAAAAAGCCATAAATTTGGGGAGAAAAAATTGTTTTTAGCTATTTCCTTCTTTCTTGTGAAATATATCGAAAAATGTTAGGAATGAAAATTGGTTAACGTGTTCAGACCTACAAATTCGTTTTTTTATTTATTATTTTCGATAAGAATTACGACCTCTAGCGCCGCGCAAAGTCAGTAAGACTGTGCCCGGTTTTGATTCAGCCGCTCGCACGGTTGTATCCATACGTCAAAATGGATGAATGGTTGTTCAAGCAATTATTGCAATACAAAATAAATTAATAAACCAGCCAAATTATAAATCAAACGCATGAAAATTATTGATCAAATAATTTTTATGCAGCAAAAAACAATAATTACGGGTGGTAATTTTTTTCACATGTTTTTCGCCGTTTCGATGGTCCTGGCGTCGAAGTTCTTCCTCGGTAGACTCTTTGAGTCGTGAAAACTCTTGAATCGCAGTAAATGATGCTGGGACGGTTGAAAAAACATAATCATCATCATCGTGATCGTCGTTGAATAAAATCTCGACTCTGGCGACATTGTTGCATGTCTGTCCACTACAGTGCCGGCAAATAACGGAGCAACTAATTCCTGCTTTCCTGCACCCACAAGCAGCCCCACACTTTCTTTTACATTTGCACAAAATGAGTTTTAAAAGTTCAGGTGGAGCGGGTGCGGCTAGTGGTGCAAATTGGTTCAAGCCCGTAATTCGTCTGTCGCCAACCCCATTCCTGAGGATCTTTGAAAATTCCGAGCCACGTTTGTACCTGTAGATATGTCCGGAAAACGTGTTGGCGGACTGCGCTTTCCGTTGGTGGGAGTAGTGAAAGATTATTCGTCTTATTTGTCGTCATTGATTTTGCAAAGCTAGCATCTCCGGATCGACCTTTTCTTGCTTGAATAGTTCTACCGATGACCGGAGGTTCGGGTTCTTCTCGAGGATGCTGATGAATTTCAACTTTCCAATATTATAAAAAGACGACGTGGTGTCACAACCGCTGAAAGCATGGATGAAAAGAATGTTCTCAAGAACAGACTTATCATGCTTGAAACTATTCGGAGAGTATAGTTTGATCTAACAATTTTTTCTCCCCAAATTGCGGCTTTTTGGATCGATATTTCGATAACGGTGATCGATACGTGAAAAATGTATAGGCCTTAATTGTAGCTCGTACAAAGAGCAACAAAAAACTTTTCAGTAAAATTTTCGTATCTCAACGGGGAACCGAATTATGATGAAAAAACTGAATATAACCCTTTTTTCAAGATGGCGGAAAACCCACCAGGTTATTTTGGTCGACAATTTGAACTTAAGCTTTTCTAGCCCCTCCACACGTAATATCCAAAATTTGGCTTTCTCGGTTCATTTGCGTTTCCAAATGTATATAATGACTGGACTAATTCATTTATTCATTAACAATAGAACATTGTGTTTGAAATGATTACAAAAAAATGCATTATTGAACTAAAACAATCAACATTCCAAATTATAGCTTTAAAAATAAAATTAGGTACATGCTATGAGATTAAGCATGCAGTAAAATTTTACACTATTATTTAAGGGCCGAATGCCAGAGCGCATTAGGTATTTTTACCACCTCACCTCACCGCGGGCGATACCCCCGTAGCATGCGATCGACATGAACTCATTTGACCCCAAGCACTTTGTTTGGACGTTGCCAGTTGGTGCAATTAGACGTTGACTGTTGGTGCAGCGTGTATTTTATGCCGCACTTTTTGTACCACCAAATAAATTACAACAGAAGTACTAGTTTATCAAACCTTTATAAGACATTTTATTAAGTAAGTGCCTGTTAGCAGATATATTCAAAATGGGGTTGTAAGAAACCTTTCCTTACTTTTAACCGACTTCAAAAAAGGAGGAGGTTCTACATTCGTCTGTATGTTTTTATGTATGTTCACTGATATTTCCGTCAATTATAGACGGATTTAATTCTTTTTTCTTTTCTTCAATAGGGTTTACTTCTGAGGTAGTCCCATTTTTACCAGGTCAGGATCTGATGATGTGATCCAGGAGAAATCGAGGGCAACCACCGAAAATTGTAGGGACAACTAGTGCGTTTGGTAACTTTTTAATGAAGTGCTTTACAGTGGGCGCACACTAGGCGACAGTCGCGGCGACATGTCGCGGCGACTTGTCGTGCAGTGTGCGCCTGCATCGGGCGCCTTGACGCCGTGACAGACGTTGTGCAAGGAACACGTTGTCCAAAGCTGTCGCTGGGCGACTGTCGCCGTGTCGCCGCGACAATAGCGCGACAGACGCGAAGACTCCCCTTGCTTGTCTCGGAGTCGCGGCGACATGTCGCCTAGTGTGCGGAGCTTAGAACAAAATGTATGTAATTTGGCGCCCACAGCTTGTCGCCGTGACAAGACGCCTAGTGTGCGCCCACTGTTAATGTACTACAATTTAATGAAGGTCAGGAGTCGATCTGATGATGGAACCGAAAGACAGCCGAGGGAATTATTTAACGATTAACAGCACGTACCTTGTGTTTGGGCTTGATTGATTTGTATTGATAAGAACTTTACACCTAGATAGATATTCTTTTCGGTCCACCCGTCACTTAAAATGATGATCAATAAATTTTTAGTAATAAATAGAACTGACTTCAAAAAAATCCTGAAAAGTAAAATTTACATAGCACAAAGTAATAATATGTATTTTGATTTATCAGATTGTATTCAATATGATATTGAAGTTGGTGCCATTAATAATACCTACCTCAACCTATGGGTTTACTTGGCGCTGACTTCAATATGATATAGAATAAAATATGAAAAATCAAAATACATTTATCTTTGTGCCAAGTAAATTTAATTTTTCAGGATTTGTTTGAAGTCGGTTCTATTTTTTACTACTTTTTTTTATCATCATTTTAATTGTGAGACGAGCCGAGAAAAGATAATAAGAAAAAAATCCGTCAATAATTTATGAAATCAATTCGAGCAGTCTTCGAAGAGGTAAGCATAGGTATAACATAAGTAGCAAAAAATAATAGAATGCATCTTGTGAGTAAAATAATGCGTTTATTTATTTTACATTATAATATGAATAAGACAAGTAACACGCACGCCGCATGTCAGCTTAGACCTGTGTTACAAAATACAACCAATGATAGATGGCGCTTACACCAACATAGTCAATTTGAAGTCAATTTTAAGTCTATTTGAAGACCCTACCCCTAGTTAATATTTGTGCAAAATTTTAATCAAAAATATTGAGTACTTTTCGAGATCCTTCCGGACAAAGCAAAATTAACAGACAAACAGACGACAAACAGACAAAAAAATTCTAACTACATTTTCGACTTCGGTATCCTGTGTAGAACCCCCCCGCCAGTATTTTTTAAAATATGTTTAATGTACAGTTTTGAATTTAGATCTTTTTATTATATGTATATAGACTAGGAACTTAAGTTGCCTAGAAAGTTTTCAAAAACCTATTCTTAGTCTCCCGCAGGCTGGATCCCGCAGGTGGCCCCTTCCGAGGTCCGTGTAAGCACAAGGGATATAAACCCTTGTTTGCAAAAATAAAGGATTGAATTGAGTACCTAAACCAGAAAAATAATAAATATTTATGGGGGACTTCCATACAACAAACGTGATTTTCTTTTTGCCTTTATTTATTAATAACGGCAACAAGTACACACTTGAAATGAACGCCGCAGACGTGTCTTCGCCCAAGACTATCGGTCTCCATAACCAGGGGCCTGAAGACGGTGAGGGGGCTGCTCACCGTCCTTACAGATGCAGGCCCATGACGGCAGCGTGACGTGAGGGATTTATGCATACCCCCTTCAGAAGCGGGATCACATCCGAAACACCCAAAGACGCAGGATTGCACCCGAACCTACCCCTAGGCGAGGCCGCAGTGGCGGCCGTGGGTCTGTTGGGAGTCCTAGGACATCCTTCCGAGGGCTTACCCTGGGCTCCCAACCAAAGGCTGTTGAGCGTAACGTGAGGTTTTTAGTCGGTAGGAGTCCGGCATAGCATCCATGAGGATTTTCTCTCACGTTAAAAGCAAAAAAAAAAGGGTTTATAACCCATGCTTACAAAAAATAAAGCTGTTACAAAGTTGAATGAAAAAGGTACATGTCCTCAAAGTCTCGCTCTCGTATGTCAATTCGGTGAATCAGCTTATTGATAGAAATATTGCCATGCAAAATTCAATATTTGTTGTTATGGCGGCAACAGAAACACATTATCTGTGAAAATTTCAGATCTCTAGCTATGTCCATTCATGAGCTACAGCCTCGTGAAGGAAAGACAGAAAGATAGACAGACGGACAGACAAACAGACAGACTGACCGACAGACAGACTGACCGATAGACAGACAGACGGACAGCGAAGTCTCATGAATAGGGTCCCGTTTTTTTACCTTTGGGTACCTACGGAACCCTAAAAATTATCCACTTTTTCATACATTCATATTTACTAAGAAAGTAACGATTATTACACTCAAAATTAAAGTATGAAAGTACCTACGAGTACTAGGTACTTACGATTCACGTGTATCTTTTTTTGCAAATGAACCACCGTTCAATCTCGGAATCGATGAGCTGAAAAAAAAAAGACTTTGAGGGTACACTACAACGAAACGGCTAGACTACAACGAAAAATAAAACTACACGTTTATTCTTTTATGTCGGTAGTGGGTAGGTACTACTGTTATAATTTATACAGTGTAGCAATAACAACGTGAATCTACTATTATACTCAAAGCGTCAAACATTATATTATTTACTACCCGTTCGCGCTAAGGTTGCCGCTGGCGGACAGGATGGTGTACAGGCGTAGTATGGGAGGCGAAAGGCAAACTTAGAGCGAACGGGCAATACGTTGATTGTTCAGGCATAGTAAAAAGAGAATATTTTATACCTAGTAGTTACTGTGGTTTAGGTAAATACTATCCCTCTTCTTATCGTAAGGTCCCAAGCAACTTTGGGGCACCGAGTTCATTTCTCACAGTCATTCATTACCAAAAACAGCCGTGATCTAACTTACTTGGCCTTTGCTAAATGACACCTACCTGTACCTACGTAGAAGAGGACTGGAATGGGAGATCTCTAAGCCTATATGAGTACGTTTAGCTACTGTACTGCCTCTTCAGCAGGTAGCAAAATAATGGCAGCTGTTGGCTTCAGTCGCTTCGCTCAGCATCAACCTCATAATTTCATCATGCCCGTCAGTGAATTATTTGGTTGTGTATTTTTATAAATATAATAAAGATAAAACAATACTTGTAGGAACTTACCATACTTGCCGTCGTAGTAGCCGCAATTGACATCTGGGCATTTTATTTCACTTGGCTTTTTTTTACCCATATTCACTGAGTACCTAGTCACTAATCACTATATTACACGATATTTATTTATTTATACACAATAACGTACTTATCCTAATATTTACAAATAAAAACAAAATAATATTAACAGATTTCTGCAACACTTCTAATTAAAACGATCGATTCGCGCGAACGGCGTGGCACGGATGACAGAGCGACACAGGTCCTACCCAGAACAGCCCTGTCAGGCGTATGAAGTGATTGAAGTGTACGCTAAATGCCTAATTGTTCTAGATTCTACACTTTTTATCATTGTTTTAAAATCTGAGGTGTTTAAAAAATAAATAATAGCATGAATATTGTTCATAAGATCAATATCTTTAATATAGACATGTGTTTATATAAAATAAACAAGTATATTTTGAGCAATAACAACATTCATCTTTAAAATTTTTGCACATTTCCAGTTTTTCGAGAACGATTTTTATCATATAAAGTTTTATTAATCGTGTTTTAAAAATTAAAGGAAGCAAGAGCATCTATTAAACTATAGTAATACATTTTTATCAGATCAAATCAAAGAATATTTCCTAGTATAAAGATCGCTTCAAAATGGGTCGATTTTGGTCGATTTCGGAAATACTAGCCTTAAGTCATGTCAGCATTATTAATAGTAAACATGCATAGATTTAATATTTAACGGCCTGGCCACAGCTTCTGGCGGTGCGGCGTGCGGTGCGGCGAGAGGTGCGGCGGGCGGTGCGATTTGCGGTGGTATGCCACAGCAGTGTGACCAATTGTGGCAGATTTCTGCCATTTTGGCAGATTTTGGTCCTAAATTTTGTCTGTGGCAGATCATGCTGACGATTTACTAAAATGGCAGATTTCGGCAGATTTAAAATATTTTAAGAAAATTCACATTACCTTATCTGAATTTTCAATGAATTCATTGTTTTAAAGTAATTACATCAGGTTTCTTATGAAATTAGATTACTTACACATTATTTTATCAATCTGGAAACTTCTGTTTCATGGCCAAATGTACAAGGATTTACCGCTTATTCTGTTTTTAAACAAATGTATCATATATTATGATTATGAACTGTAATAGAGTTCATATTCTTATCTTCTTTATTGATTTTGTTTCCAATCAACTTTCGATTTTATTTCATTACTAGCTGTTACCCGCGACTTCGTCCGCGTGAAAATTATGTTATAAGTAAAGTTTGAACCGCATTCTATCGAGCCTCTAGGATAAGTCGTAACCAAAATGTGAGAACAAATTTAGGACATCCTCCAACTTACCCGGGGAGCTATGCGCTAGATGGATTTTTTTAACGTGAGGAAAATCCCACATGAATGTATTATGACTCCTACAGACTAAGAACCACACGTATCCTACCTAACAGCCTTCGGTTGGGAGCCCCGGGTAAGCCCTCTAAAGGATACCCCAGGACTGCGCTATATGGATAGGAAGAGACCTCATGGTTTTAGTGAGTCCAAGGCCGGTATGACGTACGTGTTTATTAATTAGCCCCTTTAATAATAAAAAGAGTAAGTATGGTGAAGCGCGAACACGAAACGTTTGTTAGATTAGGGCCAAAGACTGAAAACTTTGAGTATAACCAGAAGATTTGAGACGATAACACTAACGCTAACGGTAGCCAGTAAATGGCAGTCGTTAAACCAAGTTGAAGGCCTTATAGATTTAATAATTTTCAAAAGTAGGCAGTATCTACGCCTGTCCATTTCAACACGGCAATACGGTTCACCACCTATTACGTTACGTGGGACGAATTATAAAAAGTTGAACATATAATATGCCTCGATACCCCTTTGGGGATAAAGGCGTGACCGTATGCATGTACTTATTATGTTTAAGGTGACTTAATTTATGTACCTATGTCACTGTAGCCAAAGCTCAACATTTTCCAGTAAAGTTGTATTTTTAAGAGTGTTCATTATAAACTACGTTTGTGTGGCGTGTTGGCTTAATCATAAAAGAGCTTAATGGTTAAGGCTATTGTAAAATAATTCTATACTGACTTATTGCGAGGGTCAGCTAGTTTAATTTTAATTTTTCATGTCTGTCTATATCCCAAATAAGTATCACGCCGAAACTACTGATTCGATTTAAATAAAATTTGGTACAATCTGAGCTTATGATCCGAAGAAGGTGCTAGGATAATTTTGAACCCGATATTTTGCGCGGTTTCTTTGGGAGAGGGGATGAAAGACCAATGATTCATTAGTTGTAACTTCTCAATGTGTGGTCCGATTACATTTTTTTTTCAGTTTCATAAAGGGAGTACGTAAAGAATTGTTTCACACAAGTTTCAATGTTGAGGGTTTTGTAGTTCAGAAATTAGAAACATCTCAACTTTCGCAAAACCTAGAATTCAAGAGTCCCTTTGAATGTGAGGGTAAATCGAAACTGGCGTGTTGGCTTAATCATAAAAGAGGCGTGGACTGAATTGTTTTAGAATAGACTTAATCTTTAAGCTCTTTTTTGATTGAGCAAACAGGGCAGTTTCACACGCTGCTTAATGAGTCTGATGGAGAAATACCTCTTCTTTCATAGATCTTATGTGACGTAAACGAAGTTGCGAGGGTCACAGCTAGTCTATACATATGTATAATAAACTGTAGAGGGTGGAGAGTCTGTACATGGAAGTTAATTTGAAAATTTTAATTGTAGGGGATTCTCTACCGAGGACTATCGACCTCTATCGGGGTCATAGGACGGTGAGAGGGTCGCTCACCGTCCTTACAGAAGCAGGCCCATGACGGCAGCGTGGCGTGAGGAACTCACGCACGCCCCCCTTTAGAAGCGGGATCACACCCGAAACCCCCCAAAGACACGGGATTGCACTCGAACCACCCCTGGGCGAGGCCGCAGTGGCGGCCGTAGGTCTGTTGGGAGTCCTGGGATATCCTTCCGTGGGCTTACCCGGGGCTCACAACCATAGGCTGTTGGACGTTACATGAGGTTTTTTGGTCGGTAGGAGTCCGGCATAACATCTATTAGGATTTTCCCGCACGTAAAAAAAAAGGGCAGTCTCAAATCGAAACTGAACCCGAAAATGTAATTTGAATTTTTCATGTCAGCCTGTCTGTCTGAATCCCTAATAAGTATCACGCCGAAACTACTGATTCGATTGTAATGAAATTTAGTACAATCTGAGCTTATGATCCGAGGTAGGTTCTGGGATACTTTTGATCCCTATATTTTGTGCGATTCCTTTGGGAGAGGGGATGAAAGACAGGATTGTTTCACACAAGTTTCAATGTTGAGGGTTTTGTAGTTCAGGAATTAGAGACATCTCAACTTTCGCAAAACCTAGAATTCAAGGATCCCTTTGAATGTGAGGGTAAATCTTTACTAAATGATTAAGGCTATTGTAAAATAATTCAGTCCGCGCCGAAGGCGTGGACTGAATTGATTTTGGAATAGACTTAATCTTAAGCTCTTTTATGTTTAAGCAAACAGGGCAGTTTCATACGCTGATTGATGAGTATGATGAAGAAATACCTCTCCTTTCATACACCATAATATATGTGACGTAAACGAAGTTGCGAGGGTCAGCTAGTATAAAATATAATTTCATTGACTGCCGCTGCGGCGTAGTCGGTGTAGTGATGCCGCCTGCCGCACCGAAGGTCCTGGGTTCGATTTCTAGTTTGGTCCAATTATTTGTTTGATCAACAAATGTTTCTATCGGAGTTTGGGTGTATTCTATGTATAATATATGTATGTATTTAGAAAAATATAAGTATGTATATCAGTCGTCTGGATATCATAGCAAACATAGGATTTAATTTTTCTCTTTCGGGCTTCCAAGATATTTAGCGTGATAATATGTAGCGGGTGTGTAAAACCGATCTCTTACTAATATTCCTGCAACGTTTTAGCTTAATCAATCCCCATACTTACATATTTCATTGCCCTCTGCCTAGTCCCTAGGATATGTAGCGTGATAATATGTAGCCTATTTAAAGATCCTACCTCTAGATTTACTATTCAAGTAAAGGATTAATTAAATTTATTCATTAGTTTCTGTATTTTGCAAAAGTATGCAAACAGATTTTCATTGTTGTCTGCCGAGCTCCTAAAATATTTAGCGTAATAATATGTTGTCTTGGTGTAAAACCTATCTCTTACTAATATTCCTGCTACGTTTTAGTCGAATCAATCCACCGGTTTACACATTTTATTGCTCTCTGCTTAGCCTCTAGGATATGTAGCGTGATAATATATCGCCTATTTTAAGGCCCCACCTCTAAGTAATATTTGTGCAAAATTTGAACCAAATCTGTTCAGTACTTTTCGAGATCCTTCCGGACAAAGCAAAGCAAACAGACAAACAGACAAACAGACAAAAAATTTTCTAACTATATTTTTGGGTTTGGTATCTTACGTAGAACACCTAGCGAGTATTTTTTTTTAAATATTTCCAATGTACAGTTTTGGCTTTTCTATCATTTTATTATATGTATAGATGTATAGATTTTTCCTTTCATAGACCTTACCCATATGACGTTAAAGATGTTGCGCGGGTCAGCTGGTTGTTGCAAATATTTGTTGATTAAAAAGTTATTTTTTCCGAACTTCATCGAGTGCAGCAGAGCGAGCGCGCCTACTGGCTGTGGGGGAGAGTGAGTCGGGTGAATGGCTTCATGCTTTGCCTTCAAGTCATATTGGCACACGATTAGATAACAGTACTTTTCGCATTGCTGCTTGCTTACGCCTCGGTACATCCTGCATCGCTCCCCATCGTTGTCACCGCGGTAAAACAGTCGACCGCCTAGGTCACCACGGTCTATCCTGCTACAAAAGTGCCGGTCGGTTTTCGCGACATGCTAGCATAAATGACATCATCCGTCGTGCCCTTTCTCTCGCTGGTATGCCAGTAATTCTTGAACCCAAGGGCTTGGCTCGAGACGATGGGAAGAATCCCGACGGGATGTCATTGGTGCCTTGCAAGATGGGAAAACCGCTTGTGTGGGATGCTACATGTGTGGATACCCTTGCGCCTTCCCATGTTCCAGGCACTGCTAGCTGCGCGGAAGCTGCTGCCGCGTCTGCGGAGACCCTGAAACGGCGAAAATACACAAATCTTGTCGGATTTATTTATTTGAGCCATTTGGGGTCGAGACTCTTGGACCGTGGGGCCCTAGTGCAAAGCTCATTTACAGAGCTATATGTAAACTTTTGGTCGACAGTTCTCGGGACCAAAATGCTGGTGTTTACGGCCAGAGGCTCTCCATTACCATACAACGTGGCAACGCCGCGCCGCCATTATTTTGGGCACGGTTGTGGTTGACAGCGATGTGGAAGAGTTTTATGATGCATAATCTTATTCCGTATTGCCCTTTTCTTTTTAATTGATGTTACTCTAATAAACATGTTATAAATTGTAGTATATTAGTGTATAGTAACTTTAGGTTGTTTATATTAAAAGTGTTATTTTTCCGTTAGTATATTTTTGGCAGTTTTGGCTATAAGTGTGGCAGATTTTGGCAGATTTTTTGCCCAGTCTGTGGCAGATTCGCCATTTCTGATATGGTCACACTGTGCCACAGCTCGACAATTGCGACTGCGACGGCGTCAACAGTAGGCGTATTTAGAGAACGGCTAAATTATTAAAATTAAAATGTCCCTATCAAAAGCGGCACGGTATTGTCTAGAATCAAGTGCGTTCTTAGCTCAAGATATTATTTAGTCAAGGATAGGAGTACATCCAGTTAACCAGAGAAGAAGAGAACTTGGCGAATTTCACACTCTTTATTATGAATATAGGAACTATCCCGATATTTTTTTTGAATATACGAGGGCAAGCATAGAAACTTTTGATTATATACTCGGCCACATACATGAAGACTTGAAAGCTAAAGTTAATTTTAAGAAAATTATTTCACCTCTAGAACAGCTGTTTCTAACTTTAAGGTAAGTACCTATTTAAAATATTTATCTAAAAAAAAATTATCTAAATAAAGTAATAACCACTAATACCAGAAAATTGTTCTTTTATTTCTTCCCACATTTTTTTATAATGTGTCTGTATTTATGATGTGGATGTTTTGACATCCATACTGCTGGTCTACTCAGTATTTCACTTATGAACCTTTTCGTATCCATTATTTTTATGGCAACGCGCGTTGAAAACAAAATAATTTGTTCTGGTCGCGCGATGCCTAAATGCGTCCGCCGATGCCGCCGCGCGCGCCGATATGAACTGTGGCCACCTCGGTACTCGCCAGTACATTTGTTTCACCCGCACACCGCGCAGCCCGTTGCGGCCGCGTGCCGCGCGACTCTCGCCGCGCCGCAGGTCGCACCGCAATTCGCATCGCCGGTAGCTGTGGCTTACTACTAAAGCAATTAGTATGCTGACTTTTTCATAATATTTAAATTACTTAAAGTGAAAAAAGACAACTTGTCCCACACGAGATTTGAACCCTACCTCATTACGGTCCCATTAGCTCAAGTGGCAGAGCATTGCCCCGGTTTAGGCAAAGGTTGTGGGTTCAAATCCCGTGTGGGCCGAGTTGTCTTTTTTCACTTTATCCTACTTCCTACTAATATTATAAATGTGAAAGTTTGTGAAGATGTTTGGATGTTTAGATGTTTGGATGTTTGTTACTCAATCACGCTCTAACGATTGAATGGATCTGGCTGAAATTTGGTACAGGGGTAGAGTATAGTCCGGAATAACACATAGGCTACTTTTTATCCCGGGAAATTGTTCCCACGGGAAGCGGGAACGGGAACCTAATTTCACGCGGGCGAAGCCGCGCGCATCAGCTAGTATTAAATATTAAACATGCATATTATTATTACTAAGACATGGCTCTCCATCTGTCTGTCAGCCTGTCCGTCACGAGCTGTATCTCAGGAACCGTGATAACTAGAGAGCGGGAATTTTCACAGATGATGTATTTCCTACCTACTAAAATCTTCGACCAATAGTCGAAGACTAAAATCAACAAAAAACAATTAAGGAAGGTTCCCACACGACATTCTTCATTAGTTGCCGTTTTTTGGTACGGAACTAGTGTTGCCAGGTGTCCCGATTTGGGCGGGACGTCCCGATTTTTAGGGGTCTAAGGACACGTCCCGATTTGTACTTGATCGGGACGCTAAATGTCCCGATTTATGATGACCAAGAATCACCTACTCTACCTACTTAAAATGTATAAAAATACTGGGTGGGCTACTCATCAACTCCCAGCCGTATCATACAAAAGATATAAATATAACATTTGTAAAGTACCTATCTTTTGCGACGTAAAATACATGGTAGTTAAACAGAGATATTCGACGTCGAAATTCGGGGTGAAATGAGGTGGTAAGTTATAATCTAAGAATATATACTCTATAATCTAAGGTTATAATATACTGTACGAAAGAAAAAGCTAAATTCAGCAATACAAGTGTTTTAGCTTTTAAACCCCCAATACTAGCCATTCAATACAGATTTAAAGATTTACTTACTACATTTTAAAACAGTAAAGTCAACATTTTAAAAGTTGCCTTTCCGCTACAAATTAAGATACCGTTTAAAGGATTTTTTAATGTAGGTATGCCCTAATTAACGGGGTGTAAAGATCTATTGATTAAAATATACACTGAGACAGATTTTTTAAAAGTCAGCCGTTAGAGTGAAACAATCTAGGTTGGTAACGATTTTGTCCCGAAATAGATAACAACACCAAAATTCCACAGTTACACATATTTACACATTAAATTAGGAGTTCATCTTTTCATCTAACGAGAAAAGAGGCTGACAGTTTTTGAAAATTCCACCCCTGAGGGATAAATAGGAAGTAATTAGCGATTTTGAAATGGTAGTGCTATTTTGTATTTATGTTTGGAAATTCTTCATGGATGCAATGCTAGATTCTTATCGACTAAACCCACGCGGTTCCCTACAACAGCCCACGGCCGAGAACCCCAGGAACTAAAATTCCTGATAGACTTTGACGTCATGTCTTGAGGGTATTGGTTAGGATTTGGGATGATATTCCGCTTTTTTCGTCACGGCGTCGTCTTGAGTCTGCTTTTGTAAGAACAGCGACACGAACAGCGAGCAGCCCTTTTGTAGTCTTCAGGCCCCCGGTCGTGGAAGCCGATAGTTTTGGGCGAAGACAACTCTGCAGTGACCTTTGCAGACTGCGGAACTCGGGTGGTTAACTCTCGCTCGACCCGCTCTCTCCCCGCTGCCTCTTTTTCGATCAAGACCTGCTCGCAGAAAGACGCGATGGCGTTCCAATTCTTCCCGTTGCAGATCATAGCTCGCACGTCTCCAGCGAAAGTATCTCTACGATGATCTGGCGCACTTCACCAATTTGAGGAGGGCTGTGTCTAGTGCTGGCACTAATCTGTGGTCTCCCGGTGTATTTGCCACAGATATTTGTCGAAGCACCCATGCTCTTCTGCGACAACAGGTAGGAGAGGTTGCCATAGCTCATCTCCAGCCACTTGTCCATGACCGGTCTTATCACGTTGATTGTGGCGTTTCCCCATCTTGGTTGCCCAGGTTGCACTTTTCACAGCGAAAGTAGGTCTACAAGGATCTAACGCCACTCCACCAATGTGTGGAGCGCTATGTCTTCGCTGCGTCCAGTGCTGGCACTAAGCTGTGGTCTCCCGGTGTATTTGCCACAGATATTTGCCGAAGCACCTGTGCCCGGTAATCATCTGTGACAACAGGTAGGTGAGGTTGCCATAGCTCGTCTCCAGCCACTTGTCCATCACCGGTCTGATCACCTTGATTGTGGCGTTCCTCTTGGTTGCTCAGGTCGCATCTTTCGAAACCCTATGATTTCTGTCAAAGATGGGACCGCTGAGCCTCGATTTCTTGCGCCATTTAATGAATGACACAAGCGACCTCGCTTCCAGGTCCATGGAGGAGTTCCGGTAAAACGGTTAGGGCTACAATCATGAAACGAACGTCTATATGAGCTTCAAAATTGGCGTCGTTGCTATGATCTAAGACAGGTGTCAATTTGGAAATTATAAACCCTCGATTCTGCGACTGCTCTAATAAACCCTAACATGGCCTGTAATTTCCTGAGTTAATTTTAGAATTCCTTCAAGCCAAGAACCATCCCGGTCACATCAGCTATCGAACAAGAAACTGCAACATAACGAGGTATTTCTTTTGCGACTACCTTTAACAAAAAATATTAAAATCAGGAAAAAGGGATTTACACCCCCCCCCCCCTTCTTTAAACCCCACAACAAAAGAGATTATATGCCGTTTTTTGGTACGGGACTCTCTTGTGCGCGGGTCCAACTCGCACTTGGCCGTTTTTTTTATTTTGTCCCGAATTAAAACCCTAAGTCCCGATTAGTTTTACCCTGGTGTGGAACCTCTTCGCGACAGGAGAGACTTTGCCTCCTTATGCGTGTTCTACCGCCTGTACAATGGTATGTGCTCTGAGGAATTGTTTGATATGATGCCCACGGCTACGTTCTATCATCGCACCGCTCGCCACAGACAGAGAGTTCATCCTCACACTCTGCGTCCGGTGCGTTCCAGCACGGTTAGATCCGATAGGTGTTTTCTTCCACGCACGCTTAGGTTGTGGAATGACCTCCCTGCCTCGGTTTTCCCAAACGCCTACAGTATGGGGTTCTTCAAAAGGGGTCTTAGAAGGTTTTTACAGGGTCGGCAGCGCGAGTGTGGCACCTCTGGTGTTGCAAACGTTCATAGGCTGCTGTGACCACCGGTCCTTCTGGTGGGCCGTATGCTTGTCTGCCACCTTAGTGGTATAAAAAAAAAAAAAAAAAAAAACCCTTTGTACCGATTTTCATCTGATAGGACCTGGCAACACTATACGGAACCCTCCTTGCGGCAGTCCGACACCATTATAAACGACGGTGTGCAGCTAAATGATGAGGTGGTGATGAATTAATGCTATAATCTGATGTAACTATTCTAATATCATCTATCATCCCACCATACCCATAGCGGCACTCCTTCATGCCACTAACTATGAATGACCGCACTGTCCATACGAATGTAAGCAAATGTCTATACTTATCACAGAGCAACGCGCGCCTTTACTAGGGGAGAGGCCATACATAGACGCCCCCCCCCCCCCTCTGACAATGATGTTTGATAATAATAACGACGACGAAGTCTCATGAATAGGGTTCGTTTCTACTTTAGGTGCGGAACTCTGAAAAGTAGGTAAGTATATCCCAGTCGAACGAGTTGCTGTTACATCTCACTGAGAGGTCAGGCTTCAGGCTTGTCATTCTGCATCCGTACCTACCTCAGCGATGTGCAGCCTTGAGTTTTCAATATCCGGCCGCGTTCAACAAAAGCAGGTAAGCTCACATACGCAATCTATTAAGAGACTGTACCACCTGTCGATTTACAACAAATTATATCAAGTTGTTTACATATTAGAAACCCATTAGCGACAGTAATTTGGTTAGTTGGTTGCCCAATAATATAGGAAGGAACTAAACCTGTACTTACCCATCTTTTCGTCGTCAACAGAGCTTGCACACACTTATTTATTACTTTAATTTTTTACGACGAAGTCGATTCTACTCTTTTTAACCGACTTCAAAAAAGGAGGGGGTTACTCAATTCGCGTTTGTTCGCGCAGAACTCCGTCGTTTATAGACCGATTTGAAAAAAAGAATTACTACAAAATCCTCTTCAAGATAGTAAGGTAGGTAGAGGCATAGCAGACAGCTATACGCCTACAGTTCAACTTATGAAACTTTCTTTGGTTTTAGATGACGAGCCTTATTGCCGTGTTGAAATGGACAGTCGCAGATATGTGACCGCTGCTTGTTGGAATTTTTCAACATGGCTTAACGACTGCCATTTTTTTAATTGGTAATAAAAAAGAAGAGAAAAAATATTAAAACGCTCCTGCTTCGCTGTCTGTCTGTCCGTCACGAGTCACGAGGCTGAACGGTGATAGCAAGAGAACCGAAATTTTCACAGATATTATTTATAGGTGACAATCTGCCAGACAATATAACAACAACTGCCTGCCCATTACCACGGGAGTCACTGATTGATTGTTCAGCTTTCTAAAAATAACAAAATATTATGCGTATTTTAGCAAATAAATTTGTGAAGAAGCCCTACACAATGTAACAGCACAGTCAATAGGCAGGTACCTATTTTCGTGCGAAAACAAAGAAACGGGTGCTGTTTTTGTGGTGTGGGTGCGGCGGCTCTTTGCATTACGTGATTGAATCGAATTGAAAGCGAATACAAACAAACACACAGGTAATATCGGTAACGTGTTGCCTCTTTGTTGTTTGCGCACCGCGGCTCCGCACCGGGGAAGCCACGCGTCAAAGTCTAATATTATACTCATGTTTTATTTTTGAATCTCTCTTTAAATAGATTGATGTCGGTATGTAGGTAAGTACATATACATATCTATAGAAGTATAGAATATACAGTAGATATGTGCCTTCTAGTGCACAAAGTTAGACCAAGTAGCGGACACCTACCCGGCACTACCTACACGAAGCACATAATCAATCGGTTCATGTTTTTGTCATTCCCTCTGCACAGTTTAAAAACTTCACAAGGATGCCGAGATAAATTGAGCAACAGTATTCAGCGAGACGGTCACAAATACGTTCAATCAAGAAGTTGGACAATTGATCGGTGGTGGCTGCGTCGCCGTCGCGTTGGCGCGAGTTATAACTTTGTGTAAAATATCGCAACTTGTGGAAGTGGACAGCGGTCGTGGAAGGGTCCAACGCAGGGCTGCCAACTTGGAATAACATACACTGTTTAGGCAAGAAATGGAGCTTTGTTAGGGAAACTCAGTAATTGTTTGAATTAACTTGTATTTCGTATAGGTACCTAATCTTTACAAAGTATGGTGCAGCTGCTTCGAATTACGTTGATTGACATTGTCAAGTGGGAAAAAAATCTACCCACATAAAATTATATCTACACAAAAATAAAGCATATTAAATGTAGGCATAATAGCGAGTGACAGTTGCTATGAAAGTTCATGCCATGCAGCTTGAATATACACGATTACGTTCTTTAGTTCGTTACAGTGTTTGTTTATCCTTTAGTTAAGAGTTTTAGATAAACTTTATAGCTCGCTGCATCTATCAATCCTACAGGTGCGACACCCTTTGAATTAAGCCTCTTATGGTAAGTAGTGGTTGTCAAACGAGCCGCATCCCCAAAGGGGTAGGCAGAGGCATATTATATGCCCACATTTCAACTTTTTAGAATTTGTCCCACGTAATAGGTGGTGAGCCATATTGTCGTGTTGAGATGGACAGGCGCAGGTTGTGACTTCCTGCTGATGAAATCTTTCAAGCCGCCTATAAAGGCCTTCAACTTGACTTAACGACGGCTATGTATTTTACTGGCAACCAGAACCAACGGCTTAACGTGCCTTCCGAAGCACGGAAACGCTCAAATAAATGTCACAATTTGGTCACATGGATGGTCACCCAGCCAAGGACCGACCATAATGAAAGTTGCTTACTGCAGTAATCGTTTACAGAACACTGAGTCCGCGGGGCCACGAGCGCTTCATCTATTTAATAAGGAAGTTAAATATTTGAGTAGCGGTGCCCAGAATTGATAGACTCTTCACGATAGATACCTTTCATCATTATCATTCAACAACACAGAGTGAACAGTTACAAGGGTGTTGGGACAGCCCTGGAGGAAGGTGGTACATTATTAACACGCCTGCACTCGCTTGCTTCAAAGTTGCAGTCACATGTCCCTGGTGCTGCCATCTCTTGACTACTTTTAGAACTACTGATCTTATTTGATACTGGGGTGGTACAGTGATGAAAAGTTACTGGTTATATCCTAAATATGCTAGATATTTATGGCAACTAGTTGTATGCCTTTTTTATTATTGAACTAGCTGATGCCCGCAGCTTCGCCCGCGATGGCGCTGTAGGTATGTGAAAAATGATTTTCCCGCTTTTCTGTTGAAATTTTTCCTGAATTTTCTTTGCTATAAACCTCACGGAGCCCGAGACCTTTCCAACGAATGCAAAACCGTGGAAATCGGTTCGTGCGTTCTGGAGTTATAGCGTCAGGAAGGATAACCCGACTTATTTTTATATAATAGATATTGTTACAAGTACAAGCGCTTGTGGCCCCGCGGACTAAACGAAACGATCAGTAAGCCATTTCAACGCGGCAATACGGCTCACCACCGCGCACCATGGAACAAAATCATAAAGGAGTAATGTGAGCATATACCTTAATATGCCTCTGCCTACCCCTTCGGGGATAAAGGCGTGACCATATGTTTTTTTTTTTTGTCATTTGTTTATCGTCATTTGTTTTTGATCGAGGGGGACGAATGGCACTTAATCGAAGAACATATTTCCATGCGTCCCCTCTTGAATTAGGAGGGGGACGATCGGGAACTGATTAAATATTATTTTTGTGAATTCCCGTTCGTCCCCCTCGGGAGGACGAAGTCGAGGTGTGCGTTCGCGCAGCGGAATGTTGTTGAATTTAAAGATTCTAATTATGCAGATATTTAGTGTATGACGTCGTGTAATTGTGTATGGTAAAAAGAAAATTGTGTATGCAGCCATTGTGGAGAAATTCGCCAAAAACGGATTCCGCTGGGCGAACGTTGTCCTGGCGGAACTTTTTTTTAATCCATGCACTTAGAAGAAAAAAAATGTGTCCAACAATTAGTGTGTATTTGTGTGTAATTGTGTATGTATGAATAAAATTAGTGTATCCATAAACTTCGGAGAAATTCAAGTTTCCGCTACGCGAACGTTTGGCCATTAGCTAGTTTTCATATAAAGCGCTTATATAGAGAGCTGTAGATTTTTACATAGAGTAATTTCGGGTAATATGGCCTGGTCGGTCAATATGGCCTACTGCGATTTCTCTGAACTTAATGAACACTTGCGACCGCTTGCCTCGGCAAAACAACGGACCCCTTCCCCTCACTTCCTCAGTTAACTCGCGCGAGACGAAGTGTGCATGTGTGTCCCGTGCGGACTTTCGATCGAAAATTACGTAAAGTGATCTTATTTTTTGGTAAGTTTTACTCATTACATTTCTTGAAATTGTAGTTATTTTTACATTGGTACTACACAGGTTTGTAGATTAGCTATTCTTATGTAGTATTGTGATAGATTTTAAACATATTTCTTGCTCATTTTTAGGCTAGACTTTTCCCTATTAAAAACGTTCCCGCGGCCAATATGGCTCACCAGATAAATGGCTAATATGGCACCAGGCCATATTGTCCCCATAATTTTATATTGTTTCTATTATGTTTTTCTTTTTTAGATAATGGCTCCGCGGAAACCACATTTGCAAACAAAATGACAAATTTGCTCCACAAAGTAACACAAAATTTATTAGTTACTGTTATATTTCTGGAGGGCAATATAGCTCACCTGATTTGTGGCTAATATGGCCCAGGCCATATTGCCCTTCCATTGTTAAAATTTGACAATTGTTGAAGGTTCAGATTTTGTTTTTTGTAAATTATTTCTTTATGTTGATTGTTTTGAAATTGTAATTATTTATTCTTTATTAGTTCTAAGACTGAATTGAAAAATAAAAACAGATCGATCTCAAAAAAAAAACTGATTTATTCCTGAAAAGGCTTATGGCGTGCCATATTACCCGAACTTACTCTACGTTGTTTTGAATTTGTTTATATTTGTTTAAAAAACAGATTTAGAAAAAATCGTAGGGTTTAAAAGAAAAAAATATAAACGTAGAATACGTTTATTAGGTCGTAGTTCATAAAGTATGCACTTTGTGGTCTAGATTTTCACGTTTGTACAAACCTTGTAAGTGCCTGCAACATGTTGCCAAGTATCAATGATGTTCCGTTAGTAATTAAAGGGTTATAGGACAAATTACCATGAATAGATCACTGTTTACAAAGCAGTCAAATATCACGCGACGTTCTAAAGGAATTGCATAGTAAAAGGTATTCCAATAATTAGTTTATTAATTCAACTACTCACATGCAAAATTTCATCTCATTAAATTCAGTAATTAAAGAGAAACAATCAAAATACTGACAGAGCATCGAAAGCCTGCATAACCCGACCAAGTTCGAATGGCTACAAAAAAGCGGCCGTGCAATATATTTAGGTAACATTCTAAAATTCACAGTCTAATACCGGTTTTGAACTGGTACAGGTGATAACACAATTGTTTTTTCGATATAATTTATATGTGAACAGTGATTTAAATTTTAATTGAAGCTCGAAATACATACGACTGTCTCTGTGGCGTAGTCGGTAGTGATACCGCCTGCGGCGCTGGAGGTCCTGAGTTCGATTCCTGGGTCGGTCCAAATATTTGTGTGAACCATAAATGTTTGTTCCGGAGTTTGGGTGTTTTCTATGTATATTATGTATGTATTTAAAAACATATAAGTATGTCTATCAGTCGTCTAGACCCCATAGCACAAGCTAGCTTAGTTTGGGCTAGATGATGTTGTGTGAGAATGTCCAACAATATTTATTTATTATTATTATTTATTATATTATCCCTACCACTCCCATATTCATAATTGTTTATTAAACCTATTTTTAACTGACTCCCAGAAAAGGAGGAGGTTCTCAATTCGTCTGTATTTTTTTTATGTTTGTTACCGGCAAATCACTTGAAAGAGTTATCCGATTTTGATGATTTTTTTTTTGAAGTGAAACTTCTTTATCGGCGTTGGAAAAAAATTTGCGTCACGTCACGTCACGTCACGATTTTTGGTTACGCGCCATCTTTGTTCTGTTCCCCACCACGGTGGATTCGCATTAAGAGTACTTTATCCAGGGATAGCATGTCATTTAAGGGTTTTTGGACTTTTGGGCTTTTGGACTTTTGGATGGGACATAGGTACTTTGGGTCTTTGGGACTTTGGAACTTTGAGACTTTGGGACTTTTGAACTTTTGAACTTTTGGACTTTTGGATGGGACCTTGGTACTTTGGGTCTTTGGGACTTTGGAACTTTGGGACTTTGGGACTTTTGGACTTTTGGACTTTTGGACTTTTGGACTTTTGGACTTTTATACTTTTGGACTTTTGGACTTTTGGACTTTTGGACTTTTGGACTTTTGGACTTTTGGACTTTTGGACTTTTGGACTTTTGGACTTTTGGACTTTTGGACTTTTGGACTTTTGGACTTTTGGACTTTTGGACTTTTGGACTTTTGGACTTTTGGACTTTTGGACTTTTGGACTTTTGGACTTTTGGACTTTTGGACTTTTGGACTTTTGGACTTTTGGACTTTTGGACTTTTGGACTTTTGGACTTTGGGACTTTGGGACTTTGGGACTTTGGGACTTTGGGACTTTGGGACTTTGGGACTTTGGGACTTTGGGACTTTGGGACTTTGGGACTTTGGGACTTTGGGACTTTGGGACTTTGGGACTTTGGGACTTTGGGACTTTGGGACTTTGGGACTTTGGGACTTTGGGACTTTGGGACTTTGGGACTTTGGGACTTTGGGACTTTTGGCCTTTGGGACTTTTGGCCTTTGGGACTTTTGGACTTTTAGATGGGACCTTGGTACTTTGGGTCTTTGGGACTTTGGAACTTTGGGACTTTTGGCCTTTGGGACTTTGGGACTTTGGGACTTTGGGACTTTGGGACTTTGGGACTTTGGGACTTTGGGACTTTGGGACTTTGGGACTTTGGGACTTTGGGACTTTGGGACTTTGTGACTTTGGGACTTTGGGACTTTGGGACTTTGGGACTTTGAGACTTTGGGACTTTGGGACTTTGGGACTTTGGGACTTTGGGACTTTGGGACTTTGGGACTTTGGGACTTTGGGACTTTGGGACTTTGGGACTTTGGGACCTTGGTACTTTGGGTCTTTGGGACTTTGGAACTTTGGGACTTTTGGCCTTTGGGACTTTGGGACTTTGGGACTTTGGGACTTTGGGACTTTGGGACTTTGGGACTTTGGGACTTTGGGACTTTGGGACTTTGGGACCTTGGTACTTTGGGTCTTTGGGACTTTGGAACTTTGGGACTTTTGGCCTTTGGGACTTTGGGACTTTGGGACTTTGGGACTTTGGGACTTTGGGACTTTTGGACTTTTGGCCTTTTGGACTTTTGGACTTTGGACTTTGGACTTTTGGACTTTTGGACTTTTGGACTTTTGTACTTTTGTACTTTTTGACTTAATTTAAGGTGAGGTGAAAATTAAGTTTATGAAGAAGTTTCACTTCTTACGTGTGTACACTAAGTACACGCAATTTTTTATTTGAAAGCTAGTGCTTCCCATGTGGTCCCATATACAGGAAGTCAGAATCTGATGCTGGAATCCTGGAGAAATCGAAGAAATCCCTCCTTCCTTTCCTTCCTTCCTTCCTTTCCTTTTCCTTCCTTAGCGAGCGAGCTAGCGATTAGGAGGGAATTCCTTAACGATTTACAGCAGTTATCTTGTGTTTCGGCTTGATTAATTTGTATTGGGGAGAACATTACCCCTAGACCAGGGGTTCCCAACCAGTGGTCCGCGGACCACCAGTGGTCCGCAGGAGCAAAAATATGGTCCCTGAAGAATTTTAAATTTATCGGGTGGTGAGCCGTTAGTCGCCGTGCAATGAGCAAGAAGAGCGCGGGTGGTGGGAGCGGTTGGTACGCCCATTGGCTCGGCGAGCAAAGACAACACAAAGTCTGCGATTTGCCGACGATTGAATGTGTTTCCAGGCCGAGCGTGGATCCTGGCTCAAGACCAGTTTCCTAAAGTCTAAAGTGTGGGAAACTGGTTCTGATCCGAAAGGCCGGGCGGACGGTGGACCGATGGTGTTCCTCGTCGAGGTTTGCAAGCTTGAGCGTATCATTACAGAGCGACACCATTTCCGAAGTTAAGTCTTAAAACAGAGGGGGCAACAGCTGCGCTCTCGCGGTTGGTACCCAACATAAGAGTACCCAACGCTCCCTGCCAGAGACCTTCGAGATCGTGCGGAGTATGGCACTATACGGGACCCCCGTATGGGCGGAGGCCCTGACGACCGGCAACGTGGCTAGACTGCATAGCCCGCTAAAGGCGATGGCCGTCAGGAGAGAGTACCGCACGATATCCGTTGAGGTGGCATGTCTCCTAGCCAAGACCCCTCCATGGGACCTGGAAAACCGGGCTCTTGGGTCGTTGTATCAATAGTGCTTCGTTAAGTATCTACAGCGGGGACATGGCTCTACATGGGCATAGCAGAGACAAGACCTCGTTACGGGCCTGGGCGTGAATATTCTCACACTGGACACCATGTTAAGGGATCTGGTCTCCAACGGGAGAAAGTGTGACGTAACTGTGTCTTTCTGCGAGCAAGTCATGCTCGCGAAGAATGCAGCGGGAGAGAAATCTCCATTCCAAGTTCCGTAGTCGATGGCACGGTCGTCCACCATGACCGAGGGTCTGAGAGCGGCGAGTTGGCTGCTCACAGCTCTTTCACAGAGCCGGCCTAGACGGTGGCGTGTCTCTTCACCCCTCGAAGAAGTGGAATAGAACCCCCCCCCCCCCCCCCCCTCCTTCCTAATCCTTTTAGCACGGACGAAGGAATCCAGGAAGAACACAAAAAATTACTTGAGTGGTTTGGTGTTTAAAAGCAATTTCTTATACGAAACTCGAGGTTAGCAGATCTCGTGAAGAAGATGCAAGCCAGAAATCACATTAATAGATACAAAAATACGAAAGTTTCCTGTTTATGCAATTCCCTACTGCGTTTTTTTAAGTTTCAGATTGATTATCACAGTTTGTTTAAAATATGCCTTTATAGTGGTCCCTGTTAACAAGAAAAATATAAAAGTGGTCCCTGACCACGAAAAGGTTGGGAACCCCTGCCCTAGACAGATATAATTTCGGTCTACCCGTCACTAAAAAAAAAAATTTTTAACGAAAAAACCGACTTCTAACAAAATCTAAAAATTGAAAAATACAATTAACTTAGCAGTATATAATAGGTAGTAAATTTAGATTTATCAGATATTATTGTCTGTAATACTGAAGTCGGTGCCAATATTTCTATGAGAGATTAATAATATCTACCTACCTAAACCTATACTTTTACTTGGCGCCGATTTCAGTATTACAGTCAATAATATCTGATAAATCTTAATTTACTACCTTTTACTTTGTGCTAAGTTAATTTTATTTTTCAATTTTTAATTTTTGTAAGAAGTCGGTTTTTGTTTACTTATTAAATATTTTTTTTTAGTTAAAACACATTTTAGGTCTATTGCTGTCTCTAACCAATGACAGAGGATGGTTATCAAGCGTTTGTTAACGTTAAGTATTCATGAACAAGGGACTAGTGATGACAAGCACCTCAGCTGCGCTCCCGATACGCTCAAAATACACGCACCTGTGCGCGCACATGAGTTGTATGCCAAGTTCTGCCGTGCCGATTAGTACCTGAGAGCTGTATTTTCATTCATTCATTCATATGCTCACGGCTGTTGTCCCAGAAGGGGTCTGCAGAGGTGTGACATTTCTGTGTCACACACATTTCGCCTTTTTTGGGTTTCTAGGTAACAGGTGGCGTGAAATCAATACATATAATAAAATCGTAACAAGTCGCTGTCTGTACATGGAAGATAAATAAGAAAAATTATAAGGGGCTTTATGAATTCAATATAACCCAAAACAATAATATTTAGAATTTTTGTCTGTTTGTCTGTATGTCTGTATATCTGTTTGTCTGTACGTTTGTGCAAACTAATCTCAGTAACCGCTTAACCCATCGCAATGCGGTTTTCTTTATTGTGTTGAGGTTTGCTCCACTTAAGTGTAATAAGAGATTAAATAATTTTAAGTACTTGTATGTAACTACATACATACATACATAAAATCACGCCTGTTTCCCAACGGGGTAGGCAGAGACTATGGCTTTCCACTTGCTACGATCCTGGCAAACAACTTTCGCTTCTTCAACTTTCATAAGTGTCTTCATACATGCTCTTCGGTTAAGGGTACTTTTGACCTGGCCTTTTCTCAGAAGATTATCGATTTTATTGACTTGAGTATGCCGAGGTCGACCCCTACCAGTTTGCCCATTCACTCTCGCCTCATAAATCTGTTTCGTCAGCCTATTTCCATCCATTCTCTCCACATGTCCAAACCATCTGAGCATCCCTTTCTCTATCTTAGTCACTACATCTTCTGTCATGCCGCAATGTTCCCTTATCACACTATTATTTACTTTATCCATCAATTTCACTCCAGCTATACTTCGCAAACTTCTCATTTCCACTGCATTAATTTTACTTTCATGCTTCTCCTGCCACACCCAACTTTCACTGCCATGCATAAGTGTAGGGACAAGCACTCCTCTATGTACATGTCTAAAAAGGCAAGGATGGCTGTACAGCCATCCTTGCCTTTTTAGACACGTTCTGACTGTTCATAAAGGTGTGAATGGCTCCATTCACTTGATTTCCTGCCAAAACTCTTCTTTCAATATCATTGTCATACTTTCCATCTCTTGCAAATTTTGAACCCAAATAAACAAACTCTTTCACCTGTTCCACGCTCTTTCCTTCGATCAATATCGAGCAATCAGTCATACATTTCTCTCTTTCAAAAACCATTACTTTTGTCTTGCTTACATTAACATTCATTCCTCTACTTTTAAGCGCATCGTTCATTATATTAAACATCAACTGCAACTCCTCCGCCGATGATGCCAGTATTACCTGATCATCAGCATAAAGGAGGCATTTGACGGTTAGCTCATTCATTTTTAGTCCATACGCACACTCTTGTAGATCTTTCAAGCAACTGTCCATGTAAAGGTTGAACAGCCATGGTGACGCTACACAGCCTTGTCTCACACCTTTTTCGATGGGAAAAAAGTCTGTGCAAGCTCCATTTATCCTGACACAAGCACTGGAGCCCTCATATAGAGATTTCAATGCTCGTATCAAGTTGCTGTTCACTCCATATATGAACAGTGTAGACCACAGTTCATTCCTCACCACTCTGTCATAGGTAGGGTTGCCAACCGTCCCGCTATACGCGGGACGTCCCGTTTCTGAGACCCATAACAAGACGTCCCGCTCAGGGTGTGAGCGGGACGCGTAATATCCCGCTTTTCTTGATCTAGCAACAAACGCTTACTGTATTTTTAGCGATGCATCAAATCACGAAAATGTGAAGTTATTTCCTATAAATAGTTGTAAGATTCTACTGTCCAGAGGAGGGTATTCGCACATGTTTGCTTGATTTCTATGAAGACCCCAATGAGAAAGCGATAGATATTTACAATAACATTAAGGCAGTTCATAGGGCTAACGACCTTGACCATACAAAACACGCGCCTTCAAGCTAGGAAATGTTGTATTTTACAGCTTATTTTTGTTGTAATAAGCCTTACTCTTACTTATTCAAAATCGAAGAAAACCAAATTATAGATGTATTTTCTTTTTAATTTGGCATATTTTTTTTCTATCGCGTCGATAAAAATTTAAGTTATAAAATGCTTTCGTCTAAAAATTTGGGGCTGCCTTTATGATCGTTTTAGACATTATGTATAATTAATATACAATATACAAAAAAAGCAAATTTTTTCACACACATCATGTAACTAGATTAAAAATATTTTTTTGGCTATAATTTTCAGTCTACTTATCCAGACAAAAATGCTTTTATTTGCACCTCTTTTTCGTCATTTTTTAAACCAGACCAGGACCCTTTTGATTTGCGAAACGCATGTGCGTATTCCACTAATAATGCTATTCTTGGAGAAAACTGTCCCAATCGCTTTGAAGAAATTTTTTGACGAGGATAAGGGTAAAAAGACGGAATGCTATCTTGGTTTTTTTGACAGCTGTTTAAAAAAAAATTCGGAGCAGTATCATGCGTTTTGAGAAAAGAAATGCGTTGTCGTGTTCTTGATGATGACTGAACGGATGGAGCTGAAATTTGGTACAGAGATAGCTTATAGTCTGGAATAACACATAGGCTACTTTTCATTCCGGGAATATGTTCCCACGGAAAGCAGGAACGGGTACCGAATTTCACGCAAGCATCATCTAGTTTAAACTAATATGTTCCCGGGATGAAAAGTAGCCGCAGGTAGTATCTGTTATTCCAGACTATAAGCTATCTAGCGCTATCTTTGTACCAATTTTCAGCCCAATCCATTCAGCCGTGAGAGCGTGATCAAGTAACAAACATCCAAACATCTTCACAAACTTTCACATTTAAAATATGAGTAGGAAGTAAGATAGAAGGATTAGTAGGATAGGATAGGATTATACGGTTTTTAGTAAATGTTGACTATTATTTAACTAACAAGGCGTTAAATTTTACCTCTCATCCTAATTTGAAAGTAAAGTTCACGTTTTTTAGTATTTTAAACAAATTTCGTAAGATCCCGCTTTTTAAACCCTTGTCCCGCATTTGAAATCAACATTTCCCGTAAATTCGCATTTTGAAGTTGGCAAGCCTAGTCATAGGCCTTTTCTAAGTCCACGAAGATGGAATAGACTTTTTGGCGTTTTGCCAAAAACTTTTCAGCTAGGCATCTTAGTGAAAAGACCTGATCCGTGCATCCCCTTCCTTTCATAAATCCTGCTTGTACATCCCACATTTTTCCTTCAGTTTCATTCATCACTCTTTTAATCAAAACTTTCGCATACAATTTGCCTACGACACTGAGCAAGCTTATGCCGCGGTAGTTTTTGCACTCTTGCTGTGACCCTTTACCTTTGTACAGCGGCACTATGACCGATTTGCGCCATTCTTCTGGTACTCTGCCATTTCGCCAGCAAAGATTAAAAAGGCGGTACAGCTGGCAAGCTACCACGCCACGACCCGCTTTCAGCATCTCGACAGAAATTCTATCAATCCCAGCAGCCTTTCCTAATTTCATACTATTCAACGCTTCCACAATTTCTTCCATACTTAAGTGACTTTCATTATCAAGTTCATTCATTTCCGAGACATGAGTCTCCCTTTGCATATCCTCTTTTTCAAATAAACTTTCAAAATATTCCTTCCACCTTTTTAACACACATTCCTCTCCTATCACAAAACTGCCATCATGGTTTCTAATTTGTTTAAATTGTGAGGTAGTCTGTTCAGTCCTCATTGTTCTTATAGACTTCCAAAAGAATTTTATATTCTGTTGGAAGTCATCAGATAACCTGTGATGAAAGTCATCCTCATCATTCTCTCTCTTACTTTTTATCACTTCTTTCGCAACACGCTTATACCATTTATACTCATCCTTTGCCATTTTTACATCCTCATCCGTTGCCTTCTGCATTCTTTGATTGGCCATTGTAGCCAGCCAGTTCAACCATGCTTGCTTCATCAGACAAAACTTTTAAAACTTCTGCACACATACTCTTTACCTGACATCCATGTCGCCTTTTGCTTATCCCACATACTTCCACTGCAACTTTTACGAGTCCTTCCTTAATTATCTTCCATAATTCTTCAATCTCACATATTTCCTCTGAATTTTCCAATTTCTCGCTCAATTTAGTCACAAATTCCTCTCTCACGCTTATATCTTTCAAATTTTCGACTTTAATGCGCTCCAGTACACTAATGGGCTTGTGCGCACGATGCCGCCACCGCTGAAACAGACCTCTTACTCAGCTAATAACCAAGAAGTGATCTTGTAGCATTTATTTTCTATAGATGCAGTATTTAGGATGTGAAAGCAGCCTTATCGAGTTATCTTTTTTTAATCGGTTGTCAGTGGTGACATTTCTGCTGTCAGATTGACAGGATGTCATAAGTTCGGTGACGAAGCGTTTCGCATTTAAAGGAACGGGTTTTTGGTTAAGATTTTTCGTGAAAGACAAGACTTTTGACCGAGACCTGCTTTGGGGTAGTTGGAGGTCCTTTGGCTTATGCTCTGAGACTGTGCCGCGAATCAGTTTTTCGCTCAAGCGCGATTATTTGTTGCCTCGCATGGTCTAGCGGGCTGTGATTGGGTTGCTGCATTGCATCTTACTACATTTTACCCAGAAAACTGGTGAGTCACTTCTTCTTTTGCAAAGCGGGTCGATTGTCGTCTGTCGCGCAGCCAAGATCTTAATTTGTCGTTTCTTTCATGACAGGGTTTTTTACTACGGGGCTAGTTGCCGGAAGAGATTTTGTGTGCCGCACCTATAAGTTAGTGGGCTGCACGTGGTACGACAACGTGGAAGTGCGGACTACACGAGCTTCTCATGTGAGAGGTATCTGCCGTCATCACCTGGCAGTAACAACAGGCAGTCACTCTCACTCAGCTCACTCTGCAGGCCAGTAAATCCACTACTTATGTGTAGCTTAGTAGCATAAGTACCTAAGCACTGACTATACTTCTGTGTACCTGTGATATTTGTGTCTATCAGTGAATAAGCTCTCTGTGTGTCTCTGTGTATCTCTGTGTTATATAAATATATGTGTGTACACCCTACCTGACTGTTTTCGTCAGAGCCCTGGCCTACCCTTGCACGCACACTGGAATCTCTGTAGTAAGGCGCCCTGGGAAAGAGTTCTCTGCATAGCTACCTCGCGCTAGTTGGTGAGTAACACTGATCATCACTGTGTTACAAATTTGGCTCCCAACGTAGTGGCAAATCTCTGGGTCTACTCTGCGGTAGTCTCAGTCTGGTGTGTGTGCATAGGTGGTTATCTCTGGCGAAACCATTCTGGAATCGTCCGAGACGCTCCAGGACGTTAATTGGTGGTGCTAGCAGCTAAGCACAAAACCTTCCCTTTCGTCTTCTTCCAGCTCCCTACATCTTTGGCTGGAAAAGACACAAAATTCTAAATTCTAAAATTTAAAAATAGCTGTGATTTTGGAAAAACTTTTTGATTTTATTTGGAATACCCACTTCTTTTCTTATTGTGTTTTTTTTCTTCTTTATGTTCTTTTTTTTATGGTGCACACATATATTTATTATATTATTAGTGTAGATTAATATATAATATATATTATCCTATAGTTTCACCTTGTAAGGTAAACTTAGTGAATCTCTCTGTGTTAACTTAGTGAATTTCTCTGTGTAACTTAAAACTTTTTTATAAGGTTTATAACTGTGTTATCAGAAAATTTAGAAACTTCTCTCTTAATATACCCTTAATCTTTGTTAAATTCTAAAAGTCAATTTGAAACATAATTACCTAACTTAGTACACTTTGTTGTAACTCAATTTACATTTTTACTTTGTAATTGATCCCTATCTGTGCCATTTTATCTTTATAATTGTTGTAAGTAAATTTTTACATAATGGCACAGATGAAAAAATATATTAATTATTTAAGAAAGGATGAACTTGCTAACGAGCTGTCCCACATGGGTATTTCAGTGGAACCGGAAACGACAGTGTCTGGCCTTCGGAGTGAGCTAAGAACGGCACACCGACTCGTCCGTCGAGGTAGCATCAAAGCGAGTGCTCCGGTACCCGCTGATGCATCGGCTGAGCTCTCGACCTGCCTTCCGAAGGTCTCCGAGTTGGAGGAGGCTCTTCAGTCAGGTGAGTTTTTGGCCAATAATAATTCTCGTGTTAGGGTGTCTATCAGGGCCAACTACTTATTGAGTAGGTTAGCTCGTTGTGGTCTGGATTGCCCCGACCTGGTGGATATTCGTGGTAGGCTAGTGAAGATCATCGCTAGGGCTGAACCCAGTAGTGATTCTGAATCCGAAGGTTCGGATGATGATGGTGATGATCCTTCGGGTCGTGACCAGGTGGAATATACTTCACCAGTAGTGAGAGAGGACCGCTCGGTGCGAGCTAGTTCAAGTAGGAATAGTTCTACATGTAACATAGTGTATAAAGAACGTCCCCTTAACTTATGTTCATTTAACTTAAAATATGATGGTTCTACTTGTGTACGTGTGTTTTTAGAGAGATTAGAGGAACTTAGATGTGCTCGGGAGGTTACTAAGCCTAGACTCCTTATGGCTTTCTCCGACCTGTTGGATGGACCGGCTTTGTCTTGGTTCCGTACAAACAAAGCTAACTTCATCTCATATGAGGATCTTATTAGTGAGCTTAGAGATACCTTCGATATTCCTGATTATGATTACCGCCTCAGGAACGAGATAAGACAGCGTACACAAGCCCGCTCTGAGTCCTTGGTTAACTATATATGTACAATGCAAGCCATGTTCTCAAGGTTGTCATGTAAGATGCCCAGTGAGGAACAGCTGGACATTCTCATGCACAACATTAGACCTGACTACATGAAGGAACTGGCCTTGCATGATGTCAACTCTGTAGATGACTTGAGACGTTTGGGTAAGCGCTTGGAGCTTGCGCGTACTAGGGCAGACGCTTTCCATGAGCCTGCTCTTGACAAGTTTGAGATTACATCTGACTTACACCAGCTTAAGAACAAAGGTGTACAAAAGCCCGCTAAGCAGGTGTCTGCAGTGGAGACGCCGGTTACCCCCCACGATCGCAAATGCTTTCGTTGCGGCGGGGGCGGTCACACTGCATACAGCTGCACACAGTCAAGGGAGCTGGTGTGTTTCCGGTGTGGTCTCAAAGGAGTCAAGACCCCAGACTGCTCACACTGTACTAGCAAGTCAAAAAACGCGTAGGCCAGGGCCTTATTAGGAACTCTGTGCATCACTCTGTATCTGAGTCTATTTCTGATAAGGTCCTGTTTCCTAAACGGGATAGTGACATTAGACCGTATCTAGTTGTTAAGGTTTTAAATTTAAATGTCTTAGGCCTTCTAGATTCCGGTGCCTCCTGCTCTATACTAGGTAAGGGAGCGCACCGCATCTTCTTGGAACTGGGTTTTGATCTTGTGAGTATCAATCCTACTTTTCGTATTACAACTGCAGACAGCACTCACTTGCAATGTCTGGGTTGTATCTCTTTGCCAATTGAGTACAATTCGGTTATCCGAGTTGTCAAGTTCTATGTTGTCCCAGGTATAACCACCTCCATGATATTTGGAGTGGATTTCTGGCAACAATTTAAGTTAAGTGATAAGTTAATTTTACAAAATATTAGTCTTGATAGCTTTAGTGATAATAATCCTATAGAGTCTGTGTCCCTTAACGGTGGCCTCGAGGATTACGACAACCTGACAACTAAACAAAGGTGTGTAATCAACGAGGTCATTGAAAAGTTCGACTCGTTGAACACTGATAAGGTGGGTTTAGGTCGGACCTCACTTGTGCACCATGTCATTGACACTGGTGACAGCAAGCCGATCAAGCAGCGTTATTATCCGCTCTCTCCCCTTAAGCAGAAGGCCCTGGAAGCCGAGCTGGACCGAATGCTGGAGATGGGAGTAGTGTCCCCGTCTCAGTCCGCCTGGAACTCTCCAGTGGTCATGGTGGAGAAGGCGAACGGCGACCTCAGATTGTGCTTGGACTCTCGCAAGCTGAACTCTGTGTCTAAGAGTGACGCCTACCCCTTACCCTATATCAATCAAATCTTAGACCATCTTAATAATGCTAAGTATTTAACCTCTGTAGATCTGAGTGCGGCCTACTGGCAGATTCCATTCGACTCACTCCAGTCTGCTGAGAAGACTGCTTTTACGGTTCCCCGGAGAGGATTGTTCCATTACAATTCCATGTGCTTCGGTCTTGTCGGTGCCAGTGCCACGATGCAACGCCTCATGGACCGTCTGTTTGGTCCCGAGTTCGACAACAAGGTATTTGCGTTTCAGGATGACATAGTCTGTGTGTCCAGCACCTTTGAGGAGCATGTAGAGCTCTTACATAGAGTCTATCAGCAACTCAAGGATGCTGGCCTAACTATTAATATGAAAAAATCCCACTTTTGTCGGAGTGAACTCAAATACCTGGGGTATTATGTGGACAAACATGGCTTACGGACAGACCCGGGTAAAGTTGAGGTTATCCTCAACTATCCCACCCCTTCTAACCCTAAGGAGGTTAAGAGATTTCTGGGAATGGCCGGCTGGTATCGTCGCTTTGTTAACAACTTCTCGAAGATTAGTAAACCTCTGTGCAAACTCACTTCTACGAACCTTAAGTTCGAATGGACCCCTGAGGCTGAACAGTCCTTTAACCTGCTAAAGTCAGCCTTGGTTTCTGCCCCTATATTAAAAATGCCTAACTTTGAGATGCCCTTCCGCATTCTTAGTGACGCGTCAGCTTACTCAGTTGCTGCTGTACTGACACAAACTCACGATGGTGTTGAGCACCCTATCGCCTACTGTAGCCGTTCTCTCAACAAGAACGAGGTGAACTACAGCACAACTGAGCGAGAACTTCTGGCTGTGATTTTCGCTTTGGAACAATTTCGACAGTACGTCGAAGGCCAAAAGTGTACGGTCGTCACGGATCATTCATCTCTTCTGTGGTTCCATAAACTAAAAAATCCCACGGGTCGTCTAGCACGTTGGAGTATGAGGCTCAGTCAATTCGATTTTGACATAGAGCATCGAAAAGGTAAAGACCACGTTGTACCTGATGCTCTGTCTCGTATCAAAATTGATTCCCTCGATGCAGTACCCACTAAAGACCCGTGGTATGACCACACCATGAATAGTGTTCGGAAGAACCCTAGGAAGTCACCAAATTATGACATTCGTGACAACCTTCTATATAGGTTAACTAAAAATAAATATTCTTTGACTTCAGACTTTGACTGGAAGCTGGTGGTACCTCAGGAGGATCGCTTGCCCCTGCTCTCTAAGTACCACGATGACACACTTAGTGCCCATGGTGGCGTTTGGAAGACACATAAAAGGTTAGCCCTAAATTATTACTGGCCCAAGATGTACGAGGACGTCAAAGAATATGTTGGGAATTGCGAAACATGCAAGCAGTACAAACCCGTAAATACGTCTCGTCCCGGCCTAATGGGTAGCCCGAAGCGGGTTTCGAAGCCATTCGAAGCTATCTCTGTCGATCTGCTTGGTCCCTTTCCCACTTCGAGCAATAGAAACGTACACCTGATCGTGGTCTCCGACTACTTTAGCAAATACGTCATGTTGTGCCCTGTTCGGGTTGCCACAGGCGCTGTAGTCGCGAGGTTCATAGAGAAGAGTGTGTTTCTCGTGCACGGAGTCTGCAAGACTATTTACATGGATAATGGCCCTCAGTTTGTGAGTAAGCCATTTAAGGATCTGTTGGCTAAATACAATGTACCTAATATATATTATAACCCTAGGTATCATGCCCAAACTAATCAGGCGGAACGAGCTATTCGCAATGTGGTTCAAGCGATCTCATGCTATGTGAAGTCACAACACAAGTCTTGGGATCAGTTCTTGGTTGAGATACAGTGTGCTTTAAACACTGCAGTTAACGAAGCAACTCGTTTCACCCCTTACTTTTTGGTACATGGTAGGGAATTTATTGGGGATGGAGTGCTGTACAGGCAGACAGATATCGCGTGCCATCCTACTTCAGTCTCTGTAGACGATCCATCAGCCTTCGGTGTCAAGCTGAGAGAAATACAACGCATTTACGACCAGGTGAGGAAACATTTGAACGTTGCCCACCAGCGTAATGAAAAGTATTACAACCTCAGAAAAAGGCATGTAGAGCTGAAAGTGGGACAGATAGTTTACAAACGCACGTTCTACCTGTCCAACAAGGCCAAGAATTTTACTGCTAAGCTAGCTCCTAAGTTCCTTAAATGTGTGGTGACTGCTAAACGATCCCCTTTAGTATATAGGCTGTCAGATCTGGACGGTAAGGATCTTGGGGAGTACCATATCAAGGACATCCTGAAGTATCAGGAGGAGCAGTCTCCAATACCTAACGTAACTACATAGCACTGTTTCTCTAGTTTATTAAACCAGTGCTATGTGATCATTATGTAAGACTATTTTAATCTTTTGTTTGTATTTCTATATGTGTACGTGACTTTAAATTGTCACGTTGTAGTTTCTTCTATGCACCGCACCGAGCGTTTTTCTCTCATTCGCTTCTTAGTACTCTACATTATCCTGAGAGCTTGGGTAGTGTTAGGGTATCGGCAGTGAGTAAAGGGAGCATTCGTTTTCTATGAAGGGCATTAGACTCTAGTTACTTAGCCTAACCGGTACACGAGTCAGTGTCTAGTTAGGTACATAGGAGGATCTTTCTTTGGTATTGTAATGGTCGTAGTCAGCTGGTGTTTGAAGGACCTAGCTGGTTGTCTTTGTTTATTAGTCAGTACTTTTCTGTTTTCTTTATTGTGTATTTCCAGCGTGTCATATCCGCAGGAAATACTATTAAAGGGGGGGTGGTTGTAGCATTTATTTTCTATAGATGCAGTATTTAGGATGTGAAAGCAGCCTTATCGAGTTATCTTTTTTTAATCGGTTGTCAGTGGTGACATTTCTGCTGTCAGATTGACAGGATGTCATAAGTTCGGTGACGAAGCGTTTCGCATTTAAAGGAACGGGTTTTTGGTTAAGATTTTTCGTGAAAGACAAGACTTTTGACCGAGACCTGCTTTGGGGTAGTTGGAGGTCCTTTGGCTTATGCTCTGAGACTGTGCCGCGAATCAGTTTTTCGCTCAAGCGCGATTATTTGTTGCCTCGCATGGTCTAGCGGGCTGTGATTGGGTTGCTGCATTGCATCTTACTACATTTTACCCAGAAAACTGGTGAGTCACTTCTTCTTTTGCAAAGCGGGTCGATTGTCGTCTGTCGCGCAGCCAAGATCTTAATTTGTCGTTTCTTTCATGACAGGGTTTTTTACTACGGGGCTAGTTGCCGGAAGAGATTTTGTGTGCCGCACCTATAAGTTAGTGGGCTGCACGTGGTACGACAACGTGGAAGTGCGGACTACACGAGCTTCTCATGTGAGAGGTATCTGCCGTCATCACCTGGCAGTAACAACAGGCAGTCACTCTCACTCAGCTCACTCTGCAGGCCAGTAAATCCACTACTTATGTGTAGCTTAGTAGCATAAGTACCTAAGCACTGACTATACTTCTGTGTACCTGTGATATTTGTGTCTATCAGTGAATAAGCTCTCTGTGTGTCTCTGTGTATCTCTGTGTTATATAAATATATGTGTGTACACCCTACCTGACTGTTTTCGTCAGAGCCCTGGCCTACCCTTGCACGCACACTGGAATCTCTGTAGTAAGGCGCCCTGGGAAAGAGTTCTCTGCATAGCTACCTCGCGCTAGTTGGTGAGTAACACTGATCATCACTGTGTTATAATCTGTGTCAATCCCGACACCGCGGTATGCCCGGGTGTCCAGCACATTCTTTCTCATTCTTGCGTCAACTATCACAAAATCAATCATGCTTCTCTGGCTTTCTTGTTTCCTTGTATACAAGTGGATATCTTTGTGGTTAAATATGGTGTTGGCTACCACAAGATTCCTCTCCAAACATACTTCTAGCAGACTTTCGCCATTTTCATTCACTCGCTCATCCCCAAACTTTCCCAATACACTTTCATATCCATCACGCTTCACTCCAACCCATCCATTAAAATCACCTAACATTACAATCCTTTCGTTTCGTTTGCATTTACCCAGAATATCATTCACACTCTCCCAGAATGCCTGCCTCTCACTCTGGTCTTTTGAGGACCGGCGCCACCGCGCATCCTGAGGAGCATACACTCCTAACACAAAGATGCGGGTGAGTCCAACCTTTAGCCTCAACCAAACGAGTCTTGGGCTCACACATTCATAATCTGTCACACATTCATTCATTCTCGCGGAAAGTACTACACCGACACCCTGGCACGCCGCGCTGGTTGTGGCTACGCCTGACCAGTAGGCCGTATAGGCTCCATGTGTCGTGGTGTCGCATCCCTTTCGCTTTGTCTCATTCACACACAAAATATCCAATCGCCTATCTCGCATAATCTTGCATACCTCCTCAATTTTATCATTCATACCTCCTCTTACATTCAACGTAGCAAAGCGGCTATCCACAGCCCACTTTTCGCCCCGATGGGAGACGTATGTAACTGATTAGGAAATTTTGTATAATTTTTGTAATTTGTTGGAAATAAATTTATTCTTATTCTTACTTAACATTTAGTGTTTATTTCATGTCAATCGGTTTAAAAATAAAAAAGTTATATCACTTTAAAGAATTATACATAGACATATGAATCTAAAAATGGGTAAATCTAAACTGGCGTGTTGGCTTAATCTCCAAAACAATTTAGTCCACGCTTTAGGCGCGGACTTAATTTTTTTGAAATAGTCTTAATCATTAAGCTCTTTTATGATTAAGCAAACAGGGCAGTTTAACACGCTGCTTGATGAATCTGATGAAAGAAATACCTCTCCTTTCATACGCCTTATGTGACGTAAACGAAGTTGCGGGGTCAGCTAGTAAATAATAAATATAATTACAAAAATTTAATTAGATAAGTACCTACTTGTTAATAAAAGATTTATTGTTATCGTGGATAGTGGCGTTATTATTAAAAAAAAAATCATTCAAGAAATGCAATTGTTTTATTTTTTCCTAACGCTTGTGTAAGCAACTGTTGGTACAGTTGCTTACAGAAGCGTTAGGAAAAAATAAAACAATTTTTTTTTTTATATACCACTAAGGGGTCGTCCATTAATCACGTGAGGCTCGAAAGGGGGGGGAGGGGGTCTGAAAAAAAACACGAAACATCACCAGGGGGGTGGGGGGTGTAGTGAGATATCACGTGTATTTATTTCGAACAGCAACTTTACAACTCTGAATTTGAGATCACTGTAATTTGAACAACTAAACCTACAATATTAAAACTTCTATAGAATAATTCATAAAGCATAATTCCTTTCTTACATCAGAAATTAATTGAAATCGAAATACCTATGCGTTGATCATACAACACAAAAATCATTTTGTTTTTCATCGTGTCTCCCAAAGGAATCGCGCAGAATATCGGCATCAATCCGATCAAAAATAATCTCAAATTATGTAATAAGACATACAAAAAAAAACTGTTTTAGCTTCAGTATCTGATGTAATGGAAGTTACATAGATAGAATGTCCGGTAAAAAATACTTGGAAAATAATTACCAAATATATTCGACGTACAGATTTTCGACTCTCTATAGCTTTATTATAAGTTATATATATTAGACTAGTAGCCGATGCACGCAGCTACGACCCCGTCCACCGATAATCATTTGGGGGAAGGCCCTTCTCCTTGTTCTGGAGATACCTTCAGAGCCCACCCGCTTACCGCTCTCTACCCTCTCCGCTTCCAGAGAAGCGCTCGAGAGCCGTGCAATGCGGACGAGAACCCCGGAAGTGTTGGGAGCCCCCGGCCGGGCCAGGCCAACGTGAATAATCTTTGGATATCTATATTATCCATGCCGGTTGTAGGATGAGGAGGGTCACCGAGAAAATTAGTGGGTAGGACAGTCCCTTTCTGGAACCTTGAGCCCCACATACTGTCCCGGCTGCCCCCGCAGCTAGGATGATGGTGCCAAACCGCATTCCCCCGCAACAAAAAAAAATCGCAGCTCAGTCCACGTGCATATCGATAGTCGTGACCAAAAGCATAATGATAGTATGGAAATTCAACCTTGATTATTGTACTTTTGTTCATAACTTCGCTTCTATTTAGCCAACTGCGATCAAACCAACGTAAGATTTTAAGCTTGACAAACTGACACTTTCTTTATTAGCTCCAAAATAATGAATTATATAGCAACACGACGGGAGTAAATGCAACGGGAAATATATTAAAATATATGCCATATCTCTCTCTATTATGTGACGCAAACGAAGTTGCGCGGATTACCTTGTATTCGTATAGAAGTATGGATAGATTATAACAATAGAGACTTCTATGAATTTTCAAAAATACTTTGTAGTTACTAAAAATACACGTGATGGAGGGGGGAGGGGTAATCTGAAACCTCACCAAATATCACCAGGGGGGAGGGGGGGTCCAAAAAATGCCCAAAATAACCTCACGCGATTAATGGACGACCCCTAAGGTGGCAGACAAGCATACGGCCCACCAGAAGGACCGGTGGTCACCGCAGCCTATGAACGTTTGCAACACCAGAGGCGCCACACTCGCGCTGCCGACCCTGTAAAAACCTTCTAAGACCCCTTTTGAAGAACCCCATACTGTAGGCGTTTGGGAAAACCGAGGCAGGGAGATCATTCCACAACCTAAGCGTGCGCGGAAGAAAACCCCTATCGGATCTAACCGTGCTGGAACGCTCCGGACGCACAGTGTGAGGATGAACTCCCTGTCTGTGGCGAGCGGTGCGGTGATAGAACGTAGCCGTGGGCATCATATCAAACAATTCCTCAGAGCACACACCATTGTACAGTCGGTAGAACACGCATAAGGAGGCAAAGTCTCTCCTGTCGCGAAGAGGTTCCACACCACCTGTAAGTATAGGATCGTTGACAACTCTTACAGCACGTCTTTGCACCGAGTCAAATGGACGAAGCTGATATTCAGGTGCCCCCGCCCAGAGGTGACAGCAGTACTCCATGTGCGGCCGCACTTGCGACTTGTACAGAAGCAGCGTTTGTGCAGCAGTGAAGTACCGCCGCGCCCTGTTGAGCACACCTAGCTTCCTGGACGCCAGCTTAGCCTTGCCCTCCAAATGACTACGGAACTGAACGTCACTGGAGATGTCAACGCCAAGGATCCCTATACTTTTGGAGATGGAAAGAGATGTGCCCTGAAATTGCGGCGCCACAGTAATTGGCGTAAATATTGAAAATTGCATTTCTTAAATGAATTTTTTTAATAACAAATACTATACTGGAAGGTTAAGAGCGTTACTTAGATATATGGCACGGCCGCTTTTTTGTAGCCATTCGAACTTGGTCGGGTTATGTAGGCTTTTGATGTTTTGTCAGTATTTTAATTGTTTCTCTTTGATTACTGAATTTAATGAGGTGAAATTTTGCATGTGAGTAGTTGAATTAATAAACTAATTATTGGAATACATTTTACTATGCAATTCCTTTAGGACGTCGTGATATTTGACTCCTTTGTAAACAATGATCTTATTCATGGTAAACTGTCTTATAACCCTTTAATTACTAACGGAACATCATTGAAACTTGGCAACATGTTGCAGGCACTAACAATGTTTGTATAAACGTGAAAATCTAGACCCCAAAGTGTATACTTTACGAACTACGACCTAATAAACGTATTTTACGTTTATATTTTTTTCTTTTAAATCCTACGATTTTTTCTAAATCTGTTTTTAAAACAAATATAACCAAATTCCAAACAACGTATGTAAAAATCTACAGCTCTCTATATAAGCGCTTTATATGAAAACTAGCTAATGGCCAAACGTTCGCGTAGCGGAAACTTGAATTTCTCCGAAGTTTATGGATACACTAATTTTATTCATACATACACAATTACACACAAATACACACTAATTGTTGGACACATTGTTTTTCTTCTAAGTGCATGGATTAAAAAAGAGTTCCGCCAGGACGTTCGCCCAGCGGAATCCGTTTTTGGCGAATTTCTCCACAATGGATGCATACACAATTTTCTTTTTACCATACACAAATACACGACGTCATACACTAAATATCTGCGTAATTAAAATCTTTAAATTCAACTACATTCCGCTGCGCGAACGCACACAAGTCGAGGGGACGAACGGGAATACAGGATCCTTCCAACTTCTAACATACCTTTTAAACAAGCTCTCTAGTCAGCCTATCGCCGAAGAATAAAGAGAAAACCTCTATCACAGTCAACGTCTGAACATGGGTCTTTCCTAAATTCTAGTAGGACGATGAGTCTTAATGTGCCTTTTGTTAGTACCTATGGTTTGTACAGGGTTCAAAAATGTACAGTTTCCCCTATGATGTATGAGATATAGAGGGTGGTCTTGAGACACGGCGAGGCGTGGTAAACAATGATCTCGGTTCTCCACTCGCGTGAGCATGGCAGCCACCATTTGCATGCATAGGTAACCCTGAAGAGGCAGGCTTGTGTAGAGCGCCTGTGTCTGTCTGCAGAAGAAAACTGACCCCCAAGGTTCGGCGACTAAGGGGTTTTTTTTTTCTGCACCTCTGCCATGAGCAAAGCCTAGCGATAACATATAAATTACTAGCTAAATAAGTTTGAATGCTAGCCCCGCGGGGCTTAAAGAACTACTTCAAGAGATGGCGGTGGGCGGAGACGCTTAGACCCGTGTTTTGTATATATATAGCCTCAGGCTAACTGCAGCGTCGGCACCCCTGGATGCACTTTCGTGAGACCACGGGAGGTAACCTACAGCGTCACCGGCTCTGTCTAAGGGTAGTCAGGGTGCCATAAGCTACATATACCTTTGGCTTCGATGGGGAAAGGACCACAGGAGACAGGGAGCGTTAGGTCAAGGGACGGCGTCCTGGCAATAAATCAACAAAATCAAACTATTGCATTTAATCAATACGTCTAATATTTACAGAGTGTGACACGCGTTACATTATTACCTTACAACTAACACTCGACACTGTCACTGTACACCACACTCACACTCACACTCGCCGCTCACGAGGCTAGCTCTTCACTCACGAGGCTAGACATCTATTGACAATGTACCTTTCGCAAAATGCACCTATTTTTGTCTTATTCAAGAATAGTACGCAACTAGGACTAACGCTAGGATGACGGTGAAGAGTGAATGTAAAATTACTGCAATGGATATTTTTTATTAATAATTATTATATAAGTGTAAAGCACGTGTGTATCGTGACGTCATCCTAGCGCTCCTAGTACAGATGGAAAACTCATGTATGTACTTTTTTTTCACACCTACCGTCTGCTACACACACTCGCGCACAAATCAGTATCGAAAATTCGGTTGAGACCGCCTGACCTCGTCTGTGAATGAGTTGTCTATGTGTGCGTAGCCTCAGAGAATTTAGTATGTAGGTTTCCATCTGTACTATCTCTAATTTGTGGTCTCATGGTATCAGAGCAGGGAAATAAGAGTAAGGTACATTATGAGAAAGGTACGTACATTCTCATTTTTTTTATACTACTTAGGTGGCAGACAAGCTTACGGCCCACCTTAAGGTTGGTAACCGTAGCCTATAGACATTTGCAACACCAGAGGTGCTACACACGCGCTGCCGACCCGGGCGCAGGTTGTGACGACCCACAGTTGAAATTTTTCAAGCCGCCCATAAGGCCTTCAACTTGGCTTAACAACTGTCATTTTACTGACAACCGAGACCAACGGCTTATCGTGCCTTCCGAAGCACGGAAACGCTCGTAAATAAATGTCACAAAGTGGTCCACGTGGTGGTCACCCATCCATATCCGGCCATAGTAAATGTTGCTTACTGCAGTGATCGTTTACAGAACACTGAGTCCGCGGGGCCACGAGCGCTTCATTTGCGACGGAACCCAAAGTAGGGCACGCAGTAGTAGACAAATCATAGTACCGCAGTTGGTACTCGATAAGTCGTCCACCTTCAAAAAGAAGCGCAGACAAATATTATGTAAAAAAATTGTTAGTATATCTTTTAAACGACCAATCATAGCGCACCGCTAGTTTATTATAGTCTACACAATAAATCATATACATATAATTACTAGCTCTTGTCTAGCGATTCCTATTTCCCGCCAAACCTCAGTGCGGAATAAATATTTCCTAATTTTAGGTTCAGTACGAGACAATTGTTTGTGCTCTGAAACGATTTGTCGTTTTTAAATATAGGACAGTCATCCTCAGATTGTCATATATTTAAAACCCTTTTGGTAGTTTATGCCCATTTCCTGTTTTGTCTTCTTCTAGATATGTCCATTTCCGGATTTGACCACTTCCTTCTGCGACCAGATATTTAGAGGTCCAGTTCCTGGCATGACCACTTTCTTATCTGTCCACCCTTAGTACGGTGTACAAAATGATTCATCAAAATAAATTTAAAAACTATTCACGGTCCTATTCACACGACGTCATTCCAAAGTAGGCAAGGTTTAAGTGGCTTGTGTTATGGGTCTCAGACCACGGATATTAGTACTTATATACTTTAATAAAAGAAATAAAGAATTATGAAACAGGGGTTGGTTTATTCCTCTATACAAAACAGGAAATGGGCATAAACTACCAAAAGGATTTAAAATGTCTATTAGCTTACATATTGAAGTGATTTATAAATAAAATTGGATATTAGTCAGCAATGTGTATGAATTGTACTTGTATGGGTCCTGAGAGTAGTCAGTGTAATGAACACAAATACATTTACTTAGATAAGTTTTCAAATAATAGTATGTCAATAAACATTTTTTTTTGTAAATCCATAGAATACCTATAATAATTAATTTCATTAAATAAGAAAGTGTATAGCAGTTGCTATTGCTGACCGTACACTAAAGTCGAATTTTTAATTAGACGAAGTAAAGTGACAGCAACTAATGTCACTTCGTCATAGAAAATAAGCAACATTGTATGAAGAAGTGACATTAGTTGCTGTCACTTTACTTCGTCTAATTAAAAATTCGACTATAAAAAATGTATTTGACCAACTGTGGCGGAGGTAAGGGAATGTATTCTTTACCATTACAATGTCAGAGCATGGCAAAGCAGACCTTGGGTTCCAAAATTGCTGCTTCTGTTCAATTCTAGTTGCAACAGGTACTTTGCGCCAATATGAGAAGAAAGTAGTTTTTATCTATGTCTTCTTTTCACACTACTGCTTTTTCAATAAAGCCAAATCGTCGAGAGGTGAGCAAAATTTTCTAATACATTTTATTGATTAAAATCATAATGATCTGTTTAACTGACTGTGGTCAACAACTGCAGTATCCAATATAACTTTTAGCATACATTAACATCATTCGCTCTTCATGTGCCTATTGTGTAGTGCTATTTCAATTGTCAGAACAGAATCGTAATCGTAGAACTGTCAAATAGCAGACTATTGCCACAGATTGCCACCTGGCAATGAGTACTGTCTTCAAAACCCCCACCTATGACTGTGAGACATAAATATGTAATTGACAGCGGTTTGCATTGGTCGGTCGATTCTGCGACTCCCTACATTCTTACAACGACTATCATTCTGCCTCACATCACATACCTATGTTACTGTTTAACACAAATCGGCCCTGGTAATCGATATGGCAGTAAGTCAGAAGAGGCACTTCTATTTAACCATTCTTACAACTCTTTATCGAGAAGAAAATGTCTATTTTCCTTGTTTATTTACGTTTTTAGGAAAAAAATTGTTTGAGGCACATCACTAATCTCTAATAATAAAAAGAACTATGAGCCCTCAGTGCCGTTAAGGGTCGCCTGGCAGAGGTGAAACTTCAAAATGATTTTGTACAAGTCTTAAGCATAAAAGAACCAACCATTACACCAGAAACTTAATGTAACATAATGAAAAAATGCAATAATACTAATTTCGTAAATCGAAACCATCAGATCCGAGATCCATGCTCCGAGATGTTTTCACTTTTAACATTGTACATACACAACATAGATTCGGGTCACCCCTCGGCTACAGATTGCTCACCTTTGACTCACTGCCCTTTCGACTACCACAGCACCTTACAAGAGCTATCACTCCGACTCACATCGAATACCTTATGTTAGTTAGAACACTGGCGCACTGTAAAGCCACTGCACACTGTCACATCCCATGGGTCACTATCACTCGCGGTACTGACACACCAGCACGTAGAAGTGTTCCTGCGCGGGCAGGCGGCTGATGTAGTGCGTGAAGGGAGCGGCGCCGGGGTCGGCGTACACCAGAGATAACGCGTTGTGTGATGGCGGTAGTTGCACTAGCGCCGCACTCGAACCTGCCTCCTCAGCTGCTACGTAAGACACTGCCCCTCCCGGACCTCCCTTCCCTCCCATGTGGAAGTAGGCGTCCAGTCTGGCGGTGCTGCAGTGTTCTTTGGGTGGTAGCAGCGAGTAGCAGCCGGGCCCCCATCGTTGCAACTCCAGACCGCTGTAGGTAGTTAGTGTCAGGTCTGAGCAGTCGGCTAACACTCGCAGGAAGGCGCCACTGCTGAACAGCTGCAGTAGGCCCTTGAGGGGGTTCTGTGCGTCCTGCTCGTCGGCCCAGCGGTCCGGGAGACGCTCGTAGCGGCGCTGGTTGGGAGGCCCGCACCACTCCCACGGCACGTCTGGAATGAGGACACGAAATTAGCTGTGTGCTTCGTTCGCACTCAAAGAGATAAGTACAGTTAGCAACTTCCACATTTCATATTCATTCATCACTTGAGAAGCAATGTCGTGATCTTCAACTTCACACGCTCTTACATGCATATTACTCTTAACGCGCCAATTCACACGCACCCGCTCACACACGTACACTCACTCATATGAACTAATCAGTGACTCACAATCACAGTGATTCACATTCGCTCAAACTCACAGTGACTCACGCTCGCCCACACTTACTCACAGTGACTCGCACTCACTCACAGTGACTCACACATACTCATAGTGACTCGCACTCGCTCACAGTGACTCACACTTTCTCGAAGTCGATCACTCACACTCGCTCACAGTGACTCACACTCACTCACGCTCACAGTTACTCACTCGCAGTGGCTCACACTCAGCTAGAGACTGACCTGGCTGAGAGAGCGCCTCCATGACGTCGGCCAGCTTGTCCCGGGGCAGCAGGTCGGTGAGGCACACCTCGCTGTCGCGCTCCATCTGCGTCTGGATCTGTAAACCCTCACACTCACACTCAGCTAGAGACTGACCTGGCTGAGAGAGCGCCTCCATGACGTCGGCCAGCTTGTCCCGGGGCAGCAGGTCGGTGAGGCACACCTCGCTGTCGCGCTCCATCTGCGTCTGGATCTGTAAACCCTCACACTCACACTCAGCTAGAGACTGACCTGGCTGAGAGAGCGCCTCCATGACGTCGGCCAGCTTGTCCCGGGGCAGCAGGTCGGTGAGGCACACCTCGCTGTCGCGCTCCATCTGCGTCTGGATCTGTAAACCCTCACACTCACACTCAGCTAGAGACTGACCTGGCTGAGAGAGCGCCTCCATGACGTCGGCCAGCTTGTCCCGGGGCAGCAGGTCGGTGAGGCACACCTCGCTGTCGCGCTCCATCTGCGTCTGGATCTGTAAACCCTCACACTCACACTCACACTCAGCTAGAGACTGACCTGGCTGAGAGAGCGCCTCCATGACGTCGGCCAGCTTGTCCCGGGGCAGCAGGTCGGTGAGGCACACCTCGCTGTCGCGCTCCATCTGCGTCTGGATCTGTAAACCCTCACACTCACACTCAGCTAGAGACTGACCTGGCTGAGAGAGCGCCTCCATGACGTCGGCCAGCTTGTCCCGGGGCAGCAGGTCGGTGAGGCACACCTCGCTGTCGCGCTCCATCTGCGTCTGGATCTGTATGCGCGTGCGCGGCGACATGTACGCGGGCACCAGCCACTGCGACACCACCACCTGGCAACCAAACACATCTGTTCATGTCTGGGGGAAATCGGTTTAGTCGTTCCTGGGTGGCTGCATCGCTCTAGTTTTTTGTCATTGTGTCATTGTCAGTTCATTTGCTAGTAATGTACACAGCACACAAACAACAAACAACGTCAGGAAGCAAACTAAACAGGATGCTGCTACAACAAGGGTCTCGAAGGTTTTCGTCCAGAAAAAGCAAACACAAGTGCTCAAGACTCTCTCCCGAGGCTTTCAAACTTACGGAAATCAGATGGGAACGCCATTTACGAGTTTTTAGGTTAAGATACCTCTGGTCTGAACCAGAGGTATCTTAACCTAAAAATTCGGTAGCTTATACGAGCCGAACTCAGAACCGCCAGGACATTAAAGTTTTTGCCCATCAGGTAAAATTTCTTTGCCAATAGGAAGAAACTTAAAATAGATGGTGACAAAACCACTATGTTCAATGTCAACTATCGAAGGCTTTTACAGAAATCTGTATGCATCACGGACACACCCTCATAGGGTGGGGCATAAAAGACAATGGGGCCTAGCGACTATGGCGACAGAGCCCTACTAACGCGTAGCTAAAGGAGCAGGCTGGGTTTCGAAGAGGCTTCAGTACGGTTTGACCACATCCATTGTTCGGCAGATAAAAGAGTAAATATAGTACAGAAGACAAAAGATTACAATCAGTCGCTGTGTGTGACTTTTACAGTGGGCGCAGACTGGGCGACAACCCAGTGCGCGCCTACACTGACGCTCAGTGTGCGCCTACTGATTGGTCAGTCCAGAACGCCCTGCGGAAACGATATTTCGAGGTGTTGAGATGCTTGTACGAGGTAAGATATGATAAGATACTTTATAAATATAATTTTTGAAAAGCAATTAGTATGCTAACTAATCATAAATCGCCCTAAGACGTATATAAGATGGGAAATTTGGTTGGTTCCGAGTAGGCAGGTTCGAATCCTGCTCAAAACCAATTCTTTTTCTATATTTAAAAGGTATTTTATTTAGGAAACTTGCTACGAGACCGCTGGCATGACCCATAGAACTGCGACTCTTTTCAGTGTGGGACAGGGAGATGTAATATCGTCACGAACGCGGTAGTGAACATTTATGGATAGAGAAGAATGGGGGCGTAAATATTAACGGCGAATGCATCTCACAGCTGCGGTTTGCCGACGACGTGATGACGTCATAGTAACGAAAATGCTGGAGCAGTTGGTGGGGATGCTGAACAGTCTACGGAGTCAATGGAGCATCTAGACGGGTTGATCTCGGCATGAACTTGGATAAAACCAAAGTCATGTTCTAGGACAACGTCACGCCGCCGCCCGGGACCGATCCACGTCGAAGGATCGAGACTTGAGGTTGTTGTATATTTGATGTGGTGAAATTGTAGCTGGCGGAGCTGTACGATAGTTCGTTGGATCTGATTGTTGGACCTACTTCAGTTCCACTCAGAAATCCTGTTGGAACCATCAATGTAATGGAACTTTACTAAAAAACGAACTGCCCGTTTCCCCACGCGAATTTCGGCCAAATTAGTATTACAGCCCGCCTCAACCCGGCGGGATTGTAACTTCGCGTGTCGTCCGCACCACATCGCTTCAACTAATTTAGAAACTCATGTCTGCGCCATGTGAAGGTCCCTTTCAAGAAACAACAATTTTATGTATTTTGTGCAAATCATTCGTACTTTCATAAATACGATACCAACAGTCAGTAAGAAAATATGTTGGCAGGTCATTGAAGTATTTGGTACAGAAATGATAGAGAGATAGCTTACGATTTCGTTCTGAGGTTTAACGGGTTCCGGCGGGTCCGGGACTCCTGGAGGCTCCACGTCGGGCTCCCCCTCGGGCCGCGGCCCGTGGAACCAGCCGTTGATGGACAGCCGCGGCAGCTCCAGCGATAGAACCTCCTCTACCTGCAAGCGGACAATGTACACAGAATATAATTTACAATGTGTAACTTGTAGCATGCATGCACCTGGTAGAGCCAACTGGTGACCCAAGGGCTGGCAGTTTCCTATTCGCTAAGAGAACTAACTCTCTCATCGAATATGTATTGTTATCCAAAATATTAGTACATTTTTCCATTACTAATCCCCCTCGATTAGTAATGGAAAAATGTACTAATATTGGAGGACCGCATAAAACAAAATATTAGATTTTCTTGTGATGTTCCTTAGCGCTACAAACGAGGAAGCATAGAAACTTGGAACACTGCCGGCGCACGTGTCCTTCTATTTAGAAGCCCGAGATCTTAAGGGTCAATATCATAAGACTGGAGCACTGTGAGAGTGGCCCTCGGTTTGCTAGATATCACTCCATGTAGTTTTCTATCAAGCGGGTGGCGTCATTTACAATCTAAATGTAAAAACGTTATTTACTCTCTTCTCTCTCTACAGAATTCTATTAAATGATCTGTGGAGTGGCCATACCTGGTGGAAGGAGTCCGCTCCGACCTTGAAGAAGGCCAGCATGTTGTTCCTGGGGCACACGTCCCTCACTACACGCGAGGGTCTCCCCTCCTCGTCGCCGCTCTGACACATACCTGGTGGAAGGAGTCCGCTCCGACCTTGAAGAAGGCCAGCATGTTGTTCCTGGGGCACACGTCCCTCACTACACGCGAGGGTCTCCCCTCCTCGTCGCCGCTCTGACACATACCTGGTGGAAGGAGTCCGCTCCGACCTTGAAGAAGGCCAGCATGTTGTTCCTGGGGCACACGTCCCTCACTACACGCGAGGGTCTCCCCTCCTCGTCGCCGCTCTGACACATACCTGGTGGAAGGAGTCCGCTCCGACCTTGAAGAAGGCCAGCATGTTGTTCCTGGGGCACACGTCCCTCACTACACGCGAGGGTCTCCCCTCCTCGTCGCCGCTCTGACACATACCTGGTGGAAGGAGTCCGCTCCGACCTTGAAGAAGGCCAGCATGTTGTTCCTGGGGCACACGTCCCTCACTACACGCGAGGGTCTCCCCTCCTCGTCGCCGCTCTGACACATACCTGGTGGAAGGAGTCCGCTCCGACCTTGAAGAAGGCCAGCATGTTGTTCCTGGGGCACACGTCCCTCACTACACGCGAGGGTCTCCCCTCCTCGTCGCCGCTCTGACACATACCTGGTGAAAGGAGTCCGCTCCGACCTTGAAGAAGGCCAGCATGTTGTTCCTGGGGCACACGTCCCTCACTACACGCGAGGGTCTCCCCTCCTCGTCGCCGCTCTGACACATACCTGGTGGAAGGAGTCCGCTCCGACCTTGAAGAAGGCCAGCATGTTGTTCCTGGGGCACACGTCCCTCACTACACGCGAGGGTCTCCCCTCCTCGTCGCGCGCCAGCTGCTGCAGCGCGCCGCCCATGTGCGGGGCCCAGCCGCCCCACTTGTCGTCGTCGCCACTCTGACACACCGAGATGAAGGTTTTTATTAGACAAATGTAGCAAGCATACATAAAATACATATAAAATTACTAGCCGATGTCGTGCGGTCTCACCTGTGTAGTTCCCACTCCCTTGAAAAGACGGGAACATAATATAGCCTATGTCACCCGGGGATGGTGTATCTTTCTAACAGTGAATGAACTTTTCAAATCGGTTTTCAATTGGTACAATATGAAAGAGTTAAAAATGTAACTCAAAACTTCGTACGTGAATTGAACGGCGGGCTTTAAGCTGTGACGTCATGTCGGACACCGCGCGTGCGGCGGGCGATGCGCACACCGCGACACTCTTTGCCCCTCGCCCCTCGCCGCCTCCTCCACGCGCTTTATCAAGACCTGCAAGCGGTCGCTGCCCTCTCTCACTACTACGGCAGATCCACAGGTGATGTACTCGTCTCCATCATCACCTCGGCTGGATCTGGTGGTCTAAGGAATCCTCAAGAAATCTCCCCTACTTGCTCACTAACTAACTGTACTTGTACATCTGATTCTGTTCTTTATACTGATCTATTCTCATAAACGCAGGTAAACTGCTGTATTGTATCAACCATAATTGTTCTCAATTATCTCCTTGGTAATTCCTACTATATTTGGACCCGATAGGGTGACTGACCCACCTATCACGTGACAAAGCGGTTCCATTAAGACGGAGCGGAGCAGAGCTGTGGATTTTAAGCCATGTGATTCCTCCCGCCTTAAGGTATTCCGCACCGTGATTGGTGAATCGCGGCACAGCTCCTCTCTCCTCCGCCTAAGTGGAACCGCACCTTTATAGTCGTACTCGTATTTGACAGTTGTGATTCCACTTTTTGATAATAATTTCTGTTTCTGATACTATAGTCCGCGCCAGTTAGCGTGGCAATACAAGTCATTCACACCCCCCTACCACTGTTTCGTGATTTGCAAATACGACAGATTCAATGTTCATAAAACGACAGAAAATGCTGTCGTTAGTGAATCGTGGTATAGTCGTCTAGACAGCTCCGACTTAGGCAGGGGATGATAACCGTAGGATGCATTATTGAAGCAACACATAACTAAATATCAGTCATTTATTTTACATAATAATAGTTATTATTTACAACACAAAAAAAATACTACGCATAATTATAATTCATTACTATCAGTTTTCTTTGAAATTAAATACAACTGTTGCCGAGAGTTTTTCGTATTCTGCCTTAAAGATCTAGGGCAGCTTTCAGCTGTTTTCTTCACCAAATCGTGATTAGTGACGTGTTCATGCTCCGGCGTTGATTATTTCACATATTTATACATGTTAATTATCATAAGTTTTTCGCCACTGGTGATAACTTTTGATGGCCGTTTCTGTGTCGGGGATGTAAAAGGTATACGCCCGGAACCGGCTTCTGCTTGTAAAATATTACGTCGACGGCGGCGTTTACTGGGTTAACCAGTAGATGGTCCTGCCTCTGGTTCCATTTCTTTACCAACACAATAACAATAATAACAGCAACAATAACAACAACATTAACAACAAAGAAATAACAAAAACTTCCCACAACTATCACACAAAGAGCAAAATTAACAACAATCATAAGTTTCCAAAACACGTCTGTGCACGCGGCGCATGGTAATTCACGGTATAAACAAACAAGATCGCGGAACTGTGCCGACACATCGGCGCGGGCGCGGACGGCGGCAAGCCGAGGGTGCCGTATCCCTGGCGAGTCGAGGGCTGTGCAGTGTTCGTAATCTACTAGAAGCGCCGCGTTTGTCTAAAATTTTCGATTTTTTTAATTTCAATGATACTCAATTATCAGAAATTGTAATGTTTCCGGTTTTTTATTTGAATATAATATTATTCTTTAATTTATGTGACAGTTGTTAAGGTTTTAACATTACAATAAACGATTTTATTAGTACTTAACAGTCAAAATGTCGACCTCTTATACAATTTATACTCATAATAATCAGTTCTAATGCGGCACATTTTTGCAATTATCATTTACTACTAGAAAAGTGATTAATATCGCACGTCCTCTGAAAAACTGTCATAACACAGAAATATTACATTTTTAGATATTGCTATACTTAAGTTCAGTTTTCCATACTAAATCATTCAATAAAACCGCCACAACGATAACGTTAAAATAAGTCGCTAGATGGCACAACTGACAGTTTTTTAGGGAACAATAAACGACTTGACCCAATCCGCAACAGTGCCGCATCAATGCTTGTAACAGGTGAACGCGTATTTAAGCTGCTGAAAAACGTCATAAGCTGTGATACAACTATATTGAAGGTAAGACTTTTGGCAATTATTTTATTTCAAAGGGAAAAAAACTGTCGTAAGATAAAATCATTTTGTCTTTTTCTACAAACACAATTGAAGTTATGTTATTATGTAATGTGAAAAACTGTCATACCACAAGTTATGGCAATATCATCGTCAAATTATTTCCACGTTCACAATTTTGATGATCAGAAAACAGTTGTAATATGAGTAATGGTACTTTTTTTTAAATTTATTTTTTTTAATATTATTTCTATTCAGTTATAAATACGATGCCATATAGGTATATAATACTACTATTTTTCGCAATATTTATTTGTTATATCAAATTGACAAATGAATGAATAACAGTTGCATTGTATTGTTAACCTGTTCATCCATTGTATTGTACTGTTAACTACATAACTATTATTACTATAATTCTAATGTTATATTTTTAGGTTACCTACAACTATTGCAAACATGTATTAAGAAAGCTGTACCTACTGAAAAAAGGGTACGACTCGGAAACAGTCACGAAGAAAACTATACTACATGATACACTCTAGAGATGTTATATTAGGTTACGATTTTGGTATTCATGTTATTGAATGTACTACTTTGATGATATTATGTTACCGTATTATGTTACCTAGTAACAACGAAATAACAACCAAGAGGAACGCTTACATATTGCTTCTAACTAATATAGATCGTTCCTATGTTCCGATATAGTTATGCGATCTAGCGAATATGTTGTAACAAGATAACACTGGCAGAGAAGTAGTATTGCCGTTCCGTTCGTTTAACATAATTTTAATAAATGATATGTATGAATGATGAATTGTGAATTGCGTTTTAGTTTATTGGATTTAGGTTATTTATGTTTATAATTTTGCTTAGCACAATAATACGAATGTTTGTTTCGAAGTTTGGGTGTTTTCTATTTACCTATAATAAGTATGTATTTAGGGATATTTAAGTATTTCTATCAGTCTTTTAGATCTCATAGCACAAGCTTATATTAGCTAGACGATGTTGTGTGAGAATGTCCACAAATATTTATATTTAATTCAGCTTTGAGTTTTAACAGCCGAGGTTACGATAAACTAGCTGATGCCCGCAGCTTCGCCCGCGTGACATTTGTTCCCGTGGGAACTTTTTCCCAGGATAAAATGTAGCCTATATGTTATTCCAGACTATAATGTATCTCTGTACCAGCCCGATCCATTCGGCGGTTTGAGCGTGAAAGAGTAACAAACATCCACACTCACAAACTTTCACATTTATAATATTAGTAGGAAGTATAATGGTAGTAGGTATGTACAATATTCTACCCCGGCATTTTTAAAGATAATCGACGTATGTATGTACCTTCAGTGTTTCTTTCTTTTGCGCACACCGTATTGTTTTCATCGTATTTAATCGAATCGAAGAGCAAAATGTCAAGCAAGTAATATATCTCGTAAACAGTAGTTATCTCACTTACACATACGTAAATAGAATATTTCTGTCTCATTCGCGCCACGTGGATCGAATGGAACGGCAACAGTTACGTTACTATGCCTCTCGCGACTCGCGCAAAAATATAATATCAATGCGAGAGTGTTATCTTGTTATTGCTTGTTACTAAAATAACGAATAACAATAGTAGACTTAGATATTCTTTGAACAAGATGTTCTCAGTAACTAGATGTACGTTACGTATCAAAACGATAGATCGCGCGGTATAGACGTATAGTTACCAACAGCTTCGTTGTTATTTCGTTGTTATTCAGTAACATGTTATGAGAGTCATCAGTAACATAGTATGAATTTTAGCACTCGTATTATGTTATTGGTACTTGTTACGAGTATATTCATTACACCTCTAATACACTCGGTAGAAGGCAGCTAAGAACGCTATGGTTCTTCGCTATGCTAACGGTTCGAGGCCTCCCGTCACCTCAGGACAACCAATTATTCGGATAGCACGTCTCTGCATAGCGTCAAGCGCGTCTAGTAAGTACTTCGCGGAGTCATCCCAAAGGTGAGAACAGTATTCGACGCAGGGACGAATCTGCGTCTTGTACAGTAAACATCTCTGATGTGGTGTGAAGTACCGTCTCACCTTATTTAGGACTCCTAGTTTCCGCGAGGCCAGCCTAGTACAACTCCCTATGTAGTTTTTGTGATTGAGCTCACGCCGGACGTCTATACCGTGGATCTCCAGGTTGTCCTTTAGTGGAACCGTAATGCTCTGAAGAGAGGGTAGGGGTAGAAAAGGGGACTTCTTAGCTGTAAACGCACACGCCTGTATTTTTCCGGCAATGAACTCGACCAGGTTGTCTGAACCCGATTTGGCAATGCGTCCCAGGTCCCAGTCGAGATCGGCCACGAGTTGCCGTCTTTTTTCCTCCACGTCATGTCGCCCATCCACTTGCCGGCCAGAATAGCTCTCATGCAGAGTACTATCATCCGCATAACAATGAATGCACCCAGGGGACAGCATGTCATTGATATGCAGAAGGAAGAGTTTTGGGGACAATATCGATTCTTGTGGTACTCCAGCATTTACCTGCAAAAAGCCGGAAGCTATCTAAAGCTAATGCTGGCCAACAAGCGGCACAACTGAGGCGACAGACCATAAACCGGCAGCTTGGAAAGAAGCGACGCATGCCATACCCAGTCAAAGGCTTTAGCGATGTCTAGGTCAATAGCGAGAGATTCACCGTGCCTCTCCATAGCCTCACCCCAGGTGTGTGTTATGTATGCTAGGAGGTTACCCGTTGATTGTTTCAGCCTAAAGCCATATTGACGATCGCTAATAGGCGAGTGATCCTCCAGGCAGTGCATGTTGATAATTAGCTCGAACACCTTGCAGATGACGGTGGTTATGGCTATGGGGCGATAGTTAGGTAGGCGAACGTCCGACCAATACCCTTTCTTGGGGATCGGTTGGACGTTCGCCTCCTTCCAAGCCTCCAGCACTTCCCACGACGAGTATGAAAGGCGATGCAGGCGTGTGAGCGTTGGAGACAATAATGCTGCACATTTCCTCAACACCACCGCCGGAATGCCATCAGGACCACTGGCTTTCCGCGTGTCAAGTGACCGTAGCACCGCTCGCACCGTTAAGATTAACAATGCTAAAAGGCTGATTTTATAATTTTAAGTTTAATATTTAAATTGTGTAATGCCTTTTGAGTTTTAAGAAATGTTGTTTAGCTATTAAAATTATTGTGTAAATTCAAATAAAGCAGTGACTTATGTTGCAATTTTGTTTTATTGAACCTAATTGAATGTAAAAAAGTGTCATATCATACCCTTTTTTTAAATTTTTGTTGAAATAGTCATAATATTATTTAGAAAATTGTGCTTTTTACTATACTCTCCTCTTGGCTTCTAAATATAGCACCAAATTAAAGAGACATTTGATTTCAACAATAAGCCATTTAATCACTATAGCATTGAGAAGTCTAAAAAAAACTTTAAATGCTTATATCTCAAAACTACTATTTTTGGGTTACGACAGTTTTTTTGAGGACGTGCGATATGTAAAAGTCTTTAATTCTTTATTTTTAGTGCGTTCTCTTGTAGCTTCGTAAGACTACATTCCCCCGTATTATGATAATCGACCGATGTCCGTTTTCGGCAGTTTATCAATGGGAGCGATACTATAACGATACTATAGTAATCTATCGTTTTTTTCGGGAAGATGGTGGGTTTAATGTCCTGTATTGCCACGCTAACTGGCGCGGACTATAAATACCTAATTGTTTTATAGAATAATTCAATAGCAATAATGAACACTAGCTACAATTTCATACATACCAAGTCGCACACCTCATGGTGGTCCCCACTGGCACCATTCTCCACATTGTTTTGTAGCAGTTTTGTGATCTTGGGACTGGTGGGCCGCCACGGCGTCAAGTACAGGATGAATGCGACCCGCCTGTCCGATAACAGGTCATCGTGCACCAACAAGTGGTCTCCGGGACCGTACAATGAACAGGATGCCGATACCGAGTGTAACGTCAATCCTGTCACTTGCGATACCTAGACAAAATTCATAGTATAATTCTTGCATATTTTGTACGTAACTAATTGAATGAAATAAAATGTAAACCTTACCCAACTCATAACATCAGTCTTGAGCAACTCATATATACCTCTAATGCTTCTTTGCCACGTCAAGTTGGCTAGGTCAGCCGTCTGGTGGTACTCATAAAGGTCCATCTTCTTTCGGGACCAGTCTAATGTGTTCATGTCATCTACTATGTTGTTGATCATCTCCGGGTTGGAGAGGAAATCTTGCAGGAGGCACAAACGGAATGGTTCACATGTTAATGTCACCTCTCCACTTTTAAAGTCTTTTTGTTCCTTCCAATGAAGTGATAGCCTATCTATTAATTCTTGTGACTGAAATTAAAATAACTTGTTTTACTACATGAGCATAGCTTTAGTTTTATGTCTTGTTCAATGGCATATAAGGTGAGACTTGACGTAGTAGCTGCCAGATCATTACTACAGTTCAATGACCTGAAACTTCGATATTATCTATGTATAATATGAGTATCATCTTCCGCAGAGTACCACATTTTCTAATTCAAAGAAAATGAAATATTTTGACATATTTGTAATTATAAGCAACAAGCTCTAACACATACACACTAAACATATAAAATTGATTTCTCACCTTAATATTACTATTAAACAATGGATCATCCATCCGGTTAGCTCTAACATTGAGCTGTGCCTTCACCGATCCTATATTTGCTATATAGTCATCCACCACTATAGAGTCGTCATCCCATGAATCCTCCGAGTCTGAGCTGTAATCTGATGAGGATGAAGTTGAGGAGTAGTCAGCTGAAAACAATAAACATTGCACATTATATAATACGCAAATCTCAATATAGGTCATAATTAGACCACCACACAGGTGCTACAAGAAGCATCATTTTGTGAATTAGACTGGTTTGAGAACACAAAATTATCAACAACTGTGTGCCTGGCAAATTAGATTTAATTGGCAAGAGTTGCACATTAATATTCATAAGTGCGGCAGGTTTGAAAAAGAGAACTACAGACTTTTATAAAGGGTGTAAACAGCTATTCAAATTTATATTTCCCGCGCAAAGACCAGCACACAAATCAAGTGAAAATACTTACCGCCACGGATCCGCTTGACTTCATCAGCCGTAGCCTGGTACGAGTTAACTGCACATATATCCGAGTCATCGCTCTCTGTATCCGAAATCTCTATCACTGTATTCACTGTCGCCGAATGCCTACGCTTAGCGGGCGGCCGGGCGTCTGTTGCGGTATCATTGAGATCTCTTGGCACCTCGTCAGCTGGTGCCGTACTCGACGATGGCTCCTCACTATCTCTGCTAGGTGAACTCATAGTTTTCTCTTCCCAAACTACATAATACGCGAAAGAAAAACAAAAATATACGAATTATGACGCGACGGCTAACCTAAAATTGTGTGTTGACGTACGAGTATGTCAGTGTTACCCTATAATAACAAAAAAAATCGGTAGCCTATGCAAACAACTGCAGATTAAAAAGTATTATTTATTTAGTGCAGGCGTGGCATCGATTGAAACAAAGAATTTATTTGATCAAAGCAGGGAGGGAGAGTTATAAGAACAAGAGTACAAGACAGCAAAACTGCTCATGCTCAGGGTTACTGAATAATAAATAATAAATAGCATACCATTGATGTGAAGTTGATAACTGTGTGTGTGTGTCTATGGAGTGTGAAGTGATTAGAGAGGCAATTGGTTGTATGGCGCATCCTGTGGTTAGATGATCTAAGATTTATAAAGGCAATTCTAAAAAAATTGGTTTGACAAAATTGACAATTGACAAGTGAGTGCCAGACGGACATTTAGGATGACAATGACAATTACTGAAAGACTGAAACTGAAACCAGGGCGGAGCGAGGCCAAACTTACATTTCATTATTAAATATTTTATGATTTAAAAGGTGTTTTTGTTAATTAATACCTACCGATCTATAATGTCTAATCACTTATCACAGTCACGTAAAGAAATTAGTGAAATACAATGCCAGTTCTTTGTGGTTCGCAAAAAAAGACTTTGTCGGATGACTGTGAAACCAGGCCGGCAGTATTGTGGTGAACATGAACCTCTGCCGAAAACAGCTGACGGTCAGGTAATAGGTGTGTTTATAAAGGGGATTGTTCTTTGTATGCTTTACCCTGCTGTTCATATTAAGTTTGTGTTTTACGATATTAAACTTTTATGTTTAGGACGACACGCGCATACCGTGCCCCAACGATCCCAAACAGTGAGTTGACTACTGTTACTTATTACCTACTTAAGTTTCCACTGTTAAGCAAATAATAGACTGAACTGTTAATAAATTCAATAATAATTCTGCTAACTCAAGAAATAGCTGCTTCCAATTTAGTAGAAAGAAACATGCAGCATAAGTCTACACATTACTCTAAATAATGTGCCACTAATGCATACTGGAGACATGAATGTATTGTCTGTCAAAGCTTTTAATCATTGTTTTTTCAGCACTTGCTATGTAAGTAAACTGGAGAAGCACCTATTGATATGCAATGCTCGGCCTACAGAACAACCTCCATATATTGTCCATAATATCAATGCCCCAGCAGAGATGGAGGTGTGTGAGAGGATTCCTCTCAGCAAACTGTCCAAAGAAACAATCACAGCTGTCATAGAGAAAATAAATACTTTATATGATAGTAAGTATACCACCAAATAATGATGTAAAATTTTATGAATTTAATTACCTCGTACTGTAGAGTCTTATTGACTAACTAGGATCATCAAACAAGTTTGTTAATGTCTGCTTTCTTGAACAGAATATGTCAAAGGCCAAATAGCCACCGAGCCAGAGCTGCCCATACACAGTGTGGTCCAGGAGGAGTTTGCGGAGAGTGATCGGACTGAGAGTTCTCTGAGACACCTGAGACAGGTCTCCAGCCTGCTCTGGCTAGTGGAGAGGGAGGGGCTCGTGAGGGATAACACTTGTTATGTGGAACTGGGAGCTGGAAAAGGTAAGAGTAAGAATTGAATGCCTGAATTTGAAACTAATTTCTGCGGTTTTGCCTCTGTGATGAGGCTTTCCCATACCTGTTTTGTGCAGACTTGTGTTCTTGAACCAAAAAGTAGTCTTTGTGCTGTCTGTAGATCAAATTCAGCTAGATTGGTGCAGGAATGTATGAGATTGATGAATGATTGATTGAGTATAGTAGGAGAAAGGGAGTGTAATTTACTATTTAAGTTGCTGTTCAGTTTCTACTTGACAATGTTACTATGCTCCTGGAACTGGTTAAAAGTTACAATCTATCAAACAACTCTGTAATAAAATCGCACACAACTACTTCACAGTAAATAATGAATTAGTGGTGAATGGTTTATTCTGGAGTACTACTGGTATAACCGGTCTCGACGACGCTATACGCCGAGATATATATTCGCCGAGGATACTCGGCCAGAATCTTAACGAGAACTTCTATTCGATTCGCATTCAGAGAACAAGGCGAGCACACAGTGAGAACTTGAGAATCGTTTCCACATTCTCGTTTCTCTTACATTTCTGGCGTTCTCGCGAGAATCTCGACGAGAATGTGGAGCGCTCATTACATGACGAGCGGCGTTGACTCGCACACACATGCCCTTGCTTGTAGTGGTGCAACTGATTCACGTGTTTGTCTCTGTTTCGTTTATTGAGTGGTGTGGTACGGTGTCGTAGGTCACATGTCGTACTACGCGTGCGGCGCGTGGTGCGGGGCGGGGGCGGGACAGGGGGCGGGGAGCACGGCGCTGCTGGTGGACCGCGCGGCGCTGCGCCACAAGCGCGACAACAAGCTGCGCGCGGGGCGGGCGCAGCGCCTGCGCGCCGACCTGGCGCACCTGCGCCTCGCCAGCGTGCCGGCCGCCGCCGAGCGACCGCGCGTCGTGGGGCTGGCCAAGCATCTGTGCGGCGTCGCCACCGGTAAATAGCACCTTGCAGTTCTCGCGCTAGGGGACTGGTGGCAAAAAACAGAGGTCCACGAAGAAGCCTGCAAATGATCTACTCGGTCTGCTGGATTCTCAAATAAATTTAAATGTTAAACTCTCTTTATTGTATTTTGACAGTTCTCTGTGTGTGAACTGGTTGCTCTATGATGATATGCTAATATATGCTATATGAAATGCTGATAGAATTGAGTTGGACCGCCATCGCCACTAGTCCCTATAGCTACTCACTTAGCTCCTCCCACTAACGTCCCGGCGCGTGTGCACAGACTACGCGCTGCGCTGCGTGTCGGGCGCGGACCAGCGAGCTCAGGGCGTGGTGCTGGCCACGTGCTGCCACCACCGCTGCGCGCGCGCCCCCTACGTGGGCACGCACCACCTGCAGGCAAGTACCTACTGCGGTAGACGCGCTCTCAAGCTCAGCACGTCGCCGTCGGCAGCGTCTTACTGGCAAGGACAGCACTCACACACACACACACACACACACACACACACACACAGGGCTTGCTCAGACATTAAACCACATTATTTTATAATAATTAGGCCCTCTGCTATACTGTCTCAGTTTATGATGTCGAACACTGCCCATTTAATAGCTTTCCTTCAAATCCTTTTTCTCTCTATATCGAAACTAAATTTCTTTGTACATTTCAGAGGCTGGGCATAAGCGGTGATGAATTCAATGTGATGTTGGGCATCGTGTCGTGGGCCACATGCGGCGACGGTCGCAGTCGCCAGCTCAGGAACCAAACTGTGCTACCCAAGGACTCCCCTAGCCATGGCACCGATACCCACGACCAAGTCACTGATACTAGCGGCCAAGCCAGTGATACCATCGGAGAAGACTGCGAACACACTCCTGAAGGGTTGAATGATGATGAAGAGGACCTGCCAGGCGGTCAAGACCGAGTCGTGTTGCCGCAGGAGTATCGGGAAGAGGTCGGGCGGCGCGCCAAGCAGCTGCTGGACTGGGGCCGGGTGTTGTATCTCCGCGAGTGCGGGTTCGATGCCCGGTTGTGCTACTTTGTTTCCGCCAAGGTGTCGCCGGAGAACGTGTGTATCGTCGCCAAGAGAGTAGGCGATGATGTCAGCTAGTGTTGAGATGTAGTACTTGTATAGTACTGTGGTAATATTTGCAATAATGTTAAGTAATTGAATGTTTTAATGTCAATATTATAGATTTGATATATGTAATAAAGTTTAGTAAAAGTTATCCTTGATTCAAATTAAAACCCCACAAGCCTTTCCATCTGTCTTCGGAAGTATGACCTCAGAAGCCTTTCCATCTGTCTTCGGAAGTATGACTCCAGAAGCCTTCCATCTGCCTTCGGAAGTATGACCCTAGACGCCTTTCCATCTGCCTTCGGAAGTATGACCCCAGAAGCCTTTCCATCTGCCTTCGGAAGTATGACCCCAGAAGCCTTTCCATCTGCCTTCGGAACTATGACCCCAGAAGCCTTTCCATCTGTCTTCGGAAGTATGACCCCAGAAGCCTTTCCATCTGCCTTCAGAAGTATGACCCCAGAAGCCTTTCCATCTGCCTTCGGAAGTATGACCCCAGAAGCCTTTCCATCTGTCTTCGGAAGTATGACCCCAGAAGCCTTTTCATCTGCCTTCGGAAGTATGACCCTAGAAGCCTTTCCATCTGCCTTCAGAAGTATGACCCCAGAAGCCTTTCCATCTGTCTTCGGAAGTATGACCCCAGAAGCCTTTCCATCTGCCTTCAGAAGTATGACCCCAGAAGCCTTTCCATCTGTCTTCGGAAGTATGACCCCAGAAGCCTTTCCATCTGCCTTCGGAAGTATGACCCCAGAAGCCTTTCCATCTGTCTTCGGAAGTATGACCCCTGAAGCCTTTCCATCTGCCTTCGGAAGTATGACCCCAGAAGCCTTTCCATCTGCCTTCGGAAGTATGACCCCAGAAGCCTTTCCATCTGTCTTCGGAAGTATGACCCCGGAAGCCTTTCCATGTGCCTTCAGAAGTATGACCCCAGAAGCCTTTCCATCTGTCTTCGGAAGTATGACCCCAGAAGCCTTTCCATCTGCCTTCGGAAGTATGACCCCAGAAGCCTTTCCATCTGCCTTCGGAAGTATGACCCCACACATCCCTAATTAAGGTATTAGTAACAGTAATAAATAAAACAACCCGTAGCAAATATAATTTTGTATATTTATATCAATAATTATAGTCTAAAACAAAATTCTATTACTATACAAATGTAGACCGCGCCGCGACGCCAGAGGCGACACGCGTCTCGCACTATTGGCTAATTCGGTCTCAACACATTCTGTACAATATCGATAGCTTGCTGCCGTCCAGGGACCGGAAACACTTGTAAATAATCAAAACTAGTCGATCTGAATTTGCTTGCATTAATACTGAGGGTAGTTTAGAAAAAATCATCAACAAGCAGCAGTAAAATTGAATTTGTAACTTTATATGGCAAAAGTCAAAGCAAATACTTGACTTGTAAAGCTACAATGGGATTTACATCGACACATTTGTGTAAAAAAACTCGAAAATGAATAAAGTGATATGGTGGATAATGGGGGGCCTGGACGACGTCAAGCGATCCCGTGTCGGTGTATCGATATATAATCTTAACGTAGTTAGCAACATTACCGACGGTCAAAATAAATCCTAATAAAATAAACTTGCTTACGTAAGCACTCCATACGATTAGTGGCCCGACTGTGCACGGCCCGGGGCTCGAACCGCGGTGACAACTAACTTTGTTGATCGACAGCATAGTATTACTTGAGAATTATTAACTGTTAATATCTTTTTACATAGAAGAAAATGAACCCACAATAATTATGTTTGCTTAGATCTTTTCAACTACTCAACCGATTTTAACACAGATTTCAGCAATAGATAGAATGATTCTAGAGGAAGGTTTATGTGTAATAATACACTTAGTAAAGAAAGTAGCGCGGATGTGGTAGTGAATAATAAAATAAGTAGTTTACACCGCGGTCATGGCGGCTAAGAGCCGGTCGGCCGATGCAACAGTCTTCAGTAACTTAATTAAATAACTATAAAAATATAATGTATCACCAAAACGTTAACGTAACATAAATAACATCAAATGCTCTGTCGTTACTGGGTGCGCGGTTTTGATATATTTTAGTGTTTGTATCATCTAAATAAGTCATTAACTAAATGCATATTATATGAAAGTTGATACTTATACAAAATTTGCATAATATATTTCTTGTTTGTTCCCTCTTAGTCTCTGGAAGAGCAACTTAGTCTTAAAAGAGTCGAATAGCTGAACCGATATTATGTTTTCACAAAATATTATAAGTTAATGTGGAATGGCAAAAAATAAAGATTTTTATATGTTTATTAAGTAGGTTTTAGTCTATTCGCGGCACCTTTTCCATCTTTTAGAAGGCTATTATAATAATATTTTGTTTTCCTATACGTTAGTAATTGTCAGTAGCGGTTCAATGTTTTGTATTAAACTTCAGCGTATTATTTTCAGTAGTGACGAGTGTTATCCGAACACTCCGTGTCTGCGCTGACCGTATTGAGTAAAAAACTAAATTACGACTATAGTGCAACAAGTAATAGAATATGATATAAACGTAAAACAATACATATAGGTCGTTATTCAAGGCAGTTTGTAGACAGTAACGTACGGTTTTCACCGCGAGCGAAGCGAGCATTAATATGAACTGCATACCTACTTCTTTTCCCGCCACCACGCCACAGTTACATGGCAAGAGTCATTAATGGGCCCGCTCAGCTCGCGATGGAAACCTGCCTTAAGACTGGCAGAGTCGAGTTGTTGGAAAATCAATATATTCAAAGTTTCTATTGCACATCTTGGAGAGCATATTTGCATAATATACTATCTAAAAATACACTACATTATAACAAGAACATATAAAGGCCTTACACAAATTAAACATTAACTTGATATACAATATTACTTTCCATCGTAAATTTTGAAATTTATTTAATTTGTTAGTAATCTATATTGATATTATATTACCTAGCGGATCTCGGACACCCAAGTGCGAGCTTTGCAACCGGGATTAACGACCGGATTATGATTATATTACATTTTTCTATCAATAAGCCTAGGACAGTGACACTGCATATGTACACAGATCATACAATACAACAAATTATAAGAGAGTACAACTACCCACAATCATTGTAAATACACCTAATACCTGCAGTCGGAAAAGAACGGGAATAACGTTACGATGATGATGATTTTGTACACCCGTGCTACGATTATACACAGTATTGTATTGCGTGAATTTATAGTCGTATTGAAGCGAATGATTCTGTACTCGATATCCATAATAGAATCTATTAAAATTTATAATATTAAGAAAACAATATTTAGTGTTGTTGAGAAAATAAATGCAAAAGTAATTGCCTGTTACGTTCATGTATTATTTTTATAAATTGATATTTAACTATTCTACTATTGATAGTAGTAAATAAGGTTTTGTTTCAAAACGATTATAAATTCAACACGTATATTGCTTGTTCAATGCTACTCGCCAAACATTGTTTGTTGTCGCCACAATATATCATACAATCCAGTATTTCTGCTACATTTGAGCATTGTCTTAAAGACACTACGTCTTTAAGATACTATTATGTCTACAGCATTGATTTTACAAAACTAAATGTTAAGAAATGTCATATTTATAACGGACTTACAAAGGAGACGAGATCTTACATCAATTGTATGTTAGCGTCTATGCAACGAATTCTGTGTTTGGGAGCTTAGGATAACATTTGATGAGGTTTATCATTGTTTTTGACAATATTATTCTACCATAAAATACTACAAAAAGAAAGTAATTAAACAATAATGTAAAGTATAGAAAAAAGATATTAAAAACTATGCCGTAGTAGTTAAACTCGTGGCCAATGAAACACGCCCACAGTCGTATTACGTGTCCAATACGAGCTATTCGTGGAGATAGGCTTTATCTAACTACTGAATCAAATATAAATATATTACACAATTAGACACTAAATCGAATGTAGTGACTCTTTTTGCATTTAGCAAAACGAACCACTAAACACGATGAACAAAGAAGTTACAATCGCACATACATACAAGAGAGATATATGCCTCGGCTCGTCTGCAAGTGTGTGTGTGTGTGGGGGGGGGGGGGGTGCTCAGTACCCGTAGCGCTCCTGGATGGAGGAGACGACGCCGTTGGCCAGCGAAGACAGGCGCCCCGCCACACGCGTCACGCCCAGACGCACTGACTCGCGTACCTGTGCCGTAAGTACGTAGTTATGTGACTAGGAGTATTATTGTTTTGAATAAAACATGTGTACATACATAAAATGAAACAAAGAAGCAGTATAGTAGCAGTAGTTGCCGTGCTTAGGAAGGCACGGTAAATCGTAGTATCGTGCTTCAGAAGCGCTCATGGCCCCGCGGACTCGGTGTTCCGTAAAACGATCACTGCAGTATAGTAGTTTTCGATACAAGTGTGGGATCTCTGTTATTACAACGAGTTACGACAGGTGTTGACCCGAGCTGAAAGCGAGGGTAGACAGTCGCAACGAGTTTAATAACAGTCCCACACGTTGTATTGAACAACTATTTTTAATACAGTTGCGAAAAAATTAAGCAATTTTATAAAATAATAAAAACACAATAAACATGAATATCCAAAATGGCGCCAACCGTAAAAAAATATGAACCTTCCTAAGCAGAGACTATGGCAGTGCACTTCATACAGCCAACTTTTTTTATATTTATAAATTTAATTTGGCCGATACTTATATTAATTTATGCTTAAATTTTAATTAAAATTACTTTTAATCTGATATTGAAAAAGGTTGGTATTATTTTTTAGAAATATTTGCATGAACCACAGACATTTTTTTGACAAAATTGGGAAAGAAAACGCACAAGTGCGGGGATGGTATAAAAAAAGTACGAGTGTGTAATAGCCCACATCCCGAACGCTATACGTCCCTGTAATACGCCACTTTTTGAGCAACTGTATTAAAAAGCAACTTTCACTATGGCCGGTCCATGGATGGGTGACCATCCATGTGATAACTTTGTGACATTTATTTGAGCGTTTCCGTGCTTCGGAAGGCACGTTAAGCCGTTGGTCCCGGTTGCCAGTAAAAGGGCAGTCGTTAAGCTAAGTTGAAGGCTTTATTTCAACAGCAGGCAGTCACAACCTGCGCCTGTCCATTTAAACACGGCAATACGGCTGACCACCTATTACGTGGGACAAATTATACAAAGGTGAAATGTGGGCATATAATATGCCTATGCCTACCCCTTCGGGGATAAAGGCGTGACCATATGTATGTATGTATGTGCTTCAGAACTAACGACAAGCCGCTGGGTCTGGTTGTCAGTAATATGATAGTCGTTAAACTCATGTTGAAGGCCTTAGGAAAAATTTAACCTGATTCATGACAACCTGCGATAAGGTTGGCACTGCTTGTGTAATGTCTCTGGTGTTCCAAAATTCCATACGCTACAGTAACCAACCACCAGGTGGGCCGTCAACTTGTCTGCCATCCTAGTAATATAAAAAAACTAGCCAAGTGCGACTTGGACTCGCGCACAAAGAGTTTCGTACCAAAAGACTGCAAAAAATCATGTTTGCACTATGGGAGGAAGCCCTCCTCAATCTCCCTTTTTCTCTGATTTTAGTATTTTTTTGCAGCAACTAAAATACAGCATTTGTGAAAATTTTAGTCCTCTAGCTATCACGGTTCCTGAGATACAGCCTCATAACGGATGGATAGATAGACAGATCGACAGCGAAGTCTCATGAATGCAGTGCCGTTTTACCCTCTGGGATAATCCTATAGCTCTATCTCCCACTTCTGTCATATACACGCTGAGTGGATCTTGGTAGCTTAATCCATCATCCTGCTGGTTGAGGGACAGAGTGTAGGATCTTTGGTAGTATGAGGTCCAGTCCCAACAGTTTCTAGCACCCTACAAGCAGACCCCGACCTCTAAAGGCAGTAGAGGTATCGTGCAACCGTAAAGTCAGCCCAGCGGTACCTTGTGATAGGGTATAAGAAGTGGGAGAGATACACAGAGATATACTAATTTAAGAAGATGTCTTTTTTTACGTGTGGGAAAGTCCAGCATGGACGCTATGCTGGACTCCTACTGACTAAAAAACCTCCCTTATCCTGCCTAACAGCCTACGATTGGAAGCCCCGGGTAAGCCCTCGTAAGGATACCCCAGGACTCCCAACAGACATGGCTGCCACTGCGGCCTCACCTAGGGGGAGGGGGTTCGGGTGCTGTCCAACATCAACAAGAGGATGCCTGCCTCGGCCCTAGGGCTTGCGCTCCCACCTACACTCCTGCTAGTGTACATGTGTGGTGGTGTGGTGGTGTGGTGGAGAGCTCACCTCGTCCAGGTCGGGCGCGGACACGCTGAAGGCCGCGTTAGGTCTGGGCGCGCGGGACTCCCCGGTGCCGAAGTACTCCGCCGAGGAGATGCTGCTGCTGCCCTGGAAGCGGGACAGGTTGCTGTCGCGCTCCCACGTCGATTCCTGGTAGTGGACAATGTCATACACGTTAGACGAGCTTCTGGGACTGAGGATTGGTAATATATTCTTAGTCCAGCATATACCAAACTAGAGTGGGTCCTGATATATATAACAAGCTAATGACTCAGAGAACCGAAAAGTGGGTCTAAAGATTCTACATTTTCATTACACAGGTAATAGCCATATACTTTGAGAATCAGTGATGCAGTCCATATCACAACATACCTGTTCACCGAAGAACTGCGCAGAACTGATAGCTTTAGCCGATCCAAACTTCTTGACGGCCGAGTCGTCGTCCACTGTCTCCGCCCTCCTCGGGCGCGACCTGCCCCCGGGCGCGGGGGCGGGGGCGGGGGCGGAGCTGGCGGGGGCGGGCGCGGGGGAGAACATGGAGTGCACGGTCCGCGCCTCGTCCACGCCGACCCCCTCGAGCGAAGCCGAGTGCGCCAGCTTGCTGCGCGCGTCGCTCTCGCCGAACATCTTGTCCAGCCCGCGACTGCTGCTGTACGGCTCGTTCCTGCGGAGACGCGCTTGTTGGTTTATACTGACTAGCATCGAATTGAACCGTAAGTGTGAGCTAGTGTGATCAAATTGGGCCGCAGGTGTGAGCTAGTGTGATCAAATTGGGCCGCAGGTGTGAGCTAGTGTGATCAAATTGGGTGCAGTGTATGTCATAAATGAGTTATAGCTGGTGGAAAATCATGTGATGTACACACTCGGGCGGTGGCTCGATGTACAGTACGCGCTAGTAGAGCTAGTAGAGGTGTGGGACGGACCTGATCATGACGAAGGCGGCGCTGAAGTCGTCGATGTCGTCGAGCTGGCTGCGCGCGGGCGACGGCTCGTCCTGCTCGATGGCCGTCATGTCCGAGGCGGCCGAGTGCGTCACGCCCGCCCTGCAACCATACATCGATATATCTATATGACGGAGATGCCGAAATATCATCTGCGTCCATCATATATGGACATGGTTTTACAGAATCAGTGCGCTCACCCGGAGGTGTAATGCCCCGTGTCGCAAGCACACTCAGCTCGTCTTGGCATTTGACAGACGTCAAACGTCACATGCGACAGTCCATAGAGAACCTAGACTCTAAAAAAAATTAAAAAAATACCTAGACTTTAGGTTAAACATCAAACGCCTAGGTGGACCAATGCCACAGCAGCTAACACCTAGGCGGACCACGGGCTGGGGCCAGAAAGGAAATATAACTCAACTCAGGAATATAACCCGTGATCTCGGCGTGGCACTCGTATTTGTTTATCGACACACCAGTAATATGTGGGGAAAAGTGGACATGAACATTTTGAACATCCCACAACTGATGGGGCAAAGTGGAATTACCCTTCAAACACGGTCTCCATCTTACTGGTGATCTATTTCTCAAGCATATATTTGATTCTGTTAAACATTATGAATGAAGAAAACATCAAATCGCGTAATCTACATGTTTACATTTGGTAACATGGTGAACGAATTCGATAACATTGTTATACTGACGTAGTCTACTGGTGCTTTTGTACGCCGAGGGGCCTCAGCGAGCTGCGCCCGCATGTCTACTGTCGTGTCGTCGATGTAGGCCGTATAATCAGTGTCTGATGGTTTGTTTCATGGCCATTAAGATAGGTGTGCTAATGCGGTCCTGGAACCTTCCACATATATTAACCAATGGTCGTCCCTTTTTGTCCGTAAAGTGTAAGCCACATTGCACCTAAAGATATATAGTACACATACTTCTTAAAACGTATCGGGGCGCGGTCGTGCAATTTAAATAAATGACGCTATTTCCGCGTCTCGTCCTTTCCGTGTGGTCTGCGTCTATTATGACTACCGCTATCCTAGGAAACAAAATGCTAACCCTTTCAAACACTTTAAGTCTATTGCTGTCTCTAACCAATTGGTTAGAGACAGCAATAGATTAAAGTGTGTTTTAACTAAAATAGGTTTAATAAACGATTATGAATAAGGGGGTAAGGCTATATGTATTTAGTTAGTTGCTTAGTGACTGGATCCCAGCGAACAGACGCACTACGGACTATCGACGCGCTTAGCTATAGGTACCTGAAGCTTAAAGCGTGTCGCTTTAGCCTAAGTAATACGTATTTCAAGCGCAGAATGAACAACTATTACTTTTTTTCGATGTCCACGCCTTGTCCTGCACCAATATAATGGGTGCTATCCTAACAAACAACATCTTACTAATATTATAAATGCGAAAGTTTGTGAGTGTGGATGTTTATTACTCTTTCACGCTCTAACCGCTGAACGGATCTGGCTGAAATTTGGTACAGATATACATTATAGTCTGAAATAACACATAGGCTGCTTTTTATCCCGGGAATAAGTTCCCACGGGAACAAATTGTCCGCGGGCGAGGCCCGATCAGCTAGTAAGCAATATATATGAATCACTCACTGCCTGCTGGCGCGGCTCCCCGCGGCGATGCCGAGCCGCTCGCTGTCCCGGCCCGCGCCACCACCCGCGGGCTCCCGGTAGGCGAGGCGGAGCGACGCCACCTCCTGCTCCACGTTCTCTATCGTCGCCTTGCTCACCGCCGCCGCCGACTGGCACACACACACACACATTATGACTCGTTTGTTATAGATCTACAGCTAGACAATTGATAAATATACTGTACAGCTCACGCCAAATAACTTTGCGCAAATGAAGTGCGTTCGTTCGCGCCGCAATATTGCTATAATACATACGACAGGGGAGACTACTGCGCAGCTGAGGCGGGAGGGCCGCCCCTCCTGCCTCAGCAGTAAGGTCCCATTTGATACCTAAATGTTAATAATCGAGGCGCGAACGAAGGAACTTCATAGACGCAAAGTTATTTGGCGCGAGCTGTACAGTTTTATATACAGTAACAGAAATGAAAAAAATACCGGCCGAGTGTTCCAACCAAAAAAACAGTAAAATATCAATCACAGTTTGTTGTATAGGAGCCACCTTATCTTTTTACTGATTTTAGTATTTGTGTTACAGCAGCAACAGAAATACAACATCTGTGAAAATTTCAGCTCCCTAGCTGTTTTGATTCCTGAGATACAGTATCTTGAAAAACAGCAGTCTCAGTAATAGGATCCTGATTAACCCTTTGGGTACAGAACCCAAAATAAAGTAATAGTAAAAATATATTTTACAAAACGTACCGGAAACTGAAACATTATAAAATGTGTGAATGTTATATTGTTGAATGTAACAGAGGGAAATCGCAGTTGCGGACTGTTATAATATCATACAAATGTCATTGGAATCAAACTAATGTATTATGAAAAGAGTGCGCGGAGGTAGGGGGAGGGAAAGGGGGCACAGTACTGACCTCCATCTTGAGCTTCTCGGCCATGATGGCCTCGCGCTCGATGTCCTCGAAGTTGGCGGCCACCTTGGTGGCGCCCAGGCCGCCCTTGCGCGCGCCCAGCTGTGAACACAAAGGATTGTGCTAAAACTTGATATGACGACATAAAAGAAAAAAAAATCTTATCTCATCAAAAGGACACTTAGGCCGAATATTAGGGTAGCTATGATGATGTAGATAAATTGATAGCTCGGTCAATAGCAGTGGCCTTAAATTTACGTCATTTTAAAGAATTGAAATGTAAGAGGAGGAAGGGCATAACGGTACTCCGTTCGTTGAGCAGCCCGCCTGGGGCAGTACCTCCGCCCTGCAGAAGACCGCGGTAATAGTAACCTGACTCCGGTTGGGTTATGTTCTCCGTCGGTTAGCAGGGATCCAGAGCTCATTGGGGCGACTTTGTGCCGGTGACGGTGAGACCAGAGGCTTACCTGGCTCCATTGGCGGATAGAGGCGCGGAGTATTGGTACGGCGGTCAGGGAGACCCGGTGAAACGGTTGACCGCTGACCGCCCGCAGGCTGTACGGAACCCGAACCTGGGGATCACTTAATCTCCGCCCCAGGAGGCTGAACCAGCAGCCTGTGTAAAGTCCCTGGTGCTGTGGTCGTGCCGGAGGAGGATACCGGAGTGGACGCGGCCACTGCATTGGGGGGGGACCGGGGGCCCTTCCGTACGCCGTGCCAATCTTCCGCATTACCTTTGTCTGCCTTTGGTGAGTTGGAGCCTCGCTTAGTCTCCTGCGCCAGCGGCACACAGGCGCCCCCTCAACCTTCTTAATTCCCCTTTTTAAAAAAAAACAACCATGGCAGCAAAAAGGAAAAATAAAAGGGTATCCACAGCGGCATCGGCGTCCACACTTCAAGTGGACTTTTGCAACATCAGAGGCATGCGCGCGAACATCAACGTAGTCCACCACCATCTTGAAACTGCGAAGCCGACCCTTTTTTTCTTGACGGAGACGCAGATCTCATGCCCGGAAGATGCATCTGACTTAATGTACCCTGGCTACAAGCTGGAGTACCACTTTAGGCGGAAAGCCGGGGTGTGTATGTACGTCCGGGATGATGTCTGCTGTCGCCGTCTTACAAGCCTCGAAGACAGGGACCTGTCTACGTTATGGGCGCGCGTGGATCACGGGGGCCACACCCGGATCTACGCGTGCGTGTACAGGTCTCACAGCGGTAACACGGACACAGTTCGCCTTTATGACCACCTGCAGCAGTCGACTGACAGGGTGATTGAGCAGTGTCCCTCCGCGGAGATAGTGATTTTGGGAGATTTCAACGGTCATCATGTTGACTGGTTGGGCTCCCGGACCACCGACTTTGCGGGAAAAGCTGCTCACGAATTTGCCTTGACCTATGGGTTCTCCCAGCTGGTTAAATCCCATACAAGGATACCAGACAGGGAGAACGAGCATAGTGCATTGCTGGACCTCCTGCTGACAACGCGTCCGGACGGATACAGTGTTTCAGTGGATGCTCCGCTAGGATCGTCGGACCACTGTGTCGTTCGGACGCATGTGCCTCTCGCAAGGCCTGAACCACCTCGGCCCAAGGAGTGGCGACATGTGTGGCACTACAAGTCAGCAGACTGGGATGGACTGCGAGAGTTCTATGCGTCGTACCTGTGGTGGCGGCTTTGTTTTGCCTCAGAGGATCTGGATTCTTGTGCTATAGCAGTCGCTGAGGGGATCTTGGAGGGTATGGAATGCTACATTCCCAACCGCTGGATCCCTGTAGGTGCAAAAAAGCGACCGTGGTTCAATCGGCTCTGCAGAGAAGCTCTAATGCAGAAAGAATCTGCCTACAGAGCTTGGACCACGGCTCGTGCAAATTCAGATCCAAACATCTCTGAGGTAAAACGCAAATTAAATGCCGCCTCGAGGTCCAGTAAAAGAGCAATTGTCAAGGCCAAGTTCGATTTCGTCGGCAGAATTGGCGAACGGCTAGCAGGCTACCCTTCAGGAAGTCGTGAATTTTGGTCGCTTGCCAAAGCTGCCGAGGGAAACTTCTGTCGGTCAGGATTACCACCCTTGCTTAAACCTGACGGTAGTTTGGCCCAGAGTGCCAGGGAGAAAGCCGACCTTTTGGGTAATCTCTTTGCCTCTAACTCGACCATGAGCGACGGGGGTGCAATACCGCCGTGCATTCCGAGTTGTGGCACTTCCATGCCGGAAGTTAAATTTACACAGCGGAATGTCCGGCGGGAGCTTCAATCCCTGGACGTTCATAAGTCGAGTGGGCCAGACGGCATTCCCGCGGTGGTACTAAAGCATTGTGGTCCAGAGTTGTGTCCGGTACTTACACGTCTTTTCGCACTTTCCTATTCCATGCGACAAGTCCCGGCGTCGTGGAAGATCGCGTATGTACATCCTGTACCCAAGAAGGGTGACAGGACCGACCCGGCCAATTACAGGCCTATAGCCGTCACCTCCCTTTTATCCAAGGTGATGGAGCGTGTAATTAATACACAGCTCCTGGGGTACCTTGAGGAACACGACCTGCTCAGCGACCGGCAGTACGGTTTCCGTCACGGTCGCTCGACGGGCGATCTTCTTGTGTACCTAACACACCGATGGGCGGCGGCTATCGAGAGTAAGGGTGAGGCTCTAGCAGTGAGCCTCGACATCTCTAAAGCCTTTGACCGGGTCTGGCACCGTGGTCTTCTTACGAAATTGCCCTCATATGGACTACCTGAGAGATTATGCGGATGGGTGTCCAGCTTCTTGGCCGGTAGAAGCATCAGGGCCGTCGTTGACGGCAGCTGTTCAGACTGCATGGCCATAAACGCTGGAGTCCCGCAAGGCTCAGTGTTGTCCCCTACTCTGTTTCTGCTGCATATCAATGACATGTTGTCTATTGATGGCATTCATTGTTATGCGGACGACAGTACGGGGGACACTTGAAAATGAAAATATCTTTATTCATTTAGGTTACAAAGTAACACTTATGAACGTCAAAATTTTTGCTTCTACATTTACATTTACTGCCAGATTCGCAAAGCAATAGGTAGAGCCTGTGAGGAAGAACCTGGCAAGAAAACTCACGGCCACTCTTTTCAAATAGTCTTAGTACATTCGTTTGTCATGCAATAAAGATCAACAATTTTGTCTACACAAGCGACATTTACAATCGCGCCTAATTAAGTGAGGAGCAAGCAACTCATGTCCATGTCTCTGTATCATTAAAATAGTCATCAATAGTATAGTATGCCCTTTTTAAAAGATGTGTCTTGATTTCCCTTTTGAATCTATATAAAGGAAGGTTCATAATATTTAAAGGAATTTTATTGAATAGGCGTACACCAAGTCCTTCGAATGAGTCGTGTACCTTATGTAATCGAAAAACCTTTCCAATCAATTTATGCTTATTTCTAGTATTTATTGAATGTACGTCACTGTTCTTAAGATATAGATGTATGTTCTTTTTAACAGACATGATGTTCTCAAATATGTATTGCGATGCAACCGTTAAAATTCCTATTTCTTTAAACTTCTCTTTAAGCGATTCTCGAGCATTTAATTTATAAATTGCACGTATAGCTCTTTTCTGAAGTACAAAAATTATTTGTATATCTGCTGCCTTGCCCCACAGCAAAATGCCGTAAGACATGACGCTATGAAAATAACTAAAATAAACCAGCCTGGCTGTTTGGACATCAGTGAGCTGTCTGATCTTGGTAACGGCAAAAGCCGCCGAACTGAGTTTTGCTGCTAGACACGATATTTGGGCAGTCCACTGTAATTTACTATCTAAAGTGATCCCCAAGAATACGGTTGATTCTACAAGATGAAGGGTGTCACTGTTCAATGTTATATTTGTTTCATAATTTTTGACATTGGGCATGGTAAATCTAATACATTTTGTCTTTTTAGCGTTCAATAGCAAATTATTGGTTGTGAACCAATCTACAACTTGGGCTAGTGCACTATTTACGTTGTCAAAAGTACTTGGATTGCGATCAACTTTAAAAATAAGTGATGTATCATCAGCAAATAGAACAACATCGCACAAGTTCTGTACATAGAAAGGTAAATCGTTGATGTAAATTAAAAATAAAAAAGGTCCTAGAATTGATCCTTGCGGCACACCCATAGCTACAGAAGCTCCAGAGGACCGACTTCCATTAATGTCAACATATTGCATTCGATCTTTAAGATAGGAGGCAACAAGATCCATTGCAGAGTCCCTTATACCATAATGATCTATTTTTCGTAATAAAGTGTTATGATCAACGCAGTCGAAAGCCTTGGACAGATCGCAGAATATCCCGATAGCATCCTGTCGATTTTCCCAAGCGCTGAATATATGTTTTATAAGTGTCACTCCTGCGTCAGTAGTAGAACGACCTCTTGTAAACCCATACTGCTCGTTGTGTAGTAACATATTTGAACTAAAATGTGATTGTAATTGCTGCAGTATAATTTTCTCAAAAATTTTGCTAATGGCAGGCAGTATTGAAATAGGTCTAAAGTTACCAGGGTCTGTTTTGGATCCGGCTTTAAAAAGAGGTATCACTTTACTGTGTTTCATTAAATCTGGAAACACGCCTTTATCAACACATATATTAAATATTGCAGCTAGATGAGGAGATATAATTAAAATAATTGACTGCATTAATTTCACAGAAAAACCCCACAAGTCTGCTGTATTTTTTGAGTTAAGCGACTTAAATACTTTAACGATATCGTTGGGATTCACATATTTAAATCTAAATGAGACTCTACAGTGGTCCACGCTGCCCCTAAGCATTCGTTGAGCTTTAACTGGGCAAGAATTTAAGGAGCTCGTTGTAGTCACGGGTATGTCTATAAAAAAATTATTAAAGGTTTGTGCTACATCTAAACTATTATTAATCACTCTATTATTAACAATCAATTCAATGTCATGGTCACGAGTTTTGTGGCGTCCGGTTTCAGAATTAATTATATTCCATGTCATTTTTACCTTATTGTTCGACTGTTTAATCTTCCGACTTAAATGTAATGACTTGGCAGCAGCACATGCCTTTTTAAAGGTTTTTGAATAAAGTTTAACATACTGAATAAAAGCAGGATCAAAATTAAATTGCTTCATACCATATAACTCATATAACTTCGCCCTACTCTTGTATATACCAGTAGTTGCCCAATCACAAAATTGCATGCCTTTATTTTTATAAAAGGTTTTTGATTTGAAAATGTTATAGTACGCAAACTGAATGGTATTAAATAAGGAGTTGTATAGGCCGTTTGGATCTTCCTCATTAACGTTAAGATTGGCAACCTTTGCAGAAACTTTTTCACTAAATTGTGCTAGGCGACATGTACTCATTGGCCTGCAAGAAATTTTGTTTAATTTAGCCGTTATATCAATGGGAAATGAAGCTTTCTGCCCAAGGTGATCTGATGGAAAGTTACTTAATATTTCTTTTGCCAGTGGTTCACAGTTGCTAAACATATTATCGATACATTTCGCAGAATGTGAGGTGATTCTAGTTGGCTCACAAAATAAGTTTTGTAAGCCAAAGGAACTAAATAAATTAATAAAACTAGTACGTTTCGTCGAATTTACAAGTATGTCAACATTAAAATCACCACACACCACAATACGTTTCTTACTAGTGCACAAGTGCTTCAATACATTTTCCATTACTTCTTCAAACAAATTATAATCGCTATCTGGCGGGCTATAGACACAAAGGACAATGAGTTGCTCAAACTCAACACATGATAATTCCGCAGTGCGCTCAATAGAAAGGGCCACAATATCTTTACGTTCTTTACAGTTTATATTATTAGAAACAAATATTAGCGAGCCACCCCGAATAGCATATTTTCTTGTGAACGCACTGTTCAGTGAGTAAAATTCACTGTTAAACATTAATTCATGACTTTCCAACCAATGCTCTGTAATACAAAAGACATGAATATTGTGTTCCTTGATATAAAGGTCTATTTGCAGTAGTTTGTTGGATATGCCTTCAATATTTTGGTGTACTAAGTTTAGACTACTAGTTATTATATTGTTGTTAAACTCGAAATTATTTCTTACACTAACATTATTAGAGGTCTCAATAGGCTCAAAAGCCCTGAAGCCATGGCCAGATTTTTTATCTGTTGTCTTACAACCTAGTTTTTTGGGATGATGCATCCTTCCCAAGATAAAATGTCAATATTATTGCTATGATTATAAACAATACAAGCAGTTTTATTATAAGCCAAAAGATTGGCTTGATTCAATAAAAAAATTGATAGCGTTATCGCTACCTGTTGTCTTAAAAACTTTGAAAGTAAGTATCTATCTAGGGTCATAAAAGAATAACGTAATACAAGATTACAGTCAAATAATTCACTATTCCTACTACTTGTAGTCAAATAGTATAATTTTCGGTTTATTTTGTACCGAATATTGTTTTCATTACGTGTGAAAGATTTACTATAAGGCAATGTAGAAAGTATTACCTGTTTCACTGACAATTTTGACAACTGTTCATGAAACTTAATAATATTTTTGATATTTACACAATCTCTCCTGCCAATAAGTATTACTATTGTTGATTGTGGGCAGTGTGTACTAGTCAATACTTTACTAACTATTTGAGAGTAGGTGGCCCCAGGAAATGAATTGATTATGACCGAACTACCCATACGTTGAACTAAGTGGTAACCTAAGTTCTGGCCGATTTCATCGCAATAAACAACTGTCTTTCCAGTATTTAAAATTTGTGAAACTTTTGTTACAGGGTCAGCAGAGGAAGTTAAGTTTGATTGTATAGTATGTTCATCCATACTGCCCACAGAGTCAATCATTGGAAACATTGTCTCAGTCTGTGATGGTGTGGGCAAGGAAGAGTGTGGCAGAGATTCATCACAGGCTGGTGATTGATTATATAATTTCTCAAGTGAATGGAACCTTTGTTCATTGCTGTGACAAGACTCAACCAAGCTATTCAGTGCCTCAATATACTCTCCAATTTCTTTTTGTGAAATTTTGTACTTTAATGTTGTTGACTCTAAAGACTTATTTAAATGTATGATTTCTGACTGCAATTGAAGTATATCAGTCTCATACTGCTCTGTTTGAATGGTCAATTGTTTTCTACTAGTTTCTATTACTTGTTGTAGCTGAACATTTGATTTACAAGTTCTGAGATATTTATTCGCACCTATTTTAAGCCTTTTAATTTGTTTCTGTGATTTAGCAATAAATTTATTGAGCTTTATATATTTTTTAAATTTATTCCTGCTACTACTAACTAATCTAATGGTGTTGTTAGATGCTAAAGTATTATCACTAGAAGTATCAGGTGTCGAGAGATCTATCACATCTGAGGTCATGGGCTGGTCAAGATAGATACAATCTGACTTTCCGCTCATCAGCTCATCATACAGACTGTGGGAGAGGGCAACCTGTTCAGCCGACTTGAGAGTCTCTTTGTGAGTGATGGAGTTGTGCACATCACTTAGTTCACACTCCAGAATGCTGATACGTTTTAAGGCTCTCTCGTGGGTGTTGCTGCACTCCTCCAGACCTACTACAGTTTCCTGAAGATGATCCCGCTGACGTGTGAGCTCCATTACCTGTGTATGTAGCTCAGCCAACTCTTGTTTGAATTGGGTATTTTTTTCAATTACTTTTAATATTTCTTTTTCACTATCTTCCCGTTCCTCCAACAACTGCTTATTGAGATTTTTGCAAATTTCAAGTTCCTTGATGGTGAGATTGAACTTTTGTTGCAAGTCACGGGTTACAGCACTGCGGGTCATCATTTTTATTTTAATTGCTCTTTGGAAAAAATAATATAGAAGGCTGTAGTGTCACTTAAGATAATTGACAAGTAATTTATAAAACTTTATAACTATAATTACCTATTTAAAAAAAGGGAATATATGAACAATTTGTTAATCTGACCAAGTATGTAAGAAAAGTACCTAAGTATAATTGTATTTACACTATGTAAACCACTTTTGCAGTTCAACACAACCAATGTGAACTGTTTATTTAATTTAGGTATATGGTAACTATACTAATTTCAAAAGGAATGATGGTCTGTTATCAAATATAAATGCAAATAAGTACAAAATTCAATTAATTTCTCATTTGGTACCACCTACCCCACTCTTAAATTGACAGATTGTAAGTTTGAAAAAATTGGATTTTTAACAGAACAATTTTTAAAAGTTTTCACAGTTCTTGTTTGTTTTCATGAAGATATGTGAAGATATAGGATCACTTTTCACTAGTAATCGTAAATTCGCAGCTATTTTTCACTTAATTAATAATTAATCCTGAAATGCTTTCCTCCTTTTGCTCCTGACATTAATCACTTTTTATCTCGTCGTCGTCTTGTGTATGCTTTTAATAATTACATATAACTTATTTTCTGAAGTTAACTTGTTTATTTATCACTTTTTTGCTTTAAAAGTATATTATTTATAATTTTAAATTCGAAAATTACATAGAAGAAATGTTTACGTTACGGCTCCAGTGTTGCCAACTTGTTACACGGGCCGCCCCGGTATCTCTCGGGACACAGTAGAGGAAAATCGTGAACAGCTTGTGTCTGAAATCGAGGCTACTCTTACTAGAGTGTCCGATTGGGGTGGACAAAATCTTGTCCAGTTCAACCCTTCCAAGACACAAGCGTGTTTTTTCACCGCTAAGCAAACCCCAATTACTGTAGCGCCGCAATTTCAGGGCACATCTCTTTCCATCGCCAAAAGTATAGGGATCCTTGGCGTTGACATCTCCAGTGACGTTCAGTTCCGTAGTCATTTGGAGGACAAGGCTAAGCTGGCGTCCAAGAAGCTAGGTGTGCTCAACAGGGCGCGGCGGTACTTCACTGCGGCGCAAACACTGCTTCTCTATAAATCGCAAGTGCGGCCGCATATGGAGTACTGCTGTCACCTCTGGGCGGGAGCACCTGAATATCAGCTTCGTCCATTTGGCTCGGTGCAAAGACGAGCTGTAAGAATTGTCAACGATCCTGTACTTACAGCTGGTGTGGAACCTCTTCGCGACAGGAGAGACTTTGCCTCCTTATGCGTGTTCTACCGCCTGTACAATGGTATGTGCTCTGAGGAATTGTTTGATATGATGCCCACGGCTACGTTCTATCATCGCACCGCTCGCCACAGACAGGGAGTTCATCCTCACACTCTGCGTCCGGTGCGTTCCAGCACGGTTAGATCCGATAGGTGTTTTCTTCCACGCACGCTTAGGTTGTGGAATGACCTCCCTGCCTCGGTTTTCCCAAACGCCTACAGTATGGGGTTCTTCAAAAGGGGTCTTAGAAGGTTTTTACAGGGTCGGCAGCGCGAGTGTGGCACCTCTGGTGTTGCAAACGTTCATAGGCTGCGGTGACCACCGGTCCTTCTGGTGGGCCGTATGCTTGTCTGCCACCTTAGTGGTATTAAAAAAAAAAAAAAAAAAAAAAAAAAGAAAGAGAAAACTGGGTGCCCTACGTGGTTTGAACAGAGATAAACAATATTTAACGAGAAGAAGGAAGATGGCTGCAAATGCTGCATCTTTCTCTTTAATCATCACTTTATCGAGATTTTCCATCATAATAAAACATACCTTTTTAAATACATACTTATTCGTTATAATACATAGAAACACACCTCAAGGCAAATATTTATGGATCACACAATTTTTTTCTTTCCGATGGGGTTCGAACCCAAGACCTCGCGGTCTGCAGTCGCACTTTACGACCTCTACTCTGTTGTCGGGTTTGTAGTAGTCGTATGGAGAGTGTAATGGTCGAGTATCGAAGATGAGCGTGGAGACTCACCCCTGAGCGCTTGGCGGGCGTCTTCCTGGCGCCCAGGGCGGAGGGCCGCGGCGTGTCGCCCGCACCGCCGCCCCCGCCCGCGCCGCTGGAGCCCCACAGGCGCGCCTCCGAGCTCAGCTCGCTCTCTGGCTTGAGGACCTGGCGAGGTGGAGAGGTGCATCGGTTATACCGCCCTAGTGTTATTGTATGAAAGTACATGATACCCAGCGAATTGTAAACAACTTATGTATCTACCCATATTTCGCAAATAATAAATGAATTTGAATTTGAATTTGAATGTCTTGTTTGTTCCAGACAAAGTTAAACATGGAATTGGAAAAGTGTTCTCTCGTTGCGACGCAACACTTTAATTTTTCAAAATACTGTCTCTGTACTTTTTTATTTTTTACATTTCAAATGTTAAGTCATGGGCATCAAAACGTACAATTTAATTTGAAAATTAACATAGATTGATATCAACTAAAAAGGAAATTTTAAGATTGGTCCCTACAGAGATTTAAAAAGGGCGATAAACACGAAATTTTGCTAAATTTTCTTTACAGGATACAAAACTATGATTCCGCTTGACTAACTTATCAAAGCTGCTATACATGGTGTCGAGCAGTGAATGTACAGTGTGTATGGGTGACGTAGTTCATACACGTTGTAAAGTGTTATCTACATTGTATTGTAATAAATCATTAGTAGAGAACTAGTACCTACGTCGCGCTGTATCACACTGTCACACAACTGAGGACATTCCGCAAATTTTCAACAAACAGTAATTTTACAAAAACTCGATATGGAAAACTGTATTTCACTAACTTTCTATCAATAAAATTCATCTACAGGTTACTAAATTTCAACTGAGGGCCGCGGCGACGTGCGCTTGTCCATTTCAACACGGCGATAGGCTCACCACCTATTACGTGGGACATAAAACTATAAGGTGAAATGTGGGCATATACTATGCCTCTGCCTAGCCCTTCGGGGATAAAGGCTTGATTATATGTATGTATGTATGTATGTACAGGTTACTGAATGATAATGAGTAAAACATTTGTGTTTCTTAGATCCAGTACATCAAAGGTCGCAACCTGAAGTGTGTGTTTGTTATGTTAGTCTCACGAAAACTCAATATCGGTTGAACTGATTTGATTAAATTTATTTAAGAAATATTTGTTGCATGTTCAGGGATTACTAGAAAGATTCTTCAAATAAACATATCTTGTTTCTTGGGCGGCATAAAGTTCGATGTGTTAGCTAGTTTTGTTTTCCAAAAAAAATATTTTAGAGCAAGCCGGGATTGAAAGTAGAGTGATGATGAGAGCTTTGCCAGGTTAGCATGAATCACACACTTTGGTGTACTTACCTTACTTTAAATAATCTGATTTATTAAGTTTTAAATTAATGTTTATGGAGACTTATTAACACAAACGAAAGAAAAGTTCGCAGGAACAGACTGCATGCAGAAGGCGCAGGACCCTGTGTTGTGGCGTGTACGTCCAGCAGTGGACTGCTCTACGTTGATTTGAGGGGTTGATATTTCACACAAAAAAATAAACTCATGTTACAAACATGGCAACACAAAACAAGCGCGTATTGTGTAGCACATACCTTTATGTAGTAAGTAGAATATGTATATAAGTAATCTGTAACTGTAAATAAAAATAGTTTCCAAAAATATGTATTGCACCGCTTCGTTGCAGCACAGATGCATAAGTACTGTAAATTTCATATAGAGGTAATTATTGTATTATCAGGTTATTGATGCAATGATATTGAGATCCATCAGATTATATTCTCGAATTGAATAAATTCCAAAGGTCAGTAAATATCTTGTTATTCTAGAATCTAGAGATTCTAGAGAGAGGCTTTGTAGCCTATAAGCTAATTTCAATGGGACCATTATTGATCTATTGTGATCACAGTAAATATCTTACACATTAGAGAAAGTAAGTATACATCTAGTCTATTGGTACACTTTGTCAATTACTGACATTGCCTGTATGCCTTGGTTAAATACTTAACTAACCTATTAATAATTATAATTATAATGTAATAATATTATTAAAAATTAAAATGAGGACTATTTAATCGGACTACTGATACTAGGGGATATGTGTCCCAACTTCTCTCCCTTCAGGCGCGATTGGTCCAATTAATAGTTAACCAGGAAACAAGTTTAGTATCTAATCCTATGTTTTTTTTTCTATGTTTCTGACTAAATTCTATCTGTATGCCATATTTTAGCCCAAACAGTTGTCAATTACATTCGGTAGGCACAAATTGTAAGATTATTGTGGACCTCATCGGGGACAGCTAATAATATATGAAGGATAGAAAGTAACAATTAACCCTCCTCTGCGTGAATCCAAGTTCAATTTCCGTGTGGAGTGGCGATGTGTGGTGTGGTGCAGTGTTACCTGTGCGGCGGCAGCAAGCTCGCTAGCGTTAGTGGCAGTGTTCTGCGCGAACCAGTCTACCTCGGCCTCCTTGCTCGGCTCCTTCGTCTCCGCTGGCACCGCATCCAGGTGCAGCTGTGTGCAGAACATACATATAGGTTCATGTAAGCATCCCAGTCATTGTTTTACATGACTTTCATAGCACAGCCAGGAAAGGAGATAACATAAGAATACAGGGCCACCATTATTGAAGTTGATTAAAAAAACATTTTGTGGTTTACTGATTGTACAATGGAATATTGATAATGCCTCACAATAAATGACCAGTCTGACTTGTAATTGGCTGGTTTTATAAACAGTATTAGTATGATGTGATAGGAATATGTTATTTTCTAACAGACTTATGATAGGTGTGCCACTGGGTCATATACTTTAGTTAGCTGTCAGAATAGCTTGTTTATCAAATATGGAATAAAAGGTGTTTATTTTGCTGCTAAAGTTATGCTTACTTTTTTCACTAGAAACTTGACCAACTACTTACCCAAAGCTGTAATAGTATAAAGTTTCTTTATTCAAATATCATACAAAGTATTTACAAGCTTAGGGTTGGGGTTGGAATGGGGGTGGCTGTGCTGGTGACTGTATGATAAATATATTGACAAGAGAATTCACTTAAGAGGGATTACTTTAAAAACAGATCTCTAAGAATGGAATAATGTGAGTTTATTATTATTATTATTATTATAGTTTAACAAGCAAGCAGTTGAAAACCAACTGATGATGCCCGTATCTTGCTACTGCCCACCAATTTCCATTATATATTTAAATATCTGTCCAGCTGATTTTTAAATTGGTTCACATTTGACGCCGAGATCACATCCACCGGCAGTCTATTCCATTCCCTGACAACTCGGTTGGTCAAAAAGTGCTTATGGGTGTTGTTGTGTGACAAAGCTGCACACAATTTAAGCTTGTGGCCTCTGAGATGGGAGTTAGTGTTGCGAATGAAGATCTCCTCGAATTTGTTTATGCTGTAGTGTCCACTTAAGATCTTGTAGGTTTCTATCAAGTCACCTCGGTTCCTACGGTCTTTCAGTGTTGTGAGTTTTAAAACTGCTAAGCGTTCTTCGTAGGACCGTCTTTTTAGGAGTCGTGGAACCTTGGTAAAGCCACGCTGCACCTTTTCCAGGAGTTCAATGTCTTTTTTGAAATATGGGTTCCAGACCTGGAAAGCGTACTCCAAAAGTGGTCTAATAAATGTCTTGTGGATCTTTAACATCATTTCTGGTGTCAACGCACCGAATGCCTTCCTGACCAGATAGACCAGGCTTTTAGCTTTTTTTGTAATGGTTGTGATATGTTGTTCCCACTTCAGGTCTTCGGTTATTGTCACTCCTAGATCTGTCTGTGCGCTGACTCTCTTCAGGTATGTATCGTCCAGCTTGTAAGATAGATGAGGATTGCGACTTCCCATGTGCAGAACTGTGCATTTGGAGACATTTAGACCTATCAGCCATTCCTTGGACCAAGCTGCTATTTTATTCAAGTCGTTCTGAAGGCTATCATAATTAATTAATGGGTTGGCGAAAATTTTTGTGTTATCAGCAAATATACTGACACTGCTTTCCATGTAGTGGGGAAGGTCAAAAGTATAGATGATGTATAATATGGGGCCTAGAACTGAACCTTGCGGCACTCCACTATATATTTGTACCGGTCTTGACAACGTTTCCCCTATCCTCACCTGCAGAGTTCTTTGCTGTAGGAATGCCTCGACCCATTTAAGTATTTTCCCACGCAGTCCAACAAATTCCAGTTTCTGAAGAAGTCGCTTTGTAGGAACTTTATCGAAAGCTTTTTCATAGTCTAAATAAATAACGTCAATAGGTTCTCTTTTATTGAAGTGCTTCGTCCACAATGATAGACATGACAGTAAGTTAGAAACTGTAGAGCGGTGAGGATAAAAGCCATGCTGGTGTGCGGAGATAACTTCATGGTTGGACAAAAATTCCCTGATATGCTTGACTATGATCTTCTCCATAACTTTACACACCACGCTGGTCAAGCTGATAGGTCTATAGTTAGACGGATCGAGTTTGCTACCCTTTTTAAAAATGGGAGTCACCACAGCTTTCCTCCACAAATCTGGTAGTGTGCCTGTATTGTAAGAGGTCTGCATTATTGTTGCCAAACAGTCTGACAGGTCACATTTCTTTAATATCGCCACCGGAATGCCATCTGGTCCCGAAGAGGTATCAATTTTCATATCTGATATAGCCCTTAAGACGCTATCTCGAGTAAAAGAGATCTCATCAATTGTGTCATTAACATGCAGCATTGGATTTATAATTGGTAATTGGCCAGCTGGCTCCATTTGAAAGACACTTCCAAAGTGCTCAGCAAACACATTCGCAATAGCACTTGAGTCCGACACAAGTAGACCTTGATTGTTGTGTAATGCTGTTGGAATGCTAACCTTTGCTGTAATTTGTTGTCGGATATAGGAATAAAACTTTTTAGGTCCAGCATTCAATAACTTATTTTCGAATGCAGATCGAGCCTTTCTATTTTTGTTTATTAATTGGTTATTCAGCTTTCTGTAGTCTGTATAGTGTTTGTCTAGTCCAGTTAGCACATATCTATTCCACAAAAGTTTTTTGCGTTTTATAAGATTCAACGTCTTATCTGATATCCACGGCTTGTTTGTCATTTGTTTGCCAATTGTAACCCGAGGTACATACAAGTCAATTGCCTCTTGAACAGCGTTATGAAAAATTTCATATTGTTCTGCACAGTCTCTATCCCTCATATTTTCAGGTAAAATAGAACGCAATTTAATGTCAATAGCATTGAAGTCAGCTTTATGAAAATTGAGTTTGGTCTTGCGTTGCGAATGCTGTTTGTCAAGCAATTGCAGTTGTATAGTAGCCAGTAAACAGACGTGATCACTTTTACCAATGGGAGCTTCGTAGTCAATGCTGCCTATAAGCGATTCATCATTAGTAAAAACCAGATCCAAGCATGATGGTTGGTTTCCTTCTCTAAATCTAGTATGTTGGTTTACTAGTTGTTGGAGATTGCTACTTTCATACCACTGTCTGAAGTTACCCTCCGCTGGTGTAAGATACCCACTGTTCTCGATTGGCCACTTTATACCACTGTAGTTGAAATCACCCATTATTAGAACAGCATTGTTTTCAGAGATTTGGGTAATTTGGTTCAACATGCAGTCATCATGACCCAGTGAAGAATTTTGTCCCCTGTACAGTCCACATAACAGGAATGTGGTGTTTCCAACCTTAATATCCATCCACAGGTTTTCAATGGTCTCATGTTTATTGTTAAAGATAGTATTAGGTTTCGCTGATACTAATTCACTGTTAGTAGAGGTGTATATTGCAACTCCACCACTTCGTCTACCCAATCGATCATCTCTGCACACACTGTATCCTGGTATTTTAATCATTGAGTCAGGTATAGTTGGCTTAAGCCATGTCTCCGTGACAATTATTATTGTGGGCTTCAAGGATTTAACTCTAGAGATCAATAAGTCCAGTTTAGAGGTAACTGATTGTATATTTGTATAGAGTACTGATATAGAAACTATATAGAGTTTACATTGGATTTGACCACAGATCAAAATATCTTTGATAACAAGGTTATTAACTAAGGATAACTAAACTAATGGCTGTAAAATGTCATAGAAATTCATTTATTATATCCATCTTTGCCATGGTTGGTGTTTGTTTGTAAATGCTACTCAAGCTATCACTGCTTAATTAGTTTATAACAGCATTGGACGCACAGCAACAAGTTCCTTGTTTAGTTCTCAGCAAAAAGTTGAATTTTAAACATTCATAAAACATAATAAAAAATAATATTGACTAATGTTGCATTGTTGATAGGAATAATAGATTCCTGACTCTCAGAAAATGAAGATGACTGATACTTTTTGTTTGGTAGGCAATTATTACCAAGCAATATTTTGATAGCCTCTGTAGTAGTATAGTGTGTGCAACTGCTATGCTGAGGTTTCAGGTTCAGTTCCAGGCGCGACCATAATATTAGTGTGATCCACAAATCTTGGTTTGGAAGTTTTATATGTTTGTATTTCAAAATATTTAGGTATAATAATTTATCAGTTATCTAGATCACATAGCACTCGCTTAGATTAGCTCAATTTGGGCTAGGTGATGCTGTAGTTGATGGGTACAACTTAAAATTCAACTTTACAGGGACTCTTTGCCAATGAGCTCTAGCTGCTCATTCCATGTAGCTCTTTACTCTACAAAAATAGTTAAGTGCAACATAGAATGAGAGCAATAATTACTTAAAAATACCAACATAAAAATTACAGTTATTAGTCAAATATCTTAAGGCCATGTAAAATTTAGTACCAATAAAAATAGCAGTATCTACAATAAAAAGTGTACACTGTGTACTTGTGTCACATCTTACCCTTGTGCCATATGTCTTCATAGCCTGTTCAGACATGGCATTCAATTTGTCACGATACATCTGAGCCACTCGGGAACTGTACTTTTGTCTGGCATCGTCTGTCACCAAACCGTGTGTCCGGAAATACTGAGTCTGTAAGATATTTGGATAAAATCATGTTAAGACTTTTAAATATATTCGTGATAACGAAGCGAAGATCTACAACTGCTACAGTACCGCATTGACGTTCCCGCCAAGTTGCATGTTCCGCAGCTGCTTCCATGTCCAATTTGTGTCAAGCTGCGTTGAGCGTACGAAGGTCAGATGCACGCCGAGACTGCGGTGCACCGCCGAGCAGTCCAGGCAGATGAACACACCGTACGTCACAGATGACCACGTAGGATTCTTCGCGTTGCAATCGAAACATACCTGCATAACACAAATCAATATAATTATAACTAAACTTTCATTCGTAATTATTGTAATTTATGAAATATACACACTTTATTCGACGATATAGAACGCAATCTTTGAAAAATTGCTTCAATATCGTTTTTACTCGGCCCAGAGTCAGCCATTTTCGACGTGTTGTCACTAAGTCACTGTCAAACACTGACTTGACTTGACATTCTTGTCTTGTCATGAACGGCGAACAGCTAGGTATTTATTATCGTCTTCTTGGGCTTTCTCGGCTTGAGAGTTAGAATTCTCTGTTTATAAAAAACTATGGTCTCTAACTTTCCTGGATAAGGGATTAAAAAAGACAGCAGCGAGCGTATTCATATTCAAGTTTCGTCAAAGTTCTACATCAATAAACTGATGAAAATTTTAATGGACCCATTTGTCCCTACAAAAAGTGCCATAGCGAAAGTTGCTTATTGTTTATTGCATTAGATGCTTTATTGCATTAGAAATAAATGAAATGAAATGTTACTGCAGTAATTGTTTACAAAACACTGAGTCCGTGAGGCAACAAGCGTTTCAGAGTCTATAATAAGTAGAAAATATATATTATGTGTTTATTATATAATGCCCTTCTGTGCGTTACTACCGTAACATCTAATAAGAACCCCTAACATAAAAATCGCATAGTAGGTACTTACTTAGTTTTAGTTATGCACAGACAAATGTTTTTTACCGCGCGGCGTCCCCTGGGCTCCTGGTGAGTTGTCACTGTAACACCTAACCTAACCTACCTAAGAACATGCACCAACCAAACCTGCACCCAGGCGGCAGGCCATAACTAAAAACCGCATCAAAATCAAACTATCAATTATAGAGAAAAATGGCAACATGAATATATGTACAATGAAAGCGGATGAGGTGTTACCGTAACACCTACCTTTATATGAACATGCTGCATGCAACAACTGAATGAAAATTGGACTAGTGTTTTGGACACAAATGACAACATGGATTTGGGCACAATCTCCCACTCCAAACCATTTTTAACCGACTGAAAAAAAGGAAGAGGTCCTCTCCTCAATTCATCTATACGTTTTTTTTATGTATGTTCTCAAATACCGTTTCCGTTGTATTCGCGTCCCGCTCCCGCCGTCGCAAGCGTCCGTCGCGCGCGAGCGAGTAGGACCACTTAGTTGTACCACGGGCCACGGGTAATTTTTTTACCCGTTGGTGGTAATAAAACAGATCAGTGCCGTGGTACCAGTAGTATCAATGGTAGTAGTGGTAGTATCACGGGCAAGAAAGGAAAAAAAATCACGCTGTGTATTAATTCCGTGGTCGTACTGGGTCCTTAGACCATATATCACGGGACTAGCCTTTGCGAACCACCGCTTACAAAAATATTCTGCCAGTTTTCATACAAGTGAAGGGGGAAACACAAAGACATATAAAATTTCATTGCATTTAAAAATGTATTAATCGACAAACGCGTAATGGCTGTTGTGTGTTAATTGTTATTGTACAGTCAACTACAATGTAATGTACTAGTTTAATCATATAAAATGATGTACTGATGTACAGGCTTTTCATAAAGCCAAAAGACCAAATGGTCATGTGCAATGGCAGAAAACAATGCTAAAGTAAGGCGCATCCTGTGGTTAGATGATCTAACCGGCCCCATACACGGACAATAATATTGATCAATATAAATTATTGTTCAATAAGTTGACCGTGTAGGGCTAATATTGAGGTTTGAACAATCACTAAACAAAAGTTTGACGGAGCTTAAATTTTATTGATTAATTTTTTCTTTCGCACCGTGTAGGCTTAATATTGATCAATATTTTTCAGTCGGATAACGGAATTTCGAAATTGGAATTTACTTTTCTTCGTCAGACATATACCCGGACAGAAATAAAAATATTGATGTAATGTTATTGAGTCAATATTATGGAAGGTGTGTATTCAAAAGATGGTGATTATGAATATTGAACAATAAAAATATTGATCAATAGTATTGTAGGTGTACGGGGCCGGTAAGCGCTATAATGGCATTTATCTTTCTTGTCTTGTCTATGCCTTGTATTGTGTTGTCTGTCTATTCTTTAATGTCATTGTCTATAATGTCTAATTGTCTATAGCCACTGTGGTCGTCGGGTTGATTGGGCGCATGTTAGATTTCTCTGAATAATTTTGTTGATATACTAATTTATTGTGACCGCGGAAAGTTAAGGAGCACTCAGTGATCTGTAGTTTATTAATACAGGATCGTCGAAACATTGTTCCTTTTTCAGGTCAGTGTGAATCGAAGGACGCTTTCGAACGTCCGCATCTCGCAATCAAGGTGCTCAATTAGTAATGTCGACGTGCCAGTGTCTCCGGGCTGTGTGGTGAAAGTGCTTCAAAGTGTACCGACGAGCGCGAACGTTGGGACGGCTGGTGACATGGTTGTGAGGATGTCCGTGTAGCCGCCGCAATGGATAACGTGAACTTTCAGCCAAGTGGCGACGAGATCGAGCGGGCCCTGATGGACCTGGGCCCGCTGCTTGGCGTCACCATCAAAGAGGAGATTCCCGATGAGCTTGCGGATCCCAACGGTCCGGCGCGCTCCGCTCTCAATGTAAGCCACCACAGAATATTTACCTACACAAAAATATTTTTTATACCCATAATAAGTAGATAATGTCTTGTTCAGCCAACTATTCCCGTCTTTTTTTGAGTTGATAAATGCACCTTACAAAAAAAAAGAAATATCAACAATTTCACTAACAACAATAGTACCAAGACATCCATTTACATCGAAGGGAGAAAGTGATTTGATTGGGAAATCTGCCTTTCATTATAACCTACCTTGTTCATGGGCATGGTTATTGTAAGAGAGTGCAATTAGAAAGCTGAAAGTAATTTTATACAAACCCACCTAGTCAATTACTCTAAAACCACCTCTTTAAATTTGATTTGTCACAAAGAGGCCTGCTGGATGGAGAGACAAAAAACTCAACATCACAGATCGGGCCACTATAACTATTGGAGCGACTATTTTCAATGACCCTCTAGTTAGACAGCCGTAGACACAGGAGAGAAAACATGTAGGCATGTTATGTATGCAACATGGAGGTAACTGGTTTTTATTTTATGAATAGGAAAGCAAGGTAACTATGTTGGAGCATCACCTACTTGTAATATAGGTCAAAACATTATTGCGACATAATGCACTACAAAGTGAAGCTCTAAGTAAACTTCATTGATTATAGAAAGCATGCGTAAAGAGAAAGTAAACCTTTTGTTATTTCTTGTCTATCTGTCTGTTTATGTCTGTGATTATCCTACCTAATCTCTGTAACAGCTAGACTGATTTTCAGAACTTTGCAATGCAATTTAGAGTGACTTTACACCTTGCTAAAAAGTGTAAATAATAAGGTGACATTACTGCTTTCTTTGTAAGGCAATCCCCTAGAAAGTAATATTTTTACTCAGTCAAACAATCTAAAATGTTATATTTATTAGAGTGGAATGAACTATCTGCATATACTGGGGCCCAACCAAGGCCTTTCGGGCCTATAAAAACCTCACCTGCAAGTGGTCCAACTCAACACTAACATAATTATGATTGAATGTGAAAGTTTGTCATTCGCAATTAAGATATACAGGGTTGAAAATAAAGACCGTGGTTGGAGGAGAAGACGAAAAGTACCCTTAATATTGATAATAGCAAATTTTGCTGAAATGAAATATTCGTTTATTTCCAAAAGTAAGTAAAACTGCATTTATAGATTTTTGAAAAATCACAAAATCACCTGCTTGAGTCGGGAATCGAACCTGGGAGATGTAAAAAACATCCTGTATTTTATGATATCAACCGAAAGTCTTTTATAAGGAACGATTTCCTTAAAACAACATAGTACCTATCTTACATTAAAGGAAGACCAAGTAAAATATGTTTTTACTGTAAAGAAAAAAACAGTTGATTTGGGAACCTTCATTATTTTTTGGAGTTGGTTGGTTAAGTGACCAGAATGAATATTCCCATTCACAGAAACTAGTTTTTTTTTAACAAACTAAGCAGGAGTTTCTCAATTTGACTGTTTTTTTTTCTTTAGACAGTGAGTAAGCTTTATAATAACCAGTAATTTTATAATAAACAGATGAATAAACAGATATTTTATTTGGTCTTCCTTTAATGTAAGATACCTACTATGTTGTTTAGAAGAAATTGTTCCTTATAAAAGACTCACACTTTACTAGGGTACTTTATCTTCAACCACAGTCTTTAAATTCCATCCTGTATAGTAACATGCATTCTGATCTGTGTATGAAATTTCATCATTGTTGCATTTCTGTGAAATGCTATAAATTTGTGGGGTTTGCACACAAACACTCATGTGTGTGTGTTTGTGTGTCTGCAGTATTTGGTTGTGCCACTGTAACTTCGGAACGGTTTGGAATGTTGTTGTGATGAAGATATTATTGCTGGGACATGTCTGATGAAGGTTCTCAGCCACATCTAATTGAAGTAGAACAAAAAAATGTAGGTCAACTCAGTGAGTCAAGACGTAAGTGTGTCACGGCATTCTCCAACTCTATATTATTGAAGATAAAACATTGTATATTATATAAATAAATAAATAAATATTCATGGATTCACACAACACTCTCTGATCCCAAAGTAAGCTAGGAATAACCTGCTTGTGTTATGGGAATCAGACTATGGATATTAATAATTATATACTTTTTAAATACATACGTATTATACATAGAAACACCCAGACTCTTGAGACAAACATTTATGGGTGGGTCACACAATTTTTGGAACGAAGTTCCTTATTTTTTTATATTGGTACTTGATAAGAAATAAATGAATACTGGGTCTAGCATTCATTTTTAGGGTTCCATAGCCAATGGCAGAAGCGGGACCCTTATAGATTCGTCATTTCTGTCTGTCTGTCTGTCCGTCCGTGTGTCACAGCCACTTTTCTCCGAAACCATAAGGCTTATGCTGTTGAAACTTGGTAAGTAGATGTATTCTGTGAACCGCATTAAGATTTTTATATGAAACTAGAAAAAAAACAGTTAATTTTGGGGGTCCCCATACTCAGAACTGAAGCTCAAATTTTTTTTTTCATTGAACCCATACGTGTGGGGTATCTATAGATAGATCTTTAAAAATGCTATTGAGGTTCCTAACATCATTTTTTTCTTAAGTGAATAGTTTGCGCAAGAGACACTTCCAAAGTGAAAAAATGTGTCCCCCCCCACCCCCCTCTAACTTCTAAACTAAGAGAACAATAAATCTAAAAAAATATAAGATGTACATTGCCATAAAATCTACCAACGAAAATTAGTTTGAACCAGATCGAGTTGGTAGTTTTTTTTTCATACGTCATAAACCGCAATTTAGCCTAGCAAAATCTTTACCACTGCGAACGCTTTAACACTTCAATGAAAGTTACAACGAACTACAAGAACTTTTATATTATGTTACTTGCTGCTACGAAACCCTTCATGGGCGAGTCCAACTCACACTTGGCCGGTTTTTTATTGAAAGTTTGATCTGAGTGGAAAGGAAAATAAATGTGGTGATGAAAGTTAAGTAGGTAGTATGACAGGGCGGAAGCTCTTAGCTACGTTATGTTTTACATTCATACTCAATAGTCTGCTATCCCCAACGAGATCTTGCTAATTAGCGGGCCTCTTTGGCTCATGTTTTCGGTTTCTAATTATGAGATTTTATACTCTAATCTAGTGATTAGAGTGGTGCTGGAAAAATCATGGCATTACTTGGACTTGGGTACAAGGTGTGCCAACCCGCGTCTTTGGGGGTATTTCGGGTGCTATCCCGCTTCTTAGGGGGCGAGGGGTTATCTCTCACGTCACGCTGTCGTCTTCTTGGGCCTGCTTCTGTAAGGATGGTGACCTGCCCCCTCACCGTCCTCAGGCCCCCGGCCATGGACGCCGATGGTCTTGGGCATAGACAAGTCGGCGGCGCCCTCGCTGCCGGCTGCGGAACTCGGGTGGTAGATTTCTTTCCCGCTCCCTACCCGCAGCCTCTTTCACGAGCATGACCTGCTCGCAATAAGAGTCAGCGCAGTCCCATTTACTCCCGCTGGACATCATGGGTCGAACCATAGTCTCTAGTAAGAGATTGTGCACGTGAAGACCTGCTAAGAGGACTTAGCGCTGTTGCGCCCATGCCGTGAACTCCAACAGTGTGTGGAGCGCTTGTGTGGAAAGGTCTGTAGTTAAAGAGCTATAGGTTTATGGTCGTGTCGGTGAAACACTTAGTAGCTGAAAAGGGCTGTCGTCGAAAGTGACGCATATGAAAGGTTCTGTCGGCGAAATGTCCACAGGTGAAAGACCCTGCTAGGGAAACGGACATAAAAATAATCATCCTGTCGACGAATAGTCCAACGGCGAATCGGTCTTCGGAGAACGGTTGCTGAATCCTGTGTCCTCGCTGCGCTCCTCGCAGTGCTGGCACTTCTCGGCCGTGATTTTCCGGTGTATTCGCCACAGATACTAACCGAAGTTCCCGCGTCCGATAAGTATCTGTCACAAACGATAGGAGAGAGCACCGTGATATTAGGGTTTTCTTCCGCGTATGCTTAGATTGTGGAATGATCTCCCTGGTTCGATTCTGCCAAACGCCTACAGTATGGAGTTCTTCAAAGGTGGTCTTAGAAGGTTCATACAGGGTCGGCAGCGCGAGTGTGGCGCCTCTGGCCTGCAAACTTTACATTGACAACTCCGCGTTCTAAGAACCATAATATCTACCAAAATAATAAAATCCATTTGTGAGGTGGAGGTGTGTGAAGATGATGGAGAAGTGTTCAAGTATCTTAAAATTATACATTTAAAAGTTAAACAATGGTTATTAACAGAAAAATTTCGTGACAAATTGCAACAAAAATATCACATAAAATCGTAACGCGCAAAAATGAAAGAAACATACCTACAAGGAATAAACCAATAAACTTGAGTGTTCAGTGAACTATACAATGCAGCGCGCTGTGTATTATCTGATATCTGGCGGTAGCTTGCATGGAACCGGTTCTTATCACAATGGGAGAAGCATTGAGTAAAGATTGAAGAATTCTATTGATTTGTAGTTTTTAGTTTTAAATGCGATTTAGTTTTGATAATTTATTTATGTAAAATAAGCTAAAGAGTGTCTCAGCATCCAGACAAGTCTAATTTGGTTTTTGTAATGCTTTCATGTTTTGAAACAGTTTTAATATGTATTTTATTTAATAAAAAAATGGCATTTAAAAAAATACGGCGTATGAATGCCTGGTACAGAAATGCAAGGAATTATTTCCACAAAAAAAAACAGCACAGGACTAAATGTATTGCAGCAATTTCAAAAGTGGTTCATTTAGAGCTGCCGACTCAGTGTTCTGTTAACAATCATTTTAAGAAACTTGCTATGGCTACTCCATGAATGTATGAATGAACACCATGTTACTACTTCGTTACATTTAATTTGTGAGCGTTTTCTTGCTTCAGAAGGCATGTTAAGCTGATTTTCCTGGCTGTCAGTTTCACAACAGTAGTAAAGCCAAGTTGAAGGCCTTATGAGCAGCTTGAAAATTTTCAATTGCATTTCATCATTATCAGGCTACAATGATTTACATACGAACAGCTTACCATTATATTTACCTTTTACAGTTCCGTTGTATGTTTGCCTCTTGCACAGGGTTTACTCATTGTTCCTATGTTTATGATAACACAAGTTTATAACAGGATGACTCGAATTATTTTTCGTTCAAAGTAAAAGAGACCTAATCCCGCTTTATTGCAGAAGTAGATTTTTAAGATGTAACAGGGGCTGAGCACAAGATATCACGCTAGTGCAATTCTTTAAGATAGTGTATGTCTATTGTTACTTTTGTGCGTTAACCCTGGTAATTCTGTAATTCCAGGTGAGCAGCACCCCCGATGGCGGCATGGGTGTCGCGACAGCTTCCGGCGAGGGTCAGCCGGGGCTGGAGGGCGGCGAGGGCGCGGAGGGCGCGGAGGGGTGCAAGGGCTCGAGCGCGGACTCGCTGGCCTCGCCGTCCGCCGCGCGCGCGCCGCCCGCCTGCACGCGCTGCGTGCTGTGCGACGCCGTGCTCACGCTCAGCGAGGGCACGCCCAAGCTCATGGAGTGCCTGCACTCCGCCTGCGAGCCCTGCATCAAGGCCAAGATCGAGGAGAAGCACGCCAGCTCGCGGGACTTTCTGGGTACGTATCTGTGGTTTGCGCTACGCTTATAAGTTACGCCGCGCCGGTCAGCTGTAAGTGTGAGTGTCTTCTAGGAGCGGAGCGCATCACGGTGACCTGCCCCGCGTGCCGGTTGCAGTGCCAGGTGGCCAACATGATAGACCAGCGCTTCGTGCTCGAGAAGATGGCCATGGAGCAGTCGGGGTCGAACAACGGTGAGTAGCGTCCCCCCGAGGGCGTCAGGGCGTCGTCGGTCGCGCAGAGCGCAGTGTAGAACGTACGGCACGTTGCAGTGGCGCTGAGCGGCGAGCAGGCGTGCAACAGCTGCGACGACACGGAGCCCGCCACGTCGTACTGCGTGGAGTGCGGCGAGTTCATCTGCGACAACTGCGTGCGCGCGCACCAGCGCCTCAAGATCACCAAGGAGCACACCATCCGCGGCCGCGACGAGGCCGTGGCCGAGCTGTCGGCCGGCGCGGCAGCGCACGACATGTACTGCGCCGAGCACGCGGGCGAGCGCCTGGCGCTGTTCTGCGAGACGTGCGACCGCCTCACGTGCCGCGACTGCCAGCTCACGCACCACCGCGACCACCGCTACCAGTTCAGCGGCGAGATGGCGGCGCAGGCGCGCGCGTCCATCGAGGCGCTGCTGGCCGAGGTGAGCTACAAGCGCGTGCTGCTGGGCTCGGCCATGAAGGTCATCCGCGACCGCCAGCAGCTCATCGCCGACAAGAAGAAGGCGCTCGTGCACGAGATCACGCAGACCGTGGTGAAGCTCACCAACGCCATCAACACGCGCGGCAAGCAGCTGGTGCTGCGCCTCAACGAGGTGTGCGACGCCAAGCAGCGCACGCTGAGCGAGAAGAAGGAGGCGCTGGAGCAGCTGGCGGCCATCACGGACCACTGCGTGGGCTGGGTGGGCGGCGCGCTGCGCGGCGGCTCGGACACGGCCGTGCTGCACGCCAAGCGCGCCATCTGCGCGCACCTGCAGCGCATCAAGTCGCGGCGCGCCGACATCCCCAACCCCGAGATCCCCGTGCGCATCAGCCTGGCGCTGGACAAGCTGCCCGAGCTGGTGCGCGTGCTGGCGTCCATCGGCGCCATCGTGGTGGACGGCAAGCCGGACGGCGGCGGGGGCGGGGGCGCGCAGGGCCCCTACCACCCGCCGCAGCCCCCGCAGCCCCCGCCGGCGCCGCCCACCTCGCACTCCGCCGTCGTGGCGCTGCAGCACGTGGCCATGCACCAGGTGAGCTCACACTCGCACCCGCGCCGCCTTCTCATATTTCTACTCGTCCTTTAAACAATATCACGTACAGTGCAATGCAAATATAGAAAAAATATTATATTCAGAAAACATTACAAGAATTTTAAAGTTTATAAAGTTTAAATATAATAAAGTTTATTAAGTCTAAAGTTTATATAAAGTCCCAGTAAACTCCACTAGATCCCCCTGTACAGATTGCTTAGCTGATTTACACTTGCGCTTAGGTTTAACCAAAATTATGAAACTTAAAAAATTTCAAAAAGATTTTTTATAACATTTTTGTTTAATTTCACGGTATTGTCACAAATTTAGTAGAAAACTACATGACTGTATCACGACATTGTTCCATGTCTCAGACATTGGCTCGCTACCAGGTCAGTGCACTCGTAGTCAATGTGTTTCCTCTGCAGCTGAGCGAGGCGGCTATACCTGCTGATATTAGGTATAGCGTGCTCGCTCTTTACTTTTGATTGGCTGACTATTTCATGGAGTAAATGCTTATTACTAGCTTTCATTTTATTTCATCTAGATGTCGTCAAGTATGCATGTGTATTCATTGTTTACCAAGTACATCTGAGTACTGCCAGTATTTACTAGAGAGTGAAATGTAGCATTTCACCAGCTACCCATACTCAGATGGAGATTAACATCATTGTAGTTAACATAGAAAGTATACATTACAAGATAAAAGACTTTAGTAAGTATTGCATTAACAACAAAAATTGATTGTATAGTTGTCAAAAATAAGAGGCCCGTTTTTACATAATTATGAGACAGTTCCACTTTTGAGAGTTAGGGTTTGCCATTACAAATTAAATATTAAAAATCCCTATCGATCCCATGTGTGCTACAAAAGTAATTTGGGGTCAAAGGTCAAAATTTGAGGTTTTTGGATTTTTCCCGAAAACTTACTGTTTTCGAGAAAAATCCAAAAAACCTCAAATTTTGACCTGAATTTTTTTGCCATTTTATTTTATATATTACAAGCTGACCCGACACGTTATCCTGCCATAAATATGAATATAGAAATCTGTTTCTAGAGTTCTGAGTCCCGGTTGTATGAGAGCCCCCTTAAATATTATTATTTTTCTGTTTTTAGTATTTGTTGTTATTGCGGCAACAGAAACACATGATCTGTGAAAATTTCAGCATTCTAGCTATCACCGTTCATGCGACACAGCCTCGTGACGGACAGACAGACAGACAGACAGACACACGGACGGCGAAGTCTCATGAATAGGGTTCCGTTTTTTACCCTTTGGTACGGACCCCTAAAACGATCGCGCCGAGTACCCACACTACCTCACAGGTGGTGTGGAAATGTGTGCATAACATGTATAATGTTACTCTTAGAATCGCGGTATATCAGGAATGGTAACTTTTAGAAAAAAAATCATCAAAATAATTTCTGTGGAGAATTTCAAGATGTACAACTATGTTTTTGAGAAGTTTTTTGATTACACTTACCATTTTCGAGAAAAGTCAAAAGACTTCAAATTTTGACCTTTGACCCCAAATAACTTTAGTAGCACACATGGGATCGATGGGGATTTTTATTATTTTATTTGTAATGGCAAACCCTAATTCTCCACCAAAATTTGGCTCTCCGGGAATTATTGTTATTTGACCCCTATTTTTATGTCTAAATTGACTGGACTATTTCGTTGGCAAATTCCAGAAACAGTCAATGATAGTCTGTTCAGTGGCGAGAACTCATCGATGGAGTCAGTAATCAGTAAATGAAAGTCGTCGCGTTTAAAAAATGTCAAACCTGGCCTATTGCATTTTTACGAGTTTAGCAGCATGTCCTTATCAGTAAAGGCCACTGCCCTTACTGATCAGGAAATACTTCACAAGTGGGTGGTGTGAATAACGCTAATTTTCCCGTGCAGTCGTTCGTGGGCGGCACCGGCGGGCAGGTGCAGGCCGGCGTGGGCGGAGTGGGGGCAGTGGGCGGCGCGTACCTGCCGCTGCAGGTGGGGCTGCGCGCGCGCCACGCCACGCCGCTGCGCCACCCGCACGTCACCTCCACCACGCACCCGCACCACCTGCACGGTACGTACCTCCGCCCACACACACACACACAGGGACAGTGGGGGCGCGTACCTGCCGCTGCAGGTGGGGCTGCGCGCGCGCCACGCCACGCCGCTGCGCCACCCGCACGTCACCTCCACCACGCACCCGCACCACCTGCACGGTACGTACCTCCGCCCACACACACACACACAGGGACAGTGGGGGCGCGTACCTGCCGCTGCAGGTGGGGCTGCGCGCGCGCCACGCCACGCCGCTGCGCCACCCGCACGTCACCTCCACCACGCACCCGCACCACCTGCACGGTACGTACCTCCGCCCACACACACACACACAGGGACAGTGGGGGCGCGTACCTGCCGCTGCAGGTGGGGCTGCGCGCGCGCCACGCCACGCCGCTGCGCCACCCGCACGTCACCTCCACCACGCACCCGCACCACCTGCACGGTACGTACCTCCGCCCACACACACACACACAGGGACAGTGGGGGCGCGTACCTGCCGCTGCAGGTGGGGCTGCGCGCGCGCCACGCCACGCCGCTGCGCCACCCGCACGTCACCTCCACCACGCACCCGCACCACCTGCACGGTACGTACCTCCGCCCACACACACACACACAGGGACAGTGGGGGCGCGTACCTGCCGCTGCAGGTGGGGCTGCGCGCGCGCCACGCCACGCCGCTGCGCCACCCGCACGTCACCCCCACCACGCACCCGCACCACCTGCACGGTACGTACCTCCGCCCACACACACACACACAGGGACAGTGGGGGCGCGTACCTGCCGCTGCAGGTGGGGCTGCGCGCGCGCCACGCCACGCCGCTGCGCCACCCGCACGTCACCTCCACCACGCACCCGCACCACCTGCACGGTACGTACCTCCGCCCACACACACACACACAGGGACAGTGGGGGCGCGTACCTGCCGCTGCAGGTGGGGCTGCGCGCGCGCCACGCCACGCCGCTGCGCCACCCGCACGTCACCTCCACCACGCACCCGCACCACCTGCACGGTACGTACCTCCGCCCACACACACACACACACACACACAGGGACAGTGGGGGCGCGTACCTGCCGCTGCAGGTGGGGCTGCGCGCGCGCCACGCCACGCCGCTGCGCCACCCGCACGTCACCTCCACCACGCACCCGCACCACCTGCACGGTACGTACCTCCGCCCACACACACACACACAGGGACAGTGGGGGCGCGTACCTGCCGCTGCAGGTGGGGCTGCGCGCGCGCCACGCCACGCCGCTGCGCCACCCGCACGTCACCTCCACCACGCACCCGCACCACCTGCACGGTACGTACCTCCGCCCACACACACACACACACACACACAGGGACAGTGGGGGCGCGTACCTGCCGCTGCAGGTGGGGCTGCGCGCGCGCCACGCCACGCCGCTGCGCCACCCGCACGTCACCTCCACCACGCACCCGCACCACCTGCACGGTACGTACCTCCGCCCACACACACACACACACACACACAGGGACAGTGGGGGCGCGTACCTGCCGCTGCAGGTGGGGCTGCGCGCGCGCCACGCCACGCCGCTGCGCCACCCGCACGTCACCTCCACCACGCACCCGCACCACCTGCACGGTACGTACCTCCGCCCACACACACACACACACACACACACACACACACACACACACACACACACACACACACACACAGGGCGAGTGAGAGCGCGTTTGGCCGCTAACATACAACGCCTCACACCACACTTTATATTACAGGAAAATTGTACACCACCCATAGCTCGTGAAAAGTGTTAAAATTACCATTCGATTTGAAATAAGAACAAAAACTACATTTGCAGTAATTACGTGTGGCCGTAATTACGAGAGTACAACAGCTCAGTGCGCTGTCTACAGTTCCCTATACGTTTGTACTCGGCAGGTGTGAGCGAGCTGAACCTGCGCGGGCTGCTGAACGCGCAGGGCGTGCGGGGCGTGGGGGCGCGCGCCCTGCCCCCCGCCCCCGCCCCCGCCCCCGCGCCGCCCCCGCAGCAGGCGCAGGCGCAGCTCGCCATGCAGCACGCCTACCACCAGAGTGAGTACGGCGCACTTGATTGTCTTACTGTTACTTGTCACAGCCGGCTTTGACTGCCGCAGCACCCTGGTGGGTATTCAGTGGCAGCTCGCCAGTTGTACTGGCGTCGACCGAAACGTTTGAAGTATTCTATTATCTAATATAACTGTACAATAGAAAATTTAGAAAGAAATCTACTCTCTATTATACTGTTTTTGATGTGAAGTGAAATATCTATAGTTGTTTCTGGCGTCATCTGTTCTTTTATTATATTTAATGGTCTTTTACAAAATCATTTCGATGTTTCATATCTGCTGTGACGGTTCACATTTTACGTACGTACTTTTCCACCATTTGCATTACTCGTCCCGCAATTTAATAAAATAATATCGTATGTTACTACGAATATCACTTATTACTAAGCGATTTGGTAAACAGTCGACTGTAAGCCCTGTGCTCTCCCACAGTGATGAACTCGTACGCGGCGGCGAACGCGTACGGCGGCGCCTCCGGCAGCGCGTGTGGGCGGCGCAGCGGGGGGCCCCGCACGCCCTCGCCCGCGCCCGCCCCCGTGGGCGGCGGGGGCGGGGGGCCCCACGCGCCGCCCGCCTACCCGCACGCCAAGTGGCACATCCCGCAGAACCAGCTCGCCAACGGTACGTGCCCCTCCACTCGGAGTTGTTGATTGTTGTCGTGAGCTAACGTGGCGGGTTGTGTCGGCAGGCGGGTACGAGGCGGCCGCGGCGAGCCCGCTGGCGGCGGGCGGCACGCACGACTTCAAGATCACGCTGGGCCGCGCGCGCTCCACGCCGGGAGGGGGAGGGGGGGGCGGAGGCGCCGTCACCTCCACCAACCCCAAGACGCCCAGCCCCAGCCCCATCTGCCCGCTCAACGTGAGTACCGCCCCGCCGCCCAGGGCCACGCTGGGCCCGTCCGGTCCCATAGTAGACACTAAGAAAACACGATCACTCACCAGACAAAAAGAAATAGAGGACAGAGACGCCACTCGTTACATTAAGTGTCTGTTGGGGTTGGTTCGATATAGCAGATATGCTGTACCCAAGTATTAGTTTTATGATACCATCTCTGAACTCATATCTCACGCAATTTATTTATTCTGTTTGAAGTTACCCTAAACGAAATCTTTGATGTCGAGCGACTGGAACATGATTTACATCCTTTGCTCAGTAATAAAGTTTGTAGTAACATATTTTGTGTGGTGTACAGGGTGCCGCGGTCCCTGGGGAGCTGGATAAAGTGTGCGCCGCCTCGGTGCAGGACCTGATGGCCACCATCGCCAAGCTGGACTCCAACGGCGTCCAGGTGGTGGCGGAGGCGCCTTCGCCCGCGCCCGCCGTGCACTCGTCCACGGACGGCGCGGGGGTGGGGGCGGGGGCGGGGCTGGGGGCGGGGCTGCCCGGGGCCAAGGTCGCCGCCGGGGGCGCCGGCGACCCCAACGAGGACTGGTGCGCCGTGTGCATGGACGGCGGCGAGCTCATGTGCTGCGACAAGTGCCCCAAGGTGTTCCACCAGTACTGCCACATACCCACCATCGAGAAGCTGCCCGAGTGAGTCGTGTGCCATATTTCACTCTGCTCGGATCCGGTGCGAAGGACCTAATTGATATCGGGATTGTGACTCGTATAACTAAAACTAAAAATTTATATCAAGTATCACATCCATGTTTCCAATAGTGTCTACAGAATTAGGTTATTGCAGGAGCACTTTTGAATGGTAAAATAATGATCCGACGTGTTTTTGTTTTATATAGAAGTAAATACAGTACACAGTACAGATAGTGCAATATACTGCGTGATACTTGATTTAAATTGTCAACAGAGCGGTTGAGGAGTTGCCCACCAACTTCGTCAATCCCAGAACTTCTAGTTCAAATTTGTAGACCTTAGGGTAGCTGGGCGTTGATTGGAGTCACCTTGCAATTTAATTAATGTATAATATTCGTGGTGTGGCAGCGAGTCGGAGACGTGGCAGTGCCTGCTGTGCGTCAACTTCGCGGACCTGCCTCCCCCGTCTCCTGACGAGGCGTGCGAGGGCGGCGGCCTGTCCCCGCGCATGCAGAAGCTGGTGGAGCGGCTGACGCTGGAGCTGTACTGCCAGTACGAGCCCAGCCTGGCCTTCCGCGAGCCCGTGCCGCAGGAGAACCTGCTCTATCACGCCAAGGTACTTATTCACACAGCTAATTACCCGAAACATGTTCATTCTCTGTGAGCTCCTCCAAGCGTATTGATGCTGCAATGTGGAGAGCTCCCTGAGCAACCAATGGTGGACGTCCGCTTCCGAAAGAGATCGACCGCTGGAGAGAAGGTCAGCTCGTTACGATCTCTTCCGGAAGCGGTAAATACGACCGGGCAGGCTTGAGTGGGGGGGGGATACGATGTGACAGAATACCACCTTACTGCGCTTCTCACAGGACAGGGTTGTATCACTAAGTACTTGTGGGAGGTAGTCGGACGGTCGCCACTAACCCGCGAGTGTTGTGTTGCGCAGATCACGCGGCCCATGTGCCTGGACGCCATCCGCATGAAGCTGCAGCCGCGCAGCCCGCAGCGGTACGCGCACGTGGCGCACTTCGTGGCCGACTGCCGCCTGCTGTTCCGCAACGCGTACAGGTTCAACCCGGTGAGTACCTACCGCCCAGTGTGCTACACAGTGTCGTCAACAACTAACACCCCCCACCCTCCCCAGGCCGACAGCCAGGTGTACAAGGACGCCAAGCGGCTGGAGGAGTTCTTCGACGCGCAGCTGCTCAAGTGGCTGCCGCAGTACGCCTACTGGCCCGGCGAGGGCGAGCCGCCGCCCAAGCGCACGCGCCTGGACTGACCGCCGCCCCCGGGGCCCCCGCCCCCGCCCCCGCGCCCGCTGGGGCCCCCGCCCCCGCCCTACGCGCGCTACCTGCCGCACTGAGCGCACCTAGCGCACGTAGTGTACATAGTGTGTCGAGTAGCTACTTACTTAGTAGTTGTGGGTAGTATCGGAAAGTTCCTGTGCTGACGCCTGTAGTGGCCCGGCGAAGTCCTGGCGAGCCGCAGGCCGGTTCCACACATCACAATTCACTTCGTCGGTGCAGAGCGAACACCTCGGACAGCAATCCTGAGCTCTAAATAAATGTTTGTATGATAGTTTGGGTGTTCTTTGTATAATCGTAGGAATTCTATGTTGCCTTTGGACTATACAAGGAACATCTAAACAAACTTCGCATATTTTAGATCGCGTACCACAAGCTTATGTTAACGACAAATCCTCCTCGAAGCATACATGCCTACCTCCGCCGCGGGAACCTAGCGTTACAGCGGCAAGTACTCGGGTAGTCGAAAAATAGGGAGCCTACCGTTTGACCAAAAAGATTTTCCCAAAATTTCTCTACCCACCCCAAGAAATTTTGGCAACCTTTTTTTATACCGTGCAATGTTTGGAATAATTTTAGTACCCACTTTTACGTTTCGTCAAATTTTTATTTGGCAGAATTTTACAATGGATTATATCATTTATGGCATTTGATCTTTAATCAAATAGTTTATTACAGCAAATAATCTTTAGACAATAAACGTTTGGTTAAATAATATGCTATGACAAAAAAACATAAACGCAAAATTAAGAACTTTTGGAAATTATAATTTTATGTCAAAATAATCATTTATTTAAGACTTCTATTTAATTACCAATTTCGATAGGTTAGGTTAAAATAACCAAGAAAGCTCCGCTCTCACATTAGCCTTCTTGGTTCTTTTTTTGTAACCATTCAACACCAAACTTCAATATCGATGGTGTGACTCCGAAACTTAATAATTTTGTCATTGACTAAACAATTGACTGAAACGAAATGGTAATTTGAAAATTGATGTTATGAAATATTTGCCTTATTTAATTTTGCGTAGAATATGTTTTTCCAACTGAAACATTTGATTAAATAAAAATTGGAAAAAGTACTAGTAGGTAAATAAATTATTGTTTAAACGTTCACTCGTTTGCGTTACAATTATTTGTAAAGAATTTTTTTGCTAAGTAATAATTTGGCTAGTGAATTTGGCATTTTCTTTTCGGTCAAACATAATAGACCCCGAAAAAAAACATTTATAAATAATTAAAGAGACAATTTGAAACGCGTTTCAGACATGGCGCTATATAGCCCAAATGAAGTTAATATAAGCTTGTGCTATAGAATCTCTAATGATATAGACAGGAACCTGCAGCAGGCTGATTTTCCCTTTGTTAGTTTCTTCAAATATGATATTTCTCTGATTTGACGAACAGCAAATTGTTTTCATAATTAAGGGGAGTATGTATGGAAAAAGACAGGACCTACTTTATTGCACCCTTCTGGGTGTTCTACGAACTGATCTCTGTTCCTCCTGAGTTATAGCAACTAGCTAAGCTTTTTTTGGCTTCTGCCCTGAAACGGGAAACGGGGCGGGCCCCATACACTCGCCGGTTTCTGTTTATGTTGGCGCAGTTGTGTCAGTGATGGTCTTAGCTGCCTGGCACGTCGCTGGCAGACGTGCCAGGCCGACCGCAGTGCGGGGTTCACTTTATTTGTTATACATATCATAGGATACGTGTCTTTAATATCGTTCAATGCGTACTGATTATGCTAAATTTAAACCAACAGATATTTTTTCGTTCTATATCTAGGAAGGCCTACCCCATAGCGGTAGCTACAGTGTTCAAAGAGTTATAGAGGGAGGCGTTGCCTGTCGGAGAGTGAAGTTGCCAACAGCTATGTATAAGTTCTGTGATATGAGCGACTCGACCGGTCTGTCGCCACTCGGCCACGACGCGCACTGAAATGTTATTGTAAATGTTGGATTCTACCGCAGTTTAGGATTATATCGCAATATCTATAAGTAGTTTTAATATTTGTGCGGCATTGTATAAATGCTAGTGATATAAGTCTGACACGGCGCGGCGCGGCGCGGTGGTGAGGCCCGAAGTCCGATGGCGCGTAGCTTCGTTCACACTGAGGCACCTATAGTCCGTTTACCGTTATTTTACCTCTGACAGCTTGTCAATCGTGTTCTGTGTGTTGGCATTGCAGTAAACTCGCCCTATGAGTGCCAGCTTAAGACATTTTACCGAATATAGTGGAGATTATAACATCTAACCGTTAGCACAAAAAGATTTCATTTAATGTTTTAATAAACTTTAATGAAACAGTGCTCCGGTTACTATACCGTTATATTTAAGATTTATATTTTTTTATGAATATCTGAAAAATATATTCACTAACGAAGGCAAAGTTGCTGCTTCCACAACATTCCACATCTCAAATAATGGTCTAACCCGAAAAAAACGCCAACAAAATGAGAAAGTGAGTTTAGACTAGAAGTTGCAGAAAATGGGAGAAACAAAAACTTATTCGGGTAACACAGCAATCAAGATAAGCAACCTAAGTGCTAGCGGTAATTTAACTCTGAACGGACTATAATGATGAAGCTGCCCTCCCGTGGACGGCGGGTCTGACGACTGATGTATCCCGCGGCGAGCAGATATGTACGCGATACTTGATCTTCCACGATTCGCTCTCTTAACGTCATAAATGTTATAGTCGTACTCCGCGTCAGACCGAGGCGGACTTCTCTTGGCGAAGGTTTCTATGTATATTGGGGAATGTGACGCGCTGCTCTGTCGGTGAGCTTGCGACCGGGACGAGCCTATTGATTATTTATTTATAACGTTAGTAATTATAAAAAACTATTTGGCTCCTTACAGTTTATCTGTAAAAAAATGCTCTTAATATAGATAATAATTGTTAAAACATACATTGTATGTTCGTTAAGTTTAAAATCTCGCGGCTCTCGGCCGGCCGCCGCCACTTGGCTAGCGTCTAGAAACAGCCGGCGCACGCTACCGTCATTGTTATAGTTACTACTGTGTAGCTTATTGTTACGGTGAATACTTAGCATCTCGTAAGTTATTGATAATCTCCCAATAAGTATTATTATTTAGAAATAAAGCACATTTATTGGAAATTGTATTTTTTATTCAACCTCTTGTGTTCCTGAACTGATGGTGTAATATTTATTGGCGCGACAACACCGACGCGCTCACGTCACGCTCGAGATGACGCGAGTGACAGGACAGTGCATTGACACTTGCGTATCGTGCGAGGGGCCGGAACGTCAAACGTTATTGATAACACTTATCTCTGAGAAATAAAGGCGTTAGTGGACTGCAGGGTTTGTGTAGTAGTCAGTAGAAAGTGCAGCCGCCGTCCGACCACTCGTCGCACCTACACAGTACACGGCTCGGCACGTGCAGCGGTCACCTATAGACCGACAGTGGACCCGCAGGGAGCGGCGACATAACCTTCCACTGTACTTGAAGGTGAGTGACCCCTAGGTTGTTACCGTGCTTCACCTAAACATAACTCACTTGAGATCCTTCGTGAACATTGAGCATCTGATAACTTTGTTTGTAAATATTAACTAGTTCGACTTTGATATTTAGTTTATGTTCAAACGAAGCTTGTTTAATTAATAACACTATCATTCTTAAAAGGAAAACTGGTTTAGTTTTTTTAAATTTAGCAAGTCGCTATGTGTGTGCATCTTTGACTATTTGTGTGCGTAAGTTGGGCACAAAAACCTGGTAGGTATGTAAAACTTCAGGTATTTAGAATAGTAGAAGGAGATTTATATTAAGTAGCGAGACTTTAAAATTTAGCTACGTGACAATTCGTAAGCAACCATAATTAAGTTAAATGCACAATGCGACAGTAGGTCACGACGAACATAAGTATAAAGTTTTACAACTTGTGCATAAAACCTGCTTCCAAGGTCAAATCAAAGTGCTCACCGGCACCGGCCGGGCCCGGTCGTCGCGCGAACATTGCTGCTTTTTGCACAAGTTTTTTTTTAGGTCTGAATACCTATCTGATGATCCGTAATCAATATCGGACACGGCAGACCTTAGTTCAGAATTTTATTACTTAATCAAAGTGTATTCGTGATCATAGGCATTATAGCGGCAACAGAAATACATGAGTGAAAAAATTCAGTTCTAGCTATTACAGTTCCTGAGATACAGACTCGCGACGGACAGACAGACAGACACACGGACAGCGAAGTCTCACGAATATAGTCCCGTTTTTACCTACCAGGGTACGAAACTCTAAAAAGGAAATAGCAACTCTACCTGTTTAATTGTTTATCTCAGCTTCTTAATTGCTCTCAATCCCCTAATTGAATTACGTAGGCACTATGATTTAACTTCTTTAGTTCCGATTTAGTTGTCTATCTAACAGCCCCGTATGGGCGCCAGAGCCTCGTCCGCCAAAGATTGTCGGTTGACTACGTAGTGAGGTAGCTTAGCAAAAAAGTTGCGCTAAATGGCAGAAAGAGAGCCGGCTTTTCGTGATACAACTTTGTAACCGATACTCTATACCTACTTACGTTTTTTTTATACGGAAAGTGTTTTCTGAAATTAATTTCAGGAATCAATAACAATAAGACCAAATGTTTTCACAACTTCAAATGGACGTAACAAATCATAAAATAAAGAATGACAATGCGATATTTGCTAAATGCACTACCGCTACTATGAGATGCCGCCTAATCTAATACTAAAAATTACCGCGTACCTACCGCTTATTTGTTAGAGGTCGTTTTTATTGGACAATCTGCAATAAGTTATAATTGATGGCTGGAGCGATGACTCGTTATCTGTGGTGTGGCAATGGCCCTTAATCGCCAGTTTATGGCCTGTATCTTTATCGAGCCGCTAGTGAATCATACTACTAACTACGACGATGCAATCCTGTTTATCTGCCACAAGTACCTAGGTTCTTGTACTTTACTATTGACTAAAGCACAAAGTCAATTCATCGACTGCTGTGTGTACCTAAGCCTATCAATAGGATAGCCAGATGACACTGCATCAGCAATACCTATTAGGGTTAGTTGTAGATGTCTCTGAAGTCCGTGATTATAACAAAACGTTTTATTATTTCCATACTCGTTTTGAGTGTGCCCCTGTTACACCAGACACCACAAAGCAGTCCAGTCGTTCCCCGCCTATAATCCAACGTGTACAACACAGAAAATAACCTAATTGGCTAATTCGAAGTTTTGAACATTAGAATTCTTGCGAGTATGCCACTTGACGTGTCGTCAGCGTGCTATCGTCTTTTTGCGGCAATACTTAGTTCTAGCGGACAACTTTAAGGCACTATAATACATAGCTATAATAATTTAGGAAGGAAGAAGGTAATCAGCGATGCGGCTAATAATCCTGGAGGACGCGTCGGTGGTGGCGGACTGGGCGGCGCGCTTCGTGCTGCAGCGCATCACGCAGTTCGCGCCCGGCCCGGGCCGGCCCTTCGTGCTGGGGCTGCCCACGGGCGGCACGCCGCTGGGCATGTACCGCCGCCTCATCGACTTCTACAAGGAGGGCCGCGTGTCCTTCAAGTACGTCACCACCTTCAACATGGACGAGTACGTCGGTGAGTGAGGCGCAGGCGCCACCCTCGCGTCGACCTCTCGCGCTCGCACACACCACACTCACCCTCTCCCCTGCAGGGCTGCCGCGCGACCACCCCGAGTCCTACCACTACTACATGTGGAACGAGTTCTTCAAGCACGTGGACATCGAGCCCGCCAACGCGCACGTCCTGGACGGGAACGCGCCCGACCTGGTGGCCGAGTGCACGCGCTTCGAGGAGCTCATCAAGCAGGCGGGCGGCGTGCACCTGTTCATCGGCGGCATCGGGCCCGACGGACACATCGCCTTCAACGAGCCCGGCTCCTCGCTGGTGTCGCGCACGCGCGTCAAGACGCTGGCCTACGACACGCTGGAGGCCAACAAGCGCTTCTTCGGCAACGACATCAGCAAGGTGCCGCGCCAGGCGCTCACCGTCGGCGTCGGCACCGTCATGGACGCGAAAGAGGTATCATTTTTTCATTTTCTTTTATTTCACACACTTCGATTACAGTGATGCGACTGCGTTGTGGGTCGCAGGTTTTGAGTTATGGGCGTCAAGTACTTTCAAAGATCACTGCGTAGGGCCTTTCCGTTATGAACTTACGATTGGTCCTGTGTGAGATGGGTATCTAACTTTTCACATTTCTATTTACGCTTTACCGTACATCAAATGGCACGTTAAAACTTTCGCATAAAGGCGTGGGACCAAAAACAATGTGTGTACCGACGTCTAAGAGTAAAGAATAGATGCGGTTATCTACTAACAGATTTGATTGATAGGATGTGTGAAGTTAGGTACCTACTTGTATTTTTTAAGTTTTTTCGCGTGACTCAGTACCACTTTATAGCAAATAAACTAAGGCCTCCCACACACTTTCGTTCTTCGAGCGCCGTGAGTAAATTGTGTGTGTGTGCGGCAGGTGATGATCCTGATCACGGGCGCGCACAAGGCGCTGGCGCTGGCCAAGGCGGTGGAGGAGGGCGTGAACCACATGTGGACGGTGTCGGCCTTCCAGCAGCACGCGCAGACGCTGTTCGTGTGCGACGAGGACGCCACGCTCGAGCTGCGCGTCAAGACCGTCAAGTACTTCAAGGTACGCACACCACACCACCCACCTACCCTACCCCTCAACAAACTAATATTTTATAGAGATTTGAGATGATTTGCTGGAAGCCTGGAACTTTGTAACTACAGAACCGATTTTAAAAATTCTATCGCCAAAATAAAGGCAAATAATTCTCAAGTACCATAGACTATGTACCAGTTTGCTACTACCCAAGGGAGCAGGGACAGTAATACTAATAATAAATGTCAAAAAACATGGCATATTCCATACATTTTTGTAAATACTGCATGTATGGGTTAATTAGGCACAAAATCTCCTTCCTTGTTTGTTCAGTCTAGCTCGGTGGAGTGTCTGCCTACTAAATAAAGTGCCTACGTATTAATGATGCCTGTCTCAATCCTTTTATATTTTAGCTCATTTATTCAACAGACAATAGGTAACTAACCCTTAGGTTTGCAAGATTGCACTCGTGATCTAATCTACAATATGCCTAATTATAAAAGGTTTTATGTTATCGCTTGGTTTAGGTTCCTAAATATTTATATATTTCTTTATATTACCTTCACTTTAGCTTTGCTAAGATGAAGGCACTATGCAAGTCTTAAAACGGAACTAATATTTTTGCATGCTGTCTACATTGCGATCGTGCAAGCATCTATTATTTTATATTGATTAATGAAAGCAATCTGTCGTACTCCAATATAATCCTGTGGGTATAGGACACCTTCCAGTTATTACCTATACTGTTAAGTTCCAAGACTACCGACCTCCACACTAGCGTTGTTTGAGCATCTTCGTCTAACGAGCACGCGTCGACGCGTCAGCGATGAGTAGCTCGGACTCACATTGATCTGATATTGGGACTGGGAGCAGGATTGAGGACGTTTGTTGTATAACTGTATTCGTTCAAACTAAAATGTTGCAGCGACGCCGATGCTGGCTAGAGGACGACGCTCTAGAAACGCTAGTGTGCGGTGTCCCTAATTCATAAGCGCTAAAATGGCTATCTATTGCCAACGCACAACAATGGCGCTCCTGTTTATTTCTACTCTATGCTAAGCTGCGAGAGCATAACGGCCATAACAATGATGCAACATAATACTTTTTACTCTAATTTGGATTATAAAAATGTAGTCTGTAAATTCGACTTCTCCGTGGAATTTTGACATTCCTCTTTGTACTTACTTACGAATTTAATATCCCAAGGTTCGTAGTTACTATCTAAGGGCTGCCGTACACGAACAGCTTGAAGCAGTCAGGATGACTGCAGTGGACTGTGAAGTATGGACGTCGTTCACTATGCAGTTGGCAGACTGCTTCAAGCTGTCCATGTCTGGTGGCCCCACCTTATAGTGTACCTTGTACCTAAATACTACTAATCTAATTTCACTATATTCGCGAGAGTACTTAGCGCGCGACTTTCGGTTAGGCAGTTATGAAACAACAGTAATTTCCTGTTAAGGTCGTACACTCGTACAGAATGTTTAACAAAAGTCTAAAAACACTTGAGGGTAGTTTTATAACATGACCATCATTTCAAGTCGCCATTATCGTATCGCATGGATGTGAAGTCACTCCTAGCACCATCACCAATATAGTGTTCACTTAGGGGGAGATACAAGTATAGCAGTTAGAATGAGTGCATTTTGTTAGTAATTAGTAGGAACTGCATGGCTTTATTGGAGGAAGTGTATGCCGCACGAGCACGAGACTTAATACCTGCCGCTGAAGAATACCTTTCAAATAAACCCACTAATTCTTCTTTCCTATAGGCTGCTTAAATGCTTTGCGTCGTCGCACATCGCCACTTCTTCCTGCAGCCGGCCTGCTTCTCCGCCACCTTATAACGTCGTCGGTGTGGGTCACATAACTATCAGTGCGGGTCACACAGCTATCGGTACAGGTCACACAACTATCGGTGCGGGTCACGTAAAGTAACGGTGCGGGTCACATAAACTACGGTGCGGGTTACGAAGCCCTGACCGTGTGTGGTGTCCAGGCGCTGAGCGAGGAGCACCAGAAGATGATCGACGACGTGCCCGTGGAGGAGCAGCGCGTCATCCACTAGGGGCGCCACTCAACCCACGCTCACTGCGCTACCTCCAATACAAGCCTTGCAGAACAGTATTTATTATATTTTTTTGTGTATGCATCCCGTATGAGCCGTGCATCGAAGTAGCAATTAGGGGGTACTGGGTACTCTAATTTGGAATATAAAGAAGTAGGTACAAAGAGAAATGAACAACTTTTGTCGGGCGTTCGTGATTCTTCCGATATTGCTTTGAAATTACATTCCACTATGGAAGGTCGCCCTTCCCTTGGCCAGTATGCTCCGTAGTCCCTAGCAAGGCCACAACCCTGAGCCCGGCGGGTGGCGTGTGTTACAGAGCCTCATGACGGAGCACAACAAGATGATCGCGGCGGCTTCGCCGGCGCCGCCCAGCTGAGTCTCGCACTCGTCTCGGTTCCCACTCCTAATTATATATTACGTATTTTATAATGTACATGTGTAAAACAATATTAAATTTTATACTATTATTATGATTGTTTTATTTCTTTTCACAGTACAAGTAACACTTTGTCTCGCATTTTTAAATTAAATATTTACACTTGCTGCACAACACGGTGTGGCAAACACGGCGATTACACACTAGTTACACTGGGATGCGACAAAACGCAAGCTTCAGCATCTTTTTTCTTGATCCTTAGATGAAGATTTGATCAGCACACATACACCTTGTCTGTTTGGCACACTGGGACGTGAACAAAACGCACTAGGCGGGCGAGGGCGCGGGCGCGGGCGCCTGCAGCTCGGCGGCGGCGCGGCAGCAGCGCGCCAGCAGCCCCGCCAGCTGCAGCGGGGCGCCCAGCCCGTCCGCCACGCGCACCAGCGTGGTGCCCACCTCGCGGATGAAGGCCAGCCGCACCGCCTCGGGCGCCTCCAGCGTCTTGCACACGCGGAAGATGTTGCTCACTATGTCCTCGGCCGCGTACCCCAGCTTGCACAGCTTAGCTATCACCTGCAACGACAACCGTTCCTGTATTCATTGATCTAATCATACTACCGCAACAAAAATGACTCAACAGAGATCTGGCTAAAATTTGGAATTATTATAGTCTGAAATGACACAGGGCTACTTTTATCCCTGGACTATGCTTCTATTAGAAACTGAATTGAGAATAGTATTTCATGCGGCAGACACCACCTAGCACGCACCTTGTACGCCTCGTGGATGTCCTGGCGCATGCAGGCGTCCAGCATGGAGCGCACGAGCATGGGGTGCGGCTCGTCGCACACCTTGAACACGTGCTCGGCGCTCACGTGGCCGAAGCCCTGCGCGGTGGCCTGCAGGTTGTTGAGCGCCGCGCGCAGGTCGCCCTGCGCCGTGAACACCACGGCCGACACGCCCTCCTCCGTGTGCGACAACTGCTCCTTCCCGCACACCTCCAGCACCTTGGCCAGGATCTGCGCGTCCGTGAGGCGCGAGTAGCGCAGCACGGCGCAGCGCGACTGGATGGGCTCGATGATCTTCTCGGAGGTGTTGGCGGCGAGCGCGAAGCGCGTGGTGTGCGAGTACAGCTCCATGGTGCGGCGCAGCGCCTGCTGCGCGCCCTCCGTCATGCTGTCCGCCTCGTCCAGGATCACGATCTTGTGGCGCCCCGGGGGCAGGGTCACCTGCCCAGCAACAATATACTCTTAAGCACTATACTACTTTTTAAGGTAGCCATGCAATATCTATTTATTTTACCATACAGAGAGGGAAAACTAAAAAAGGCAGGCTTCATCAGTTGTTTCAACTGCCTGCCTGATAAATAAATAATAATAATTTGGACTGCTTCTGTGACACAGTCGGTACTGTAACCACCTGCCGCGCCGTGCTGTAGGTCCTGAGTTCGATTCCTGGGTTGGTTGGAGTGTGCTCTATCACTTGTCTAAATCCTAAAGCACAAGCTATATTAGCTTAATTTGGACTAGATGATGTTGTGTGCGATTGTCCACCAATATTTATAACCGTTTGAATTATGCCTGCCTTGCAGTCCTTAGATAGTGGTCAACTAAGGACAATGTTTAACCAGTTTAACTAACCATTTCTCAGCAAGATACCTCTCAGGTGCCTCAGAACATGTTTATAATACTGAAGTAATGTAGTGCAGTGTTACGCCACGCCTCAAATCACTATGACAGTTGACATAAGACGTTACGCAATTTCCGAGTGTACATCTATATAAGACAGTGCAAGCACATTTGTCGGTCATTCTGTACTGTATACTGAGACTAGCCGAAGCTCTGCCCAAATTATTGTGTGTCTATGCGGAAAATAAAGTAATTAGCCGAGTCCTGAAGTGTTTAATTGTCCCTTCTGTTACAATCAGAAGTGGGATAATTCAAGAAGAAACCATAAAGACTGTCAGTTTTGAAGAAGAAAAATCCACTTTGAAGTAGGCCGAGGGTTCTGTCGACAACAATAGTGCCTCTACCTCGCAAACCTCGATTCCACGTGGACAATCGAAGCAAAAGTTACACGGCGCACATCCAAAAACAATGTGGGTATTTATGAAATGTTTTTACAAGATGCCTCCAGAGAACACAACTATCGTATGAATATGAATTAGTTTTCTTCTTGAATAACCTGCTACCTACCCATGTAAATACCTTCAGTAAGAGAACACCTGTATAAAAGCCCCGATATCAAGAATCGGACTACCGCATTGCAAAAATCCGACTGCATCAACCGCTTTGTCAAGCTGAAGTCAGTGGAATTAGTGCCAACAGGCACGTCGCGGCGCCGCGCCGGCGCTTCAGTCCTGAAGATTTTCATCATGGAACACTTAAACTACAGCGCGCGGTAGCAGCGTACTGCGGCGCTTGGAGATACCTAGATGCTGCCCGAGATGGTCAGCTATGAACAACAAGGCTGAGATGCGCAAAAAGCTGCACAGATAATTTGAGGTGGGTGCCACTAATTGCCTTTTTCCTATCTGATGTAGCCAGTCTTTGCCACTAATTCTAATTCGTGTAGCGAAATAGCCATTGCCAGTTACAGCAACTACTGTTGACAGCCAATTTACCATTTGCCTATCGCCTATTCGAAATAGCCGCACTTTGTCACTAAAGCTGATTCACCTATGGACTGAGCTATAGTCATTACTTGCCAGTGAGAACTACTGTTAGGCTGCATATTGCCCTTGCCAGTTAGGCTAATAATTGCATTGCCTGTTAGGCTACTAATTGCCCTTTGCTTAGCCGAAATAGTCGAACTCCACACCTCTGAATTTCTCTAGTTAAGACAAAATAAGTTCTAGTCGTTGCCAGTGAAACAGCCGCCTAGCGTTAGGTTTTGTGTTAGCATTATGAAGTTAAGCCCAAAATCGAGGAAAATCTATTAAAATTAACCGTTATTCGTGTTTGAATGCTTGTAAAATAAAGAGAATAACTTTTCTAATGCATTGAATTTCGTGCAGTTCACAATCGATCGATACCTGTTAGTATAAATACTAAAGCCCTTATTAACCAGTCGAATCTAGATTCAGTAACATTCAGAACAGTTGTGCACTTTTAGTTAATATCCGATTGCACAGTTAATCATAATAAATTTTCTATTTGAAATTGTAAGTCAAAGCATATCGAAAATAAAATTTGCCTATTTAGATAGATATCTACGATCTAAGGTGGGTGGTAGATGGATAATCAAATCAAATCATACAGATAATTGCGGGCTATACTTATTTAGTTGGCATACTGAAACCAATCCAACGGCCGGTAAGTTGTTTAGCCCCGTTTATGTAGGTACATTATAATATCATGCTTGGTTTCGATAAGTCGTAGTTGGCGGTAGTGCTTTTATTCATTCGTTCAAATCTAGATAAACGTATGTATTGTTAGTAATCGGATATGAAATCTAGATAGATGGAGTATTTTCGTCAAGAGGATTATACCTAGGTGTTTTAAGCTATTAAATGTGGCTCTTTGATTACGCTTCTATTTAATTGTATAACGCGATTGACTAAATCGGTCATAATCTAAGAAGCTATTACGTTAACGTGTGAACCGTTTAACGATATTTGGATTGATCCAGCAAAGTCTCACAAAATAAAACTAGCTATTATGTGGGTGTAATGAGAAATCTTTTCGGCATTACTACTTTAAGTTATTAAAATAAGACTGTGGACGGTGCTTTAGTTTGTCACCGGAGAATTTTAATTGTTGCGTCACATTTTCCATTTAGCGTTGTTGCAGAGTTTGGTAGTGTTAAATGAACATAAGCCGTTCGGATATACATTGAAAAAGTGTCTCGATTCTATTGAATAGTAGATATGTAGCTCGGTATTGTAGTGTTTGAACCGTGCTCGACGTGTGATAAAGGTATCGGAAGTGCTAAACATCAAAGTATAATGGTGTAGGTAGGTACTTGAAGTAATCGACTTATTTTGCATAAATATACACGGCTCCGCACTTATACGCAATTGATTCATCATAGTAGAAATTTCACGTAATAAGTATTTATAGTGTATTTGGCAAATCATCATGGTGGATCTTGAAATTAATATGTCTCATTGCGATACCCTGGACGTAATTATTAGGCCTCATACTTCATGATCTTTTACATTAAAGTAGATGGCATAGAATTATACACAATATCGCCTTAATTTTTCCAAATATTAGGTTTTGAAACGAGAATGATGCAATTGTAGATGCACTGAAGTGATCTTATCTCGATTATCATACTAGGAGGGATTGTGTGAGGAGCAGCTTCAGACAATCCACAACTTGTTTACAACGATACAAATCCATCAAAGGTACGCCTAGTCCGTGTGAAATGCGAATAAGTTAACCTGAAAATGCCTACTTTTCATAGTGACCTTTTGCCCATGAGATTGTTTTTACTAAACGCTGGCTATGCCCTGCCACTTTGCCTGTGACGTGTTTGACACATGTTACAATATGCCCGTGTTTACTGTGTTAATTGTAAGTAAGCCGAAATCCTGCAGCAACATGATATAGCTATGTTATTCCAGAATCATTCTAATGGCAAAGAAGTGTTAAAGTCGTTTTATTAGCTTAGGAGTTTATAAAACAAACCGTTGCTCTAAGATACTAGTAGATATTTCTTTTTGTGAATGTGCCTAATTACAGTAGACGCTAATCGTTTAAAGCTTGGACACCGTTATAGCCACCAAAAAAAAAAGAGTTAAAACTGGTTTCGGTAGGTAAACGACGTATTTACGTGTGAGGACAATGTCAGTAAGGAGATAAAGCCCTGCGCGCGCGATATTTCTATTCTTTACCAAAATAGGACAGCCTGCCGAAAAAGCAAGCCCTTAACATAATTGTGCCAGCTGTAAGAATTTCATAAATCCATCCAACTACCTAACACTAAATGTTGTACGGTTACATTCAGTCTATAAATTAGCATACAGCAGCCAGCAACAGCATCTTTGTATTTCCGCTTCAGAATGTCTATAGAATCGTGTTTACTACATTTAATACTTTTGTGATATGATTTTGGGGGTACCCGCTTGTTTATATTTTGTTATTTTGCAGAAAATAGTTAAGATTGTGATTGTGTATGTAGTTGACAAGATAGAAGTTCTAACGAGACTAAGTTCAGGGAGTCCCTGGGGATACTAATGAAATTTCGTTGTTTTATTGTACGGCATTGAGACTTCAACGCCAGTAAATAGTCATTTGCATAGGATCTAAAAGTGATAACAAAATCATATAAATTGATATGAGTTATAAGAGCTATGTGTAAGCCTAGTTTTAATTAACCTAGAAGTACGCTTTGTGACATATTTGAGGATATTATAGAATCAAACAAGTTAGTACGCGAATGATATGAAGTTTTGATAATATTGCAAGTTATTTACGTTGCGTTATTTATATAATTATGCCAAGCACTCTCTCCTAGTATCGGCTAAACCACAGAGTACATTTGTATAAGTATAAGTTCGCAGACGCAGGCACCTACCTGTCTATAATGACCTGATACGCAATGACTATAAGGTCCCATCGAGGGGTAGGTCCTGTATTAACGGATGCTTCTATTTGTCATGTGGTTTATTTATTTCAACGTCAGATAACTCGCCCAGTAGATAGTAGATAGTGCCGTGAACATTCCACTCATAAATCCATCTTGGGACCAACTAGTATTATTGCTATGTCTATTACTTTGTGTGTTTATCGGGCCAGCCACTAACCAAGTCTACCGTTCCCTTTATGGGAACGATTGTTACAGATAAAGATAGTAAAGCAGAATGCAAGCCAATCTACCGTGATGATGATGAAGCTACTTTGGGCCGGGCTGGGCAAAGCCAAGCTATGCCACGCCACGCCACGACAAACCAGCCAGCAAGCTAGTCCTGCGAGCTAGTCCTGCGAGCTAGTCCTGTAAGCTAGTCCTGTAAGCTAGTCCTGTAAGCTAGTCCTGTGAGCTAGTCCTGTAAGCTAGTCCTGTAAGCTAGTCCTGCGAGCTAGTCCTGCGAGCTAGTCCTGCGAACTAGTCCTGCGAGCTTGTCCTGCGAGTTAATCCTATGAGCTAGTAGTAGGCCAGAGAAACAGCCTAGCAAGTCAGCCTAGCAAGTCATGCCAGCGAGACAGGCCAGCGAGACAGGTCAGCGAGACAGGTCAGCGAGACGGGTCAGCGAGACAGGTCAGCGAGACGGGTCAGCGAGACAGGCCAGCGAGACAGGTCTGCGAGACAGACGTGCGAGTCAGGCCAGCGAGTAAGGCCAGTTACGATTATTTGATTGATAAGGAAGCCTGGAAATGATCTGCTTGCTCTACTGGTAGGGTTTTAGTTTATAGTACTTTTGTAAATATGTAGTGCACAAAAAGAATAGCCCACCGAGTTTCTTGCCAGTTCTTCTCAAGTGGGCCGCGTTCCGAACTGGTGGTACTATTTTTTGCTTTGTATTCATTGACGTGTCGCAAGTGCCTACGTATTAGGATTATGCGAAATAAATGTTTTTTTGAGTTTGAGCGAGTCAGACCTGCGAGCCAAGCCAGCCCAGACGCCTTGTTCCTGTTGCAGGAGCAACTGCTTACAGGATGGCCGATTGTTACGCCACGCCTCAAATCACTATGACAGTTGACATAAGACGTTACGCAATTTCCGAGTGTACATCTATATAAGACAGTGCAAGCACATTTGTCGGTCATTCTGTACTGTATACTGAGACTAGCCGAAGCTCTGCCCAAATTATTGTGTGTCTATGCGGAAAATAAAGTAATTAGCCGAGTCCTGAAGTGTTTAATTGTCCCTTCTGTTACAGCAGTCATTTAGTATTTTTACTTGGAAAGTTTTCCGGGAGTTTTGAAAATTGGTAATTTTATAGATTTTGATATGCTCTTTCCAAATTTCAACTTTGCCACCTCGTATGTTTGCCGCTCGCGCCGCCATTTTCAAAAAATGGCGCCCAAAAGCAATTTTTTGATAATAACTCCTTTCCGACGCATTTTACAGGAAAAACATATCTACACAATAAAAGTAGAGGAAATTTCCTACAATTTGTCATAATCTTTTTTTCCCTAAAATTAACAGTTTCGGCGTAGTAGCGCCGTAAAGTGTAATTCCAATCCTTTTTCCTTCACTTAAATAACTTCACTTTCTTGCAGTATATCACCACAAATAAAGCAGTTTACTTTACTAGAAGCCATGGCTCTGTAAATGTAAACGACACTGTGAAATGACAAACGTATACTGATGACTTAGACTAAATATTTCTATTGAGCTCAGCTGTGGCCAGATGTTTCTTAGAAGGGAAAGAAGGGGCCTGAGACAGAAGGCACGTATTCCTTTATACCTGCGGAGACATGACAGTCTATAGTTAGCTAGGTTTTCACTCTGTGGAACAATATTTAACCTTCGTATAATTTTTATAATTTACAAATCACAATATGAGCAGTTTAAAGTAAATATTACACATTGGTGTGGATGTACAATGGTTTACGGCGCTCGTACACCGAAACTATTGATTTTAGGAAAGAAAAGGTTATGACATAAATTGTAGGAAATTTTATTATTATTTATTATTATTGATTAATAGACGAGCAGCTACTAGCTGATGTGTCTATATCACAGTGTTGGAAAAGTCACTACACTTAATTGTTTCTTAAATTACAGTTTATTTGTCCGTAACCAGTGGTCTAGTTTATTCTTAAACCCGTTCACTGAGGCTGCTGTTACAATGCCATCGGGCAGTCTGTTCCAGTTGTGAACTACCCGGTTGCCAAGGAAGTGCTGTGCAGTATTCGTATTTGATGGTGAGCGAACTATTCTTAGGCTTAAGTTATTGAGATAGCCAGTATAGAGTTTGAGCGGTTCATTGTACTAAGCGTATACAGTCCCCCGGATGCTCCATATGCACAGTTCGAAGAGAAACTTGAAGAAGCATTGTTTAAATGCCAAAGTACAAAAAAAACCGTCCTATTTTGTGGGGACTTCAATGTAGACATTTTAGAAACTGCACGGGAACCTTTACAGAGAGAGAAAATGTTAAATTTGTTCAAGTCATTTGGTTTGTATAATATATTTTTGGAACCTACTCGTATAACTGCAACTAGTGCTACTTGTATTGATAATATTTTTACTAATATAAATCCCATTAAAAAATGTATAGTGGACCCTGTAAAATCAGATCATCGTGGCCAGTCTGTTTCTTATCTGAGAAATAGTAGGGAAACTAAGAAGATTATTAGTTTTGTCCCAGTTAACACACATCGCTTGGAAACCTTTAGAAGAAACTTAGTCAAGAAAATAACAGAATTGCCTGATTACATTAGCGTAGAAGAATCCTACTCTGATTTATTTAATTTGATACATACTGTGTTTGGGAAAATCTTTACCCCGAAAACATTATCAATCGGAGGCAGTTCTGCTTTCAGTGACTGGGCTACACCCGGAATTTATAAAAGTCGCCATAAACTATATGAACTGTATTCTGAAAAATCATATAATTTCAACCCAGAGTTTCAGCAATATGTTAAGAAATACTCAAAGATATTTAAGCAAGCCTGTACCTTAGCCAAGTCTAATTTCATTAGAAATAAAATTTATGATTCTGCGAATGTAATTAAAACTACTTGGAACATTATCAATGCGGAATGTGGTAGGTGTACAACGAATGAAAGAAAGTTTCATTTAAATATAAACAATCGCCACGTATCGGGGGATTTGGAAGTGGCGACCGAGTTTGAAAAATTTTTCAGTAATGTTCCAATAGAGATAACTGACACTCTCCAGTCGTCTTCCACCTCCGCCGAGCTATTATTAGCAGAATCTGTAGCTGCCTGTAAAGGCGCGTTCGAATTCACCGTTGTCAACTGCAACGACATCATAAAAGCTTTTAGATCTATTAATGTTAAAAAAACCGCTGACCTTTGGGGGTTATCAGTAAAATCCATATCAAGTATTATAGATGTCATTGCCCCCCACTTGGCAACTGTGTTTAACGATTGCGTCTCTAGTGGTGTATTTCCTGATTTGATGAAACACAGTAAAGTTATACCACTATTCAAGGCTGGCACCGCTTCAGATCCGGGTAATTTCAGACCTATCTCGGTGTTGCCGACCTTGAGCAAGATATTTGAAAAATTGATACTAGAGCAGATGCTGATCTTTTTTAACAGTCACAAATTATTTCATGAGAAACAATTTGGCTTCACTAAAGGACGTTCGACTACCGATGCTGGTGTAGAGTTATTGAAATGTATTTATGACGCCTGGGAGGATAAACAAGATGCAATTGGTGTGTTTTGTGATCTGTCTAAGGCATTTGATTGCGTCCAACATAAAACATTAATCAGGAAATTACACCATTATGGCATAAGAAACAAGGCTCTCGACCTTCTGACTTCATATTTGAACAATAGAATTCAGCGGGTCGATGTTAATGGTGCACGCTCAGAGGGATCTGTAGTTACTATGGGCGTCCCGCAGGGTTCAATACTCGGACCATTTTTATTCCTTATATATTTTAATGACTTACCCTTTTACGTGGGGGACAACAACAGGATTGTTTTGTTTGCAGATGATACTTCTTTGATTTTCAAAGTAAAAAGACAAATAGATAACTATGACGATGTCAACAACGCAATCTTGAAAGTGGTTCATTGGTTTAACACTAACAATCTTAAACTAAATGATAATAAAACTAAATGTATTAAATTTACCTTGCCTAATGTAGCACAGTCAGAAACCAATGTTCAACTTAATGGTCGAGAGTTGGAACTTGTGGAACAAACCACATTCCTAGGGTTAACGGTTGATGCTGGTTTACAATGGGGTCCACATATTGTAAAACTAGCTAGTAGATTAAGTTCAGCAGCATTTGCTGTACAAAAAATAAGGCACTTGACTGATGTAGATACGGCTAGAATAGTTTATTTCAGTTACTTTCACAGTATAATGTCTTATGGTATTCTACTGTGGGGCAATGCTGCAGATATAAATAAAATTTTTATTTTACAAAAGCGGGCCATAAGAGCTATATATAGACTAGGTCCAAGGGTCTCTCTGCGCGAAAAATTCAAAGAGGTTAATATTCTTACTGTAGCATCACAATATATTTTTGAAAACCTTATGTATGTACAAAGAAATCTACATAGTTTCGCTAAGTTAAGTGATAGACACAATGTCAACACTAGAAATAAAAATAACCTTGCTGTTTTTCATAGCAGATTGCACAAAACCAGCAATTCTTTCATGGGTAACTGTATACGCTTTTACAACAGGCTTCCAGACGAAATTAAAAGTATGTCCCTTAATAAGTTTAAAAGATCTGTTAAAAGTAAATTGAACTGCAGGGGCTACTATACAATCAATGATTATTTGTTGGATGGGGAAGCCTGGAAATGACCTGCTCTGCTGGATTCTCAAAAAAATTGTTAAAATGCCTAGTTTTTAGATTCTTTAAAATTGTAAATAGAGCAAAAAAAGAACAACCCGCTGAGTTTCTTGCCAGTTCTTCTCAGGTGGGTCGCGTTGTGAACTGGTGGTAGAGTTTTTGTTTTGTATTCTGGACGTTTTGCAAGCGCATCTGTATAATGCCTATGTGAAATAAATATATTTTTGATTTTGATTTTGCTATGTCCTCGGGATGACTTTACAGGCACTCTCAATGTATAAATGTTGTGGATGTCTGGTAAGTTATACCTACGGGAAATGATCTTGTAAGTCTCAATAAGGTCACCTCGAAGGCGTCTCTCTTCCAGGGTGGTAAGGCGTAACGCTTGTAATCGCAAGGGGTACTCTTTACGGCGCAGGCTTGCCGGTATCTTTGTGGCTCTCCTTTGCACGCTTTCCAACATGTCAATATCCTTGCGGAAGTATGGGTTCCAAATTTGAAATCCATACTCCAGCAGTGGCCGTATGTAAGTTTTATAAATTTTCAGGAAAACATCTTCAGTCGACTGGAATGCTTTTCTTATGATATAGATAAAAGAGTTGGCCTTCTTTACAATTCCAACAATGTGTTCCTCCCATTTCAAATTAGTGGTAATTAGAACCCCCAAGTCCTTTTGAATGTTGACCGAGTTAATAGGTGTACTATCCAAAGTGTATACAATTTCAGGGTTGGCTCTCCCAAGGTGAAGAACACTGCACTTTGATTTATTCAACTGAATTATCCAATCTCTAGTCCCTTCTTGAATGCGGTTTAGATCATCCTGCAACTGACCAGAGTGTATTAGAGGGTTAGCAAAGAATTTTCCGTCGTCGGCGAAGAACGATGACTCAGACTTAAGACACCCAATCAAATCAGTCACATATATGTTGAATAGATGAGCCGAGAGAACAGATCCTTGAGGAACTCCACTTAGAACTAGTTTCCTTTCGGATAAGGTGTTTCCTACTCGTACCTGAAAAGATCTGTTTGATAGGTACATTTCTATCCATTTTAGCAACTTTCCACGAATTCCAAATTGATTTAATTTCATATGCAGACGTTTATGAGGAACTTTGTCAAAAGCTCGCTCAAAATCAAGGTAAATAATGTCAACTGGTATCTTTGTCTACGTCATTTGTCCATGAGTGCAGGCAGGTTAGCAGGTTCGTGATAGTTGATCTCTTTTCCATAAACCCATGTTGATTTGAAGATATTATGCATTCCTTGTTAAGGTATTGTGTTAGTTTTATGCTAATTATTTTCTCCATTACCTTCACAAAGGTAGAAGTTAGGCTAATTGGTCGAAAATTACCAGGTTCAGTCTTGTCACCCTTTTTATAGATAGGAGTCACCACAGCATGTTTCCAGACCTGAGGTAAGTAACCACTTTCTAGTGACTTATTCATAAGTGAAGTAAGGGGGGTGACTAGAGTTGAAGCACAATTCTTAAGAATGCAGTTAGGAATTAGATCTGGTCCTGGGGACGACTGGACATTTAGTTTGGTGAGAGCCTTGTTTACGTCGTCTTCTGTAACAATGATGTCGCCCAAGCCACTATCCACCCTCGCGCCGCTACATTGAACATGTAGTGCTGGTTCCCTGGAATAGGCCTTCTCAAATTCCTCAGCAAAGGCATTGGCAACATCACCTGGGTCTGTAACAAGGTCACCATTTCCATTTCTTACGGCAGGTGGAATGCTCACTTTGGATGAAATACAGCGGCGTATATGCGAGTAGAATGCCTTATTCCCATCTTCCAATATTTTCGATTCATACAGGTTTCTCAACTTTCTAGTTTGTGCTACACTTTTATTACTTATTTCCCTAAACTGTTTTATAGTCTACTGCTGTCCCAGATTTTTTGTATTTATCTCATAGTAATTTCTTTACTGAAACTAATTTTAGTACATCCCTGTTTACCCATGGTCTGTTAGGTTTCTTATTTGAAACTGTTTTCTCAGGTGCAAATTTGTCAGTTGTACAGTTAATTGCATGTAGGATACCCTGCCATAACTCCTCAGTGTCTGATGAGGGGTCCAACTTTTCCATATACCTATTTAGATAGTTCGTTATTATAGTCTATGTAGTTAATTAATTGATAAAATCTCTTGACTTTAGGTCTTGTAATAGATTTTTGCAATTGGCATTGCACTCCAAATTCCAATACACAGTGATCACTTTTACCTATAGGTGCCTTGTGCGTAATGTCCTTAATTAGGTTCTTTTCATTTACCATAATCAAATCAAGAAGTGACGGGGCATGACCCTCCCTAAATCGAGTAGGGCTATCCACCAGTTGATACAGATTGCTGTCAAGAAACATATTAACAAATCATTCAGCTGGGCCCGTTTGTTTAGTGTCAGTTAGGTTTGGCCAAGTAAGAGTGGGATAGTTAAAGTCCCCTGCCACTATTATAGTATTGTATTTAGAAGCGGCTATTATATTGCTAAGTAAATTCAGGTCATGAGGTCTCCACATCAGTTCATCTCTATTTTCTGAATGGTACACACCCACCACAAGGAAGTGATGGGTGCCCAATTGTATATCGATATAGAGTGCTTCGACATCATCACACATCTATGAGTTATTTATTCTAGCTACAATCGGAATACCATCTACACTATCTCTTATATACATAGCCACACCTCCACCTCGAGTTTTGCCATCAATTTTCCTTTTCTTATGCTTACGGTCAAGTCTGTAAAGTGTATAGCCCGCAATATTGTATGTACCACTACGATCTGAGGAGTTCAGCCAGGTTTCAGTTAAAATGACTATACATGGTTTTTTTGTGTTTATGTACAGAAGAAGCAGGTCAAACTTTGCATGCAGTGAACTTAAATTGGTATAACTAAATGTAAGGTTTCTGTTGGAGTTAATTAGTTTTTTTGATGAACAATTTTAGGACTGACCTTAATGTACTTAATTGTCAAGTCAGTCTCTCCCTTTTCAGTTCTAGTCTTGAGGGTGTCACGTAACTTGTTTAGTTCCTCGCGTTGTAAGGGTGTCTTATCATCATATACTCTTACCTCCTTGCTGGCCTTACTCTTGTTTTTGAGAATCCTAACAGCATCCTCTCGGCTCCTGAACACCACCTTTACAGGCCTGGGCTTCTTGTGATCAGAATCACGACGGCCAAGACGCTGCACTGCAATGATCTTCTTGGACTATTCACCACCACCGTTTATATCACATAGGATTCGCTTGACTATAGATTCGTCGTGCGATTTACGGTCCGTGCCTATACCAGAGTCGCTCTCTTTGACGCCCACAAGGATAACGTTATTGGCCCTACGTTCGCGTTCTACAATTTCCTCAAGCAGTGCAACCGATTCCACGGCTGAAGTTGATGCATGAACAGGCACTTTCAAGGATTCTGATAACTGCATTTTCATTTCATTAAGTTTCTCACGTAGACTATCGTATGACTTAATAAGTTTTGGCACTTGAAACAATGCTTCCCGGCACGGCGAGCACAGCAGCGTGCGTTTGCCTTTCAAGCCCATTACGCGCGCCTCACTGCTCGTTAAATTGCTACATTGCAGACATATATTTCGCTTACAACCATCACACTGCAGCATATTTTCGTCATTTTGCTCGTTTTCACAGACAAAGCACTTCATTTCAAAAGATATTTTAAACTGACACTGGTACGCAAACACGAATGAAATAAAAAAAAAAAAACTTCTCTTTACACAGTTAATTTTTAGCACAATAGTTAATTATGGTCACAAATAGCAGTTTTACACTATTTCGGGTTTGATTTTTGCACTTTATGTTATTTAAATAAAGAAGCAAAATACGACAAAGATTTCAACACTGTTACTTCAACCGAGGGTAGGCTAGGTAACCGAGGGTATTTTCTGTACTTTTATTTTGTAAAGTATGTTTTTCCTGTAAAATGCGCCGGAAAGGAGTTATTATCAAAAAACTGCTTTTGGGTGCCATTTTTTCAATATGGCGGCGCGAGCGGCAAACATACGAGGTGGCAAAGTTAAAATTTAGAAAGAGCATATCAAAATCTATAAAATTGCTAATTTTCAAAACTCCCGGAAAACTTTCCAGGTAACCTCTATTTTTCCGACCAAATGACTGGACTAATGATTGAAATTGAAAAAATCTATTAGTCGGGATAGATGATGTTTGCTAGGATGATGTCAGTGAGAAATTCACACAATATCCATGAGAAACAGCTGTTCCTCAAGGATAGCTATCATAGCACATAGTGCAAAGGGTCACTACGCACTAGTTCAATTCGGTTTAGATTTTTTTAGAGGATTTTTCCTACATGACTGGCACAAAATAATATGATACAGAACACCTCAGATATGCAATTTCTTTTTACACCTACACCTAGCTATGCACACAAACCAGTATCGAAATGACTATGAATATCTTTTGACCTTGTGTCCGTGAACTCAGTGTGTGGTGTCTGTGTGCATAGCCCCGAGCGCACTTTGTATGTACATTGCCTTCTGTACTTATTATTTTGTGACTCTCGCCTCTGGCAGCTACTGGAGCTCTAATTTATTGCAGTTTTAAACCATATAACATGTAAGAAACAGAGTAAGTTCTGCATTCCTGCAACAACAAGTGATCAATATGTATCCTGTAGCCTTGGAGTCCAGGACAGTACTTGTTAAATGATGCTGAATCTATACATATAATAAAATGATAGAAAAGTCAAAACTGTAGGTACATCGGAAATATTTTAAAAAAATTATCACTGGTTGTTCAACATAAGATACCGAAGTTGAAAATATAGTTAGAAAAATTTTTGTCTGTTTGTCTGTTTGCTTTGCTTTGTCGGGAAGGATCTTGAAAGTACTAGATAGATTTGATTCAAATTTTGCACAAAGATTAACTAGAGGTACGGTCTTCAAATAGGCTATATATATTATCCCGCTACCTATCCTAGGGGCTAAGCAGAGAGCAATCAAATATGTAAGCTGGTGAAGTTATTTAACTAAAACATTGCAGGAATATTAGTAAGAGATAGCTTTTACACACTGGCTACATGTTATTACGCTAAATATTTTAAGGGCTTGGCAGAGAACAAAAATCTGTGTGTATATGACCTATAAGATAATTTTCATGCATATGAAGTAGCGGGCAACAGCTAGTAGGTAATGAGATAAACCCTCATGACACAACTTTTAACATTCCTTTCTTCCCTGCGCTAGCCTCTACTGTAAGTTTTATTACAGTAGGTTTATACATCAATTTCTTTCCATCATCTGTCATTACATGCTACCTCTGTGCATACTTTTATTCATTAAAGGTGTAGGTATTGCACATTCAGCAGGAAATAAATGACAGACATGTATTTTCTTTCTAATTTTCATTAGAAGGCTAGAGATTAAGGTCGCCAATCTCCTGATGAAAAGCAATGATCACATCTAGCAGTTCATAGAACTTCTGAAAGTGGTCCTCAAGTTGGCAGCTCTATGATGTGCTTGCGCTACAAGACCCCAGGGATGTTAAAAGCGGAGAATATTTAATTTACATCTTTTTTATTAAATGATAATCCAGATATTTTACCTTTTGTTGAGCAAACATCTTAATCTTATTGCGTACAACATCAATGCCGCGGTCGTTGGACGCGTTGAGCTCAAGTACAGCTTCACGGAAAGAGCTGCCTAGAAGAGCACGCGCCAGGCACAGGATAGTGGTAGTCTTGCCGACGCCGGGTGGTCCGGCGATGATAATGTTGGGCGCGTTGCCTGTGCGCGCGAACACCGCCAGCCGTGAGACCGTATCCTCATTCCCCACGATATCACTGAACGTTACAGGTCGGTACTTCTCTATCCAGGGTAAATGAGACACCTGTTTTCCTGTGCCGCTAGTGCCCGCACTAGCTTTAGTCAACTTAGGTCCCGCGTCGTCCACTTCCATAATAGTAACGTCATCTTCGCTCATCGCAAGGCAAGTGCAACAATAAAACAGACAAATCAAGCAATTCAACAGTTACAAAAATGTTTTAGTAAAGAAACCATCGGCTTTAATCATCCGCCGGTTGCTCTTCGCGCGCTCTCGCAGATTCGCACTTTCGCTTTCGCAAGTGACAGTGACAGAATAAACACACAACAACTGAAACTGACACTGACACATCATGACAGCTGACAGATCTATTGTAATGCAATCAATGGTCAAGACTTTTTCTCTTCGTCTCGGGCTTCTAGGCCATGACTGACTTTTATTATACATACATTGTTTTATTTAAATACACTTTTAACATGAAATCTCGAGATCTTTTGGCGAAATTTGGGATATAGCGTGTCGATCCGTTGTATTTTTCAAAATTAGTGTATTTTCGAGTGTTTTGTGTGTATCAATGGTAGATACTTAAACATAAAATTTCGGCAACGTACACTAGTGAAGTGATACGAAGTTATAAAACGCAGTAAATCGAGAATTGGCTGTTCCTGTCAAAATATTCGAAGATACTTTCAGAAAAACCACCGCTTTTCTGACTTTGACTTAAGTCCTCGTCCTCTGGGTTCAGTCAACCGTCAAGTACACTTGATGGTTGACTGAACCGGGAATCCAGAGGACGAGGACTGTGAATTATTAATGTGAAATGAAGATAATATATGGAAACAAGATTTGGCTTATGGACCAAGAGTCTTTGCGTCCAAGTAACCAATGCCAGTAAAATAATTTAAAAAACATTAATTTGACACATGACACTAGTAGACACTTGACACTGACAGACAAAACAGACAGAATCTGCTGTATAGGTTGAGTGAGTTGTTAAGGTTGTATTGTATTATTGTTAGTGTTATTTTTGAGGAACATTGCTGATTTACTTCTGTACACAAATTAGTGCTTGGCCACGAAGAATTCCAAGTAGTTATAGTACCAGTTGCACACATAAACACATCAATACTGCTATTGGCGAATGAGTGACCTCAGTTTGGGGATGGTGAATCATCACTTCAAATAGTTGCTGCGAGTTATAATTCCAGTATTGATCGTCACCCTGAGGTGCTCCACCAGGTAAACTGGGTTACGTCAAAATGCGTTGGTTGAATTAATCTAAACCTGTTAAATGCATCTTCCATTACTCCTACTGAAGGCATCAAATTGTAACACTTTCATAGACTTCTCCCACCTAGTATGTGGAAATTGAAGCAAAACAAACATGATATCCTGTGCTGTATTGATTGTTCTATCCCAAGTAAATAAATATTTTGTGCAACATATAGTAATCCATAACAAAATGTTTAGAATATTACTAACTAATGTTTCCTCTAAATTAGACTCAAATATTGTGCAAGACCAATATTATTGTAGCATTAAAGGTCTAAGATGGTTGATACTCAACAGTTTTCCCTGGTATTTAACTGTGTCTCAAATTAAGGAGTTGACAATAAACTTCATAATAGGTGTTGTCTTTTGTGAATAATGGTTTAGGCAAAATTCTAATTCTACTCCTCCAATCTGCATAGACTATAAGGTACTACTGTAGGTCAGTTGCAAGGCACTAAACTGTTAAAGCTCTCTGTTGACCTATGAATTACACCTTAATGAATGTTAACAATGATTAAGTAGGTTGGTATTGTGTTAATGTGATAATATGAACAAAATATCATCTCAACATCAATCTGGGTCGTATCAGAAACTGTTCAGAAACAGGGCTTTACTCCTTGTGATATTTTATTGTAACAACATTACATGCCACTCTTCACTGGCTCTCATGCAATACTGCTTGCATGGATGCAATGCCCTCAAAACGCTTGTATCCACTTGAACTCTTAAGTTTCACCATGTAAATAGTTTACAAAACAAATTTTAAATGAATTTGAAGTGAACGGAAGCCTGTAGCCATTGAGACAACAGAGAACTATCAACTGGGCTGGTTCTCTCTATACAGAGCACTTAAGAGTTATTCTGCTTTGCTCCTAATTCTATCTCTGGACATTACCATGTTTTATAATCAGGTGGCATGTTTGACTAAATTGTATCTCAGACCAAAATAATCTTTTGTCTGGCAAACTTTACTAGAACCCTTCTCATCGCATAATGTCCCTCCTCTTACAACTAAAGGTTCTTCCAGCAACTTGTGAAGAGGCATGACTCAATCTCTTGATGTGTCCATTTCTTACTATCATATGATTTTTGTTATTTCACCTAGCCGGAAGCGCTCGTGGTCCCGCGGACTACGTGTTCTTTAAAGATCACTGCAGTAAGCAACTTTCACTATGGTCAGTCCTTGGATGGGTGACCACTTAATGCCATTTATTTGAGCGATTCCGTGCTTCGGAAGGCACGTTAAGCTATTGGTCCCAGTTGCCAGTAAAATGGCAGTTGTTAAGCCAAGTTGAAGGCCTTTTTAGGCGGCTTGAAAAGTTTCAATAGCAGGCAGTCACAACCTGCGCCCGTCCATCTCAACAATATGGCAAATATGGCTCACCACCTATTACGTGGGACAAATTCTAAAAAGGTGAAATGGGGATAAAGGCTTGACCATATATGTATGTAGCTGTTAATTGGAGAATCACTTATGGCTTCACTAGGTACGACAGTCACCCTCAGTCTCTGGACAACCCAATGCTTATCATTTTGGTGTGCAAAAAGCCTATCTATTATATAAAAATAAGTCGGGTTTTCCTTCCTGACGCTATAACTCCAGAACGCAGGAACCGATTTCCACAGTTTTGCATTCGTTGGAAAGGTCTCGGGCTCTGTGAGGTTTATAGCAAAGAAAATTCAGGAAAATTTTCAACAGAAAAGCGGGAAAATCATTTTTCAAATACAGCGCCATCGCGGGCGAAGCTGCGGGCATCAGCTAGTTAGATATAATTATTAGTATTTCAGAGTCTCCGATATTTCGGTACTTCCGGAAATATTCCGTAAATAATAATCATTTCTACAGCAATGACCAGACCATGCATGCATGCATGCATGACCAACTTAAAATCATAAGTACGCGAAATGTTGCAGAGTATAGACTAAAGCCAAGATGGAGTGGCTGTTCGGGCACCGCATGACGCCGGATGAGATGCTGCGCAAGAACCAGCGCGCGCTGAACAAGGCCATGCGTGACCTGGACCGCGAGCGCATGAAGATGGAGCAGCAGGAGAAGAAGGTCATCGCCGACATCAAGAAGCTCGCCAAGGAAGGCCAGATGGACGCCGTGAAGATCATGGCCAAGGACCTAGTGCGCACGCGGCGCTACGTGCGCAAGTTCATGCTGATGAAGGCCAACATCCAGGCTGTGGCGCTCAAGATCCAGACGCTCAAGTCGCAGAACACCATGGCGCAGGCCATGAAGGGCGTCACGCGCGCCATGGCCACCATGAACCGCCAGCTCAATATGCCGCAGATACAGAAGATCCTGCAGGTGAGTGTAAACCCTGCCACTCCACCCAGTGGCCAGGGTTCACAAGTATGTGCCCCATTACCCAGACCCAATAGACATAGGTAATATTGTTTTACGCGGCTACATAACTTGCTATCTGTACTTGTACGGTACCATGGAGAAGTAACATACCTAACGAGTATGTTACGCTATGAAGATGACCGATGAGTTAACCAAAAATGGTCATGTAATGGTTTAATTGTATACAGTAGAAGTGTGAGCTAGGAGAAATACAGCTAAATCCCTGTAAAACATGTTTAAAGACCTTTGTGCTAAAAGTTTCAGCGTGCTCTTTCCAACGAAGCCAGTATAACCAGTTGCCATGTTACAGTAGTATGTCGCGGTGGTTGCAGGAGTTCGAGAAGCAGTCGGAGATAATGGACATGAAGGAGGAGATGATGAACGACTCCATCGACGAGGCCATGGAGGCCGACGACGACGAGGACGAGAGGTGAGCGCGGGGCCGTGTGGGGCTGGGGCGGGCCCTGCACACCTCGCTAGCTAGGGGAGCGAACGTTTGCTCTGCACCATGTATGTCGGAAGTATTTAGATGGAATTAACTGTATTTTGTTCTCGTGCAGCGACGCGGTGGTGTCCCAGATCCTGGACGAGCTGGGGCTGCAGCTCAACGACAAGCTGTCGGGCCTGCCGCAAGCCACGGGCTCACTCTCCGTGCCCGGTGAGTGCCACTCACTAGTCATATTCAATTGCTTTATTTTCAATTTCCTAAATTTGAATTTTGATACACATCCCGTGGCAATATAGCCAAGAATCAGTTTGCCCAGGCTGTAGATGTTTCTCTTCATTGGTTGCACACTAACGTAACACTGGCTGGAGTGGTCCCTAACGGTATTCTCTCCGCCAGCAGCGGCACGAACCCCCCAGGCGGCTGCGGCGGCGGCAGGCGGCGGGGGAGGGGGCGCGGGTCCCTCGGACGCGGACGCCGAGCTGCAGGCGCGCCTCGACAACCTGCGCCGGGAGTAGCCACCCCCGGGGTGCTGGCCATCAGCTCACTGTTGCAGGGTATGCGCGTGCCTACTGACAGCTGGTGCCTGACGTTATCGAGTACACATTCCTTTATTGATGCTGTTCATTGATGGCACTCGATGGAACTTCACTTGTACTGTTCCGCATTGTAATATTATGATCTAAATAAGTAAATAGCCTTTGAGAATGCCGTATAGTGAAACCGGTTAAGTATACCAATAATAAAACCAATACAAGTGAAGTTTTTCAATGTATACAGATAAGTTGCCTCTCAGTGTCTAAAAATACTTTCAACACTACCGGTCAATATTGTCCTCGGAGTTGCAGCCGTACCGTGCTGGCCCCAGTGCCCATACATAAACATTCTAATCAATAAGTCTGCAATCACAGAGGCTCCGCGCTAGTAGTTTGGGTCAAAGACTTCATTCAGTAAGAAAGAAGTTCATTACCCAATAGTTATACTTTCGTTGATGAACTCTTTTTTCCCATTCCTACTAAACAGTTTTCTGGTAAAACTAATGATATTTTAAGATTTTATTCAGTCATGAAAATTAGCCCTCGCTCTCGAAGGACGAAATTCTACCGGCTAAAATCACACAGTACCCTCCAAATCACAACGTGATTTCAGCCGGTAAAAGTTCAACATAGCATACATGAAAACTTCCACAAGGAACAGAAAAATCCTATGATACTAGACTCTAATAGAAGTCGTTGTACTCTTGTGTGGTCTCTACATGTATTGGAGTTGCTATCTGACACTAGCTACAATTGAAAAAGTAACGAAAGATAAAATCGATAATATATAAACCAAGCTTCTTTTTTGTAACGACTGAAACTACACTAAGCTCACTAATATGTCAAACATTACTTAGGTACAGTAGGCGTGCCTGCACTCTGTAACATATAGCTGTGAATTTTGTACAAGGTTAACTAAAATATACTTTATTTCATTTCATTTCAAAGGCATACAATAGTTATTCATTATTTGAACCTCTGTGTTCTCTCCGCTTTTCAATTACAAACGCCGTATGCTCTTGAAATAGAGTGTATTTTCGTTTACGCAGTAGTAGAGCCAACTACCCCGGCTGGAAGCACCCCAGAGCCCCCACTGGTGTACCATTGCGGGTTGTAACTGTGAAGGTTAGCCCCTGTGGACTCTTGTGAGATAGCTACCCGTTATTATACTGGGTGTACCAAAATTACCTCTCCAAATTTCATGAGATGACTTGGCATCGGATATCAAATACAAATATTTAATAAAAAAGGGGAGTTAATTTATTTATTTAAAAAAAAAAAATTGTCGCACATTAAGAATTCGTTTTTTACCGCGGCAATTCGAGGTAACATGGTCGCCGTAGCAAAACAACCCCAGAGCACCCGTCTGGCTGTCGTTGTCGCTTTCTACTGCCGCTCAATAGCGACAGAAAGGGTAAAAATGAATATTTATAGGACCTTTAAAACGGATTTACGGTTAAAGTATTCATGTGATTTTTTTTCTACATTTTTGTAATGTTTCTTGACAGATGCCACGTCACGTGACGAAATTTGGAGAGTCAATTTTGTTACACCCAATATAACGCTCGGATGTACATTATTCAGCTTGTAAATAAACGAGTAGGTAGGTACTCTAATGTGATATGTCAATGCTTTGAACTGTGTAAACAGTTATTTTGTGCTCGCACTATCTACCAAACACACACACGTTCAAAGTAAATGTTATTTGTGAACGCCATTCCATGTGCGTACGGCTAGCAACCAAAGTCACTGAGCGTGACGAAACTTGATTAACCAACGGGATTCCGCGTTTTTTGAATCATACCCTGTTTTAGTGGTGAGTTTCATCCTCGGTTGGCACCTGTCAGTCATCTAGAGTCTAGAGACCGCGACGGTTGGAAGTAAACGAACTGCTGCGCGAAATCACTTTCATTAATTGTATCACATGTATGTCCAACGCGTGTTAGTTTTAAAAGCAAATTTCGAATTTTATAAATATTGAAATCAGTATAATCGATTGTTTCCAAGTACAATCCGTGTTTAATAATGTATTTATTGTGCGGCTCTGAATTACGTTGCTTTGCTTGTTGTACTAAGTTTAATTCTCAACGTTACGGTACCTACATACATACTCGTATATACAAGGCTATCGCAATTGAAATTGTCATCATTAGTGATACAGTACATTATTGTCGTGTCGTGGCAGAACGCGATTGATTGGACTTCGAGCGGCTTGTAATTTGCGCGCGGTTCAGGCTATTGTCCTATTGTCCCTAGATATCTATGTTTGTAACCAACTCTTTGTAAATAACGTCGCGATCTCGATGTGTCTCTACTCTATGATGATTTCTAGAAGACGAGATTCAAAAGTGATCCTACTACTATTCCAAATAGGGTTAGGTTAGTAGGAAAAGGACAAAGGGCCAAATCTGCTACTTCAATTATGTCAGAAATACTTCAATAGTAGTCACGCCTTTATCCCCGAAGGGGTAGGCAGAGGCATAGTAAGTATACATATTTTACGTTATAGTTTTATATCCCACGTAATGGTGGTGGTGAGCCTATTACCGCAAATGGCCATTTCTGAGTGGTTTGCAAATTGTTCCCGTCGGTTTTATATCAAGCTACGATTATTTTTAGACACAATTGAAGTAGTACACTTATTTGGGCCCCTTTAACTCTTGGACTGTGACGATACCGATGATAACCACGACGCACGGAACTCTACAACTCTTCGAGCTGTGGAGTTCACAGTCAAATTAATGTAAAAGTAACATTTAGTACACATTTCATTGTTCGAATGAAAATGAAACGTGCATAGATAATTTTGTATTTTACTAATGTCCAACTGAATTACAATAAAATATTGTAAATATGTATGACGTCTAAACGTAGATCACAGCCCGAGCTGGCACTGTGCTGGTGTGGCTTAGACATGTGCATGTGTGTGTACAGCTTGGCAAGAAAGAGTTGTAAATAATGAAGCCGCTATTGTGCAGTTCTTAATGGCAATCCGTTAATATGAAACATTCGTTTTTTGCAAAATGTAATACAAATTAAGTTACATTTTTGACGGCATTTTGACAATCTAGACTTTTTGGCCAAGCTTTACGTAGCGTAGGTGTAAGTCTATATAGCTACTGACAAGTGTACCGAGGTAGGTACATAGGTGCAGTGGTCGCAGGATGGCCACCAGCCGAGCGCTTGTTGTTAAGTTATTGTACGCAGTCGTTAAGTTTACATAAGTATATTGAAATATAAATATTTTTACACAACCACCTTGTATTATTTGTGTGCGAAGTGAAACTGCGGGTCACCGGATCAGATCGTTTATTGTGCATCAGTCACATCACATACATGGCGTTGTATACAATGTTATATAAAACGTTACATCTCTTACTGGCTACTTACACTAGAGGAGAGGGGCGAGGGAGCGCCTCCTCGTCTGAGCTAGGTGTACGAGTACGGGCCGCTACGCTACTGCCTACGCCGTACAGGGAGGCAATACAGAGGGTACAATACTATATTCACATTATATACCTACTATACGTACATACTCTATAAAAATATAGGAAATAAAACATTGATATCACAAGGGTTGATTCGCTCATAATGCTCTCTTTGGTGCGGGAACAGCCCACAGCAGCCGTCCACCGCCCAGCGCAGTCTCGTCCTGGAGGCCGAACGTGTGTCGAGATGAAATGCCCCGCTACAATCCTTCATTCTCCACCGAACATATGTTATTTCATCTCGTTGCAACCATAGAATTATATGTCTATGGTTGCAACATATGTTATTTCATCGACACAGAGCACTGACCACCACCCCCTACTAGTGGTTTGCACCGGAGCGGAATCTTGAGCTCCGGTGAAATTCACCGGTACTTTTGCGAGCTCCGGTTTTTCTCCGGTGAAAACCGGAGCATCGCGTTTGTGTACATAGATTTGATGCCTTGAAATATTGTCTTCTAATTTGCAATTCTTGATTTAAATAAACATGTACAATCAGAGAATTTGTATGTAGGTGATCCAGTAGAGTTTTATGAGGACCTATATTTTAAAAAGTATCTAATAGTTTAATATAAAATCTATAAATAATATAAAGCGAGATTTTGACCGACTGACTCATCAACGTAGAGAAAAACCCCAGAACCTAGAATGATGAAATTTGGACAGTAGGTACCTTTTATTAACTAGGTAAGTTATAAGAAAGGATTTTGGGAAATTTCACCATTATGGTGGTAAATAAGGTATAAACAGTTGTATGGAAATTCGTCACTAAAGTTAGCATCATGAAATTATGTATAGCTGTTTTTGGTTATAAAAAAAATAGACATACATATCTTTGATTTGTTAAATTATATCAATAAGGAGGTAAACGAGGGGTTGTAAGTTTGTATGGGAATTTCTTAATTTTTTCAATGGAAACTGCTTCACAATTTGTATAGGTACCTGCATCTAATTAAAAATAAATGAACACGTTTCAGGATTTTTTAAAGTTGTACCTCCTAAGTATGTAAATCATAAAACCATCAACATCCAGCCCAAAACCTTAGACATTATTACTGTGCCTTAGACCAGGGGTCGGCAACCTTTTTAGTCAGAAGAGCCAAAAAATTTAAAGAGCCACAAAATTTTTTTTTGTTCACACGTAGGTACGTGTGAACAAAAAAAAATTTTGTGGCTCTTTAACTAATATCTAGGTAGACTTTGTTTGAATGCTACGTTAACTAATATCTAGGTAGATATTAGTTAACGTAGCATTAGTACCTCTTCTGGCATACAGGCTTCTGTCGTGGGACCTAGAGGCCGCAGTTCTGACCGAAATCTACCGGCCCAATTCTTTGGTGTGACAAAATGTCAAATAACCGTCTTCGAAAGAGATTAGGAGCTGGCATATTAGGGCGCGCGATGATCTCATTCATTAACTGCGCACCAGGCTAGAGCCCATGGTAAGCATTGAGCTCCGATCGGCCATCTTGTCTGTTCTGAGGTTTATCGTTTATATGTATAAGCCGATGCATTAAAGAAAGGAATCTTAAATGGCGACTTGTACTTGCGTTGACGGAAAGTAAATAAAATTTAAGTCTTTTTTTTTTCAAATTAAAAATAATAAAAACAAGACCGGGTCGTATTAATTTCTGAGTAGCTTCTACCAGCGGCTTCGCCCGCGTGAAAGTTAAAATTAGAAAGACACATGGCGGCATTTAATTATCGTTGTGTTTGTAAATACGTATTTATTACTAGATGTTGCCTGCGACTTCGTACGCTGCATTTTATATTTAATTCTTTAGATTGACATAACTTTTTTATTTATGGACCGATTGACATGAAGCAAACACTAAATGTTACGTGGAGCAGACTACAACGCATTATAGAAAACCGCATTTCAATTGATTGAGCGGTTGCTGAGATTAGCGTGCACAAACGTACAGACAAACACACACTTACGATTTTATTATATGTATTGATATTGATTGATTGATTGATGATACAATAGAAACACTCACAACAAGACAAATAAACATGTTCTTGCACACAAATATTTGTCTTGCGCGGGAATCGAAACCGCGACTCTTGATTAATAGACAGCATCTTTGCCTCCTCACCAAACAGGTCGTCTAATATAGGTATAATATTATTTAAATAATATTGAATGCATAACACATGTTAGAATATTTCAGCGAGGATTAATCAATCGAATACTTTTACCGGTACCTACATACCTACACAGTGTAACAATAATGAACCGGAGAGTAATCAATTGAACTCCGGTACTTGTAATCGAGTACTTTTACCGGTACTTCACCGGAGCTTCTCCGGTACTCACTGCTCCGGTGCAAACCTCTACCCCCTACGTGCGCGGGCTCGGCCGCGCCGCAGCGACGCCCATCCACTCGGACCATCACGGACGCCTAGCGTCCCACCTAGTGACCCGCCTGTAGTCGCAGGCGGCGCTGAAGCCACTAGAAGAGGCAGAAGAGCCTGCATTAGTTACCCCGGGACCCCAACGGGTCCGCGTGGAAGACCTCGACGACGACCACCACTGCCCGGGCAGTGGATGGAGGGGCGGGGTCTGGACCGCGCGTGCCTGCACTGCTTGTAGTCTCAACTCTTACTAATGCTATAAATGCTAAAGTTTGTGAACGTAGATGGCTGTAGGTTAGTTTTTTACACTGTTAGAGTGTAAAAAACTAACATACGCCGGCTGAACATATCAGTTTTTTTAATAGCATTGGATTATGGTCTGAAATAACAAACTACTTTCTATGCCCGATATAAGGAACGGGTAGAAAATTTGCCGGGTACTGAGAAGCGGGCGTCGCTCGTATTTCCATGTAAGTAGTTTTTCTTCATCCGGGGTAAACCAGGCTCCGCTACCATGACCTCGGCCACATCTGCATTTTATTCAATGAGACAAATTAGAGGGTACTTTATCCACAATCATTCTATGGTCCAACTTCAGATAAGAGGTCAATCGCGACGTACGTCATTCGTTATCGCGTTTGTTTGTTTCCATAATGGATGGACAGTGCACGGCATCTAACTTGGCAAGGTTTTGGAGTGAGTGAAGCACTTTTTTGTGCCTCTAAATGTACGATGCGAGAACAAATCCCCACTACTCCACAACTTTGCCAAGTTAGATGCCGTGCACTAAACAAGTTACAAACGAGACGTTTGCCGGCGGCGGCGTTACGGCGTATCGACACTACATTCCGCAGCGCAGTTACTCGTAAATTTAACCGCATGAGGTTATCAGGTGATACCGACCGACGACGAGTCAAGGCGACTAGCACACACCCACATGGCGCGGGACTCCAGTGGCCGAGTGCCGCGTGGCCCGGCGCGGCGCGGCGTGGCTCTACCGGGCAGCGGGCGGCGCCGCGGCACTCGGCTAGTGGCTACATCGAAGGTTAAATCACAGCCAACAGATCATACTTCTCTTTGTACTGAGGTTAAATACAGTACCTATACATATAGTAGACGTGTGCGCGGTTTTCTTTTAACATTTCATTATATTTTCTGTTCGTTTACCTATAGGTACATGTTAGATAGTCATGATCTTATCGATGAATTATATAACTTCGACGAAATGATACATAAGTGACCTGTGAACTGGATTTTGAAATGTGTTGATACGCTGGGGTATTTTCTTGCTCAGAGAAGGCACGCGCGGAAAAATACAATAATTGTCAAAATATCCCTATTTACCCAACTTATTTAGACACAAGGATCGACCGAACGGGACGCGGACTACGCTGGAGCTGGACGCCCGGCCCGAAGCGGAGTGGAGCCGTCCATGAACTGCTTCACACATCATCTCAAACGATTACGTCACATATAGGTACTATACATAACATCCTACCTACTCGTACATGACAGACAATACAACAAACTTAAAGTCATTATTCTTATAGCTACCTACTCTTAAAATTGTAAAATGTAAAGAAGACGCGGACGAGCCGCCGTCACACTGTGCGGCTCTTGTATACGATTACAAAATATACCTGTACCATGCTAACAACTAGCTAACACTTAGCGCTCGGGCTCCGCTTGCGCGCTGGAGGGCGGGGGAGGGGGGAGGGGGAGTGGGGAGGCTCACGAGTCGAGCGCGCTGAGCGCGATGCCCAGCTGGCCCAGGTAGTACGTGGACATCACCAGCACCTGCAACACACGTATAACAGCTTATAATCTCAGACAACACAGGCCATATCAGAGGACGCAGAGAGCGAGCGGTAATAGCGGAAAGCAGAAGCATAACTGGTCCACACTTCTCTACATGTACCTACTTTGACCTCATTTGTAACACCTGGGGCGACCCGATTGCCGAAGTGCAACGGTGGCAAAAAATCTTGGCTGCTCTACACCACCAACATGAGTCTACTGTCTCGGTAGGAACATTTTGAAATGGCTTGGCTACTTTGTCTAAGGCACGCTAATTAATAATATAGGGGTCACGTTAAATAAAATAAAGTGAGTGAGAGCACCGACGACGACACGGAACTAAGTTTGAAATCTTCCGTGTGGCGTGAAGCCACGTGGGCAGCGCAACGGTGTCCTCATTATTATGCCTCACCTGCTTGTAGGGCAGCGCGCCCCCGAACAGGCTGTACCCGAGGAAGGCGTCGGACACGAGGAACAGCAGCGCGCCCGCGCCCGCCTTGCGCCCGTTGGCGGCGCCGCGCCACGCCATGGTGGCCAGCAGCGCCGAGTAGCCGGGCACCAGCAGGCGCAGCGGCCCGGGCGGCGACAGGCGCGGCAGGAAGGCGGCCGTGGCGCCGTACAGCGCCAGCCCCGGGCCCCACGACAGCTTGCGGAACCCGAAGGCGGCGAGGTACGCGCCGTGCGCCAGCGCGAAGGCCGCCATGCCCGCCACGAAGTACTGCGGCCACACCAGCAGCGCGTCGCCCAGCGCCGACAGCGCCAGCCCGAGCGCCACCCTACGCGCGTACTGGGCCCTGCGCACACACGGAACACTTCACATCAGTGACGCTGACGATGGACCGAGGGCGGCCTAACGAGTCGAGCGTGCTCCTGGACTTCAGGTGCAACCGCTCCCATCTGATGAGGAATTTCTTTTGCGCGGAGAGGTTTCAAATCGGTTGAAATGACTGAAGAAATAAGCAAGGATCTGCTACTTGAGACCCTCGTCGTTCTTTGTGTGAAATCAGTTCGAAATCTAATTCTAAGGTAAATTATATCTCAGGTAACCTTTGGAGGAACGGTAAGAGAGATGTTCCTCCAACAAAGGGAGTATGCTCCGACCAGACAAGGTGATCAGCCTGCCGGCCGAAGCCCGACGGTTGATGTTGAACTGTTGTATACACCTACATTGTATGTAGTCATCAACGGGCGCATTGTACATAATCGCGATTCAGAATTGTTTGATTGTCGAACTTCCATCATGTCTTCTTCTTGACAAGTGGCGGTCGCCACAAACTAATTAAGTAATAGGTAATAATTAATTATTGACTTCCATCATGCAGTTAAAAAATAAAATCAGTCAAGTAGGGCAATGTGCTGCATACCAGCATACCGAACCGACCCGCCTGAAAATGAATAATTGATAATTGATCATGACCTAGACACGAGTAGATAACGCGATCTGTGTTTAAAAACAAAGCTTGTCTTGTCAGTTACATACAGTACCTAGATAGGTATAATATTTTCTTTGTTGTTTGTTATTATCAAAACGATCGCGATGTTATCGCGACTGTAGCTGCTCGTCACTCGTGGTCATACAATTCGGAATGTGTGTCCAGATACCTACTGTACCGATTATTACCCATTGTTGACGATTAATCATTAATAACGTATTGTTTTTTTTACCATAGTTGGTGTAGTGTAGGCAATCGGAGTATGGAGGTAGGCTCCGTAGGGGTCCGGCTTCAAGTGGGAAATCAGTCTTCTCCAATCTGACCTAACTTGGGGGATCAATCAGATGTGTTCCCGTATGGGAATAATCCCACATGTGTCAAAACTCGTTTAATACGAAAAGTGAATCCTATGAATCCTATGAAGGCTATTTTCGTGTAGGTACACGTAAACGTTCGTACCTACTCTTGTAACATCTAGGTACGTACTAGGTGTTATCTCCGTCTTCCGTCACAAAAAAAAACTACTAAACCTTATGGAAGAAGACATTCAAGGGTAACGTATTCAATAGAAGAGTCGGACATGAATAACAAAGAAACAGTCAGCGCTGATATCGCTCACTGCGCTGCCGCTGACTTCCAACTGGCAGCCAATGATGCCCTGGCTGGGGAACCCTTGCCAGGGCATCGAAGTTCGAAGAACATCGTGTTCGATGACACGCAGGCAAGCCCCGCTGACGCCTGTATTCTGGTTATGTTGTGTGTGAAGGGAAACAGCTTACAGTAGATTGTCCAGATTTGATTGATTGATCCATTGAGCAATATCGAATCATCTGCGATCAGTGTGAAAGCGACCTTAGCGATCATTGTGTGTGAAATCAACGCGACCGTGGATAAGATAAGCACCACACCGCGGGTGTTATCGGCGGAGTTACTGACCTGTGCGCGGGCAGGGCTGCGCCGGCGCCGGCGCGGGCGCGCGCGTGCAGCGCCACCACCAGCAGCAGGCACAGGATGGGCGCGCACTTGGCCGCCACGGCCGTGACGCCGGGCGACGGCGCGCCCCAGCCCTCGCCCAGCGCCACGAAGTACACGCACACGCACTTGAAGAACGGCACCAGCCGCCCGCCCACGCCCAGCCTCCCCACCTGCACACCACCACACGCATCTTACATTGTCAAGTCTAGCTAGACCCTGCAGGCCGCTCAAGACAACGGTTATAGTTACCCACTGTTCTAAGCAATCGTGCAATGGTCGAGAGGGAATTTGTTGCGTATGGGGCTTAACTATTTCCTACTTGCATGCAGTTACGCCTTTTCCCCGAAATGGTAGGCAGAGGCATTTCACTGTCCCGTTTTCGTGTTGTTGAAGATAATATTTTTTTAATATTGTATACTATACGTCATAGTGGTAAGTACATAAGTAGTCAACTTCAAATGTTCAATGTAGAAGATTCAATGAAATATTATTGATCAATCAGACCATTCTCAGTTGGCCACGCGTACGAGACGCAATTCAATTTAAATTCTATTTTAGTGTAAGTACCTAACTCGTGTAAGTACCTACCTACCTACTTATAAGAAGAAATAATGAAGATTAAAGTTATCTCAATTCGAGTATGTATACCTAAGTAGGTATAAATTAGTGCAAGTTTATGTCAAGCGTACCTATCCTATTCTTAGGCAACCTTCGCCCTGTCAATAAAGAAAACGAAGAGGATATCCTCTTGTCGGGGCTCCTAGTTTCCTTTTGGAACCCATAAAGTTTCGTCATATCCGTTTGTCATCGGCTGCTGTTTGAACGTTTAGTGCTAGAAGTGCGATAAACTGTTAAAACTTTGCATGGATACCTATATAATTATGTTGTGTATTTACCACTTCGGCGTCGTCACTGCACAAAGTGCTAAAAGCTATAAATCTAAAACAAATAATGATTGGTACCTAGTTCATGTGAGACCATGAAGGAAAACTATAACGGCTGATTATTTATAATTCTATGCCCCTAACTTATAAAATGCGACACCTAATTACAAAGACACTTTCTAAAGCCACGTTCCTGTAGGTATTATGGGTGACTACAGAACCATATGGTATCCGTAGTAACCTGACACTGACTGACACGCACTTCACCCAATTATCCCCTTTCTATAAAATAGAGTGCAGAGGGGCTTATGTCGAGACTTTGTCTGTAGTCTGTGACTCTGTCGCATTAAATTAAACTACGTCACTAGGTCACGTGGATCATCCGTTCAAAGTTTGAAATAAAACAAAATGGACAACGTCAATCGGATCGAACTTTCATAATAAACGTGTTAGAGAGGGGCAATCGGGTAAGAACGATCTCACGGCTTCTTGTTTATTTTCATAAAGGTATATTTGAATTGCCAAAATGATGCCGTCGTCCGTCTGACGGACAGCCGCGACGCCATCTAGCTATCGGCATATAAAGAGAGGCTGTGCTATTTGGGAGCACTCTCACAGTCTGGAAAACTATTGACCACTGACAAAAGTATTGTAGATTGTCTGACTTGAGTCCTCAAGTTGGTATGTTTTTTTGTATTCTATTGGTGGGCTGGGCTGAGTGCTCTGTCAGCCCTAGCACCGAGCAATAACAATTTAAGTAATCAATGTTTTTAAGTGGTACGTATTATCATAATAATGATGAATTATTATTCAAATTGTATTGTATTGTATGATAACCAACGGATATCGTTCTCTGGAAACAAAACACGCTGATAGAGGGGAGCCTCATTGCCAATGTCGTCATCCTACTTAGGTACTCCTAGAGTAATCTACTATATAGCAGTGGCACAACGGATCGGCATGTTACCTCTGTCTATTGCACAGACATTAATGTATGAGTAGAGTAGCTCTATCTAGCTTGTTGGTGCATTTTCTAGTGCGCTCGCTCTACTGGCCTCTGGCCTGGCCATTATTACCGGGGTACCTACCCAATCTCGTAAGTAAAATTCATTGGGGATTGTGCTGTTGTCTAAAAGCGGCAGTATTTGTATTACACTCGCGCTGCCGACCTTGTAAACAGCTTATTAAGAACCCCTGCTGCGTTAGCTATGGACACCTACAATATCTACAGCCTACAGAGGGAGAGGGGTGATGCTAGGTATCGCGTACCTGTCACCGCCCGAGGTAGCCTCGGTAACCAGAAGCACATTTTTTGGGAGTCTGAGCCGAGATCAGTATCAGTAACCACTAAGAACGAACTTCAAGTTTGTCTTAGTGGTCTTGAAAGTTTACTAAAATGATAGTTACGTAAATGGTACCTACCTACATTTACGTACCACTTAAAAAATACTATAAGTACGAAAGAGTACCTAGAGTTGAATGTCCTGTCCGCGTACGTATAAAAATACCAGTTATGTAATAAAACGGTAACTACCTCTTCTACTATTTACCTACATTAATTTGCTTTCACGGAAATATTCAAATTAATTAACAAGTCAATAGCTGTTCTAGGTAATTATTTAAGAATCATCATTAACGTATTATCTGAAGTTCTCGTTTCCAAGTCTGGGGATTAGTGAAGTTGAAGTGCTCGCTTCAAACGAGCACTTAGGTACCTAGGTATGTACTTATTTGAGTTCTGAGGTTCTGACCTGACAACATAATCATGCTACGACCGCGACGCGTAGGTACCTACGCCAGGTAAAGAAGCTCTAATCAAGAGCAGAGGACCTGATTCTAGAATGAGAGTAGAGTCAACTGCTCGCTCCACAATGTCACTCCTTCACATTATAGAATAAACGGACCTTTTGTCATATACCTGAAGCTGGACGACAATACAAAAAAATGAATTAATCTGTCAATTTCTATGCAAATGTACAAGAACCACTATCTTGTAAACCTTTCTAATAAAAAACCGGGCAAGTGCGAGTTGGACTCGCCCATGAAGGGTTCCCTAGCAGCAAGTAACATGATATAAAAGTTCTTGTAGTTCGTTGTAACTTTGATTGATGTTTTAACACGTTCGCAGTGGTAGTGATTTTCTAGGCGAAAATGGCGGTTTATGTATGACGTACTTATTAAAAAAACTACCTACCAACTCGATCTCGTTCAAACCAATTTTCGTTGGTAGATTTTATGGCAATGTACATCATTTTTTTTTTAGATTTATCATTCTCTTAGTTTAGAAGTTAGAGTGGGGGGGGGGTACACATTTTTCCTCTTTGGAAGTGTCTCTTGTGCAAACTATTCAGTTTAGAAAAAAAAAACGATGCTAAAAACCTCAATAGCATTTTTTAAAGAACAATCTACTTATAGATTGGTTTGATGATTTTTTTTAAATTTCAGTTCTGAGTATTTCTAGTTCTAGTTTTATATGAAACTCTTAATGCGGTTCACAGAATACATCTACTTACCATGTTTCAATAGCATAGGCCTAATAATTTCGGAGAAAAGTGGCTGTGAAATACGTACGGACAGACAGACAGACATGACGAATCAATAAGGGTTCCGTTTTTGCCATTCGGCTACGGAACCCTAAAAAGGGGATTAAATTGATTCATCCGTGTAAGAGCAACGGTGCTAACACGGTAATGATGATTGTATACCCATGGGGGGCTCACTATCTATTACGTGGGACATAAAACTATAAGGTGAAATGTGGGCGTATACTATGACTCTGCCTACCCCTTCGGAGATAAAGGCGTGACTATATGTATGTCTGTATGTATGTACAATTGTGTCGTGCCCATGGTGGTCAAACACATAACAACCCTCATTTCCCGTCTCGTTGGGTGTAAAAAATATAACGGAAAGCTGATCTCCTTTTTTTTTAACGTGAGGAAAAATCTTTCATGGACTTCTACCGACTAAAATACCTCACGTAACGTTCAACAGCCTATGGTTGGGAGCCCCGGGTAAGCCCTCGGAAGGATGTCCCAGGACTCCCAACAAGCTGATCTCCCTTTTTTCTCGCAACCACTTTATCAGTTAACGGCATTTTAGGTGCCTATCTCCCAACTGCCTGTAGCCACAGATTACTAAATAGTTATGCTGTAGCTCGACTCATTTTTACCCGACTACGAAGAAGGAGGTTTATTTGTTTGACCCATATTTGGCGGCAAATTGTGATTATAGTGGAGTTTGTACCTATAATGTCTAAAATAAATTTAAAAACCGTAAAATGCTACAACTTTACCAATAGGCTTCAAATTTGCCTATTTCGTTAGATTTGCGATATTTCACGTTTGCTATGTATTTCATTATTTTCCACAATTTTATATTGACTGTCCATTATTATGGCAACACCTTTTTCATGTTTTGACGTGTTGACTCCATAGTTGTCTTGTCAGTGGAGCTGAGATGATAGCTCGCTTGTTGTCTCGCGCGCACGGGGGGGGGGGGTGCTCTCCGTCCGCTGCAGTGCGCTCGGGCCTACTTTTGTTCACTGAGCATTCATTGCTGTTATTTTGTTTGGTGTTAAATTGTATTCTGTTGGCCGTAATAATAAGTAGTCTTGTACAGAAAACGGTTCGTCCCCGGAGTGCCGGAAACGGCAAAGTCCCGGGGACCGGTCTACAAGCTGCTAATGGGTCCAACATAGGTCGCGCTTAGACGACAACCAGAGAATATGCCGCCACCGCCTCAACAAATCCCACCGGTTCGGAAGGCGACACGTCCTAGCCTACCGTACACCACGGGCGTAGGCAAGCGGACGTTTTGGCGCTCGCGCGGCGCCGCGGAAGCGGCACTTGCCCGCTTGGTCGCTGCAGACGAAGTTCGCGAAATCCGCCACCCCGCTGCCCGTGCTATTGCTAGCACTTCCACTTCTTCCCCTCTCGAGGCAACGCCGGTGGAGGGGGGCGAGGAAGAATACTTCTCCGCAAGTCCGCTGCCTCGCACTCCGACACCGACGGTTCCGATGGACGAATCCGAGGTGCTGCCGATGCCGCCAATTGGGCAGGCGCCAGGGCGAACTACCGGCCTTACCCTGCCGAAACCTGCGAAAAGGGATGCCACGGAAAGTGCCGTGGGCCAACCTCGGCCTCCTCTATTCACCGCCTTTTCTGGGCCTATGCCGGCACCCCGGTTTGCGGCTCCAACGCCGTTCGTTGCCCCCGAGAGGTTCCTCTCTCCACCCTACCTGGAAAGAAAACACGCAGAGCCATTCCGAAAGGAAACGCCCCCCGTGGTATCGGAGGGCAGTACCTACGCTGCAATGACTCGATCGCCACCACGGCCACCGTCGCCGTCAACATCGTCGTCGCACACAGCGGCACATAGATCTGTGACGCCGCTCGCAGCAGTCAACAGTGACATAACGTCCCAAGCTGCAGACGAGCTCCCCAAGGCAGCTACTCTGGCTGCCCCAACTCCAAAAGCCATTACCAAATACCCGCCGCTAGTGGTGGAGGTGCTGCCGGAATGGCCGGTGCATTTCAAGAAGCTCAAAATTCTTCTAGGTCATGCACCCAACGGACGACCATTTGGGAAAGGTGTCCGTTTTATACCAAAAACGGAGGATGAGTACCGTACCATCCAAAAATACCTTACCAAGTTGGAAAAGGAGACCCGGTTATCCTGGTTCTCCTACTCCTTACCTGCGGAGCGAAGCCTTAAAGTGGCCATTCGTGGGCTGCCCGCAAACACGGACCCTGATGACATCCAGCGAGAGCTGAAGGAGCTGGGATTCGAGCCCGAGTACGTCCGCGCGATCCGGGCGAGACCAGGACGCCCCGGGTGCCTTTTCCACGCGCAACTCCAGCGCACCCCGGATCTCACACCGGGCATATACGATGTGACAGAGTTGCTCTGTATGCCCGGTGTGAAAATCGAAGCATGGCGCGGTAAAAGGGGACCGGCACAATGCCACCGTTGTCAGCAATTCCGGCACTCCTCCCATAATTGCCACAGGCCGCCAGCCTGCGTTCGTTGTGGCGAGGAGCACAGTGCGAAGGATTGCACCCGGTCTCTTGAAGCCCCACCGACTTGCGCCAATTGCAGAGGGCCTCACACGGCAAACAACGCCACTTGTCCAGTGTTCCGCAAGGAAGCGCGGAACAAGAAGGCTGGCACAGTTGCCCGCACCACTGCTAATATTACCCCGAAACCTGTAGCCGCCACAAATGACACCGAAGCAAATGCTCCTGGCTCTTTGATGGCTGCCGCCAACCCAGCCCAGGTGGGGATAAGCGGCAAGAAAAAGAAAAGAAGCAGAAAACCCCGGAGCAAAAGGGTTGCGGCGACAGCGCAACCGGAAGGCAAACCGGGACCGTCTACTGCACCCGTGGTCGCTGCCCCCGCAGGGGGGACGAAGGCGAAGCGGGCTGTCACGCTGGCAACGGCAAAAGTAGACCCAATTGTTACCCTGGCTATTGGAGTGCTGAACCAAGTGCTCGTGGCTTTACAGGAGGGGCGGGATCCAGTTCCTCTCATCCTTAAATGCGTAGGGGATCTTTGTTCGTATGGACGGTAGTCCCCTACGCATTGTCTACTGGAACGCCGACGGACTGTCTCCCGTGAAGGCCAGGCTTTTGAGGTCACTTATCACACAGCGACAAGTCGATGTTGCCCTCATCAACGAGACGCACCTCAAGCCCAGCACAAAGTTCAAGATGCCAGGGTATCACGTGTACCGAGAGGATCAAGTCTCTCCAACTGGAACTGCGTACAGGGGATTAGCAGTTCTAGTGAAGAGAAGGATCATCCACCAACCGCTGCCAGTACCTAATCTGCAGTCGTCGTACGCCCTCGGCGTGGAGGTCTGCATCGAGAGCCAGCCCATCTGTGTGTACGCCTTTTATAGGCCGCCGGCTGTTCGGTTCGCGGTAGCTGATGTCCACACTCTGCTGGACTCGCCGACCGCAACCATAATCGCCGGCGACTTTAATGCGAAGCACACGGCGTGGAACTCCAACATCATTTGTCCAAGTGGCCGCCGCCTATTGGATGATGCAGACCGCAACGGATATGAGGTGCTTGGACCAGAGGTCCCGACGCACTACCCGTACTGCACAGCCTATTCACCGGACGTCATCGACCTGTCGATCATCCGCGGATTACAGACCGCGCCGTCGATTGACGTCCTGGATGATCACCTCCTCTCGGACCACCAAGCGGTCCTTCTATCGCTGTCAAATGTACCAGCCCGAACCAATCTGAAGCTCCCTCGATACCGCCAGGACTGGCAAGCCTTTGCCGACTACATGGCACAGAACTCGCCTTACCGCCGGATTGAGTCCCATACAGACGTCGATACGCTCGCAGCAGATCTCAGCGCTGTTATCAACACAGCGCTTGGAGAGTCGAGGCTAGACGCAGCGTCGACTCGGAGGCCACCCCAAATCCCTGCAAATATCCTGGCGATGATCGAGAGGAAGAGGAAGCTGAGATGCATATGGCAGCGAAACCGATGCCCGACCATGAAAACCCAGCTCAATGAGCATTGAGCTGGGTTTTCATGGTCGGACATCGGTCGGCCAGAGCTGGCAGCGAAGATCTCGGCTGCGCTGGAGACGGCTGCAACCGAGTCGTGGCAACGCACCTTAGAGCGAGCTGGAGACGATTGGTCCGGTATCCACCGCCTTTGTCGCCAACTCTCTGGGAAGCCATCTCCGACTAGGCCCCTCTTGGCCGCTGACGGAACCCCACGTTATCGCGCCGAGGACCGAGCGGAGATTTTTGCGAACCACCTGGAGAGTCATTTCCAACCAAACCCAGCTTCCAACGTGCAGCAAGTAGAAGCTGTCCAGCAGCATCTGGAGTCATACTTCAAAGTGCCTATAGCAACCACGGAAGACCCAGTAGTCTTTTCCCCGGGTCAAGTGCAGCGAATGATTCGCCGCACCCCACTACGGAAAGCTCCTGGCCCCGACGGTATCCTAAACGAAGCCCTGCGTCACCTACCCCCGCGAACAATCGCCACGCTGACGCAGCTTTTCAATGGTATCCTCCGAACAAGCCACTTTCCTGTGCCGTGGAGACTCGGCCGAGTCATCATGCGGCCCAAGCCCGGGAAAAACATACTGAAGCCCGAAAGCTATAGGCCTATAACGCTGCTGTCGACAATCTCGAAAGTGTTCGAGAAACTTCTACTGCTGCACCTGGCGCCTCACATCCAGCCACGCGACGAACAGTTCGGCTTCCGTGCCGAGCACTCCACGACACACCAGCTCGTGAGAGTACTGCACCATGTGACTGTCGCCCTCAACAAGAGGGAGAGTGCAGTCGCGGTGCTTCTCGACATGGAGAAGGCTTTCGATCGCGTGTGGCACTCCGGCCTGACATACAAGCTGTCCACGTCTACTACTCCTCGCCGAGTAGTCAAGACTGTGGCCACCTTCCTCCAGGATCGACGCTTCCACGTGACAGTGGACGGTGCTCTGTCCTCGGAGCGCCCTGTCAAGGCCGGCGTGCCTCAGGGAAGCTGTCTGTCGCCAATCTGCTACAGCAGATACACAGACGACATCCCTGTAGCTGGAGGCGCCATGTTGGCGCTGTACGCTGACGACGCCGCCTATATAACCACCTCTCTAAACGCCAAGCACGCGGCGGTGAAAATGCAGCGTGCACTGGATGCACTCCCGCCATGGCTGGCAGACTGGAGACTGACGGTCAACGTGGCGAAGACTCAGGCGATCTCCTTGGGTGGAAGGATACTACCGCCGCCTCTTACTATGTTCGGACACCACGTCGACTGGTCCCCTACGGCGAAGTACCTAGGTGTGACTATAGACCGTCGTCTCACAATGGCCCCTCATGTGAAGAACATTGTCGGCCAAGTACGAGCCGCTCGAGCTCTCTTGCGTCCCGTCCTGTCGTCCCGCCTCCCCTTACGTGCGAAGCTGGGCGTCTACAAAAAATACATCCGACCGCGTATTACATATGCCTCTCCAGGCTGGTATGCGCTGGTCGCGGAAACCTATCGCAAAAGGTTGCGTGCACAGCAGTCGCTGGCCTTACGCACCATTGTAGACGCCCCTCGCTACGTGAGGAACAGTACCATCTCCAGGGACCTACGCATTGAGAGCCTCGACGACTTCATCGGCCGTCTGAGCGCCAACTTGTTCACCCGCACTGAGGGGTCCACATTCCGCCACCTGCGGGAGCTTGCACCCTACCACCGTCGCCCACCGGACCGACCACTGCCGCGGGATTTAATTCCCGCAGCAGCTACACGAAACTGTCTTCCTCACTGACATCAGCTGACGGGCACCTGACGAGAACTTCTCCACAGGTTCGACCTCGCTGATGTCAAGTGCCATCCCCTGCCAAGTCGCCGCTGGCTCGCAGATCGCTCACCGGCCTTCCCCTCCAGAGGGGATACCCCCGGTGGAGGCAGGTCTCGCTAGCGGCGCCATTACCTTCCCGGACTTGACAACCGGAAATGACACCACGGTGACCACCAGGCCACCCACCCAGTGACCCGCCTGTATTCGCAGGCGGCGATGATACCACTGTAATAGGCATTGCCTAGGGACAGTTACCCCCCGATTTCCTTAGGGAAATTGTGAGAAGACCAGTAGAGTGGAGCTGCAAATGTCAGCGCGTGCGGTGTTCAAGAATTAGTGAGCTCACAACTTTTAAGATTTTGACTGCAAATAACTCGTTTTCAAACAATAACAACTTTACAAGGTAAGCATATATCGTCTATTATCTATTTATGTGCTTTTATATTCTTATTTCAAGACGTAAGTAAGAAATAATTCGTTAAGCAATCTTGTGTTATGTTTTGGAAACTTTAGTGATACAATTTTGCCTAGCGCTAGGGTTGTCACTCTTTTATTAGTACAAATTGTACTTGAATAGGTACCTACTTGAGGTAGCTACTTGAAAAATAATTTATTAATTGTAAGTAAGCGTGAAATCGGACTATTTTTTATATATCGCCACTCCCATACTGGCTGAATTTTTAGTTGCTTTGTTTTTCTAGTGCATACATACATATGGTCACGTCTTTATCCAATATTTATTTTTATTTTTATTATTTTTTTTTTATTTTTTTATTATTTTTTTTATTTACTTTTATTTATTATTATTATTATTATTTTTTATTCATTGACAATACAAATACTTAAAACTACCAAATATAGCAGTAAAGAAACCAAGTACGATTGTTTATCTCATTATTACAACTTCTGTTAACCTTGATAATACATATTTGCAAAATAAAAATGTTGGGGTACCTACACACGTATATTTTTATTCATTAGGTACTTACTTGTACAAATTTTGTAATTTAATTGTTGTGTTAATTCACCAATAATATTAAAAATAAATACCTATGTTGAAAGAAAGCACTGTTTTAATTTTGGACAACCCTACTACTTACGAAATTTTTGTATGGAGAGCTTGGTGGTACCTACTACAACCACAGTATAAATATATGTTGTTTAACCAGTATTGTAGCTCCCTACAAACGGACGAAGCGCAAGCTATACCTACGATTCTCGTTTTCGGCAGACCTTTCAGCACGCAAGCAGCGTCCGCAGTCGCGATTGTGCCCAGTAGACGAATGGACGGTGTGTCGTTTTATTTACTAATAATATTTAATATGATTGTGCTTATTTTGGTTGCAGGAATTCGTCAATAACGCACCCAGAGATAACGTTTTTTAGATTACCTGGAAACTCCGAAAGGTAAGACTATAAATTGATTTTACTTAAGTACTAATTGGTAATTGGTACTATACTACTAGTTGACTAAAGGTAAACAAAGTGATTGACACGAGTGAACTAGGTAGTTACATGAAGTAGGTATGTTTGTGTTTAAAACTAGACTTGTGCTTGCTCAGTCAGTGAACGGTGCGATCCAATATAGTACAATATCCAAAAAAAAACTAGTTCAGAACTCTAGTACGTGTAGGTAGTACATTTAGTTCCGTTGTCAGTTCGTAGTTATTTAATTGAGAGCAATGATTTAGGTATGTTTCAAGAGTATTCATTTCTTTGTGGATGACCGATGTTACAGTACACTTAGCACCGTATGACTGCCTCTGTGGCGCGGTCGGTATTGATACCGCCTGCGGCGTTGGAGGTCGTGGGTTCGATTCCCACCCGAGACAAATATTTGTGTGACCCATAAATGTTTGTCTCAAGAGTCTGGTTGTTTCTATGTATAATATGTATGTATTTAAAAAGTATATTAGAATTAATATCCGTGGTCTGATACCCATAACACAAGCAGGTTATTCCTAGCTTACTTTGGGATCAGATAGCGTTGTGTGAAATGTCCGTAAATATTTATTATTTTCACTTTCTTTCACTTTCTAATCGACTAGTACTTTCAAATCGAAAAATAGTTTTAATTTTGTAAATCAAAAATTTAACGCAATGATTATAAAGACTAGAATTCCGTGATTCTATCACTGACGAAACATGTGATGAGCCGATTATTATTGTCTACGCCGCTTACTCGTTTTCAAATTTCTACACCCGTCTCACTCAATCGTTAGTAGATAACGGGCGCTGCGCCGCCTCGCCGCCACCCCGCGCCGCCAGCCGTTGCCCCCGCAACGGCTGGCGGCGCCGTAATATTATATTATTACTCACAAAGTATTTTTTTGTTTAAATAAAAAAGGTACATATTTAATCGAAATGAAAGCCGGTTGTCAGTAAAACAACAATCCTTAATACAAATTGAAGGCCTTGTGGGCGGATTGAAAAAAATCAACTGCATTAGGCTCACTATCTATTACGCGTACGTAAAACTATAAGGTAAAATGTGGGCGTATACTATGCCTCTGCCTACACCTTCAGGGATAAAGGCGTGACTATATGAATGTATGTATGTTCATATTTACAATCGCAATTCTAAATAGAAAGTCAAAGTAGGCACATATTATTAAAATGCTGTAGGTGGGCAGCCCTATCGCATGCTTACGTACCGCGCGGCTGTAGGCATTTATTTCTAAAATCCGGCCGAGTCAAACTACAGTATACAGTTCTACAACTTTACCTAGTAGCTGTGAAAAATAAACTATAGGAGTATATATAAATGTGACCGTCTGGAGACACGCTCTGTTTAACGGTGCTGTGTAATAAAATTTAACCGTTTAAATTTAATTTATGATAATCGAGATATCCTCCTAGGCAAAGTTGTAGTTTTTACCTACAACTTTACCTACAGATTTGAGAGCCTATAATTCAGATAATATCCAAGATTTAGTCAAATATAGACTTTGTTCACCAAGACACATAGTCTGTTTTACCTTTTAAACTCATTAAAAGCCGTTACGATGGATAGATTTAAAAATATCGAAAGAAAACCTCAAAATCCAGGCAAAGTTGTAGCATTTTACGGAATTAAAAACCTAACTGCGTGAAAAATTAATGAGAATAATATGACTTACCTAGTAGGTAAGTAGTTGGTATAGAAACCTGCCTTTAACTATTTGGTTCATTCCCTTCCTATTTATTTATAACGATTAAGTTATTACTTAACTAATGTAGGATTATAAATACAAGTACCTAATTATAAAACTGAAGGAAAGCGTTTCGTTGCGACGACCGACGTGCTCTTTTTTATTTCAATAATATAATTTACTTATAAATGATACTGTTGTTAACTTGTTACGTACATAACTACATAGTAAATTATGTCTTACGAGTACCTACTTAGAATAAAAGATAGGTCCTTCATAGACAGGCACTAGTACGTTTAAAATACTCGTATAATCATCTGTTCAAAACGTAACAAATTCAGTTAGGTAGGTATCGATTTGTTTATAAATAGAAGGATAAAAGCAAAGCACTCACTAACCATCTCGCTCGGAGAAATCATTTAATCTGCGTAGTGTGCAATTTCCTCCGACAATTTATTAAACTAGCTGCGCAATGTTTTTACAAAGAACACAGCTGATCGGCTTGTGGTCGCTCACGTCAACTAGCTAGCAATTACTGGCGGGTCAGCGAGGGGAACAATAACAAAAAGCGACATTGAACTCGTACTGCTCAACTCTCCGCAAACGACGCGACGCACCGGCACGACAGCTCGCTACGACGAGCCCGAGAGGGCACCGAGATTAAAAATAATGTTTTTGTTTTGATTACACAAAGCTATTATAATGCTACAAAAAGAGTAGCGTTATCTGTAAAAGCAGCATTTTAGCGTAGTGTAGAATGTTTGAATGGGATAGTAGTAGACCATTCTTATTTGTACGGATAATATTAGGTTTTTCGTCTAGAAATTTGTACTTAATTTTCCTTAGATTATAAGAATTCTTTGAGTTATTTTCTTCAATGCAAAGAAAATCCATGTAAAAGTTTCTTAAAGATTTTTTTATACCACTTAAGTGGCAGACGAGCATACGGCTCCACCAGATGTACTGGTGGCGGTGGTCACCGCAGGCTATGGACGTTTGCACACAGACGTATTGTACAATAAGTAGCAGACCACTGACCTGTAATAGTATCTGGACTGGTGATCGGTTTCATAAAAGTGTGCCTAATTGAAAATCGCCATTTGGCGCTGACGGCAGCTAGCGAATGTACTTGGAACTAATACTAGTGATGTCTTGGTGTCGATAAAAACTTTGCCAGATATCGACTACAATGTTAATTTTATTTTTGTACCAATGATGTTTACATAATATGAATGACTACTTTAAAGTACCTAAGTAGGCTAACCATCAGGCTCGCGAATTCAGTTTGGCGAGCTTAATATAAAAAAAAAAGTGTTTGCTTAAACAGTGGTCGCAGGTATGTTGCCAAAGTAGTGTTACTATTGTAAATCGGCTGAAAAATGACACCGGACACAGCCCACACAGTCATTGGTTGTCTTTAATCATAATTGGGTCATGTTAGAACTTAAAGCTAGGCGTCCAATAGGCGGATGGGCCGGGCCGGGCCGCAACGCAAAAATCCGCATGCCATACGTTTTTAATGAAACTGCGTTTCGTTGCGGCCCGCCTCTAGTAAAGGCAGATGCTACACAATTTCATATGAAACGTACGGCACGCGAATTTTTGCTCTGCGCTGCGGCCCGGTCCGCCTGGTGGACGCCTCGCTTAACGTGAGCCGTGCGAGCGTGCTCCCCGAAGCAGCCAATGCCAACTTGCTATTCCGCCTCAATGGCAACTATTTCCCATTTACTTCCCGAAGCAGCCGTGCCCAGAGAGGAATTTTGTTAAGTGACAGGTTAATTAGGATTAGGATTTATTGTAGTTTTGTTTGTTTGCAGTAGGTAAGTACAGAGGAGGGTAGGTATTTAAAAAAAATAAGAAATCACACATTTATTACGGTATATTTTTAAATGCACATCTGTATAATTTTTAAAAGGAAATTATCTATATAAATATATCACATATTTTAAAAAGATTGAAAAACAAAGTAGATTCTCTTAAAATAGGCTTGTGTCCACTAAGAATAAATCTGATTGATGTGTGTTTCTAACGACTATGTCCAATATATAAATAACAAAAAGTAATATAAATTGGTACACAAATTAATAATAATAATAATAAAACTTTTATTTTCTCTTCACAAAGTCCTTAATAAACCAACTAAATGAGGTACGGTACATGACAAACTTTGTGAGAGACTGGTGCATGTGGTAGATTTAGAAATAAATCTGTGTTACATGTCACCAGGCCCCTCTCGTGGTTTGAATGTGGTGGAAATATTGAACATTAATTAAGTAAGCTTGAAGCTAGTACCAGTTATTACTTAAGGTGTACAAACATGTACCTACGACAGACACAATTACAGGACTGATCACAAAGAAACTACACAGAAGATAATAGTAGTGGAGGACACTCTCAAACAAATCATCCGTTTTGTAGGACAATTATTTCTCCCAGTTTATAATACAATTATTTAAACATTGTAATAAAAAATAAACGGTTAGTCAGACAATTTCAACACTCCATCAAATCGACATGTTTTATAGCTGCGCACTTTAATAGCTACCTCTATCGAGAATTTTCACAGAGGAAAAACTTGGGCGTCTCGTCGAACGGAAACTACTCACAAAGATTCAGCCTGTTATTAATCAATGAAAAACACAGGCGGTGGCTCCTGGACCATATATTTCACAAGCTAGTTAGTTACTGTTTCGATTATCAACTACAATTTTAAGTGTTTATTAATAATTTTAATATGTTCATTAAATTATTAAAGAACTTTTACCATGCCTCTTGTTTTTTAAACTACGAATTTTGGCATTGGACAGAAAATTATCGATATACATTTTGACATCCCTATTAATCATTATAGGTTATAAAAATATTCGTAAAATCCCCGAAACTCGAAGGGTATTCGCTTATGATAGTAAAAAAAAACCTAAATTATGGTTTTATAATAATTGTTTAAGAATTAGATTCTTAGATTTACTTACTTGTGAAAAGAGACGCCACAGCCCTTATCGTATCTTGTTTTACAATATACACACGATCTCATGCTAAATATCTACTTAATTACACTATGAACTAAATTTATACATCAAAACACTTCAAATTTATACCAATCACAGTAATAACTTAAAAATATTCGAAATTTCACACATAAACTCCTTCTGAAATAAACAAACACCGGCCATTTGCAAACTAATTTAGTTCTCAGTGCACTCGGCAGAGGCGCTTTGAATCGGCCCAAAAAAGTAGCTGTCATTTTGTATGGAATAGCCAGTCCAGCGATTATTATTACAGGTCAGTGTAGCAGACGAAACATTAATTATGTTTGTGTGCGTTGGTCTTTCCATTCCGCTCGCTCCAAGGGGTTAGTGAATGCTGCTATCTCGTTTCTACACGTATAGCAACACTATACATGACATGTTAAAAAAAATGACGTCCGCCTGGTTTTTGAAAGGTTTAAGCTGCCGATGCTGCAGTTTGACGTATTAGATACCTCTCATTAATGTAGGGGCCAAACTCAGGCACTTCTTTTCAAGATTAAATTTAATGCTAACATAAAAATAAGTGTGGCAAACTGTGATTCAGCATTTAATTAGTTCAGAATTGCATTTTAATATAATGCCTGTAATCTTCGATGATATTGAGTATACAATATATAAAAATGAAGCCCGATTTCCGTGGTCACGGCATCACGCGTGAAATGCTGGACCGATTTCGCTAATTCTTTTTTTGTTGTGTTTGTTTCTGTCAGGGGAAGGTTTTAAAAAAATTGGTGTAAAACTATTAGCAGAAATGGTTTTTATTGCGATTTTGAATCGGATCATAGAACCGGAAACTCGCTATGGCCGCCGCGTCAAAATCAAAAAATTTCATGATGGGTATCGTTTAAGGGGGATTTTGGTACGCTGAGTACGAATCACATGATAATTTTGCAATCCAATTTGGCCGCCGCGCTGAAATCACAAAATTTCATGATGGGTATCGTTAAAGGAGGTTTTTGGTATGCTGAGTACGAATCACATGATAATTTTGCAACCAAATATGGCCGCCGCGCCGAAATCACAAAATTTCATGATGGGTATTGTTTAAGGGGGATTTTGGTACGCTGAGTACGAATCTCATGATAATTTTGCAATCCAATATGGCCGCCGCGCATAAATCACAAAATTTCATGATGGGTATTGCTTAAGGGGTTTCTTGGTATGCTGAGTACGAATCACGCGATAATTTTGCAATCCAATATGGGCGCCGCGCCGAAATCACAAAATTTTCGTGATGGGTATCGTTTAAGGTGTTTTTTGGTATGGTGAGTACGAATCACATGATAATTTTGCAATCCAATATGGCGGCCGCGCCGAAATCACAAAATTTCATGATGGGTATCGTCTAAGGGGTTTTTTTGTATGCTGAGATCGAATCACATGATAATTTTGCAATCCAATATGGCCGCCACGCCGAAATCACAAAATTTCATGATGGGTATCGTTTAAGGGGTTTTCTGGTATGCTGAGTACGATACACATGATAATTTTGCAATCCGATTCGGCCGCCGCACCGAAATCACAAAATTTCATGATGGGTATCGTCTAAGGGGTTTTTTGGTATGCTGAGTACGAATCACATGATAATTTTGTAATCAATTATGGCCGCCGCGCCGAAATCACAAAATTTCATGATGGGTATTTTTTAAGGGGGATTTTGGTACGCTGACTACGAATCTCATGATAATTTTGCAATCCAATATGGCCACCGCGCTACTGTTGCGAGATTTCTGTCAGTATGCTGAGATACCAAAAACCCCTTTCACGATATCCAAAATGAAATTTTACAACGGTGGTTCGGCGGCCATCTTGGATTGCAAAATTGACCTAAAATTCGTATTCAGCATACCAAAAAACCCCTTCTACGATATGCAACATGAAATTTTGCAACGCTGGCGCGACAGCCATCTTGGATTGCTAAATTAACCCAAAGTTCGTACTCAGCATACCAATAAACCCCCTATATGATATGCAACATGAAATTTTACAACGGTGGCGCGGTGGCCATATTGGATTGCAAAATTATCATGTCATTCGTACTCAGCATACCAAAAAACCTCTTAGACGATACCCATCATGAAATTTTGTGATTTCGGCGCGGCGGCCATATTGGATTGCAAAATTATCATGAGATTCGTACTCAGCATACCAAAAAACCCCCTATATGATATGCAACATGAAATTTTACAACGGTGGCGCGGTGGCCATATTGGATTGCTAAATTAACCTGAAATTCGTACTCAGCGTACCAAAAAACCCCATAAACGATATCCAACATGAAATTTTACAATGGTGGCGCGGCGGCCATATTGGATTGCAAAATTAACCTGAAATTCGTACTCGTACTACTATTTTTTTCCCAAAAGCGTTTGACATCTTAGATCGTATGTCTACCTATTTATAATCCGGACCAGTGTGCGGCCGGCCAGCCGCAACAAAAAAAAAGCATTGATGTTACGAGTTGGATCAAAACGTTACACATTGTATCATTACAAGGCGCGCATTGCAATGCTCGGATCACCTGCCTCACTGCTGTAACCTCGTCTTGTATCATTACAAGGTGCTCATTGCAATGCTCGGTTCACCTCCCACACTGGCTGTAATTCTCGACTCGGAACATTACATTACGCGCGAATGCTCCCGGTGAGGCTATCTATGGATACCCCACACGTATGGGTTTGATGAAAAAAAATCTTTTCGTTTCAGTTCTGAGTATGGGGACCCCCAAAATTTACTGCTTTTTTCTAGTTATATTTAAAAATCTTAATGCGGTTCACAGAATACATCTACTTACCAAGTTTCAAGTGCATAGGTCTTATAGTTTCGGAGAAAAGTGGTTGTGACATTCGGACGGACAGACAGACAGACATGACGAATCTATAAGGGTTCCGTTTTTTGCCATTTGGCTACGGAACCTTAAAAGAGGTATTTTAAGATACTCTTATTTCATTAAAATAAATCTTATTGAACTAGGCGGCTAACTCCTTCCCTGTAGTTGCGTTAGTGTGTGTGGTTTTTATATGTGTTAGTTTTGGCGTACTTTTCAATCTCTAATGCTTTGTCTGCTACTTATTGTAAGTCTGTGCGTTTGCAACACCAGTGGCGCCACACTCTCGCTATATACCCTGTACAAACCTTCTAAGATAAGACCCCTTTAAAAAGTGGTGGCGGAACTAATTTTTCTGCTTTGGTCCTTTATTACTATTTTATTACAACCAGGTTCCCCAATCGTGAAGGTCTACCTCAGGCGTTACCCGTGTTAGTTAGTCTAGCCAAGTTGAAGGCCATATAGGTGGCTGAAAGAAATTCAAGAGCTTCAAGTCACAACCTACGTCGGTTCATTTCGACGCGGAAACTAGGTCACATGCATTTTCTACAAGAAGTGGTTTTTATACATAAACAAAACCAGAATGACAAATGTCGGAAATGTCAAAAAGCTGTCGCGTTGTATGTCAATGTCACTGTCAATGTGTGGATTGTGTTGTGTGTGTCACAACGTAGTGATTATATTCTCTTTGGTGTCACTGTTAGGGATGCAATAACGTTCATAAAAAATATCGATATTGGAATATCGATATTTTTCAATATAAAATATCGATATCGAAAATATCGATATTTATAAACGATATATCGATATTGATGAACGATATATCGATATTAAGATTTTTTTGCTGCTCTTGTCTTTTTTAAAGAATAATGATCGCACGGAAATAACCTTGATTATTCTACTTTCATAACTCCGCTTTTTTTTTTACCGATTGCCATGGAACAAAGCTCAGATTTAAGCTTAACAAGATCTCTCTATTAAAAAGCGCATAAACTTCCGTTCAGTAGTATTTGCGTCCATAGCGAACAAACAGGCATAAGGACCAACAGCCAAGAATTAATAAAAACGCAGTATCCTTCGTTAAGATATTATAATTCAAGTATTATTTTTTAAATATCTCCGTTGTACAGACACGACCACTTTACACTTTAATAATACTACTCGTATTATTAAAGTGTATAGACAGAAAACACTCAAACTTTGAAAAATGTATTTGGCAGATTGTCTTACCCGGGAATCGAACCCAAGTAAGACAGTCGACCAAATACCTCAGCGTAGCAGTCGCATGCACTATCACTCCGCCATCGCACCGTGGCAGTGGCAGCCATACAGCCTAGTGTTAAGTCTATATTTTAACATTTTAATAGTTTTGGTAATTCAAATTAGATAGCTAAAATAAAACAATCTATCAATCAAATCTGGATGTAGGCCTTACGCCACAATACACTTGTAAATAACACATAAAATTAATTTCATCTTAACTCAGTTTCATTTACCAAAACCTAAGTATCTTGGCATATCAAGATAAATACCCAAATCTTTTATTTAAAATATTTAAATAATTGTAATTTTTGATTGAGTTAATAATGCTCATAACGAAATCATCTCACGCTGAAGAATAAATCGTCGAAATTTTGGGTTTCAATATGGATATTAAAATATCGATATTTCGCTCATGAACAACGATATATCGTCGATATTTTTGATTCCGATATCGATACTAAAATATCGATATTTATAACCGATATATCGATATTTCAAAAATATCGATATATCGTTTGCATCCCTAGTCACTGTCATTGAGATTGATCTGAGCCTGGGGAAACTATAGTTTTCAGTTTCAGACTTTTTGTATAAATTGTATACACAGAGTACGTGAATTACTTTACCAGTGGGTTGATCCTTTCTTCTCATTTATTATCAGAAACGTCAAGTTTTATGAGTTAATTAATGACCCATTAATCGCTGCCAAATAATCAACTGATGCCTGCAGCATGAGACCGCAGTCTACCTAAACAAATACAACCTATAACCTAGGCGCATTTTAATGAATAACCTGTATTTGTAGAAATATAGAAAATGCCTAAGAAGAAAACTGGTCAACGTAAGAAGGCTGAGAAGCAGAAACTGAGGCAGAAGGAGATCCGCAATGCCCGCGGGCAAGTTGACCTGGCCGCGCACCCCTGCAACGTGCCCATGGAGTGCGACAAGTGCCAGAAGTAATTTGTTGTATTGTACTGTTCAATTGGTTACCCGATGTCATATTTTGTAGCTATTGCTTACATAAACTAATCTTTTCAAGTATTGAGTTTATAAACAGCTTAGGTGCTTCTAGGAACCCTTTTAAATATATACCATAGCTTGAGTGCCTATGTCATAGGTCTATTTCATAACAAGAAATATTCTTTCAAAGGGTCAATAAATTTTTATTTGATGTGAATTATAAACTTATAAATTATGTATAGGTATATGTTATGTTAGTTCCCTTGCACCCACATGCTTACCAACAGGCTGACCTAATGTCTGACTGGTTTGTCGACAGTTATGATTACAACAATTTGCTCCAGTGCAGTTCTTGAGATCACCATAAACCTACTTTATTGAAGCAGATTGTTCTGCCTGCGTCTCAGTTACATAAACTTGTGTAGTATATTATTATTATTTATTAATAGACGAGCAGCTACTAGCTGATGTGTCTATATCACAGTGTTGAAAAGTCACTACACTTTATTGTTTCTTGAATCACATAGTTTATTTGCAAGCACCTAAGTAACCTAACCTAACCTAACTAGTGGTCTAGTTTATTTTTGAACCTGTTCACTGAGGCTGCTGTCACAATATACATAAATAAAAGTATATATATATCAGACAGCTAAGTTCACATTCTATTCTGCAGGAAGCAGAAGAATCGTGCATTCTGCTACTTCTGCCAGGCCGTGCAGCGGTTGCCCACATGTGCACATTGTGGCAAAGTGAAGTGCATGCTCAAGTCAGGAGACTGTGTCGTGAGACACCCCGGAGTGTTCACCACGGGCCTGGGCATGGTGGTGAGTTTTATTATTATGTATGTGTGTGTGTGAATATTGTTGTATACTCCTCTCCGCTTTTTATATCAGACCAAACTAGAACAACTTATAATATACTGAAAAAAAAAACTACTTGACACAATAAAAGAAACATCATTGTGTTAGCACCCATTATATTAAGCTCTTGTCATCTGAATGTTATGTAAGGTATAACAATGCACCAAGCTAATTTGGAAGTTGTAAGTGTTGCACAGTTTCAAAGCCTCGTAGTAAACATGTGTTGTGTTGGTGCGTTCCAGGGCGCGATCTGCGACTTCTGCGAGGCGTGGGTGTGCCACGGGCGCAAGTGCCTCACGGCGCACGCGTGCACGTGCCCGCTCAGCGACGCCGTGTGCCTCGAGTGCGAGCGAGGTGACACTCTCTTCTCACCCTCTAAACTCTTTATTAGCTCATTAAAGTTACACCCCTCCACTGATGGAAACTAGTGACTGCGTCCAGAGTTGAGGGCTCAAGAAACGGCGACTTACAAAACTGTTATATTCTCATTGTTACATTGAATAACACATTGAGTTACATTTTCAAATACCTACCGTAATCTTAAAATTTTCTCATCTAGTGTTTAGGTTAAACATGCTCGTCCAACCTCAATAAATAAGTAGCGTCAGCAGTGATCAGTTCAATCGTACACTGCTACTGTGGGTCAGTGGCGGATACAGCGTAGGGGCGCGGGGGGCGCGCGCCCCCCCCTTGGGTGCCGAACGCACGCGTCGTTCGTGCGCGCCGCGCCAGGCCACCCAAAATTTTTGTCTTTAACTATAATGCTTCCTCTACATTATCTCTATCGCGAAGTTGGACGAATACGACGGTGGGCACTTCGTCAAAATTCTTCTTTCCCTTCCCCCGACGAGCTTGTCGGCAAAGTCGCCCGAGGCAAATAAAAACTCAACTTCGCGAGTAATGAAGGTAGAGGAAGCTTATCAATCTTAAGCGGACGACGCGATCGTGTGTGTACTGTGTATCCTGCTCTATTGTCAGTTACAACGTCAGTTAGAGCAGGATAGATACAGTGTATGAAATACTACGAATGCGACAAGCGTTGGCGGGCACACACTCGACAAATTGATAAACTGACCATACGTCCCGTTTTGAACGGAACTGACCCTTTTTTTGGTCGGAACTTGCAGGGCACCCCTCGCCCAATTGACGCGCGACGTGAATAAACTTTGAAGATAATTCAAGAGGAGGAAGGAACACCGCAGGGTGTAGTGGGTAGGACGGTCCCTATCCGGGACCGGGTGCCCCACACGCCGTTCCTGCTGCCCTCGTGGCTGTATTGACGGTTCCCAACTGTATTCCCAGCGACATAAAAAAAAAAGATATTCTGGTGAAACCTCAGATATCATTGTCGATTATTTACGTTAAGTTTTGGGGGTTTAGGTAGATAGGCAAGGAGAGGAACTATAATGTATTAGCAAAGTTACAATCATCCCTGAAAAAACCATTGAACGTTATTGGATGTGGTGCCCATTTGATTCAATCAATCAAATCAGTCTATGTCAGTCTACTGCTGGACTCAGACCTCTCCCAATTAACGCCACAATACACGGTCCTGCGCCTTCCAGGTCTGCGACCTTTTCTAAGTCGTCGCCGCGTCGCCGTCGGTCCATCTGGCATGGTGGGATTGGTGGGTTGGCGTTTTACACTACGTTTTTACTGAGTCGCGGTCTTCATTCTCGAACCCGTTTTCTCCATCATCGGCCGTCAGTCTCCTGCAAACGTGACCAGCCCACTGCCACTTTGGTGTGCTTATTGTCGACAACTTTGGTTCTTTGCCGGATAACCTCATTTCGGAGTCCATCCCTCAAAGATACTCCAAACATAGCTCGTTTCATAGCTCGCTGCGTCATTTGTTTCACAATGTAATAAAATCTGCTGTAGATGGTCTTTAAATTACGAATGTACCTATGGTGTTAAAAATATATTCTTCATTTTATATTTACACGGTTCGAGTTGAAGATCTAAAGGAGTTTAGCGCTGAAGCTGAAATAGAACATTGCTAAATGCTCGGCTGTAGTAAAACAAGGTGACTAGTATTTATGCGTGCCTTGGTGAGGTTTTTAAAATGTATCAGTGGAGGAAAACATGGAGATTTGGAAGGTGCAACTTGAGCAACTAAGATGGGAAAACGGCAAAACCGGGGCGATCAGACCGTCATGGACGAGTGGCTGGAGCGGAACTTTCTCCTACCGGTTGTCAGAGATAAGTATCGGGCATGGGTGCTTCGGTAAGAATCTGAGGCGAATACACCGGGAGACCACACTTGAGTGACACCACTGCAAGGAACACAGCAAGGGCACAGCGCTCCACACAATTGTGGAGTGCTCAGCGCGGGCACAAGAGCGCCTTGTCCTTCACAGCACAACCGGTCTGGACATAGAAATTTTCGTGCTGGAACCGTGGTGCGAACCATGATCTCCGGCGGGAGTAAGTGGGCCGGTCGCCGCTACCTTTTTCTGCGAGCTGGTGATGCTCGTGCTAGGAGGGAACGGGAGAGTACTCCCCCACCCGAGTTCCGGAGGCGCCGCAGACTTGTCTTCGCCCAAGACTATCGGCCTCCAAGACCGGAGGCTTGAGTACGGCGCGGCAGGAGGGCTACTCGCCGTCCTTACAGAACCAGGCCAAAGACGGCAGCGTGATGAGAGAGTTTGACGCACGCCTCACCCCTCAATAAGCGGGATAAAACCCGAACCAACCCCTAAAGACACGGGTTTGTACTCGAACTCCTAGAAGAAAATGCGGTGGTAGCCTAAGTCTGTCGGAAATCCTGGGACATCCTTCCGAGGACTTTCTCGGGGCTCCCAGTCGTAGGCAGTGGTAGCCGTGGTAGGACACCGTGTGGTTTGCCTGTAAGAGTCCGGCACAGCATCTTTGACGGATTTTCACCCTTAAAATTTGCATTAAATAACACTTTTTCTAAATAAAGAATTTCTGTCGATTTTCATTAACCTTATAACTGGGGTATTTATAAAAACTTTTGTCCCGTTTTAAGTTAAAAAATTATTGGTCAGTTTACGTATTGAGGACACCAGCGCTTCCAAGCAGCCAATGCAGGAAACTCTCTGGCTGTGTGGCCGTGAAAGAGTTATTGGCGTTAAAAGTTACAGCGTCATCTAGCACCTAGAGCAGTCAACTCTTACGTTATAATGAAACGTAGAAGTAGGAGCAAGGGGAATACCAGCTAAATAAAGACCTAGGATTGTCAAGAGCTTCAGTAAACTCTTCATTAAAACGAATATCCAAACCGACATTGTTAGAATCTTATCAAATCTGGTTAGGCAGGGAACATTGTGAACGTTTATGCAAACAGAAATGTGGACACCCTAAACCTACTCAAATGGGTCGCAAGTCCCAGACCCCCTCATAGTATTTCCCTCTGTACCACGCTATGGACCCGGCACGGTGAATCCATGGATAAGACGTGTTTTTCGTTAGGTCCCTTGAACTTGAACATTGTATTTTTACTGTATTACAATTTTCATAAACTTCACATGTGACTTCATTACTTTTTTATTGCGCTAATATTAAAGGTAGCTTAAAACTCAAAATATCTTTTGCGCCCCCCCCCTTGAGATTTTTCTGTATCCGCCACTGCTGTGGGTACCTTCAGCCCCACTGTGCTGCTCGCACGGCATGCTTGGCTGCCGCGAACATTGCCCTTCCAGTCACACGCTCCTCACTCAAGGTGTTCAGAGCGTCCCTCGCTGTTTTGACTCGCACGAAACAATCGATCTAGCGACGGTCAGGACGAGGGGCGCGACGAGTAACGCGCGCACACTGTCTCTGTCCATTTTCCTCACTAATTTCGTCCCTCATCGTAGAGTGTGTAGTCGTCGAACTGCGAAATAGTAACGAGCGTTATGTCGACCGGCAGGCGTGTGGGAGCACGGCGGGCGCGTGTTCCGCTGCTGCTTCTGCGAGGGGTTCCTGTGCGAGGACGACCAGTTCGAGCACCAGGCGTCGTGCCAGGTGCTGGAGTCGGAGACGTACAAGTGCGGCTCGTGCAACCGCCTGGGCCAGTACTCGTGCCTGCGCTGCAAGGCGTGCTTCTGCGACGAGCACGTGCGGCGCCGCGGCGTGCGCCTGGACCGCAAGGGCACGCCGCCGTGTCCGCGCTGCGCCTACCCCACGGCGCTCACGGCCGACCTCAGCATGTCCACGCGCTCGCACCGCTACGGCCGCCAGGGCGCCGCCGCGCACGACGATGACGACGACGACGGTGACGGTGGTGACGACCGCGCCTACGGATACGCGGGTAAGTGTAACCTCACACCGCACTCGTGTAGCGCTCTGCGAGTGTGTACTGTCACTGCACTGTACTGTTGCGTTGCAGACGCGGGTGGCGCCGAGGGCGGCGACTACTCCTACTCCGAGTCGGACGACGAGTCGGACGACGACGACAGCGACGATGACAGCGAGCCCGACGCGGGGGCGGAGGCGGAGGCGGGGGCGGGGGCTGAGGCGGGGGCGGGAGGCTCCAAGTAGACAATTGTGTCGAGTATCTCACTTTTGTATATGACAATATATATTGAACTGCATAAAATGTACGACTTGTTTTACTTGGTAATACTCGCGTGGTAAACTGGAAAGTGGAGGAGAACGGTGGCCGCACGACGACTCGGGCCTGGTGGCGATACCTTTGACCCGAGCGGGTAGCTCATCTAAGGTACCGCAGTACTAAAAGAACCCCGTGCTGAAGCAGTCCAGCTATGTCCACACTGTGCCTTTTGTCGCACATGTAGCGCCGCATAGCGCAGTCAACGGCGCACGTGAAGCATGCCCTAAACCCAAACGCATACGCTATGACTATGACCGTTGAAATGCCAGGTCAACATTCACGCTCCAGGTGAATTTCTACTCCTCTTACGCGTTACCAGGATTTGGCCCGGCATTGCCAGCAGGTACCGACCCCTATACTTCCACCTTGAGCTGCAACAACCGAGACAAGATTCTTCTTTATCGAGCAGCACTAATAACATTCGCAGAGACGTAGGGCGTCCTAGTTCGAGGACTATACGCTGTAAAATATAGCTAGATCTCTGTGACAGTTCTACAAACGTAAACAAGAATAGACTTTATGTCAACGGCATTAAGCTTTTTTGGTTGAAATGCAGAGAGTGAGAACACAGAGGTGCAAACTGTAAATAACAACAGTACTACTGGGAATAGGGGAACTTTATAACATTGAAATAAAAGTCAATTTTGTCACAGATTAATAAAATCTCAAATAGTTACTACGTAACGTGATTTGGTTTATGTTAATATAACTGTCACATAGATCAAGCTATATTTTACAGAGTATAGTGACTCACACGGCGCTCCTTAAGGCCAGTGACGGATTAAGACTACTTGATGCCCTAAGCAATCCATGCCTATGGGCCCCCCTATCCGCTAGAAAAAAACAAATTCATATTTTATATTATATTTTTTATTGTCAACTAGAATCCGTCTTTAAACCTTTACCGCCTAAAAACGTTAGTTTTTTTTGTAAAATAAGATGATGAGATTTAACGTACTTTAAAAGTGGAGTAGGTGTGACAACAATAAAAACCAAAGCATAAGTAATTTATTTATTTATTGAAATGCGCCTTGCGGCTTTTCCGAGCATTGAATTCACGCAACGTAAGAATCCGCAAGCTGATAAGACGTGACGACATAACACAAGCGTCGTCGAGGTTGCGATCGAGTAGAACAGGGGTACCAAGGTCTTTGTCCAACAGCTTGGAAGACCCCGTCTGGTGAAATTAAAGACAGCGGGTGGCAATACCATGACATCAAGGCTCGAGATTCTCGAGGAAATTGAGAGCTTTTACAAAGATCTGTATGCATCACGAACAAAAAGACCAATGGGTCGTGCTGATTGTGACCACCAAGCCCCAATAACGCGCCTCTATACCGAGGACATTCCGGACATCGACCAGGACGAGATCAGGGCCGTTCTCGGTCAACTAAAGAACAAGTCCCCTGGGGACGACGGAATTACGACTGAGCTTCTAAGGGCAGTGGGGGACTCCGGTGCTCAAAGAGCTAGCGAGTCTCTTTCAAGTCTTTAATTCCGTCCTCCAACAGGTACAAACACCTAAAGCATGGAGCGGAAGTGCGGTGGCTCAGTTTTTCAAGAAAAGGGACAAGACCTTGCTGAATTACTACAGACCCATCTCACTCCTGAATCATGTTTACAAGTTGTTCTCGAGAGTAGTCACAAACCGCCTCGCCGGAAAGCTCGACGAGTTTCAGCCAAGGGAGCAAGCCGGGTTTCGAAAAGGCTTCAGTACCGTTAACCACATCCATACTGTTCGGCAGATTGTACAGAAGACTAATGAGTACAATCAGTCGCTGTGTATGACTTCTGTGAATTACGAGAAGAACGAGAATTACTTCTGTTTTTTTTTTTTTTTAATACCACTAAGGTGGCAGACAAGCATACGGCCCACCAGAAGGACTGGTGGTCACCGCAGCCTATGAACGTTTGCAACACCAGAGGCGCCACACTCGCGCTGCCGACCCTGTAAAAACCTTCTTAGACCCCTTTTGAAGAACCCCATACTGTAGGCGTTTGGGAAAACCGAGGCAGGAAGATCATTCCACAACCTAAGCGTTCGCGGAAGAAAACCCCTATCGGATCTAACCGTGCTCGAACGCTCCGGACGTAGGGTGTGAGGATGAAATCCCTGTCTATGGCGAGCGGTGCGATGATAGAACGTAGCCGTGGGCATCATGTCAAACAATTCCTCAGAGCACATACCATTGTACAGGCGGTAGAACACGCATAAGGAGGCAAAGTCTCTCCTCTCGCGAAGAGGTTCAACACCACCTGTCAGTATAGGATCGTTGACAACTCTCACAGCTCGCCTCTGCACCGAGTCAAATGGACGAAGCTGATATTCGGGTGCCCCCGCCCAAAGGTGACAGCAGTACTCCATGTGTGGCCGCACTTGCGACTAATAGAGAAGCAGTGTTTGCGCCGCAGTAAAGTACCGCCGCGCCCTGTTGAGCACACCGAGCTTCTTGGACGCCAGCTTGGCCTTGTCCTCCAAATGACTGCGGAACTGAACGTCACTGGAGATGTCAACACCAAGGATCCCTATACTTTTAGAGATGGAAAGAGATGTGCCCTGGAATTGTGGCGCTACAGTAATTGGGGCTTTCTTAGCGGTGAAGAAACACGCCTGTGTCTTCGAAGGGTTGAACTGGACAAGGTTTTGTCTACCCCAATCGGACACTCTAGTAAGAGTAGCCTCGATTTCAGACACAAGCTGTTCACGACTCTCTTCCACTGCGTCCCGAGAGATACCGGGGCGGCCTGTGTAACAAGTGTCCCCCGTACTGTCATCTGCATAACAATGAATGCCGTCAATAGACAACATGTCATTGATATGCAGCAGAAACAGAGTAGGGGACAACACTGACCCTTGCGGTACTCCAGCGTTAATGGCCATGCAGTCAGAACAGCTGCCGTCGACAACAGCCCTGATGCTTCTACCGGCCAAAAAGCTGGACACCCATCCGCATAATCTCTCGGTCAGTCCGTAGGAGGGCAATTTTTTAAGAAGACCACGGTGCCAGACCCGGTCAAAGGCTTTAGAAATGTCGAGGCTCACTGCTAGAGCCTCGCCCTTACTCTCGATAGCCGTCGCCCATCGGTGTGTGAGGCACACGAGAAGATCGCCCGTCGAGCGACCGTGACGGAAACCGTACTGCCGGTCACTGAGCAGGTCGTTTTCCTCAAGGTACCTCAGGAGCTGTGTATTAATTACACGCTCCATCACCTTAGACAATAGGGAGGTGACGGCTATAGGCCTGTAATTGGCCGGGTCGGTCCTATCACCCTTCTTGGGCACAGGATGCACATACGCGATCTTCCACGACGCCGGGACTTGTCGCATGGAATATGAAAGCGTGAAAAGACGTGTAAGTACCGGACACAACTCTGGACCACACTGCTTAAGTACCACCGCGGGTATACCGTCCGGCCCACTCGACTTATGAACGTCCAGAGAACGAAGCTCCCGTCGGACGTCCCGCTGCGTAAATTTAACTTCCGGCATGGAAGTTCCACACCACGGAACGTCCGGCGGCACAGCACCCCCGTCGCTCATGGTCGAGTTAGAGGCAAATAGAAAACCCAGAAGGTCGGCCTTCTCCCTGGCACTCTGGGCGAGACTACCGTCGGTTTTAAGCAAAGGTGGTAAACCAGACTTACAGAAGTTTCCCTCGGCAGCTTTGGCAAGCGACCAGAATTCACGACTCCCTGAAGGGTACCCCGCTAGCCGCTCACCAATTCTGCCGACGAAGTCGAATTTAGCCCTGACAATTGCATTTTTGCTGGCCCTCGAGGCGGCATTTAATTTGCGTTTCACCTCAGAGATGTTAGGATCTGAATTTGCACGAGCCGTGGTCCAGGCTCTGTAGGCAGATTCTTTCAGCATCAAAGCTTCTCTGCAGAGCCGATTGAACCACGGTCGCTTTTTTGCTCCCACAGGGATCCAGCGGTTGGGAATGAAGCACTCCATGCCCTCCAAGATCCCCTCAGCGACTGCTGCAGCGCAGGAATCCAGATCGTCTGAGGCAAAACAAAGCCGCCTCCACGGGTACGACGCGAAGAACTCCCGCAGTCCATCCCAGTCTGCTGACTTATAGTGCCACACATGTCGCCACTCCTTGGGCCGAGGTGGTTCAGGCCTTGCGAGAGGCACATGCGCCCGAATGATACAGTGGTCCGACGAACCGAGCGGAGCATCCACTGAGACGGTGTATCCATCCGGACGCGTTGTCAGCAGGAGGTCCAGCAATGCACTATGCTCGTTCACCTTGTCTGGTATTCTCGTATGGGATTTAACCAGTTGTGAGAACCCATAGGTCAGGGCAAATTCGTGAGCAGCATTCCCCGCAAAGTTGGTTATCCGGGAGCCCAACCAGTCAACATGATGACCGTTGAAATCCCCCAGAATCACTATCTCCGCAGAGGGATACTGCTCAATCACCTTGTCAGTCGATTGTTGCAGGTGGTCAAAAAGGCGAACTGTGTCCGTGTTACCGCTGTGAGACCTGTACACGCACGCGTAGAACCGAGTGTGGCCCCCGTGATCCACGCGCGCCCATAACGTAGACAGGTCCCTGTCTTCAAGGCTTGTGAGACGGCGACAGCAGACATCATCACGGACGTACAAACATACCCCGGCTTTCGGCTTGAAGTTGTACTCAAGCTTATAGCCAGGGTACATTAAGTAAGATGTATCGCCCGGGCATGAAATCTGCGTCTCCGTCAAGAAAAAGAGTGTCGGCTTCGCAGTTTCGAGATGGTGGTGGACTACGTTGAGGTTCTTGTGCATACCTCTGATGTTGCAAAGGTCCATGTAGAGTGTGGACGACGATGCCGCTGTGTATACTGTTTCTCTTTTCTTACCTTTAGCCATGTTGTTTTTGTGAAAAAAAAGGGGGGTTAAAAAAGTGAAGGAGTGCCTGTGTGCCGGTGGCGCAAGAGACTAATCGAGACTCTAACTAACCAAAGGCAGACAGAGGTAGTGCGGTAGATTGGCACGGCGTACGGAAGGGCCCCCGGCCCCCCCCCGATGCAGTGGCCGCGTCCACTCCGGTATCCTCCTCCGGCACGACCACTGCACCAGGGACTTTACACAGGCTGCTGGTTCAGCCTCCTGGGGCGGAGATTATGTGATCCCCAGGTTCGGGTTCCGTACAGCCTGCGGGCGGTCAGCGGTCAACCGTTTCACCGGGTCTCCCTGACCGCCGTACCAATATTCCGCGCCTCAATCTGCCAATGGAGACAGATTAAGCCTCTGGTCTCACCGTCACCGGCACAGAGTCACTCCAATGAGCTCTGGATCCCTGCTAACCGACGGAGAACATAACCCAACCGGAGTCAGGTTACTATTACCGCGGTCTTCTGCAGGGCGGAGGTACTGCCCCAGGCGGGCTGCTCACCGAACGGAGTACCGTTATGCCCTTCCTCCTAATGTGGGCTTATTCGTTAATCCCTAAGATATTCAATCTTAGGGATCTGATTGAAAAAGCCACTACTGTACCCTCAGGGTGTAACGTTAGCTCCATGAGGAGTAACGCATGACCCCTAAACCCCGAGGGGAAAAAATTCTGTGACTTTGGACATTATCAAAACAAAACAAAATAAAACATTACGTACCTAAGCGAAAACAATATTATGAACAGAACTTGAATGAATAGATTTGCGGAGGCGCCAGGCTTGGGGCCCGCGGGGAAGGAGTGGTTTGTGATAGGCTGATCGCAATTACGGGGCATTCGAATTGTCGAATGCACTAGCGGGCAGCGAGTGGGCAAGCGGGAGTGGGGTTATGACTCTAGGTCGGACTCTATGTCAACTTAAAACGCGCGAATTTTCAAATTAGACCTGGTGCCCCCTCAGACGTGATGCCCTAGGCAATTGCTTAATTTGATTAAGGGTTAATCCTTCACTGCTTAAGGCGCGAAGCACTAGTGACTAGACAATGGAAATGACTAATGGGGCTCGCGCATTTGTAGTATGGGAACCTTAACTTTTTTTCTGTATTTTATGTATTTAGTATCTTTTGGTGACAGCGGAGTCTCGGGATAATATACATATATTATATACTCTGTAATCAGATGCCGCTTTACCCCATGGGTACACGTAACCCTAACAAGTAGTACTAAAGAACAACATAGGTATAACTTACGTCGTCTTCTTTAGGTCAATGTATTTAGTCAATTTTTTTTGTGAACCTTTTATCTATCTAAAAGCCTGAACAGCGGGCATCGCTTCAATAAATAAAAGAGAAAAACGTCCTTGTGGAGGTTGAAGCTGGATGTGGTGAATGTTTGTAAAACTGTTTATCATGTTTGATTGCTGTTATCACTACTTTATGGATAATTCTAATTCTAATTATTGACCGAGCAAGCAAAGCGAGTGAGTCTTCGATTCGACATGATGGACGATTGAGCCTTCGTCCGTAGGTATGTTTGTGTGTATGTATGTCAGTTCCGGTCTAGAGGACTCGTTTCTAAACCGATTTTTACCAAACCGCGCGTGTTCTTCAATATATCATCAATCATCAATCAATCAATACATCAATACATATAATAAAATCGTAACAAGTCGCTGTCTGTACATGGAAGAAAAATAAGAAAAAATATTATAGGGGGGCTTTATGAACGCAATAGAACCCAAAACAATGATTTTTAGAATTTTTGTCTGTACGTTTGTGCACGCTAATCTCAGTAACGGCTTAACCGATTGCAATGCGGTTTTCTTTATTGTGTTGAGGTTTGCTCCACTTAACATTTAGTGTTTATTTTATGCCAATCGGTTTATAAATAAAAAAGTTATATCACTTTAAAGAATCGTAGGTACAAAGACATAAGAATCTAAAAATGGGTAAATCTAAACTGGCGTGTTTGAATTGTTTTAAAATAGACTTAATTTTTAAGCTCTTTTATGATTAAGCAAACAGGGCAGTTTCACACGCTGCTTGGTGAGTCTGCTGAAAAATACCTCTCCTTACTTACATTAACAAACAATAGTAGGTACATTACATCTATAATTCCATAGCAATCTAGTCACACAGCTAAAGACTTAGTCACGACTTTAACTCCGAAGGGGTAGGCAAAGGCATACCTACCTGCTATAAGCCCATACTTAGCCATTTGCATCCCCGTCCCCGTCCCCGCGTGTGATCTCTTCGTGAAGAATCCCAAAGAGACGTGTGGGGAATTGGATGAAATGAGCATGAGCAGCGGCAGATACTATTGCCACTATTGCAAACATCACTTGGCAAAGCTACATCCATGGTCTAGATTGGCAACGAAACTCGGAGGTTCAAAAATATTACTCAACGCCATCTACCGGCGTTGAGTGGAACCATTTTCTACAAAAAATAATTTCAGTAGGCGCAATACCTACATACATGGTGACGCCTTTTAGCCCCGAAGGGGTAGGCAGAAGCATATTATGTGCCTAAATATTTAGACCTTTAGATTTTTGTCCCACGCTCCCACGTAATAGTGGTGAGCCATATTGCCGTGGTGATACGGACAGGCGCAGATTGTGACTGCCTGCGCTGAAATTATTCAAGCCACGCATTAAGATCTACAACTTGGAATAACGACTGCAATTTTACTGCCAACCGCAACCAAGCAACGGCTTAACATGCCTTTCGAAGCACGGAAACGCTCGCAAATAAAGATAAAAAAGTGGTCGCCCATCCAAGGACCGGCCATAGTAAATATTGCTTACTGTAGTGATCGTACAGAATAGAGTCCGCGGAGCCACGAGGGCGCTACCACCGCTTTAATTTCAGTAGTAGGTAGTTATTATTTATCCATTTTTGGATAGACAAGGAAGATTTAATTCAATTTTTAAAAGTGACTTATTCATGAAACAACTAAGCATAGGTACATAGTGTACGTACTTTGTACGTCGCTATGATGTTTCGACAAATCTGATTGATTTTCAAGGTTAGCTTCTTTGATCAAATAAAGTAGTATTGTTGTTATTAAATTGTAACTAAAGTACTATACAGTATCATTGAGCAAGTAATTCCGTACCTTTTAATCTGAGTTCCGTACCATTGACGGGTAGATGTTTTTCAAACCATTCTCATCCCATCCGGAGTTTGTTTTGTTTGCTAACCTTACAAGTTACAACTGTGTAGGCGTCAGCGCGCGGTTCCTACTAATATTATAAATGGAAGTTTGTGAAGATGTTTGGATGTTTCGATGTTTGGGTGTTAGTACGCAATCACGCTCTAACGGCTAAGCGGATTAGGCTGAAATTCGGTAGGTACAGAGATAGCTAATAGTCTGGAATAACACATAGACTACATTTCATCCCGGGAAAATGTTCCCACGGGAGGCGGTAACAGGTACTGAATTTCACGCGACCATCATGTCGTAAATGTTAATTATGTATGGCAACACTCTACTCTCGTTGCTCTCTGTCTCTGGTACGACGACATGCGAAACATGCGTGCTCTGTCAAGTTTATACTAATTAAATAAATGGTGTAACTATTTAAGTAAAGTATATCATTTCCTTCCATCGCCGAACCCACAACGCGACACATCATCTAGTAAATTATAATGGGGAATCTCATTAAATTAGGTATTGATACTGTTGATTGATGGCACTAGCTGGAACTTGCTACACATATTGAAATACTTCACTTGTTCGTACTGTTCCACAATATCTCTTCTCTTCTCTACTACTATTGTAAAATTGTAAAAATAGCTGTGACGGTACATTCAAGATAAACTTTAAAAAATAACTGTTATCGACTAATTTAGGGCTTCTGAGTCAGTCTATTTTTTTTCTTCGTGTCTGTTTGTTTATTTGTTCGGGGTTGGAAGCAAAATTCAGTAGGTAGCTTGGTCATAATTGTAGGGGAAACTGTTCACCATTCGTACGTGGGGCACATACATACATTGAGTATAACAAAAATACTAACCGACACACAAACACGCCTTTGCCTGTGTACATAGACATACCGACTGCCATGTTGCTAGCGAAGTATCGTGCCAATCGCGCCACTCTGTGTGAGGTACTATGACGTAACGTGTTTTCGCAATAGGTAAGCAAAATTTTTTATTGAAATTTAAATCGTACTAGCAAGCAGATTTATTATGTTTTTATAAAAATTGTTAGGATTCATTAATGTTCACATTGTTTAATTTCGAGTTTTCATCGTTATATTTCTTTTACTAACGTTGATTTTGTATACAACTGTAATTTAAATTTGGTCAAGGCCTGGGGCACATTCGGACATTTCTACAAGGGCGCATTCGTACGCGTTCGAATGCTCCCCTTTAGATCATAATTACCACAAATACTCACATAAATTTTATTTTTCAATAAATTTAATAGGTAACTTCTGTATTTTTTTTCAATTATGATACTTAACAATAATTCAGCATTTTTGTGTTTAACGATCGGCAATATACTTTTTATAAAGTAAATATTGTAGTTGATATCAAATCGCAGGTTCGTGGATAATAAGAAAAGATTAGGCACGCCTAATCTTTTATTCGTTCGTAACATTTATTTGTTCTTAATCCATTTTTTAGCTACGGTTAAAAAAATGGATGAAGAACTAATAAATGATTTAAATTTATATAGATTCCATATACCTTGAAAACAGAAAAACTCAACAGAGAAGGAAAATCAAATGAATTCCGTATATGCAGAGAGCCAGCAGAAAAATGAATTATGAAACAAAAATCTAATCTTTTAATTGATAAAATACATTTAAAATATGAATAGTAGGTATAGGAACTTAATTACTAACCAATAATAAAAGAAAATTAAAATACTGTTCAATGCACAACTAATTAAATGTGATATCAGGAAATTAAAGATAATAGTCATGTTTTGATAAAATTTGAAACAGGCCGCTGTTATTTAATTGTCGAAAAAGTACACTCAGTTATGAAATTTGGCGAACAGGACCGAAAGTGTTTTATCTTCGGAAGAAACTGGGATCATCATGATAATTCCTTTTTCTGATATAGAAAGCGTACACATTTTGTTTATTAGACTATGTCCCCAGGTCCTTCCTAACCACTCGGCACATCTAGAACGATTAGAATTTATAATCTTTTCAATTAATTAAAATAATTTAATTAGCATTAAGGTCGAAAGTGACAACCAAAATGTCTAATAACTAACTTACAGTTTAAACCAATTTTTTGTGTTATTTTTCACAAGAACAAATATTGATTAGGAGTAAAGTTAAATATGATTAAGATAGTTCTGTGATAAACAAATTTTCTTATCAATTTAATACATTTTTTGGAGATTAATAGGATTTTTAATTATCATGTATGAATCTACCCCACGCGTATGAAAGTACCCCACCTACTGTACGGAAGTACCCCACCCATGGGGCGCGTTCGTACAAATATCTTATCGTCGAAAAATTGCTATAGTCCTTTAATCGTTTGACATAATAGTTTCAGAAAATTTGGTCTCTAACTACAATATATTTTCTACGTTTAGGGATATAAACGAGGTAATTTTGACTAATAGTTGTGTAGAAAAAAAATAAAAACTAAAAATTGTACGAATGGTGAACAGCTTCCCTATTAGGATTTTGTAGGTATTTTTTCAACTTAAATAACGCTGTATGTTTCATTAAAATCAGTTCAGCGGAAATGATAATACAGCTTGACCTATGTTTTATTATAATACCTATGCATTGCATGGACAGGTCAAAGTCGATTGGTTATTGGTTAATATCACCTCGCGAACGAAGTCGCGGGCAGAAGCTAGTTACAGAATATAATTATCTATAACAATACTAGCTGATGCCCACAGCTTCGCCCGCATAAAATTTGTTCCCGTTCCCGCTTCCCGTGGGAATTTATTCCTGGGATAAAAAGAAGCTTGTGATAATCCAGACCTAATCTGTATCTGTACCAAATTTCAGCCGGATCCGTTCAGCCGTTTGAGCGTGAAAAAGTAACAAACATCCACACTCACTAACTTTCGCATTTATTTTCGCAAGTAAGATAATGTGGAACAGTACATACAAGTGAAGTTTTCAATTTGAATCCCATTATAGTTTATTACTGGCAAACAAAACAATCATTTTTTTGTAATGTCCGACATGTTTTACCTTGTAATGACTGTCTTGAATGTAAAGAAACGTAATATAAAGTTTGCCAGACTATAAGTATGTTTGTTGAAGGAATAGCGTATGATAACAGAGGAATGTTTGTATTAAGTTATAAAGATGACAAATAGCAAGTTAATAATGCAAAAGACTTTGTTTATTTTTTGTTATTTAGCTAAAATTATTCGATGATATTGATAACGTATAGAAAAATCATTATTTTGTATGGCAATATTTTGCTAATCCAGCTGTCACCTGACAATTTGACAGCTACGCAGTCAATTCAATCAGCAATCAGTTGCTTCGTCTGTTTCTCTAGCAGTTTATACTCGTCTTACATATCAAAGATATTATCGTATTATTAAGTATATACCTCGCCTGATCAACTGACCGTCCATTATATCCGTCCTTACATGTGATACCATAGTGCGTTGTGAGCCCAAGTTGGACGCGATGTTGGTAGCAGAGCGCGCTCGGTGAAAGTGTTCGTACCTGGTGTTGTGACCGTGAGTGGGTGACCATGGGCGTGGGCCTGCAGCCGCTCGAGTTCACGGAGTGCCTCGCGGACAGCCCGCAGTTCCGCGAGAACCTGCAGCGCCACGAGAAGGAGCTCGAGCGCACCAGCCAGCAGATCAAGCGCCTCATCAAAGAAGTCAAGGATGTCGTGCAGGCCGCCAAACGTGAGTGCCCCTCTATTTTAATGGATACAGTGTACCATGGCGCACCTGTTTGAGCACTCTGCGCCAAGGTCGCACTCTGTAACTAAAGCTCCACACAATGGTGCCTCCACACATTGTCTAATGACTTATTGAATATACACAACACAGTATGTGACTTATTATTATATATTATAGTGAGGACTGAGTGATGTCATAGTATTTACTCTGCAAGTGCTTCATTTAAATCAATGTAAACAAACACTCTGTCCCATATCTATGTCTGTAACAGTACCTGGATCTTTGTATATTATCTATGTGAGACATCCCGTTGTAGACTCTTTGGTGAATGGACAGGGTTCATGTTCAGCGGTTGATAACAACTTCTCTTGGACTAATGATTAGTAGGATAATGTCTGCACACACATTAATAGACAGACTCACAGGCAACAGTACCTACTAGGTACTTTATTGAATTGTTAGCTACACACATATGTGCCATGTTTCAGTGCTTATTTTGGTTCTTTATTGTCAACTGTTTGTGTTCAAATATTTGCATGTATTGTGTGCAGACAGTGCACCTACACATGCAACACATTACCTTGCTGGAAGGCTGATGACTCAATGCTGTCAAATTATTAAACAAGATGTGTAGGTCATTATTTTATTTAAACAGTTATAATAAAGTTATATAATGTTTGTATTATGTTGCATTAATTACCTATTTACTTAATTTATTGAACCCACTGTGTACTAGTGTGGATTACATAATGAGATAATGACAATTAAAACTGTGTTTATAAACTTGGAGCAAAAAGCACCCATTTGACATTGTGGAAGGCATTTGATCAGTTAATGCAGTTAAAACAATAAGTGGAACTAATGCAACACCAAAATCAACAAGGCCATCTGTACTAGTATTAGCTGAAGAGTTTGCTTGTTTGAAACTTGTTCCTAAGAAACTTGGAATACAAATACTATTTTAGTTTGATAGTTTGTTTATCAAAGATGACTGTAGTCTATATTAAATAGTATCATGCTAAGATGAATAGGAGCAGAGTAGCAATGATAAATCTTACAAAATCAGGGAAAATTTATTCCTTCTGTGATCCTCCATTGTATGTGCTGCGTGAATGGTTTAAGTTACATACATATCGTGTAATATGCTATCATTGTCCATTAAAATAAAGCAATATTAGTGACCGGGTTAGAGGAGAAAACTAACAAAGCAATACTTACTCTTTATTTTTTGGTTTAACACATGGAAAAATCCTTCTCGGATGCTATGCCGGACTCCTACTGACTAAAAAACCTCACATAATGTAACGCCCAACAGACTAACTATGGTTGGGAGCCCCGGGTAAGCCCTCCTAAGTATGTCCCAGGAGTATACATACTCTTTATTGTGGTATATTTGTTGACAGCCAGAGGGCATAGAAAAGATAAATAATGGATGGCTATGGATGGGGCTTAATTGAACAATATTGACCATTGAATAAAATATAGACTACTGATCTACTCCATTAATACAAGTAATGCTGCTGAAACACTTAATGTTTAGTTAAACAAATACTGTGGTCACCCTAAGAATACCTGTGGGCAGCACAGCTTGCTACAAAGTCTAGCTTTCACTTGTTAGCACGGTTTATGACAAATAAGGCAGAACCCTTAAAGGGTTCCTTGTAGCCCGTCATGTTCAGACTAGTCCACAATCATGGAATTTGTGTGGCCTTTGGTGTGGGCAATTTGTGTGACATTGTTTGCATGTATGTGATGTATGTGATGTGAGCATGCATTATGTTCACAGCATCTTTTAATAAATATTTTCCCATAGCTGGTAAAGTCTACCTGCTTACTGCAATTATTGGCAGATTCTTTTTTGAAGCCAGTTTTATCAGGTGGCTCTTTTGTGAATGGGAACACCAGCATCATGGAGGCCTTGATCGAGCACAAAAGACATGGGTAAATGAAAGACAGCAGTCAACAAAACAATGTCTTCAAGGTTTATGATTCTCAGGTAAATTGAAAGCTTTTACAAAGATCTGTATGCATTACATAAAAATAGAGTCATTGGGGCCTGGTGACTGTAACCACAGAACTCCACTTAAGAGCCAAGGAGGATATCCCGGAAATTAACCCAGGTAAAACAATAAATACCTTGGAGAGATGAAATTAAGCCTGAGCCCTGTATACAGGTGGGACACCGGTTCTCAAGTGTTGACCGAGAATCGGTACGCGCCCACCGAGGGTTCCGTATTTTGTAATTACCTAACTAGTACCTAGTTCAGGAATCCAGGCTCCGCAGGTTTTGTCGATTGGTTCCAATCAAATTGAGTGAGATATGTATAACGTTTAAGAAATGATGCGAAAAGAGATAAGCATCATAATTCTTGCACATATATTGTACGTACATTATTGGCCCGGGCGCACTACAAACTGCGATCAGTGAGTCACCGTGAGGCGGCGGCGGCGACTCGGTGACCGGTGACAGTGCGTGCCTTATCAGCTTCGCCCACTTCTCCAATGGATATCTCTTCAACACACAACTTATATTACAAAGGAGAGGAAACATTTTATTGAAATCTATTCAGAGCTAACACAAGGGTGGTGTCTTATTAAACTAAACAATGGAGGTACTAGGTTTACGCAGACCATTGTTGGATATAGGTAGTATCCCAATTCTCTGACTTCTTTGATGGCGGCTGTACACACTCGTCGAGAGCCTCTCGCCGAGAGCCTCGGCCGAGAAGGCTCTCGACGAGAGCATGCATGTACACACTCGTAAGCTCAGAGTCTCATAGGACTCCCGCGACAATGGACGTGGAAATTGCTGCTGCTGTTTTTTTTGTACCGCAAGCTATTATTATAATAAAATGTTTATTAAAACCTTCCGGTGGGCCGTAAGCTTGTCTAAGTAGTATAAAAAAAAATTTAAATTTAAAAATGATTATAAACTGATTCCGCTGCAGCTCCAGACTGAATAGAGGCAAAAATTCGCACCCAAGCATCATGAACACATTGCTTATCCTTGTCTTTAACATCCTTCGAATTCCATAAAACGACTTCTATCTGATAGCCGTCAAAAAACTATAATTCGAGTTCTTTAGACCATTTAATGAAATACGTCTGTTCATTAAAACTTTCTGCGGGCAACTAAATGAACGAGTGTGTACATGCTCGCTCTCATTTACCTCGCAAGAGCCAACGAGACCCTTTGACTCGGGCGCAAAAACCGACACGCCACCGAGAGCGACCGAGACGAGAACGAGAGAGCGGGACGAGACGAGTGCACCCTGTACACACTCGCACTCGGCCTGTCTCGGGGTGTCTCGACGAGTGTGTACAGCCGCCATGAAGATTATTCCATGAAGAGACCTTGCTACATGATTTTGAAGGTAGGGCTTAGCCGGATGTAGGTGTTCACATCTGAGCATTATTTAGTAGATAATATGTACCACATTAACATTTTCTCCGACAGAACATCCACCACAACACGTCATGTCGGCAATATAATATCGACTTTGCCAATGCCTCTAACGCCTTGCCTTGGAAGCTTGGAGTTCAATATCCTGAAAAAAAAATCAGGCTAACTAAACGTGTTAGTGTTGGCCCGTTTCTAGAGGATATATATGGGAATTTCCCCAAAACAATGGACAGGGTACCTACTCAGGGCGTGGTGACTAAAGCCAATAAGCATATTCAAGTAGTTTCCTTTCGAGGGAAACCGAATTCCCTAATTGCATGTACCTAGCTGGCGCGTTAGTGATTTTGTATCCAGTCGTATCCGACTTGTGCATATCCAACAGTAAAGCCAGTGGAGAGTCAACGCATAAAACAAAAGGGTGCGTACAATTAGTACAATACATTCAGAGATCGTGACTGGCGTAGTATAACTTCTCTGTTTACTATGCGTGTGGCGATAAGACGCCGACGAGCGCTGTCAGCGAGCAGCAAGTGTGGTCGTCTCCGGCTCGGCGCGGCGCGGTTATCTCCGCCTTTCTTACCTAATCTTGTCCTTGGGCGGCGGCGGTGCTGATAAGGATATCATTAAGTGTCGCTAATCGTGCCAGCACTTACACTACAAACATAAATCAGGTCGAGTGACCTTTCTATTGCACGCTACGGACTCTCCTTGCTTGAGCGGTATTGATCATATGACCTACGTGTATTATGATTTATTAGTTGGAAATCGCGTATTTGCATAAAGCCTGCCCATATACCAGCACTTAACAAAATTGATTTTAATGAGCGCTGACTACGCCCTTACAGGTGTTTTACAATTCTCAAAAATAGGTATTTTCTGATGGGTGCAGGAGAGGGAGGAGGAGGTTGTAAACGTAGGGTAACAAGTGCGCTGGTAAAGAACTCTCAGCCACTTGGTGCCAAATAGTTGCACCGACTCGCACTGCAAACTGCAAGTCATATATTATCTGACGAAGGACAAAGGGTACCTAATATCTACCTACTCTTTAAATAGACTTAGTAAAACTTCCCCTTCGGACCGCCTGACCACCAAATCTCAGCACCTGGGGTGAAACAAAAGTAGTGGTCAAATGGACTTTTATTTACCTCAAATTGTGAAAATTCAATTGACTCATTTCGGGGTAGCCCCACCAGTCGTGGACCTAACGGAAATCCATGCTCAAGGACCAGACATCGCGCCAGTAATAGCGGCACAAGAAATACATCTGTGAAAATTTCAGGTCTCTAACTATCACGGTTCCTGAAATAAAGTCTCGTGAGCTCGTGACGGGCAGACAGACAGACGGACGGCGAAGTCTCACGAATAGGGTCCCGTTTTTTACCCTGTGGGTACAGAACCCTAATAGTTACTGCCTTATTATGGGCGAACGCTCGCGAGAGCCTCGAACTCCGCACTCGTTCATTGCTGTACCTGGCTGTACCAAAATACATGAAAACGTAACAGTTATCCTGTTGCGGGTATTGCCAGTAGGTACATAGGTATTCTATCCTGTCCTGTACAGGAAAATAAGTTATATTTGTGTCATCATGAGTGCCTGCCAATACTATCCCTGGAATATGTTACCATGAGATGGTTCAACGGGAACAGATTAACACACGCGGGCGAAGACGCGGGCATCTCTCACTATACCTACCTATGACTGAAAACTGCATTCAATTCTGTTGATTTAGTTTACATTGAAAGTTTTACAATATTTTAACCTAGGTATTTTAATTATATTAGAGTGTACTTACACAAAATTGTAAAACAGAACGATCGATGCCTCGTATTTGAAATAATGTGAAGGTTAGTGTGAACCACTCAGGAAGGAATGTGTTTCCTCCAAATGTGTATATTTACATATGAAATATTTCTTTTTTTTTAATTTTTTAATGGTTGTTGTACTTTAAATTAGCTAAATGTTCTTTTTCATATTCATAGTCAGCTCTCACTCACCGCGGCTATGTGGCAATAGACCACTGGGCCCCGGCCCCGGCGATAGCACAACTATCTCCGCCGTCTACAGAGCGTCAGGCGAGGCTGGGGTCGACGACACATCCAGGCTAGCTGTCGGTGACGTGTTCTCGTAATATGGGGAAATTGATACCCAAGCAAGGAGTCACTAGGACAAATAAAATCTCCTTGTCCTAATTTTGGGACGTCGTCGGTTGTAAATGATGCGAGACGAGTAGATCGTTTCCGTCTGATTGGATTATGGACTTCTTAATATCAGATACTTTTCCTTCACGGCCAAAGAGTGAGGTGTTGAAGTGAACGACACGCTGTTTTCTTTTCGAGAGCTCAGGGTTCGTGTTGATGGACTAGATAAATATTTTCATCTATTAGGAGACACTGATCATGTATGTTCTTTCAAATCCCCGGTATGACATGCCTGCGCTCTGCTCCGCAGGGCTGGGCGCGGCGCAGCGCGCGCTGGCGGCCAGCATGGACCAGTTCGAGTTCGCGTGCATCGGCGCCTCCATGACCGAGGACGAGCGCGTCATCTCGCGCTCGCTGCACCACTTCGCGCACCTCATCCGCACCATTGAGGACGAGCGGGACCGCATGGTGAGTACTGCATCACCACTATAATACTTATAGCGGTGAGTACTGCATCACCACTATAATACTTATAGCGCTTAAGTTCGCGCATTGATACAGGCCATTTAGGCGCCCTTTAAGATGGCCTGCCTTGACACTGCAATCGAAATACATTAATCGAAAATGTCCAAACTTATCTATCGTCGAATCTACATAATTATTACGTATCTACCGCGCTTAGAAACTAGTTTGTCACGAAGCCGAAGGTCATCCGCTGCGCCTTGCGCCCACTATTGTTCGGATGCTATTGTGGTTTGTGGTGTTCCTACCTGCGTACCTTGCAGTCGCAATGATGGTAAAACTAATGAATTACGGTGTATGGGGTAAAGGGATGCAGCGGAGATTGGAAGAACGGGTATGTGACTAGCGAAACCGTGCGGCACCTCTAGTATGATATTATGATCATCAGGCGCGTACTTGTCTTCCGCGCATAATGGCCGAGCCGTTTGGCAACGTTTACAAACGCCATAATACCGTTATGCTTATAGGTACAACGTTCAACTACGGACGTTTTCCTTATGAGGGAACCTGTCCTGATATGTGAATGTTATTCATCTATTGACCATGACTGGTGCTAATGGTTGCGGTAACATACTTTGTTACTCATTTGAATAAGGTTTTCCTCGTGAACTTGTACTGGACGGCACCTGCCACCTGGCAGCCGAGCGGAGACAGTTTTTGCTGGGTTGAGGTTTATAAGAAGTCAATTTTTTTTTAAATATTGCAAATAAATTGGAAATCACAAGACAGAAAGTGTTGGTGACATCTGATATATACGTATGTGTATAATAATATTATAGAGGAAGATCCCAGAGCCCCCAGACGTCACTCATTTTCTGATGGACAAAATATGTACGAGTGATTAGTGGTGGGGTGTACTATGATCATATGACTAGTTGCTACCTTGGCCAGACGGCCAATTTTCTGGTAGCAATTAATCAAGGTACATAAAAACACTGCTCATGTCACTTAAATTCTGATAGCTGATTTTAACATATATTTTACACAATATCGTTAAAAATCAGTATTCGTTACTCCCAGACATATGCGGTCGGCGGTTTCACCTTACAGACGCTTCAAAGCTCTGAAAAAAATTTATTAAGGTCACTTATTTTCTGATGCTTGATTTTTATATATGTTATTCAGACAACGGTTTTAAAACGTTTTGCAAACGGACAGACCGATCCAAGGGGCCAAACATTCCCCAGACCCAATTTTAATGTCGCTGAGAGTATGGGCGCGGGCATTATCCGTGCGTATTATGCGTATATTTAGCATGTCTAATCGAAGTCGGAATTAATATTTAAATGTAAATAAAAATGCATAAGTACCTATTAGTAATTAACGCCTGTCATTTTAAAATTTACATTTTTGTATTTGTTTTATTTAATAAAGACTTAAGTTTTAAAGGTTATAATTTGAAAATAACGTAAATAATCAAAGACTAACTTTGAGAAAAGTGCTCGTCTGACCGCAATCCATACTATATACTATATATTATACTATATACAATATATACTATATATACTATATCCATACTAATATTATAAAGCTGAAGAGTTTGTTTGTTTGAACGCTAGGATCTCAGAAACTACTGGTGGGATTTCAAAAATTCTTTTACAGTTTGATAGTTCATTTATCGAGGATGGCTATAGGCTATATAACATTACGTTAAAACGAATAGGAGCGGAGCAGCAATCAAGAATGTTTAGAAAACGGGGAATATTTTTACCGTCTGAGAGCTTCCGAGGCGTACGCTGCCTAAATGGTTTAAGTTACGTAAAAATTGTATATTACAAAATTGTTTCTCTTAAAAAGTTCTATAAAAAAGTCCGCGACAGCATATGTCTATCTTTTAAGGTTTGCTCACAATAAAATTATTTGTCTTTCTTTTAAGGTGAGCTCACAATATTATCAAACTGAAGAGTTTGTTTGTGCTAGGTTCTCAGAAACTACTGGTTGCATTACAAAAATAATTTCACAGTTTTTAGTCCATTTATTGAGGCTGGCTAATGGCTATATAACATCACGCTTAGACAAATAGGAGCGGAGCAGCCATGAATAATGTTTTAAGAACGGGAAAAATGTATTTCTTTTCTGAGGTTTCATTGCGTACGTTGCGTAAATGGTTGAAGTTACGTAAAAATTGTGTACTACAAAATGTTTCCTCTTAAAAATTTACAAAAAAAAGTCCTGAACAGCAAATGCCTATCTTTTAAGGTTCACTTACAATAACCTTCACAATAATTTTTAAAATATGAGCGACGCCACTCGACTACGCGTCGGAAGTAAACGTTTTCTGCAGCAGTAGCCAATCAACTGAAAGATAATACCGGCCAAGTGCGAGTCGGACTCGCACACGATGAGTTCCGTACCAAAAAACGGACAAAAATAAATGTGACGGAAAACATTATATCACTTCAACAAAGTTTTGCGGGTCAACTCTAAATGAATATAAGCGACGCGACGGGAAAATTATATCACTTTTTACACACATTATTAAAACCTACAACCCTCTATTAAATATACCTAAGACACGCGACGAGTGTAAAAGCGACGGGATTATATTACCTACTTAAAATATGAATACTATACCACTCTCTTTGTCACTCTCATTTGACGCAAACGAAGTTGCGCGGGTCAGCTAGTAATTTATAGAATTGTGCCTTACAAACTGTTTTATGACTTTTTTTTTTAATCGAATTAATTTTAATTTTTTAAAATAAATATCAAGAGGTTTACAAAGTATTAATAATTTAATTAAATAACAGCAACCTTTTCAAATAATTATTTATTGGTAACGAACCTTAGCCCGAGGAAAACACTGATGTACAAGATGACGATTTAGATATTCGATATCAAGATTGACTCGATGATGAATTACCTGACTTCAACGACGATGACAATGAAACAAAATATTTGTCCTATTTTTTGTAGTTTTTTAAGGTTTGTTACCAATAAATAATTATTTGAAAAGGTTGCTGTTATTTAATTAAATTATTAATACTTTGTGAACCTCTTGATATTTACTTTAAAAAATTAAAATAAATTCGATTTAAAAAAAATTCATAAAACAGTTTGTAAGGCACAATTCTATATTTATTGCGGTCAGACGAGCACTTTTCTCAAAGTTAATCTTTGATTATTTACGTGATTTTCAAATTATTACCTTCAAAACTTAATTCTCTATTAAATAAAACAAATATGAAAAAGTAAATTTTAAAATGACAGGCGTTAATTACTAATAGGTACTTATGCATTTTTATTTACATTTAAATATTAATTCCGACTTCGATTAGACATGCTACATATACGCATAATACGCACGGATAATGCCCGCGCCCATACTCTCAGCGACATTAAAATTGGGTCTGGGGAATGTTTGGCCCCTTGGATCGGTCTGTCCGTTTGCAAAACGTTTTAAAACAGTTGTCTGAATAACATATATAAAAATCAAGCATCAGAAAATAAGTGACGTTAATAAATTTTTTTCAGAGCTTTGAAGCGTCTGTAAGGTGAAACCGCCGACCGCATATGTCTGGGAGTAATGAATACTGATTTTTAACGATATTGTGTAAAATATATGTTAAAATCAGCTATCAGAATTTAAGTGACATGAGCAGTGTTTTTATGTACCTTGATTAATTGCTACCAGAAAATTGGCCGTCTGGCCAAGGTAGCAACTAGTCATATGATCATACTACACCCCACCACTAATCACTCGTACATATTTTGTCCATCAGAAAATGAGTGACGTCTGGGGGCTCTGGGATCTTGGACCATTAGTAAAGTGCGCGTATGTCGCCAGTGTCGCAGTGGTCGGGTGCCTAACGTGTTTACAAACAAGCTCGGGGCGGCCTTCAACGAATTACTTTCCATTTGTTGGAACTGTCACTTTTACTGGCGCGCCGCGGGGTGAATGCTAAGAAGGCCGTCCGTCGACGCCATGTGCCAGGTGACGTCACGATGTCACGTCACTCCTCGCCGTGGCACCGGAATGTCGACGCGGTGTGTGACGGTGACGGCGTCGGGTCCTCGGCCGCTGCTACCGGCGACCCGCGAGTGACTCACGAGTTCACGACCCTCCGACCCACTAGTTATGCAAAGCTGTCGACTAAACTCGTTGTCTTTCTCATAACTATTTTCATTGTCACGTGCTCTTGGAAGATGTCTCACACTGGATGGTTTTATGTATGAAAACCTACGAACTCCGTTCTGTGACATCATGTTATAAGTCAAGAATGAATGAAATGAAGAGATACACCGGTATCATTGAAAGGACTGGTGATGCACCGATTAAGCGGATTCCATTAACAGAACTGAGGGTATACAGTCCGACATTAGGAGTCGACTCTCTCACCGAAGGCCATCACGTAGCGATTATGTAGATTTTAGACACAGCATCAACGAAGTACCTCCCTATTAGGTGCTTAATATAGAGGACATTAGTCGGACGGAATATTCGCGGAGTACCTACCCGAATAGAAGCGTAAGTGAAATTGGGGCTTGTATCTGTAGCGAGTTCAAAGTTTATTTGTTTAGCGTTGTTATCGCCGTGCTGGTTTCCGGCTTAATACGTAGATGGACACGCTCCAGTAAGTATGTCAGCTATGCAGATAACGTTCAATTGAGACATCCGAACAGAGATGTTCTATGCGACCGACGGCGGCTAGTCGTGGCGTGGGGGAGGAATAGCATGAGCGACATGACCGTAGGACTTTACGCTCTGATCGACGACGGCGGGACGGGACCCACCTATATGTATTGGACTTATAAACCAGGTGTTTTATACCTACCGTATCCTGGTTCTTTCTACCTATGACCCTCTGCATCATTGGATGTCTAGAATTCGTTTCGACCGTGTCCATAGTAAAGATCAAGCCCTGTATGGAAAGCGTACACCTTATTCAGGGTCCATAGTAGGGCTTGAATATCGGACCCTTTTTCAGTTCCGGAATTGGGTTTCGATATTCAGTATTTGAATTCCGGAATTCCGGAATTCCGGAACTCAATCAAGTTTCGTTTTGTACAAAATAGTGATATGTAAAAAAAGAAACGGGAGCTGGTCGTTCTACGTGATAAATATATATAAACTACTTTGATTGCCAGTAAAATTACTTATTTTAACGTAACCAACTAAAAACCACACGTTTCCTAACTATTGCCTATGGTTGGCCCGGGTAAGCCCTCAGAAGGATGACCCCAGGATTCCTCACAAATCTGACTATCACTGCAGCCTCACCTAGGAGGTTCGTGTGCTATCCCGCGTATTTAGGGCTTGTTCAGGTGTTATCCCGCATCTCAGGGCGTGTGGCGTGCGTGAAACTTTCACGTCACGCTTTCGTCTTGGGCGTGCTTTTGTAAGGGCGGCGATTAGCTTCCCACCGTACTTAGGCCCCCGATTATGGAGGCCGATAGTCTTAGGCAAAGACATGGGGAATTCGGGTGGGAGCGTTCTCTCTCGATCACTTTTCGCCGCATTAACTGACACAGAAAGACGCAGTGGCGTCCCACTTACACCCACTGGAGATCATAGCTCGCGCAATGGTCTTCAGCGAGAAAATGTTCACGTCCAGATCTACCACGAGAACCGGGCGCTGTTAAGCCAACACTGTGCACTCCACTAATGTGTGAAGTACTGTGTCCTCACTGCGTTCCTCGCAGTGCTGGCACTCAGGTGTGGTTTCCCGGTGTATTCGTCACAGTTACGTACTGAAGCTTCCGTGCCCGGTAAGCATCTGTGACAACCGGTAGGACAGAGCACCCGCACCGTGGCTCCTCTCTAGTCACTCGCCCATGACCGGTCTGACCGCCTTGATTGTGGCGATTCGGCGATTCCCCCCTTGTGTGATGTGATGTGGCGATTCGGTTGGTTGCTCAAGTCCAGGTCTCCACGGTTTCCTTGTGGAGCTGGAACTGCCGAACCTAGATTTCTGGAGACGTAGGCCTATGACCCCGCTCCAGCGCCTCCTTGTACCACAAAATAATAAATTAGAAATATAATCAATTTATTTAAACATTTAAACAAGGAGCAAAGAGATCCTCGAGACATGCCGCCTCTGAGCAATGGACCACGCAGCACCCAATCGTAACCGATGTTCCACAGAAGCGGTCTTAAGACTGATCTCTGCGGAACACCGCACGACGTATCTCGCTGACCCGGCTGGGCCCTAGCCAGCTTGGGTAAGTTATGGCCCTCTCGGAAAGATTGACCCCGACAATTCGAAGGAAGTAGGGAGGCACTCCATGATAAATAAGCGCCTCCCTAACGCAGCTCCAGGGCAAGGTGTTGAAGGCGATGCCGGTGTCTCTTGACATCGCCATCGCTTTCAACACCACCTCACCCTGCGATGATACTTCCTCCGTCAGTCTTCTAATGCGTATGATTGCATCCACGGTGGAGCGCCCTTGACGGAAACCAAACTGGTTATGCGCCAGATCTGGCCGCACACGTGTGAGGTGCCCGACTGTGCGCTGTGCTATGATACGCTCAAGGAGCTTGCATACCTAGCGAGGTATGCAAGCTCCTTGAGCGTATAATTGTTCGGGATCGACCGATCGGGGATCAGCCGGAGTTGCTCAACGGAGCAACACGATTGGCCGATCCCCGGATGGGTAGACTGCCGACCACCTTGCCTTTCGGATCAGAACCAGTTTCCCTGTATTCCAGACCTTGGGAATCTGGCCTTCTGGCCTCATGCACTAAAGAGCCCCATCACTCGAGGCCCGAGATTCTCAAGAGCCAGGACTCACGCTCAGCCTGGAATGCTGTAGGGTCCAGGGGCACGGTCCCTGCGGAATCTAAGCTGCAGTACAGTCGCCCCTAACTCACCTTTAGTGACTTCGGGCACGTCGTTCTCGCTGTAATCAGCGTCGGGCGCCTGAAACGGAGCCATGTGCGAAGGAATATGTTCTTCCGCCTTGATGAGAACAGGGAACCCAGGACCCTCCTCACTCTGGGTCAGTGGAGTGCCTTGGGGCAAAGTTTGCCCCTAATAATAAGGTACGGGCCCCATGAGTTCCGTCAAAACTACTAGAACTATGCCGAGCGAGACCTCTGTCAAATTCTTATAGCGTTTCTATCAAAGTAAAATTTAACTCGTAGCATAAGTCAGAGCTAGGTCTAAGTTCGCACTATAAATTGAAGTCTAAATGTAAAAAAATACAAAAACGTCCTCAATAATATTATTATTATTTAAATAGGATGTTTTCTATCAAATACCATTAATTTTATGAATTTACTTTCTTAGAAGGTTTAAGAAATATCATCAAATAAAATGATTAACACCTAAGTACATAATCGAATTAATTTGTTAATAGAGAAATCCTAAATTATCAACATTGTAGTAATTAAAGGTAATTAAATTGCATAAGAAGCTTATAATCTACATTTTTGTTTATTATGAAATTAAAGAAGAAGCAAAAATATTTTTTTTTCAATATCGAAATACCGGTATTGATCTCGCCAATTCCGGAATTGAGAACGATATTAGATTTCATCGGAATTCCGGAATTATGTCAATTCCGGAATTCCGGAGTTCAAGCCCTAGTCCATAGCGCAGACAATGATGTTTAAAATAGACAATGCTTAGTTTTTGTTCGAACGGCAAACATAAAACATCTTTTGGCTGCATTGCTACTGAGTTACAACAACAACTCGCAGCACCGAGCGTTTTACGACTAATCTGGACTTGAATTAGCGGTTGTAAATACGAGAGAAGCGCATATCCGCTCTCAGGATACGACCGCGAGTTGCGCAGGCGCCGCCGCGCCGGTACACCAACATGTCAAAACTAGTACTCGTAGCACTAGTAGTTTTTTTTTTTACGTGAGTGAAAATCCTCAGAGGATGTTATGCCGGACTCTTACCGACTAAAAAACCTCACGTAACGCCTAACAGCCTGTGGTTGGGAGTCCCGGGTAAGCCCTCGGAAGGATGTCCCGGGACTCACAACAGACCTACGGCCGCCACTGCGACCTCGCCCAGGGGGTGGTTCGGGTGCTATCCCGCGTCTATATGGGGCTTCGGGTGTGATCCCGCTTCTAAGGGGGCGCGTGCGTGAATTGCTCACGTCACGTTGCCGTCATGGGCCTGCTTCTGTAAGGACGGTGAGCCGCCCTCTCACCGTCCTCAGGCCCCCGGTCATGGAGGCCGATAGTCCTCGGCGAAGACACGTCGGCGGCGCCCAGGTCGCCGACTGCGGAACTCGGGTGGGAGAGTTCTCTCCCGTACCCGTCCCGCCGCCTCCTTCACGAGCATGACCTGCTCGCAGAAGGAGGCGGCGCAGTCCCACTTACTCCCGCTGGAGAGCATGGCTCGCACCATAGTCTCGAGCGAGAGAGTGTCCACGTCCAGACCCACTACACGTAGCACTAGTAGTTAAGACACGCCGAGTGTCACCGCAGAGTTGTCATACGCCGACCAGTTGACGGTTATTTACTTAGGTTCTGATATTTACGGTCACTTCTGAGTAACATCACAGCAATGATGACATCTCATAGGTGCAGTCGTTGTATCATTTACCAGACAGCTGCTTGATCGTTCTTGGCATGCGCAACGTCATTACCTACGCATTCAAATTACAAACGAAGGCGAGACAAAGGGAAATGACATCCTGACGAAGGCGAAGCTAGATTTACTTTAGTGATTGCGCTAAGGGTGCCAGTTTCCATGAGAAATTCGGTTATGTTATCCCGACATTATTTTCATCTTTGACGGATAGTATGTGTGTGGTGTGCGGTGGGTTCCTCCACCTGCACTACTTTCGGTCATGTAACTTCTGATTCTATTAGGTAGCTTTTCTCAATTGTTCCTATTACCGAAGTGGAACTCTTTGGTCAATTAGTAAAAGACACAGTAACGTTAAGCACACGAGCAGTGGCGTTGTGCACAATACAGGGCCAGATACGCGCGACAGAACTGACACGTATTGTATAATTAATTCACTGGGCGTGCGCAAGTAGCGGGTGTCGAGTGACAGCAACGTACGTGCGGCTCGCACACAGGCGCACAGACACGCCTGCACGTTCGCAACGAGCGCTAATACCAACAAGACACCGTTCTTTCTTGTTCCTATCCGCTGTGCCCATGGCCATCGCGTCATCAGGCTAGATTCAAAGATAACCGAATTCCAAAATGATTCATTATTAACAGTGTCCGCCAGTAACATGGCTATTATTGTAATAAAAAGACTTGAACCTTAAAAATGTAATTTGTATTTGACTCAAGGCGAGCTGGCACTGATAAACTTGCACCTGTTGGAATAAATTTGATTAGCATTAAATTCGGGTACCCGCAGTGTGCCGCTACGTCTATTTGCACCCGAAGCCTTACAAAGGTTATCACAGCAGAGCGTGTGCCAGTACGGGGGCACAGCGCCCTCACTGTTTGTCACTTAAGCTACTACAAAATATGTACGGCGGTCACGTAGTCCTGTTGTAATTTACTATAGATTTGCTATATGTAGATGTATCGATTACATCTAACATTAGGTATAGACTGAGACGATGAGGAACGCCTTGATCAAGGCTCACATTACTGAGGCTAAGAAAGGCTACCTTTGATCCGTTCAGTAAGGCTATGGAATCACCACCAGAGCCCCTTAATTTAGGTTCGACTGCAAAATCCCCGTTACCGTGAACGTCAGTTCTTCGGGAATCTACGCATGTTAATAAAGAAATTCTATAAGATTGTTTGATTGATGACCTAACTAAGTCATAACACGCGGAAAGACGACTGCAGCGCCTGACAGGTGTTTGCGCGTCAGTGTCGGTATCAATACAAAATAGATGCGTCAGCAGTCCCTGCGTGATTTGTTGAAAGTGAAATGAAATGTAGCGCAACATAGTCGAGGGCCATTTATGGGTAGTGATGATGACTCGACGCGCGTCGTGGCGGACATTGTGTTAGTCCCCGTGCACGAAGGCACAGTACCGAGCAAGGGCGACCCGTCACCGTCTCCACGGTGAGTCAGCGCGCGCTGCACGTGCTCGGCGCGCGTCTGCGCTACTTAGCCGCACGTGGGGCTGTAGCGTAGGGAACACGACACGTTGCTTGGGCCCCTCTGGTGTGGTACCGGAGCTTGAGGACTGAGCGGATCTAAGGTCAGAGTGCCCCACGGCGTCTTCTTTGAGTTTGACGTACTACTAACTCGTAGCACCCTTTTAACCCATGAATGTCCGTGTTTACAATTCGTAATGTATGGAAATCTGCGACATTTATTATTACTGTTCCGCTCTCTTAGGTAATACATACTACACACCTTATTTTACGAGTACTTCTGTATAACTTGACTTTCTGATAGTGGAAGAATTTTTAAAGCCGGTTCCTTAATCCCGAAGTTTACTGATTACTTACAAACAAACAAATCATCTAAATAAACCTTTGTAAAGTCTCCGGGAGTCACTGCTTCGGCGGAGACGTACTCGGCCGGGGCTGGACCTACTAAGACAGCCAGCCCTTACTCTGTTGTTATTGGACTTAGGCCAGGGCCATTCATTACTGCTTCAAATCATATTTTCCCTGACGAAGATAGATGTATAATTATAACACTCATACGAGTAGGTGGTAAGCAGCGATTTGGAGTGTCGTGTTAGTAACGCGTTGTGTCCTCTGTGCTGCAGGTGGGGCGCGCGGACGAGCAGATCATCCAGCCGCTGGAGCGGTTCCGCAAGGAGCATATCGGCGCCGTCAAGGTAACATATCACATACCTACTCACATTACCTTACACTTACCGCGACCTTTGGAGGGTGCAGGGTGTGGGGGCGGGGCCGTCCTCTCCAGCTTCTGCGTTTGATCTTCTCAAGTTCTTTAGCATCACTAATTATGAAGTCAGGATATTATATTCACTATACGTTGAAATGTATATGTTGAAATTTGCGAGGTAGCGAGGCTCCAAGTTGAAGACTTTTTAGTTAGATGAATAAATTATACCATAAACTGGGCCCTAGAAGTGCGTCTTCTCCGTTGGGATGCTAAATACCGTTAAAGCGAGACCCACTTTCTGCACGAAAGTGGGTCTCGGGCATGGGCGGGGTTGACTCTTGGTGGTCAGTGATTAGGTACTGTGATGGCGTGTGAAAGTTCCATAGACAAGTAGTGTTGGTGTTAACGATCATAGATCACGCGAATACAACTGTACAGTATAGTTAGGTAGCAGGAACACGTAGGGGGGCGGAGCGCCTTGCGCCGGCCGCCGTGTCATTATCACGAGGCCGGCCTTCGCGTCTGGCTTCATGTCGAGTAGCTCACTCGCACGTTTTGCATTGTAATGATATACATAGTTGTTTCTACGGTAACACTGTAGTGTGTAATGTACATAATTGTTATTTGTGATCGATTACCTCGCCTGGCCCGTTCACGTGTACCTATGCGTAGGTACACAATGTAGGCCTACTCAGCTGTTGGGTTGGTACTGAGGGGGAGTCATCAACAAGTAATGATGTCGCGTTGTGTACAATTCCAGGAAGGCAAGAAGAAGTTCGACAAGAAGACGGCCAAGTTCTGCCAGACGCAGGAGCGCACGCTCTCGCTGTCCACCAAGAAGCCCGAGGGTGTGTTCCAAGAGGTACGCTTTGTAACAACATTATTACCCGACTGCTGCCGCTGTAACAACTAATACTACAAACTGTCTGTCTGTCGAGAATCCTGGGACTACCTTCCGAGCGCTTACCGGGAGTCCCGCCCCCGGTTGTAGGCACTTGGAGGGTACAGTGTGGTTTGAGACGGCAAGAGTCCGGCATTATACCCATGAAGATTTCTACGCGTAAAAACGGGGAGGATGGGTCTCCCATACAACAACCTTTTTCATTTTGCCTTTTATGGCCTCTCGTGTCCGTGCGCGCGTTCGACTCGTACTTGGCCGGTTTGTATTGTTGAGCTCACGCCTCACGCCCGCCGTCCTTCAAATGGAATTTATCGCATTTAGAAGAGAGGGGAGGGACAAGTAATAAAAAGGATTACTAGCTGTAAACGCACACTCCTGTGTTTGGCGGCATTGAAATCGTCCAGGTTTTCCGAACTCCATTGGGAAATGTGGCTCAGCTCCCGACTTTTTGTCTTCCATGTCGGCTCGCCGCTGAACAACCAATGACTTCCGTGCAGAGTGCAATCAATCTGCATAACAATGAATACACCCAAGGGACAACATGTCATTGTTACGCAGAAGAAAGAGGGTTGGAGACAATACAAATCTCTGAGGTACTCCGGCATTAATCTGCATAAAGCACGCGGCCTGACCTTCACAGAAGACCCGTGTACGTCGCCCGGAAGCTGGCTATTCCGCGGCACAATTGAGGCTGTAGGCTTTATGCCAGAAGCTATGAATGCTGAACTTTACCGAAGGCTTTAGCGATATCCACACTATAGTAATAGCTATGAACTCACCGTGTCTCTCCATAGCCTCGCCCCAAATGTGTGTAACGTACGCTAGGACGTTACCCGTTGAGCATTTCTGCCTAAAGCCATATTGACCATTATTAATTAGCGAGTGATCCTCCATGAAACCTGTGAGGTGCTTGTTGATGGCCAGCTTAAACACTGGTTGTCCGTCCGATCCCCTTTCTTGGTTGTTTGATATCGGTTGAACTTTCGCTTCCTTTCAAACATCCGTCATGTCCTGCAAAAGGTAGGAAAGGTGGTACAGACGCGCCCTCTTGTTGACCTCGGTGGCTCTGTTGTCCGCTGCTGTAAGGCGGGCCACCTGTGGCTCTCGCTATACGACGTCTGTTTCCTGGTGAACAGTGTCGGCGCACTCACATCCGAACCAGGGCCGAGCTTTGTAGCTATTGGCGACATTGGTGGACGAGATGTAGCATTCCATACCTAAATGGATCTCCTCAGTAATCGCAGAAGCATCATACAAAGCCTTACGAATTATTCGTTAGGTTCAAAAAGACGATGTCCTGCAGTTATTTGGCTTATTGAATGGTGATGTGTGGTAGGCGGACGCGGCGCTGGACATGGCGGAGCGCGACTTCTGCCAGGCGTCGCTGGAGTACGTGTTCCAGCTGCAGGCGGTGCAGGAGCGCAAGAAGTTCGAGCTGGTGGAGACGCTGCTGGGCTTCGTGTTCGGCTGGTGGACCTTCCACCACACGGCGCACGACGTGCACGCCGACGCCGAGCCGCGCGTGCGCGACCTGCAGCTGCGCATACAGCGGGTGAGTGGAACCTACACCGCACACACCACACCACACCGCACATACCACACCACACCGCACATAACACTACACCGCACACATCACACCGCACATAACACTACACCATACCGGATCACAGCGCACGCACTACACCATACACATCACACCGCATGCATTACACTGTACACGTCACACTTCACGTACCACACCACACCGCACATACCACACCTGACCGCACACACCACACTGCACATACCACACCTCACGTCGGCGACCCCACAACAAAATAATAAGCGCCGTCTCTGTTTGCTAGGATATGTAGTGGTCTCCTTATCCTGAGTGAGCGGTAACGTATCTGTGTACGCACGGCGCGGCGCGGCCCCCACGTGTCGGCGCGCGCCGCCGCCCGCCGCCCGCGTAGGTTTCATGCTCAGTTCTGTCCCCGTGTGACCCCACACACCACTAATATACTGCGTTTTGTTGTGTTTGCCTTGACTCCCTGACCCACCACTGGCCCTGTTCATGTGCCGCGTTCACTGTGCATGGCGACTTCATACGTATCTGTGAGCAGAGCTTTGCGCTGTATATTGCTTGGTTAGGTTTAGTTTAAACGGGGCTCCGTCGGAACGAGCCGGCCTGTACGACAGTGAAGTTCACGCGTGTCGTAGAGCCCCACTGTTGCATTTGGCAACAGTGGGACTCATGTGTCGTCCACGGCACGTCGCCGTCTGCGGACGGACGCCTCTCGACCAGCTCGCGGCTGGAGCTCGGACGCTGGTGTCCAAATAAAGCGCACGCTACAAAGTCGATAAGTTGATATAGTCTTTTTCTGGACAGCTCAGCAATCATGTAAACATGTCATGTGTTGACAGAAGTTGTCTATGATCATAGTGTTGTAACTAAACTGATTCTATGTATGTAAATAATCATTGAGTTATATCTAGTTCACCGTACATTCATTTACTTCGGTATATCAATCGCCAAATTCATCAAATCATGAAATTCGGTATATCAATATATATTATGTGCAATATTTTTTTATATTAATTTAATTAAAGGATCTTTAAAAAAAAGAAACTTTTAGAAAATTTTATAGTACATATATAATCATTTATTTACAATAATATATTACTTTAGGACTGAATATTTTAACCATCCACCGTCAACCGTACCCAGTCTACCCTAAAGAATCATTTTTTTTCTTTTTATTCATATTTAAATGTTTATGGCGTTCGAAACATTAGATTATCTTTGTGGCAGCTCGCTGATGAACGTTAGCCTCTTTAAATTTACTCCTCCACACGGTACTAAGCCTAACCGGATCCTTCTGACGATTTCTGGGTCGCACAAATACTTATTTAGTCCCAATTTTTTAAAAGTACTTCTGCGAAGAGTAGGCCTCGCGAGCGCCCAGGAAAAAACAACCTGTGAGGAATTTTATCCCTTTTGATCCCATCATATATAACGGGGACCTTTTTCTCCCTTAAGGTAACCGCAGGTATTACCGACCCTGTTAAGACAATTTTAAATTCGAAGATAACTATTAAGAATAATGATTGACTTCCCACCCAATGTTTCGTTTTTATATGAAACTCTAGTTTGTCTAGTTTATATTTAAAACCAAAAAAAGAAGCGCTCGTGGCCCCGCGGACTCAGTGTTCTGTAAACGATCACTGCAGTAAGCAACTTTCGCTATGGCCGGTCCATGAATGGGTGACCATCCATGTGATCACTTTGTGACATTTATTTGAGCGTTTCCGTGCTTCGGAAGGCACGTTAACCCGTTGGTCCCGGTTGCCAGTAAAATGGCAGTCGTTAAGCTAAGTTGAAGGCTTTATTTCAACAACAGGCAGTCACAACCTGCGCCTGTCCATTTAAACACGGCAATACAGCTCACCACCTATTACGTGAGACAAATTATACAAAGGTGAAATGTGGGCATATAATATGCCTCTGCCTACCCCTTCGGGGATAACGGCGTGACCATATGTATGTTTAATTAAAACCCTAAATTGTCCATATTACACATTATTCTTAAAATAAAAAAAATAATTTACTGAACAAGTCCATTTTTTGTATTACCGACCCATACGAAAGGCTATGAAGCTATTTACCGATTTTTTTTAACCTATTACCGAGTATAAAAACACAAGAAGAATGTATAGTCAGGCATTTTTGTTTAGATAAGAAGAAAACCGTTATGGTGCTTTTGCAGAAAATCATGTAGGTTTACTCTAAGTCCTTTCATACTTTAAAAGATAGGTAAAGTCACTTAGTTATTCTGGTCCATGCTGTTTGACTAAGACATATTTTTGTAAAAGAGATTTTATGTGTTTTATCTTCAAAGTATTGTTTGTTTATTAATAAGCTAACATTTTAAATAACTAATTAACTAGTGTACCTAATGTTACATAAACGAACAGGATTTGTATAGAATCGGTAATAGCTTCCCGTACTTGCGATCACCGACTCATATAGATCGGTAATAGTCGATTTAATACACTATCAGGAAATGGTATGGCCGACTCATAAAAAGTAGATTTTATGTATTTGTTTGATTTTTGTAGCCATAGCAGAGATTTTAAATATATAATTTTGTAAATAATATTAATGAATGCACATCATGTTATGGAATAAAAAGTAAATTTATAGTGCTCCTTTATAGTAACAATGAATGATTAAAGTTGTAATTCGTAGTAAACATAAAACGATAAAATTAGTAAACTAGAACAAAAAGTACAGATCGGAAATGGTGTGTTACAAAGGCAGACTACATTAGATTAAGATGTCATATTAAAATAATTGCTTTATTGTCACATATCGACTAGAAAGAGGTAAAACTAAATTTATTATGCATCACAATCACCGACCTATGAGTCGGCAATAGATGCTACTATTAAAATCAATGAAGGTATTACCGCTCTATTTAAATGTGAAGTTTTATAATATTATATTAATTAAACTTTATGAAATACTCTACGAAATTAAGACCTCAGACCTAAATAAACACATACAATAATACAGAACAATCATAGGTTTTGTACATTTCTATAAATTGTCTTAAAATTAATTTTGATGTGCTTACGTGATAGAACAAGGAATTGTACTACACGATCAGCGAGTTTACTATCGTCACAGAAACAGACAAATTTCGTCTCTTTCCCGGGATGCCACGCACACTAACGTAAGTATTTGCGATACTCAATGAACAAATGTGCGTATTTCGTCAAATGTCTCTAGCATAAACCGTTCCAAGAACTTAAAAATTGCAGGTTAATGGAATGGATCGGTAATACCTGCGAATTTTCGATGGGTCGTTAATAGCTGCGTTTACCTTACTTTTCCGCCCTATTAAAAAAACTTTCGACAAAAGTTGTATTTTTATCTTTTCGTAGATCAATGATTTTAAATCAAAGAACATGTGTGCCAAGTTTGGAGAAAATTGGTTAACAAATGCGTCTTCTAGACCGAAACTGACATGTACACACACATACGGACGAAAGCAAAATCGTCTATACTGTGGAATCGAAGACCCAAACTCAAAGTGCCTTTTTACACGTACCGGTTGCCGGGTAGCCGGTGCCGGGTAACCGGCGGTGAATACAAGCGGTTGGCGGGCAAATCACGCCGGTACGTGTGAAAGTACACGGCCATACACCCACCCTACCCGGCACCCGGCAACCGGTACTTGTGAAAAGGGGCAAAGACTCGCTTCTCCATACATTCAATATACTCTGTGGACTAGCACTCTTCGCTCTCTGGGTCAATAAGTTATATTATTAAAGTAAGTACATTTTTTCGAACTGACAGATTGATAAAACAATGACCTCCTTTTAAAATCAATTGGCCAGTACAACAGTTTTACAACACTATGGCAAAGACAAACAAGTCTGAGAAAAAATAATTTAATGACAAGCAAAAATGACAGTCTTAAATTTTTACCATTCGAGTATTTTTCATGAAATTATTCTATAATCTAAAGGTTTATTAGTGTCGAAATGTCCGCATAAATCTAACTAGAGTTCCTTGAAACGACTATGATCAGGATTGATAATTAAATGTAAGTAATTATGGAGTAGTCGAGATCCAATTTCTTTGTTTACTATATTATTTAGGTCTGTTGAATTCCACTATAGCAACTTTAGTCCAGTCATTACGTCGAAAAAATCGGGTTAGAAATGCAAATGAACCGAGAAAGCCAAATTTTGGATATTACGTGGGGAGGGGCTAGAAAAGCTTAAGTTCAAATTGTCGACCAAAATGGCCTGGTGGGTTTTCCGCCATCTTGAAAAAAGGGTTATATTCAGTTTTTTCATCATAATTCGGTTCCCCGTTGAGATACGGAAATTTTAACAGAAAGTTTTTTGTTGCTCTTTATACGATCTACAATTAAAGTCTACACATTTTTCACGTATCGATCACCGTTATCGAAATATCGATCCAAAAAGCCATAAATTTGGGGAGAAAAAATTGTTTTTAGCTATTTCCTTCTTTCTCGTGAAAGATATCGAAAAATGTCCAGAATCAAAATTGGTGAGCGTGTTCAGACCTACAAATTCGTTTTTTTATTTTTTATTTTCCATAAGAATTACGACCTCTAACGCGGCGCAAAGTCAGTAAGACTGTGCCCGGTTTTGATTTAGCCGCTCGCACGGTTGTATCCATACGTCAAAATGGATGAATGGTTGTTCAAACAATTATTGCAATACAAAATAAATTAATAAACCAGCCAAATTATAAATCAAACACATGAAAATTATTGATCAAATAATTTTTATGCAGCAAAAAACAATAATTACAGGTGGTAATTTTTTTCACATGTTTTTCGCCGTTTCAATGGTCCTGGCTGTAGAAGTTCTTCCTCGGTAGACTCTTCGAGTCGTGAAAACTCTTGAATCGCAGTAAATGATGCTGGGACGGTAGAAAAAACATAACCGTTTACGACCACCATACAGAGCGATAAGGAATAGTTTTCCCGCGCAAGCTAGCATCTCCGGATCGACCTTTTCTTGCTTGAATAGTTCTACCGATGACCAGAGGTTCGGGTTCTTCTCGAGGGTGCTGATGAATTTCGACTTTCCAATATTATAAAAAAACGACGTGGTGTCACAACCGCTGAAAGCATGGATGAAAAGAATGTTCTCAAGAACAGACTTATCATACTTGAAACTATTCGGAGAGTATAGTTTTGCCGGTGTTTTGCCTCTAGCTGGTTTGCGAAAAAAAATATTTTTTTTTGTCCTGTGCAAGTCCGGAAATTAAAACCAATAGATCGATATCTTCGCCGACGATTTCCACAGAGTCATAAAACGATGCTTCTCTAATTGCTGTGGTTACAATGAGGGTATCAGCATCCTCATAAGCCTGCTCTACTTTTATTTCGGTATTTGTAAAATAACGGCGAAGCATTTGTATCAAGTTGTTTTTATTTTGGTCCCTTGCAAGAAACTTCTCCTGGCTAACTTTCAGAGCAGTAGTTTCATCAAACGTGAACTCTGGTGATTGGTTCTTCCTTGAACGTCGTGCCCTTTCCGAAGATTTGTAGGTCTGAACACGCTCAACAATTTTCTTTATGGACATTTTTCGATATATTTCACGAGAAAGAAGGAAATAGCTAAAAACAATTTTTTCTCCCCAAATTGCGGCTTTTTGGATCGATATTTTGATAACGGTGATCGATACGTGAAAAATGTGTAGACCTTAATTGTAGATCGTGCAAAGAGCAACAAAAAACTTTCTTTTAAAATTTTCGTATCTCAACGGGGAACCGAATTATGATGAAAAAACTGAATATAACCCTTTTTTCAAGATGGCGGAAAACCCACCAGGTTATTTTGGTCGACAATTTGAACTTAAGCTTTTCTAGCCCCTCCACACGTAATATCCAAAATTTGGCTTTCTCGGTTCATTTGCATTTCCAAATGTATATAATGACTGGACTACTTACACTCACGCAAAGCAACTATATTTACAAAGTTGATAAAACTTAACATGCATTGAAGTTGTCACCCGAAGTGCGACACGCGTTAAACATTCCACCCCATTTTTTAAATGACTAATAACCCAAATTTAAAAGACCATAAACTGTAATAATTGTAATTACTGTATCTACATCCAATTCCAGAGTGCCGTCATAATTGAAATACGTGTGGCCTAATGTGTTTGAAAGTGCCGCAGTCGCTCGTAAGAGGACGAGCTTGTGTGCGTGTGTGTGTGTGATCACCTGAAGCATGTAGTGTGTGTGTGTGTGTGCGTGTGCGTGTATGCACTAACAGCTAACGGCGTGGCGTGTGTGTGTGCGCAGACGCAGAGCAACTTCGAGGAGACGAGCAAGCAGACCGAGTCGCTCATGAAGAAGATGATGGAGGTGCGCCAGATGGTACGTGCCTTGCCTTGTTGTGTTACTGCCGCCCTAACCGCGCTACGTGCACTCGTAGGATTTATCGCTAGCTCAATGTTTTGTTTATTATATGAGGGACACCACTAGAGCTTGCCGGTGAAATGTTGATAAGGCACCAAGTAAATACTTCGTCACCGATCCTGCGGACGCTCTATTTGCGTGTGACATGTTTAATATGTGTCTAAAATGTTTCTTCTTAGATTCCGTTTTCCTTCCGCACAAACAGCGTCCTATATTTGTACAAATTACCCGACACCCGACTAATAATATCCCTCTAGTTTATGAATGATCGATTTGCGAAATGACCATGTGGTCTATAATTGACCAATTTTTCGAATGTACTACAATTCTCAACAACTCTCGTACGAAAAAGAAATAAAGAAAAGGGCGGTCCAGGCTCTCTACGGTATGGGGTTTCGGGAGTAATTTATTTTATTCCTAAACAAATGACTACTATTCAGAAATAAAAGAGTGTTATTTGTAGAATCACACATAGAATTGTACATTCCAAGAATTGGACAATTATAAACTATTATGTAGTGGTAATATTCACCATATTGCGAGTTGATCTGAACAGACAACCAAATCTGTTCCGTTCAGTGCGATACTAGTAGGGTAGGCATAACAAATTACAAATAATTTATGAGAAGCTATTAATATGGTAACGATTTCATTCTATATAAATATTAATTTAATGTGGAAAAAAAATCAACTTTCGAGCGGGATTCGAACGTGCCTTCGCCTTCGGGCGGAGCGCCAGATATGCCCTGTCTACTGAATTTTTTTTAATCATACGTCACAAAAAAGACCCAGGGGAGAATAGTTCGTTCATAGTTATTTTACTTTTGAAAGATCGTTTTCTATGTGTTGGTATTGCCGTAAAGTCGCCCTAAGAGTGCCAGTTTAAGACATTTCACCAAATCTTAGTTTTATGTAAATATCCATTATAATGTACATAACTATATTAAACACGTGGTTCTGTTACTATGCTATACATTGTACTTAAGTTTAATTTTTATTCATATGGATATTTAAAAAAGACACTCATTACCATCACCACCTGCCCCGCACACAGTTGCTCCCCCCCGCTGACGTCCCCCCCTCCCCCCCTCCCCCCCTCCCCCCGTCGCCACCGTGGAAGGGTCGCGCACCAACTTGCCGAGCTAAGTTTTTGATTGTACCATGTAGTCCAACCTTCAATCGAAATTTATTTTCTTCGATTGCTGCCGTTTTTTCGGCGTTGAAATGATTTGAGATTCTGATGTGGAAGCTACACTCTTTGCGGTGAACATAGGCTATTTTATTCCCGTATTCCCACGGGAACGGGAACTACGCGGGTGAAACCGCGTGACGTCCGCTAGTTGCAAATACTTTTGAGACTAAAAAATATTTTGCCTGTTAATCCAATGTGAATCTTATCATCGAAGCGACATCAACTGCCTTTCACAAGGAAGTTATTGTGATACTGGCGCACGTCACATGGTTTCACGTGGATTGCGTTCCCGTGGGAATACAGGAGTAATAAATAGCCTATTTTAATCGCTAATAATGTAAATTTATTATGGCAAAAAAAATCGGAATCGATTTATTAGTTTTGATTATTTTTTTATTATCTTAATATAGATTAGTCAAGTTCTGATGATAATATCAATGACGCCCATAGGCGTTATACGCATCAGGTTGACTTTATTTACGTCAATAGGCGTCCACCGCAACGAATGGGTTAAATTAAATAATTAGTTTTGTAAAACTGAGAAAGGCGCCATCTACTATTGTGTTACCAGAACTACAGATAAATTCGTATCGTAACTCGTGTTGTCTGTGGACAGCTACGTCTCCCGACTTAAGGAGGGGAGATGGTTACACGAAAATCAAGGAAGCGAACCTCATAGCTAGAGGTAAATTAACTCTGAACGGACTATACTGCTCGAGCTTGAATTCTTTTCCACGTAAAATGGCGGTAGATAAGTGTGAGTGCCGCAGAGCTGAGGCTGAGTTAAGCTAACGTTGTATTTGCAGACCAAAGAGGAGGAGAGCGGGGAGGAGGCGCGGGGCGGCGGCTCGCGCGCCGGCTACCTGTTCCTCATGGAGAAGAGTCAGTGCATGCATACTGTATACTTGTTGTTGTGTCTACTTGACTGGTGTACTGTGTAGTAACGCGACTGTGTGTGTGTGTGTGCAGAGGCGTTCGGCACCACCACGTGGAGCAAGCACTACTGCACCTACGAGAAAGGCGCGCGGCTGCTCACGCTCACGCCCTACAACCAGATCAACGTCAAGACGGTGAGTGCTCGCCACACAGCTACACTATACATAACATCACACCACACTAACACTGTTCCTCCAGAAGCTCATGGAGATAAAAAGGAAAGAAAAAGATATGTAAGAAAATACTTGAGCTACCAAAGAGGAGACTCACCAATTGGTTTGGTTGCGGTGGAGCCGGTCATGGAGTAGTAGCTGTAGAGCGCCATGGCAGCCTCACCTACCTAGTGTGATAGGTTCTTACCGGGCACGGGTGCTTCGGTAAGTATCTATGGCGCATACACTGCGAGGTAACACTCGAGTGTCAGGGACTACTGCTGCTGGATGTTGAGCATAAGCACTGCGTCGTCAAGACCTCGTTGTGGCCCTGGGCGTGGATATTCTCACGCTGGAGACCGTGGTGACGGCTATGGTCTCCAGTGGAAGAAAGTGGGACGCCTCTGCTTCTTTCTGTGAGTAACTTATGCTGAGGCAGCGAGGAAGTAGCAGGAGATAAATCTCTTTTCCGAGTTACCTAATCGGCAATACGGTTGGCCGCGGGCCTTTGGTTGCCCGTACCCCCCTTACTCCCTCAAAAGTGGCATACAATACCAAACCCTAGGACAAAGCCTGTCGGGAGCCCTGGGGTTATCCTGAGGACTTTCACACAAGAAATGAAAATACCACATCACTTAAAATCAGTCAACATCACTCCATATCATCTTACATCACTCCATACTACCCAATATCACTCCACGCCGCATTACTGTGCGCCACGGTCTCGGTGATCTTCCAGCTGACGTTCCACTCGCAGGGGAGGCTGATCTGAGTCGCGACGATGCTGGCAGGGCTACCTCGCACCCCCAATCGATTCTGCGATCTATTTAGTTTGAGACCAGCTTTGGTCCTCTGGGGTGGGGGGAGTCGTCGCGCCGGGTGCTAGAGGTCGCTTGTTGCAGGCGGGCGCGGCGGAGGCGCTGTGCGTGTGCGGCGCGCGGCCCTGCGCCGAGCCCCCGGAGCGGCGCTTCTGCTGGGAGGCCGTGCCCGCCGAGCGCGAGCGGGCCGCGCTCACGCTGCAGGCGCGCGACGAGCGCGAGCGCGCCGCCTGGCTGCGCGCGCTGGACCAGCCGCTGCCGGGCGACGCGGTGCCGGCGCGCCGCCCGCCCGCGCCGCAGGCCGAGCCCGCCGCGGCGCTGGACGACGCGGGCTTCGCCTTCGTGCGCGCGCTCGTGGCCGCCATCGAGGCGCGCGGCCTGGAGGAGCAGGGCCTGTACCGCGTGGCCGGCGTGGCCTCCAAGGTGGCGCGCCTGGTGGCCTGCGCCGCCGACCCGCGCCGCCTGCCGCCGCTCGCCAGCCCGCTCGAGTGGGAGACCAAGACGCTGACGTCGGCGCTCAAGAGCTACCTGCGCGCGCTGCCCGAGCCGCTGCTGACGCGCGCGCTGCACGCGCGCTGGCTGGCGGCCGCCAAGCGCGAGCGGCGCGCCGAGCGGGCGGCGGAGCTGGCGCCGCTGGTGCGGCAGCTGCCGGCGCGCAACCGCGACATGCTGCGGCTGGTGCTGGGCCACCTGCGCGGCGTGGCGGCGCGCGCGGACCGCAACCTCATGTCGGCGTCCAACCTGGCCGTGTGCTTCGGGCCCACGCTGCTGCGCGCCGAGACGGAGACCGTGGCGTCCATCCTGGAGCTCAAGTTCTACAACGTGCTGGTGGAGGCGCTGCTGGACCACTACCCGCAGCTGTTCGAGGGCGCCCCCGCCCCCGCGCCCGCCCCCGCGCCGCCGCTGCAGCCCTCGCCCCCGCCGCCGCCCACGCACGCCATCAACGGCGCCCTCAGGTACGTGACAGCACAATTTGTAGTACTAAGTATCACTGACGACAGATGAGCTCTGATTGAACCGGACTGGATGTCTCGAGACTTCTTACTCACCGCCCTCCGACCTACCGAGTAGACTTTATCGCCATTTTCAGGTCTTTACCCTGATGTAAACCATCGGGTAACAGAATTATTACGGAGGCTTGATTGTCGAGCGAAATGGGTATCTGAAATATTGGTTGAAAACGTTCGTTCAACTCATATTTCTGAAAAGTATTTATATGACTGCCTCGATGACGTATTTGACAGCGTAACCGCCTGTCGCACTTAGCACCAGCTTATATTAGCTTAATTTGGCAAGTTCGTACGCGCTTCTCCCATGGTGCGCGCGGGGGGTCGGGAGACGTAACTGGCCACAGACAACACGAGTTACAATACGAATAAAATTTATTATCTGTTAAAAATATTCCTTTCTTAGTTTTATGATACTAATAACCCATTCGTTGCGATGGACGAATATCAATCTGTTACGGATGACGCCCATGGGCGTCATCGATATTATCATCAAAACTTGACTTATCTATCCTAATATATTAAAGAGGAAAGGTTTGTATTTTTGTATGTAACGGATTTACTCAAAACTACTAGATCGGTTTCAAAATTTTTTGTCATTATAAAATTGATGATGATGATGATGATGATGATGATGATGATGCCTCCGACCGATTTCGGCCATGGCGACCACTTCGACTCCTAGTCAATTTTCGGAGTCCAAAATACGGAAGCTGTCAAGTGCGCAGGATATTTGAAGGTGCGCAAGCGTTCGCGCAAACGCAGGCGCACACACTCGTCTTCCCCCTCCTGAACCCAGTGGAACGGGAGACCGCTACGACTGGAGGAGAGGTCGGATGATGTGTCTGGCCGACGGTAACTGTACGCCCTCTACCGCCGCCCTAGGCCATCCACCTTGCCTTGCTGAATCGCCGAGTCCGCCAAGCCCTTTTGTATATCTACGGTGGGTTGCCTTCCTTGCCGAATCAGACTTTATGCGCTATGCGGGAGGAATCCGCAATAAACTTGCCACCGAGCGCGCGAGCCGACGCGGTTTACCAGGGTGTGGCCGCTGCGCGCATCACAACTGCTTGGAGCCACTGGTGAGAGTTTATGGGCTAACAACGAAATTAATACATCTCTGCCACTTCTATAATAGAAGTCAGCTGGCAGAAATAGGCGCTATTACCCCACTACATCCCATTATAAAATTACATTATTGACAAATAAAATAGGCTATATTTTATTCCTGTATTCCCACAGGAACGCAAATCATGTGAGACCACGTGAGGTGCGTCGTTATTAAAATAACTTCCATATAAAAAGCAGTTGATGTCGCTTCGGTGATAATATTCACATTTGGATTAACACGCTAAATTATTTTAGCGATTAGACATTTAAATTATATCTAAAATGTTTGAAGCAACATATTAAATAATCAAAGCTATGAATAAAATTTCTGCATTACAAGGTCAACAAACACTTTAGAACTTATGTATAGGAATATTCAGCAAAATTTATATAATTATGCATAGCCAACAGTTTATAAATTATACCTATTCCGTCAAAAACATAAATGTAAATTATATAAAGGGGAAGTTCAATCTTATCAGACAAAATAATTAATATTTGTATGGGTGCCAAGTGTAAAAATCCAAAATGTAGTTACAAGAACAAAGAACTGAGTTACGAGAATACAAAAAAAAATGTGTGCGTGTACTAGTGTACACACGTAAGAAGTGAAACTTCTTCATAACCTTATTTTTCAAGCCCAAAAGCCCAAAAGCCCAAAAGCCCAAAAGTCCAAAAGTCCAAAAGTCCAAAAGTCCAAAAGCCCAAAAGCCCAAAAACCCAAAAGCCGAAAAGCCGAAAAGCCCAAGAGCCCAAAAGCCGAAAAGCCGAAAAGCCCGAAAGCCCAAAAGTCCAAAAGCCCAAATTCCCAAAGTACAAAAGTCCAAAAATCTACAAACGACATGCTATCCCTGGATAAAGTACTCTTAATTCGAATCCACCGTGGTGGGGACGAAAACAAAGATGGCGCGTAACGAAAAAACGTGACGTGACGCTAAATTTTTTCCAACGCCGATAAAGAAGTTTCACTTCAAAAATTCAAACAACGCTTTGTAAAAATTTAAAGGCTGATCAAAGGGTTTTAAATCACTGAAAATAGTTAATATTATATTATCCAATTCACATTCAACGGTAAACGCCGATCAAATATTTTCACATTGAAATGAGGCGGACGCCGATAGGCGTTGGCCCTCGTACCGTTCCGTTTTACTACTACTTTAAATGGTTTAATGATTTGTCACAAGTCACTGCCAGATGACGGTATTGAGAGATTCAATAACCACTGTCAACTCTGTCATATTATAGCACTGATATACTGATACATACATAAGTTGTTGGTTAGCAGTAAGATACGTTTTGATCTAAATGAAAGCACCATGAAAGGACTGTCTGGAGCGATGACTGTGCCGTGTTGTACCCCTGCCCCGCACGCAATTTGCTCCCCCCCGCTGACGTCACCCCCCTCCCCCCGTCCCCCGTCGCCCGTAGACCGTGGGAGGGGCGCGCACCAACTTGCCAAGCTATAGAATGATGATGTTGTGTGAGAATGTTCACCAATATTTATTTCCTTTATATGGAGAGTTTTGTGTTTGCTGGTTAGACTTAACGTTCCTCACTTGGCACTCGCAAGCTCACCTTTCCATGCTGTGCCTAAACGCCCGCGATATGAACACACGCACAATACTGAGTCCTTATCTACTTGCCAATGAGAAAAGAAACACGATACGTTTTTATTGGTTTAATATTATACTTGCACTAAAGACGTGTCCTAGCATTACTAGGTGCATGTAGCGGACTCTATGAGTGCGTGTGTACAGCATGTGTCTGTAAAAAGTTGACTATATAGTGTCTATAGTGTTAGGAACATTGATGTATTTACACACGTTATCTTCAAAGATGATTCTTTCAGCGTGATGTAATTAATCCCGGCGAGGCCAGAATTTGATTGGTTTTATAAAATACAGGCTTTGAATACAATTTTACTTACTTTTGAAAATAAATGAATGTTTCCTTTCAGCAAAATTAGCCATCATCAATATTTTCTTCCAACCACGGCCTTTAATTAGTACCCTGTATATCAGTGCCTTGTACACAATGATATTTAAATATTTAAGTAAAGATATGCTACCTTCATACAAAACAGCATTCAGTTATTGTTGAGTTATAATTTCACGTGCTTACCTATCGGTACCTAATAGATTTCATCTATGAATGCGATAGAGAATACAAAACATTTAAAACAGAGAGGGATAGCTATCTGTGTCGTTTTGCACACAGCAGCCGACCACAACACGACTTGTTTCGCTCGCAGCTATTAGCCGACTCAAATACTCAATGGAATTATAACAATTGTGTGACTTTGTCCGCAACAGTTTTTGAGCGGTAATGCGATATCTACCTCTTTTTTACTATAACATCATTGCTTGTACACTCATCATGGTGCGCTGTAGCCGCGCCTCCCGACGTTATTCACTCGTTTTTATATTTCCAACAATATGCCGGTTACAGGTCTTGTTTACATAATAGGTTCAGCATATTCTGCCACTCAGGGCGTGCAAATAGGTAATTATTTATAATTATAGTGAAAATATTCTTGGATCAATCAACTAACGCAGTACATGCAGTTTGAACACAGTTAAGTAATATTATATGTCGATTTTATTATACTTAATTCTAATTTGTCAACAAACGGAAAGATGTCTATGTGTATATCAGGGAACAGTCATAAAATTCTATGTCCAGATTTACATTATGTATAAAATGTCAAAAGGATACAATTCAATGAGGGTTAGCGGGGGGTGTGGGTGTAAGTGCGAGGGCGAGGCTTGTGGCCCGTCCAGTCCCGCGGCGGCGGCGTGCTGCGGCCCGTACATCCACTCCCATTCAAAAGCTCGCCAAACAATTTAAAAATAAAATAAAAAAAAAACGACCAGCGCCATCTATTGGTAAAATCACCTTTTAAAGCTATTTTATTTTTATTGCTGTTATGATAAAAGTGTATAAAGTAGCCTAAAACCATCTCTGAATCCTATTGTATATCGTGTCCAATTTTGAGCTTAGTCGATTCAGTAAATTTTGAGTTTCTAATAGATACTTAAACGCACACAACATTTTTATATATATAGATTTTAACAAGTTCCATCAAGTGCCAACAATCAAAAGTATTATGGATACTGTTATTATATTCTGCCAGCTTCAGAACAAAATATTATAAACAACCTATTTAGAAGGTACCTACCAGATTGATGTTTTTTAAGAGAAGTTTGATTGCGGCCTCCTTGCATTCAGAATAATAAAAGAGAGAGAGTACTTACCTAATAAAGAGGTCAGATATGTTTTGCATGTTATTTTTGAACTTTTGGACATTCGGAATTTTGGAGTTTTGGACTTTAGACTTTTGGAATTTTGGAGTTTTGGAGTTATGGAGTTTTGGATATTTAGAATTTTAGAGTTTTAGACTTTGGAGTTTTGGACTTTGGACTTTTGGACTTTTGGCCTTTTGGACTTTTGTACTTTTGGACTTTTGGACTTTTGGACTTTTGGACTTTTGGGCTTTTGACCTTTTGTACTTTTGGAGTTGGAGTTTTGGAGTTGTAGAGTTTTGGAGTTTTGGACTTTAAACTTTTGGCGCTTTGAACTTTTGGACTTTGGACTTTTGGACATTTATACTTATGTAGTTTTGGACTTTTGGAATTTTGGAGTTTTGTACTTTGGACTTTGGACTTTTGGAATTTTGGAGTTTTGGAGTTTTGGAGTTTTGGAGTTTTGGAATTTTGGAGTTTTGGACTTTTGGACTTTTGTACTTTTGGACTTTTGGACTTTTGGACTTTTGGGCTTTTGACCTTTTGTACTTTTGGAGTTGGAGTTTTGGAGTTGTAGAGTTTTGGAGTTTTGGACTTTAAACTTTTGGCGCTTTGAACTTTTGGACTTTGGACTTTTGGACATTTATACTTATGTAGTTTTGGACTTTTGGAATTTTGGAGTTTTGTACTTTAGACTTTGGACTTTTGGAATTTTGGAGTTTTGGAATTTTGGAGTTATGGAGTTTTGGACTTTTGTACTTTTAGAATTTTAGACTTTTAGACTTTGGAGTTTTGAACTTTTGGACTTTGGACTTTTGGACTATTGGACTTTTGGACTTTTGGACTTTTGGACTTTTGGACATTTTGGGGCTTTTAGACTTTGGAGTTTTGAACTTTTGGTCTTTGGACTTTTGGACTTTTATACTTTTGGAGTTTTGAACTTTGGAATTTTGGAGTTTTGGAGTTTTGGAGTTTTGGAATTTTGGAGTTTTGGACTTTTGGACTTTTGTACTTTTGGACTTTTGGACTTTTGGACTTTTGGGCTTTTGACCTTTTGTACTTTTGGAGTTGGAGTTTTGGAGTTGTAGAGTTTTGGAGTTTTGGACTTTAAACTTTTGGCGCTTTGAACTTTTGGACTTTGGACTTTTGGACATTTATACTTATGTAGTTTTGGACTTTTGGAATTTTGGAGTTTTGTACTTTAGACTTTGGACTTTTGGAATTTTGGAGTTTTGGAATTTTGGAGTTTTGGAGTTATGGAGTTTTGGACTTTTGTACTTTTAGAATTTTAGACTTTTAGACTTTGGAGTTTTGAACTTTTGGACTTTGGACTTTTGGACTATTGGACTTTTGGACTTTTGGACTTTTGGACTTTTGGACTTTTGGACATTTTGGGGCTTTTGGACTTTGGAGTTTTGAACTTTTGGTCTTTGGACTTTTGGACTTTTATACTTTTGGAGTTTTGAACTTTGGAATTTTGGAGTTTTGGACTTTAGACTTTTGGACTTTTGGAATTTTGGAGTTTTGGACTTTTAGAATTTTAGACTTTGTAGTTTTGGTTTTTGGACATTGTACTTTTGGACTTTTTGACTTTGGACTTTTGAACTTTCGGACTACTAACTCCTATGTATATTTCATGATATTTCTTTCGAAAAATAAGGTCATGAAGAAATTTCACTTCTTACGTGTGTACAATAGTACACGCACACATTTTTTAAAAATGTTCCCATCATTTAGTTTGTTACTCATTTCTCATAGGTACATAAAACCACCATAAGAAAGTCACAGCGAAGCGTGGCAGGGTACCGCTAGTATATTACGAAAACTCACGCGAAATCGAAAGGACCTTTGAGAATGCTATAATAGCGAAACCGGTCAGGTATTATTTAAAATCAAAATAAAAGTGGTGCAATGGTACAAGTGAGTGAGTTTTCATAATGTAAAATAACAGTAATTATTATTTTTCTGATTTTAGTATTTGTTGTTATAGCGGTAACAGAAATAACGGGTGTTTTTTTTAGAGGTATAGAACTTTAAGTTAGCATAACTGTTTTAACTGGCGGTATTTTTGACAGCTGTAAAGTGATTTGTGTTTAGTTTGGTTTGGCATTTTAACATGAATAGACTGACGCCTGAACAATGCTTCCAAATTGTGCAAATTTATTTTGAAAATGATGGTCCTGTCCGAAATGCGTATCGTGATTTTTACAAGCGAATTTTGTTTAGCGGTGCAGCTCACTTTTGGTTGAATGGATACGTCAATAAACAAAACTGCCATATTTGGGGTGATGATGATCCTCAAGTGTATGTTGAGACACCGTTACATCCAGTAAAACTGACTGTGTGGTGTGCTTTATAGGCTGGTGGAATAATTGGTCCGTACTTCTTTAGAAACGATGCTGACCAGAACGTTACAGTCAATCGTGACTGCTATAGAGCGATGATTACTGACTTTTTCGTTCATCAATTGAACAACCATGACGTGTAACACTAAGATGATCAGTGTTACTCACCAACTAGCGCGAGGTAGCTATGCAGAGAACTCTATCCCAGGGCGCCTTATTTCTAAGTTTCCAGTCTGTGTGCAAGGGTAGGCTAGGGCTCTCACGAAAACAGACAATAGGGTGTACACACATATATTTACTAAGTACACAGAGATACACAGAGACACACAGAGAGCTTATTCACTGATAGACACAAATATCACAGGTACACAGAAGTAAAGTCAGGGCTCAGGTATTAATACTACTAGGCTACACATAAGTAGTGGATTTACTGGCCTGCAGAGTGAGCTGAGTGAGAGTGACTGCCTGTTGTTACTGCCAGGTGATGACGGCAGATACCTCTCACATGAGAAGCTCGTGTAGTCCGCACTTCCACGTTGTCGTACCACGTGCAGCCCACTAACTTATAGGTGCGGCACCAAATATCTCATCCGGCAACTAGCCCCGTAGTAAAAAACCCTGTCATGAAAGAAACGACAAATTAAGATCTTGGCTGCGCGACAGACGACAATCGACCCGCTTTGCAAAAGAAGAAGTGACTCACCAGTTTTCTGGGTAAAATGTAGCAAGATGCAATGCAGCAACCCAATCACAGCCCGTTAGGCCACGCGAGGTAACAAATAATCGCGCTTGAGCGAAAAACTGATTCGCGGCACAGTCTCAGAGCAAAAGCCAAAGGACCTCCAACTACCCCAAAGCAGGTCTCGGTCAAAAGTCCTGTCTTTCACCAAAAATCTTAACAAAACCCGTTCCTTTAAATGCGAAACGCTTCGTCACCGAACTTATGACATCCTGTCATTCTGACAGCAGAAATGTCACCACTGACAACCGATTAAAAAAAGATAACTCGATAAGGCTGCTTTCACATCCTAAATACTGCATCTATAGAAAATAAATGCTACAACCACCCCCCCTTTAATAGTATTTCCTGCGGATAGCCCGGCTAGCTCAGTCGGTAGAGCATGAGACTCTTAATCTCAGGGTCGTGGGTTCGTGCCCCACGTTGGGCGCCAATTTGTAACACTAAGATGATCAGTGTTACTCACCAACTAGCGCGAGGTAGCTATGCAGAGAACTCTATCCCAGGGCGCCTTATTTCTAAGTTTCCAGTCTGTGTGCAAGGGTAGGCTAGGGCTCTCACGAAAACAGACAATAGGGTGTACACACATATATTTACTAAGTACACAGAGATACACAGAGACACACAGAGAGCTTATTCACTGATAGACACAAATATCACAGGTACACAGAAGTAAAGTCAGGGCTCAGGTATTAATACTACTAGGCTACACATAAGTAGTGGATTTACTGGCCTGCAGAGTGAGCTGAGTGAGAGTGACTGCCTGTTGTTACTGCCAGGTGATGACGGCAGATACCTCTCACATGAGAAGCTCGTGTAGTCCGCACTTCCACGTTGTCGTACCACGTGCAGCCCACTAACTTATAGGTGCGGCACCAAATATCTCATCCGGCAACTAGCCCCGTAGTAAAAAACCCTGTCATGAAAGAAACGACAAATTAAGATCTTGGCTGCGCGACAGACGACAATCGACCCGCTTTGCAAAAGAAGAAGTGACTCACCAGTTTTCTGGGTAAAATGTAGCAAGATGCAATGCAGCAACCCAATCACAGCCCGTTAGGCCACGCGAGGTAACAAATAATCGCGCTTGAGCGAAAAACTGATTCGCGGCACAGTCTCAGAGCAAAAGCCAAAGGACCTCCAACTACCCCAAAGCAGGTCTCGGTCAAAAGTCCTGTCTTTCACCAAAAATCTTAACAAAACCCGTTCCTTTAAATGCGAAACGCTTCGTCACCGAACTTATGACATCCTGTCATTCTGACAGCAGAAATGTCACCACTGACAACCGATTAAAAAAAGATAACTCGATAAGGCTGCTTTCACATCCTAAATACTGCATCTATAGAAAATAAATGCTACAACCACCCCCCCTTTAATAGTATTTCCTGCGGATAGCCCGGCTAGCTCAGTCGGTAGAGCATGAGACTCTTAATCTCAGGGTCGTGGGTTCGTGCCCCACGTTGGGCGCCAATTTGTAACACTAAGATGATCAGTGTTACTCACCAACTAGCGCGAGGTAGCTATGCAGAGAACTCTATCCCAGGGCGCCTTATTTCTAAGTTTCCAGTCTGTGTGCAAGGGTAGGCTAGGGCTCTCACGAAAACAGACAATAGGGTGTACACACATATATTTACTAAGTACACAGAGATACACAGAGACACACAGAGAGCTTATTCACTGATAGACACAAATATCACAGGTACACAGAAGTAAAGTCAGGGCTCAGGTATTAATACTACTAGGCTACACATAAGTAGTGGATTTACTGGCCTGCAGAGTGAGCTGAGTGAGAGTGACTGCCTGTTGTTACTGCCAGGTGATGACGGCAGATACCTCTCACATGAGAAGCTCGTGTAGTCCGCACTTCCACGTTGTCGTACCACGTGCAGCCCACTAACTTATAGGTGCGGCACCAAATATCTCATCCGGCAACTAGCCCCGTAGTAAAAAACCCTGTCATGAAAGAAACGACAAATTAAGATCTTGGCTGCGCGACAGACGACAATCGACCCGCTTTGCAAAAGAAGAAGTGACTCACCAGTTTTCTGGGTAAAATGTAGCAAGATGCAATGCAGCAACCCAATCACAGCCCGTTAGGCCACGCGAGGTAACAAATAATCGCGCTTGAGCGAAAAACTGATTCGCGGCACAGTCTCAGAGCAAAAGCCAAAGGACCTCCAACTACCCCAAAGCAGGTCTCGGTCAAAAGTCCTGTCTTTCACCAAAAATCTTAACAAAACCCGTTCCTTTAAATGCGAAACGCTTCGTCACCGAACTTATGACATCCTGTCATTCTGACAGCAGAAATGTCACCACTGACAACCGATTAAAAAAAGATAACTCGATAAGGCTGCTTTCACATCCTAAATACTGCATCTATAGAAAATAAATGCTACAGACGTGCAGGAGTAGTGGTTTCAACAAGACGGCGCAACATGTCACATAACTCGTGCCACAATTGATTTATTGAAGGAAACGTTTGGTTACCGCATACTTTCACATTTTGGACACGTGGATTGGCCTCCAGGGTCGTGCGATTTTACGGCATTTGACTATTTTCTGTGGAGATATGTGAAGTCGCTCGTCTACGCCGATAAGCCCGAAACGATTAACCACTTGAAGGACAACGATTAACAACTTTTACACTGATTTATGAGTGTTTATCTATTCAATTTGTATTCAAAAAATCTAGTTACGTGCAACTCATAAGTGACAATGTTGTTTTCCAAGATTATTAACAGTTAGTGAAGATATAGTGATATCAAGTGATTTTCAAACAATAACAATAAATTAAACGTAAGCCACACCAAAATCAAATTATGTGCAATAAATATTACATGGAACAATAAAACAGTATTTGAGGACAGTTATTATTAATGAAACAGTGCCAAAACGGAAAAAAGTTTGCGATAAGATCGTTACCTTCATTTATTTTTCAAGTTGGACTCATTATGTCAGTAGGCGATCACGAAATACCAATCACGTTATCGATGCATACAGACACTTATTGAAACAAATCGGCTATTTGACCAATGTTGTTAATTGCTCCCGTGGCTGGGTGGTTTACGGCTCGGGTAACTTGAAGTCACGAGAGACGTCGTTTCAAAACCCACTTCGCCAAAACACTTTTTGTAAATTGTTTTAAAGTATTTTAATAAGTAAATTGAAATGGAAGATGAATATTATGTAAATATTAAGCAAAGAGGGCTGAACAAACATAATATAACAATCATCGACAGTGAATGTGAATTGGACTTGTCATTCCAAAGTCTACCGACTGCAAACGAAAACATCATTGGACTAAAAGATGAGATAAACAAACTAAAAATAGAACTGCAGGCGGCGAATAATGAAATAGATAACTTGAACATAGAAAATAATACCTTAAAAACTAAACTGCAGACATGTGAAAACAAAATAAAATTATATAAATCAGTTGGAGTACGGGATAGTGGTAACAACATGAGCCCTGAGGCATCACATATGAAGTTTTATTCACCACAATATCAACGACGGTTTCGCACTTGTGTAGCGAAAGCAGGCTATAACGTCATAAAATCAACTATGATACCTAAATACGATAATACTCGTATAGAAAATATGGGGCAATCTATCTCTAGCACGACGCCGCAAAAAACGAGTTCTGTTAAATACACGTCTGAATCCCAGAATAAAGAAAAATTAGAAATTAAAAAAATTACTACAGTACCAAAAAAGCCACAGAAGAACAGGCAGGAAGTCGTTCATATTCGAAATCCGTCTCTGGCGTTTAATCAAGGAATTTATAGTAGCAAAAAAGACCTTCAAGTAAATGAAACTTTGCTCAACGTGGATTCCTAAAACACCAATCCATTATCGTGTAACCAGGAAAAAGCCCCGTGTCCAGATAATACTAAACCTAAAATTACAATACTTGCAGACCAGTATGGGCGTGGTGTTCGAAAAATATTGCAGGATTACGTCGGGGACTCGTATAGTGTAATTTCATTTATTAAACCAAATGCACCGATGAAGGACATACTAGCGTCATTTGCATCTATATGTAAGGATCTCAGAGGTGACGACTTTGTTGTAATAATGGCAGGCGCAAATGACAAAAATCCTTTGAATCTTATGACATCTCTATATGAAACTTTACAAAGCGCTAACAAAACAAATGTCATAGTCTGCAACGTTTATTACAATAAATTCTTAAATGTAGAAAAATTAAACAGCACCTTAAAATTTATTTGCACAAATAGTAAGAACTCATCTTTTCTCCCTCTAGACAATCATTATAACGTAATTTACCAATTTAATTTGTTGCAAGCTTGTCGTTTATTACATAGGCAAATATTACATTTGAGCTATAAACGTAAGCATTTTAAATATATAAATCAATCTAGTAAGCTTAACAAAGAATTAACTTCTACAAAAAATTTGAAAGATGCTAGTACGCAAACCGTAAACATAAACGGTTTAGAGGAGGAAAATAGTATAACACAGCCAAGTCCTGTATTACAGTCACAGTTTTTTCTTGATTAATGGAAGGGATTCATTACTGTGCATGCCTGACCAACCTTATTCTAATTATAGTTTTCTCAAAATCATCCATCAGAATGTATGTGGAATTACTAGTAAGAAATTAGAATATGAGCTATATATACAGTCAATTGACAAAAAAATAGACTACTTATGTATTACGGAACATTTCTTAAATAGCAAGTCAGTAAAGGCATTTAGTTTCAGTAATTTTATCTTAGCCACATATAACACAAGAAGTAAGAAAGAACGTGGAGGTAGCCTTATTTTGTGTGACAAGAATAGGGAGTTTGAAAATATTGAAGTTGTTAATAAATTATATAAATCCGAATACTTTGAAATATGTTGTGTAAGGGACGTGGAAACAGACCTATATACAGGGTGAATTTTTCAAAAGGGATTGGATGGCCAAATCCGAAACTAAAAGGAATAGCGAAAAATGCTCAAAGGAGTCACGAGCCTGATTTTGATGAAACTTAAAACCTCATCATTAGATTTTTGAAAAACCCATGATCCTAGCTGGGAATCGAACTTGTTGATTTTGAAAAAAAAAACACACCCTTTATTATTACACCATACGATAGTGTTGCTATTAAGGATCATATTCTGGGAAGTAATGATATACGGCAAACTACAGGAAAGAGCTCATCTTTAACAAAATACATTTTATTTTTTTACGTTAACTGATTAATTGTTCAAAATCTTTGCAATACATAGCTGGATTCGAAACCTCAAGGAATAATTAAGGAATATTATTGATTCCGTTGAGAATATTCTCTAAAAAATCATTCTGAGCATAATTTAAAACACGGAATAGTTACGATCTATTCTGGGATTTCGAACGAAACAAATTATGATACAAAATTTAGGTACATGAAATATGCATTCTATTAAAATTCCAATTGTTCCTAAAATTTGGCGTATATCATTACTTTGCAAATTTTGATCCTTAACAGCGACTCTATCGTATGGTGTAATAATAAAGGATGTGTTTTTTTTTTTTCAAAATCAACAAGTTCGATTCCCAGCTAGGATCATGGGTTTTTCAAAAATCTAATGATGAGGTTTTAAGTTTCATCAAAATCGGGCTCGTGACTCCTTTCAGCATTTTTCGCTATTCCTTATAGTTTCGGATTTGGCCATCCAATCCCTTTTCAAAAATTCACCCTGTATATGTTGCTGTTACCGAAATCCATATAATACTAACTTTGAAGGTTTTGCGCTACAATTAGAAAAGCTATTGACATATATGTTTCACAAGAGATGCATTATATGCGGTGATTTTAATGTTGATGTCCTTAAGGAGTGTAAGACACTGTCCGAGTTTATATGTATTTTGAAGTGTTACAACTTTAGGTATCTGATAAATAGCATTACATTCATCAGAAATGATGCCCTTTCATGTCTGGACAATTTTCTAACCAATTTGCCTGATGAGTCTATAACGCAATGTACTGTGGATCATAATGGTCTTTCAGATGGGCATGGTGCAATATTCTGCGATATGAAATTGGAAAAAAGAGATGCAAAAACTTATGCTGCAAAGCGTATAATTAAGCGGAGAAAACGAGTTTTTAACAAAAAAGTAAGTCTTCATTCACAATGGCGGTATCGAACCAAGAATGGCATGAATTAGGCATAAATAGTTTTTTAAGGGTTTTTTCTACTATTTTTCGAGATTGTTACAAGAAAAAAATAGTTCAAATCAGGCCAGAAAAGAGTGTTTCTATTAAATGGATTACTAGAGGCATCAAAGTCTCGAGTAAAATGAAAAGATTTCTTTCAACACAGGCCCAAATTGAACCCAGCTTTAAAAAATATAAGACTCACTACATTCGTATTTATAGAAGAGTTATTAAGCAAGCAAAAAAACTAGCCATTGAAAAACATCTGAATTCCGCAAAGAACATAAGCAAAGAGACTTGGAAGCTGGTCAATGAATACAGTAACAGAAGGCGTCTACAATGTAAGAAGAATATTGTTTTGCATGTAGATAATGAAATTATAGATACTCCACGAGAGGTTGCAAATACTTTTGCTGAAAATTTTGTATCCAAGATTAAGCATGTAAAGAAAGACTCTACGCTTGCGCTGAATTATCTTGTAGCGTCAACTGCCAAAGTGGATTCAGTTTTAACTTTCAGTCCCACAAGTCCTGGTGAAGTCACCAAAATAGTAGACCAAATGCGAAATACAACGGCATCCGGATACGATGATATACCAATTACAATTATCAAAGAGAATATCGATGTACTTGCATATCCGCTTTCATGCTTTTATAATCAATGTTTGGAAGAGTCGGTTTTCCCAGATCAAATGAAAATGGCTAAAGTGATTCCAATATTCAAAAAAGGTTCCAAGACTGATCCGAACAATTATAGACCAATTTCACTACTACCTACGCTGTCAAAATTGTTCGAAAGGATCATCAAAAGTAGACTCGTGTCCTATCTTAATTTAAGAAGAGTGATTAATAACAGACAATTTGGATATCAAAGGGGAGTTGGAACTGCAGACGCCATCAACACATTAATATATGACATTATTGCAAAAATGAATAAAAAGATGAAAGTAGCAGGACTGTTCATTGACCTAAGTTCTGCTTTTGATGCGATTGATCATGTGCTACTTCTGGAAAAACTTGAATACTATGGTGTAAGGGGAGATGCATTGCAACTAATGCACTCTTACCTGCAAAACAGAAGTATGTATGTTGAATTAAAACATATAGATGACGAAAATAATGAAATAGTTTGTACGTCCAAAATAAAAAGCACAAATCGGGGTGTACCTCAGGGATCTATATTGGGGCCAATATTGTTTATCCTATTTACTAACGACTTGATAAATTTCATAGAAAGTAAACAACCAGATGCGAAAATTACTGTTTATGCAGATGATACTAATGTTGTTGTGGGAGCTGATAATCTAAATAATTTGACTACATATATAAAAAATATTTTAATAATTTTAGAGGAATGGTTTACAGCCAATAATTTAATAATTAATACGAATAAAACAAGTATCTTATTATTCAAGTCGACTTCTCGAAAAAATGACGAAATAGATATTATATTTAACAATGACAAAATTGAGACAGTAAGCAGCACAAAATTTCTAGGAGTTCATATAGATTCTCAGTTGAATTGGAGGGAGGAACTAGAATCATTGAACTCATCAATTTCTTCTGCATGCTATGCGTTAAGGAGTCTTAGAGATGAAATTAGTTGCAAACAACTGAGAGCTGTCTACTTCGCACTGGTTGAGTCTAAGATAAGTTACAGTATAATGTGTTGGGGCAATAGTTATGATTATAACATACAAAAGGCTTTTGTCCTTCAAAAACGGGTTATTAGAACCATTGTTCGAATTCCGCAGTGGGAGTCCTGCAAGGACCACTTTAAGAACTTAGGTATATTGACAATTCCCAGTCTGTATATATTCACATTATTAAGTTTCTTTGCAAAGTACATACAAGAATATGAAACACCAGATGAAAGGAAAATTAGGGAAAGAACACGACGAAAGGTTATAATGAATATGATAGCACCTAAACTGGACATAGTGAAACATTGCGCCAGATATCAAAGTGTGGAACTATTTAACAGATTACCAGCGTATCTAAAGGACATAGTTTATAGCAGATACAAGTTTAAAGCGCAATTGAAGGCCTTCCTGTTGGACAAATGTCTATACTCCATAGATGATCTTAAGGCGGATGGTTAGCCTGTAAGACATCAAGATAAATTGTACAGGGTTGACTTAAATTTATATTTGCACTGAAAATGTGATATTGACATTTAGATTTAATTTTATATAATACAATTTAATTTTGCGTTATGAAGTGACATTATTGACATGATTTAGAAATTGTTATTGTGGTATTATTTATTTCTTTATTTGACATGTCTTCTTTTAATTGTATTTCTTTATTCTTGACATTTGTTATAATTTGAGTATAATTTTAATGTGCATTTGTATTGTGAATTTCAAACACAATTTATGAATTGTTAGTGAAATAAATGAAATGAAATGAAATGACAACATTCGGCGCGTTATTGTCGATATACGGCCACAAATGTTGGGAAAGTCATCGAAAATTGGACCTCTAGATTAGACTACGCCCGAGCCAGCCGTGGCGGTTATTTGCCAGAAATCATATTTAAATTATAATGCCAGAAGATTTCCTTTCGAATAAAGTCATTTTCATATCAATAAAAACAATCACCTTCTTTTTATTCCATTTCAAAGTTCTATACCTCTAAAAAAAACACCCTTTACATTATTATGTGAAATGTTTAGGGCTCTAGCTATCGAGGTATGTTCCTGAAATACAAACTCGTGACGGAAAGACAGACAGACGGACGCCAAAGTTTCTTGAATAGGGGACCGTTTTGGCCCTTTGGACACGGAACTCTGAAACATACAATTATTAAATAAAAAAAGAGTAGGTAATAAAGTTTATAAATACTTCTCAGACCTCACTTTTGTTTACTATCCCACTTCTTTGAGGTCCTGGGTTCGATTCCTGAGTCGGTCCAAATATTTGTGTGAACAGTGTGTCGGAGTTTGGGTGTTTTCTTGTGTTATGTATTTAGAAATATATAAATATGTCCATCAGTCGTCCCTTTAGATACCATAGCACAAGCTTATAGCTCAGTTTGGGCTAGATGATGTTGTACAAGAATGTCCAGAATGTAAAAAAAACTATAATTATTGAAATCCAAGTTAAATTCTAAATTCCGAGTTTGTAATCCCAAGCCAATTCGAATCTGCTGTATTTGCCATACATTTATAGTAACAGTACAGTACCCCTTCTGCCCCGTGGTACACCTATGTCGTCCACCTAAGGTGTCCACGATTAACTCGAGTCACGTTGGTCCACCGGGTGTTCCACGTGTAACTCTTGTACCCCTGGTACACCTGGTGTTCCACGGTTACTAAACCTTTTTTTGTGATAATACCATCTCTTTCTGTGGGTTTGCGTTTCAAGTACCTGCATTGTCCCAGACAAAAATAAAAAACAGTAGTGCATTAAATAAAACATTTTTGTGGAAGTTATCACAAAAAAATATTGAACCAAAAAAATATCATGGAAATTATCACAATAATATAACGAAACAATTGACGGGAAAAGTGTGTAGTCACTATAAAGTGACCCAAAATTAACAAACTAACTATTATAATTAACTAAAAATCACGCCTTAAGCCTTCTTGTTCCCCCCCCCCTAACTCTTTGGTCACCCTTTACCCTGTGAACGCGTAACCGGCCCCATACACGTACAATATTATTGACTCAATAATATTGCATCAATAGTAGGGGAGCCCTAGAAGGGATTTCGGGATTTACTAAAGCGCGACAGATTAATATACACGGGGATACCTTGTACCCGGTTAAGTACCTCCACAAAACATGAGGCCCATATATAAGGCTGCCCGTGAAGGATACAGGATCAGATTAGTAAAAAAAAGTTGACCATCAGAAATTCTCGAGCGCGTCAGATTAAGGTAGGGTGAGTTAATTACATCCTAAAAAGTGTATATTCCACTAATCTGACAATTTGAGAGTGACGTAAAAAAAGGGGAGGGCAACAAAGTTGTAAAAAAAAAACGTCATCTCGACATTCTCGAGCGTAGCTAAATTTTTTTTTATTTTGAAGGAAATAATTTAAGAATAATGAAAAATATATAATCTGACGATTTCCGCAAGCCGAAATAACAAAAATTCGTCGATAAAGTTACATTATGCGCCAAATATCTTTGCGTCTACGAACTTCGTTCGTACTACTACTACTACTACTTACTTTTAATAATAGTATAGAATTAATATTGACCTATTCAAAACATCTATGTCCTGGAAATTACGCAACAGCATCGATAAAATGAATTTTTAGACTTAGTACTTTTGTTTGCGATTGTACCTGCGCAACCTTGATTTTTTAACCAACTTCATAGGCGCAAAGATATTTGGCGCGTAGTGTAAATGCGTGCAGTTGCGTGATGCCTACATTGCCTTCTCCGCGTTTCTATTCCTCTCTCACTCTTTCTCTATCTATTACTCTCTCACTCCGTCCCCACTCTGGTTTCTGCTGCCATGACGCCATCACACACATCTATTTTGAGCTCAAAAATGTCATAAGTACAATTTTAAGAGCCCAGGTATGGAATTAGCGGGAAGTTGCAGGGATGGCCTTTAAGGTGATCCGTTTTTCTAATTTTTTTTGTCAGATCAGGCCAATCCCTCTAGATAATCGTCAGATTATGAGACAGTACGTTTAGAACATAAAGATGAACCATATATATCTTAATCTGACGCGCTTGAGTATTTCAAAATGGCGATTTTTTTTTGCACATTATGAAAATGGCCGCGAGTTTGCGTCCCATCGAAATCGTCAGATTAGTGAATGAGAGCTTTTTTTTGGTGCACTTAACACTCCCTTAGAAAATCTGACGCGCTCGATAATTTTTTTTTTTTCATTTTCCACCCTTAAATACAACCACCCGCATCATGCTAACGATCAGATTAACATACGTACATTATTAAAAATACGTAGGGCATTGATGCTATCAATATACACTTGACAGGTGGCGCTGACAAGTGTAAACAGTATATCGACGCTCCGTAGTAATTAATTCCTGTTCAATGTTATTATCAAATCTAATTCAGTAAAAAGTAGTAATATTTGTGTCAAAGTGTGTAAATGTATCAATTTAACTTAAATATGTGATAGTGAAGCCGATTAGTGAAAATAACTTTAACGTAACAATAGTACCTACCCACATAGACTGCAATCAAACCAGAAACAGTGAACTAATACCAAATATTGGGATGCACGTAAGTGACACAATACAAGTACATCCATATAAAAGTGACACGAAAGTGATAAAATACTGCGAAAAGATACATGTTTTCATTAAGACAAAATATTGACAAACGTTAGTTTAAAATTACATGACTTATTTATCAAATGTCAAAACATTATTTGTGATCAGCTACATCTATACTTGAATAGCTGAACTACATACATTAAGCTACTCACCGCGAGAGGGCGCTAAGCGTTAAAATTAAATATAGTAAATAACTATGGAGTCATCAAACGTAACAACGAGACGAAAATGTATTTCGAGGACAATTTCGCTTGAAAGCCTGTTAGATGATACTTCAATGAATAGTTCTATGTCCGAAACCATAATTGACAGAAGCTATGAAAAACCATCTCGTGGATATAGTGTTATTATGGAAGATCTTAAACTTGAAATTGCTACATTGAAGGAAAGTTTGAATATCACACAGAATGAGCTGGATAATATTTCTCTTGAAAATAGTGACCTTAAAAAACAGATCACTAAACTGACCCTGGAAAACGATATGCTAAAACAGCTATGTAGTAGTCCAATTACTAGGACAAAATCAAAAAGTCTGATTAAAGCACGTTGCTTATCCGAGACATTTAATAACAGTCTACAGACTCCCCATAACATACCCCCTAAGGAAACAAACAGATAAAATCTCTAAGAAAGCGGGAAATCACTCAACAACCACGGAACCTTCAAGTAGTGAACCGGCTGTACTAACTACTGATAAAAAGACACTGCATCCGACTAATTGTGTCCGAGCTAAAAAAGGCACAAAATCAATTGCCAAAAAAATCTGTATTGTGAGCAGCAACAAGAAAAACAATATACTACAAATAGCTATGAACACACTTGGGAATGAAAACTTTGAAATATGCCATCACCTCTATCCAAACTGTGGAGTTAGTCATATGATTAAAAACTTACACCAAAAATTAAGTACCTTCACAAGTCATGATTACTGTATTATTCTGATTGGAGAACGGGATTTTAGAGCAACTAGTAATTATTTCGATCTCATATTGGACATAAGAAACACACTACAAAAAATACAGAACACCAATATAATACTATGCCTTCCAACATACAAGTATAGCGCCTATGCCGCAGTATATAACTGGAGAGTTGAGATATTTGGAAACCTTCTCTACCTTGATATTAACACATACCAATACGCGACTTTAGTTGACTCAAATTTATTTTTATCGAATGACTACACAATGTTCTCTAAATATGATGGTAGACTGAATAATAATGGCATGAACAATATTTTTATGTGCATATTATGGGAAATAGAGAACCAAAAAAATGAGGGTGTGAAAACGTGTAAAGATCTTCAGATTGACTATGAAATAAATAACATGTCGTTTTTTCAGTAATGAAAATCTAATTATAATGCACCAAAACATAGCAGGTCTAATAAATAAGTCGGATAGCCTCGCAGTTTGCTTGGAAGAATTAAGCGATCAAGGGGTCAATGTGGACATTCTCTGTATAACAGAACATTTTATAAAATCCGGCTCTGAAGAAAATCTTACACTACCCAACTTTCACCTGGCTACAACATATAGCAGGAAAAAGAAACGCAGAGGAGGCGCATGTATATTAATTAAAAATGGACACCAGTGGAGAGAAATCCAAGAAGTCAATAAGCTAACTATTACTAGTACCTTTGAGTGCTGTGCAGTGGAGTTGACTGACTGTAAAATTATTGTAATATGTCTCTATAGGATACCAAAAAAAGCAAATTTAAATTTATTTTTTGAAAGGTTGGAATTGCTATTAAGAATGTTTTGTGACAAACGCAACAAAAATGTTATTATTGCAGGTGACTATAACATTAATGTCCTAGTAAATAGTAGCGTAACTAGGGACTTTGAATACTTGTTATCACAATATGGATTACAACTGACAATTAGAAAACCTACCAGAATTAAAGCTGGCACCTGTTTGGACAATTTTTTGCATAACTTTCGGGGAGCTTGTAAAGCTCAAATTATAGAATTTTCTTTATCTGATCACACCGCCCAAATAGTAGAGTGCCCTATAAAAAGGCAAGGTGAAATTAAGTCATGGCGTATAAAAAGACGAATCTATAATACTGAAAATATTAGAAAATTTAAGTCATGTCTCAGTGGCCTATCTTTTTTGGACGTGTACGCGTGTAGCAACCCTGACTTAGCTTATGATACGTTTGTGGATACATTTAAATTATTTTATGATTTATGTTTTCCATACAAAACGACTACTATCAAATCAGTATATAAAACAAAATGGATATCTCGGGGACTGAGGCTATGTAGTAAAAATAAAAGAAAACTGCTATGGGAATACAGATTACATCCTAATGATGCAAATAAAATTAAATATAAACGATATGCACAAAGATTTAAAAATATAATTAGGTTAACGCAACGTTCACAAAATATACATAACATTAAAACGTCAAAAAACGTTTCAAAAACCACTTGGAAAATCATAAATCAAGCTAAATCAAACCGCCCTAATAACACAATTTCTAAACTGAGAATTGATAAAGACACTGTAATTACAAATCCGCAGGAGATGGCCAATGCTTTTAATAACTATTTTGTAGATAAAATTATACCTTTAGACAACCTTGGTACCAAAGTAGCAAAATACATTGACAGAAGAAAGAATTCTATGTTTATGTCTCCTTGTATAGCATCGGACATTGAGGCCATCATATTAACTTTAAAAAACACCAACAGTGTGGGGTTTGACGGCATCTCTACTAGGGTAGTAAAGTCCTCAAGTCAGTATATATCAGAACCCATTAGTTTCATTATGAACTTGAGTATTATGACTGGTATCTATCCAAGCGCGCTAAAAATATCCGTAGTCAAACCTATATTCAAAAAAGAATACCAATTTTCTCTAAAATATTTGAAAAGTATATATATAACCAAATTAACAATTATTTAGAAAAACAAAACATCTTGGCTATTGAACAAAAAGGTTTTCGACAAAGAAAAAGCATAAGTAGAGCAATATTTGATTTTTTGAATATCATTATGTCAAGGGTGGACGTTGGAGTGCCGGTTTCTGCTATCTTCTGTGACATGACCCAGGCTTTTGAATATGTAGAGCATGAAACTCTACTAACAAAGTTAGATTATTACGGTATACGAGGAAACATCTTAAACCTAATAAAATCATATTTATCCAATCGTCAACAATATGTAGAGCTGACACATATAAACAACTCTACTAAGAGAGAAGAATCATACGCCTCTCATGTTCGCACTATTAAATACGGCGTGGGACAGGGAACGGTCTTAGGACCTTTGTTGTTTATATTATACATAAATGACCTACCTAAATCCACTACTCATCCGATCACAATGTTTGCGGATGATAGTACTGTTGCGATAGAATGTAAAAATAAAGACAATTATTCAAATGAAATTAATACTACAGTAATGAATATTATAAATTGGTTAAATAATAACAATTTGAAAATAAATATTTCTAAAACTAAATTTATGCAATTTTCCCAAAGACTACCCCCGATAAATAACCTAAACATTAAATACGAAAATAGCAAGATTTTGGATGTTGATATGACAAGATTTCTTGGGCTGATTATTGACAAAAAACTCAATTGGAAAACACATACGCTAGCTCTATGCAAAAAGATCAGTAGTTCAGCTTATGCTCTATTTAAACTTGCACCGGTATTAAGTGTTGACGCTCTATTGACAGCATACCATGGCACAACTGTATCTTATCTAAGATACGGCATAATATTCTGGGGTAACTCTACTAATGCAGAAACGGTATTCAGAACTCAAAAACGATGTATACGAGCAATGTTTATGCTTGATATTAGAGACAGTTGTAAACCGTATTTTAGAAACCACAGACTGTTAACTTTACCATCGTTATATATTTATGAATCAGCTGTTTTTATTAAGTCGAATCCTGAGCTATTTGAAACTTTAGCGGCCACTGTCACTCGTAATAGGCGAGAAGTTACTCGTAATAGGCTACGAATACGCAGAGCAAATACAGCTTTGCTACGTAAAAGTATTTATTGTATGGGACCCGTAATATTTAATAAGATACCAAATGAAATTAAGAGGCTCAATTTGACCACATTTAAAAGTCGCTTGCATGATTTTCTAGCTAGTAAATGCTACTATAGAATAAGTGACTTTTTGGAAGGTAAATAATGGTAAATGACAAAATATAATTATGTATTAAATGTTGACATTGTATTATAATGGTATATTGAATTTTGACATTTTGGTTATATTGTTATATTGTTATATTGAATTTAGAAATTTAGATAATAGTATGGACACATTATTTAGTTAATCAAGTATTGGACATTATTAATTCACTATGACATGTACTTTGTTGGTGTTCCTAGATTTGAGTTTGATGTTTATACTAGAACTAAAGTTACATATATACTGCATGAATGTTAAATCATACATTTGAAATAATATTATAGTTAAATACCTAAATTTGCATGCCTATAAGGTAGACCAAAGATGAATTAATAATTATGTAACATCCATGTATACCTTTGATCAGCAAATAAATAAATGAAATGAAATGAAATGAAATATCTGACGCGCTCGAGGATGTCCATGCAACAGTTTTTTTTTACATATTTAAAAATCTATAGCCGCTTCCCCCACCGATGTAAAGGTATATATCATATAACATTTTTTTCTTCATATCATCTAAGCTTTGCATCCCAATAGGTCTCTACGACGCTCGAGTAAATCCCCATTTAGCATCGTGGGCTCCCCTACTACAATATTTATTTCCTTACGAAAATAGTCTGTTCAAACCTCGATATTACCCATCCACGGTCAATTTATTGCTATATTGATCAATATTATTGTACGTGTATGGGGTCGGCAAGAGTATCGAGCTGAAATTAATAACAAAAATATTTTAAGGTCTATGGTCCCTTGGAGCTGTAAAACAATCATCTTAGTTAAAGGCAGAAAACAGTAACAGCTTATGTCGTCGAATACGTGTAGTTCGACGCTCTCAAGGGAATCAACATTCATACTCGTAGCGTACTAACCGTTAACCTAGAACCATGAAATTTGGCAAGTAATATCCTCTATAACACAAACTAGCGGCCGTCACGCGGTTTCATCCGCGTAGTTCCCGTTCCCGTGGAAATACGGGAATAAAATATAGCCAATGTTACCGCAAAGAGTGTAGCTTCCAAACAGTAAAAGAATTTTTCAAATCGGTCCAGTAATTCCGGAGCTTATTCGATGCAAACAAACAAGTCTTTCCTTCTTTATAATATTAGTATAGATATAGGAAAAAATCTAAAACCTGGACTTTTCTAACGAAATCATGGAAAAACAATCTTTAAAGTACGTACTTATCAAAAATTACGAATATCGATTTGTGAGTTTCTCCTTAGAAGAACAAAACGTTCAGGAAAATCCGGTACGGAACCCTCAGTGAGCGAGTCTCACTCGCACTTTTACATACATACAATAATCACGCCTTTATCCTTATTGTTTTATGTTCCACGTAATAGCCGTCTTGAAATGGACAGGCTCAGGTCGTGACGACCCGCAGTTAAAATTTTCCAAGCCGCCCATAAGGATTTCAACTTGGCTTAACGATTGTCATTTTACTGACAACCGGGTTTTATTTCGAGTTTTCATTTAGATTTTCAGTTTTATGTATTCGGAAATGTAAAACAATGAAATGTAAATGAAGCTCAGTTTTTACCAGATGCCAAAAAGGATTATGCTTTTCGCGTGTATCGTATCCTATGCTGTAATATTCTTTATTAGCTCATATCTTCCAAACCGCTGAACGGCATTTCATTAAGATACCGCTATAGGGCCATCTTGATCATGTCTTGTATTGTATCGATATTGTCGCAGCCGTGTGTAGCTCGGAAATTATCCAATACTAAATGTACTAGTGCCCGGGAGGCACAGTCATGTTATATTCAGAAGTACAAAGAGCTCAGGTGGACTATTGTAAGTTAACAAGCAAGCAAGGGAGGGGGTGGGTCGTACTGGTGTTGTGACAAAGCGCCGGATATCTCTTACAAAAGACCACTTTGTACGAGCCTCAAGTTTACCTGCGCACACATCTGAACCCTATACACCATGTCAAAGGTGGACTTTTACGAACCTCAAGCTATTTTGCTAAGGGTGACTATAATCTTATTGAGTACCGAAGGGGATATCAGATTTATGCGACGTTACAAAACGACACGACGCGTTGATGTCTTCTGTAGGAATCTACGAGTATTATACTTAAATATTTTCAAACACAGTAACGTCCGGCCGTTACATTACAATTTAAAGATTATTTTTAAATAAAAACATAAAAATAAATAAAGTAGTGACTAAAGTTGACGTAACGACGTAGGTATTAGTCTTCCTCTCAGCGTCACGTCCAGGTTGCGTTCAAAGTAAAAAGCTTCAGCTGGGTTGTATTGTATCTAAATCAACCACCTTGTATAATAAATTGTTTAGTTGAGAGTTATGTCTACTTGATAGAGGCTAAGCCTCATGTACCTTTGCTACCATTGCAGGAGAAGCTACGGTCAGATATTGATTTTGTTATTTTTAAACTATCGCGGTTTTTAACACTCATACTTATAGAATTCGGGACTTCACGTCGTCGGTGAATGTAAGTAAATAGTATTTCGCGTGAACTCCTGAATTCTATAAGTATGAGATATTGATTTGTTCTCACTAACTCCAACGTATTTCACTTATCAGTAAATTCGATATATACTGCTCGTTCGCTCTAACTTTGCCGCTCGGCTCCATACTAAAGTCGAATTTTTAATTAGATGAAGTAAATTGACAGCAACTAATGTCACTTCTTCATACAATGTTGCGTATTTTCTATGACGAAGTGACATTAGCTACTGTCAATTTACTTCGTCTAATTAACAATTCGGGTATACGCCTCTACGCCAGCGGCAAAGTTAGAGCGAACGGGTAGTATAAGGAATGATACCGCGTCGCGTAGCCCGGAGCAATGAACGGTAGTCTTAGCGTTAAACAACATATATATACTGTGTCCTAGCTCACAACAAATCCCTCGCGTTAATTAAAGAAGCCTTACAGACACCGCCAGGTGCGCGCGAGGCGAACATCTGCCGCCTCGCCTCGCTCGGAGCGGTGTCCGCGTGACTACCTAGAGCTATAAAAGGGGTAATGTTTTTTTATAACGCGATCAGTATATATTAGCTAAAAACTTATAACACTTATCTAGTAAATTAATTGTGTACTCGCGAACAATAATTTTAGAGTGTAATGGCGTGTGCGCACCTCGCTTCCTCGCTTAACATATAACTGCTAAAAGTCCTGACGGCTACGTAGGCTACATTTATAAGCTGCCATGCACCACCCCCTTTGACTGTCGCTGATTTAGTAGCAAACGCACAGCGTACAATCTCCCATTAGTTCATTTTGTTCCGTGATTCCTTTGTTGCATTGTGAGGGTCATTACATCAGTGCCACAAAGAGAGCCGACCTACTCCTATCTGTTAGCTGCCAGCCCTTATGCGTACATATACATTCACATGCATCGAGCTGGCGCAGGTGTGTGCGCGGGAAGCCTAGTCTCCATACGTAATGTGTGGATACAATTAGAGTATTTCCTTGTTGTGGCGCGTATGCCTTCGGTACTATATGAAGGGTGAGCGTGGCCCGCAGGTGTCCCTCCGACGCACCTCCAGCGGCACCCCGCGACCAAGTGACGCGTACTGCACCGTCACGCGTCACGTAGTTATATTGCGAGGGAGCTATTGGTATATCTCTGTTCCGTGTTTGTCTCCAAAATATAAGTAGCATTTCTTAGTTTGACTCTCCAAAAAGAGTTTTTCCTCCTTTTGTCAGTAGAGTTGAGACACACTGAGCAACGTACTACTGCTTCCGTAGATGAGGCTCAGTAAAAGTGTACGATATGACCGTAGGGTTTCAATTATAATGTATACCGTGGTCACACTTGACCGACACGAATTCTCCCATGTTGACACACAGAGGGGTGTACCTACATTAGGCGGGAGTCGAATTAGTAAAGCTAAAACATCAACCATATAAAAAAAACATCAACAACAAAAAACAGTAATGCATTAAGTGGCCGAGTGCGTCAATATTATTAGCAACCACAATACCTATGCAGCTAAATGCTAAGATTGTAATGTCGTGTGACGATCGTTTAAGTTCACCTCAAATACAGCTTCTCTGCCTTGAACTTACTGAATATGGCAGATTTAAATAGATGAATATTAAACGTATTATAAAAATTCGCGGACGCAATAATTCCGTATTTTTATCATTGGCACCAGTAATTATAATTATTACAGTTGCTATAGATTTAATAGGCGTATAGATTTTATTCACTCAAAAAACTGTCCTATCTCTACTGGACATGTTTACCTGATATTATGAATGACCCTCGCACTTTTGTTCAGGTTTTTTATTGGTCTGTGAGTGCCCTTGTTAACTAATACACAGGTAAATAAATTGTATAAATGTCAGCATCAATCAAACAAACGAACGGTACAAATATTTTCTACCTGACATAATGCAGTTCAATGAAATGTGGATCAGTCGCGCGAGTAATGCTCGATAGGTCGTGTCGTTGTGGAGGCGGCACGGCGCGTGTAATCTCTCGCACATTATTGCGCCTGTTGCACACATAATTGTTACATCTCCGTTCAACACCTCTGGTGCAGTTTCTAACAATGGATTTTTATTAAATGATCGCGCTCAGTTTATACTGCAATAGTTTCTGTATCAACAATCCGCTTCCGATATGTCGGTGCACTTCATTAAATTAAATAGTACATCTCGTGATAGTACCAAATTCTATAAGTATTAGTGTAAAAACCGCCATAGTTTAAAAAATGCGATATAGAGGTCATCTAAAATTTTTAAAACGGTGTCTGAATTGGAATAGTGTCGCGGCCGGGGTGAATGCGCGCGGATGGCACCGGAGGCTGCGCGACAGCTGTTTGTGACACACGCACACACGCGCGCACCTGTGTGTGTTGTGTGTGCGTGTGTGTGCACTACAGGCGCCGATGCTAGGTTGTGTTGTTCGTAGATAATGATAATGACAATCCCAATTTGCGTTACTTTAGTAGTGCGAGACGATGCAGCCAATAGACGCACTAAGGAACAGCCAATCATGAATGTCCATTTGTAGACGGATACAAATGGACATTCATGATGACTGGCCTCGTGAGTCCTGGTCCAGTGGTTAGAGTACTTGACCACGGATTCGAAGGTCGTGGGTTCGGTTCCCACCCAGGACAAATCTATTTGTGTGATAAGCACATTCATTTGTTAAGTGCCTGGGTGTAAGTATGTTTTTAGAAAAAAGAGTTTATTTAAAGAGATTAGAAGTATGTTAGTTAGCTGTCTAGATTCTATAGCACAAGTTTACATTAACTTGATTTGGGCTAGATGATGCTGTGTTAGAATATCCAAAAATCTCTATTTCTCTACTAATATTATAAATGCGAAAATAACTCTGTCTGTCTGTTTGTTACGTTTTCGCGCCTAAACGGCTGGAGCGATTGAGATGAAATTTGGTAGGTATAGAGATAGTTCGCGGTTCTGGGAAGGACAAAGGTTACTTTTTAATCGGTTGCGCAAAAGATGGGTTATGATTTTGAGCGATAACGACTTCCATGTGGTCGAAGCCGCGGGGAACAGCTAGTAGAAAATATGAAAAAAAAGTATTAGGGTCGGCAGCGCATAAAAAAAATGTTGATTCGCAACAATCCGAATCACATTGAATGACGTAACCTTTCTCTACAATTTGTGTGACAACTCAACTCGCTGTTCTGTCGCACGTCTTTACCTGTGTCTGAAGTCAGATTCGCGTTGGCTACTAGCACACGATAACCATATCACTACATTATTTGAATATACGATGTTAACTGGCACCGGCACGCGGACAGTATACCTCTAGGTAGTTAGGCGAGTGGCGGGCTGGCGGCGGCAGGTGGTACTCGCATCTCGAGCAGCTGTCCCGACAGTTCACTGTTTTTGTTTTGAGTGTATTTTTTGCGGCTGCGTGCGCCTCCGCGAGATGTGCCCATTGTGCGTCGTCTCTCGGCTCTCGGCGCGGGGCCTAATGACGGCGAGCAGATGTGCCGCCGCAAGAAGCCGCACAAAAACTGCGACCCGTCACGGCAGACACGATACATTCTTGAATCGACAACAAAACATAAATCGTTATTTTGTAACGACTCGTAAACACTCGATAGCGATTAGAATATTATTATGCTTTCTCGATTTGTTCGCTTCAATCGCAAACCATTTCGATCATATAGACAAAAAAAAACCGGACAAGTGCCAGTCGGACTCGCGAGCCGAGGGTTACGTACGTAATTATAAAATAGTTGACAAATTTCGCGATCTCCCGTTTCGATTACGTATTTAAAAAAAGAAATATTTTTAAAATACCGTAGCTCAAAAGGAAAATCGGAACCCCTTTTTATAGACGACGACTAGACTCCATTGTTCCATGTCAATTGGAAATACTTAACATAGTAATTTTGATTCCCTTAGGAGTGTTCAAATATAGGGACGTTTTGAGTCACAAAGAACCATCAATGGCACTACTGAAACAAAAGTTTTTTTTTGTGTAAACTTTTTTTACACCTTCAAGGAACTTTATGCCTGAGCTAAGTATATTATGGTCAAAGATAATAAGAACCTTTAATTTCACCTCGATACCTCCCACACGTTCGAGAAAGGGTTATCATGAGACTGATAGTAGGACGGACGGACATTCCGTTTTTCCTTGAAGGTACGGCACAATAAAAACGGCCAATTTGAAAAAGTGAGTGGTTCTTGTACAAGTAGTTAACCCAGCGGGTGAGGTGGGGAGGGTGGGGGGAGCGCAGATAAGAATGCCGGCGGACGGCGGCAGCTGCGCGCCCGCGCCGGAGTGCGGAATGCGCACCTGGCACCTGCCTGCCACCAACCACTAGCGTCCTAGCATCTATCTGTTCCTCGCTTATTCTTCACTGCAAAAATAAAAAATCTCTTTGAATTATTAAATAATAAATTTAAATTTATCAAAATTGTCGTAACTCTACTGAGGGTTCTGAAATGCAACACGACGGAAAAGAATTTAGTTCAGCTTTAGTCAAAATTTGCCTCCGCAGTGCCTTAGGTCTGGTCACTTTGTTGTACATTTATTTGTCCTCTACACAAAAAATTGTGTATATTGCACACCAAAACGAATGCATATACGAATGTCAAAAATATAAGTTGTGTATCTGATCGTCCACGGCGGGCGGCGCTATAGGCGGTATTCTTTTAATCTGTGACACTCTGGGGAAGAGTGCCAATTTGATAACAACCTCCCACATCTATACATCTATAGCGTATAGTGCCTCTTGTGGGTCACTCCACTCTACTCAATACACCACCAACTCGCTGGCACCGGACCGTAGAAGCCTTATGTCGTAGGTTGTGTTGTGTGTGGGTCACCGGGGCCGAGGTATGAGCGCGAGGACAGCGAGGGTGCGACGCGCGCCGCTGCCGCTGCAATTAACCTTGGGTTTAATTATTGTAGTAACGCACACAGACAAACAAAAGGGATTAAGTGATGTGATGTTGCTACATCTTTTATCGTTTCTCGAAGTCCATCGTTGCGTGCGATAAAACCTCTGCGAGGGGAGCATTGCGTCTGCGCCAAGCCTTGTTGAGTGGTCTGTTAGGTTTACTAGATAAGTCGAACTATAAAAGGGTTAATGATTTATAACATAGAGATTTAAAGAAGATAGAGATTTAAGCAACAAATAGGCGGTAGGCAGCCACTGTTGCTGCCCTAGACGACAGCGTGACGTGAGGGATTCACGCAACGACCAAGAAGCCGCAGTGGTAACTGTAGGTCTGTTGGGAGTTCTGGGGTATCCTTCCGAGGACTTTCTCGGGGCTCCCAACCGTAGGCTGTTTGGTAGAATAGGATACGTGTGGTTTTTGGTCGGAAGGAGTCCGGTATAGCATCAATTCCTTACGTTAAAAAAAGGCACCCACTGTTATAAAACTTAAAAAAAACGTCTATTGTAGATGTTGTTTATGTACTGTGTAGTTGTTGTTATATTGACTGTGTCGTCTATCTATACAGTCATATAGAAAGCAGGGCTCGCTGGCAGCCTGCAACACGCACATGTCATAGCTTCATGGCAGACACGCTCGTCGCTCACTGCACTGCCGCTGTACGCTGTAATCTATCATGCAGAGCTATCAAACCAGTGAAGTACTGATCGCGCGTGGCGACTGGCCAAATTAGTACCTACGTTGTGTGTTTGTTTCAATGAGATCTGTAGAGGGTCACGTTCCTCAATTAATTTTCATGAATCTTGTCATAAATGTAACTACATAGATTGTAGAGGGGATACTATTCTATGAAGATTTTTCAGTGTCTTTGTAGCCAGATATATTGAAAAATCGCCAAACTACAGAATCTATTACGTTACGCCTGCTAGTGTCAACATAATCCCTCCCCCCTCTCCTTTTTGATTCTGATCAGTAGATGCCACTTTTCTACAAGTGGAGACAATCTTTCTGAATAGAGCAATGCAGATCGTATCGTATCGTTTGTAGTTTATGTATGTATATCTCGTATTATTATATGTACTATTTAATGGAATAAGGTATTTACGTATTTATGTATGATTGCTTGTTGATTTATTTTATTACCACACACAAATATATAATTTAATACAAATAGGCGCGCTATCTACACGGACTTACTGACCACGTCTGAAAATCAGCGCTGGTCAGCGTAGCTTAACCGGCTGCGTTCCAGCATACGCTGAGATGTGACCGTTTTCTGGGCAATGTGTGGCATTCATAGCTTATTGGGGGAACGGGTAGCTATAGTTTAATACTTAGGATAATTACTATCTATGTACACGCCGCATATTTGTCGTAGAAATAAATGGTTTTTCTTTCTTTCTTCTTCTATCGTTTCATTACGAACCATAGCTGTGTGGAACGCTCTGCCAGCATACATGTTTCCCACCTCTTACGAACCCGGGTTCTTCAAGCGGTGTAAGAGGAGTCACATCACTGGGCTATCCATTTAACCGCGACGGCGATGTTTCCCTCTACCGGGTCGCAGTGTACCAAGATGGTGAAATCACTGCGACCTGAATTACCTTTAGCTTCGTAAAAAAATATAGTTTAGAGTGTCCAGGTAAATGTACCTGCTCAGTGAGAGCCACTGCGTCGATAGTCGAGAGTGTTGCGGAGAGAGAGAGGTACCTGGGCCAGTGGTTGCCCGTGCTCCCTGCGGCAGGTGCGCGCTGCACGTGTGGCGGGGTGGTGGTGTGTCGGCGCGCAATGCGCATCTGTCGCGGCGCGTATAAGGGCGCGCGCACTCGGGCAAACCTCACTCGCGCACACACCGCGCTCGCGCTCCTAACAGTGTAGTGTCCTCAGTGTGAAGTGTGCAGTGGCAGTGCCCCCCACCATGATTATCTGCCTGTCTGGATTCGTGATAGCAGGGTCAGTTCCGTTCTCTTCTGTCATGTGTTACTTCTCTCTGTGCGAACCCTTCCTTCCAACCGCTCCCGTGTATACGTGTAGTGTCTGTCATTCATGACTTAAGTTGCTAACTAAACCTATTTCACTTAAACCTATATTCATGCGCCCTTGTAAAACGTTAAGAATACGGAACATAAGTGTCTTCCTCCAGTTCACACCGCGGCCCGTTCCTGACAGGAGCCGGCGATGAATTCAACGCGCTGTTCTTTATAGTTAACGGGGTCAAGGCCGTGCCGGTACGGTCTCTTGTATTTGGGATAGCTCCTACCCCTTGTCAGTAAATTTCTTAATTTCTCTTTCTTTCAATGGTGAAATAATTTTTCAAGTCGATTCAATAGTTTCGAAGCCAATTCAATGCTAACAAACAATAAAGTATTTCTTCGTTCTCATATTGATTGTAAACAATAGTTAAATCATAACTTAGCGGATGTCAACATGTCAGTAAGGTACAGTTAACACGTTTATAGAGTTGATCCCTGCAGCCTTACTCGCCGCTTTATAGGTAACTACTTACTTTTGTACAATGTGTTTTAATTTGTGACGGGAACATCAAAATTATGTACATATTTATGATTTTTTCTAAAATAATGTTAATGACTTATTTTCAAACAAAGTTTTACGCTCATAAAAGTACAATTTCGAAAAATCATATTGAATATGCTGAATTTGAAGCTTACTAAGCAATACCTACTGTCTTTTTTTTCGATACATACTTAAATTGTTTCCGTTTTACGACATTACATATTTAGAAAAATCTTCTTAAAGTAAAATTAAATTTGTTAAAAGATAACTATTGCCAGAGCGTTGTTTATAAAAAAGAAAATACCTATTTAAATTGTGCCAATGAAATGAAATTGTGCCAGGACTAAATAAACTTAGCGACAAAGTGCTATTTACTAAAAGCACGTTTCCGAGGCTCCACCTCGCGCCGTGACCGCGACCGTGACACAGTTAATGTGACTGTGACGTATCGTCCGTCAGCTGACGCGACCCTGCACCCTGACAGCTGTGCGCTACACGCGGTGTAAATCAGGACAGGATATATACCGATGCCGACGGTTCATACTGTTTAAATCGTTCCAAATGTTGCACAACTGATAGGTATCTTTTTTTGCACAGAGCCAAAATCTCAATAACTTAATATATAAACATGTACCTTCTAAAAATCGGCGACATTCGTGTGATAGATTATGTGTGATCGTACTGTATACTCGAGTAGATGATGCCTGCGGTGTATTCTGTTCCCACTATCGCAGGGGTTCCCAACCTTTTCGTGGTCAGGGACCACTTTTATATTTTTCTTGTTAACAGGGACCACTATAAAGGCATAATTTAAACAAACTGTGATAATCAATCTGAAGCTTAAAAAAACGCAGTAGGAAATTGCATAAACATTTATTAATGTGTTTCTGACTTGCATCTTCTTCACGAGATCTGCTAACCTAGGACTAATATTGTTATTCAAAGCTACATGCAAATCATCACTTACTTTCAAACGATTCCTCGCCTTGTTTTTAATTTCCAACTAAGCAGAAAACCTTGTTCGCACAAATAGGCGTTGAGAAAACTATAAAATAGCGAAAGGCGATTTCTCGTAGTTTCGTATAAGAAATTGCTTTTAAACACCAAACCACTCAAGTGAATTTGTTGTGTTCTTCCTGGATTCCTTCATTAACTTCACCAGCGTCCGTGCTGGTACTATTCCACTTCTTCGAGGGGTGAAGAGACACGCCACCGTCTACACCGGCTTCTGTGAAAGAACGGTGAGCAGCCAACTCGCCGCTCTCACGGTCATGGTGGACGACCGCGCCACCGACTACGGAACTCGGAAGGGAGATTTCTGTCCCGCTGCATTCTTCGCGAGCATGACCTGCTCGCAGAAAGACACAGTTACGTTACACTTTCTCCCGTTGGAGACCAGAGCCCTTAACATGGTCTCCAGCGTGAGAATATTCACGCCCAGGCCCGCAACGAGGTCTTGTCGCTGCTATGCCCATGTAGTGCTGTGTCCCCGCTGTAGATACTTACCGAAGCACCCGTGCCCGGTAAACATCTGTGACACTCGTTAGATGAGGCTGCCATGGCGCTCGTCTCATTAGTGGTGAGTCCTCACTTTGGTAGCCCAAGTCGGATCTTCCATGTCTCCATGAGCTTCTGGCGAAACAGGGATCACTATGCCTCTATTTCTTTGGGCACAGGCCTGTGGTCCCGATCCAGCGCCTTCATGCACCATTGATACAACGACGCAAGAGTCACTGTTTTCCAGGTCCCATGGAGGGGTCTTGGCTAGGAGACATGCCGCCTCAACGGATATCGTGCGGTACCCTCTCCTGACGGCCATCGCCTTTAGCGGGCTATGCAGTCTAGCCACGTTGACGGTCGCCTCCGCCCATACAGGGGTCCCGTATAGTGCCATACTCCGCATGACCCCGAAGGTCTCTTGCAGGGAGCGTTGGGTGCTTTTATGTTGGGTACCAACCGCGAGAGCGCAGCTGTTGCCCCCTCTGTTTTAAGACTTAACTTCTGAAGTGGTGTCGCTCTGTAATGATACGCTCAAAGAGCTAGCAAACCTCGACGAGGAACAACATCGGTCGGTACCCCGATGGGCGTTATGGTTCCCACACTTTAGGCTTTAGGAAACTAGTCTTAAGCAAAGATCCACGCTCGGCCTGGAAACACATTCAATCGTGGGCAAATCGCAGACTTTGTGTTGTCTTTGCCCGCCGAGCCGGTGGGCGTACCAACCGCCCCCACTACCCGCGCTCTTCTCGCTCATTGCACGGCGACTAACGGCTCAACACCCGATAAATTTAAAATCCTTCAGGGACCATATTTTCGCTCCTGCGGACCACTGGTGGTCCGCGGACCACTGGTTGGGAACCACTGCACTATCGCATCCCCTGCGAACTTATTCCGGAGTTGTAAAGTATGTTAGTCTCTCCCTATAAGTACCAAATCTTAGGCAAATATGTTCAGCCCATGGCCATGGAGCCGGAAGGAGTAACAAACATTGTTATTGCGTTTATAATATTAGTAAGGAAATATATTGGAGTTACCGTTGACCCAAATGGAAGTAGGATAGGAATCGGTAGGGTGGCACTAGCAGGGGATCTAACTGGTGCGTTTGGTTACAGAGCGTCGCCGACGTCGCTGGTGGGCGGAATGGGCGGAGTGGGCGGGGCGCGCTACTCGGCGCACCACCACCAGCTGCTGCAGCACTTCGCGCCGCCCGCGCCCGCGCCGCTCGCGCTGCGCTCCAGCAGCAGCTCGGCCGAGTCGCTGGGCGTGGGCGTGGGGGCCGGGGCGGCCACGTGGGCGGGCGTGACGCGCGTGCGCACGCTGTACGCGTGCCTGGGCGAGGGCGAGGGCGAGCTGTCGTTCGAGCCCAACCAGGTGGTGACGGGCGTGGCGCCCAGCGGCGAGCCGGGCTGGCTGCGCGGCGAGCTGGGCGGCCGCACCGGCCTCGTGCCTGAGAACTACGTCGAGCCGCTCCCCTAGCCACCCCCTCCCCCTCCCCCCCCCCACACACCACTACCTTGTTGATTCTTTTGTACGTCCTGTATATTTTGTACATTGTAAATAAGAGTTTGTTGATATTTTAACTATTTATATTATACTTTGTTGTGAATTTTGTACCAAATATATTATGTATTACCTATTGCTAAGATAAATACTAATTTCGACGAAACCTGTCTTATTATTTTGAAATTTGTCCTGTACAGTGAGTGAGGCGTGGAGCGTCCTCGCAAGTCGCTCGTGTCGTGTCCGCGCCGAGGAGGACACGTCTGTGAGAGACTGTCTTGAGACAGTTTTGTCGCACATAGACTAATCTGTATTAAAACTGTTTATCTAGGACGCGTTGCACACTTCAGTGACGCTGCAAACAAGATGGACGGACGAGACTCCGACGTATTTAGATACTCACATGGTGGCTAGGCTCCTATATGGGATGGGATACATGGGTGTCGATCCTTTAAGAACCACCGTAGCTGTGTAAAGCCCGCACGCTTCAAACGCAGCCCGCTCAGGGCTGGGTTATCCGGAGTGTGAAATGACCCAGTTCGGAGTTCAGCAGTAAATGACCCAGTTCAGAGTTCAGCAGTTGCACAGCCGGGCCCGGAGCGGTGTCCGAGCAGCAGGCGCCACCGAGCACCGAGCCCCTCGCGGGCGCGTGATGCCGCGGCCAGCTCCAGCTCCTCGGGAGGTGCCGCCGCGCGCCGGGTAGCGCAGCACCCCTGTGTAGCTCGTCGTGCCAGACGCCCAGACGGTGGCCGTATCACTAAAGAGGCCGTTACTTTTTTCTTTTCCCCCTTTTATTTATACTACAAGGTGGCAGACAAGCTTACGACCCACCCGATGGGATGTGGTCTCCGTAGCATATGATCGTTTGCAACACCAGTAGTGCTACACTCGCGCTGCGCTGCTCACCCCGAGTGTGTTAACTTAGAAGTTTAATTTTATTAAAGCTTTGAGGGACCGCTGACCTATACTGGGTGTAACAAAATTACCTCTCCAAATTTCATGAGATGACTTGGCATCGGAAATCAAATACAAATATATAAAAAAGGGGGTTAATTTTTTTTAATTTTTTCGTCGCACATGAACTATTAGTTTTTTACCGCGGCAATTGGAGGTAACATGGTCGCCGTGGCAAAACAAACACGGAGCACCCGTCTGGCTGTCGTTGTCGCTTTCTACTGCGGCTCAGTAGCGATAGAAAGGGTGATAATGAAAATTTATAGGGCCTTTAAAACGGATTTACGGTTAAAATATTCATGTGATTTCATTTTCTTCATTTTTGTAATGTTTCTTGACTGATGCCACGTCACGTGACGAAATTTGGAGAGGTAATTTTGTTACACCCAACCCAATACACAGGTGAATTTTTCAAAAGGGTTTGGATGGCCAAATCCGAAACTATAAGGAATAGCTAAAAATGCTCAAAGGAGTCACGAGCCCGATTTTAATAAAACTTAAAACCTCATCATTAGATTTTTGAAAAGCCAATAATCCTAGACGGAAATAGAACCCATTGATTTTGAAAAAAAAACAACCTTTAATTACACCATACGATAGTTTCGCTGATAAGAATCAAATTCTGCGAAGTAATAATATACGGCAAATTTAAGGAAAGTATGGAATTTTAATAGAATTCATATTTCATGTAAGTACCTAAATTTTGTATCATAATTTGTTTCGTTCGAAATCCCAGAATAGATCGAAACTATTCCGTGTTTTAAATCATGCTCAGAATGATTCTTTGGAGAATATTCTAAACGGAATCAATCAAATTGAATGCAGTACGATCCTTGAGGTCTCGAATCTAGCTATGTATTGTAAGAAAAATAAATTGTATTTTGTTAAAGATGAGCACTTTCCTTTAGTTTGCCGTATGTCATTACTTCCCAGAATGATAGCAACACTATCGTATGGTGTAGGTAATAATATAAGGTGATTTTTTTTCAAAATCATTGGGTTCGATTCCCAGCTAGGATTATTGAAATTTTAAGTTTCATCAAAATCGGGCTCGTGACTCCTTTGAGCATTTTTCGCTATACCTTATAGTTTCGGATTTGGCCATCCAATCCTCCCTTTTGAAAAATTCATCCTGTATATAGGTCAGCGGTCCCTCAAAGCTGTAATAAAATTAAACTTCTAAGTTAACACACTCGGGGTCAGCAGCGCAGCGCGAGTGTAGCGCCACTGGTGTTGCAAACGATCATAGGCTACGGAGACCACATCCCATCGGGTGGATCGTAAGCTTGCCTTTTCAAAAATTTATCCTGTATAGGTATAGTGTAACAGAAGGGGCAATTAACCACTTCAGGACTCGGCTAATTACTTTATTCTCCATATAGATTATAGACACACAATCAATTGGGCAGATCTTCGGCTAGTCTCAGTATACAGTACAGAATGACCCATAAACATGCTCACACATAGAGCAACGCGAACTGTCTAAGTCTGTCTGTCTGTAAAGGCGCGCGATGCTCTGTGTGCTCACACTGACTTATACAGATATCCACTTGGAATTTACGTCATTTCTTATGTCAACTGTCCTAGTGATAAGGGCGGCGTTACAATGGTGTTAATTTCAACTCGATACCTTCAGGTGTTCACAAGATACGTGGCCGCGTGGTGTTGACAAGCAGACGAACAGACAACCAAGTGATCCTATAAGGGTTACGTGTTATAGCTTCTGAGGTTACCCAAAAGGACGTTTCACCGCGGCGCCGGCGGCTGTGACGCGCGCTTCTAACATTCCAGAACTTCCACCGCTCCAGAGGTGCCGTCTCTTGAGTCCTCGAGGCCAGCTGTGAGGTCCTCACGGAGACAAATGCGTGTCCATCAGAATGAACGGTCACTAGGCGTATTTAACGTTGCAATTATGGCTAAGAATTGCATCCCTATTGCTTCTATTTACTTCCGATCCTTAGATAATTGCTTCCATCGTACCTATTCTAGAAGAAACAAAACGTTTAAAGGTGACCGTTCATTCTGGCGTCAGGACCGCCGCCGGTCGCGGTAACAGCCCGTTAAATGTCCCTGGTAAAGACATTTATTGAAATTTAAGGTGGTCATTAATTGCTGCCCATTTGATTCCTTCAATATTTCAAAACTTACCATTCCATAACTATCACAACAATGAAGATATCGATAAAAGTCATTTATGAGCAATGCCTGACAAAAAAAGTTGAATACTTTATAGCAATATACTGAAAGCATTGCCGCAAAATTTTGTTCAAAAGAATTTTGCTTAGGTAACTTTGTACATTGTACATACCTACATAGTGGCTGGTTATAGAATAGTAGGTCTCACTCAACATGAAACCCTGTTCGGACACAGCAATGTTAAATGAAAGAAGTATTCTAGTCGACCATTTAACTTTGGGCACACCAACACGGTTTTTTTATCCGATATTCCGATGGAAAGTCTCAGCGACATCTAGCGACTGGGGACAACTGTCACAGTCTGTAAGACTATTGACAGTGGTTCTCAAGTTGGCGGCCCTATGATGTGTCTCTTCACGCTCCGCTTGAAGAACCCAGGATTGTAAGAGGAGGGAAACACGTGCGCTGGCAAGTCGCTTCAGGTTTTTATGGTTCGACAGAGAAACGATCTTTTGAATCGTTCAGTTTCAGTTAAAATTCTCTCCACTGTGTGAGAGTGGCACGGCACCTCCGTCCTGCACGCGTTGTTGGGGATCGGAAAGGAGAGGGTGGGATTACGTTGAAGAGCTTTTCAGAAGTACGTTCGGTACACAGGTACACAGTAGTTCTTCGCTGCGCCAACGACTCCAGACTTTCCGTCTACTTCCTGGCAGTTGATAATGCGAATAGCACGCCGCTGCATAGAGTCCAGCGCGTCAAGCAAGCACCTCACGGAGTCGTCCCAAAGGTGAGAGCAGTATTCGACGCAAGGATGTAGGTATCTGCGTCTTGTACAGCAGACACCTCTGGTGTAGCGTTAAGAACCGCTTCACCTTGTTTAGAACTCCCTTGTTTTCTCGAGGCTAGCGCAATACATTGCTCAATATAGTATTTGTGATTGAGCTCGGGCCGGACTTCTATGCCAAGGATGTCCAGATTGTCCCCAAGTGAAATCGTCGTATTCTGAAGAGAGGGTAAGGGTAGGAAAGGGGATTTTTTGGCTGTAAACGCACACGCCTGTGTTTTACGGGCATCGAACTCAACCAGGTTTTAGGATCCCCATTGGGGAATGCAGTTTAGGTCCCCGTCAAGATCAGCCACAAGTTGCAGTCTCTTCTCCTCAACGTCGGCTCTCCCTGCCGCTGGACGGGCCGAGTAACTTCCGTGCAGAGTGCTATCGTCTGCATAGCAATGAATCCTCCCGAGGGAAAGCTTGTCATTGATATGCAGAAGAAAGAGTGTTGGGGACAACACAGATCCCTGTGGTATAACCTGCATGAAACAGGAAGCCTGGCTGTCACAGAAGACCTGTATCCGTCGTCCGTGCAGGAAGCTGGCAATTGGGGTGGTACAGCCCCGGATCTAGAGATTTTTTTAGGCGGGGCAAAATGTGAAAATGCCGCCCCCATTACCCCCCCCCCCCCCCTATTTTTTTTAGGTTCCTTAGTTCAAAGTGGAGAGTAGTACTTAATTAGCGAAGGTACAAATCTGCTTCTTGTACAGCAGACACCTCTATTGTGGCGTAATCCGCTTAATGAACCCCCTCACCTTATTTAGAGCTCCTATTTTCCGCGAGAGAAGAATTCGGTAGGCCGAGAATTTCAAGTACATCAGTAGTATTATCGCATTCGGATAAGAGATTTTATAGATACGTATGGAAATCCGTCATGGATGCTATGCCGAACTCTTACCGACTGAAAGCACACAAATCCTACCACTGCCTACGGTTTGGAGCCCCGGGTAAGCCCTCGGAAGTATGTCCCAGGATTCCCAACAGACTTTGGCTACCATTGCGACATTACCTAGGAGGTTCGTGTCCTCTACGGCATATTCGAGGGATGTTCAGGTGTCATCCCGCTTCTTGAGGCGTGTGGCGTGCGTGAAACGTTCACGTCACACTGTCTTCTTGTTAAGAAGGTAAGCAGGCACCCGCCGTCCTCAGGCCCCCGGTCATGGAGACCGAGGGTCCTTACCTCCGAGGGTCAATACCTTTATTTATCTCCAGTTTCCCGCCATACTCCACGCCTGCCATTCAAGAGCATGAACTGCCCGCATAAAGTCGAAGCTATTATCCTACTCACTCCCACTGGAGATCGTGGCAGCTATAATCTCCAGCGAGAGAATGTCCACGATCAGACCTGATAATAAGACCTGACGCTGTTGCGCTCACGCTGTGCACTCCTTCAGTGTGTGCACCGCTGTGTCGTGGCTGCATTCCTCGCAGTGCTGTCACTCAGTTGTGGTTTCCCTGTGTATTCGTCACACAGAAGCTCCCGTGCCCAGTAATAATCTGCGACAACCGGTAGAAGAGGTTGCCGTTGCTCCTATCCTTCTGAAGAGTGGGAAGAGAAGAAAAGGTGATATTTCAGCTGTAAACGAACATTCCTGCGTATCCTGGCGTTTAAATTTACCAGGTTTTCTAAATTAAATTGGGAAATGCGGTCAGGTCAGGTCGAGATCCGCCACGAGATGCCGCCTCTTTTCTTCTACGTCGGAAGGGCTCCCCTCTGAACGGTCACAGGATGTCTAGGATAGTCCTTCAGTAGTATTATCGCATTGTGAAGAAAGGGGTAGAGGACGGAAAGGAGATCTTTGAGCTGTAAGCGCATACGCCTTTATTTCCTGGCATTTAAATCTACCAGGTTTTCTAAATTCCATTGGTAAATGCGGTCAAGCCCGGTCGAGATACGCTACGAGCTGCCGCCTCTTTTCCTCCAGGTCGGGCCGCCCCTCCGTTGGACGGCCATATTTATCTCTTCTGTAGAGTACTGTCGTCTGCATAACAATGCACGACACGACAACTGCATATTTCTTCGTCATTATTATCCCTGGGGTACACTACCCCAGGGATAATAATGACGAAGAAATAGTGTTGGACAACACATGGCAGATACCTGTGGTACTCTTGAACTACACTGCAGAAAGCAGGGAACCTGACCAGCACAGACGACTAGTGGATATACGTCACCCGTGCAGGAAACTGGCCATCCAGCGATACAATTTGAGACGGTCAGCGCAGAAGTGCCTAATCCTCAATTTAATCGTATGCAAAAATAGCCTAGCTTTTATTCATTTATAAGAGACTACAATAAACTATAGAACACTATCCGTTGACGTATGGCGCAACAAGAAATATTTTTAAGGACCACACTACAATTTTTCAAAAATCAGAATATGAAATACTGTGGCTGTGGCCGCCCCTGCGTTGGCCGCCTCCACAACATGCTGTAAGTTTGTAAAGAAGTGATGCATGCATGCATCTTGGGATTGTTTGCTTCCTTTCAAGCATCTGGCATATATTTATAGTTAATTTCTGATGTATATTTCAAATAACATAATTATTTCTTGTAAAAAGAGTTGAATAAGTTGGATTGTTTATTATTAGATGGTCAAGGTTAGTAACTAATAGTTTGTGCATTTGTCTGCAAAGTTTGAATTTGTCGCCCTCTAAATTGCCGCCCCCCTGATTTTGCCGCCCGGGGCACGGGCCCCGGCTTGCCCCCCCCTAGATCCGGGGCTGGGGTGGTAGTCCATATGCCGGAAGCTTGGAAAGCAGCGACGCGTGCCATACTCTATCTAAGGCAGTATATGAATACTGTTCTGAAAGGTACGTTAATTTTAGTCCCGGTTGCCAGTAAAATGGCAGTCGTTAAGGAGTTTATGGGCGGCTTGAAAAAATATCAACAGTGGGCAGTCACAACCTGCGCCTGTCCATATCAACACGGCAATACGGCTCACCACCTATTACGTATTCGCCACAAGTCATTGCCTAACGCCTTATAAGGTGGTAAGTATCTGGGGCCGAAGCACCCGGTCACCATCTGTGACCGCTCTTTCATGACGGATGTGATCGCCCTGATTGTGGCGTTTCCCCATCTTTGTTGCTCAAGTCGCACCGTCCAAGTCTCTATGAACCGCTGAGCCTCAATTTCTCGAGGTACAGGCCTGTGGCGTGGCCCCGTTCTAGCGCCTCCTTGAGCTATTTTAACAATGACTCAAGGGCCCTCGCTTCCTGGTCCCAAAGAGGGGTCCCGGCAAGGAAACATGCCGCCCAACGGAGATCGTGCGGTACCCTCCTATTGTTGTCTAAGGCTATGTAATCGAGTAACATTGCACAGCGCAGCTTTTGCCCCCCTTAGTTTTGGGATCAAACTTGGGAACGGTGTCCGAAGTTCAATCGACTGCCGAGTACCTACCTACGAACCTCAGATACTTCATCGAATGCTGGATGCCAATGCTAACGCTCCCTATTTGTATGCTGGATCTCGTTGGTGGCCCCTTCCCAGGTCCGTGATAGCACAAGAATTTAAAAAGTTTAAGAAATCAAAGAATTTAAAAACAAGATCGAGTTCTAAAAAAAAATTTCCTTCAAGTCTGAGAACTATACGGGAATTCGACATTTCGGAATTTCGGAAATATGAGATTCTGGATTAAAAGGGTTTGCAACATGAGCAAATACAATAGATTCTTCATGGCCTGCAAAGTAAAAATTTACTTAGCATTTTATTTTGCTAGTATTTGGCAAGCGAAATTGAATTAATTAATTTATTTAATAAAGCTACAAAGGCTCACATTTTGTTAGTACGAGTAGGTATGTAGTGCTCAAAAGCCCACTGGTTTTACCTATCGAGAATAACATAATCAAGTACAAGTAGGTACCTAGGTATAGTAAGTTCAACTCATCTGTGCGCGCGGCACTATGTGTGGGTAAGCCTCGTCTAAACACAGTGACTTCGTGTGCGTGACATGAGGTACAGTGAAGTACAAAATACAAAAACACTTGTTTAACTAAAATAAAAACTTAATGGGTGAAATGTATGTTATACATATTAATATGTATCGCTGTTTGAAGAATAAAATTGAGGAATTTTAGGATTCGCTGCTCTCTCCAAGGTTAATTATAAATTCAATCAAAATGTCGATAGTATTCTTCTTCTTTGGCCTGTCGACAAGTACAACGCCACATCTCTTCATCAATTTGACTTAAACGTTCGTTTATTAATTTCTTTATTTCCATCACATTTTGTTCGATTTTATGCAAAACATTATAATTTGTTTAAATTCCCCATAAATTTTCTATTGGGTTTAGTTCAGGATGATACGGTGGTAGCCGAAGAACTTTTAAGCCATATATTATGGCTTAAGTATGTCATTAATCTTATAACAAACTAGCTGACACATAAGGTGTGCGAAAAGCGTGTGAAACTGCCCTGCCCTCTCCCAAAGGAACCGCGCAATATATCGGGAACAAAAGTATCCTAGAACCTTCCTCGGATCATAAGCTCAGATTGTACCAAGTTTCATTTAAATCATACAGACAGACAGACATGAAAATTTCTAATTAGATTATAAATAAAATTACATTATATAAATTATTACATTATATTATTATATAACATTACATTATAATTACATTATATTATTAATATCATTATATTTTAGTCAATGTATACAAAAACTCAACAAATTATATACGTTAACCTTTCTCAAGAATCATTGGTGATCTCAGCATGAAAATCCATGCAGTAGTTTTTAAGTTTATCGTGAACAGACAGACGCGGCGGGGACTTTGTTTTATTATAATTATGTAGTGATAACAAATATTCATTCCATGGAATTGACACAAAAAATATTTACCGACTTCTTAAACATTTTCTCCGTAAAGAATGAGACATTTTCTTTAACGACTGTACCATGATGAGTAGGTGAGCGATCCCCGACGAGACAAACTGTTAGTTAAAATATGAATAGGGGTTTTTAATGTCAACAATGACGAATAGTCTATCAACAATTATTCAGAGCTAATGCAAATTGCGCGGAGTAACACTGGAGCCGTAACGTAAACATTACGTATGTGAATTTTTAGGATTTAAAATTATAAATAACAAACCTTTTAAAGCAATAAAGTGATAAATATAAAGGTTAACTACGGAAAATAAGTTGTAAGTAATATTAAAAGCATACACAAGACGACGACGTAATGAAAAGCGATTAATGTCAGAAGCCATAGAAAAAAGTATTTCAGTACAAAATTGTTAAAAAGTAAGTAAAAATAGCTGCGAGTTTACGGTTACTAGTGAAAAGTGATCCTTTAACTTCATGAAAACGAACAAGAACTGTAAAAACTTATGAAAAATATTCTGTTAAAATTCCAATTTTTCAAACTTACAATTTGTTAATTTGAGAGTAGGGTAGGTACCATACCAAGTGAAAAATTAATTAAATTTTGTATTTATTTGCATTTAACTTTGTTATCAGACTATCATTCATTGCAAAATTGATATAAATTGAATAAACATTTTAAATAGATTGTGTATTGAACTGCTTAATTGGTTTTCAAATACAATTGAATCTACATAAGTACTTAATACTTATACAAATTAAGAATTTTGTTCATATATTCCCTTTTTTTGAGTAGGTAAATATTGTAAAGTATTATAAATTACTTGTCCATTACTCTAAGTGACACTACATTCTTCACTGATATAAATTATTTTCAAAGGGCAATATAAATAAAAATGATGACCCGCAGTGCTGTAACCCGTGACTTGCAACAAAAGTTCAATCTCACCATTAAGGAACTTGAAATTTGCAAAAATCTTAATAAGCAGTTGTTGGAAGAACGGGACGACAGTGAAAAAGAAATATTAAATGTCATTGAGAAAAATACCCAACTCAAACAAGAGTTGGCTGAGCTACATTCACAGGTAATGGAGCTCACACTACAGCGGAATCATCTTCAGGAAACGGTGGTAGGTCTGGAAGAGTGCAGCAACACCCATGAGAGAGCCTTAAAGCGTATCAGCATTCTGGAATGTGAGCTAAGTGATGTTCATAACTCCATCACTCACAGGGAGACTCTCAAATCAGCTGATCAGGTTGCCCTCTCCCACAGTCTGTATGATGAGCTGATGAGTGTAAAGTCAGATCGTATTAATCTTGACCAGCCCATGACCTCAGATATTATAGATCTCTTGACACCCGATACTTCTAATAATATTACTTTAGCATCTAACAACACCATTAGATTAGTTAGTACTAGCAGGAATAAATTAAAAAAATATATAAAGCTCAATAAATTTATTGTTAAATCACAGAAACAAATCAAAAAGTTTAAAATAGGTGCGAATAAATATCTTAGGACTTGTAAATCAAATTATCAGCTACAACAAGTAGTGGAAACTAGTAGAAAACAATTAACCATTCAAACAGAGCAGTATGAGACTGATATACTTCAATTGCAGTCAGAAATCATACATTTAAATAAGTCTTTAGAGTCAATAACATTAAAGTACAAAATATCACAAAAAGAAATTGGAGAGTATATTGAGGTACTAGCTTGGTTGAGTCTTGTCACAGCAATGAACAAAGGTTCCATTCACTTGAGAAATTATATAATCAATCACCAGCCTGTGAAGAATCTCTGCCACATTCTTCCTTGCCCATAACATCCCAGACTGAGTCAACGCTTCCAGGGGTTCACTTAGCGGGCAGTATGGATGAACATGCTATACAATTAAACTTAACTTCCTCTGCTGACCCTGTAACAAAGGTTTCAGAAATTGTAAATACTGGAAAGATAGTTGTATATTGTGATGAAATCGGCCAGAACTTAGGTTACCACTTAGTTCAACATATGAGTAGTTCAGTCATAATTAATTCATTTCCTGGGGCCACCTACTCTCAAATAGTTAGTAAAGTATTGACTAGTACACACTGCCCACAATCAACACTAGTTATATTTATTGGCAGGAGAGACTATGTAAATATAAACACTATTAATAATTTCCATGAAAAGTTGTCAAAATTGTCAGTCAAACAGGTAATATTGTCTACATTACCATATAGTAAATCTTTCTCACGTAATGAGAACAATACTCGATACAAAATAAACAGAAAATTATACAAGTTGACTAATAATAGTAGAAATTTTGAATTATTCGACTGTAATCTTGTATTACGTGAATCTTTTTTGACTATAAATAGATACTTACCACTATCTAAGTTCTTAAGACGACAGGTAGCGATATTGCTATCAATTTTTTTATTGAATCAAGCCAAACTTTTGGCTTCTAATAAAACTGCTCTTAATGAGTATAATTTTAATAATAGTGTTGACATACTAGGTTGGGAAGGCGTCCCAAACAAGTCAAAAAACTAGGTTATAAGACAACAGATAAAAAATCTGGCCATGGCTACAGGTCTTTTGAGACCATTGAGCCTACCACAAATAATATTTTAAAAAGTAATAATTCTGAGTGCTGTAATAACAATATATCTAGTAGTTCAAACATAGCACACAATAGTATTGAAGTCTTATCCAACAAGCAGACAAATATCCAGAATAGTAAGACAACAAAATGTTTCTCTGGCAAGCTAACACCTAGTTATACTAAAAATAAAGAAATTATAAAATGTATTAACCTGGTCCATCAAAACATTCAAGGTTTGGATGGGAAGGAGCTGGAATTGGAATTGTTTATGAATTCCAGCAGTATTGACATTGTATGTTTAAATGAGCACTGGCTAAGAAGCCATGAATTCACTTACAGCTTTAATAATCATAAGGTTGCAAGCTCGTTCAACAGGAAAAATTATATACGAGGTGGCTCGTCAATATTGGTTAGTAAATTATTAAAATTTAAAGATAGATGTGATGTTGTTAGTCTATCCGCTGAACGGGTTGTAGAAATTTCATGTGTTGAATTGGAGCGATTCATTGTATTAAATATGTATAAACCTCCGTGCGCCCCTTTTGATGTTTCTTTGGAGATTATGGAGTGCGCTCTAAATAAAGTTTATAATAGCCATAAAACTGTTATTGTATGTGGAGACCTTAACATAGATATTTTGGTGAAAACTTCAGAAAGTTTGGACCTTCTGAATCTATTTAAATCATTTAATTTATATAACAATTTTATGGAACCAACCAGAATAACGGCCACAACTGCAAAATGCATTGATAACATATATAGTAGTGAGAAATCCATACATAAATCTATTATCAAAAAAGTTCGCTCAGATCACACAGGGCAGTTTGTCTCATTCTGCATTTCTGAAAAAGTCCAAAAGAGACAAGTAAATATGATAACATTCAGTGAAAGCCGTATACAAAATTTTAAATGTAATATTACACAAAAGGTACAGTTGTTGCCCTATCACGGTAGTTCTAATCACTTGTATAACTCATTAGTCAACTTGATTAATGGTGAGTTCAGTGCAATTTTCACACCTAAGCGCCGATCTTTTAATAAACGTTTCTCCATGAGTGAGTGGGCAACTCCTGGAATTTATAAAAGCCGTAACAAACTGTATGAACTATATGAAGAGAAGTCCTATAACCACAATCCGCAATTTCAAGAATTTGTAAAAAAATATTCAAAAACATTCAGACAAGCCTGTCTTAGAGCGAAATCTATTTATTTAAAAAATAAAATCAAATGTTCAAATAATATTATTAAAGAAACTTGGAATGTCATAAACATTGAAACTGGTAAATCTAAAATACGTTGTAATGATTTTCATTTAAAAATAGATAATTTTGATATTGAAGAGGACTTGGAAGTTGCGACTGAATTTGAAAAATATTTTTCTAACATTCCAGTTTCTATTACCAGAAGTCTCTCTTCTTGCTCTGCTTCTGCCGAACAAATTCTAAAACTTGGCGTAGACGAATGCGGCACAGACTTTGAATTCTCAGCTGTCAGTCCTATAGATGTTTTAAAAACTTTTAAAGAAATTAATATGAAAACCACTAAAGATTTATGGGGTCTATCTGTCAAAACTGTTGCTCATATTATAACTGTAATAGCCCCGCATCTGGCAACTGTGTTCAATAGCTGTGTCGAGACTGGTGTGTTTCCTGACTTGATGAAACATAGTAAAGTCATACCTTTATTTAAGGCGGGAAATAGTGAGGATCCCTCGAACTTTCGACCTGTTTCCATATTACCTACACTCAGTAAAATTTTTGAAAAACTAATGCTTAAACAGTTGCTCAGTCACTTTAATAAACATAATTTACTACACAGGAAACAGTTCGGGTTCACAAAGGGTTGTTCAACAGTGGATGCAGGAGTTGCTTTACTTAAGAGTATTTACACGGCTTGGGAGGATTCGCAGGATGCACTGGGTGTGTTTTGCGATTTGTCTAAGGCCTTCGATTGTGTTCACCACGAAACTCTGGTCAAAAAGTTGCGCCACTATGGTGTCAGGAATAGAGCTCTCGACCTCATGACTTCTTATTTGAGCAATAGAATTCAGAGGGTTGAAGTAAACGGTATACGATCTCCAGGGACCCCAGTTGTAATGGGTGTCCCGCAGGGTTCAATCCTTGGTCCATTTCTCTTTTTAATATACATAAATGATTTACCTTATTATGTTAGGGATGAACATGAGATTGTTCTGTTCGCGGATGATACTTCTCTGACATTTAAAATTAATAGACAGTTAATGGATTATGACGATATTAACAGTGCACTTTCAAAAGTTGTTTATTGGTTTAGCGTTAATAACCTTCTTTTAAATGATAAATAAACTAAAGTAATAAAGTTTTCGACACCTAATGTGAGACAGGTGGCGACCAATGTACAACTGAATGGATCCGGGCTGGACTCTGTGGAGACTACAGTATTTTTAGGCATTACAATTGACTCGAAGTTGCACTGGGGCCCGCATATAGAAAAATTGTCAGGTAAATTAAGTTCTGCTGCATATGCAGTTAAAACAATTAGACGGCTCACTGATGTTGAAATGGCTAGAATAGTCTATTTCAGTTATTTCCATAGTGTTATGTCATACGGAATTCTTCTCTGGGGAGATTCAGCGGACATCAATAACATATTTATATTACAAAAGAGAGCTGTGAGAGCAATATACCAGCTAGGTCCTAGAGTTTCTCTAAGAGAAAAATTCAAAGAAATTAATATTCTAACTGTTATATCACAATACATATATGAAAATTTAATTTATGTGCATAAAAATAAGGACCAATTTCTAAAAAAATGTGATATACACAATGTAAATACCAGGCATAAAGATAATCTTGTTTTACATGCTACTCGTCTACACAGTATAAGCAGTTCTTTTGTCGGACAATGTATAAAGTTTTATAATAAACTTCCCAAAGAAACTAGATTATTGTCAATAAACAAATTCAAAGCTACCATTAAAGCCAAATTATGTAGCAAGGCATATTATACAATTCAAGACTATATAGATGATAAAAATGCGTGGGTTTAAGGCGCTCCAAGTCAACACACAAAAAAATAAATTATGTACCTACCTAGACGAATTTTGTTTAAAAAAGGATATTGCTTAATGAAAACTCGCGTGTACAAATCTCATCACACAAATCATTCAACAATTACACCTCTGTAGTTGTTGAATGATTTGTAATTACCTACTGGATGTTAAAAGAGTGGCTGGAGTTTTATTGCCAGGTTCTTTTTTTCTCCAGCTCTACCTATTGCTTTGCGAATCTGGCAGTAAATGTAAATGTAGAAGCAATCATTTTGACGTTCATAAGCGTTACATTGTGACCTATATGAATAAAGATTTTTTCATTTCATTTCATTTCATTTCATTATCACTAAGAACACTATGTAATGAATTATAATGTGACCAAGTTACACAGGATCTCAAAGTTGCAGTTACATTGAAACTTGTCATGATATTTGATTTCGTTTCATTATAACGTAAGAGTTGCCTGCAAACGTGGTAGATGGCGCTGTATGCTTTTTGTATAAATATGATGTTTATTTCGCGGCCACGCTGAGCGTTTCCTGCAAAGACTGCTTGGCACCGCTGGTGTCGTCAATACGTCGAGTTACGTCTCTACCTCATAATATAAAAATGTTCTCTGTGAAGACGGCCGCATCACAGCCACACAAATTAAAGCTGTATAATTACTAGCGCACGCACACATAGCGCCGCGCGCACTGATGAGTTGAATTATCTATACCTGCTTATACATATAAAACTAGAGAAAAATTATTTCGCTTCAAATTATGGCAGATGTGAAGCGCTCGTGGCCGCGCGGACTCAGTGTTCTGTAAACGATCACTGCAGTAAGCAACTTTCACTGTGGCCAGTCCTTGGATGAGTGACTGTCCATGTGACCACTTTGTGACATTTATTTGAATGTTTCCGTGCTTCGGAAGGAATGTTAAGTAGTTGGTCCCGATTGCCAGTAAAATGGCAGTCGTTAAGCAATGTTGAAGGTCTTTTTAGGCGGCTTGAAAAATTTCAACAGCGGGCAGTCACAACCTGCGCCTGTCCATCTCAACACGGCAATACGGCTCACCATCACCACCTATTACGTGGGACAAATTCTAAAAAGGTGAAATGTGGGTATATAATATGCCTCCGCCTACCCCTTCGGGGATAAAGGCGTGACCATATATGTGAAAAGTCGAATTATTATGTAGAAATTCACTATCAATAATCCCATTTCCCAAATTCAAATTTCGAATTCTTGGTATAGCGTCGCCACCAGAAAAAATCAGGTCACCAAGATGCTTCCGCTGAATATGAAGAATCGAAAAAGAGGCGCTCCATAGGTTTCGCAGACAGGCGCTACCAGTGGTCGGCGCCGGCCCTGGTGTTACACACTGCACGCTGTCCCGGCACCCGAGAGGTGGTGCTGTCCTTCTAGTACCTATGTATGCCCGAATTCGTAGACGCCGCGTGCGCGGTCCGGCGTGCTTGTAGAGGTGCAACAGATTCGCGCGTTTTTTCAGAGGTTAGTATCCGGTTCCGCTTATTGACTCGCGTCTCCAGTTCGTTTGCGAGTGATCCCACTCACTGGCACAGGCGCAGTCAGTGACTAATACATTTTGTATATTGTCTAAGTGTCTACCGACCTACACAACAATTACACATAACGTTATTCTAGCTCACTGTCCGCGACAGAAGCGTTACACGAATTAGAGCAGTTAAAAAAATTACTCTGCAGACCCTTTTAAAAAAGTGCCTTGTTAGGCAGAAACGGGTTCGAATCCCGTTTGAACCAAGTTGTCAACTACCCACCCCACTGTAAACGTTAACAGAAATAGTGTGCAATTTAGACGAGTCAAGCGTGGTGAGTGTTAAGCGAAGGTACACCCATCCATTGTAGGGAACCGTAGGTACAGTGCTGCAGTGTACAGTGGCCAACTACCCGCCCCGCGTTGGTTTTCACTCATTTTATTTATACAACGCTATAGTGGGTGATCATTAGAGTGGTGATGCGGTGACCATGTGAGTGATGAGTGAGTGTGAAATGACCATTGATTAATGAATTATAGCAGGTGCAGGGTACATGGGGGTGAACTCCACTCGTGGAACAGACAACACACATAAGATATACACAAACATACATTTATTTCATGAAAAGGTACAGTACAGTATGACACAATACAAAACCTTGAGTGATAGGCATATTAAGTAGGTAACATAAATGTGGTATTGAGCGGTAGTTACTGTATGTAACTTTCGGTATTATGATACCTCCCTATCAATACTGTCACAGCAAATACAGATTTAATGATATTCTAGATAATTCGTAGTACTTCGGACTTTCTCATCATCGTCAATTCTCTTAAAAACGTTCACTTAGTTCAGTTTCGATTACTTTTATTTTACTGTCATAGTATAATGTGTACTAATGTGTAGTGGGTAGTACATTAGTTGTGCACTAATAATAATCACTTTCAAAGTTAAAACTTTGATCTCCAGTATAGAGTTGATATTTACTTTTAGTCAACTTTTAGTTTACGACCCTGGGTCGCGGGGGCCAGGTGTAGGGTTCCAGGGCCTGTAGTAGAAACTTCCAGCGCCTAGGGTCCAAGGTCGAAAATCAGAGCCGGGTAGAAGAATTATTGACCCTCGGTGCGTTACTTTATTTATAATATTATATTTTTAACATTTAAAACAGAAAATATCCATTTAAAAAATCAAATGTAAGTAGTGTTCTGACAGCATTTTTTATACCATGACAACAATAAAAATAGATACATGATGGAAACAGACACTTGTACTTATCTACTTATGTTCCGCAATTTCATTTTAGTAAGACTCAGTTCAGTCTAAAATCGCGCGGGTCTTATTTATATGAGTTAGTTAGTAATCGTTCAGACATAACCGCGCGGTTACCGCGCGATTTCCGCGCGGTTCCCGCCGTGTCTGAACTAGCGCTAAGACTCTAAATTAAATTGTGAAGTAAGTGTTTGTTTGCAACAAGTTCCAACAATCCAGAGCATAAATGATGAACCAAACAACAATTATTGGGAGAATTGACTCTAAGATCTAGGAATTTAATGAGGTTTAAAAAACCGTGTCACGCTCTGTACAATATGTATTGGGCGTGACGCGGCCCCGTGGTTATATTTTAACGTTACTAACGTATTATAGAAACGAAACTTTACTAGTGTGAAGATTTTTGTATTTGTTCCGCGCTCTAACGGCTGCGTGTATGATTAAATACTCTTCTTGCGGAAACGGATAAAGCATTCAACGCGGGCGGACCATTTACTAACAAATGATGTCAGGAATCATTCGATACGGTATAACATTACGAGGAGCACTTTAAGCTATTTTTGTCACGAGCCTCTACTTACAAATAGTTAGCAATTTACATAATAATAATATGTTTTATACAAACATATGAGGCGCTGCACGCGCGTACAATAATTATCAGTTATCACCGTCTCGCAAGCAACTACAATATACAATCAGTGTTGCCAACTTAACGGATTTTCCGTCAGATCTAACGGATTTGGGGTCGCCTTTGACGGGAACAAATGCCTTTTAACGGCTAGCGGATTTTGTTGACGGAAAATTTTTATTTCTAACGTTATGCTAAATTTGCATAATATCCAATTTAATAAAAATAATACTCCATAAATATGAACGCAGCCATTATTTTTTATGTTGGTAATATCCAACTGTATCTGCTAGGATTAAAGGACCTGTATTCATGTCCGATAAATACACTATAAAAAAAAAGTTATCGAAAAACTTCCTTCCCGCGCTCACCAGATGATCCGCGGGCGCGATTAGAAAAAAGTAGCAAAACATTTTCAGTCAAGTTACATTACAATTGATGAATTAGATTTTGATTTGATTAAATTTTGTTAGATTCACGTTAGTAGTTATCCAATTCAGTAAAATAGTAGTTTTCTTTTGTGTTTATTTCTGATAAATTTCAACGATGCCTAAAGTGGGATATAAACAAAAATTTCGTAGTGAGTGGCTACAAGATAACTTATTGAAAGATTGGTTAATTAAGAAAGAAGACAGCTCAGGAGAAATATTTCCCGAATGCAAGTTTTGTCGGTGCATAGTGAGTAAAAACAACAAGTATTCAGATCTAAAATTGCACGCAAATTCCACCAAGCACATAAACAACAGTAAAATGTTAGCACCATCACGACAAAGAGTTATTGAATTTCCTGTTAAAAATACCGACAAAACGAAATCTTGTGAGGCCTATACTTCGCTTTTTATTGCAGAGCATTCTAGCATAATGACAGTAGACCATTTAGAATCACTTTTAAAAAAGATTTGTGATGATTCTAAGGGCATCAAAGATATGCACCTGCATCGAACGAAGTGTTCTCATATAATAAAAAACATCTTAAGTCCACACTTTAAAGATGACCTGAAGTTAGATATTGGAGATGGCAAATTCAGTTTACTTTTAGACGAGTCAACTGATATAAGTGTCATCAAATACCTTGGTATTGTAATAATTTATTATAGCCTCAAAAGAAAACACATCACAACAACATTTTTAAAACTGGCGCCCTTAACGGCATGTACGGCAGATGGCATAGTCGGCGCAGTTAAGGAAACCCTATACGAATTCGATTTAAATTTTAAAAATTTAATTGGCATTGGTACCGACAATGCCAGTGTAATGACAGGTGTCAATAATGGCGTTCATGCAAAATTAAAAATAGACATTCCTGCATTAGTCTTGGTTCGCTGTGTGTGCCACTCCGTACAACTAGCTGTTTCCCATGCCATGGAGGGTACATTGCCTCGAAATCTGGAATATATAGTTTCTGAAACCTATAACTGGTTTGCACAATCTTCGTCAAGACAATTAGAATATAAAAACTTATACAGCACTATTAACGATGGCCACGAACCGAGAAAAATTGTACGGGCCTGTCAAACACGATGGCTATCAATTCATTCTGCTGTTGATCGAATTTTGAAGCAGTGGTTTGAACTAAAAAGTCATTTTGAAATATCTCGGCGCAACTATACCGCCGAGATATTATACAACATGTACAAAGATGGGAGTAATTTGGCATTACTTAGATTTTTATGCCCCATTTTAGAAGAACTGCAAAGAGTTAACAAAGCCTTTGAAGCGAAAAATGCTGATCCCTGTAAATTATTTACAGACATATGCACCCTCATAAGTTTTCTGACTTCAAAAATAATCTTACCACGTCCAAACATCGATCCTCTAACCATAAATGTCGAAGATTATTTGGACCCAAAGCCGTATCTTGGATATGGATTTGAATCAAAAATTCGTGAGATGAGGGAAAGCAATTATATAAGTGAACAGGCTGAAAATGAGCTTCGTAAAAGATGTATACATTTTTTAGTCAAATTAATACAACAACTACGATCAAGGTAGGTATATTAGTTAATGTATAAATTTAATATCAAGTTACTAACGTACCTATTAATAAATTTCATTTTTCTTTGTTCTAGATTACCTGAAAATATTGATATTTTACAGAAAACATATTTGCTTTCGTACACCAACGTATTGAAGGTCCATAAAGAGTCTTTAACCCCCTTACTGAATTATTTCCACTATCCATCTGACGAGATATCCCTAATAGAGACTCAATGGAATGCGATCAACTATACAAAATGGAAAAGTGAGGGGACCATTGAATTTTGGTCAGAAGTGAAGGCGTATGAGGACGCAACTGGGACCAATCCTTTTAGAGAGTTATGCGATTTTGTCTTTTCAGTTTTATTACTACCGTACTCAAATGCCGAGGTAGAAAGAGTATTTAGCGTCATGAACGGTGTAAAATCGAAACTACGAAATAAAATGGCAGAAAATATGGTTAATGCAGTTTTAAACATAAGATCAGGTTTGAAGAGGAATAATAAAACCTGTTATTCTTATGATTTACCAAACGAAGTCGTAGCTATGGTAGGAACTATGCAAACCTATAATAGGCCTTCAACATCTACGGCTCCCATAGATGCGGCTACGACAACGGCACTGGATACGGACCCGGAATGTGATGTGTTCGATTTTGTATTTTAATAATACACATACATAATTGGAACTAAATTTGTATAATTATCTACTTATTAAAGAAATGCTTTTACTGTTATTTGACGGATTTTATTAACGGAACAAAAAAGAAATTTAACGGATTTTTGACGGAAAATACGACAGGCACAGCGGAATTTTGTATTCACAAGTTGGCAACACTGTATACAATAATGTGGTGCAATACACCGATAACTAGACGCGCTGGGTGACGGGTGTACACCAAGCGCTCACGGACACTCCGCGTGACTCGTGAGTGGACACAGCGATGAGTCGAACTGAGACTACGCTTCTAACAGCGTGCTCAATGGTTGTGGTATGGTAATATTTGTCGATATTTTTACACAACACCATTTAGTCCAAATTAAGCTAATATATGCTTGTGCTATAGGATCTAGATAACCAATAGACATACTTATATATTCCTAAATACGTACATATTATACATAGAAAACACTCAAACTCCGAAACAAACATTTGTGGATCACACAAATATTTGGACCGACTCAGGAATCGAACCCACGACCTCCAGTGCGGCAGGCGGTATCACTACCGACTACGCCACTACGCCACTACGCCACCGAGGCAGTCAGTTTAGGTTGGCGGTTGTCAAGGTTAAGGCAAATGAAATATAACATTATGTGAAATAGTTTTAAATTTAGTACATAAAAGAGTTTATACAAATTGCTTATTCTTTATTATTTTATTCGTTAATCTACCGTTTTAAAAATATATAAATATGAAAATTATTTATTTTATTGGTATCTATTATATAAAGTTTTTTTTTTAAGTAGTCTAACAGGAAATACAAACAGGAGTGTATACTAAACTAGGCAAGTTGATAAAGTCGAAAATTGATTATACCTATCCACTTTGTAATCTAATCTATATATATCACTAGCTGACCCGCGCAACTTCGTTTGCGGCTCATGAGAGTTAGAAAAAGAGAGGTATGGTATTAATATTTTGAGTAAAATAATGTTTCCCGTCGCATTTACTCTCGTCGCGCCTACTCCCTTCGCGTCGCATATATGTATACATGAGAGCTGACCCGCACAACTTCGTTTGCGTCACATGAGCGAGAAAGAGAGAGGTGTAGTATTAATATTTAAGGTGATTATAATGTTTCATCAGAGCTGACCCGCACAACTTCGTTTGCATCACATGAGATTGAGAAGGAGAGAGGTGTGGTATTAATATGTAAAGTGATATAATGTTTCCCGTTGCATTTACTTCCACCCGTCCTTTTTTTGGTACGGAACTCATGTGTGTCCGACTCGCACTTGGCCGGTTTTTATCGTTCAGTTGATTGGCTACCACTGCAGACCATGTTTACCTACTCCCGTCGCGTCGCTCATACTTCAAAACTTATTAAAAGAGGTTATTGTAAGTGAACCTTAAATGATAGGCTTAAGCTGTTGACATTTTTTTGTAAATTTTAAAGGGGAACATATTTGTAATACAAAATTTTCACGTTACTTTAACCATTTACGCAACGTACGCAGTGGAAGCTCTCAAAAGAAATAAATTTTCCCTGTTCTCAAAACATTATTTATGGCTGCTCCGCTCCTATTCGCATTAGCGTGATTTTATATCTCCATTAGCCATCCTCAATAAATGAACTATTAAACTGTAAAATAATTTTCGAAATGCAACCAGTAGTTTCTGAGATCCTTGGACAAACAAACTCTTCAGTTTTATAAAATTGTGAGCGAACCTTAAGAAACAGACATATACTGCGGCGAACCTTTTTTTAGAACTTTTTAAGAGAAACAAAATTGTAATACACAATTTTTACGTATCTTTAACTATTTACGCAGCGTACGCCTCGGAAGCTCTCAGGCGGTAAAAAATATTCCCCGTTTTCGAAACATTATTGATTGCTGCTTTGTCCCTTTTCGTCTTAGCGTGATGTTATATAGCCTATAGCCATCCTCAAGAAATGGACTATCAAACTGTGAAAGATTTTTTGAAATCCAACCAGTAGTTCCTGAGATCCTAGCGTTCAACCATACAAACAAACAAACAAACAAACAAACTCTTCAGCTTTATAATAATAGTATAGATACTAATATTATAAAGCTGAAGAGTTTGTTAGTTCGCTAGGATCTCAGCATCTACTGGTTGAAATTAAAAGTTTGTTTTTCGGAGATTTGATTAGAGTTTGATAGTCCATTTATCGAGGTCGGCTGTAGGCTCAATTAGCATCACACTACGACGGAGCAGCAGAGGTATGTTTCTAAAACGGGGGAAAATATTAATTTTGAGTGTTTCCGTTGTGTGCTGAAGAGTATTAAGAAATTGTTCCTCTAAAAAAGTTTTTTGAAAATCGGACAGTAGGTATATAAATAAGTCTATCTTTTAAGGTTGGCTCACAATAATAGTAATCTGTTTTTTGGTTCTAAAATAATGCAATACAGCGACGGAAAACACGACTTTTGTTATTCAAATAAATAAACCTCTCTCCTTCTCTCTCTCTCAGGCCAACGAAGTAGCCCGGGTCAGCCGGTATAATTATGTATATACCACCTAATATTAGGCATAGTTCCGATAGCAGGATCCAATGGAAGTGGATATTTAAAAATAATCATATTATTTGACATTCGGTTCACAAAGAGCAGATGTACCGAGGACAGAGCATTGCCGCGACTCTACTGTACACTGACGCGTCTACCATGTAGGTATGTGTGCATGTGAGCCACAGTGTTGAGCAAACTGTAACCACATATTAACGACAGTAATATACACTCATTTGCAAAAGAAACGGGCGGTTTTGATTTTCATTCATCTTTAAAAAGATACAATACCAAAAAGGTTTCAATCGTTTGTACACGTTACTGGCCGGTTTTAAAAATGCCGTGGTATTTAAAAAAGTACGTTCTAAATTCAAATTTTCATTTGATGCTCATTTTTACAGAAAACCCCTATTTATCCTACATTTTTGGCGCGAAGTTCCAGAAGTTAACATCGACTTTCACAACTTTTATTCAATTTTTATCGATTAATTTCATATCCTTGACTGTCAAAGCTTTATTTATTGCTGTTTGGCTGTATCAAAATTGGTAGATAAAGTGGTAAAAGCTACCAAAATTATCGCGCTGCTTGAAGAGGGTTGCAGCCAATGTTTCGTGGCTAGGAGGCTAAATGTTAGTCGCTCGACGGTCCAAAGGACCTGGCAGCGATATCAGGAGACTGGTTCCGTCGAGAGAAGGCCTGGTTCTGGAAGAAAACCATGTACCCAACCACGGGATGATCGTTTTCTTGTGAGTCGCGCATTGAGAAATCGCAAATCTTCGTATGTGGATCTTAAGAACAACCTCCAAGAAGTAAGAAATGTGCATATTAGTCTATGGACGGTCAGGAGGAGGCTTCTCGCTGCCAATATACGCAGTCACCGCCCGGCCCGCGGCCCCAAATTACTCCGTGAGCACAGAGTTCACAGGCTTAGGTTCGCTAGAAATTGTGAATCATGGACTCAAGAAGATTGGAATAGGGTTTTGTTCTCTGATGAAGCCAGGATATTTCTGTTCGGTGAAGATCGACGTCGGCGAGTGCTAAGAAGACAAGGAGAGCGCTTTGCAGATGCATGTTTCGAAGAAATCACACCTTATGGTGGGGGCTCTGTTATGTTTTGGGCAGAAATAAATTCAATGGAACGTACAGAGTTAGTCTTCATTGAAAACGGCTCACTGACTGGGCATCGATACATAACGGAAGTTCTAATTCCTCATGCACAACCCGCATTGGCCGCTCTAGGTCAAGACTCGATTTTTATGGACGACAATGCTCGCGCCCACCGATCCCGCGATGTTAATGCGTATGTGCAAGAGGTCGGCATTCGTCGTTTGGATTGGCCAGCTCGAAGTCCCGACCTCAATCCCATAGAACATATCTGGGACGTTCTAAAACGGCGTGTGAGATCAGTACACCCGGCTCCGCAGACCATCAGAGAGCTGAAGAATGTGATTACTGCGGAGTGGGAACGTATTCCGCAAGCAAGTATCCGGGATATACTCGCTAGCATGCCCAGACGAATTCAAGCTGTGATTTTAGCTAGAGGGGGTCACACTCACACTAAACATTTATCTGCTTTTACTTTATTAAAGGAAAACAAACACAAAAACTTTTTTATTTTTACTTCATGAGCATATGCACTTCTAGCGAACATACACTACTAGCGAGGTTTAGCATTATTTCCCATAAATTGTAACAAAATTTTATGAAATACTGATGAAAACGATTATTTTCTTATTAATTTACCAAATTGTGAGGATAAAACTACCTATAATTATCAAACAAAACATTTGAAATGGTTCATAGCTTAGGTGCCCGTTTTTTTTGCAAATGAGTGTATTAACTATTATTAATCCTTAATCGCAATCAAATTACTTTTAGATAAATTAATGTTTATTACCAAAGTAATATGTGGGAATAGGAAAAAAATCGTGACCGGGTGCCGGTCTAGCGACAAATTCAAATATTTGGATAATGAATTACAATGTTATGGCGCAGGACGTGACTTGCGTAATATCATAAGAATTTCCTACTATCAGTCGCCAAAGATACAAATATTAATAATTCCTAATTTGAATTGTAATGGGGACAAAACTGTCGCATTATAAGCGCACGAAATTGATTAACCACATCGATAGGTTTACTTTTTTCAATTGTCTTTTTTAACTTAATGTAAAGAATTTTATAAGTAAAAAGTACATAAGTAGGGGAAGCCCGGGCAAGACGCATAGTGCGGGTAAGAAGAATAAGCAAGTTTTCTAAATATTGGCCATAGATGGCATTACTAATACTCGTCGCCGGTGTTCGGCACCTGTCGGCGACGCCATGACAAATTTACCAAAACAATGCAAGCGCTCGTTTGTTGTCAAGAAGAAAAAACAGAATTCGTGCTGTTTTGTTACGATTTCCAGAAAGGTATGTGCTTCAACTTTTTTATTAAGTAAATAGTGTATGATTATAACTTTTATTTGTTCAATAGCATATTTATTTATGTATAAATCGTGATTGTTGTTTTTTTCGTAACCATCAAATTAGAATTGAATTTGATACATTGATCTAATATTGATATCTTGGGCAAAACGAATATGGGCAAGACGGATACTTATTCGTTTTGCCCGTACTATTTCGGATACTGTTTCGTTTGAACTTTTATATCACAGACGTTCTTTTTTTTTTCAGACTATGGTTTACAATTACAAAAGAAAGAGCGGGAGAGCATCCTGGTCAGAAAAATCGTTAGAGCAAGCGGTAAAATTCGTAAGAGAAGAAGGAAAATCTATAAACTCTGCATCAAAAACCTGATGCTACTATCTTGCAAAGACAGTAACCAGATTTGACCCGGGAACATGAATCATCACAAGCATCAACCTCATACCTTACAGCGTTGCAAATACGACCTATTCCAACAATGGCTGCTCCGAAAACAACGCGAAAAAATAAGAGGCAGAAATCAGAAATATTAACATCCGCTCCTGTCAAAGCTGAGCAAGCAGCGAAATATGAAAAGGCTAATAACAAAAAGACTAAAATATCGGAATTAGCTGATAGCAACCAAATTAAAAAGAGTAAGAAGGACATTTTGGATAAACCAGGTTCCAGCAAAACTAAGACGACGAATAAATCAATCAATAATAAAATCAAAAATTCTAAACATGATTTTTTTTGTTTAGTGTGTGCAGACAAATATATTGAACCGCCAATCGAAGATTGGATACAATGTAGCCAATGCCGAAACTGGGCGCATAAAGACTGCACCTCATACACAGGTGTAGGTAGCTACTTCTGTGACGAAAGTGATGACTGATTGTTAAACTTTTAAGTTATCCTCTTTGCCCTAGTGGCATATTCGTCTTACCCGACCCCTCTGGGCAAAAAGGATAATAGATATTTTTTGATACTAGTGATTTTAATAGAAGATGTTGTTTATGTTTATATTTTTTATATAGCTGTTTTCAAAGTTAATGAAACAAAGTACTAATTAAAAGTAAAAAGAGTTGTATTGATTACATTCTTGTATTTTATTTCATCACTTTCTCTTAACATATGCGTCATGCCCGGGCTTCCCCTAGTTAGATTTAATGTAGATCTAATCGCCTGTCTAGATTTTGTTTTTTTAAAGTGCGTAATTTAAAAGTACATCGCTGAGTAACTGTTATAGAAGAAGTAATTTTGTGTAAAAACTAAAACGGAACAAATTGCGTGTTACACATATCTCGATAGAACTAATATGGATCTAATTATTTAATGAATTCGTTACCACGCAGGCAATGGTCAACCGCTGGGTACAGACACACGGCCGAGAGTGGTTTATACTTTTTTTAAATTATTTATCACACAGAGTACAAAAAGTATGTGCACGCCCATTTCGACCTCGTCAACTTGCTGATAGCCGTGTATAACCATCGAACCGCATATTATGCAAATTTTGTTCCTTTAAATATTAGAATGTTTAATACACAAAATTTGTAATATCGAAATAAAAATGCCTTTTCAATAAAATATTTAAATTTACAGGTAATAATTAAAGCAACGTGAGTAGTGCTAATCTTAACATTGTCATCTGGCCGTGCCAACGTTAACCGATCGCAGCGGTGCAGCCGAATAGCGCCGCCTGTGTGGAGCTTAGTTTCTGTTTGGTTTATTTACACGTGTGGCGGAACGGTCCTGGCGTCGCGCGTCGGGGTCCTTCGACATTTCATTTAAGTCCTCGTGTAATTTCAAGCGGCGAGAGCGAGGCGAGTATCGGTGCCCGTCGGGTATATTGCAACTATCGGAGACACGATCCGTCGATCGTCGCCGGGGTGCCCCGCCCGAGAGAACTACATAACCCGCGCGTCGAGGACGGGAGTGGCGACGCGCAGGCTCGACGAAATCGGCGCTGTTAGGTTCTCGAAGTCGGTCGTCCGTTCGCACGCCGGCTCGGCCGAGGGCGGGCCGTTAGTGGCCCAGCTCGGCCGAGGGCGGGCCGGGCCGTCAGTGGCCCAGCTCGTGGCGCGCCAGGCTCTCCAGCTTGTGCACCTCGGCGGCGCGCAGCTGGCGCATGAGGCTGGCGTACTTGTCGCCCAGCGCGCGCTCGCGGGCCGCGCCCTCCTCCGCCTGCAGCCGCAGCGCGCGCCGCAGCTCCGCCAGCTGGGCGTCCCGCGCCGCCAGCGACCGCTCCAGGTCCGCCGCGCGCGCCGCCAGCAGCGCGTCCCGGGCCCCCAGCGCCTCCGCCTCCGCCTCGGCGCGCGCCGCCGCCGCCCGCAGCCCGCGCGCCTCCTGCTCGCCGGGCGGCGGCGGCGCGCGCTCCGCCCGGCGCGCGGCGGCCGCCAGGCGCGCCTCGCGCTCGGCCAGCAGCAGCAGCTCGGTGCGCAGGCGGCGCACGTGCGCGGCGCGGCGCTCGGCGGCGGCGGCGGCGCGCGCCAGCGTGTGCACGTGGCGCGCCGCCTCGCACGCGTCGCCGCGCGCGCGCTGCAGCTCGTCGGCCAGCTCGGCGCGCGCGCTCTCGGCCTCGTGGCGCGCCGCCTCCGCGCGCAGCCGCCCGGCGCGCTCGGCCTGCAGCGCGCGCTCCAGCGGCGCGGCGGCGGCGGCGGCGTCGGGCGCGGGCTCGGCGGGCGGCGGCGCGGCGCGGGCGGGGCGCGCGCGCAGCTCGTCGCGCTCGCGGGTGACGAGGCGCAGGCGCTCCTGCAGCGCGGCGGCGCGCAGCTCGGCGGCGCGGCCGAGGCGCGCGCGGCCCAGCAGGCGCCGGTTGCGCTCGGCGTGCGCGTCGCGGCGCCAGCGCTCGTACAGCAGCTGCGCGTGCGCGAGCGCCAGCTGCTCGGCGGCGTCGCCGGGGCGCGCGGCCACCCGCCCGGCGTACAGCTCGCTCATGTACTCGTCGAGGCGCTCGTCGGCGGCGCCGGCGCCCGCTCCCTCGCCCTGCCGACGGATCGCACGATATCGACGGTTCCCGCGGGAGTCGACCGGTCCCCGGTGGATCGTACCGCCCCGGAGCCGTGTCGATGAAAATTAAATAGCGACTAAATACGCACGACCTATAATTGTTAGCGATCGCCGCGGACCTCGACCGGCCGACGAGTAATCCCTCGAGGGTCGGACCCCAGAAAGAAGCAGCGCTGGGTCGCCGAACCCTGTGACGACTACCGGCCTCCTAGCAGCCCCACCCGGTAAATCATTTTCAGGATTTCTTCTCATCATTAAAAATACTATTTCACCTTTACAGTCCTTCTCAACCAGGTCCATCCTGGTAAAAGCCTACCATTGGATTCCAATCCTAGCGAAAAACATCCCCAAAATTTGATTACCATAGGCATGGATCCCTAAACAGATCGACGATTTCGAACCTTCTACAATACATGACATCTGCGATGTAAATGTAGCTACTAAGGAAACTGGAAGTGCATGCTATCTACACAGATTTCACCTGGGCGTTTGATATGATGAGGCATGACCTGCTCATGCAGAAGAAATACTTGATCGTGCCAGTATTTGCGGCTCTTTGCTGAGGTTATGCGAATTCTACCTGCAAAACCGTTCTCAGCTTGTAATAGTTCGAAGTTTCGTCTATAGCACGGATGGTGCCGTTAGGTGTAGCACAGAGCTCCCATATCGGTCCTCTATTCTTACTCTTATTCGACAACGTAATGTTAAAGTAATCAGACACGTACTGAGACTGGACCAAATAATTCCCATGATGTGCCATGTCTCGAACCACTCCTTATCTTACAATGTATTTCCGACAGCCGTGAAAGAGGCACAAATTACCCCATTCCCAAAAAGCCGAACCCCACATCCTTTGCTGAGTATCATCCTTCCTTTCATTCCTTTAAAAATCCTCGAACGGCTTGCACACGGCCAAGGGTCAACTAAGCTCATTCCTTACCAGAAACCTCCTCCTTAACCCTTTCCAGTCTGCCTTTCCTGGCTCACGTCCGGGATATGGCATGACTAGTGCGTTGATCAGCATAATTAATGACATCAGGCTGGGCATGGAGAACGGAAATCTCACTGTACTATCCCTACTTGATTTTAGCAATGCTTTTGATACAGTGAATTTCCAAGCCTTGCTTGGTATACTGAGTTAAATTATCATATATTCAACAGTAATTGATTGGTTTCACAGTTACCTGTTCGGACGACGAGAGCGTATACAAATTGAAGAATAATTTTCCTCTTGGTGCGATACGACTGTAGGCGTACAGCAGGGGGGCTTTCTATGTCCTTTGCTTTTCACTATTTTTATGAATTCTATCTCAAAATCTTTATTATCATCCTACCATTTTTATGCAGATGATCTGCAGATATACAGGGTGGAAATTAAAGACCGCGGTTGGAGGAAAAGTACCCTTAACGGCAAATTTTGCTGACAAACATTTCTTTACTTTCAAAAGTAAAACTGCATTTAAAGATTTTTAAAATTCATCTACTTGAGCCGGGAATAGAACCGGGGGGCTGTGAAAACAAAGCATCCTGTATTTTATGATACTAACCGAAAGAGTCTTTCATAAGGAAGAACTGCTTTTAACCAACATAGTATCTTAAATTAAAGAAAGACCAAATAAAATATGTGTTTTTTTTTATTGTCTTTACAATCTAAAGAAAAAAAAAGTCCAATTGAGAACCTCCTTCTTTTATTAAGTCGGTTAAGAATTGTTCTATTTTCTGTAAATGAGATGTTGGTACTGGCCACTTATAAAAACAATGTAATTGCAATCCTACAAAACAATTTAAAATTACAATACAGACATTGTTAAGATCCTTCTAATCAGTAGAGGAAATGAAAACCGAAGTTCAAAATATTGTTTTAAGTATTCACCTTAACTCGATACACAAGACGTGTCATAGCGAATTCAGTCGAAAAAAGAAAGAAAAAACAAAGACATATTTTTCTTTATTTTTGAAAATTATATATGGAAAGAGTTATACATATGTACATACATACATATGGTCACGCCTTTATCCCCGAAGGGGTAGGCAGAGGCATATTATTAAATGCTCAAATTTCACCTTTTTAGAATTTGTCCCACGAAATAGGTGGTAAGCCGTATTCCCGTGTTGAGCTAGACAGGCGCAGGTTGTGACTGCCTGCTGTTGAAATTTTTCAAGCCGCCTAAAATGGCTTGGCTTACTTGGCTTAACGGCTGCCATTATACTGGCAACCGAGACCAACGGCTTAACGTGCTTTGCGAAGCACGGAAACGTTGAAATATATGTCACAAAGTGGTCACATGGATGGTTTATGTTCAATTAGGAACATAAAACTACAAATTGCAACTCAACAACCGAACGATCCAAAGTTCGTATATGCTCAACAAATATTTGAGCGTTTTAAAACTATTACCCTTCCAACCCCTCACTGTGGCCGAGACACCTTTAGCCATCTTTGATCAGTCGTGCTCGTGTGAGTCTGTGCGACTGGCAGTGAGTAATCAATCTCTCCGCATCTCGTGCATCCCATCTACCTTCACGTGGTTCACCCAAACTGATCTTGTAGTTTTGAGTATCTTCGTTATAGAGTCGCGTACGAATTTGTCAAGCTATAGAAATTATCACGGACAAGTCTTTAACAAATACTAGAATGAAGAGGGGCCCCATGTCGGAGCCCTGCGGCACGCACGAGGGTATAACTTGCCAATTGGATTTATAATTTCCAACACTAACAAGCTGGCAACGATTGCGTAGGTACGAATCTCAGCATCGAAGCAAGGAACCCCATATGCAAGCATGACCCAATTTTTGAACGAGTAGGTCAAGATTAACGACGTCAAAGGCCTTTGAAAAGTTGGTATATGTATATAAATACTGGGTGTAACAAAATTACCTCTCCCCTCAAATTTCATGAGATGACTTGGCATCGGAAATTAAATACAAATGTTTAATAAAAAAGGGGGTTAAGGTTTTTAATTGAAAAAAATAAATTGTTGCACATTAGGAATTCGTTTTTTACCGCGGCAATTCGAAGTAACATGGTCGCCGTGGCAAAACAAACACGGAGGGGTGCTCCGTGTCTGGCTGTCATTGTCGCCTTCTCCTGCCGCTCAGTAGCGATAGAAAGGGTGATAATGAAAATTTATAGGACCTTTAAAACGGATTTACGGTTAAAGTATTCATGTGATTTTTTTTTTCTTCATTTTTGTAATGTTTCTTGATTGATGCCACGTCACGTGACGAAATTTGGAGAGTCAATTTTGTTACATCCAATATATAGCATGCACTTCTTTGTTGTGTTCTATGACTTTTAATACATGGTGTAGAAATCGCTCCGAGCGCCCGATGGGAAGTGTGTTGAACGCGAGTGAACGGTCAGTCACTCGCGCTCGTATTGCTTTTTTGATTCGCGGTAAAAACCGACAAAAAATGGATTATGATGGAGGGAACACGAGCAGTACGATCAGTAACCCGGTCACGCGAGGTCCCTTCCCATATCACTCGCTACTGGTCGCGCTTGTGGCCGTAGTATAGGCCCACACGACACCGAGCTACACTAAGGACACGAGGCGCACTGCGACGCCTGATCACGAACCTCTGACCCCATTCAGGAGACTTCAGTGTCCGTCTGAGGTCTGTCTGTTTGTCCGTCACGAGGCTGTATCTCAGGACCCGTGACAGCTAGAGAGCTGTAATTTTCACAGATGATGTATTTCTGTTGCCCCTATAACATACTAAAATCAGAAAAAAAGTGGGGGGGGGGTTCCCATACAACAATCGTTGGTGTTCCTCGTTTTGTAGTACGGAGCCCTCCGTGTGCGAAGCCAACTCACACTCGGCCGGTTTATTTACAGGTGCGTTCTGTCGAAAGATACTTAATAGCTCAATATATGGGCCGCGGGGCGGCAGCGGTGTCGACGCTGCGGACGGTGGTCTCACCTGGGCGGGCTCGTCGGGCAGCGCGCGGTAGAAGTCGGCGATGAGGAACTCGTGCGGCTCCGGCCACAGCTCCACCGTCTGCACCGCCACCGCCGAGCGCCGCTCGCCCGCGCGGCCCGACAGCGACGCGGCGCGGCGCGGCGGCGGCGCCGAGCGGTGCGGCGCCAGCGCGGGCGGGGCGCGGCGCGGGTCCCGCGCGCGCGAGCGGGAGCGGCCCGGCGCCGGCTCGGGCGCGTCGCCCCACGCGTCCGCGTCCAGCGGTGAGGGCTCGGGCGGAGGTATGGCGGGGGCGGGGGGGGCGCGCGGCTCGGGGCGCGGCAGGTGCGCGGGCGGCGGCGCGGCGCCCAGCGGCACGGGCGAGTCGGCCTCGCGCCGCTCCAGCGCCAGGCGCGCCAGGCGCGAGGCGTACGCGTCCCCGCCGGGTAGGGGCGCGGGCGCGGGCGACTCCTCCTTGGCGGCGGGGGCGGGGGCGGGGGAGGGCGAGGGGGCGGGGGCGGGGTTGGCGCCGGGCGGCGAGGGCGCGCGCTCGCGGCGGCCGATGGCGCGCACGGCGCTCGAGTCGGTGGGGAACCGGAAGTGCGCGCGCGACTCCTGGGAACAAAATACGACATGTAGATCTGCACTTGTGCAATTCTTGCACGCGTGACTCTACTGCCTCCACTCGTTAATATTTCAATAAGAAATAGTTTTTTTTTTATGTTGAATTTTTTTAAATTTGTGTTAAGTTATTTTATTACACGGTACCTCGATAGATGTAGGTGAACCGAAAATTGAAACTCACTATGGTTTCGTTACCACAAATATAATAAATACTGCCACGATGCTCGTCAAGGTTGTCTAATACCATCAAAATCAGTGAAGTGAAGTACATATACTAGTAAAAGTGAAAACAGTGTAAAACAATCCTAAAGGACCTTTTTTACAATTTGCAACGGGAACTATGCCTGCATCCGCTGACTAATAATACGTGAACACACATTTAAGTAAGTACTTAATAATTATTAATTAAAAATAAATAATTAACGAGTAACGAGTGTAGGCAGTAGAGTCATATGTGCAAGTATCGCACAAATACAGATCTACATGTTGTAAAATTAATCGATCGGCAAATTCCACAGATATGTCATTGAATGGAAATTATTTATGTGCAAGACAAAGCTATTTCAAGAGATGTACGACTCGTCTAATATATTCTAAAATCACTAAATCTTAGCTAATGGGTCAATTACCGGAAATGAAATTATCGTTCAGTAAGTAAATGACTTATATCGCCTGCTAGAGTCGGAGTCGACCATACACATTACTATTCGATGGGTCCCGAAGGCGAAGTAATAATAATATACCACAACTTTGTAGGCAACACTAAACTCGCATGATACTTATTCAACTTATCGCTTACGTTAGTTAGACGGGAACAAAGAGTTAGGACAAACGGTTCGAATACAATCGAAATTCAGTTTGTTTACAGATCACAGCTAAGGGATTCATTTGTAGGTGGCTGATAAGCAACTTCACGACGCGACGTTTTTAACAGAGTAAAATCTGATGTGCCAGATGAGATAGCCGAAGCTCTTGACGAAACAAGATGGCACTGACTGACTTGACTGCCTCTGTGGCGCGTCGGTAGTGATACCGCCTGCGGCGCTGGAGGTCGTGGGTTCGATTCCCACCGGAGACAAATATTTATGTGACCCATAAATGTTTGTCTCAAGAGTCTGGGTGTTTCTATGTATAATATGTATGTATTTAAAAGTATATAAGTATTAATATCCGTGGTCTGATACCCATAACACAAGCAGGTTATTCTTAGCTTACTTTGGGATCAGATAGCGTTGTGTGAAATGTCCTTGAATATTTATTTATTTATTTACTTGATTCCGCCTCATACACCTCATTTCGGAGGCCTATGGGGGACAGAAATGAGGTCTGCAAAGACAAATTTGAAAAAGGTATATGACATCATCCTAACTTACGAAGAACTTTCTTTTGACTGTATTATTTTTCGTTAGATAGTGAGTACCTAAGCTTTATTAAAATTAAAGTTAAAGGTTATTTCCACCCTGTAGAGTTTTGAAGAAACATCTACGATGTGTAACATTCGGAGCAGTCAGTATGGGCAAGTCTGTAAATATAAGCCACACATAGATCTGTTCTTAGGAACCATGTCATCGATCTTAAAGTAAAAAAGAAGATCTGCATACATAGATTTACAAAAACACACACGTACAGTTCGGGAATCGAACCCGGTCGTTTTCAAAACTAAAACTTACATTAAATTTATTTAGATATCGATTGTGTAGATCATAAGCAGTAAATGTTACTATGAAACATAATATTACTATATGAAATATTAGAGGACTTCACGCGGTTTCAACCGCGTAGTTCCCGTTCCCGTGGAAATACCGGAATAAAATATAGCCTATGTTCACCACAAAGAGTGTAGCTTACCAACAGTGAAAGAATTTTTGAAATCGGTCTAGTAGTTCCGGAGCCTATTCGTTACAAACAAACAAAGAAACAAAAAAACAAAAAAACAAATCTTTCCTCTTTATAATTAAGTATAGAAATACAGAAATAATAAGTATGAAAATGAACAACGGGAATAAAGGTATAGATAATTCAACTCATCAGTGCGCGCGGCGCTATGTGTGCGTGCGCTAGTAATTATACAGCTTTAATTTGTGTGGCAGTGACGCGGCCGTCTTCACAGAGTACATTTGTATATTATGATGAGGTAGAGACGTAACTCGACTTATTGACGACACCAGCGGTGCCAAGCAGTTTTTGCAGGAAACGCTCTGCATGACCGCGAAATAAACATCATATTTATACAAAAAGCTTACAGCGCCATCTACCACATTTGCAGGCAACTCTTACGTTATAATGAAACGAAATCAAATATCATGACAAGTCTCAATGTAACTGCAACGTTGAGATCCTGTGTAACTTGGTCACATTATAATTCATTACATAGTGTTCTTAGTGATAATACCATGGGTACAGTCGTTAAAGAAAATGTTCTATACGGAGAAAATGTTTAAGAAGTCATGTAAATATTTTTTAAGTGTCAATTCGATGGAATTAATATTTGTTATCACTACATATAATGAAACAAAGTCCCCACCGCGTCTGTCTGTTCACGATGAACTTAAAAACTACTGCATGGATTTTCATGCTGATATCACCAATGAGTCTTGAGAAAGGTTAACGTATATAATTTGTTGAGTTTTTGTATACATTGACTAAAATATAATGTTATAGTTGGAGATGTCGAAAAAAGACAAGGTGTCTGGGAGCTTTTAACGAAAACGCTGCCTAAACCCTTTAGACGGGGTTGCTTTTACCACTGGTAAGCGCAGGTTAAATGAAAGCCGAAATGTTCAATAGACTTTGTATTTAAAGCAAACTACAACAATGGTGTGAGCAAATTTTAGAATAACAAAACTTACAAATGTATGATTTCATCGGAACGTAACTATTGCGAGATTTAATTTCTTGCACAGCGCCATCTGTCGGTGGCGCGGTAAACTTTTGTATACATAAACTTAAACCCTAAACATACCGCCACCAAGGACAATATGACAATATGTCCTTAATATAAAAATATTATAACTAATGAACACCGCCCACCATCATACATGTTCAAGATACAAATGATTGGTGGTAGGTTACAAATTGCACAGAAAACCATAATATCATAATACTACACATTAACCCGAAGGCTTCAAATATCACCTAAAACTCATTAGATTGACGTTCCAAATACACTTAATTTACTAAACTAAAGCTTACTTTCACATATCACACACCATAGTTCTTATATCTATCTAAATTTCATAATAGAACCCAAAGAAAAGAAAATGGCAAACCTTCAATTAGCTACTGGAAGGACACACACTTTAGAGACTGGTCTCTTTATTAAAGAAGATTTGGTACGCAATGTTACCACGCGCGTTATGCCATCAGGACCAGGGTGCTTGCGTTCTATCCGCCCCAACAACCATCGACCCGGCGGTAGATCATCCTCCTTTATTAATGCTACATCACCAATAGCAGGCTCTGGAGTGTGCAAAGTCCATTTATGACGTTGCAAAAACTGGTTCAAGTAGTCTTGCGACCAAGTTCGCCAAAAATCTTGGGTCATTTTTTGAGTGAGCTGCCAACGTCTTAAAACGGAAACGTTAGCTGCTTCAAAATTATCGTCGGGTACAAGGACCAAAGGCTCTCCAACCAAAAAATGGCCTGGAGTCAACACTGTCAATTCCTTTTGATCCTCAATAAAAGAGAGCGGTCTCGAGTTCAAACATGCCTCTATTTGTGCTAACACTGTCGTTAGCTCTTCAAAAGTTAACGTAGAGTTACCGACAACCCGTTTTAGAATTTTCTTGGTAGACTTCAAGCCTGATTCCCATAATCCACCCTGGTTCGGAGCATGGGCTGTAATGAAGGTCCACTGAGTACCATTATTTGCTAGATTTTCACTAAGCTCAGGTATGAAATTAGAATTTTCTTTATTAAATAACTCAGTTAACTCTCGTGCGGCTCCCACGAAATTTGTGCCATTTTCACTATAAAGTCGAGCACAGTGACCCCGTCTGGCAACAAATCTCTTAAAAGCAGCCAAGAAACCCTTCGTCGTCATATCACTCACGGCTTCCAAGTGAATGGCCCGAGTAGACATACATACAAACAAGGCGATGTAACCCTTGTAGGATTTGTTACCGCGTCCCGGAGATACTCTGATGTTGATAGGACCGGCGTAATCAACACCACTGTTCAAGAATACCTTGTTAGGTGTAACGCGTGCGGAGGGAAGTTGGCCCATCAGTTGGTTTCTAGTCTTAGCAGAGTATCTTATGCAAGTAACACATCTTCTATAACATGCCTTGACTAGAACTTTGACTCCCACTATCCAGTACATTGACCTTAAGAATGTGATCATAGCTTGTGGTCCCCCATGCATTGTTTTTGTATGCGCATTTTCAATTAATAGCTTTGTAAGAAAACAATCTTTCGGCAAAAATATTGGATGTTTACGATTGAAATTCAATTCGGACATTTCCAACCGCCCACCGACTCTGACTACTTCTTCATGATCTAGGAACAAATTTAAAGATTTATACTTCCCTTTTACGTTCGAATTGTTACCAGATTTTTTAAGAAGTTCCAAAATTTCCTCCTGCAAATATTCCACCTGGCATCCTTTGATACAGATCTTCATCGCCTCATCCAATTCTACCTTTGACAAGTAATGGTCTCGAAGTTGAGGAACATTGTTACTTGTAGGCCTTTTGTAATTTAAAAATCTTCTACAGTACGCCACTACTCGTATCAATTTCTGAAGAGATGAATACCTGTCCCAAAAAGAGCTCTCAACGATGCCAGTATGAACTTTAACCTCTTCCAGTTGAGTACCTAAATGTTTTGGTTTTTTGTAATTTATTACCGATTCACGTAAGAATTCGGGGCCCTTGAACCACATTGAGGTGGTACAGAGTTCACTCGGAGAGACACCACGTGAAGCGCAATCTGCAGGGTTCTGTTTGGAGGAGACGTGTGACCAATGTTGAGTATCTAGCGTATTCAATATTTCTGATACGCGGTTGGCCACGAACGTCTTCCACCGACTCGGATGGCTGTTGAGCCAGGCCAAAACCACTTCAGAGTCAGTCCACGCGTGTAAATTTGTTGATTCTATTTTCAGAACTGTAGCTACTTCTCTCATAAGTTTGGCCAACAAAACAGCTCCACACAGTTCGAGTCGCGGTATTGACACCTGCTTTACAGGCGAGACTTTGGTTTTTGATGCAACCAAGGCCACATGTATAGTACCCGTACTGTCTATGACTCTTAAGTATATTACAGCGGCATATGCTAGCTTAGAGGCATCAGAAAACCCGTGCAGCTGTATTTCTCGACTGTTGGAACTAGTGTTGCACCACCGAGGGATTTTAATATCAGCCATTAAAGGTAAGTCCTCACGGTAAGTAAACCATTCATTAACCAGACTATGAGGAACCTCCTCGTCCCAACTTATACCTGCTAACCAGAGCTTTTGTATTAAAATCTTTGCTGTGATGATGCTTGGAGCTAGCCAACCCAACGGATCAAAAAGCTTGGAAATATCAGATATAATTTTTCTTTTTGTTATAGGTGCAGCTATTGTAGGAAGTTTTATGGAGTACTTAAAAACATCAGCCCCAGAGTCCCAGGTAAGTCCAAGTATTTTAGTTATATTATCTGTATTAAATTTTAGTTCCTTATTCTTATCCTTAATAATTGTACCTCTATTTATTTTTTCGACTAATTCTTTATTGTTACTATTAAATTTCTGTAATTTAAATCCCCCCTTCGATAGGACTGTATATATTATTTTGTACATCTCATATGCCTGATCTATATCCTCAGCCCCTGACATATAGTCATCCATATAAAAGTCATTTAAAATGCTTTCCGCTGCTTTAGGATGATCCTGACATTCGTCATAGGCTATTTGATGAAGAACTCGCACTGCTAGGAAAGGCGCTGAAGCTGTGCCGAAAGTAGCTGTGATCAATTCATATTCACAGATTGGTTCATTCGGGCTATTTCTCCAAAGAATACGCTGTAGAATTGAATCTCTACTATCAACTAGCACCTGTCGGTACATCTTTTCTATATCAGCAACAAGACATATGGGATTTATTCTCCAACGCATAATAATATGACGGAGGTCACTTTGTAGCGTTGGCCCGACTAACAAATTATCGTTCAGTGATAACCCATTTGATCCTTTACAGGACGCATCGAAGACGACCCGTACCCTGCTCGTGACCTTATCCTCCCTGACGACAGCATGGTGAGGTAAGTAGATAGCTGACTGATTGTTTCTTTGATCGTCTGTTACCCTTTTCATATGATTTAAATCCAAATACTCATTAATTACTTTACAATATTCTTCTTTCAGTGAACTGTTTTTATTTAATTTGAATTCTAAACCTTTTAGTCGTTTTTCAGCTATCGCCTTTGAATCTCCAAACTGTCTGATCAGGGCTGCATCACGAAGTGGCAACCGAACAGCGTACCGGCCATCCTCGTTTCGCGTAGTAGTAGTTGCAAACAATTGTTCACATTTTAACTCATCATCTGTGAGCATTTTTGTCGTTTCAGACGGTTCCTTCTCCAGTTCCCAGAACCTCCTTAACAGGTCATCCGCTGAAACACAAGCATGCATCACACTAATATGTGAGTAAGTATCAGACGCATTCTCTACATCAGATACCCCCGATAATATCCATTCAAGAGCGGTTTCCTGCGCTAACAGGGTACCACTAAGATTACGCTTAATACCTGCGTGGAGTACCTGACTATAGACCTCAGCACCTAACAAAATATCAATTTTGTTAGGCCTGTAGTACTCGGGGTCAGCCAGGTTTTGTTCGGTCAAGTCTACCCATTCTACCCTGGTTACTTTCGTAACCGGGAGAAGGGTCGTGACCGACTTCAACACGTAGGCGTTAACCGTAATTTGATGGTTAGCATTAAACCTGGACCTCACCTTTACGGTAACTGTATATTTAGACGTGACACTTTTGTCACTCCCTACACCCATTACAGTGGCTTTTGTCGCAACCCTCTTCATCCCATAACTTTTCGATGTTTTCTAATCGCGCTTCTAGATAGGAAAGAGTAATGCGGTCCTTAGGGGACTTTTTAAAGTTAATAATAGCCTTTGATATTTGGCTACTTGTGTCCTGTTGAACAGCCTCAAATAATTCCATTTTAAAATGAAAATACAAACTACACAGAACCACAAGTAAAACGCAACAGAAAAAAGGGCTTGTAAACAATCAGAACAATTTACTTAATTATAATTAACAATATGAAGTAATTTTTTAAATTTCAGAGTCAAGTATTTAGGTACACAACAACTAATTGACCCTATTACCGAACAGACTTGTAAACCAAATTGACACAAAAATTATTGAAAGTTTTCTAAGTGTTTGGACTCAAATCGGAGTAAAATCGGGCATAGGTTCCCCGTCTCAACAGAGAATTGCCTTAAACTATTACAAGTCCAACACCCAGGTTAAAATTACAAGTTAATAAAGCCTAAACATTAAGGTTGAAATTACAAGAGAAAAATACACAATGATACAAATAAAATTCAGTCTCTAATTTTTAAAGTTACCGCGCCATCTGACGGTGGCGCGGTAAACTTTTGTATACATAAACTTAAACCCTAAACACCCTTCGAGGCATAACAAAATAATGTATGGTAGAATTGTGTAACTTATAAAGGCCTACAGAAAAGTCAGAAATGATAGAGCTCTAAATTCTAATGCAAAAAAAAAGAAATGCAGAGATGGTCGACGGAAAAAAACATTGCTTATACTGCAAATATGACAAAAATTGAACTGTATGACTTGATTTACTATACATCTAAAAAAAACTGTTGAGGGTCGAGAGTCTGTACATGGAAGATAATTTGAAAATTTTAATTGTAGGGCGTTCTCTAATCGATACTGAAGCTGAAAATGTAATTAGAAATTTTCATGTCTGTCTGTCTGTATCCTGATTATGAATTGATTTAAATGGAACTTGGTACAATCTGAGCTTATGATCCGAGGAAGGTTCTAGGATACTTTTGTTCTCGATATATTGCGCGGTTCCTTTGGGAGAGGGTAGGGCAGTTTCACACGCTTTTCGCACACCTTATGTGTCAGCTAGTTTGTTATAAGATTAATGACATACTTCAGCCATATGGCGTAAAAGTTCTTTGGCTACCACCGTATCATCCTGAACTAAACCCAATAGAAAATGTATGGGGAATTTAAACACATTATAATGCTTTGCATAAAATCGAACAAAATGTGATGGAAATAATGAAATTAATAAACGAACGTTTAAGTCAAATTGATTAAGAGATGTGGCGTCGTGCTTGTCGACACACCAAAGAAGAAGAATACTATCGACATTTTGATTGAATTTATAATTAACCTTGGAGAGAGCAGCGAATCCTAAAATTCCTCAATTTTATTCTTCAAATAGCGATACATATTAATATGTATAACATACATTTCACCCATTAAGTTTTTATTTTAGTTAAACAAGTGTTTTTGTATTTTGTACTTCACTGTACCTCATGTCACGCACACGAAGTCACTGTGTTTAGACGAGGCTTACCCACACATAGTGCCGCGCGCACAGATGAGTTGAACTTACTATACCAATAGAAGGGTTTTTAATTAGGATTTTTTTAATTGAGTAGTAACATCATCTCGTCGCATCATGTTATAGTGCACAGTTTTATCTAAGAACGGCAGAGTTAGTTATCGAATCGGCTCAGGATCGAGGGGCGGCCGAGCGGTACGCACCTGCGCCGGCGTGTTCTCGGGCGTGGCCTCCACCGCCGGCTCGGGCGGCTCGTCCGCGTCCGCGTCCGCCGGCAGCGGCGTGTGCGGCGCAGACTCCGCGCCGCAGCGCTCCACCAGCGGGAACCACGGCTCCACGCCCGGCCGCAGCGCGCCCGCGCCGCGCGACGCCGCCGCGCCCGAGCCGGGGGCGGGCGCGGCCGTGGCCGGCGACGCGCGCGCCGAGACCAGTGCGGGCTCGGGCGCGTCCTCGGGCGGCGCCGGCGCCAGCGCCAGGCGGCGGCACTGCGCCACCACGTCGTGCACCTCCACGCGCGCCCAGCGCGCCGCCTCCGCCTCGCGCGCGCGCGACCCCGTCACCAGCGCGGGGTGCAGGCGCACGCCCGCCGCCAGCGCGCGCACCGAGCGCTCGTAGGCGGCGCCGCCCTCGGCCGCCGCGCGCAGCGCCTCCAGCAGCGTGCATGGGTGCGTGGCGTACAGCGCGTGGAACAGCGCGCGCTGCGCCAGCGCCAGGTGCGCGCGCGCGGCCGCGGCGGGCGGCGGCTCCAGCGCGGCGGGCCGCAGCAGCGCGTCCGCCAGCTCGCCCGCCGCCGCGCACACCAGCGCCGGCGCGCCCGGCACCAGCGCCGCCAGCGCCAGCAGCGCGTGCAGCAGCGGCAGCGCCTCGCGCTCCGAGCGCGCCGCGCGCAGCAGCTCGCGCGCCAGCGGGTGCGCGGGCAGGCGGTGCAGCCAGGGCGGGCGGCGCGCCACGAGCGGCGCCAGCGCGGCGAGGGCCTGGCGGCGCGCGGGCCGCTCGGCGCGCAGCTGCTCGGCCAGCGCGTCCAGCAGGTGGCGCGCGTGCGGGTCGGGCGCGCGCGCCAGCAGGTCGAGCGCGCGCGCCGAGCCCGTGCGCGCGTGGTACAGCAGCAGCGCGCGCGTGAGCCAGGGCTCGCGCACGGCGCCGAACAGCGCGCCGAGCGCGTCGGCGGCCGCGCGCGCTCCGCCCGCGCCGCCCTCCAGCAGCGCGAACACGTCGCCCGCCTCGCACGCCGCGAGCATCTCCGACCGCCTGTCGCACGCGAGCTTACGGTCAGACGGGCCGTGCATGCATACTTACAATAAAATAGAACCACACCGACTCTCGAAACAAATATTTAGGCATCACACAAATTCTTGTCCGACGGTGGGAATCGAGCACGCGACTTCGAGATCGGCACTCAGGTGTATCTCAAAATTAGTTTTTACCCCAAACAAAATTACCCAATTAAAATCGCCACATCAAATTATGGCCACATTTCACCTTTTGTATAATTTGTCCTACATAATAGGTGGTGAGCCGTATTGTCGTGTTTAAATGGCCAGGCGCAGGTTGTGACTGCCTGCACAGGCAAAGAACTGGGAATGTCACAATTTTTATTTTTTCTGTTTTCTATTGAAATCAAATCTTTGACTATGGTAGTTTAGTTCCCAATCACTAACTTTTAAAAAAGTAAACATCAACAACAAGCGAAAAGAACCAGGAATGTCCATGACATACCAGTAAAGAAGAAGGATAGTCCAATACAAAGTGAGTGACAGTTGTGAGGAGCTCAATAAAAACGTTAATACTTCTAAACTTTTAATTGCGTTTTTCTCGAAATCTATTCATTGGGACATTCCCTATTCTTTTCCTGTACCCTTCATATTAAATAATATATATAAATACATATTAAATAATAATAATAATACAGTTCGTTCGTTGCCCAATTGGAAATCAACTGGGCCGGACGGGCTGCACAATTTTTGGCTCAAATGGTTCCATAGCTCGCATGATTGTTTGGCATCTTGCTTTCAATCATCACTTGAGTCCGGATCGCTCCCATCTTTTATGACTTCAGGTGTTACACACCTCCTCTATAAATCCGGTAGTACCACGGACCCGAAAAATTATAGACCGATAACTTGTTTGCCTACGGTCTATAAGCTTCTCACATCTATTTTGAGAGTTAAATTATCATCTCATATAGAAAATAATTGTATTATGTCCAACTCTCAAAATGGATGTAGAAGCGGGTCACGTGGTTAGGGATGCAATATCGATAATAAAAAATATCGATATTGGAATATCGATATTTTTCAAAATAAAATATCGATATTGAAAATATCGATGTTTATAAACGATATATCGATATTGATGAACGATATATCGATATATCTATTTTTTTGCTGCTCTTGTTGTTTTTTTTAAAGAATAAAGATCGCACGGAAATAATCTTGATTATTCTACTTTTGCTCATAACTCCGCTTTTTTTCAACCGTTTGCCATGGAACAAAGCTCATATTTAAGCTTAACAAGATCTCTCTATTAAAAAAACGCATAAACTTCCGTTCAGTAGTATTTGCGTCCATAGCGAACAAACAGGCATAAGGACCAACAGACAAGAATTAATAAAAACGTTGTGTGCAGTATTGTTTGTTAAGATATTATAATTCAAGTATTATTTTTAAAATATCTCCGTTGTACAGACACAACCACTTTACGCTTAATAATACGAGTAGTAAAGACAGAAAACACTCAAACTTTGAAAAATGTATTTGGCCGATTGTCTTACCCGGGAGTCGAACCCAAGTAAGACAATCGGCCAAATACCTCAGCGTGGCAGTCGCGTGCACTATCACAATAAACTTGTAAATAACACATGAAATTAATTTCATCTTAACTCAGTTTCATTTACCAAAACCTAAGTGTCTTGGCATATCAAGATAAATACCCAAATCTTTTATTTAAAATATTCAATTAATTATAATTTTTGATTGAAGTAATATCGCTCATAACGAAATCATCTCACGCTCAAGAATAAATCGTCGAAATTTTGGGTTTCAATATGGATATTAAAATATCGATATTTCGCTCATGAAGAACGATATATCGTCGATATTTTTGATTTCGATATCGATACTAAAATATCGATATTTATCACCGATATATCGATATTTCAAAAATATCGATATATCGTTTGCATCCCTACACGTGGTACTAAAGAACTCCTTATTCTTGACATGGCCATTAATCAGCAGGTTCGTCGTAACCGGAGAAATCTGGCGACATGCTGGATTGATTACAAGAAAGCCTACGACTCCGTGCCACATACATGGCTGTTGAGGGTGCTAGAGTTGTATAAAGTTGATACAACTCTTTGCACCTTCTTGAAGGCATGTATGGGGCAATGGAGAACGGCTCTTGTTTATCCAGGATGTCGTCAGATTCTTGGGAACGGTGAACCTGTCAAGATTGAGAGGGGTATATTTCAGGGTGATAGCCTGAGTCCCTTATGGTTTTGTCTAGCACTGAATCCTCTCAGTACTTTACTGGAGGGTTCAGGGCTAGGCTATCAGTTTAGGAGAGGAGGTCAAGTTGTTTCCCACCTTCTATACATGGATGACTTGAAATTATTTGCCTGCACCAATTCCCACTTGATAGAGTTACTCAAGATAACTGAAACCTTTAGTAATTCTATCAAAATGGAATTTGGTGTAGATAAATGTGCAGTCATGCATGTAAAGAAGGGACGGATTGTGGAATCTGAAAGAGTACAACTTTCAGATTTCACAAAACTTAAATCCCTCTCCGCAACTGAAACCTACAAATATCTTGGTATGTCGCAGGCTTTAGGTATTGCTGAGCTGAGACAGACATGAAACAAGCGTTGATGGATCGTTTCTTTGGCCGCCTGAAAAAAGTACTGAGAAGTCTTTTATCAGGTGGTAATGGGGTGCGAGCCATCAATGGTTGGGCCATGCCTGTCTTAGGATATTCCTTCGGCATACTGAGATGGACTCAGACAGAATTTGACACCCTGGATAGAAAAGTCCGTTCGTTGTTGACTGCAAACCGGATGCATCATCCGCGTTCGTCTATAATGAGGTTGTATATCCCACGGAAATGCGGTGGTCGTGGTTTTTTAAATATCAAGACGTTGCACAACCGTGAGATATACAACCTTAGGGAATATTTCCTCCATGCGGACGTGGGCATGCATCGGAATGTAGTAACAATAGACAGCGGACTGACCCCTCTTTCTCTTGCCAAAGAGAACTGGCACAAACCAGTAATACTAACTACCAATGACCGCAAGGAGATATGGCAGAGTAAAGAACTGCATGGACGATTTTATCGGGCCTTACATGGGTCCGATGTAGATTTACTAGCATCAGTAGCCTGGCTACGTTTTGGTGATCTGTTTGGAGAAACCGAAGGTTTTGTCTGTGCAATTACTGACGAAGTTGTTATGACGAATAACTATCGGAGGTATATTCTGAGAGATGGTACGGTTGACATATGTTGGGCATGTCACCTACCGGGTGAATCTCTCAGACATATTATTTCTGGTTGTCCTCGTCTTGCCAATGGGGAGTATTTACATAGACACAACCAAGTGGCCAGGATTGTCCATCAGCAACTTGCACTAAAATATAAACTTGTTGATTCAGAGGTACCGTATTACAGGTATGTGCCCGACCCAGTTCTTGAAAATGGTCGTGTCACATTGTATTGGGATCGATCTATTATCACTGACAGGACTATTGTGGCCAATAAGCCTGATATAGTGGTAATAGATCGATCAGAGCGCCTAGCAATAATCGTTGACATTACCGTCCCACATGACGGAAATCTCGTGAAAGCAGAAAAGGAGAAACAAATAAAGTATTTGGATTTGGCTCACGAGATTGTCGACATGTGGGATGTGGATTCAGCGATTATTGTTCCGATAGTCGTATCAGCGCATGGTCTGATTGCCAAGAGCCTCGATCAACATCTCAAGAGGCTCGCGTTAGGTAGTTGGGTCAAGAACCAGATGCAAAAGGCAGTTCTCCTAGACACGGCACGCATTGTGAGGAGGTTCCTGTCTCTGCAGCCCTAACCACCGGTAGCTTGGTCCCTGTACTCGATACCGGTGGGACACTATTTTTTTATATTTTTAAATATATTTTTTTGTTTTATACTAATGTATTTAAAAATCTAAATTAATATGTATAAAGTAGTAAATAAAGGAAATACTAATAAATATTCACGGACATTTCACACAACGCTATCTGATCCCAAAGTAAGCTAGGAATAACCTGCTTGTGTTATGGGTATCAGACCACGGATATTAATACTTATATACTTTTAAATACATACATATTATACATAGAAACACCCAGACTCTTGAAACAAACATTTATGGGTCACACAAATATTTGTCTCTGGTGGGAATCAAACCCACGACCTCCAGCGCCGCAGGCGGTATCACTGCCGACCGCGCCACAGAGGCAGTCAGATATTATAGCGATTCTTAAATAAAGGGCATTGTTACTGACTCTATTTGTATCAAGGTAATACACCTTTGGTTGGGTTGGTAGAAAAAATTATTCAATGTTTCGCAAAAGATCATGAAAAGGGATTTCACACAACAATTCTGAGGCAATCCTTCATTAATCAACTTACTTCAAGTTTCTACTGAACATGTTTATCAATTGTCTAGCACAAGCACTAGCTTCTATTAGCTAATTTGGCTGCTGTAAATACAGCTAGAAGAAGAGAATAGATTAGAAAACACTTATATAAAACACTAGCTGTTCCCCGCGGCTTCGACCGTGTAGAAGTCGTTTATCGCGTAAAATCATAACCCTTTTGTGCAGTCGGTTAAAAAGTAGTCTATGTCCTTCCCAGGGCCTCGAACTATGCCTATACCAAATTTAATCTTTCAGATCCGTTATATCGAGGTTGCACTGTATACAGATTACCCCGGAACACAAGGGTCTCCCTATGACACATTCAAAGAGGTAAATATTCTGACTGCAGCATCCCAATGTATCAAGTTTCACTAACAGCACAGTAAGTCTTTCCTGGGTGAAGTAAGTAAGTATTGCTTTTACAACAGGTTTTACAATTTAAACTAATAGTATGTCCTCAAATAAGTTTAAGAATATAACACTACTACTTGTTACCAATAGCTAGACAAGGGAGCCTGGGTCTGCATGCTCTGCTTCAATCTCAAACAAATTGTTAAATTTCATTTCCGGAGACAAATATTTGTGTGACCCATAAATGTTTGTTTCAAGAGTCTGGGTGTTTCTATGTATAATATGTATGTATTTAAAAAGTATATAAGTATTAATATCTGTGGTCTGATACCCATAACACAAGCAGGTTATCCCTAGCTTACTTTGGGATCAGATAGCGTTGTGTGAAATGTCCGGGAATATTTATTTATTTATTTATTATTATTTTTATACATTCTGCATTTTTGTAAATAATACACCAAAATTAGCTGACTGTGTTTCTAGACAGTTCCTTCTCAGGACAAGTTGCATTATGAACTGGTAGTATTATCTACTTGTTTTGTTATTTCTTGTTCTACAAGTGCATATGTTTACCCAAAATGAAAAATCTTTTTTTGTTTTGGGTTTTACTGAAATAGGTATATAGCTGGAATTGGATCGTATACACACGGCTGCTTTATCATCCCCATGTTACATTTCCTTAAAACATAGTTGGAGATACTAAACAAGAGGGTTTTATGTACCAGTCTTATAGAAGTTAAAAAAATACACAGGCAGCCACAGAGACCTGGTTAATACATCGTGTGAGACTAGCTACGTACATAAATAAATAAAATAGACAAAAATAAAAATCGTTTATTGCAGGCTATTAAACCCATAGTGGTTAATACATAATTATCAATACATTCTAATGACACACTGTATAGGGGTGCTAGTCAATACAATTAATAAAAAATAAGAAAATAAAAATTACGAAATAATAATGAATACATAATAATTAACTAAAATAACCACGGGGGCCTTATTTAGGTTTAGTTTAGATAGTAATAAGGTAGGACTTCGGATTGTCCTCCCACGATTTAAGGGCTGGGAGGTGGTGGGGGGGGAGGGGGAGGGGGGTGTAGAACCCCCCCCTTGAAGGAAAAGTTGCGGACGCCCCCCCTTTTTAGTTACGATTTTTTTTATATTATAACCTAACTTTCGCATTTTCTTGGTCTGAAATTGTTATAATAATATTATAAAGGACACCTCTGGCGCTCGGCGGCCGCTACCGCGGCACGCTCGCTTCGCTCGCTCGCCGTCGCGCGTCAATGGTCACAGTTCCAACCTAACCTAACCAACAGTAGTTGGATAATCAACAATAGTTTGGCTAAAAGGCTGAAGTTAAAGGCCATAAAATAAGTATTACAAAAAAAAATATAACTGTCAGACAGTGACAGTGACAGCGCGTCGACGGCGTTTTACGTTTAATTTTACATAGCGGCAATAGTCGGTAAATTATTGTCAGAATACATTTAAGTAATAGCATTAATTTATGTCAACGAAATATATGTATTATAATAAAATATGCATAAAATTTTACGTAGTCACTGAATATACCTATTTATTTCATTATTAAATGAAGTTAAACATTTGAGTGCGTAAACCATATGTAAAACGAAACGTTTAATGACGAGCCGAATGTCAAAAGCATTGAGAGTGTAGGTATTCTGTGGTCAAAAGTGACAATTTTTGGTGAATTTTTATGATTTTCATTTTTTTTTTCTCGTTAACCATTAATCTCCGCAAGTTAAAACTTCGTGTGGCGGCTTCTAATAATATTAGCTTTGTGTTAAAAAAATATGAACCCCAAACTCGTGGGAGGACAATCTAAAGTTAAGCCAGTAATAATGTAAATATAGATATGTAATAATTATGTTTCTCTGTAATTTTTAACAATAAATGTAAAAACTAAAATAATATAAAATAACTAAAAGCAGGCTTTTAAGTATCATACAATATCATAATAAGCAATCGTGTAAGTTTGTAAATACATACCAATCAGCAGTTCGGAGAGAGGATCCCTCGTTCACTGACGCAGGAGGAATTTTGATTTGTTTGTTGAGCCAAGTGATTAATTAGTGTAGTGGAATAGTATCCGTACTTGAATTTTTGTTTGAATTGGAGTTTTATAGGTATATATAAATAGAGGCGAATGCAGAAAACACGAAGCAAAGCAAGATCTTTTTTCACCAATAAATGGATGGACCTTTACGGCCGAGAATATGTAAATTGTATTGTAATGAATCTAATTTTTATATTTTTATTTAATTGTATGTACTTGACATGAGTCAGACAATACTAGACACTAATGACAGTCTGTCACTAGTGTCGTAGTGTGTGACAGTGACACTTACTTATTTTCTTTATTCACCATGGAGTAGGCTATTCCAACTATGCCATGATGCGAGCCATGATCTCCAGCGTAAGTGGGATTCCACAAAAATTTAGAATTGGGATTCCACAGCCTCTTTCTATGAGCAGGTCATGCTCATGAAAAAGGAGGTAGGTAAGAAGCGAGAGAGAACTCTCCCACCCGAGTTCCGCAGACGTGTCTTCGCTCAAGACTATATGCCTCCAACAACTGGGGCCTGCGAACGGTGACGGGGGCGGGGCTGTTAACACCGTCATTTCAAAAGCAGGCCCTAGACGACAGCGTGACGTAAGGGATTCGCTCCCGCAAGCGGGATAACACCCGAACAACCCCCAAAGACGCGGAATAGCAACTGAACCCCCCAAAGTGAGGTAAAAGTTCTTTTTTTCTGTAACTCTTGGGTAAATTTGGATGAAATTGTGGTATGTTATAGTGGGGCACCTGGTAGTACCACGCGCAAGAAAGGGTTCTACCACACCCTGACGTTCGGACCACTATCTACGCCACACCCTGTATAATCGTGAGCATACAGTCTGTTACCACTGATGACGACTGGTCCTTTCACAGTTGTTTTACCTCTAGCATCTCATAATATACAAATGTTCTCTGCGCTCTAGCAGTTAGGATGCCTACATTGATTGCTGTGTTACCCTACATAATAAGTTTTTGTTTTTGCCATAAAATTCAACAGTTAATCGAAACTTATTTTCTTCTTTTGCTGGCATTTCTTTTCGGGCGTGGCCATTATTTGAGTTGTGAAACTTTGTGGAAGCAGCAACTTCGCATTCATTCGTGATGGTTTAAATTGGTTTACATAATGTTTCAGACAATCATAAATATAAAGTAAAACGTAAATACAATCTTTTTATTTAATATATACTTTATTGTAGGCCAAGATAATATTACAATTTACAAATTTGATATAAAATAGCAATACAATGGGCGGCCTTATCGCTAAAAGCAATTACTGCCAGGCAAAAAAGTATATTTGACATGAAAAATAAAAACTCGAAGTGCTAATGGTTAGATCTTTAAATTTCCAATATGTGGTTAAAACACTGATCTGTATAATTACCACACAGATCAGTGGGTTAAAATGTCTTGCGGCTTCAGCATAAACAATGACAAGCTGTCAGAGGTATAAGCCCCGCAAGTTGGTAATGCGCTGGAACCTTGTCATAATGACAGTTAAGTGACGTCATAGTGACATCACGCGAGCGCGCGCTGGCCTCGCGAAGCTGCGTACGGTATTTTTTTTGTACTGACTGCTCGACGGACATACGTCACCAAGTGGTCACCAAGATGGCCGCCAAGCGCAATATCAACTTGCGGGGCTTATAACATATCTGTGATGAATGATTACTGCGAAAAGACTATAAACCTTTGCTACCTAAAAAACACCTACCCTAACATAAATCGAACGGTTTAAAAACTCAGGCTACAATCGCCGCAAATAATCCTTTCTTGCATTAAAAGATTGCCAAATTATACACTACTAGCTGTTGCCTGCGACTTCATACGCGTGAAAATTATGTTATAATGCCAATTTGATTGCTCTCTTCTTAGCCCCTAGGATATGTAGCGTGATAATATATAGCTTATTTGAAGATCCTACCCCTAGTTAATATTTGTGCAAAATTTGAATCAAATCTATTGAGTAGTTTTCGAGATCCTTCCGGAAGAAGCAAAGCAAAAAGTCAAACAGAAAAACATACAAAAAAATTTCTAACTATATTTTCCATAGATTTAGAGAGTAGCGAAAAATTCTAAATCTATGATATTTTCGGCTTCGGTTGAACACCCAGCAAACCTTTTTTTTTAAACATTTTATTATGATGTAAGTGCGCCTTCACACTAGCGTTTTTCCAGCGTAGGCGTACGATGGATGTATGGGCGGCAGATAAGCGACGGCAACGCGACGTATACGCCGCGTAGTGATGGTCGACTCGAGTACCTAACTCGAGTTAACTCGAGTTGGGCGTAACTCGAACCCACTCGAGTTGAATTCTCTATGACTCGAGTTTGTAAACCGAAAAAATGGAGCGAAGTTTGCCGATCATTTGAGTGAGACTATGTTCAATATTTATCATTATTATTTATTTATTTATGCTGTTGCCCGCGACTTCGTACGCGTGAAAATTATGTTATAATGCCAATTTGGTTTGGATTTGAATTCTTTTATGCCAAGCCTTTAGGCTAAGTAGCGTAATAATATGTAGCCTGTGTGTAAAACCTATCTTTTTCTAATATTCCTACTACGTTTTAGTTAAATCAATACACCGGCTTACATATTTCATTGTTCTCTGCTTAGCCCCTAGGATATGTAGCGTGATAATATATAGCCTATTTGAAAACCCCACCTTTAGTTAATATTTGTGCAAAATTTGAACCAAATCTATTGAGTACTTTTCGAAATCCTTCCGGACAAAGCAAAGCAAACAGACAAACAGACAAAAAATTATCTAACTATATTTTCGGCTTCGGTATTCTAAGTTAAACACCCAGCGAGTATTTTTTTAAATATTTCCAATGTACAGTTTTGACTTTTCTATCATTTATTATATGTATAGATTTCTTCATTCAGTCATAACAAAGTTTAACAAACAAGTGTCACATACATGTAGATTTGAGGTTAACTTTAAACTGCCGGTTATTGTTGTAGATTTTCGTGTTTTATGTTCTGTTTTTGAAAAATGTCGGGGTCTTAAAAGAAAATCTTTAGTTTGGGAACGACAGTAAATGTACCTATATACATACCTGCATCAAAATGTAAAATAATGTTATTCTGATTTTATTTAAAAAAAAACGCTATATAATTGTTTAGTTTTAGTAATAATAAATATAAATATTTTTTTAAATTTAAATTCAAGCCAAGACACATATATAAACGATTCTATTTTCAACAATAGTTTTCTTTCTAACTTTAGTTAGTATAACTCTCCCAATACATTATAAATAAATAATGAAAAAAAAATGAAAGAATTGAAACAGATGAAAATAGCAATATATTGAATGCAAAATAGATAAAATGCAAAGCTGAGGGAATAAACTGGTAAAAATTCAAAAAAAGCATTCACTTGTCCATCCAGTTAACCCGAGTTACGGAACTCTAGTTCAACCCGAGTTATGTGAATTTTAACTCGGGTTAAATCGAGTTTTGTTTCTTCCGAGTTGGCACATCACCAGCCGCGTTACTGGGCACCAATTCTGCTTCACACGACATGAATGCGTGGATGGAAATCGGCGGGTGACGCGTCGCCTGTCTCATATTTAGGAACGGCGAACCTGAGACGGACGACGTTTCACCCGTTAATTTGCATCCACGCATTCACGTCGTGTGGTCGAGAATCGCGCCCTGGGGTATCGTGTACAATCCTGTTCACAAGCGACTTACGGTTCGGCCACGTAGACCGGTCTTAGCGAATTGCGGGGCGGCGAGCGAAATGGCCGCCATGGCGGCGGTGGACGTACTCAGAACGTGTCAAAACCATAGAGTTAGGATGAATTCCTAATAGGCTAGCGACACGGTCAATAATATTGAGTCAAGTCTGATATTTATAAATGAAAGTTCCTTCAGTGTGCGTGATTTCTTTGCATGTATGTGTGTGCATCGACGTGTATGTACACAAGATATTGACGAGGCATGACAAGTGCAGTTAGACCATGTATCGGGCCCATAATGGGCTCCCAGCACTTGACAAGTCTGATAATATGAATGAAATCAGCTTCAGTGAGCGTGATTTCTTTACGCATGATATTGACGATATATTAAATTTATTTGAACTAGGTTGAAACTTGAAAGGTTATAGACACATTTATTTATTTTACTACCTAATAAAATGAACTCGCTAATATGTGTGACGAGATGGGAGTGTGTGATTTAAGTCACTTCAATATGGGCATGTATAGTCGATAGAGATGTAAACCTTTGAGGAAGTAATATAACTGAACGGACTATAACAACTCATTACATAGGCATGGGCTGCCTCTGTGGCGCAGTCGGTAGTGATACCGCCTGTGGCGCTGTAGGTCGTGGGTTCGACTCCCACCTGAGACAAATATTTGTGTGACCCATAAAAGATTGTCTCAAGAGTCTGGGTGTTTCTATGTATGATATGTATGTATTTAATTAAAAAGTATATGAGTTTTAATATCCGTGGTCTGATACCCATAACACGAGCAGGTTATTCCTAGCTTACTTTGGGATCAGATAGCGTTGTGTGAAATTTCCGTGAATATTATTATTATTATTACTTGTCAAATAACTACCTACTAAAGCTGCGGTTCCACTTAGGCGGAGCGGAGCGGAGCTGTGGATTTTAAACCATGTGATTGGCTTAAAATCCACAGCTCCGCTCCGTTTCCCTCCCGCCTCAATACCTTAAATACGGAGTACCCTCCGCACCGTGATTGGTGAATCGCTGCACAGCTTGGCTCCGCTCCACCTAAGTGGAACCGCACCTTTATAGTCTGTTCATTAATATTTTACATCTGACAGCTTCTCATTGTACGATTTTCTGTGTACATATCGTTGTCGTCCTATGAGTGCCAGCGTTTTACCCAGCCACAGCCCATTTTACCGAATTTAAGTGGAGATTTTAACATCTAACCGTAAGCATAAAGTGTTATGTTTTTCATGTCATAAATAGTCATAATATGCTTAACTTAACTAAAACAGTGTCTCTTTTATTATACGATTGTATAAGAGTGTTAGTTTTATATTTATTAATATCGGAAAAGAACATTCAGTGCCATCACGACCGAAGGCAAAGTGGTTGGTTCCACAAAGTTCCATATCTCAAATAATGGCCACGCCCTAAAAAACACCAGCAAAAGATGAAAGTAACTTTCGACTAAAGTAAAGTACATAGGAGAAACAAAAAACTTATTTTGGAACACAACACACATATCAAAGTAGGCAACGAAAAGGTTGAGTGATATAATCCCATGACATTAAGATCTCTGAAAACTTGAGACTGGATATGCCGACGCATTCCACCAATTACTATGACAAATCAATTACAGTTAAAGCCATTCGCCTTTGGAATGCATTGCCCCTTGAATATTAAACAGACTCAAACACTGAATTCATTTAAAAACCTGGTTAAAAATATTTTTCTTCCTACTTATCAATGAAACCTATGAATTATTTTCTATTCTACTATGTATGTCTATTCAATTCTGAATGTATGTATCTATTGTTTTGTTTAAATATCTTATTTTAGTCGACTACACCGCGTTGCTTGGTTGCACGTATCATTTAAGTCCATCCAAAGGTTGCCTGCCTGGAAGAAATCGGCTTAAGTAATAAGGCCGCCCAATGTACATTTGATTATTTTCTTATGAATTGTGCTTGCAATAGATTTTTTTTGTAACAATATCGGTGTACAATAAAGAATTATCTATCTATCTATATTAACTGTCAACGGACGAAGTACAAAAACAAACCCACGAGCCACGTCGCTAGCTACCTACCTACTTATTAGAGACAGACTTAATACTTATCAACTTCATTATATGGGCAACTTATGGGCAAGTACTTAGGTACTATATTTTTATGTTAACATACTAAAGTAGGTGTAAATTTTTTATGTTAACATCCATACATCCATATGGTCACGCCTTTATCCCCGAAGGGGTAGGCAGGGGCATATTATATGCACGCATTTTACCTTTTTAGAATTTGTCGTGGTGGTGAACCGATGTTGTGTTGAGATGGACAGGCGCAGGTTGTGACTGCCTGCTTGGCTTAACGACCGCATTTTACTGGCAACCACTACACACACATTTTATGTTAACAAATAAAATTAATACTAGCTGACCCTCGCAATTGCGTCTAGAGATAAATCCCGTCGCCACTCTGGGGCCGTCCCCGTAAGGAGACGAGGAGACAAAGGACGACAAAAGTCCAAAGTCCAAAAGTCTAAAAGTCCAAAAGTCCGAAACTCCTAAAGTCCAGAAGTCCAAAGTCCTAAGTCCAAAAGTCAAAACTCCTAAGTCCAAAAGATTTTAGCTTTGTGAACTTAGCCATTTAAGAAAGTAGTATTTATTCGGATCGACGGTGGTGGGGACGAGAAAAAGATGGCGCGTAACGAAAAAATGTGACGCATAGCTCAAAAAAAATGTGACATGTGGCATTTAAGAAGTTCCACTTCAAAAAATTGTTGAAGTTTTTCAATCCAATGGAATGTCAAGTTGGCATTAATTGAGAAATTAAAATCAAGTCATGGAAATTAACCTCCTAGGACCCATATTCGAAGAGAGCAGTTTCGAGAAAGACCCAATGTCCTAATACTAGAACTAATTAATAAAGTACTGAACGCCCAAACCAAAAATTGTTTGTATCTCTCTAACCCTTAGACCATATAACACTCTAACCGCACCATATACAGCTGTCATATTTTAGGCGTGTTATAATATTGATTTAGGCTTGTCAGACAAAAAGAAAAAACACCAATATCTTTTGTTCTTTATTTAGCACATTAATACGTGTATATAAAATATAAAAATATAAAAATACCCGGTGGTAGTAAATATTTTGTTCTAGTACTATCACAATGGGTCATTACTCCAAGTCTCTGTTTAAATACTTGGGCTGTCACTGCAAACTGATTTTGTCCTAGTATTATCACTTTGAACCCCAGGAGGATAAGGAAAAAATTTAAATTTTGGCGAATTACTCATTATTTTTTAAAAATAATATTTTATTCATATAAATGCGTCGTTGATGCAAGGGCGTAATATTAAATTGTTTTGAAGAAATTTGGTAGCAGACTAACCCGTGACTGGACCGATATTCAACTATTTCAAAATTTTATTCTAAATTTCTTGCTCCCGAAAAGCGGTGGAACATTTGTGAAGCGTACCTTTAGACTATTTGTCTCGAACCAAAAAGTGCTATTCACTGCGTGATTCCTTGAGAATATTAAATTAATCGCATTCTTACTAAATTCATATAAAAATGCGATTGGCTTATTCCGCCAATCGCATTTTTATATGAATTTAGTTTATTTCAATCAATCAATCAATTTAGCCTATAGCAGTCCACACTGCTGGACATAGGCCTCTATCATATTTATTTCCAGTCATCATATTATTCAGCCATATATTTATTATCTCACACTTAATATTTAGAAAATAGTCACTGTCTTTTTTCATTTTGCCTGATGATATGTACTTACATTATTTTGGTTATTATCTCTGTGCTGTAAATTTTCATTTGAGTTGAGTCTGGGACCGGTCTACTTAATGTGAAATGAAGATATTTTATGAAATAAGATATGGCATATCATGTGAGTAACCAAAGCCAGTCTATATTAACATAAAAATTAAAAAATCAATATTTTTTCGTCCCTGAGTTCGTCCCCTTACACCGTGTCTATGCCCCGGATTCGCTGGAGCGGCGGGTCGTGGCATGCTTCATACAACTCAGTACATTTGATCTTTCCGCTCGCCGCGCCGCACCTAGATTTCGCTCGAGCGGATTCTGCGTGGCCGCACTGTTATCCTCGGCATGGAAATGATTGCTACTAGAAAATAATAATCTTAAGAGTATATTTGACTTAATAATAATTGAGCAAGATGTTATTTGACGAAGCAATTAAAATGCGAAATATAAATTTGCTAAAGATTCTTTTAGGAAATAAAACTATGCGATAAGTTTTTTGGGGAGTGAAAATTGCTGAAACAAATTCTGCCAAACGGCAGGATCCCGGTTATTTTATATGCTGAGTGGGAATTACATAATAATTTTGCAATCCAATATGGCCGCCGCGCCGGAATTACAAAATTACATGATGGGTATCGCTTAAGAGGTTTTTGAGTATGCTGAGTACGAATTACATGATTTTTTTAAAATATCTACCTCGCCGAATTGACGTCGCCACCAGCCCGATGGAAAACCGTGGTGCATCTGGCGATAGGGGGCCACTTCTGACAGTGGTCCTCAAGTTGGTGGCACTGTGATGTGTCTCTTCACGCTCCTCTTGAAGAACCCGGGATTGTAAGATGAGGGAAATACATGTGCGGGCAGGTAATTAAGAGATAATTGCCGTATTTACAAAATTTCAAGATGGGTATCGTTTAAGGGGTTCCATTCCATAAACATTTCCCACTGAAGACTGCATTCACGTCCCCCTGTGGACGGCATTATGACACACAGGCCCGGTGTATCGCAGATTGACCTCATGACTACTAAATGTGCTGTACGGAGCATTAACAAACAAGTTATAACATGTAAAAAGAATACCAGCCTTCGTAGATGTGCTATCAGACTTCGCACACGCGGTACAGGATAAACTTGACCTTACACATAAACCTTGCATCTTGATAATATTAGACCAACTAAATGACGTGCAAAGAAAATTATCCATTTGACATTAAAAACGGAATCATATTCAAATTTAGATAAAAAACAAATAGACCGACGCGATAATTACCATGGAGTCTGCAGCTCCAGTAGCAATCTCCTTGGAGTATAACTTCAGAACTTAGCAAGATCACCAGATCTTCGCGACAATTCTGAGTACGAATTACATAATAATTTGACAATTCAATATGGCCACGGTAAAATTTTGTAATAACGGTGAAGTGGCCATGTTGGATTGCAAAATTATCATGATATTCGTAGTCAGCATACTTAAAAACCCATAAAACATTAACCCCTAAAACGATACCCATCATGAAATTTTGTAAATACGGCGCGGCGGCGGCCATGTTGGATTGCATATTAACATGTATTTTCGTATGCATCGTTTTAATTATTGTGTAATACTAATTAATGAAAGAAATCGATATAAAAAAATAATAGCATACGGTCCCGAGTCACCCCAGCCCGGGTAGTTTTTCCCGAACCACGAACTTTTATTCGCAGTTCGCACTAATCTTGTAAAACTGTACACAGATCACACCAATAGTGTTTTAATTTAAATTCCGTTTGTTTGTTATAGGCAATAATGGGTTGTATTTATTAATATTTTGTATATATGTGGTATTGTAAATATGTAAATAGTTAGTGTTAGTTTGTTGTAGTGTGTCGATTTATATTTTTAATCTAGTAATTAATGCTTGCAATTGAATTCTGTTATTTGTTTGTTATTATAATTATGGCCAATGCTGTGTACGTCTGTAATAGGTATGCATATAAGAATGTAATAATGGATGCATGACAAATTTAATGATATGTATGTATGCTGTTGATGTACCAATAAATAAATAAATAAATAAATCTTCTTTTTTAAAAGTAAAGCCATCAATAGTGTTTCCTGTTCAGAATCTATTTTGTTAACGATGATACCAAAACGCCAACGAAATTGTGTGACGCTAGCGCGGCGTATACGCCGCGTATACGTGTGTCGCGTATACGTCGCGTCTGCGCCGCGCATATGTTCATCGAACGCCCACGCTAGTGTGAAGGCGCACTAAGTTTATAGATTATTAGGATCTTTTTTTTTTTTTTTTTTTCTTGAGGGAAAATCCTCATGGATGTTATGCCGGACTCCTACCGACTAAAAAACCTCCCGTAACGCCCAACAGCCTATGGTTGAGAGCCCCGGGTAAGCCCTCGGAAGGATGTCCCAGGACTCCCAACAGACCTACAGCCGCCACTGCGGCCTCGCCCAGCGGGAGGTTCGGGTGCTAGCCGCGTCTTTGGGGGGGGGTTTCGGGTCTGATCCTGCTTCTAAGGGGGATTATTAGGATCTTACTTCACACTAATATTTTAAATAAGAAAGTTTGTGAGTGTTGATGTGTGACTGTTTGTTACTCTTTCACGTTCGCTCGAACGGCTCAACGGATTTGCCTGAAATTTGGTACCTACAAGAATAATTTACATTATAGTCTGGAATAACACATATTTATGCTACTTTTTATCCCCGAAATAAGTTCCTACGGGAAGCGGAAACGAGAATAAATTTTAAGCGGTGAAACTGCGGGCATCCCCCCATTCCCAACCGACCATTATAAAGAGGAAAAATGTGATAGTTTGTTTATTTGTTTGCATCGAATAGACCCCGAAACAACTCAACACAACCGATTTGACAAATTCCTTCCCAGTTGAAGCTGTACTATCCCCGGGTAGGATCTCCTATATATATTACTATACTCTTTGGGTAGGACTCAAAAACTAAAGCTACAATTAATCAGTGTTGCCGTTTCAAATAAAATAAAGTCTCTAGATCTCGATGAAAAAGTCCCTAGGTATTGAAAAAACTGTATTTAAAAAATCCGCTAGAAGTCGCTAAAAATTTCAAACAGCGCGGGTCAGTGACTAGCTGACCCGCGCAACTTCGTTTGTGTCACATAAGAGAAAGTAGCTATATCACCCGTTCCCGTCGAATTTACTTTCGTCGCGTTGCGTTTTCTACCTTAGTAAAATTTTGAAAAACGCTGATACACGTGTTCATTTATTTCTTAAGAGACGTAAGTGTACGAAGTTGCATACTTTCAAATTTGAAAATGACGAACTTTCCATACAAACGTTTATCACCTATTTTACCCTCTTCGTAGTTAAATTTTGAGAAAACGCTGATACACGTATTCATTTATTTCCTTAAAGATACAGGTTTATGAAATTTAATGCATCTAGCTCTGAAAATGACGGACTTTCATACAAACTTCTGTCCCTTATTTTACCCCTTTAGTAGCAGAAAAGCAGGTTTTAACCACATTTTAAATTCGTCTTGCCTCTCCCATTTTGGTCTATATTTCTGAGCATAAGTTTTCTTTCTTATAGGAATATCCATTTCTACGAATTTGGTATAATAACTACTTGAACACAATATTCACTACTTTACAAAGTACATACAGTGTTAAAAAATGTTTCATTTCTACTAATTTAAGGTAATTGGCTTTGAATACAAGAAATCGTTAGAAGTCGCTAAAAAAAATTAAGTCGCTAGATGGTCATAAATAGTCTCTAAACTCATCAAAAATCCGCTAGATCTAGCGACAAAGTCGCTAAAACGGCAACACTGCAATTAATAATCCTTTCTTGCATCATAAAAAAGGCTGCCAAATTAATTTGACAAGTTGACACAATTTGACATTGACTTCAGTCAAAACAGCGAAATATAACCTATTAATTTATCTCGTTTTCTATTTCTGCTATTTCATAATGATTTATATGTTTTACGATGTATATGTAAATTAGGCAATAAATTCCTACTGAAAAACAGGACCCAGTGAAGCGGTGTAATGTCAAACGATATTATTTTAGGACTTCGTGTACAGTGGTAAAAAACCCAAAACTTAGTAATGCTCAGAGCGGCATCTTCAATGTTTATTGAGAGCCAGGCGCTCGAGCTATTCTCTTCATCGAGAAGAGATGTAGTCAAACTTTTCCGTGAGTGTCTATGAAATATTTCCGTACATATTTAAAAGGGTACTTCTTTCCTTTAACTACTTTCGATTTTGGGGGCAGGAGGCGGCTGGGGTTTCTGGGGTGTTTCTTGTTACCCCCCCCCCCCCCCCCTTAACGGAAACGTTGCGGCACTCCCCCTCCCTTTTTGAGACATTTAAATTATGGCTATATTTTCTTTATTGGATACTAGCGCAAAGCTCCCGTTCCGTGGGAATACGGGAATAAAATATAGCCTATGTTCACCGGGAAGAAAGTTGCTTCCCGACAGTGAAATAATTTTTAAAATTGGTTCAGGTTTTCAGAGTGTACTCGATGCAAAAAAACAATGAAATCTGTCCTCTTTATAATATTAGTATAGATAATGTTGATTTTAGGCTAGGGAAGGTTTGAGGAGGAATAAACTATCCCCTTTCATCCTAATAGAATTAGTAGCGGCCCCCCCCAATTTCAGATAAGTATTTCAATTTTTTCTAAGAAAATTTTCCTAATGGTATGGTATCCCATTAAATAATATCCCAAATTAATAGTAAGTTCAAAATCTGAGTAACAATCTTGGTGAGGAGGGGGTTATTGCCTTTTTGTAGGGGGTCAGAAGTGTGCTTATATTAAATTAACCTATCTGTGCAAATATTAGTAACCCCCAACTCGACAGCAGTTAAAGAAAAAGGGAGTCCAATATAGTAATGCGGCAATCTCTTTGTCCAAGCCAGGTGGTTCCACTATAATTATGATCTTCTCACAAGAAAGATATTCCTGCTGTGTGTAATAATTGTAGTACTGCCAAATTGCTTGACATGTCAGTGTAGAGGAGCCAAATCCAAGTTCAGTTGTAACACTTGCAAGCTGTGCACCAGCTGTCTGTGGATGAGTAGTGGTGGCAGTGGGGGGGTTGTTTGGAGAGGGCACATGTAATGTGTGTAACCAAGTCAAAGGTCAAGTCAAGTCAAGGAATGTCTAGGTGCCACTTCTACTGTAAGATATACTGCTATGCACAGGAATTAAGTTTCACAGAGATGTTGCTCAAGCTGAGATGTTTACCAAACACCATTAAATGCCTGTCAAATCTTTATCATTAGTTGTACACAATGTGATTCATAGTCAGATCTGTTAAATCTTCTTAATTCACCCTGTCCATGTCTGCATCATAATAGCCATCCCTCTGATACACGTCCATAGGCAAATGCAGGGTGCTGTGGTTTTTAGCGAGATCACATTCTAGGGGTAAACATATCTGGTAAAAATTTGGTACTGGGTAGATTGTGGTCGAGAATATTATATAGGCTACTTTTCATCCCAGCAATATTATCCATCCCATGGCAAGCAGGAACAGGAATTAAATTTCATGCGGACTAAGCCAAGCGAGCATCAGCTAGTATGACAATATTTATTTATTTTGACTATCAATGGAGAAACATTTATATGTATACTTAACAAAGAGCGATATAAAATGCTAACTATGGTTCCTTAATATAAATATAGAAGTACAGTAATACCTCAGACTTACACGGTAGGTGACATTGGCCAATAACCACTCAAGCCAAGTTCACATTAATCGGGTTAAATTTTGTGTACCAAAAATACATAGAATTATGTTTTATCATAACCAGAGTCTAAAGAAAACAATATTTTAAATAGAAATACTTGATACATTAATATTATTAATGCAGCTCAAATTAGCCATTAGCTGACCTCTTACTGGGCGAAAAAAAACCTCTTTTATCAGGTAGCGTAACATATTACTGTACATAACAAGTAAGCCTGCAAGTAAAAGCTCAACCTCTTACAGACAGGCATGGCATGCAACATTAACATAATATATATTTTAATTAACATAAGTATTATAATAAATATTGCTACTCGTATTATAAAATGTAACTGCTAAAATCCACAATTAAAAATTTGGTGATTGGCCAACTTTCCATATACCGTAAGACTCCCATAATGCTTCAGCTTGGTTAGCTCGATCCATTGGCTGCTGCTCCTTCTCTGAGGTTTCACAACAGTACTTTGGTATCAATACTTGTAAACTAAGTCCTAGAATCAGTGCAACAGATCCTAACGCATAGGTATAAGATGATGAACACCATAAAGTTTGTTTGGAGTTCAGAGTTGAGTAAAATAGTATTGTTGATGGTTGTTGCAGGCACCAGTCTATGCGCCAGGCTGTCCACTCATGCGTCGGCGCCTCAGGTGACCATATACCTCATGTTCAATAAGTACCCGCCACTTTATCTTGGTCTTGTATTTAAGTAAATTTGTGTATTTTTATGTTACAAGCGCGCAAAGGTTAAACGTTACAAAACGGTAGGTACTTACTTGTCATGTTATAGATATTATTAACTAGAAGGCTGACAACCAGTCTTAATCACAAAAATTAAAGGCTCGGTTAGATGCTCCGACACCACCTTATAATATCTTCATTCCTCCATGAGTACAGAATCACTAATACTTATCTTTCCAGACCTAATGCTTAGCAAAGCTTTTAGCTAGTATGACTTGAATCATGCTGTCTGCTTTCTTATTAAATAGTAGCTAGTAATAGTAGTGTTGATAATGGAGAGGTGCGGTAAGGAGTAATGCAGTAAAGCGGGTAGATCTGTTCACATTGATGTGACGCTGTGCAGACGGTGCTGAGCGCCGGGGGCGGGACCGGCGCCGCGCCCCCCGCGCCCCCGCCGCGCGCCCCGCCTCCGCCGCCCCCGCCCCCGCCGCCCCCGCGCCGCGCCTGGCACGTGGCCGCCACCGCGCTCGCCGTCTCAGCCTCCCTCGGAGGGGTAAGACAACATCATATTATTAGCTCTTTACTCAGTACCTTTAGGCTTTAGGCCGAAACGATCAACGGGTGACCTCCTAGCGTACGTAACGCACACCTGGGGTGAGGCTATGGAGAGGCACGGCGAATCTCTGGCTATTGGCCTAGACATCGCAAAAGCCTTTGATAGGGTATGGCATGCGTCGCTTCTTTCCAAGCTGCCGTCATATGGATTATCGCATCAGTTGTGCCGCTGGTTGGCCAGCTTCCTGAACGGGCGACGGATTCGGGTCCTCTGTGATGGTCAGGCTTCCTGTTTTTTCCAGGTAAATGCCGGAGTACCACAGGGATCGGTATTGTCCCCAACTCTCTTTCTTCTGCATATCAATGACATGCTGTCCCTTGGGTGCATTCATTGTTATGCGGATGACAGTACTCTTCATGGGAGCTATTCTGGCCGTCCAGCGGCAGGGCGAGGCGACGTGGATGAGAAGAGACGACAACTCGTGGCGGATCTCGATCTGGACCTGGGCCGCATTGCCCAATGGGGTTCAGACAACCTGGTCGAGTTCAATGCCAGAAAAACACAGGCGTGTGCGTTTACAGCTAAGAAGTCCCCATTCCTACCCCTGCCCTCTCTTCAGAGCATTACAATTCCACTAAAGGACAACCTGGAGATCCTCGGTATAGACGTCCGGCGTGAGCTCAATCACAAAAACTACATAGAGAGCTGTATTGGTCTGGCCTCGCGGAAACTGGTAATCCTGAATAAGGTGAGACGGTATTTCACGCCACATCAGAGATGTTTACTGTACAAGACGCAGATTCGTCCCTGCGTAGAGTACTGTTCTCACCTTTGGGATGACTCCGCGAGGTACTTGTTAGACGCGCTTGACGCTATGCAGAGACGTGCTATCCGAATAATTGGTTGTCCTGAGGTGACGGGAGGCCTCGAACCTTTGTCGCAGCGAAGAACCATAGCGTCCTTGGCTGCCTTCTATCGAATGTATCACGGCGAATGTTCTGAAGAGCTCTTTAACCTGATCCCACCATCTCCTTTCCGATCCCGAACAACGCGTGCCGGGCAGAGATGCCACTCATACACAGTGGAGAGAATCTTCGCCAGAACCGAGCGTTTCAAAAGATCGTTCCTCTGTCGAACTATAAAAACATGGAACGACCTGCCCGCACACGTCTTTCCCTCATCTTACAATCCCGGGTTCTTCAAGAGGAGCGTGAAGAGGCACATCACAGGGCCGCCAACTTGAGGACCACTGTAAGAAGTGGCCCCCAATCGCTAGATGCGCCACTGCTTTCTTACCATCAGGCTGGTGGCGACGTCAATTTGGCGAGCTGAAAAAAAAAAAAAAAAAAACCTACTGTTCATTTGAAACAAAAAAAGTTTCCAATGCCTTTGAATTTTTAGCATACTTATTCAGGAAAAGATCAAGAAATGCATTTTCTTTTAAAAATATCCATCAATAGAGATTGGTTTCTGTGTTGGGAGCGGTACGCGAATATTGTAAGTTTCCTTGTGTAAGTGATAACAATGGTGTTGCATTGTTTCGTGTTCACAGTTCTTCTACTACCGCAAACTGAGCGACGACAGTAAGGCCCCGCCCGACAGCGCGCCGCAGCCAGGTGAGTCGCCGCACCCGCACCCTGCAACACACGCCGCCCGTGCCGCGTGCTTACTGTGTTGTTTCATTCGGTCTTACTAGGACTATGATATTACAAAATAGCAAAAGTTGTAATTATTATTGCTTAACATCTGGCAGCATGCTGTTCTCCACTAGCGTCTATTAAGATGGGTCCATCCACATTTGTAACATAGCAACGAACATAACGGGGTGTGATCGTACCAAACATGTAAGTGTAACACTTAATGTGGCCGGTGGGCGGTCAAGGTCCTAGGTTGTGCCGACACGGTCACGGAATAATGCTCTACAAATGTCCCTCGGCTGACTCGTGTTGCACCAGATATTGTGGTGGAGATGTCATTACTTTTGTGCTGAAATGAACATTGAGCAGGGCGCGCAAACTCGCGACGGGAAATAAGCACAGTCAACCTCAGAAATTAAGAAATAGATTCATGAATGAAAGCTTACATGTAGTTCTTGTTGAGAACAAGTACTGCTGAACAAATATACATGTACTCTATTTTGAACAAGATTGTCATACACAAGTAGGTAGATACCTACTAAGTGTAAGGCTGCAATCACACGGACTGCATCGCAGCGACTGCGCGCGGTCGATATATTCAACTGCATGCAGTTTTATGTTCGACTTCATACAGTTTAAAATTTTATGAATTATTTAAACTCTTCTATGATTTATGCTTTCCTACAAAGTATTTTAGAGTTTCTGTCAAAAAACGACAAAAATGGATTACAAAGGGTATTAGAATATGCTGCAAACGTAAGCGTCAACTACTATGGAAATATAGGAGAAATAGCACTGAACAGAATAAGAAGATTTTTAAAAACCTATCATCTAGACTTAATAGGATTATTAAACTAACACAAAAGTCACAAAATGACCACTACATTAAAAATGCTTCAAATAAGTGTAAAGCTGCCTGGGCGGTAATAAATAAGAATAAAGCTGTCGTTCCCAAGGAACATATACAATATATAAAAGTAAACGGCCAGGTCATTGCAAATCCTGTGGAAATTTCAAATCTATTTAATAATCATTTTGTTGACATTACTAAAAAATTGACGCCATTAGTGCCAAAAATATCCGTCAATAAAAATTCTAGTTCCTTATTTATGCCACCTACAATTCCAGCAGATATACACAGAATAATAATGAGTCTCAATGCTACCAATAGTACCGGTTATGATGGAATTTCGACAAAGATTTTGAAACAAGTAGCTACTAAATTGTCGTTTATACTTAGCCACATAATAAATCTGTGTATTTTTCACGGCGTCTTTCCAAGTGAACTCAAAACTACAATTGTAAAACCTCTTTTCAAAAAGAACAACAAAAGTGACATGGATTGTTATAGGCCTATAGCACTAGTCCCTATCTTCTCTAAAGTATTTGAAAGGGTCATTCATGGGAGTATTTACAATTATTTAGAGTCTAATAATTTACTGGCGGATGAGCAGGTAGGTTTTCGTAAAAACAAAAATATTAACGTAGCAATTTATAAATTTCTGAACACAGTCATGACTGCAGTAGATAAAAAGACTCAAGCGTCGGCCGTTTTTATGGACCTTACCAAGGCGTTTGACTGTGTTGAACATGCAACATTGCTGACCAAATTAAATGCGTATGGGGTAAGGGGGAATATACTAGAATTAGTAAAATCTTACTTATGTGACCGAGTACAAATAACCCAAATTTCTAGAATTTGCAAGACTTCCAAAAAGGTTTTAACTTATTCATCACAAAAGAGGAAAGTTTTATTTGGTGTGCCACAAGGAAGCGTACTTGGCCCGCTTCTATTTATTATATATATTAATGACTTGCCTCAGATAACTAATTATAAAACAACTCTTTTTGCTGATGACAGTACAGTTGTTATAACTGGAAATGATAAGACTGAAGTAGAACATAAAATAAATACCACTATAATGAAAACTATAAATTGGTTGACACTTAACAATCTAAGAATGAATTTAAACAAGACTATTCTAATGACATTTCGAAATAGAGTAAACAAATTGAATAATTTAGACATACAATACAATAATACTCAAGTGGGACAAGTAACTAAAACTAAATTCTTAGGACTTTTAGTGATCAATGCGTCACTAAGAAATAACTGTTTGTAGTCTATAATACTCAGAAGTTACTGTTCTTGTTATCGTGTACAGGAGATAAATAATTACACTGATTAATGTCACAAATTGTTCTTATTTAATGTTGTCCTTCACAAAGTAATTTAGGATAGCACAGTACTTATTACACAGAACTAATACATGTTGACACAATAAAGGTTACGTAGCGACTGGTTAGCTAACTAACAGTATGATACTCAACATACGCAGTACCACGAATCTACGTCAGCATAACCACTATAATATTCCCCCCTTTTTTTAAAAGAAGAAAAATATTTCAAAATTTAATACACAAAAAAATTTTTATTACAACTTTAACAATACCAAATGTTTACAATCTCTGGCTTATTATAATCATTCAAAGTCCAGTCGCTAAAACTGCAATTCTGCAAAACACACTAGAATGTACTTACTGTTCTATTTATAGAACGTACTGCTTTACAACGCTTACTAATACTGTATACGAATGTTACACAATATACAATGTAATTTTTTATTTTAAGGTTGCAAACAAAGATACATTTTATACTTTTGACACTTTATTTACTTAGTTAGGTACCCTTTTAGGTATAATTACACAACCTTAATAAAATTAACCGTAAAATAACCGTACTTACTATAGATAGTCTATTTCACGTTTTATAACTAAATTTCACATTTTAATAACACATTTTTATGATATACATTATTTAGACACTTTATTAACTGATCAAGATACCACTAATTTTGATACTGACGGTGCTTGGGATTTTTGAATATAAGGTTGCTGCAAAGCTTCCACCTTGATGCTAGGCAAGGCAATTGAGCTTGCAACCATCTCTTTTCTTAACCAAGACTTAACTCCTTTTCTACACTTGTTTTTTATAACGCAGTAGCTAATTACTACGATTATCAACAACATAACTGTGCAAAATATGCTTAGAATATTGAACTTTGTATCCACTGATGCTAAATTTGAGATATTCTCATTTACTATAACATTTTCTTTTTCTTTTGTTTGATTTATTCCCATTTTGTAGAGAAAAATATGACTGTTACTACTTTGAAATAATAATTAGAATTAAACAATTTACTTAGTTACACGTTTTAAAGAAAATATCTTAACCTACTTATTGATCTTTAATCATCACAAATATTTAGCTGGCGTTTTGCTTACTCGCCCTTTTTGCGTAACATACTCTGACTTACTGGGTTTGCTTGTCTCAAATCTAATTTTTTTTTCGACTTTTTTATTATTAAAATTTTTATTTTGTATTTTTATATTATCATCACTACTCTTAGGTAAATTTTCATCATGTAAAATATACGCTGGTTTTAACCTATCTATAGACACATTCAACTGTCTGTTAGGTAATTGTAAACAAAATACTTTATCGTTTTTGCTAATGACTCGGTATGGACCTTCATATGGACATTGCAAAGGTTTCCGTACCGCATCATTCCTTAAAAACACAAACTCACTATTATACAAATCTTTATGAACAAATATTTTTCTTGATAAGTTATTATTTCGTAATATAGGCTTATGACCTTGTATTATTTGTCTTAATTTATTTACATAATTCTCAGAATCACAATCATGAGTGCTAATATTATTTTCAAAAAAATCTCCAGGCAACCTAATGTTGTTACCATATAGCATTTGTGCTGTGGTTACACCTGTATCTATTCTAACAGTTGTGCGTAACCCCAACATAACTGTTGGCAATTCGTCTAACCAAGAACTACCATTTAAACGCGCCATTAAACTTTGTTTCAAACTTCTGTGAAAACGTTCTACTTTAGCATTAGAAATTGGATGATATGGAGTGGTAATTAAAGTGTAAGTGTAAAGAGTGGTAAATTCTTTTAATTCCCATCAATATCATTAATTGCTTAAACAACCCACTCTCAAACTGCCTTCCTTGATCACTTGTTAAAATAATAGGACAGCCAAAACGACATATCCAACCTTCATAAAATCTTTTTGCTACAATTTCCGCTGTTATTTCCTTCAACGGAAATACTTCAGGCCAACTAGTAAACCTGTCTATTACAGTTAAAATATACCTATAACCTTCAGTAGTTGTACTTAATGAACCAACAATGTCTATATGTATGTGCTGATTAAACTTACTAGTTTTCTTAAAACTTCCTAAATCAGAAACCGTGTGCGTTTGCACTTTCGCACGCTGACACTTAATACAATTTTTAGCCCAAATTCCTACATCCTTATTCATTTCTGGCCAAAAATATCTTTCAGTAACTAACTTTTTACTTGCTTTAATACCTGGATGACTCAAATTGTGCATTGAATCGAATGCTGTATGACGAAATTCTTTAGGTAAGTATGGTCGTGCTCTGTCAGTAGACATTTCGCAAACAATAGGTTTGTCACAACCTACAACAATAATTCTTTTGAACTTTAACTGAGAACTGTTATTTGATACTTGTAACAACTGCGCAAGTTGTTCATCAACTTCCTGCGCACTAGCGAGTTCTGAGAAATTCATAACCGTGGGACAAGTTATTGCTTCTATTCTTGATAACGTATCGGCTACTACATTATTAGAGCCACTTATATGCATAATTTTTGTGCTAAATTCACTTATAAACATTATTTGTCTAGCTCGCCTTGCTGTTTCCCTGTCAGAACCTATTTTTGAAAACATAAAAGTTAAAGGTTTATGATCTGTGAAAATAACTAAATCACGCCCTTCTATCATATTACGAAAATGAATTATAGACAAATAAATAGCTAATAATTCCCTGTCATATGTACTGTACTTCTTTTGCGCTGCTGTTAATGTTCTAGAAAAATACCCTAAAGGTTTCCACACGTTGTCAACCTTTTGCTGCAATACTCCGCCTATGCCAATGTCACTTGCATCGGTCATTAGCGATAAAGTTGTATTTTCTAAAGGATAAGATAACAACACGGCATTTTTGAGATGCTTTTTACATTGTTCAAAATTATTCTCTGCTTTTTCATTCCACTTTATTTCGGTTTTATCTTTACGTTTAGCATTTCCTAATTTATTTAACTCTAACTGATTTTCTGCTAAATGTGGAATATGTGATCTGTAAAAATTCAACATACCTAAAAATCTTCGTAGCTCCTCAATTGTTCTACATACATACATACATATACTCACGCCTTTATCCCCGAAGGGGTAGGCAGAGGCCTATACCGGCCCACATTTCACCGTGTACAATTCGGTCCCACGTAACAGGTGGTGAGCCCATCGCCGTGTTGAAATGGACCGCCGACGTCAGAGCCTCGTCCGTTGTTCAGCAGGTGCACGAGCTTGCACGTGAGGTTGACTTGGGCCCGGAGGCTCAATTGTTCTAGGCTTAGGAAAATCTATAATTGCTTTTACTTTATTTTCTAATGGCCTTAAACCTTCTGTAGATACCTCATAACCTAAAAATTCTAACTTACTTTGGCCAAAAACACACTTTGAAAAATTTATCGTAATACCATATTGATCGAACCTTTGAAAAACTTGTTCTAACTGTTTCTTATGTTCCTCTTCATTTTCTGATGGAATAATTAAGTCATCTAAAAAATTAAATACAAAATCTAATCCTTTTAACACAGTATGATGCATAAAACGCATAAAAGTTTGAGAACTGTTGCGCAATCCTGTCGGCATTCTGGGAAAGGAAAATAATCCGAAAGGTGTTATTACAGCAGTTTTTTCTATGTCACCTTCGGCTACAGGAATGCAATTATATGCCCTATTAATATCTATTTTTGAAAACAATTTTTTATTCGCTAAATAATACGTAAAATCTTGCAGTCTAGGTACCGGATATCGATCTGGTTTCGTAATCGCATTCAAACGTCTATAATCTCCACAGACTCTAATATTGCCATCTTTCTTTGGTACCACATGTAAAGGACTTGCCCAAGGACTATTACTCGGCCTACAAATCCCTAACTCCTGCATTAATTTAAATTCATTTTTAGCTTTCACATACCTGTCTGGTGGCAATTGTCTCGCTCTCGCAAATAATGGAGGTCCTGTAGTTTCAATATGATGACAGACTCCATGCTTAGGTACTTCTTTGTATGACACAGGCTTAGTTAACTCTGGAAACTTACACAATAAATCATAATACTGGCAATTATTCACGATAGTTTTTACAGTTGGGTGTAATGAATTATTCATAACACAATTAGTACTTAAATTAGTAACTTGATCAATTAATCTGCGCCCGTTTAAATCTATTAACAAATTGTAATTAGCTAAGAAGTCAGCACCTAATATTGGTTGCTTTACGTCCGCTATTATAAACATCCAACGAAACGCTCGTCTTAACTTTAAATCTAAGATTAAACTATGCATACCATATGTCTTAATTTCCGTTCCATTTGCCGCATACAGTTTATAATTTTCACTTTCTAAATTATTAGTGCTATACTTTCTGTATATTTTATCATATGGAATTACAGACACGTTTGCGCCACTGTCTATTAAAAAATTTAAACCTGATCTTCTATCCAACACACTTAGACGGTGATTGTTATACACCCGGTTACAGTCTCCCGTCGTTGACTGTACCGATTCTAGTTTTCCTCCGGTTTTTTATTAACTTGCCAATTACAAGGTTTCACACACTTATTTGCTCTCTGCTTGAACCGAAAATGATAAAAGCATAATCCATTCGCATAAGTATTTGGATTTTTAAATGGTTCTCGATTTCTAGAATTAGATCTAAATCTTTTACCTTGATTTCCTTTACTCCAAGATCTTCTTGATCTAGTCTCCAGCTGCTGGAGTTTATTACTTAATTTCTGAATCTCAGCTACTACATTAAATTCCTGTGACGTACTAGACTTATTTTCAACACTGGAAACATTTTGAACCGGCGTTAATGTTTCCATGACCTTGTCAGCCATTGTTGCCAAAATATCCAAACCTTTTGTATCTGCTACAGCTAAAACGCCTCGAACTGAAGTCGGAAGGTGATTCTGCCACAATACAGCAAGTGTCTCGTCTGTTACTTTTCCTCGTGCCAGATCCTGCATTCTCCGAAGGAGTTGTGAGGGCTTCTGTTCCCCCAATTCCATCTCCCCTATGAGTTTTTTTAATTGTCTTTCTTCAGATTCTTGATAGATAAAAATTAATCTTTCTTTTAACGTTTCATATTTTTGTTTCTCTGGCGGACCTGTTAATATGTCAGTAACTTGCTCAATTACTTCTCGACTCAGCTTTGTAATAACCACTTGGTATTTAGATTCATCGGACATCTTTTGAGGATGCAATACTGCTTCTGCCTGTATAAACCATAGCTTAGGTGAATTTTTCCAAAATTCCGGGATACGCGCTGTCAAAGCAACTGCCGATATACCCTGACCTTCACTGTTTTCGGCTTTAATATTTTCTAAAGACATTTTGAATAACTTTTATACTTATTCACTTTTATGACCGAAAAAGTTTTTTACTGCACTACCTATGTGAAGTGAGACGCTACGCCCCTGTACACAATAATTCACGGGTCACCAATTTAGTGATCAATGCGTCACTAAGAAATAACTGTTTGTAGTCTAAAATACTCAGAAGTTACTGTTCTTGTTATCGTGTACAGGAGATAAATAATTACACTGATTAATGTCACAAATTGTTCTTATTTAATGTTGTCCTTCACAAAGTAATTTAGGATAGCACAGTACTTATTACACAGAACTAATACATGTTGACACAATAAAGGTTACGTAGCGACTGGTTAGCTAACTAACAGTATGATACTCAACATACGCAGTACCACGAATCTACGTCAGCATAACCACTATAGACTCAATATAGATGAAGGTCTTGACTGGAAATTTCATATCGAAACCCTATGTTCCAAAATTAGTCAACAATCGTATTCCCTTTATATGCTGAGCAAAATAGCAAATCCATCTACAGTTGTGACGGCATACTATGGATATGTATATCCGATGTTGACCTACGGCGTTATATTCTGGGGTAATTCTGTAAACGTTGAGTGTATATTCAAATCACAGAAGAGATGTGTTCGGGCCATATGTAACCTAAAACCTACAGATAGTTGCAAAGACTACATTTTTAGACTTAAAATTTTGACTCTGCCTTGTATATATATTTTAGAAGTTGTGTCATTTGTAAAAAAGAATATGCACCTGTTTTGTAAACTCTGTAGCAAGAGAAATAATTTTAAGATATCTTTTCCGGCAAATACCACATCATATCTTTTTGGAGAGAAGAGAAACTCGATTTGGTTGCGTGTAGAATAGAATGATTTATTTACAAAATGTCCTTATATATATGTACAAATGATTATTTACAACTGGCTAGTATTGTGGCGAGTATAGTATCCATCTTGATTCATTTCAAAACATCATTCTTCGTGACGTAATGAATCGACTGCCATGCGACGATATATAAACGAGGTCGCGCGCGAAGTCGGTCCTTTATCTACGCTAGGGATGGGCAAATGGAAAAAATATATCGAGATATATCGAATCGATACTTTTCAAATATATCGATAATTATTTTCAAAAAATATCGATATTCCGATATATCGATATTTTTTTGCTAAAGAAAAGATTACCTATACATATATTTTGCAATGTTAAAAATTTGATTATCAAAAATAAAAATACACATCCGATATATTTATTATTTTATTTATTCATCAAACCAACACATATACATATATTCAACATATCAACACGGCAATACGGCTTACGGGGACAAATTCTAAAAAGGTGAAATGTGGGCACATAATATGCCTCTGCCTACCCCTTCGAAAGAACCGGCGTGAAATGTCGTTAATTCATCCAAAACCTTATTGGATCTGACTTCCTATCAAGAAGTGGTTTGTCCAGATATTGCTTTAGCGCATTGGGCACAGATCCAGAGGTTGGGACCTCTTGCGTAACTGATCTCAGAATTAAAAGATACTCATGTCTGCACCAGAGTCACCAGACTGATGACTTCTTTGTTTTTTCTGATGTTGCTCGGTCAGACCTTACATCTGGAGAACGTTGTCCTCTACGCCTATATTCTGAGCGAATATAGTCGCTTATTTTTGGTAAGGTTCGACGAAGTTGATTGACCGGTGACTTAGTAAACTAAAAATAGAGGAATAGTTAAGCGTTCCATCACGTAATTGGCACTACTTATTTCTTCAGTAGCTTTTTTCAACGGGCCAAGAATAATAAGGTCGCGTATTATATTAAGTTGTGAAGTTATAACCATGTCGGGGGTATTTTTATTTGTTTCGCTTTTAACTAAATTTTCGCAAAATTTTAACTACAAGTGCAGACTCAAAATTAAACAATGTGAACATTAATGAATCCTGACTATTTTTATAAAAACATAATAAATTTACTTGGCAGTACGATTTAAACTTCAGTAAAAAAATTTGCTTACCTATTGCGAAAACACGTTACGCCTTATTACCTCACACAGAGTGGCGCGATTGGCACGATACTTCGCTAGCAACATGGCAGTCGGTATAGGGATGGGCAATTGGAAAAAATATATCGAGATATATCGAATCGATACTTTTCAAATGTATCGATAATTATTTTCAAAAAATATCGATATTCCGATATATCGATATTTTTTTGCTAAAGAAAAGATTACCTATACATATATTTTGCAATGTTAAAAATTTGATTATCAAAAATAAAAATACACATCCGATATATTTATTAAGATTATTTTTGAAAAGCAATTAGTATGCTAACTGATCATAAATTTTAAAATATGGAAAAAGAATTGGTTTCGAGCAGGATTCGAACCTGCGTCTTCGGCGATCCGTGCCGACGCGTTATCCACTCCGCCACCGAAACCTACTCGGAACCAACCAAATTTTCCACCTTATTATACGTCTTGGGGCGACGTAGGAACCATCTACCGGCACTTTTTAGAAAGTTACACGGCACGAATGTATAGAATTACACCTATATTCATTCGATTTATGATGAAACCAGCCCGACCATTAAGATTATTTTTGAAAAGCAATTAGTATGCTAACTGATCATAAATTTTAAAATATGGAAAAAGAATTGGTTTCGAGCAGGATTCGAACCTGCGTCTTCGGCGATCCGTGCCGACGCGTTATCCACTCCGCCACCGAAACCTACTCGGAACCAACCAAATTTTCCACCTTATTATACGTCTTGGGGCGACGTAGGAACCATCTACCGGCACTTTTTAGAAAGTTACACGGCACGAATGTATAGAATTACACCTATATTCATTCGATTTATGATGAAACCAGCCCGACCATTAAGATTATTTTTGAAAAGCAATTAGTATGCTAACTGATCATAAATTTTAAAATATGGTAAAAGAATTGGTTTCGAGCAGGATTCGAACCTGCGTCTTCGGCGATCCGTGCCGACGCGTTATCCACTCCGCCACCGAAACCTACTCGGAACCAACCAAATTTTCCACCTTATTATACGTCTTGGGGCGACGTAGGAACCATCTACCGGCACTTTTTAGAAAGTTACACGGCACGAATGTATAGAATTACACCTATATTCATTCGATTTATGATGAAACCAGCCCGACCATTAAGATTATTTTTGAAAAGCAATTAGTATGCTAACTGATCATAAATTTTAAAATATGGAAAAAGAATATATATATATTATTTTATTTATTCATCAAACCAACACATATACATATTCAACATCAACACGGCAATACGGCTTACGGGGACAAATTCTAAAAAGGTGAAATGTGGGCACATAATATGCTTCTGCCTACCCCTTCGAAAGAACCAGCGTGAAATGTCGTTAATTCATCCAAAACCTTGTTGGATCTGACTTCCTATCAAGAAGTGGTTGGTCCAGATATTGCTTTAGCGCATTGGGCACAGATCCAGAGGTTGGGACCTCTTGCGTAACTGATCTCAGAATTAAAAGATACTCATGTCTGCACCAGAGTCACCAGACTGATGACTTCTTTGTTTTTTCTGATGTTGCTCGGTCAGACCTTACATCTGGAGAACGTTGTCCTCTACGCCTATATTCTGAGCGAATATAGTCGCTTATTTTTGGTAAGGTTCGACGAAGTTGATTGATCGGTGACTTAGTAAACTAAAAATAGAGGAATGGTTAAGCGTTCCATCACGTAATTGGCACTACTTATTTCTTCAGTAGCTTTTTTCAACGGGCCAAGAATAATAAGGTCGCGTATTATATTAAGTTGTGAAGTTATAACCATGTCGGGGGTATTTTTATTTGTTTCGCTTTTGGTAGCTAAAATTTTAACTACAAGTGCAGACAGTTTAACGAATCTCTCGAACAGAAATAATATCGTTTTCGATATCCGAAAATAAATATCGAAAATCGATATATCGATAAAATAAATATCGCCTATAAATATCGATTATTTTCTGAAAAAATATCGATATTTTGATATATCGATTTTTTTTACCCAACCCTAATCTACGCGGCAAGCGGCGAGAGAACATGTGCGGCGCGCGTAGAACGTCGGCCGTCGACAGCAAGACAGCAACGCGGCTTGGGTTGGCGTGCCTATCAAGATGGTGGCGTGTGACATCTTCGTTCATGGATCAACTGAAGAGGATAACGGCTTCTGGCAAACCATTGATCTCGTTTCTATATAACAGTGAAGTCATATCGTTTCTTCAGACAAGTCTTGAAATCCAAAGTCCTTTTCAGGGCTGATCTCCGTTTCTATAAATGAACACGAAGTCTTGGTAGTCAGTAGCCACAGTACTCCCCCTCAAGTAAAACGTACCGGCAACTTGACGACACGACCGTAGCGAGTTTTCTTGCAAGTTGGTTGTGACGTCACGTTGTTTGTGCGTACGGCTGGAGGTACTTTGCAGGTATTGGTAATGGTTTGATGTGGTACTGGTATGGTAACATGTTGCTGCGGTAATTTGGAGGTAACTTGCTTTTCATTGCTGCTTATGGTATCAGGTAACAGGTAAGCAGGCTTCAATCTGTCTATTGAGATGTTTGCTTGACGCTTGGGTAACTGAATGGTATAGACCTTTTCTGTTCGCTTCACAACTGGGTAGGGACCTTCGTATGGTGGTTGAAGTGGTGTCTTCACTTTGTCCACTCTAATGAATACGTGAGTGCTGTCGCGTAGATCCTTGTGCACGAAAATACGTTGTTTACTGTTGTAATGTACTGTAGATGCTTGTGGTTGATTTTTCTTGATGAGCGAACGTAGATTGTCGACATATGTATAGTCTAGCGTCATAGGCGTTGAAGTTGTGTCGAAAAAATCTCCGGGCAAGCGTAGATTGTAGCCATAGGTAAGTTCGGCTGGGCTAACTCCGGCGTCGACACGGATGGCGGTACGCAGTCCTAGTAGTACGGTAGGTAGTTCCTCTAACCAGGTACTTGAGTTAGATAGTTTGGTGCGTAGCGAAGTTTTCATTGTTCTGAAGAATCTTTCTACTAAACCATTTGACATTGGGTGGTATGGCGTAGTGCGGTTCTTTGTAATGCCCATTATCTTCAACAAGTTTCTGAAAAGTTGGCTCTCGAACTGTCGACCTTGATCGCTTGTTAAAGTAGTTGGACACCCAAAGCGAGTAATCCAATGTTTGTATATGGCGTCGGCGACGGTTTCTGCTGTTATATCAATAGTAGGTACTACTTCGGGCCATTTTGTTTGTCGGTCGATCATTGCTATTGCGTATCTATAACCTTCTTGCGTTGTAGGTAGTGGTCCAACAATATCAACGTGTATATGTTGAAAACGGTCGGTAGGTGGAAATTTTGATACTTGGGCGAATGTATGTCGTTGGATCTTGTTCTTCTGACATTCAATACAACTTCTAGTCCACAATCCGATGTCTGCATTTATTGATGGCCAAAAGTATCTCTGTGACGTAAGTTTGCGAGTGGTACGTGTGCCAGGATGACTGATGTTGTGCACACATTTGAATGCTTCGTGACGATGTTCCGGAGGTATGTAGGGACGAACGTGTGAAGTTGATGTCTCGCAGTATAGTTCTGTGTTGCAATGTGGCATAATGATTTTCTTCAGAGATATGTTATCTTGCTGTAGTAGTTGTTGTATAACAGGATCTTTTACTTGCGAGGTGGCGATATGGTTGTAGTCGAGTGTCGTTGGACAAGATATTGTTTCGATGCGGCTGAGTGCGTCTGCAACAACGTTTTGTTCACCGCTCACGTGACGAATGTCCGTGGTGAATTCGCTGATAAACAGTAGTTGTCTTGTTCGGCGTGGTGTTTCGGTTGACGACTGCGACTTGTTCATGGCATAGGTAAGCGGTTTGTGATCGGTGAATATGATTAGCGGACGACCTTCAAACATTTTGCGAAAGTGTTTCACAGCCATGTACATCGATTGAAGTTCACGATCGTATGTTGAATATTTTTCTTGTGAAGTTGAGAATTTCTTTGAGAAGTATCCGAGTGGCTGCCATTTGTCGTTGATGTACTGTTGTAGTACGGCACCTGCTGATTTGTCAGAAGCGTCGCAGAACAAAGCGAAGATAGCTTGATGCGATGGGTGAGCGAGTAAAGTAGCGTTGCATATGCTGGCTTTACACGTTTCAAATGCTTCTGATGATTTTTCATGCCATTCAATAGTCGTCTTATCACGTTTCTTGACATTGTGTAGGTATGCGTTGAGAGGTGCTTGTATAGATGCAGCGTTAGGTATGTGATCGCGGTAGAAGTTTATCGTTCCGAGGAATCTGCGAAGTTCTTCAATAGTCTTCGGCTTGGGGTATTCTGTGATGACTTTGACCTTTTCAGCTGGAGGCTTGATACCATATTTGGACACGATATATCCCAGGAACTTAACTTCCGGTTTACAGAATTGGCATTTAGCTGGGTTGATTGTTATGCCGTGTTCTTCCAATCTTCCTAAGACAGTTTTCAAGTCTTTACGGGCTTCAGTCTCATCCGAGGATGCAATAAGAATGTCATCGATGAAAGGGAAAACGAAGTCTAATCCGGTCAGGACCTGGTTTATGTATCTTTGGAACGACTGACTTCCTTACCATCACCACTGTGGCTACTGACTACCAAGACTTCGTGTTCATTCATAGAAACGGAGATCAGCCCTGAAAAGGACTTTGGATTTCAAGACTTGTCTGAAGAAACGATATGACTTCACTGTTATATAGAAACGAGATCAATGGTTTGCCAGAAGCCGTTATCCTCTTCAGTTGATCCATGAACGAAGATGTCACACGCCACCATCTTGATAGGCACGCCAACCCAAGCCGCGTTGCTGTCTTGCTGTCGACGGCCGACGTTCTGCGCGCGCCGCACATGTTCTCTCGCCGCTTGCCGCGTAGATAAAGGATCGACTTATACGTTGGACATCCACGCGGACCCGTCTGGGCCCCGGGGTAACTGCTACAGGCTGGTAGCCTTTTCAGTGGCCTCAGCGCCGCCTGCGACTACAGGCGGGTACTGGAGTGGACGCTAGGCGTCCGTGATGGTTCGAGGGGGAGTGGGCGTCGCTGCGGCGCGGCCGCGCCCGCACGTAGGGCGGCCGGCAGCCACCGCGACGTCTCCAGTCCGGTGGGGCTACAACCCGTCGCACGGCGAGGTCGAGCTCACTGGGTTTGACACCAGCGAGCGCCCATCAGCCAGCGACGGGGAGCGGTCAAATCCGTGGGGGCGTGCCCACAGTCTTGACTACTCAGCGTGGAGTAGTAGACGTGGGCAGGCCGCGGTGGGTGCATGTTATGCTCATGCAAGCGAGTTGCAGAGCTCTAACATGCACCTGGTGATGAGAGGGATTGGATCCCTCTGCTCCTCAAGCGCCACCAGCACCTGCTGCAGGGTGCTGATGACGGTCGACAGTGGGACCTGTCGAGGTCCGGTGGGCTGGGGCTGCGCCACGCGCATCGCCTTCCCCCTTGCGGGGGCGGCAACCACGGGTGGCGCAGGCAGTGCGGCGGCAGGGGGAGCCACTACTGGCTCCTTTGTGGGCTTGCGACCTCGTCGGCCGCGGCGCTTCCTCTTCTTGGCCCCCGGCTGCTGCTGTGGCTGATTTGCGGCAGCCATGAGCGAACCGGGAGCATTCTTCTCGGTTGAGAAGGGGGCAGCGTGGGCGACGGTACGCGCAGTGGTACCGGCGCGCCTGTTCCGCGTCTCCTTGCGGAACACGGGGCAGTTGGCATTGTTTGCCGTGTGATCACCTGCGCAGTTTGCGCAGGTGGGCTTCTCTGCAGGGGGACGCGGGCAGTCCCTGGCAGCATGCGTCTCCCCACAGCGCACACAAGCACGGGGCCTGTGGCAGTTGTGGGAAGAATGGCGAAACTGCTGGCACCGGTGACACTGCGCCGGGCCCTTCCTGCCTCGCCAGCCTTCAATGGTGATTCCGGGCATACCGAGGAGCTCGCGCACCTCGTATATGCCCGGGATGGTGGTCGACGTCCGCTGCAGCTGCGCGAACATCAGGCATCCTGGTCGTCCGGGGCGTGCGGGGATGGTCCGCACGTGCTCCGGGATAAACCCGAGCTCGCGCAGCTCCAGCTCCACTGCCTGTGGGTCCGTGTTGTACGGAAGTCCTCGGATGGCTATCTTCATGCTTCGTTCAGCTGGAAGAGAGTAGCAGAACCATGAGATTCCGCTATCCTTCTCCAGCTGAACGAGGTAGCGCTGGGTGATGCGGTATTCTTCATCCGTCTTCGGCAGGAACCTGACCCCCTTTCCGTAGGGGCGCCCGTTCGGGGTGTGGCCAAGCTTCCGCTTCAGTTCCCTGAAGTGGGATGGCCAGTCAGGCAGAACTTCAACTACCAAAGGAGGGTAGCGGGTGGTCGGCTTCCGGGTGCTGGTATCCGGAGCGGCAGCAGGTGGGGGCGAGGCCGCGCGGGTAGCGGCCGTCGCCGGCATCTTCGAGGCGGAGGACGCTGTCTGCTCGGCGAACGTCTTCCGGGGACGCGGAGTTGGTGACGGCGTGGCCGCTGGTACAGCGGTCGGCGCCGGGTTCTTGGCGGCGTTGATAGCCGCCAGCTCCTCGAACGTCAATTTGCTGCTGTGGCCAGTTTCCATGGGGGAAACCGGGCCGGACAGCAGCGGCATCGACGGGAGTTGCTTCTTTCCACCCCAGGGGGCTGGGGGGGAGGGGAAGCGCGCCGCCGTGATTGGCGGTGGGGCTAGGGTGGCAGGAGGGCGGTTGACCCTAGGGTCGAACCGCGCAGGCGTCGCCGTTGATGTTGACGGCGTCGCAGCGGTAGCAGGCGCGACGGGCGCCGGGGAGGGGGTGCGTGTCACCGGGCTAGCGACAAACCTCCCCTCCCCGGCGTCGGTCGCCGGCGGCCTTCGTCTCATGAAGGAGCACATGTCTCTGGCGGCGTCAGGTGTTATTGCGGCGCAGTATTTGGCGGTTTTAGACGGCGCCGTCCTTCTGATGACGCGCGTCTTGGCGCCAAGCCGGGGCGTCGGAGGAGGCGGCATTTCGCGGTTTTCACGGCGAAGGTGTACGGCGTGGTGCGGCCCGAGCCGAAACTCCGGCACGCCGATACCACCCGGCCCGATCCCCGGGGCTTGCCGCTGGTGGCAGACCGGGAACCAAAGTCAGGCGGCACGACGTGTTGTTCCGGAAATTTCGGCTGGACGCAAGTGCGGTGGTAGGCAGTCACAGAATATAACCGTACTTAGGGCCCGAGCACCGGTGCAGAGGGCTCTGCACTCGGCGGTACACTGGCTTCAATCAAGGATCGACTTCGCGCGCGACCTCGCTTATATATCGTCGCATCGCAGTCGATTCATTACGTCACGAAGAATGATGTTTTGAAATGAATCAAGATGGATACTATACTCGCCACAATACTAGCCAGTTGTAAATAATCATTTGTACATATATATAAGGACATTTTGTAAATAAATCATTCTATTCTATTCTATTCTACACGCAACCAAATCGAGTTTCTCTTCTCTCCAAAGTGGTGACCTGCCGACGAACAAAAACAGAAAGAATCAAAACCATGGAAGAATCTACTGAAAAAGAAGAAATTCCAGTATCATCCAACCCATTGGAACTTGCAAATATTTCACTTACACTTCGAATTCCACCGTTCTGGCGCGACAGACCACGGCTATGGTTCTACAGCTTCGAAGCGGCTACTCACGATTCTAAAAAAGGTGATAAGAAACTTGCACAAATGGTCATAGCTCAACTTGAAAAACAAGACGTAGAACAAATCACCGATCTTCTCTACAACCCACCTACGCGAGATTACTACAAGGCTATCAAGGAGCGTCTAATCACTGTATATGAAGAATCCGACAGCCGTCAATTTCAAAAACTATTATCTGAGATGGAATTGGGAGATCAAAAACCTACTCAATTATTACGACGCATGCGTGATCTGGCTCGAGACAGAATCCCAGACTCCACACTACGTCTCATGTGGACCAACCATTTACCTGCCCATATCCGCTCTGTATTGGCAGTCAGCGAAACCTTCAGTACTCAAACCGCATTGGAAGAGCTTGCGTTGCTTGCTGACAAAATGATGGAACAGAACCGGGATATATCAGCGATCACGACTCAACCACCACCAGCGAACTCGAATACAGAATTTCTACTCAATGAAATTCGAAAACTTTCACTGGAAGTAGCCGAACTGCGATTACGAACAGATCACAGAAGAAATCGTTTTCGATCCCAGCAGCGGAGAAATAGTTATTCTCGTCCGCGCACACCACGTGAAGATTCGCCATCACCAGTATGCTACTATCACCGTCGATTTGGAGCCCAAGCTAGAAAATGTACCTCACCTTGTTCATACACACACGAAAAGAAACAGGAAAACTAGAGAGGGCGCTGGCAGAGGCGGAAACTGGTGCTCACACATACTCTCACCGCCTATTCGTCACTGATAAAAAGACTGGACTTACTTTCTTGGTAGACACAGGGGCGAATATATCCGTCCTACCTCGAAAGAAGGGGCAAATCTCGACGCCGCTAGCATTCAAATTGTACGCTGCCAACAATTCGACTATCTCAACCTATGGGGAGAAAACAATAGAACTCGATCTCAATCTACGACGTCCGTACAAATGGAAATTCATCATAGCCGACGTATCCAAACCAATTCTAGGCGCTGATTTTCTCAACTTTCACCACCTAATCGTCGATCTAAAGAACAAGAAGCTCATCGACAGCGTCACAAACCTCAAAATCAATGCACCGATGCGAGTGACGAATATACCTACAGTACGAAGTATCGACGTAGAAAATGAGTATCACAAAATATTGACCGAGTTTCCCGGAATCACAAGATTAACTTCAATGAAACTCAACGACAAAATCGAAGTACAACATTACATCGAAATAGAAGGTCAACCCGTACACTCCCGAGCACGTCCCATTCCACCACACCTCTACGAAAAAGTTAAAAAGGAATTCCAGAACATGATGGAGCAAGGACTATGTAGACCGAGCAAGAGCCCATGGGCATCACCTCTTCACATCGTGCCCAAGAAGAATGGGGACATAAGAATAGTCGGAGATTATCGTCGTCTCAACGCCATTACGAAACCAGATAGATATCCAGTACCCCGAGTCAAAGACTTCACCTATCAACTCTCTGGAAAGTCCATTTTCTCAACTCTAGACCTGAACCGGGCTTACCATCAGCTGAAAGTCAGAGATGAAGACGTGGAGAAGACGGCCATTATCACACCAATAGGCTTATTTGATATGTTAAGAATTTGTCCAGGACTCAAAAATGGAAGTCAGTCGTTCCAAAGATACATAAACCAGGTCCTGACCGGATTAGACTTCGTTTTCCCTTTCATCGATGACATTCTTATTGCATCCTCGGATGAGACTGAAGCCCGTAAAGACTTGAAAACTGTCTTAGGAAGATTGGAAGAACACGGCATAACAATCAACCCAGCTAAATGCCAATTCTGTAAACCGGAAGTTAAGTTCCTGGGATATATCGTGTCCAAATATGGTATCAAGCCTCCAGCTGAAAAGGTCAAAGTCATCACAGAATACCCCAAGCCGAAGACTATTGAACAACTTCGCAGATTCCTCGGAATGATAAACTTCTACCGCGATCACATACCTAACGCTGCATCTATACAAGCACCTCTCAACGCATACCTACACAATGTCAAGAAACGTGATAAGTCGACTATTGAATGGCATGAAAAATCATCAGAAGCATTTGAAACGTGTAAAGCCAGCATATGCAACGCTACTTTACTCGCTCACCCATCGCATCAAGCTATCTTCGCTTTGTTCTGCGACGCTTCTGACAAATCAGCAGGTGCCGTACTACAACAGTACATCAACGACAAATGGCAGCCACTCGGATACTTCTCAAAGAAATTCTCAACTTCACAAGAAAAATATTCAACATACGATCGTGAACTTCAATCGATGTACATGGCTGTGAAACACTTTCGCAAAATGTTTGAAGGTCGTCCGCTAATCATATTCACCGATCACAAACCGCTAACCTATGCCATGAACAAGTCGCAGTCGTCAACCGAAACACCACGCCGAACAAGACAACTACTGTTTATCAGCGAATTCACCACGGACATTCGTCACGTGAGCGGTAAACAAAACGTTGTTGCAGACGCACTCAGCCGCATCGAAACAATATCTTGTCCAACGACACTCGACTACAACCATATCGCCACCTCGCAAGAAAAAGATCCTGTTATACAACAACTACTACAGCAAGATAACATATCTCTGAAGAAAATCATTATGCCACATTGCAACACAGAACTATACTGCGAGACATCAACTTCACACGTTCGTCCCTACATACCTCCGGAACATCGTCAAGAAGCATTCAAATGTGTGCACAACATCAGTCATCCTGGCACACGTACCACTCGCAAACTTACGTCACAGAGATACTTTTGGCCATCAATGAATGCAGACATCGGATTGTGGACTAGAAGTTGTATTGAATGTCAGAAGAACAAGATCCAACGACATACATTCGCCCAAGTATCAAAATTTCCACCTACCGACCGTTTTCAACATATACACGTTGATATTGTTGGACCACTACCTACAACGCAAGAAGGTTATAGATACGCAATAGCAATGATCGACCGACAAACAAAATGGCCCGAAGTAGTACCTACTATTGATATAACAGCAGAAACCGTCGCCGACGCCATCTACAAACATTGGATTACTCGCTTTGGGTGTCCAACTACTTTAACAAGCGATCAAGGTCGACAGTTCGAGAGCCAACTTTTCAGAAACTTGTTGAAGATAATGGGCATTACAAAGAACCGCACTACGCCATACCACCCAATGTCAAATGGTTTAGTAGAAAGATTCTTCAGAACAATGAAAACTTCGCTACGCACCAAACTATCTAACTCAAGTACCTGGTTAGAGGAACTACCTACCGTACTACTAGGACTGCGTACCGCCATCCGTGTCGACGCCGGAGTTAGCCCAGCCGAACTTACCTATGGCTACAATCTACGCTTGCCCGGAGATTTTTTCGACACAACTTCAACGCCTATGACGCTAGACTATACATATGTCGACAATCTAAAAATAGTATATTCTGTATAATTATCATCTATCTAAAAAAGAAAAATCTAAATAATAGTATATTCTGTATGGCACCGAGACTTTATAATCACTTGCCAAGATCAGTTTTACAGATAGAGATTTATGAAATATTTAAAACAAAAGTAAAGAGTATTCTACTAAATAAGTGCTATTACTCTGTTGATGAGTACATAAATGACCAATCGTTATGATAAATTTCTTCTGATAAATACTGTATGTAACTTAATTATTATTTGTAACATTTTATTTATAATGTCTCAAATTTGACATCTGTAATGATTTGATGTATCTCTTATGATTGGACATGCTTATTAAATTTGACTTTTTATTATATGTTAATTATAAATTAAATTATATGAATTATATGTAGGTACCTACTGAAGTAATGTGTGTCCCGTGTAATTGACATTAGCTGTAATTTTATTGTTTTTTTAATTTGTATTCGCATTTTTTTAGGTACCTATAGTCTAAATTGCATGCTCTAAAACGGCCAAATATGTTGAACTTATTATAAATTTGTAACACCTGCCTTTGTACCATATTTGATGCATTAGAAATAAATGAAATGAAATGAAAAGTTATGATATCAACTGCACGCAGTCGGCTGCATTCGTGTCATCGTGTGAAGTCAATATCAACTGCATACAGTTGTACCGTCAACTTCGCGCAGTTCGATACAGTCCTGTAGTGTCGCCGCATGCTGTCCACCGCTAACGCATACAGTTAGTGTGCAGTTAGTCAAGGAGCCGAACGCACGTGTTGGTTGCGTCGTCAGTACGGTTTAAAATGGATTTCACATGGATTTCCTCATTACTTAGTATAGAAGTCAGAGTGGGGACACAAATATCGGGTCGCCGTCGCTTCGCCACCTTTGCTGGCGAGACGATGGCGGCAAAGTGGGAGAGGCACTGCGTGGGGGGGCGGGAGTTTGGGTAAATGCTCCCACTCTGCCATGCAGTTCGGGCTGCCGGCCGTGAATAACGGTGCGACCGGCGGCAACAGTGCTGGGCCGCTGTCACCTCGCCAGTTGACGAGGTGATGGCGGCAAAGCGGGAGGTGCACTGTGCGGGGGAGCGGGAGTAACGGATAATGCTCCCGCTCTGCCGTGCAGTTCGGGGGCGCCGCGGTGAGGAGTCACTGCGCGCCCCCGATAGTTTCTTGACCGTGGGCGTAAGGTCGCGGGACCCCGCCCACCAACGGTCACATGGCGGTGGGCACCTTTCCCGTGTTCCGGGGGTGCCCATTAGCGCACGCCTGCGCCAGCCGCTCTCTGTCTCCTCTATTACAGAGGGGCGCTCGAGAGCGGTGCAGGCGTGGTCTTCAGCTCCTTAGGGAGTGGCTCCCCCGAGGAGAGCCCCAAATATACGGGGCGCCCCTAGCCGGGTCGATGTGAATAATCTTTTGATATCCCTCGGCCCGTCTAAAGGGTGAGGAGGAACACCGCGGGGTTTAGTGGGTAGGACGGTCCATTCCGGACCGGGCCGGGAGTCCCACACACCATCCCAGCTGCCCCCGCAGCTGGGATGAAGGCGCGTAAATGCATTCCCCGCGTCAACAAAAAAAAAAAATTATAAAGAGGGGGGTGCGGGGTCCTACTAACATCTTAAGGACCCCAATGGGTCGGATCCTCCTCGTGGTGCATCCTGGGCAACGGAGTAGCGACCACTCCCCTTCCTCTGTGGGGGAGTTGTGCAACTCTGGCTAATTCCGGCCGAGGCGGGAGTAACCCACCTGTGGGTTGCTCGGTGGTGTGTGTTGCTGCCGGCCGTGCATTCACGGCCGGCAGCAGCAATGCTGGGTCGCCGTCGCTTTGCCACCTTTGCTGGCGAGACGATGGCGGCAAAGTGGGAGAGGCACTGCGTGGGGGGCGGGAGTTTGGGTAAATGCTCCCGCCTTGCCATGCAGTTCGGGCTGCCGGCCGTGAATAACGGTGCGACCGGCGGCAACAGTGCTGGGCCGCTGTCACCTCGCCAGTCGACGAGGTGATGGCTGCAAAGCGAGAGGTGCACTGTGCGGGGGAGCGGGAGTAACGGATAATGCTCCCGCTCTGCCGTGCAGTTCGGGGGCGCCGCGGTGAGGAGTCACTGCGCGCCCCCGATTGTTTCTTGACCGTGGGCGTAAGGTCGGGGGACCCCGCCCACCAACGGTCACATGGCGGTGGGCACCTTTCCCGTGTTCCAGGGGTGCCCATTAGCGCACGCCTGCGACAGCCGCTCTCTGTCTCCTCTATTACAGAGGGGCGCTCGAGAGCGGTGCAGGCGTGGTCTTCAGCTCCTTAAGGAGCTTTGGGGAGCCGCCCATCTGGCTCCCCCGAGGAGAGCCCCGAATAAACGGGGCGCCCCTAGCCGGGTCGACGTGAATAATCTTTTGATTTCCCTCGGCCCGGCTAAAGGGTGAGGAGGAACACCGCGGGGTTTAGTGGGTAGGACGGTCCACTCTGGACCGGGCCGGGAGTCCCACACACCATCCCAGCTGCCCCCGCAGCTGGGATGAAGGCGCGTAAATGCGTTCCCCGCGTCAACAAAAAAAAAATTATAAAGAGGAAAGATTTGTTTTTTTGCTTTTTGTTTTTTTTAACTACTGTTTTTACTACTAATTGAATTGTAAAGGTAACTATCATTAATTGCTAAGTAATTAATTAATTTATAAAATATGATTTATTGCTAATTGTGCCGTTCTTTGTTTTCAACGACACGAATCTGACCAGATTATCGTGACCATGATGAAGATTTATCACCCTACCCATCAACCATTTGCCAGCTGGTAGGTTCTCGTCTTGAATGGTGACTAAATCACCCAACCGTATGTTTTCTTGTGGTGTTTTCCACTTTGTTCGAATAGACAATTGAGTCAAGTACTCGGTCTTCCACCTTTGCCAGAGATCTTCAAATAATTTCGATATAAGATGCCATCTTGTTCTGGCATCTGCTGCTGTTTCGATTATTGTCGATCCTGGTCTTGCTGTTAAAAAGTGAGGAGTTAGATGTTCTAAGTCATCTGGATCTTCTGATATTGCACAAAGAGGCCTTGAGTTGAGACAAGCTTCTACTTTTGAGAAAAGGGTGGTGTACTCCTCAAAGGTCAACTTCTGCTCTCCCACGCATCGCCTTTACAGCTACGTATACCGGCCTCCCACAATCCTCCAGCCCCTGGAGAAGAGCTTGGGTTAAAATGCCATTCTTTATCCATTTCTGAAATCTCCGCAAAAAAATTGCTATTGTATATTTATTGTAATCCCTTTCCCTCATATTGTTCTTGAAGAATTCTGTTTGCACCGACAAAGTTAGTTCCATTGTCGCTGTACATGTGGCGTGGAGCACCTCGTCGGGAAGCCATTCTGCTCAGTGCCGCTAAAAACGCTGCACTTGTCATATCAGACACCAGTTGGACAGCTTTAGTGACCATGCAAATGAATAATGCAATTTACTTCACAAGAAAAATATTCAACATACGATCGTGAACTTCAATCGATGTACATGGCTGTGAAACACTTTCGCAAAATGTTTGAAGGTCGTCCGCTAATCATATTCACCGATCACAAACCGCTAACCTATGCCATGAACAAGTCGCAGTCGTCAACCGAAACACCACGCCGAACAAGACAACTACTGTTTATCAGCGAATTCACCACGGACATTCGTCACGTGAGCGGTAAACAAAACGTTGTTGCAGACGCACTCAGCCGCATCGAAACAATATCTTGTCCAACGACACTCGACTACAACCATATCGCCACCTCGCAAGAAAAAGATCCTGTTATACAACAACTACTACAGCAAGATAACATATCTCTGAAGAAAATCATTATGCCACATTGCAACACAGAACTATACTGCGAGACATCAACTTCACACGTTCGTCCCTACATACCTCCGGAACATCGTCAAGAAGCATTCAAATGTGTGCACAACATCAGTCATCCTGGCACACGTACCACTCGCAAACTTACGTCACAGAGATACTTTTGGCCATCAATGAATGCAGACATCGGATTGTGGACTAGAAGTTGTATTGAATGTCAGAAGAACAAGATCCAACGACATACATTCGCCCAAGTATCAAAATTTCCACCTACCGACCGTTTTCAACATATACACGTTGATATTGTTGGACCACTACCTACAACGCAAGAAGGTTATAGATACGCAATAGCAATGATCGACCGACAAACAAAATGGCCCGAAGTAGTACCTACTATTGATATAACAGCAGAAACCGTCGCCGACGCCATCTACAAACATTGGATTACTCGCTTTGGGTGTCCAACTACTTTAACAAGCGATCAAGGTCGACAGTTCGAGAGCCAACTTTTCAGAAACTTGTTGAAGATAATGGGCATTACAAAGAACCGCACTACGCCATACCACCCAATGTCAAATGGTTTAGTAGAAAGATTCTTCAGAACAATGAAAACTTCGCTACGCACCAAACTATCTAACTCAAGTACCTGGTTAGAGGAACTACCTACCGTACTACTAGGACTGCGTACCGCCATCCGTGTCGACGCCGGAGTTAGCCCAGCCGAACTTACCTATGGCTACAATCTACGCTTGCCCGGAGATTTTTTCGACACAACTTCAACGCCTATGACGCTAGACTATACATATGTCGACAATCTAAAAATAGTATATTCTGTATAATTATCATCTATCTAAAAAAGAAAAATCTAAATAATAGTATATTCTGTATGGCACCGAGACTTTATAATCACTTGCCAAGATCAGTTTTACAGATAGAGATTTATGAAATATTTAAAACAAAAGTAAAGAGTATTCTACTAAATAAGTGCTATTACTCTGTTGATGAGTACATAAATGACCAATCGTTATGATAAATTTCTTCTGATAAATACTGTATGTAACTTAATTATTATTTGTAACATTTTATTTATAATGTCTCAAATTTGACATCTGTAATGATTTGATGTATCTCTTATGATTGGACATGCTTATTAAATTTGACTTTTTATTATATGTTAATTATAAATTAAATTATATGAATTATATGTAGGTACCTACTGAAGTAATGTGTGTCCCGTGTAATAGGCTTGTGTCCTAAATTTCAAAAATCGTTTATTTTTGTAGCTTTATATCTAAATGATCACAAAAATGTAATATTTTGATTTAACACAATCATTTACATAGTTTATTTTGTGATTTAAAAAATGAATTTCAATTTGTATCGAAAACGCTCATGGCGCCTTGTGTGACGTCACTTGATGCCAAACAAAAGTAGTAGTAGTTTTATTTATCCATTTTCGGATAGGCAAAGGCAATTTGAGCCATACAGCCAAGTCTTGTATATTTATTATCTCTTCATTTTGCTTTAAAAAGTCACAGTCCTCGTCCTCTAAGTCCAGTCAAAGTCAAGTACATCATCCCTAAGTCAATGTCAGTCTTCCTTCAGAAAAGCAGTGGATAAATTTCTGAAAGTTTCTTTGGATTTTTTGTCACTGCAAAGTTGCGATTCACTGCGTTTTATCACTTCCTAACTAAACTAAACATAAACGTTTGACAACGTGCACTAGGCACGTTGTCAAACGTTTATGTTTAAGAATCCACCATTGAAACACACAAAACACTCGAAATACACTAATTTTGCAAATTTACAAAATTCCCGCCAAAGAATCTCGCCAAACAAAACAAAAAGAAAATGTGTATTTTTTTATGAGTCCTTTCAATGATTTGTTTTGAGATTAAAAGTTTTAGTACAAAAAAAAAACGTTTAGGGGTTTTAATCGTTATTTAGGGGAATCTGGTAATTTGAAGTTGGTTTTTAGAGGAACATTCCGTAGGAGTTGGCATCACTTTGGCATATGGTCTAAGTAACCAAAGTCAGTATAAATTAATTGAATAAATAATTGCCATTGGCATCACTGTTTGACAGTGATAAGTTAGCGTTCGTCTGCTTTCCATATTAATTTTTAAATCAATCCGTCGTATTACAAGTGCTGTGTAGTGCCTGAATGAAATGAGATCTATTGTATTTTATAAAAACGTATGAGAATCTAAACAATTACACAAAATGACACGACTTGTGATACAAGATGTCAAGACTCGAGACTGCCAGAGTGCTTCAAACGTAAAAAAGCATACTGTGACGTCACACTATCTGATAGAGGTGTTTGATGTCACGTGACTGATTGCTTATTTTTTCCAATCTTATTTTCTAAAAATAATAGTAATCCTTAGCTTGTGTACCAATTCATATTACTTTTAGTTATTTATATATTGGACATAGTCGTTACAAACATACATCAATCAGATTTATGCTTAGTGGACACAAGCCTATTGACATTAGCTGTAATTTTATTGTTTTTTTAATTTGTATTCGCATTTTTTTAGGTACCTATAGTCTAAATTGCATGCTCTAAAACGGCCAAATATGTTGAACTTATTATAAATTTGTAACACCTGCCTTTGTACCATATTTGATGCATTAGAAATAAATGAAATGAAATGAAAAGTTATGATATCAACTGCACGCAGTCGGCTGCATTCGTGTCATCGTGTGAAGTCAATATCAACTGCATACAGTTGTACCGTCAACTTCGCGCAGTTCGATACAGTCCTGTAGTGTCGCCGCATGCTGTCCACCGCTAACGCATACAGTTAGTGTGCAGTTAGTCAAGGAGCCGAACGCACGTGTTGGTTGCGTCGTCAGTACGGTTTAAAATGGATTTCACATGGATTTCCTCATTACTTAGTATAGAAGTCAGAGTGGGGACACAAATATCGGGTCGCCGTCGCTTCGCCACCTTTGCTGGCGAGACGATGGCGGCAAAGTGGGAGAGGCACTGCGTGGGGGGGCGGGAGTTTGGGTAAATGCTCCCGCCCTGCCATGCAGTTCGGGCTGCCGGCCGTGAATAACGGTGCGACCGGCGGCAACAGTGCTGGGCCGCTGTCACCTCGCCAGTTGACGAGGTGATGGCGGCAAAGCGGGAGGTGCACTGTGCGGGGGAGCGGGAGTAACGGATAATGCTCCCGCTCTGCCGTGCAGTTCGGGGGCGCCGCGGTGAGGAGTCACTGCGCGCCCCCGATAGTTTCTTGACCGTGGGCGTAAGGTCGCGGGACCCCGCCCACCAACGGTCACATGGCGGTGGGCACCTTTCCCGTGTTCCGGGGGTGCCCATTAGCGCACGCCTGCGCCAGCCGCTCTCTGTCTCCTCTATTACAGAGGGGCGCTCGAGAGCGGTGCAGGCGTGGTCTTCAGCTCCTTAGGGAGTGGCTCCCCCGAGGAGAGCCCCAAATATACGGGGCGCCCCTAGCCGGGTCGATGTGAATAATCTTTTGATATCCCTCGGCCCGTCTAAAGGGTGAGGAGGAACACCGCGGGGTTTAGTGGGTAGGACGGTCCATTCCGGACCGGGCCGGGAGTCCCACACACCATCCCAGCTGCCCCCGCAGCTGGGATGAAGGCGCGTAAATGCATTCCCCGCGTCAACAAAAAAAAAAAATTATAAAGAGGGGGGTGCGGGGTCCTACTAACATCTTAAGGACCCCAATGGGTCGGATCCTCCTCGTGGTGCATCCTGGGCAACGGAGTAGCGACCACTCCCCTTCCTCTGTGGGGGAGTTGTGCAACTCTGGCTAATTCCGGCCGAGGCGGGAGTAACCCACCTGTGGGTTGCTCGGTGGTGTGTGTTGCTGCCGGCCGTGCATTCACGGCCGGCAGCAGCAATGCTGGGTCGCCGTCGCTTTGCCACCTTTGCTGGCGAGACGATGGCGGCAAAGTGGGAGAGGCACTGCGTGGGGGGCGGGAGTTTGGGTAAATGCTCCCGCCTTGCCATGCAGTTCGGGCTGCCGGCCGTGAATAACGGTGCGACCGGCGGCAACAGTGCTGGGCCGCTGTCACCTCGCCAGTCGACGAGGTGATGGCTGCAAAGCGAGAGGTGCACTGTGCGGGGGAGCGGGAGTAACGGATAATGCTCCCGCTCTGCCGTGCAGTTCGGGGGCGCCGCGGTGAGGAGTCACTGCGCGCCCCCGATTGTTTCTTGACCGTGGGCGTAAGGTCGGGGGACCCCGCCCACCAACGGTCACATGGCGGTGGGCACCTTTCCCGTGTTCCAGGGGTGCCCATTAGCGCACGCCTGCGACAGCCGCTCTCTGTCTCCTCTATTACAGAGGGGCGCTCGAGAGCGGTGCAGGCGTGGTCTTCAGCTCCTTAAGGAGCTTTGGGGAGCCGCCCATCTGGCTCCCCCGAGGAGAGCCCCGAATAAACGGGGCGCCCCTAGCCGGGTCGACGTGAATAATCTTTTGATTTCCCTCGGCCCGGCTAAAGGGTGAGGAGGAACACCGCGGGGTTTAGTGGGTAGGACGGTCCACTCTGGACCGGGCCGGGAGTCCCACACACCATCCCAGCTGCCCCCGCAGCTGGGATGAAGGCGCGTAAATGCGTTCCCCGCGTCAACAAAAAAAAAATTATAAAGAGGAAAGATTTGTTTTTTTGCTTTTTGTTTTTTTTAACTACTGTTTTTACTACTAATTGAATTGTAAAGGTAACTATCATTAATTGCTAAGTAATTAATTAATTTATAAAATATGATTTATTGCTAATTGTGCCGTTCTTTGTTTTCAACGACACGAATCTGACCAGATTATCGTGACCATGATGAAGATTTATCACCCTACCCATCAACCATTTGCCAGCTGGTAGGTTCTCGTCTTGAATGGTGACTAAATCACCCAACCGTATGTTTTCTTGTGGTGTTTTCCACTTTGTTCGAATAGACAATTGAGTCAAGTACTCGGTCTTCCACCTTTGCCAGAGATCTTCAAATAATTTCGATATAAGATGCCATCTTGTTCTGGCATCTGCTGCTGTTTCGATTATTGTCGATCCTGGTCTTGCTGTTAAAAAGTGAGGAGTTAGATGTTCTAAGTCATCTGGATCTTCTGATATTGCACAAAGAGGCCTTGAGTTGAGACAAGCTTCTACTTTTGAGAAAAGGGTGGTGTACTCCTCAAAGGTCAACTTCTGCTCCCCCACGCATCGCCTTTACAGCTACGTATACCGGCCTCCCACAATCCTCCAGCCCCTGGAGAAGAGCTTGGGTTAAAATGCCATTCTTTATCCATTTCTGAAATCTCCGCAAAAAAATTGCTATTGTATATTTATTGTAATCCCTTTCCCTCATATTGTTCTTGAAGAATTCTGTTTGCACCGACAAAGTTAGTTCCATTGTCGCTGTACATGTGGCGTGGAGCACCTCGTCGGGAAGCCATTCTGCTCAGTGCCGCTAAAAACGCTGCACTTGTCATATCAGACACCAGTTGGACAGCTTTAGTGACCATGCAAATGAATAATGCAATTTACCCTTTGGTAGTTTTTATCCCTCTGCCCTTGCTGGCCTTGATGTAGACGACACGTCACACATCGTCTGTGTAGTCCACACCAGTGTGATAAAATGCCCTTTCAGGGTTTATTCTCGCTGCATTTGTTATTTTTTTTTTAATAAATAAAGTTCTTTTAGTTGTGAACGGCTAAACAGAGCTTGAAATGGTTCGTGTACTTCGTGTACTTACGTATACACACATACACACACACGGCTGCTACGTCGTCAGTTTCTTTTTATTGAATTTGACTGGACATGTTAGCGCGTTTAATGAACTTTGTAATCTTTTGTTTAATTTAAAACACCACATTTTAAGCATTTTGGCAAGACTTGAGATAGTGAAGTATAAGCTGCCGGTGCCGAGAACCAGACTGAATCAGCTCTGGCTATTAGCACAGTATAAAGAGAAAAATGATCAGTCGGCTCGACTGTGCTATTAGCACAGATAATTAGAAACATCTTTCGATTTTTTTGTTATAAGTACACGTCACTCTCAAGTTTTTCAATCGACGTCACAGTTCAGTTGCACGTCAAGTGTTACAGCGGCGGGGCAGCTTCAAGTTTGTTGCCCTAATGGAGGGGCTACATTAGCGTACGATAATTCGTGTCGCGTTGGCGCGCTAAAAACATCGGATATGGGCATACAAAATGTTCCTGTCTACATATATCGCAAACAGATTTGTGTCGCGTTGACGCGATGTATCGTGCCGGGGTGTCTTGCAGAGTTGCTCTGTAGTATGACATCAAAGAATCTTATTTCTTTTTCATTTCTTCTACTGTGCTAGTCCAACTGAGCTTATTTTTTATTCCAACCTACGCATCATGTACTAAATTTTTCTTTTTTTGGTCGAGACTTCTAGTACAGAATCCACTACAGTTTTTTTTATTATGTAGAAAAGGTTCCCATTATAATACTCTCCGTTTCGAACCTCTAACACATTTTCGTTACTCATTTCAAAAAAAGAAACACTTTCGTCCCGCATCAAAGTCTGGACAACAGTGAAAGAACCAAGCGAATATTGTCGCGACAAATCCCTTTGATACGGGGTAGTTTACCGACAGTGCCCCGTTAATACATCGTCTGCGCCCGAATACTACGCGTTGTAACGATCAACCCGGCCCCAGTCATCGTGTTAACACGAATATTCGCCGTATCCCGCTAATATAGCTCCAGCATAAAAGATAGCCTTACGGGGTGTGCGTCAGGTTTAACGGCACAGACCGGGGCCTCGCAGTCTCATGGATCGCCTCGTCCACAGCGGAGCGGGGCGGGCCGGCGGCGGAGGAGGAGCCGCCGATCCCGGCGTCGGGCGACGCGTTCCCCGAGCACGTGCAGTTCCTGCTGGTGGGCGCCGGCACCGCGTCCTTCGCCGCCATGCGCGCCATCCGCGCCGCGCGGCCCGACGCGCGCGTGCTGCTCGTGGGCGACGAGCGCGAGCTGCCCTACATGCGGCCGCCGCTCAGCAAGGAGCTGTGGCGCGAGCCCGACCTGGCCGCGCGCTCCGCCGCCGAGCTCGACGCGCTCACGTTCCGCCAGTGGAACGGGCGCCGCCGCCCCGTGGCCTACGAGCCGCCCGCCTTCTACGCGCCCGTCGACGCGCTGGCGGAGCGCGGCGGCGCGGCCGTGGCGCGGGGCTGGACCGTGACGCGCCTGGACGTGGCGCGGCGCGAGGCGGAGCTGGCGGCGCCGGGCCGCGAGCCCGTGCGCGTGCGCTACGACGCGTGCCTCGTGGCCACGGGCGTGCGCGCGCGCCGCACCGCCGCCCTGGCCGCGGCGCGCGAGGCGGGGCGCGCGCTCACGCTGCGCGGCGTGCGCGACGCCTGGCGCCTGGCGCGCGAGCTGCGGCGCGACGAGGTGCGCCGCGTGCTGGTGCTGGGCGGCGGCTTCCTGGCGTGCGAGCTGAGCGCCGCGCTGGCCGCGCCCGGCCGCACGGTGCTGCAGCTGTGCCGCGAGGACGCGCCGCTGGCCGCCGTGCTGCCCGGCTACCTGGCGCGCGAGGCGGCGCAGCGCCTGCGCGAGGCGGGCGTGACGCTGGTGCGCGGCGAGGCGGTGGGGAGCGCGGTGGAGGGGGAGGGCGGCGCGGTGCGCGTGGCGCTGGCGGACGGCGGCGCGCTGGCGGCGGACCTGGTGCTGGAGTGCGTGGGCTCGGACGCGGACGAGGGGCTGGCGCGGCGCTCGCGGCTGGAGACGCACGCGGCGCTGGGCGGGCTGGTGGTGAACGCGGAGCTGTCCGCGCGCGCGGGCGTGTGGGCGGCGGGCGACGCGGCGTGCTTCCACGACGAGGCGCTGGGGCGGCGCCGCGTGGAGCACCACGACCACGCCGTGCTGTCGGGCCGCCTGGCCGGCGAGAACATGGCGGGCGTGGCGCCGCCGCGCGCCTACACGCACCAGAGCATGTTCTGGAGCGACCTGGGCCCGCAACTCGGCTACGAGGTGAGCGCCCTGACCCGCCCGCTCCTGAGTATCTCGCGTCGAGACTGACGGCACGACGCGACAGAACGTCGCGTGTGACCCGACCGTTAGTGGTGCGACGATTTATTTCTTTAACCCGCGACTCTTGGTTCCCCCGCCCGACTACCCACGCCTGCCTACCCACAAATTAACGAATAATTCGGAGAATAACAACGTGCCCACCTGACACCAAAGGCTTCATATCTTTTCAGAGTTTCATACCAAAAGGATCGCTATACTCGCTATCCATCTGTCTGTCTGTCCGTCATAAGGCTGTATCTCAGGAACCGTCATAGTTAGAGAGCTGGACATTTATTTGTAAAATGCCGCTATGACATCAAATAATACTGTGAGAGTGGGAGAGGGGGATGGAGAGAGGCTTCCATGAGAGAGGCACAACATCGTGATTTTCCGGTTTTTTTATTGAACCCTCTGGCCGCGAGTCCGACTCGCACTTGACCGTTTTATATACATATACAACGTGACTTTTTGTATAGTGCAAACCTGAAAACACTGCTCACAATCAGTAAGTAAAAGAAAACAATACTATTCAGTAACAGGTAAGATACATGCTTTGGATGTCGGCCTTTTTATGGTTTAGTTCTTATTACGTACTGTGATTACACGAGTGATACCAACGTCACCGGGGTGTTTTTGCAATACGCGATCTCTGGGCTGGCATTTCCAATAACCCCTATTTAGATGAAATTTCCTAGACTTCACCCCTGCTTCCCATAGCCCTCCGAAATCAGGGCTATGGGGTGGTATGAAGTGCCGCTCTGTACCAGTTCCTTCCAGGTGTTGTGTTGTGTAGTTTGAATTGATTCCAAATGGAGCACCCACAAACGTGGTGCCATTATCGCTCCACAACTAAGCACAGTGGCCTCGCCTCGACAAAAATCTCCTGTACACGGTTAGAATTGTCTGTGTCATTTCTCTAACCACTTCTGTGTGCTTAGTGGCCATGCACACAAAAAGACATATTTTATTTTATTTATTTTATTTTAAAATTACAGAAAACTTACAGCTAGTCTTAAACATAACATGCGTTATTAGTAGGTGATGGCCAGTTACAAGTTTTCATATGTAGCCTTTGTGCGAGTGGTGGCCTCTTCCTTTGGTTGTGCTGATATTTATGGGTCCTGCTTAATCAACGCCACTGTGGAGGAATGGTCGGGCTGGAGTGCAGCCCATTAACTGATTTTGACAGAGTCTGTTTGCCTGGCACATGTCACACACTTGCGGACATACTGTTTGACCAGACTTCTAACGCCTATTATGCAATAGGCTGGCCTTAGGTAAGCTATCTTGAGCCGAGGTCCTCTGTGTAAGGTTGTACGATGTGTATCCGCTACGATAAGATACGTCAAATGACATGAGTTAAGCAAAACGATTGGGTGTTTCGCTTGTTCACTTAGCTGTGCCTTTCTATTCTACTGTGTACCTCTCACTCTCATCCTTTGTCACCCTTGTCATCAAGATAGCAACGAAACACCAAAATGGGAACCGAGATCAGAAATACAGAATGGGAAATGAAAACCGGGAACTCGGAATCCGAAACCATGAACAGGGATCAGGGGAAACCAGGAAGGGAAACATGGGACCGGGAACTCAGAACTCGAGATCAATAACGTCTGTCGGGTTAGCTAGGTCAAGATAAATTTAAAAAATAGCTGCAATCGTCTCATTTAGGGCTTCCGAGTCCAAATCTATATTTTTTTTCATTGTGCCTGTTTGTTTATTTATTTGTTCGAAGTTGGAGCAAAATTCAGTAACTTGATAGTATTGTACTATTAGGATTGTGTAGGTTTTTTTTCAACTTAAATATTGTTGTATGTTTCATCAAAGGAAATGATAATACAGCTTGACCAACGTTTTACTAGTAACCCTATGCATTAGAGTACACAGATAAAACTCGATTAGTTATAGTTAAAATCACCTCGCAAACGAAGTCGCGGACACAAGCTAGTATAGTATATATTTGACTGCATCTGTGGCACAGTCGGTACTGTAACCGCCTGCCTTGCTGGAGGGTTTAAATATTTGTGTGATCCACAAATGCTTGTTTCGGAGTTTGGGTGTTTTCTATGTATAATATTAACGTATTTACAAAATAATATATAAGGTGTCTCAGTAAGAGTGCACTTTTTAAATTTAATGTTTTATTTGTGCAAGTGGCAACTCTAAAATTTGACAGCTGTCACATTTATTTATTCCGATGAATAAAAATGAAGCGCTTTTCGAAAGAACAACGCGTGATAATTGTGAAAATTTATTACAAAAATTTGGAAAGTTATGCTGAGAGCGCTCGCAAACTTCGACAATTTTGAGTCGAGAAAGTGCACCAAATGTTTCAACATTCGAAGAGTTGTCAAAAAATTTGAAGAAACTGGATCGGTAATGGACAGTAAGACTCCTGTGCGTCGAAGGAACCAGTCGTCGGACTCTTGAAAATATTGCTACTATAAACGAGAGGGTTGCCCAAAACCCGAAAACATCAATTCGGCATCGTTCTCAACAACTTCAAATTTCTCTAAGCAAGACGCAGCGAATTTTGACAAAAGACCTTCACTTTCATGCGTACTAAATTCAGCTTACTCAGGAGCTCAAACCAGCAGTTCATGGAAAGCGCCGGCAATTCGTTCAGTGGATAATGGAGTAAAGTGAACCCAATGCCAATTTTTGGAAAAAAATCATCTACTCCGATGAAGCTCATTTCCATCTGAATGGCTTCGTAACACACAAAATTGTCAAATTTGGGGCTCAGAAAATCCTCGTGTAATTCATGAGAAACAAATGCACCCAGAACTGTCAGGTGCGGATTTTGGTCAGGCGGCGTGGTTGGGCCTTACTTTTTTGAAGATGAGGCCGAAATGGCATTGACTGTGAACGCTATTCGTTATAGGAAGAGTTCTTGTGGCCTCAACTATATCTATAACATAGATCTGGACGACATGTGGTTTGAGCAAGACGGCGCCACCTGCCACACCGCGCATGAAACAATCCATTTATTGCAGCAACGATTCCCGGAAAAAAATATCTCAATGAATTCTGACGTGAACTGGTGGCCACCAAGATCATGACGATTTCACGCTAGCCTTGGTCGTTGCGCAACATAGATAGCTATTGTAACGATCTACCGACACAATAACTGATAACGGTTACTGAGCTACGGCTAAACATGCTAATCCTGCTATCGTAATAACGCGGTCCACAAAAACGTCTTCGCGGTCGCAGCGGCAGCGCAAGCTACCTGCTACCGTTACGTTATTTCCGTTATGGGATCGCTGTTCCCGAGCCATTCTATTGGATGGCCGTCACGCGTGGGCACCTTTGTTCCTTGAACTTGAAAAAAATGGGAGTCCCTCTTAAGGTATGAGTCCGAACTCAGCAGCACTGCAGCCTTTGCAATGCTGACGCTGATGTGCTGCGCAGCAATGCTACCTGCCGCGTTGATTGCGAAGGTCAGCAGTGCTGCACTGCACGTGGTAAAATTCTTTCATATAATATTACTGTTTCTTCATCAACTTGTTTTCATATTTCTAATCTAGATGCCATAACTATTCAAAAAATAGATGCAAGCAATTCTCGACCTTAATGACATTTCTTTAAAAATGTGTTTAAAGGCGTTTATACGCACAGCGCATAACTTCAATATGATATTGAATAAAATCTGATAAATCAAAATACATATTACTATGTGCTAGGTAAACTTTATATTTAAAGATTTGTATTAAGTCGGTTCTATTTTTTTATTTAAAATTTTTCTTAAATCGCAGGTTTACGCGAATAAACCAATACAATTCATGAGCTCAAATCCGAGATCCAACGGGTCGTATCGGTGCGATACAGCCTCATCTCTGTGAAAAAGTTATGAAAAATTTCATGAATAGAGTAATGCCCTGCCATCAGAGCCGTGGAGGCCATTTGACGGATATTTATTCCATTCTTAATCGGAACATGTTTTTTTTACAATTCAATAAAAAAATCACAACTTTCCCGAAAAAATATGTATTTCTATTAAAATGAAAAAGTGCACTCTTATTGAGACACCCTTTATAAACCTGTCTATCAGTCGTCTAGATCTCATAGCACAAGCTTATATTAGCTTAATTTGGGCTGGAGGATGTCGTGTGAGATTGTTCACAAATATTTATTTTTTATTTTATAGTCTCTGCAGTCCCACTGCGTGTATTGTTGACCGTGTGTGTCCGCCCACAGGCTATAGGCATAATTGACTCGCGGCTGCCGACCGTGGGTGTGTTCTCGGCGGACGCGGTGACGTCGGAGGACACTGCGACGTCGGCGGACACAGTGACGTCGGCGGACACAGTGACGTCGGTGGACACAGCAACATTGGTGGAGGCAGTGACGTCGGCGGACACGGCGACGTCGGTGGAGGCAGTGACGTCGTCAGAGGCGGCGATGTCGACGGACGCGGCGAAGTCGGCGGCGGCGGTGACGTCGGCGGGGTGCGCCGCTGAGGTGGCGGAGGCAGGGGCGGAGGCGCGGCGCTACGCGCGCGGCGTGGTGTTCTACGTGCGCGAGGAGCGCGTGGTGGGCGTGCTGCTGTGGAACCTGTTCAACCGCATGCACGTGGCGCGCCAGGTGAGTCCCGCACTGTACACACTACACACTATAGACTCACTGTGGTGACACGCTACACTCTTGCGCAGGTCCTGGCGCAGGGCGAGTTCGAGGACCTGTTCGAGGTGGCCAAGCTGTTCTCGCTGCACGAGCACGAGGACGAGGAGCCCGAGTAGCGCCGCCGCACCACGCCGCACTACCGCCTGCATTTACTTACATAGTGTTGTACATAACTTCAATAAACTAACGATCTAGGCAATACGTGCGCCGTTTTATTGTGCTCCCCCACCACCACCACCAAGAAATGTTTCCTTTTAGCAAAACTGGCCATCGTCAATATCAAGGGTACTCTCCCTCCGAACACGGTCTTTAATTTCTACCCTGTATCTAAGCGCACGGCAGTGCGCAGGCCAAATTTCAGCAACAGGCCGCACGCATGCCGTACACTATTTACACGAACCGTTTCGACCCACTTTTGACCCCCCTGTAGCTCAGTGCCTATTGCAAGTACAGAAACAAAATTGTACGTACGTAATCATGCACTAAAGGCAGTGTACCAAATTTCATAGATGTCGCTTCAGTAGATCCTGAAATATGACCCTGGGAATATAGCTAATTTTTTCACTGACTGACTCGCTCACTGACCGGTAATAATAAGGCGCTTTGCAAACGACGGGGCGGGCGGGTCGGTCAATTTCACCGCGAACGATAGCGCTAAAGGAATCCTATACTACCAACGCTGTAACCACTGTATTAAACTGTATGTTACTCACCTACTCAGAGGGAACTTGCAGAGGACTCTTTCCCAGGGCGCCTTTCTTCATTTCACCGCGAACGATAGCGCTAAAGGAATCCTATACTACCAACGCTGTAACCACTGTATTAAACTGTATGTTACTCACCTACTCAGAGGGAACTTGCAGAGGACTCTTTCCTAGGGCGCCTTTCTTCAGAGTTTCCAGTGTGTGTGCAAGGGTAGGTTAGGGCTCTAACGAAAACAATGCAGAGAGATGTTCACACATATATTTAGAAGGTTCTCAGAGCCACAGAGACAATATATGAAGGAGTTAGACATATACTTATAGACTAGATATTCTTAAGAGTAGATCCTATACTATGCACTACTATGACTAATAACACAGAGACAATATATGAAGGAGTTAGACATATACTTATAGACTAGATATTCTTAAGAGTAGATCCTATACTATGCACTACTATGACTAATAACCGCTCAATCCCGCCGGTGGCGTGGTCACGCCGGCGTATCCATAGGCGGTGCCCACGCCTTCGGCGGGAACGGCGGCTGCACGCCGGACGTCACACAATATATCCTTATTTCTTTTACAGGAGTCGTACTACATAAATACTTACTGTTTCATCATGCTGGATAACTGACGAAAATAACTACACTAAATCCGAGAACACCCCATGTGTAATGGATTTATGATATTTGGCCGAAAATTAGGATGGGGAAAATGAAGGAGTACTCTCAGATTTTACCATGTAATTTAAAATAAAAAGCAGTTTTCTGACATAAATTATTTTATTTACAAAATATACACATCAACAATTCACTTTCACCAAAAAAAAAGTAATCTGTAGATATAAAATCTCCGAAAATAAAATAAAATATTACTGCCTATTTATTTGTTTATTTTTTTGTTTATTTTGGGGATATCGAGGCTATGTAATCTTAAATTATTAAAAAAAAGCCCCCCCATTTTTATTATTGATTTTCACATAAATTATTCATATGTTAAATGTTAAATGGTATTTTGACAAAAGATTATAGTTTCTATTGAGAAAATCTCAACAAATATCGGTTAAATACGAGCACTGCACAACAAAAACAACAACAAAAAGTAATGGTGTCCTTCGCGTGTTATTTTATCAAATTTTACAAATTTAACTTCGAATTACACTGAAAATATTTATCACAGCTGTTAAACAACATGACAGGATACTTTTAAATGCAAAACAACAATATTTGAAACAGAATAAACGAAAATATTCAAAAAATAATCGTATTAATACTTTCTATGAACGGCGCCAACGATCTTACGTAGTATTGTATTATTATGTATCTTACGTAGTATTGTATATTGTATTGTAGAATAAACGAAAATATTCAAAAAATAATCGTATTAATACTTTCTATGAACGGCGCCAACAATCTTACGTAGTATTGTATTCTCTTTGGGCGCCAAACATACAATAAATAATGACAGCGATCAAATCGTGATTTCGACTTTTTTTTTCATTACATTCACTCGGCAAGCTATCTCATTCAGTCCCATAACCAATTCTACACATTAATTTATACAGAAAGACTTAGACCCGCGACCATACAGCCATAGATATCGAAAAATGTGCGAGTAGAACCAAACGAAAAAAGTTGGCCGCCATGGTTGCCAAAGCAATCGACTGTTCGGGAGATTGGCAACTCGGATTTCATGCGGCATTCAACGGGTAGGTACTTCTTAAGCGTTCTACGCAGGCGTAAGCAGGTACTACAGGTTATTATTTCTAAGCAGATACACTACACAATGGGATAAGTATTAGGGTAATGGCCTTCGTGTTGAGGTGTAAGAGCGACACCGGCTGTTTGTAATGCCAGGTGGAGACGGCAGTCCACGTATTTTTAGGGTGTGGCTCCAATCACCGCTATAGCCGCTTTTAGCCCGCACTAAACGGCCCTGTCGCGAAACAGAACAACGAAATAAGTTGCTGACAACGTGACAGATGAAGATTGAACTGGTTTGCATAGTGCAGGTTTTTTATGATGTCCATTATTAAGGAGGTTTAGTGGGGTTAGGTTCGTTTTAATAGGTTTTTTTTTTTTTTTTGACGCGGGGAACGTCTTCGCCTTCATCCCAGCTTCAGAGGCAGCTGGGATGGTGTGTGGGACTCCCGGCCCGGTCCGGAATGGACCGTCCTACCCACTAAACCCCGCGGTGTTCCTCCTCACCCTTTAGCCGGGCCGAGGGATATCAAAAGATTATTCACGTCGACCCGGCTAGGGGCGCCCCGTTAATTCGGAGCTCTCCTCGGGGGAGCCAGATGGGCGGCTCCCCAAAGCTCTCTAAGGAGCTGAAAAAACCACGCCTGCACCGCTCTCGAGCGCCCCTCTGTCATAGAGGAGTCAGAGAGCGGCTGGCGCAGGCGTGCGCTAATGGGCACCCCCAGAACACGGGGAAGGTGCCCACCGCCATGTGACCGTTGGAGGGCGGGGTCCCCCAACCTTACGCCCTCGGTCATGAAACAATCGGGGGACGTGCGCTAGCTCCTAGCGCAGGCGCCCCCAAACTGCATGACAGGGCGGGAGCATTTACCCAAACTCCCGCCCTTCCATGCAGTGCCTCTCATACTTCGCCACTATCGCCTCGCCAGCAAATGTGGTGGAGCGACAGCAGCAACACGATACAATCGGGGGCGCGCAGTGAACTCCTTACTGCGCCGCCCCCGAACTGCACGGCGAAGCGGGAGTATTTTCCATTACTCCCGCTCCCCCGCGCCTCCCTCTTTGCCGCCATCACCTCGTCAACTGACGAGGCAATAGCGGCCCAGCACTGCTGCTGCCGACCGTGTTGCTACTCACGGCCGGCAGCAACACACACCACCGAGCACCCCACAGGTGGGCTGCTCTCGCCTCGGCCGGAATTTGCCAGAGTAGCACCACTCCCCCACAGAGGAAGGGGAGTGGTCGCTACTCCGTTGCCCAGGATGCACCACGAGGAGGACCCGACCCATTGGGGTCCCGAAGATGTTCGCAGGACCCCGCATCCCGTTTTAATAGGTATTAAGTTAGGCGAAATTTTAAAGTTAGGTAAGGTTAGGTAAGGTTTGGAAAAAATAGTTTTTTTGTGAATATGCGAGTTTCATTAGTAAAAGTATAACACTTTTTAGTCGTCGGTTATGCGCGTTAAAGTAACCTGTCGTTATTTTGTTTTTTTTTGGTTCTGATGTCCATTATTAAGGAGGTTTAGTGGGGTTAGGTTCGTTTTAATAGGTATTAAGTTAGGCGAAACTTTAGAGTTAGGTTAGGTTAGGTAAGGTTTTGAGAAAATCTTTTTTTGTGATTATGCGAGTTTCATTAGTAAAAGTACAACACTTTTTATTCGTCGGTTATGTGCGTTAAAGTAACCTGTCGTTTTTTTTATTTTTTTGTTCTGATGTCCATTATTAAGGAGGTTTAGTGGGGTTAGGTTCGTTTTAATAGGTATTAAGTTAGGCAAAATTTTAGAGTTAGGTTAGGTAAGGTTTTGAGAAAATCTTTTTTTGTGATTATGCGAGTTTCATTAGTAAAAGTACAACACTTTTTATTCGTCGGTTATGTGCGTTAAAGTAACCTGTCGTTTTTTTTATTTTTTTGTTCTGATGTCCATTATTAAGGAGGTTTAGTGGGGTTAGGTTCGTTTTAATAGGTATTAAGTTAGGCGAAATTTTAGAGTTAGGTTAGGTAAGGTTTTGAGAAAATCTTTTTTTGTGATTATGCGAGTTTCATTAGTAAAAGTACAACACTTTTTATTCGTCGGTTATGTGCGTTAAAGTAACCTGTCGTTTTTTTTATTTTTTTGTTCTGATGTCCATTATTAAGGAGGTTTAGTGGGGTTAGGTTCGTTTTAATAGGTATTAAGTTAGGCAAAATTTTAGAGTTAGGTTAGGTAAGGTTTTGAGAAAATCTTTTTTTGTGATTATGCGAGTTTCATTAGTAAAAGTACAACACTTTTTATTCGTCGGTTATGTGCGTTAAAGTAACCTGTCGTTTTTTTTATTTTTTTGTTCTGATGTCCATTATTAAGGAGGTTTAGTGGGGTTAGGTTCGTTTTAATAGGTATTAAGTTAGGCGAAATGTTAGAGTTAGGTTAGGTAAGATTTTGAGAAAATCTTTTTATGTGATTATGCGAGTTTCATTAGTAAAAGTATAACAGTTTTTAGTCGTCGGTTATGCGCGTTAAAGTTACCTGTCGTTATTTTGTTTTTTTTTGTTCTGATGTCCATTATTAAGGAGGTTTAGTGGGGTTGGGTTCGTTTTAATAGGTATTAAGTTAGGCGAAATTTTAGAGTTAGGTTAGGTTATGTAAGGTTTTGAGAAAATCTTTTTTTGTGATTATGCGAGTTTCATTAGTAAAAGTACAACACTTTTTAGTCGTCGGTTATGCGCGTTAAAGTAACCTGTCGTTATTTTGTTTTTTTTTTGTTCTGTTGTCCATTATTAAGGAGGTTTAGTGGGGTTAGGTTCGTTTTAATAGGTATTAAGTTAGGCGAAATTTTAGAGTTAGGTTAGGTAAGGGTTTGAGAAAATCTTTTTATGAGGTTATGCGCGTTAAAGTAACCTGTCGTTATTTTGTTTTTTTTTTGTTCTGTTGTCTATTATTAAGGAGGTTTAGTGGGGTTAGGTTCGTTTTAATAGGTATTAAGTTAGGCGAAATTTTATAGTTAGGTTAGGTAAGGTTTTGAGAAAATCTTTTTTTGTGATTATGCGAGTTGCAATAGTAAAAGTACAACACTTTTTATTCGTCGGTTATGTGCGTTAAAGTAACCTGTCGTTTTTTTTATTTTTTTTGTTCTGATGTCCATTATTAAGGAGGTTTAGTGGGATTAGGTTCGTTTTAATAGGTATTAAGTTAGGCGAAATTTTAGAGTTAGGTTAGGTAAGGTTTTGAGAAAATCTTTTTTTGTAATTATGCGAGTTTCATTAGTAAAAGTACAACACTTTTTATTCGTCGGTTATGCGCGTTAAAGTTACCTGTCGTTTTTTATTTTTTTTTATTTTGATGTCCATTATTAAGGAGGTTTAGTGGGGTTGGGTTCGTTTTAATAGGTATTAAGTTAGGCGAAATTTTAGAGTAAGGTTAGGTTAAGTAAGGTTTTGAGAAAATCTTTTTTTGTGATTATGCGAGTTTCATTAGTAAAAGTATAACAGTTTTTAGTCGTCAGTTATGCGCGTTAAAGTTACCTGTCGTTATTTTGTTTCTTTTTGTTCTGATTTCCATTATTAAGGAGGTTTAGTGGGGTTAGGTTCGTTTTAATAGGTATTAAGTTAGGCGAAATTTTAGAGTTAGGTTAGGTAAGGTTTTGAGAAAATCTTTTTTTGTGATTATGCGAGTTTCATTAGTAAAAGTACAAAACTTTTTATTCGTCGGTTATGCGCGTTAAAGTTACCTGTCGTTTTTTATTTTTTTTTTATTTTGATGTCCATTATTAAGGAGGTTTAGTGGGGTTAGGTTCGTTTTAATAGGAATTAAGTTAGGCAAAATTTTAGAGTTAGGTTAGGTTAGGTTAAAATCTTTTTTTGTGATTATGCGAGTTTCATTAGTAAAAGTATAACAGTTTTTAGTCGTCGGTTATGCGCGTTAAAGTTACCTGTCGTTATTTTGTTTCTTTTTATTTTGATGTCCATTATTAAGGAGGTTTAGTGGGGTTAGGTTCGTTTTAATCGGAATTAAGTTAGGCGAAATTTTAGAGTTAGGTTAGGTTAGGTTAAAATCTTTTTATGTGATTATGCGAGTTTCATTAGTAAAAGTACAACACTTTTTAGTCGTCGGTTATGCGCGTTAAAGTAACCTGTCGTTATTTTTTTTTTTTTTTGTTCTGTTGTCCATTATTAAGGAGGTTTAGTGGGGTTAGGTTAGGTTAGGTTAATCTTTTTTTGTGATTATGCGAGTTTCATTAGTAAAAGTACAACACTTTTTATTCGTCGGTTATGCGCGTTAAAGTTACCTGTCGTTTTTTATTTTTTTTTATTTTGATGTCCATTATTAAGGAGGTTTAGTGGGGTTAGGTTCGTTTTAATAGGAATTAAGTTAGGCGAAATTTTAGAGTTAGGTTAGGTTAGGTTAAAATCTTTTTTTGTGATTATGCGAGTTTCATTAGTAAAAGTATAACAGTTTTTAGTCGTCGGTTATGCGCGTTAAAGTTACTGTCGTTATTTTGTTTCTTTTTGTTCTGATGTCCATTATTAAGGAGGTTTAGTGGGGTTGGGTTCGTTTTAATAGGTATTAAGTTAGGCGAAATTTTAGAGTTAGGTTAGGTAAGGTTTTGAGAAAATATTTTTTTGTGATTATGCGAGTTTCATTAGTAAAAGTACAACACTTTTTAGTCGTCGGTTATGCGCGTTAAAGTAACCTGTCGTTATTTTGTTTTTTTTTGTTCTGTTGTCCATTATTAACGAGGTTTAGTGGGGTTAGGTTCGTTTTAATAGGTATTAAGTTAGGCGAAATTTTAGAGTTAGGTTAGGTTAGGTAAGGTTTTGAGAAAATCTTTTTTTGTGATTATGCGAGTTTCATTAGTAAAAGTACAACACTTTTTAGTCGTCGGTTATGCGCGTTAAAGTAACCTGTCGTTATTTTGTTTTTTTTGTTCTGTTGTCCATTATTAAGGAGGTTTAGTGGGGTTAGGTTCGTTTTAATAGGTATTAAGTTAGGCGAAATTTTATAGTTAGGTTAGGTAAGGTTTTGAGAAAATCTTTTTTTGTGATTATGCGAGTTGCAATAGTAAAAGTACAACACTTTTTATTCGTCGGTTATGTGCGTTAAAGTAACCTGTCGTTTTTTTTATTTTTTTTGTTCTGATGTCCATTATTAAGGAGGTTTAGTGGGGCTAGGTTCGTTTTAATAGGTATTAAGTTAGGCGAAATTTTAGAGTTAGGTTAGGTAAGGTTTTGAGAAAATCTTTTTTTGTAATTATGCGAGTTTCATTAGTAAAAGTACAACACTTTTTATTCGTCGGTTATGCGCGTTAAAGTTACCTGTCGTTTTTTAATTTTTTTTATTTTGATGTCCATTATTAAGGAGGTTTAGTGGGGTTAGGTTCGTTTTAATAGGTATTAAGTTAGGCGAAATTTTAGAGTTAGGTTAGGTTAAGTAAGGTTTTGAGAAAATCTTTTTTTGTGATTATGCGAGTTTCATTAGTAAAAGTATAACAGTTTTTAGTCGTCGGTTATGCGCGTTAAAGTTACCTGTCGTTATTTTGTTTCTTTTTGTTCTGATCTCCATTATTAAGGAGGTTTAGTGGGGTTGGGTTCGTTTTAATAGGTATTAAGTTAGGCGAAATTTTAGAGTTAGGTTAGGTTAGGTAAGGTTTTGAGAAAATCTTTTTTGTGATTATGCGAGTTTCATTAGTAAAAGTACAACACTTTTTAGTCGTCGGTTATGCGCGTTAAAGTAACCTGTCGTTATTTTGTTTTTTTTTGTTCTGTTGTCCGTTATTAAGGAGGTTTAGTGGGGTTAGGTTCGTTTTAATAGGTATTAAGTTAGGCGAAATTTTAGAGTTAGGTTAGGTAAGGTTTTGAGAAAATCTTTTTATGTGATTATGCGAGTTTCATTAGTAAAAGTACAACACTTTTTAGTCGTCGGTTATGCGCGTTAAAGTAACCTGTCGTTATTTTGTTTTTTTTTGTTCTGTTGTCTATTATTAAGGAGGTTTAGTGGGGTTAGGTTCGTTTTAATAGGTATTAAGTTAGGCGAAATTTTATAGTTAGGTTAGGTAAGGTTTTGAGAAAATCTTTTTTTGTGATTATGCGAGTTTCAATAGTAAAAGTACAACACTTTTTATTCGTCGGTTATGTGCGTTAAAGTAACCTGTCGTTTTTTTAATTTTTTTTGTTCTGATGTCCATTATTAAGGAGGTTTAGTGGGGTTAGGTTCGTTTTAATAGGTATTAAGTTAGGCGAAATTTTAGAGTTAGGTTAGGTTAAGTAAGGTTTTGAGAAAATCTTTTTTTGTGATTATGCGAGTTTCATTAGTAAAAGTATAACAGTTTTTAGTCGTCGGTTATGCGCGTTAAAGTTACCTGTCGTTATTTTGTTTCTTTTTGTTCTGATGTCCATTATTAAGGAGGTTTAGTGGGGTTAGGTTCGTTTTAATAGGTATTAAGTTAGGCGAAATTTTAGAGTTAGGTTAGGTAAGGTTTTGAGAAAATCTTTTTTTGTGATTATGCGAGTTTCATTAGTAAAAGTACAACACTTTTTATTCGTCGGTTATGCGCGTTAAAGTTACCTGACGTTTTTTATTTTTTTTTATTTTGATGTCCATTATTAAGGAGGTTTAGTGGGGTTGGGTTCGTTTTAATAGGAATTAAGTTAGGCGAAATTTTAGAGTTAGGTTAGGTTAGGTTAAAATCTTTTTTTGTGATTATGCGAGTTTCATTAGTAAAAGTATAACAGTTTTTAGTCGTCGGTTATGCGCGTTAAAGTTACCTGTCGTTATTTTGTTTCTTTTTGTTCTGATGTCCATTATTAAGGAGGTTTAGTGGGGTTGGGTTCGTTTTAATAGGTATTAAGTTAGGCGAAATTTTAGAGTTAGGTTAGGTAAGGTTTTGAGAAAATATTTTTTTGTGATTATGCGAGTTTCATTAGTAAAAGTACAACACTTTTTATTCGTCGGTTATGCGCGTTAAAGTTACCTGTCGTTTTTTATTTTTTTTTATTTTGATGTCCATTATTAAGGAGGTTTAGTGGGGTTGGGTTCGTTTTAATAGGTATTAAGTTAGGCGAAATTTTAGAGTTAGGTTAGGTTAGGTTAAAATCTTTTTTTGTGATTATGCGAGTTTCATTAGTAAAAGTATAACAGTTTTTAGTCGTCGGTTATGCGCGTTAAAGTAACCTGTCGTTATTTTGTTTCTTTTTGTTCTGATGTCCATTATTAAGGAGGTTTAGTGGGGTTGGGTTCGTTTTAATAGGTATTAAGTTAGGCGAAATTTTAGAGTTAGGTTAGGTTAGGTAAGGTTTTGAGAAAATCTTTTTTTGTAATTATGCGAGTTTCATTAGTAAAAGTACAACACTTTTTAGTCGTCGGTTATGCGCGTTAAAGTAACCTGTCGTTATTTTGTTTTTTTTTGTTCTGTTGTCCATTATTAACGAGGTTTAGTGGGGTTAGGTTCGTTTTAATAGGTATTAAGTTAGGCGAAATTTTAGAGTTAGGTTAGGTTAGGTAAGGTTTTGAGAAAATCTTTTTTTGTGATTATGCGAGTTTCATTAGTAAAAGTACAACACTTTTTAGTCGTCGGTTATGCGCGTTAAAGTAACCTGTCGTTATTTTGTTTTTTTTTGTTCTGTTGTCTATTATTAAGGAGGTTTAGTGGGGTTAGGTTCGTTTTAATAGGTATTAAGTTAGGCGAAATTTTATAGTTAGGTTAGGTAAGGTTTTGAGAAAATCTTTTTTTGTGATTATGCGAGTTTCAATAGTAAAAGTACAACACTTTTTATTCGTCGGTTATGTGCGTTAAAGTAACCTGTCGTTTTTTTAATTTTTTTTGTTCTGATGTCCATTATTAAGGAGGTTTAGTGGGGTTAGGTTCGTTTTAATAGGTATTAAGTTAGGCGAAATTTTAGAGTTAGGTTAGGTTAAGTAAGGTTTTGAGAAAATCTTTTTTTGTGATTATGCGAGTTTCATTAGTAAAAGTATAACAGTTTTTAGTCGTCGGTTATGCGCGTTAAAGTTACCTGTCGTTATTTTGTTTCTTTTTGTTCTGATGTCCATTATTAAGGAGGTTTAGTGGGGTTAGGTTCGTTTTAATAGGTATTAAGTTAGGCGAAATTTTAGAGTTAGGTTAGGTAAGGTTTTGAGAAAATCTTTTTTTGTGATTATGCGAGTTTCATTAGTAAAAGTACAACACTTTTTATTCGTCGGTTATGCGCGTTAAAGTTACCTGTCGTTTTTTATTTTTTTTTATTTTGATGTCCATTATTAAGGAGGTTTAGTGGGGTTAGGTTCGTTTTAATAGGAATTAAGTTAGGCGAAATTTTAGAGTTAGGTTAGGTTAGGTTAAAATCTTTTTTTGTGATTATGCGAGTTTCATTAGTAAAAGTATAACAGTTTTTAGTCGTCGGTTATGCGCGTTAAAGTTACCTGTCGTTATTTTGTTTCTTTTTGTTCTGATGTCCATTATTAAGGAGGTTTAGTGGGGTTGGGTTCGTTTTAATAGGTATTAAGTTAGGCGAAATTTTAGAGTTAGGTTAGGTTAGGTAAGGTTTTGAGAAAATCTTTTTTTGTGATTATGCGAGTTTCATTAGTAAAAGTACAACACTTTTTAGTCGTCGGTTATGCGCGTTAAAGTAACCTGTCGTTATTTTGTTTTTTTTTGTTCTGTTGTCCATTATTAACGAGGTTTAGTGGGGTTAGGTTCGTTTTAATAGGTATTAAGTTAGGCGAAATTTTAGAGTTAGGTTAGGTTAGGTAAGGTTTTGAGAAAATCTTTTTTTGTGATTATGCGAGTTTCATTAGTAAAAGTACAACACTTTTTAGTCGTCGGTTATGCGCGTTAAAGTAACCTGTCGTTATTTTGTTTTTTTTTGTTCTGTTGTCTATTATTAAGGAGGTTTAGTGGGGTTAGGTTCGTTTTAATAGGTATTAAGTTAGGCGAAATTTTATAGTTAGGTTAGGTAAGGTTTTGAGAAAATCTTTTTTTGTGATTATGCGAGTTTCAATAGTAAAAGTACAACACTTTTTATTCGTCGGTTATGTGCGTTAAAGTAACCTGTCGTTTTTTTAATTTTTTTTGTTCTGATGTCCATTATTAAGGAGGTTTAGTGGGGTTAGGTTCGTTTTAATAGGTATTAAGTTAGGCGAAATTTTAGAGTTAGGTTAGGTTAAGTAAGGTTTTGAGAAAATCTTTTTTTGTGATTATGCGAGTTTCATTAGTAAAAGTATAACAGTTTTTAGTCGTCGGTTATGCGCGTTAAAGTTACCTGTCGTTATTTTGTTTCTTTTTGTTCTGATGTCCATTATTAAGGAGGTTTAGTGGGGTTAGGTTCGTTTTAATAGGTATTAAGTTAGGCGAAATTTTAGAGTTAGGTTAGGTAAGGTTTTGAGAAAATCTTTTTTTGTGATTATGCGAGTTTCATTAGTAAAAGTACAACACTTTTTATTCGTCGGTTATGCGCGTTAAAGTTACCTGTCGTTTTTTATTTTTTTTTATTTTGATGTCCATTATTAAGGAGGTTTAGTGGGGTTAGGTTCGTTTTAATAGGAATTAAGTTAGGCGAAATTTTAGAGTTAGGTTAGGTTAGGTTAAAATCTTTTTTTGTGATTATGCGAGTTTCATTAGTAAAAGTATAACAGTTTTTAGTCGTCGGTTATGCGCGTTAAAGTTACCTGTCGTTATTTTGTTTCTTTTTGTTCTGATGTCCATTATTAAGGAGGTTTAGTGGGGTTGGGTTCGTTTTAATAGGTATTAAGTTAGGCGAAATTTTAGAGTTAGGTTAGGTTAGGTAAGGTTTTGAGAAAATCTTTTTTTGTGATTATGCGAGTTTCATTAGTAAAAGTACAACACTTTTTAGTCGTCGGTTATGCGCGTTAAAGTAACCTGTCGTTATTTTGTTTTTTTTTGTTCTGTTGTCCATTATTAACGAGGTTTAGTGGGGTTAGGTTCGTTTTAATAGGTATTAAGTTAGGCGAAATTTTAGAGTTAGGTTAGGTTAGGTAAGGTTTTGAGAAAATCTTTTTTTGTGATTATGCGAGTTTCATTAGTAAAAGTACAACACTTTTTAGTCGTCGGTTATGCGCGTTAAAGTAACCTGTCGTTATTTTGTTTTTTTTTGTTCTGTTGTCCATTATTAAGGAGGTTTAGTGGGGTTAGGTTCGTTTTAATAGGTATTAAGTTAGGCGAAATTTTATAGTTAGGTTAGGTAAGGTTTTGAGAAAATCTTTTTTTGTGATTATGCGAGTTGCAATAGTAAAAGTACAACACTTTTTATTCGTCGGTTATGTGCGTTAAAGTAACCTGTCGTTTTTTTTATTTTTTTTGTTCTGATGTCCATTATTAAGGAGGTTTAGTGGGGTTAGGTTCGTTTTAATAGGTATTAAGTTAGGCGAAATTTTAGAGTTAGGTTAGGTAAGGTTTTGAGAAAATCTTTTTTTGTAATTATGCGAGTTTCATTAGTAAAAGTACAACACTTTTTATTCGTCGGTTATGCGCGTTAAAGTTACCTGTCGTTTTTTAATTTTTTTTATTTTGATGTCCATTATTAAGGAGGTTTAGTGGGGTTAGGTTCGTTTTAATAGGTATTAAGTTAGGCGAAATTTTAGAGTTAGGTTAGGTTAAGTAAGGTTTTGAGAAAATCTTTTTTTGTGATTATGCGAGTTTCATTAATAAAAGTATAACAGTTTTTAGTCGTCGGTTATGCGCGTTAAAGTTACCTGTCGTTATTTTGTTTCTTTTTGTTCTGATCTCCATTATTAAGGAGGTTTAGTGGGGTTGGGTTCGTTTTAATAGGTATTAAGTTAGGCGAAATTTTAGAGTTAGGTTAGGTTAGGTAAGGTTTTGAGAAAATCTTTTTTGTGATTATGCGAGTTTCATTAGTAAAAGTACAACACTTTTTAGTCGTCGGTTATGCGCGTTAAAGTAACCTGTCGTTATTTTGTTTTTTTTTGTTCTGTTGTCCATTATTAAGGAGGTTTAGTGGGGTTAGGTTCGTTTTAATAGGTATTAAGTTAGGCGAAATTTTAGAGTTAGGTTAGGTAAGGTTTTGAGAAAATCTTTTTATGTGATTATGCGAGTTTCATTAGTAAAAGTACAACACTTTTTAGTCGTCGGTTATGCGCGTTAAAGTAACCTGTCGTTATTTTGTTTTTTTTTGTTCTGTTGTCTATTATTAAGGAGGTTTAGTGGGGTTAGGTTCGTTTTAATAGGTATTAAGTTAGGCGAAATTTTATAGTTAGGTTAGGTAAGGTTTTGAGAAAATCTTTTTTTGTGATTATGCGAGTTTCAATAGTAAAAGTACAACACTTTTTAGTCGTCGGTTATGCGCGTTAAAGTAACCTGTCGTTATTTTGTTTTTTTTTGTTCTGTTGTCTATTATTAAGGAGGTTTAGTGGGGTTAGGTTCGTTTTAATAGGTATTAAGTTAGGCGAAATTTTATAGTTAGGTTAGGTAAGGTTTTGAGAAAATCTTTTTTTGTGATTATGCGAGTTTCAATAGTAAAAGTACAACACTTTTTATTCGTCGGTTATGTGCGTTAAAGTAACCTGTCGTTTTTTTAATTTTTTTTGTTCTGATGTCCATTATTAAGGAGGTTTAGTGGGGTTAGGTTCGTTTTAATAGGTATTAAGTTAGGCGAAATTTTAGAGTTAGGTTAGGTTAAGTAAGGTTTTGAGAAAATCTTTTTTTGTGATTATGCGAGTTTCATTAGTAAAAGTATAACAGTTTTTAGTCGTCGGTTATGCGCGTTAAAGTTACCTGTCGTTATTTTGTTTCTTTTTGTTCTGATGTCCATTATTAAGGAGGTTTAGTGGGGTTAGGTTCGTTTTAATAGGTATTAAGTTAGGCGAAATTTTAGAGTTAGGTTAGGTAAGGTTTTGAGAAAATCTTTTTTTGTGATTATGCGAGTTTCATTAGTAAAAGTACAACACTTTTTATTCGTCGGTTATGCGCGTTAAAGTTACCTGTCGTTTTTTATTTTTTTTTATTTTGATGTCCATTATTAAGGAGGTTTAGTGGGGTTAGGTTCGTTTTAATAGGAATTAAGTTAGGCGAAATTTTAGAGTTAGGTTAGGTTAGGTTAAAATCTTTTTTTGTGATTATGCGAGTTTCATTAGTAAAAGTATAACAGTTTTTAGTCGTCGGTTATGCGCGTTAAAGTTACCTGTCGTTATTTTGTTTCTTTTTGTTCTGATGTCCATTATTAAGGAGGTTTAGTGGGGTTGGGTTCGTTTTAATAGGTATTAAGTTAGGCGAAATTTTAGAGTTAGGTTAGGTAAGGTTTTGAGAAAATATTTTTTTGTGATTATGCGAGTTTCATTAGTAAAAGTACAACACTTTTTATTCGTCGGTTATGCGCGTTAAAGTTACCTGTCGTTTTTTATTTTTTTTTATTTTGATGTCCATTATTAAGGAGGTTTAGTGGGGTTGGGTTCGTTTTAATAGGTATTAAGTTAGGCGAAATTTTAGAGTTAGGTTAGGTTAGGTTAAAATCTTTTTTTGTGATTATGCGAGTTTCATTAGTAAAAGTATAACAGTTTTTAGTCGTCGGTTATGCGCGTTAAAGTAACCTGTCGTTATTTTGTTTCTTTTTGTTCTGATGTCCATTATTAAGGAGGTTTAGTGGGGTTGGGTTCGTTTTAATAGGTATTAAGTTAGGCGAAATTTTAGAGTTAGGTTAGGTTAGGTAAGGTTTTGAGAAAATCTTTTTTTGTGATTATGCGAGTTTCATTAGTAAAAGTACAACACTTTTTAGTCGTCGGTTATGCGCGTTAAAGTAACCTGTCGTTATTTTGTTTTTTTTTGTTCTGTTGTCCATTATTAACGAGGTTTAGTGGGATTAGGTTCGTTTTAATAGGTATTAAGTTAGGCGAAATTTTAGAGTTAGGTTAGGTTAGGTAAGGTTTTGAGAAAATCTTTTTTTGTGATTATGCGAGTTTCATTAGTAAAAGTACAACACTTTTTAGTCGTCGGTTATGCGCGTTAAAGTAACCTGTCGTTATTTTGTTTTTTTTGTTCTGTTGTCCATTATTAAGGAGGTTTAGTGGGGTTAGGTTCGTTTTAATAGGTATTAAGTTAGGCGAAATTTTATAGTTAGGTTAGGTAAGGTTTTGAGAAAATCTTTTTTTGTGATTATGCGAGTTGCAATAGTAAAAGTACAACACTTTTTATTCGTCGGTTATGTGCGTTAAAGTAACCTGTCGTTTTTTTTATTTTTTTTGTTCTGATGTCCATTATTAAGGAGGTTTAGTGGGGTTAGGTTCGTTTTAATAGGTATTAAGTTAGGCGAAATTTTAGAGTTAGGTTAGGTAAGGTTTTGAGAAAATCTTTTTTTGTAATTATGCGAGTTTCATTAGTAAAAGTACAACACTTTTTATTCGTCGGTTATGCGCGTTAAAGTTACCTGTCGTTTTTTAATTTTTTTTATTTTGATGTCCATTATTAAGGAGGTTTAGTGGGGTTAGGTTCGCTTTAATAGGTATTAAGTTAGGCGAAATTTTAGAGTTAGGTTAGGTTAAGTAAGGTTTTGAGAAAATCTTTTTTTGTGATTATGCGAGTTTCATTAGTAAAAGTATAACAGTTTTTAGTCGTCGGTTATGCGCGTTAAAGTTACCTGTCGTTATTTTGTTTCTTTTTGTTCTGATCTCCATTATTAAGGAGGTTTAGTGGGGTTGGGTTCGTTTTAATAGGTATTAAGTTAGGCGAAATTTTAGAGTTAGGTTAGGTTAGGTAAGGTTTTGAGAAAATCTTTTTTGTGATTATGCGAGTTTCATTAGTAAAAGTACAACACTTTTTAGTCGTCGGTTATGCGCGTTAAAGTAACCTGTCGTTATTTTGTTTTTTTTTGTTCTGTTGTCCATTATTAAGGAGGTTTAGTGGGGTTAGGTTCGTTTTAATAGGTATTAAGTTAGGCGAAATTTTAGAGTTAGGTTAGGTAAGGTTTTGAGAAAATCTTTTTATGTGATTATGCGAGTTTCATTAGTAAAAGTACAACACTTTTTAGTCGTCGGTTATGCGCGTTAAAGTAACCTGTCGTTATTTTGTTTTTTTTTGTTCTGTTGTCTATTATTAAGGAGGTTTAGTGGGGTTAGGTTCGTTTTAATAGGTATTAAGTTAGGCGAAATTTTATAGTTAGGTTAGGTAAGGTTTTGAGAAAATCTTTTTTTGTGATTATGCGAGTTTCAATAGTAAAAGTACAACACTTTTTATTCGTCGGTTATGTGCGTTAAAGTAACCTGTCGTTTTTTTAATTTTTTTTGTTCTGATGTCCATTATTAAGGAGGGTTAGTGGGGTTAGGTTCGTTTTAATAGGTATTAAGTTAGGCGAAATTTTAGAGTTAGGTTAGGTTAAGTAAGGTTTTGAGAAAATCTTTTTTTGTGATTATGCGAGTTTCATTAGTAAAAGTATAACAGTTTTTAGTCGTCGGTTATGCGCGTTAAAGTTACCTGTCGTTATTTTGTTTCTTTTTGTTCTGATGTCCATTATTAAGGACGTTTAGTGGGGTTAGGTTCGTTTTAATAGGTATTAAGTTAGGCGAAATTTTAGAGTTAGGTTAGGTAAGGTTTTGAGAAAATCTTTTTTTGTGATTATGCGAGTTTCATTAGTAAAAGTACAACACTTTTTATTCGTCGGTTATGCGCGTTAAAGTTACCTGTCGTTTTTTATTTTTTTTTATTTTGATGTCCATTATTAAGGAGGTTTAGTGGGGTTAGGTTCGTTTTAATAGGAATTAAGTTAGGCGAAATTTTAGAGTTAGGTTAGGTTAGGTTAAAATCTTTTTTTGTGATTATGCGAGTTTCATTAGTAAAAGTATAACAGTTTTTAGTCGTCGGTTATGCGCGTTAAAGTTACCTGTCGTTATTTTGTTTCTTTTTGTTCTGATGTCCATTATTAAGGAGGTTTAGTGGGGTTGGGTTCGTTTTAATAGGTATTAAGTTAGGCGAAATTTTAGAGTTAGGTTAGGTAAGGTTTTGAGAAAATATTTTTTTGTGATTATGCGAGTTTCATTAGTAAAAGTACAACACTTTTTATTCGTCGGTTATGCGCGTTAAAGTTACCTGTCGTTTTTTATTTTTTTTTATTTTGATGTCCATTATTAAGGAGGTTTAGTGGGGTTGGGTTCGTTTTAATAGGTATTAAGTTAGGCGAAATTTTAGAGTTAGGTTAGGTTAGGTTAAAATCTTTTTTTTGTGATTATGCGAGTTTCATTAGTAAAAGTATAACAGTTTTTAGTCGTCGGTTATGCGCGTTAAAGTAACCTGTCGTTATTTTGTTTCTTTTTGTTCTGATGTCCATTATTAAGGAGGTTTAGTGGGGTTGGGTTCGTTTTAATAGGTATTAAGTTAGGCGAAATTTTAGAGTTAGGTTAGGTTAGGTAAGGTTTTGAGAAAATCTTTTTTTGTGATTATGCGAGTTTCATTAGTAAAAGTACAACACTTTTTAGTCGTCGGTTATGCGCGTTAAAGTAACCTGTCGTTATTTTGTTTTTTTTTGTTCTGTTGTCCATTATTAACGAGGTTTAGTGGGGTTAGGTTCGTTTTAATAGGTATTAAGTTAGGCGAAATTTTAGAGTTAGGTTAGGTTAGGTAAGGTTTTGAGAAAATCTTTTTTTGTGATTATGCGAGTTTCATTAGTAAAAGTACAACACTCTTTAGTCGTCGGTTATGCGCGTTAAAGTAACCTGTCGTTATTTTGTTTTTTTTGTTCTGTTGTCCATTATTAAGGAGGTTTAGTGGGGTTAGGTTCGTTTTAATAGGTATTAAGTTAGGCGAAATTTTAGAGTTAGGTTAGGTAAGGTTTTGAGAAAATCTTTTTATGTGATTATGCGAGTTTCATTAGTAAAAGTACAACACTTTTTAGTCGTCGGTTATGCGCGTTAAAGTAACCTGTCGTTATTTTGTTTTTTTTTGTTCTGTTGTCTATTATTAAGGAGGTTTAGTGGAGTTAGGTTCGTTTTAATAGGTATTAAGTTAGGCGAAATTTTATAGTTAGGTTAGGTAAGGTTTTGAGAAAATCTTTTTTTGTGATTATGCGAGTTTCATTAGTAAAAGTAAAACACTTTTTAGTCGTCGGTTATGCGCGTTAAAGTAACCTGTCGTTATTTTGTTTTTTTTTGTTCTGTTGTCCATTATTAACGAGGTTTAGTGGGGTTAGGTTCGTTTTAATAGGTATTAAGTTAGGCGAAATTTTAGAGTTAGGTTAGGTAAGGTTTTGAGAAAATCTTTTTTTGTGATTATACGAGTTTCATTAGTAAAAGTACAACACTTTTTAGTCGTCGGTTATGCGCGTTAAAGTAACCTGTCGTTATTTTGTTTTTTTTGTTCTGTTGTCCATTATTAAGGAGGTTTAGTGGGGTTAGGTTCGTTTTAATAGGTATTAAGTTAGGCGAAATTTTATAGTTAGGTTAGGTAAGGTTTTGAGAAAATCTTTTTTTGTGATTATGCGAGTTGCAATAGTGAAAGTACAACACTTTTTATTCGTCGGTTATGTGCGTTAAAGTAACCTGTCGTTTTTTTTATTTTTTTTGTTCTGATGTCCATTATTAAGGAGGTTTAGTGGGGTTAGGTTCGTTTTAATAGGTATTAAGTTAGGCGAAATTTTAGAGTTAGGTTAGGTAAGGTTTTGAGAAAATCTTTTTTTGTAATTATGCGAGTTTCATTAGTAAAAGTACAACACTTTTTATTCGTCGGTTATGCGCGTTAAAGTTACCTGTCGTTTTTTATTTTTTTTTATTTTGATGTCCATTATTAAGGAGGTTTAGTGGGGTTAGGTTCGTTTTAATAGGTATTAAGTTAGGCGAAATTTTAGAGTTAGGTTAGGTTAAGTAACGTTTTGAGAAAATCTTTTTTTGTGATTATGCGAGTTTCATTAGTAAAAGTATAACAGTTTTTAGTCGTCAGTTATGCGCGTTAAAGTTACCTGTCGTTATTTTGTTTCTTTTTGTTCTGATTTCCATTATTAAGGAGGTTTAGTGGGGTTAGGTTCGTTTTAATAGGTATTAAGTTAGGAGAAATTTTAGAGTTAGGTTAGGTAAGGTTTTGAGAAAATCTTTTTTTGTGATTATGCGAGTTTCATTAGTAAAAGTACAAAACTTTTTATTCGTCGGTTATGCGCGTTAAAGTTACCTGTCGTTTTTTATTTTTTTTTATTTTGATGTCCATTATTAAGGAGGTTTAGTGGGGTTAGGTTCGTTTTAATAGGAATTAAGTTAGGCAAAATTTTAGAGTTAGGTTAGGTTAGGTTAAAATCTTTTTTTGTGATTATGCGAGTTTCATTAGTAAAAGTATAACAGTTTTTAGTCGTCGGTTATGCGCGTTAAAGTTACCTGTCGTTATTTTGTTTCTTTTTATTTTGATGTCCATTATTAAGGAGGTTTAGTGGGGTTAGGTTCGTTTTAATAGGAATTAAGTTAGGCGAAATTTTAGAGTTAGGTTAGGTTAGGTTAAAATCTTTTTATGTGATTATGCGAGTTTCATTAGTAAAAGTACAACACTTTTTAGTCGTCGGTTATGCGCGTTAAAGTTACCTGTCGTTATTTTGTTTCTTTTTGTTCTGATCTCCATTATTAAGGAGGTTTAGTGGGGTTAGGTTCGTTTTAATAGGTATTAAGTTAGGCGAAATTTTAGAGTTAGGTTAGGTAAGGTTTTGAGAAAATCTTTTTATGTGATTATGCGAGTTTCATTAGTAAAAGTACAACACTTTTTAGTCGTCGGTTATGCGCGTTAAAGTAACCTGTCGTTATTTTGTTTTTTTTTGTTCTGTTGTCTATTATTAAGGAGGTTTAGTGGGGTTAGGTTCGTTTTAATAGGTATTAAGTTAGGCGAAATTTTATAGTTAGGTTAGGTAAGGTTTTGAGAAAATCTTTTTTTGTGATTATGCGAGTTTCAATAGTAAAAGTACAACACTTTTTAGTCGTCGGTTATGCGCGTTAAAGTAACCTGTCGTTATTTTGTTTTTTTTTGTTCTGTTGTCTATTATTAAGGAGGTTTAGTGGGGTTAGGTTCGTTTTAATAGGTATTAAGTTAGGCGAAATTTTATAGTTAGGTTAGGTAAGGTTTTGAGAAAATCTTTTTTTGTGATTATGCGAGTTTCAATAGTAAAAGTACAACACTTTTTATTCGTCGGTTATGTGCGTTAAAGTAACCTGTCGTTTTTTTAATTTTTTTTGTTCTGATGTCCATTATTAAGGAGGTTTAGTGGGGTTAGGTTCGTTTTAATAGGTATTAAGTTAGGCGAAATTTTAGAGTTAGGTTAGGTTAAGTAAGGTTTTGAGAAAATCTTTTTTTGTGATTATGCGAGTTTCATTAGTAAAAGTATAACAGTTTTTAGTCGTCGGTTATGCGCGTTAAAGTTACCTGTCGTTATTTTGTTTCTTTTTGTTCTGATGTCCATTATTAAGGAGGTTTAGTGGGGTTAGGTTCGTTTTAATAGGTATTAAGTTAGGCGAAATTTTAGAGTTAGGTTAGGTAAGGTTTTGAGAAAATCTTTTTTTGTGATTATGCGAGTTTCATTAGTAAAAGTACAACACTTTTTATTCGTCGGTTATGCGCGTTAAAGTTACCTGTCGTTTTTTATTTTTTTTTATTTTGATGTCCATTATTAAGGAGGTTTAGTGGGGTTAGGTTCGTTTTAATAGGAATTAAGTTAGGCGAAATTTTAGAGTTAGGTTAGGTTAGGTTAAAATCTTTTTTTGTGATTATGCGAGTTTCATTAGTAAAAGTATAACAGTTTTTAGTCGTCGGTTATGCGCGTTAAAGTTACCTGTCGTTATTTTGTTTCTTTTTGTTCTGATGTCCATTATTAAGGAGGTTTAGTGGGGTTGGGTTCGTTTTAATAGGTATTAAGTTAGGCGAAATTTTAGAGTTAGGTTAGGTAAGGTTTTGAGAAAATATTTTTTTGTGATTATGCGAGTTTCATTAGTAAAAGTACAACACTTTTTATTCGTCGGTTATGCGCGTTAAAGTTACCTGTCGTTTTTTATTTTTTTTTATTTTGATGTCCATTATTAAGGAGGTTTAGTGGGGTTGGGTTCGTTTTAATAGGTATTAAGTTAGGCGAAATTTTAGAGTTAGGTTAGGTTAGGTTAAAATCTTTTTTTGTGATTATGCGAGTTTCATTAGTAAAAGTATAACAGTTTTTAGTCGTCGGTTATGCGCGTTAAAGTAACCTGTCGTTATTTTGTTTCTTTTTGTTCTGATGTCCATTATTAAGGAGGTTTAGTGGGGTTGGGTTCGTTTTAATAGGTATTAAGTTAGGCGAAATTTTAGAGTTAGGTTAGGTTAGGTAAGGTTTTGAGAAAATCTTTTTTTGTGATTATGCGAGTTTCATTAGTAAAAGTACAACACTTTTTAGTCGTCGGTTATGCGCGTTAAAGTAACCTGTCGTTATTTTGTTTTTTTTTGTTCTGTTGTCCATTATTAACGAGGTTTAGTGGGATTAGGTTCGTTTTAATAGGTATTAAGTTAGGCGAAATTTTAGAGTTAGGTTAGGTTAGGTAAGGTTTTGAGAAAATCTTTTTTTGTGATTATGCGAGTTTCATTAGTAAAAGTACAACACTTTTTAGTCGTCGGTTATGCGCGTTAAAGTAACCTGTCGTTATTTTGTTTTTTTTGTTCTGTTGTCCATTATTAAGGAGGTTTAGTGGGGTTAGGTTCGTTTTAATAGGTATTAAGTTAGGCGAAATTTTATAGTTAGGTTAGGTAAGGTTTTGAGAAAATCTTTTTTTGTGATTATGCGAGTTGCAATAGTAAAAGTACAACACTTTTTATTCGTCGGTTATGTGCGTTAAAGTAACCTGTCGTTTTTTTTATTTTTTTTGTTCTGATGTCCATTATTAAGGAGGTTTAGTGGGGTTAGGTTCGTTTTAATAGGTATTAAGTTAGGCGAAATTTTAGAGTTAGGTTAGGTAAGGTTTTGAGAAAATCTTTTTTTGTAATTATGCGAGTTTCATTAGTAAAAGTACAACACTTTTTATTCGTCGGTTATGCGCGTTAAAGTTACCTGTCGTTTTTTAATTTTTTTTATTTTGATGTCCATTATTAAGGAGGTTTAGTGGGGTTAGGTTCGCTTTAATAGGTATTAAGTTAGGCGAAATTTTAGAGTTAGGTTAGGTTAAGTAAGGTTTTGAGAAAATCTTTTTTTGTGATTATGCGAGTTTCATTAGTAAAAGTATAACAGTTTTTAGTCGTCGGTTATGCGCGTTAAAGTTACCTGTCGTTATTTTGTTTCTTTTTGTTCTGATCTCCATTATTAAGGAGGTTTAGTGGGGTTGGGTTCGTTTTAATAGGTATTAAGTTAGGCGAAATTTTAGAGTTAGGTTAGGTTAGGTAAGGTTTTGAGAAAATCTTTTTTGTGATTATGCGAGTTTCATTAGTAAAAGTACAACACTTTTTAGTCGTCGGTTATGCGCGTTAAAGTAACCTGTCGTTATTTTGTTTTTTTTTGTTCTGTTGTCCATTATTAAGGAGGTTTAGTGGGGTTAGGTTCGTTTTAATAGGTATTAAGTTAGGCGAAATTTTAGAGTTAGGTTAGGTAAGGTTTTGAGAAAATCTTTTTATGTGATTATGCGAGTTTCATTAGTAAAAGTACAACACTTTTTAGTCGTCGGTTATGCGCGTTAAAGTAACCTGTCGTTATTTTGTTTTTTTTTGTTCTGTTGTCTATTATTAAGGAGGTTTAGTGGGGTTAGGTTCGTTTTAATAGGTATTAAGTTAGGCGAAATTTTATAGTTAGGTTAGGTAAGGTTTTGAGAAAATCTTTTTTTGTGATTATGCGAGTTTCAATAGTAAAAGTACAACACTTTTTATTCGTCGGTTATGTGCGTTAAAGTAACCTGTCGTTTTTTTAATTTTTTTTGTTCTGATGTCCATTATTAAGGAGGGTTAGTGGGGTTAGGTTCGTTTTAATAGGTATTAAGTTAGGCGAAATTTTAGAGTTAGGTTAGGTTAAGTAAGGTTTTGAGAAAATCTTTTTTTGTGATTATGCGAGTTTCATTAGTAAAAGTATAACAGTTTTTAGTCGTCGGTTATGCGCGTTAAAGTTACCTGTCGTTATTTTGTTTCTTTTTGTTCTGATGTCCATTATTAAGGACGTTTAGTGGGGTTAGGTTCGTTTTAATAGGTATTAAGTTAGGCGAAATTTTAGAGTTAGGTTAGGTAAGGTTTTGAGAAAATCTTTTTTTGTGATTATGCGAGTTTCATTAGTAAAAGTACAACACTTTTTATTCGTCGGTTATGCGCGTTAAAGTTACCTGTCGTTTTTTATTTTTTTTTATTTTGATGTCCATTATTAAGGAGGTTTAGTGGGGTTAGGTTCGTTTTAATAGGAATTAAGTTAGGCGAAATTTTAGAGTTAGGTTAGGTTAGGTTAAAATCTTTTTTTGTGATTATGCGAGTTTCATTAGTAAAAGTATAACAGTTTTTAGTCGTCGGTTATGCGCGTTAAAGTTACCTGTCGTTATTTTGTTTCTTTTTGTTCTGATGTCCATTATTAAGGAGGTTTAGTGGGGTTGGGTTCGTTTTAATAGGTATTAAGTTAGGCGAAATTTTAGAGTTAGGTTAGGTAAGGTTTTGAGAAAATATTTTTTTGTGATTATGCGAGTTTCATTAGTAAAAGTACAACACTTTTTATTCGTCGGTTATGCGCGTTAAAGTTACCTGTCGTTTTTTATTTTTTTTTATTTTGATGTCCATTATTAAGGAGGTTTAGTGGGGTTGGGTTCGTTTTAATAGGTATTAAGTTAGGCGAAATTTTAGAGTTAGGTTAGGTTAGGTTAAAATCTTTTTTTGTGATTATGCGAGTTTCATTAGTAAAAGTATAACAGTTTTTAGTCGTCGGTTATGCGCGTTAAAGTAACCTGTCGTTATTTTGTTTCTTTTTGTTCTGATGTCCATTATTAAGGAGGTTTAGTGGGGTTGGGTTCGTTTTAATAGGTATTAAGTTAGGCGAAATTTTAGAGTTAGGTTAGGTTAGGTAAGGTTTTGAGAAAATCTTTTTTTGTGATTATGCGAGTTTCATTAGTAAAAGTACAACACTTTTTAGTCGTCGGTTATGCGCGTTAAAGTAACCTGTCGTTATTTTGTTTTTTTTTGTTCTGTTGTCCATTATTAACGAGGTTTAGTGGGGTTAGGTTCGTTTTAATAGGTATTAAGTTAGGCGAAATTTTAGAGTTAGGTTAGGTTAGGTAAGGTTTTGAGAAAATCTTTTTTTGTGATTATGCGAGTTTCATTAGTAAAAGTACAACACTCTTTAGTCGTCGGTTATGCGCGTTAAAGTAACCTGTCGTTATTTTGTTTTTTTTGTTCTGTTGTCCATTATTAAGGAGGTTTAGTGGGGTTAGGTTCGTTTTAATAGGTATTAAGTTAGGCGAAATTTTAGAGTTAGGTTAGGTAAGGTTTTGAGAAAATCTTTTTATGTGATTATGCGAGTTTCATTAGTAAAAGTACAACACTTTTTAGTCGTCGGTTATGCGCGTTAAAGTAACCTGTCGTTATTTTGTTTTTTTTTGTTCTGTTGTCTATTATTAAGGAGGTTTAGTGGAGTTAGGTTCGTTTTAATAGGTATTAAGTTAGGCGAAATTTTATAGTTAGGTTAGGTAAGGTTTTGAGAAAATCTTTTTTTGTGATTATGCGAGTTTCATTAGTAAAAGTAAAACACTTTTTAGTCGTCGGTTATGCGCGTTAAAGTAACCTGTCGTTATTTTGTTTTTTTTTGTTCTGTTGTCCATTATTAACGAGGTTTAGTGGGGTTAGGTTCGTTTTAATAGGTATTAAGTTAGGCGAAATTTTAGAGTTAGGTTAGGTAAGGTTTTGAGAAAATCTTTTTTTGTGATTATACGAGTTTCATTAGTAAAAGTACAACACTTTTTAGTCGTCGGTTATGCGCGTTAAAGTAACCTGTCGTTATTTTGTTTTTTTTGTTCTGTTGTCCATTATTAAGGAGGTTTAGTGGGGTTAGGTTCGTTTTAATAGGTATTAAGTTAGGCGAAATTTTATAGTTAGGTTAGGTAAGGTTTTGAGAAAATCTTTTTTTGTGATTATGCGAGTTGCAATAGTGAAAGTACAACACTTTTTATTCGTCGGTTATGTGCGTTAAAGTAACCTGTCGTTTTTTTTATTTTTTTTGTTCTGATGTCCATTATTAAGGAGGTTTAGTGGGGTTAGGTTCGTTTTAATAGGTATTAAGTTAGGCGAAATTTTAGAGTTAGGTTAGGTAAGGTTTTGAGAAAATCTTTTTTTGTAATTATGCGAGTTTCATTAGTAAAAGTACAACACTTTTTATTCGTCGGTTATGCGCGTTAAAGTTACCTGTCGTTTTTTATTTTTTTTTATTTTGATGTCCATTATTAAGGAGGTTTAGTGGGGTTAGGTTCGTTTTAATAGGTATTAAGTTAGGCGAAATTTTAGAGTTAGGTTAGGTTAAGTAACGTTTTGAGAAAATCTTTTTTTGTGATTATGCGAGTTTCATTAGTAAAAGTATAACAGTTTTTAGTCGTCAGTTATGCGCGTTAAAGTTACCTGTCGTTATTTTGTTTCTTTTTGTTCTGATTTCCATTATTAAGGAGGTTTAGTGGGGTTAGGTTCGTTTTAATAGGTATTAAGTTAGGAGAAATTTTAGAGTTAGGTTAGGTAAGGTTTTGAGAAAATCTTTTTTTGTGATTATGCGAGTTTCATTAGTAAAAGTACAAAACTTTTTATTCGTCGGTTATGCGCGTTAAAGTTACCTGTCGTTTTTTATTTTTTTTTATTTTGATGTCCATTATTAAGGAGGTTTAGTGGGGTTAGGTTCGTTTTAATAGGAATTAAGTTAGGCAAAATTTTAGAGTTAGGTTAGGTTAGGTTAAAATCTTTTTTTGTGATTATGCGAGTTTCATTAGTAAAAGTATAACAGTTTTTAGTCGTCGGTTATGCGCGTTAAAGTTACCTGTCGTTATTTTGTTTCTTTTTATTTTGATGTCCATTATTAAGGAGGTTTAGTGGGGTTAGGTTCGTTTTAATAGGAATTAAGTTAGGCGAAATTTTAGAGTTAGGTTAGGTTAGGTTAAAATCTTTTTATGTGATTATGCGAGTTTCATTAGTAAAAGTACAACACTTTTTAGTCGTCGGTTATGCGCGTTAAAGTTACCTGTCGTTATTTTGTTTCTTTTTGTTCTGATCTCCATTATTAAGGAGGTTTAGTGGGGTTGGGTTCGTTTTAATAGGTATTAAGTTAGGCGAAATTTTAGAGTTAGGTTAGGTTAGGTAAGGTTTTGAGAAAATCTTTTTTGTGATTATGCGAGTTTCATTAGTAAAAGTACAACACTTTTTAGTCGTCGGTTATGCGCGTTAAAGTAACCTGTCGTTATTTTGTTTTTTTTTGTTCTGTTGTCCATTATTAAGGAGGTTTAGTGGGGTTAGGTTCGTTTTAATAGGTATTAAGTTAGGCGAAATTTTAGAGTTAGGTTAGGTTAGGTTAGGTTAGGTTAGGTTAGGTTAGGTTAGGTTAGGTTTTTTTTTTTTTTTTTTTTTTTTGTTGACGCGGGGAATGCGTTTAGGCACCGTCATCCCAGCTACGGGGGTAGCTGGGACGGTGTGTGGGACTCACCGGTCCCGAAAACAGGGACCGTCCTACCCACTAAACCCCGCGGTGTTCCGACTCACCCTATAGCCGGGCCGAGGGATATGAAAAGTAGATTCTACATCGACCCGGCTAGGGATGCCCCGTAGGGTTGGGGCTCTCCTCGGGGGACCAGATGGTCGGCCCCCGGAGCTCCCTAAGGAGCTGAAGAAAGACAAGCCCGCATCGCACCGCCTTCGAACGTCCCTCTGAAAGCAGAGGGGGCAGAAAGCGGCCGAGCGGGCGGGCACTAAGGCACCTCCGGAACACTGGGAGGTGCCTTCCGCCAAACGATCATCGGTGGGTGAGGTCCCCCGACCACCACCCACCGGAACAACACTAGTCGGGAGCGCGCATGAACTGAGCCATGCGACGCCCCCGAACCGGACGACGAGGCGGGAGCGTTTGACCTGCTCGCTCCCGCACCCGCAGTTCATCTCTCTTTGCCGCCATCACCTCATTGGCAAAAGAGGTGACGGCGGCCCAACACTCCTGGCTGCCGACCATGGCTCGCACCACAGCCGGCAGCGACAAGTCAAAACCAATTCGGCCCGTGAGGGCGACTCGCGGCCCGTCCCACGCCGCGCACTCGGCGAGTGTGTGCTCCGCCGAGTCCACGGCGCCACTTGGGCAGTGACGGCACACGGAGTCCGACTCCACACCCACCACCTCCCACAGGTACTTGGCGAAACAGCCATGTCCTGTGAGGAGCTCAGTGAGGTGGTACGTCGGCGCACCGTGCGCCCTCTCCACCCAAGGCCGAAGAACGGGCCGGACAGCCCCCACGAGCCGCGCGCTCGCAGAGGGACACGCCAACCTAATGGCCCACTTCCGGAAGAGATCGTCGCGAGCAGACTGTCTCCAGCGATCGATCTCGTCCGGGAGTGGGCGACCTCCATTTATCCGCACCAGGGCGCTTTCGTCGTAAACGCGCTTGAGGACTCCAGCCTCGAGATCCCAAGGGGGGCTCCCGCCAATCAAACACGCCGCCTCGTAAGAGACGGTGCAGTACGCTCGCGCCGCCCTCTGCGCAATCACCCGCTGCGGCCTCCGCAGCAGGGGGATGGTTTTGGCGCAGAGAGCGTCCGACCAAATAGGCGCTCCGTAGAGCGCCTTAAAGCGCACTACACCGTCGTAGAGACGGCGACATGCACTTTCCGGCCCCCCTTTATTGGGGAGCAGCCGCGCCAGCCTTCCGGCGTATGACACCAGTTTGGGTGCCAGGCGCCGGAAGTGCTCGACGAAACCCCATCGACTATCGAGGACCAATCCTAGGTACTTCATGGTCTCCCCGATAGCGATGGGGGTGCCGCTCACCACAATGAAGGAATCTCGAGGTGGCCCCCGCCGAGGCCCGTGGAAAAACACGGCCTCGGACTTTTCGAGAGCCACCTGGAGTCCCAGCGCCCTGATGCGGCTGACCACCTGGGCAACGCCCGCGGTGGCCAGAACCTTCGCGTCCCTGAATTCTGGGCCCCGCGCGGTGACGAGGGTGTCGTCGGCGTAGCAGATAACGCCGACCCCCGTAAGAGTTGCACCGCGCAGGACCCAGTCATAGCCGATGTTCCACAGGAGCGGACCAAGCACCGACCCCTGTGGAACACCGCACGACATCTCCTTGCGGACTATTCCCGACCGGGTCGGGTAGATGATGGCCCGGTCCACGAAGTAGTCCGCAAGGACGCGCCTGAGGTACCACGGGACCTTGTGGTACCTCAGCGCCTCGGCGATGGTCTGCCAGGGGATGGTGTTGAAGGCGTTCGCGATGTCCAGCGACACCGCCAACAACACCTCCCCCCGACCGACCGCCTCTTGGACGCTGTCCCTGAGTCGGGAGATGGCGTCCAGGGTAGACCGCCCGCGACGGAACCCGTACTGGCCGCCGTCAAGGTTGGGCCCCGCCCCCTCAAGGTGCCCGACGAGACGAGCAGCGAGCACCCGCTCGAAAAGCTTGCTCATCTCGCCGAGCAGAACAATAGGGCGGTAGGCCGACGGCGACTCGACGGGGCGCCCGTGCTTCTTAAGCAGCACGAGCTTCCCCGTCTTCCACGTTCGCGGGACTCTACCCGACGCCAAACACTCCGACATCAGGGAGAGCGTCTCTTCTTCGAACGCCGGCATGACCAGGGCGACGACCCGCCCTGGGATGCCGTCCGGACCGGGGGCGCGGTGTCTCATCTTGAGTTTGAGAACCGCTGCCCCTAACTCGGCATCGGACACGGGCGGGATCGCCTCCGTGTCAGCCGGCGTTCCATCTGGTGCCGCCATACACGGCGGGACCCACTCTTCCCGCGCAGGGAAGAGGGAGCTGACAACTTCACTAGTGAAGGTGGGCTCGAGAGACCTAGTGAGCGGGGGCGCATAAGGCCGGAGTTTGTCGCTCACGGCCTTATACGGGCGCCCCCACGGATCTCCATTTAAAGTCTCGAGCCACACCTTCCACGACTCGTCTTTGGCGGCCTTGATCGCCGAGCGAAGGGCCGCTCGGGCGTCCCGGTATGCGGCGCGCAACTCCTCCACGAGGACAGGGTTTCCGGCCCTACGACCGCGGTAGCGGGTGTATCTTCGTTGGGCTGCGTGACTAGCAGCACGCAGCCCTTCAAGGTTGTCGTTCCACCAATACACCCGCCGCCGCGGCTGGACAGACCCTGCCCTTCGCATCGCCGCATCGCAGACGCGAGTCAGAGCCTCAGATAACCGCTCCGACCTCGCGTCCACGCTCGGGTTTCCGCCAAACGCGGCCCATCGCTCGACGATGGCCGCCTCTTCCGCCAGCTCCCGGTTCAGCGTTTTTAAGCGCCACCGTGGGCCCTCACCGGCCAGGGGACGATCCTGGGTCCTCAGGGCGGGGGAGACGATATCAAATCGGACATACCGGTGGTCCGACATCGTCTCCACCTCCGTGACCACCCTCCAGCCACGTACGTGGTTCGCCAGGGCAGAACTGGCGAAGGACAGGTCCACGATAGACGTGTTCCCGTTCTCCCCCACGTACGTGGGGACCGTCCCCTGATTCAGCAGCACCAAATCCATGGACACCGCCCAATCCTCTAACAACTCCCCCCGCAAGTCCGTCGCCGGAGATCCCCACGCCGTAGAGTGGGCGTTGAAGTCCCCGACGACGATGAGCGGGGTGGGGTGTGCTTCCGCCACAAGAGCCCCGAGCTCAACGAGTAACTGCTCAAATTGAGCTCGGGTCTTCCTGGGCGGACAGTACACCCCGATCACTGCAGCGTCTCCCAGCAGCGCGAGGACGCACATTCGTCCTTTGGACACCTTATCGAAGGCGCCCCGCTGGGAGACGATAGCCACTCCACCGTCGCGGTCGCTGGCCCAATCATCGCGGGCACGAACCGCGTCCGGTTCGGCGACTACAGCCACGGTCGCCTGGCACTGCGCTACGGACTGGATCAAAACATCCTGGGCCGCAGCACAGTGCCTGACGTTGGCCTGCAGGACCGAGAATGTGGACATCTAGGATTGAGCCGTGTCCATCACCTCCACAGATTGGGTGGGAGCGGGGTCCGCGACCGGCCCGACCCGCCTCCCACCGACTCCTCCTCGGCGATGACGCCGTTTTTTCGATGCCGCCAGGCAAGCTTTGGCGCCCAGGCGGTGCGCAGCGGTCTCTCCCGCCGCCGCACACACGGGGCAGTGCGGATCCGCGGCGCAGCCGGCCGCTTTGTGGCCGGGCTGCCCGCAGCGGAAGCACAGGGCGCTGCGGTCAACTCCCGCAGCACACCTGGCCCCCACGTGCCCCACATCCAGGCAGCGGAAGCACCGCTGCGGCCTGGACTCCAAAAGGACCGCACGGACGCGGGTCCAACCGATGACGAGGGGGCGGCCATCCGTTACAGGTTTGGCGGCCGCGACGGGGCACTTCACCCACGCCGTGCCCTCCCTGCTTGCCTGGCGAACGATAGCCCCGACAACGACGCTGGTGATGGCGCAACCTCCAACGTCCGCCACCACCCGCGCCACAACCTCCTTCGTCGCTGAATCGCCGAGGCCGGAGATGCGCAGCTCCGCGCACTTCTCCGGCCTGGCGACACGAACGTCGTCGCCGAGGGACGCCCTTAGTTTTTCCGCTAATGCGTCCGCTTTGGCGCTCCTCTCCGCACCAGCCACCTCGAGGATACGTCCCCCGGTGGCTGCAGTGCGGAAGCGCAAGCCGTCGATGCCGAGGCTTTTGAGGTCGATTGACCTCTCAGCCTCGGCAAGCTTTTCGGCGTATGTCACGCCCCGAACCTCCGCTTCCCGCTGCAGCGTAATAACCACCGCTGCGGTTCGCGGTGAGCGGAGATTCGGGGCGCTCTTCTTCTTTGCGCCTGGCTTCGCGGGTGCCCTAGCGGGCGCATTAGCGGGTTTCTTCGGCCGCTTAACAACATTGTTCCACGTCTCAGTTTGGGACTGAGACGTGGAAGCCGGGGCCGGTTGGCTTAAGGCCGACTGACGCTCTCGGCGCGTCGCCTCTACCTCACGCGCCGCAGCGCTCTTCTTCTTCCTCCTGTTCTTCTTCTCCCCCTGTGCTGGGAGAGAAGAAGAAGAGGCCGGCGGAACGGCCACGACAGTTTCCGTCACCTCCACCTCAGATGTGGAGGGGACGGCAGGCAGAGGCGCGGCGGCAGAGGCGCCAGCGGCCTTGCGCTTTAAGCGCGTGGGCGCCGAAGCGCCGATGGAAGGGCCCTGTGAGGGGGGCGACAGGTGCACCGCCAGGTGCTGGAGCACTGGCCATGCGGGCAGCATTGCGCGCGTCCGCCGCGAGGGGAGGACGCAACCGAGGCGCCGGGAGCAGCCGATCCTCGAAGCCGGCGCGGCGCGCGTCGATGAGGTACAGCACCTCATCACGCGACAGCCCCGCCGACGGTGTTGGAGCGGCGCTCAACTGGCGCCTCAATTCCTCCATCTGGCCCCGCACGGCCGCGAGCTCTCCCTTCAAGCGCATGACCTCGTCGCTACACTTGAGGGAGGCCATCTCTCGCATATGTTCCAGAATCGACCCGGCGGCACTCCGCAGGCCCTGGACACTCTGGCCCTTCAGGCGGGAGGATTTGTAGGCGATCGTATCGATCGCCTTCACCGCCTCCTCTACCGCCTTCGACAGCTGCTCGCACCTAAGGACAGGAGCAGCTGCCGACGTCGACGCCTCCTCCAGCGTCGGGGATTTCCGGAGGAAGGAGCATCGCCGCTCCTCCCGCTTCAGACGCTCCTCCTCTTCGGCCTGAAAAGCGTCCCGAGCGAGCTCCTCCTCCGCCTGGAGCTCAAGCTCGCGCTCCTTGGCCGCAGCGTAGCTAGCTCGAGCCTGAGCCAGGCCGACATACTGGCCCGTCGTTGGAGGGCGCCCACGCCCTCTTTTACCGGGCTGGCCCCTGATGGTGCTGGGGCCAGCCGACTCCTCACCGTCGCTGCCCGACTCCCCAGGGCTTTTACTGTTGCAGCGCTTGCGCTGCCACAACCTGGGAGTCGGGGAGGGACGGGAGGAAACCGTTATCATCGACTGGCAGCTGCTATCGGAGTCCGACAGCCGCTGCCAGTCGCATTTGATCGCGCTTTGCGAAGGCGAATTGCGGGTGTCGCAGCGCGACAACGACACCCGCAATTCCCTCCCGCCCGGGGTTGGAGTCCCGGGCCTCGACACTTTCGTGTCACTTCCCGCATCACTTTCCTTTTTCGCATTCATAATGAAAAATCGATCACAATTATGGCCACAAGTCCAGCTGTTCGAAATTCGGTCACCCAACTTGCCACTCCGTTACGGTGGTCAAGTTGGGGTCCAGGGCGGACGACGTGGACGTAAACGAACAACACTTGGGGCCCCGCCCCAGGTTAGGTTAGGTTAGGTTAGGTTTTTTTTTTTTTTTTGTTGACGCGGGGAATGCGTTTAGGCACCGTCATCCCAGCTACGGGGGTAGCTGGGACGGTGTGTGGGACTCACCGGTCCCGGAAACAGGGACCGTCCTACCCACTAAACCCCGCGGTGTTCCGACTCACCCTATAGCCGGGCCGAGGGATATGAAAATTAAGATTCAACGTCGACCCGGCTAGGGATGCCCCGTAAGGTTGGGGCTCTCCTCGGGGGGCCAGATGGTCTGCCCCCCGGAGCTCCCTAAGGAGCTGAAGAAATCACAAGCCCGCATCGCACCACTCTCGAGCGCCCCTCTGAAAGCAGAGGGGGTAGAGAGCGGCCGAGCGGGCGGGCACTAAGGCACCTCCGGAACACGGGGAGGTACCTTCCGCCAAACGATCATCGGTGGGTGAGGTCCCCCGACCACCACCCACCGGGACAACACTAGTCGGGGGCGCGCACGAAAGCTGCCATGCGGCGCCCCCGAACCGGACGACGAGGCGGGAGCGTCTGTCCAGCGCGCTCCCGCACCCGCAACTCTTCTCTCTTGGCCGCCATCACCTCACAAGCAAACGAGGTGACGGCGGCCCAACACTCTTGGCTGCCGGCCATGGCTCTCACCACAGCCGGCAGCGACAAATCCAATCCAATATGGCCCGTGAGGGCGACACGCGGCCCGTCCCACGCCGCGCACTCGGCGAGTGTGTGCTCTGCCGAGTCCACGGCGCCACTTGGGCAGTGACGGCACACGGGGTCCGACTCCACACCCACCACCTCCCACAGGTACTTGGCAAAACAGCCATGTCCTGTGAGGAGCTGAGTGAGGTGGTACGTCGGCGCACCGTGCGACCTCTCTACCCAAGGCCGAAGAACGGGCCGGACATTCCCCACGAGCCGCGCGCTCGCAGAGGGACACGCCAACCTAATGGCCCACTTCCGGAAGAGATCGTCGCGAGCAGACTGTCTCCAGCGATCGATCTCGTCCGGGAGCGGGCGACCTCCATTTATCCGCACCAGGGCGCTTTCCTCGTAGACACGCTTGAGGACTCCAGCCTCGAGATCCCATGGGGGGCTTCCTCCAATCAAACACGCCGCCTCGTAAGAGACGGTGCAGTACGCTCGCGCCGCCCTCTGCGCAATCACCCGCTGCGGCCTCCGCAGCAGGGGGATGGTTTTGGCGCAGAGAGCGTCCGACCAAATAGGCGCTCCGTAGAGCGCCTTGGAGCGCACTACACCGTCATAGAGACGGCGACATGCACTTTCCGGCCCCCCTTTATTGGGGAGCAGCCGCGCCAGCCTTCCGGCGTATGACACCAGTTTTGGTGCCAGGCGCCGGAAGTGCTCGACGAAACCCCACCGACTATCGAGGACCAATCCTAGGTATTTCATGGTCTCCCCGATAGCGATGGGGGTGCCGCTCACCACAATGGATGGATTTAATTAGTTCTTACCTTAGAGATAGAGTACAGAGAGTAGTTATAAATGGTAAACAGTCAAATGGTTCTGCTGTAACAATGGGGGTGCCTCAGGGTTCAATTCTGGGACCTTTTCTATTTTTAGTGTACATAAATGATCTCCCTCACCTTATAAGAGACGATCACGAGGTAGTTTTGTTTGCTGATGACACATCTTTAATATTTAAAGTTGAACGTGGACAACGCGATCTTGACGAAGTAAACAATGCCCTCTCTAGGGTAGTCCACTGGTTTAACGCTAATAATTTATTGTTAAACGAAACTAAAACAAAATGTATTAGATTCACCTTGCCAAATGTTAGGCTCGTTAACACCAGTATTAAGATTAGGGATGATCAAGTAGAATTGGTCGATGAAACTGTCTTTCTGGGCATAAAGTTAGACTCCAACTTGCAGTGGGGGCCTCATATCGGGAGAGTCTCGGGCAGACTGAGCTCTGCAGCCTATGCCGTTAAAAAGATCCGACAACTGACAGACATTAGAACAGCGCGTCTTGTCTACTTTAGCTACTTCCACAGTGTCATGACCTATGGCATACTATTATGGGGTAACGCTGCCGACATCGAATGTATCTTTGTGTTGCAGAAAAGGGCTGTCCGGGCTATCTATGGTATGGGGTTTCGGGAGTCATTAAGAGAAAAGTTTAAGGATATCAACATCCTTACTGTGTATTCACAGTACATATATGAAAACTTATTATATACTCATAAAAATAACAGTAAATTTATTAAAAATAGTGATATCCATAACCTAAACTTAAGAAATAAGAATAAATTGGCTGTACCTAGATTTAGGCTTAATAAAATAAGCAATTCTTTTGCGGGCAATTGTATTCGAATGTACAATACATTGCCGACAGCCATAACAGGTTTGTCAGTTAATAAATTTAAAAAACTAGTAAAACTTAAATTGTACCAGAAAGCTTATTATAGCATTAAAGACTTTCTAGAAGACAAGACTGCCTGGCAGTGACACGAATTGCTCCTTTCTACATTTAAAAAACAAAACTGTATTAGATACTAAGATGAATAAGAGGGACCGGACTGAGTTTCTTGGGGTGTTCTTCTCAGTCTGTAGCATTTCCGAACCCCCGGTAGAGTCACAAAAATTTTGACAAACCTAAATAATTTTTTAAAAATTTCAAAGGGAATAAATTTTATTTTATTTTTTATTTTTACAATGTTGGAACCTCGAGGTGGCCCCCGCCGAGGCCCGTAGAAAAACACGGCCTCGGACTTTTCGAGAGCCACCTGGAGTCCCAGCGCCCTGATGCGGCTGACCACCTGGGCAACGCCCGCGGTGGCCAGAACCTTCGCGTCCCTGAACTCTGGGCCCCGCGCGGTGACGAGGGTGTCGTCGGCGTAGCAAAGGATGCCGACCCCTCTAAGCGTGGCACCGCGCAGGACCCAGTCGTAGCCGATGTTCCACAGGAGCGGACCAAGCACCGACCCCTGCGGAACACCGCACGACATCTCCTTGCGGACTATTCCCGACCGGGCCGGATAGATAATGGCCCGGTCCACGAAATAGTCCGCAAGGACGCGCCTGAGGTACCACGGGACCTTGTGGTACCTCAGCGCCTCGGCGATGGTCTGCCAGGGGATGGTGTTGAAGGCGTTCGCGATGTCCAGCGACACCGCCAACAACACCTCCCCCCGACCGACCGCCTCTTGGACGCTGTCCCTGAGTCGGGAGATGGCGTCCAGGGTAGACCGCCCGCGACGGAACCCGTACTGGCCGCCGTCGAGGTTGGGCCCCGCCCCCTCAAGGTGCCCGACGAGACGAGCAGCGAGCACCCGCTCGAAAAGCTTGCTCATCTCGCCGAGCAGAACAATGGGGCGGTAGGCCGACGGCGACTCGACGGGGCGCCCGTGCTTCTTTAGCAGCACGAGCTTCCCCGTCTTCCACGTCCGCGGGACTCTACCCGACGCCAAACACTCCGACATCAGGGAGAGCGTCTCTTCTTCGAACGCCGGCATGACCAGGGCGACGACCCGCCCTGGGATGCCGTCCGGACCGGGGGCGCGGTGTCTCAACTTGAGCTTGAGAACCGCCGCCCCTAACTCGGCATCGGACACGGGCGGGATCGCCTCCGTGTCAGCCGGCGTTCCGTCTGGTGCCGCCATACTCGGCGGGACCCACTCTTCCCGCGCAGGGAAGAGGGAGCTGACAACTTCATTCACGAAGGTGGGCTCGAGAGACCTGGTAAGCGGGGGCGCATAAGGCCGGAGTTTGTCGCTCACGGCCTTATACGGGCGCCCCCACGGATCTCCATTTAAAGTCTCGAGCCACACCTTCCACGACTCGTCTTTGGCGGCCTTGATCGCCGAGCGAAGGGCCGCTCGGGCGTCCCGGTATGCGGCGCGCAACTCCTCCACGAGGACAGGGTTTCCGGCCCTACGACCGCGGTAGCGGGTGTATCTTCGTTGGGCTGCGTGACTAGCAGCACGCAGCCCTTCAAGGTTGTCGTTCCACCAATACACCCGCCGCCGCGGCTGGACAGACCCTGCCCTTCGCATCGCCGCATCGCAGACGCGAGTCAGAGCCTCAGATAACCGCTCCGACCTCACGTCCACGCTCGGGTTTCCGCCAAACGCGGCCCATCGCTCGACGATGGCCGCCTCTTCTGCCAGCTCCCGGTTCAGCGTTTTTAAGCGCCACCGTGGGCCCTCACCGGCCAGGGGACGATCGTGGGTCCTCAGGGCGGGGGAGACGATATCAAATCGGACATACCGGTGGTCCGACATCGTCTCCACCTCCGTGACCACCCTCCAGCCACGTACGTGGTTCGCCAGGCCAGAACTGGCAAAGGACAGGTCCACGATGGACCTGTTCCCAGTCTCCCCCACGTACGTGGGTACCGTCCCCTGGTTCAGCAGCACCAGGTCCATGGACACCGCCCAGTCCTCCAACAACTCACCCCGCAAGTCCGTCGCCGGAGATCCCCACGCCGTAGAGTGGGCGTTGAAGTCCCCGACGACGATGAGCGGGGTGGGGTGTGCTTCCGCCACAAGAGCCCCGAGCTCAACGAGTAACTGCTCAAATTGAGCACGGGTCTTCCTGGGCGGACAGTACACCCCGATCACTGCAGCGTCTCCCAGCAGCGCGAGGACGCACATTCGTCCTTGGGACACCCTATCAAAGGCGCCCCGCTGGGAGACGACAGCCACCTCACCGTCGCGGTCGCTGGCCCAATCATCGCGGGCACGAACCGCGTACGGTTCGGCGACTACAGCCACGGTCGTCTGCCACTGCGCTACGGACTGGATCAAAATATCCTGGGCCGCAGCACAGTGCCTGACGTTGGCCTGCAGGACCGAGAAATTGGACATTTAAGACTGAGCGGTGTCCATAACCTCCTCAGATTGGGTGGGAGCGGGGTCCGCGACCGGCCCGACCCGCCTCCCACCGACTCCTCCTCGGCGACGACGCCGTTTCTTAGACGCCGCCAGGCAAGCCTTGGCACCCAGGCGGTGCGCAGCGGCCTCTCCCGCCGCCGCACACACGGGGCAATGCGGATCCGCGTTGCAGCCGGCCGCTTTGTGGCCGGGCTGCCCGCAGCGGAAGCACAGGGCGCTGCGGTCAACTCCCGCAGCACACCTGGCCCCCACATGCCCCACATCCAGGCAGCGGAAGCACCGCTGCGGCCTGGAGTCCAGAAGGACCGCACGGACGCGGGTCCAGCCAATGACGACGGCGCGGCCATCTGTTATGAGTTTGGCCGCCGCGACTGGGCACTTCACCCACGCCGTGCCCTCCCTTGCTGCCTGGCGGGTAATCTCGCCAACAGTGACGCTGGTGGCGGCGCACCCTCCAACTTCCGCCACCACCCGCGCCACGACCTCCTTGGTTGCGGCGTCGCCAAGACCGGAGATGCGCAACTCCGCGCACTTCTCCGGTCTGGCGACGCGAACGTCGTCGCCGAGGGACGATCTTAACTTTTCCGCCAATGCGTCCGCTTTGGCGCTCCTCTCCGCACCAGCCACCTCGAGGATACGTCCCCCGGTGGCTGCAGTGCGGAAGCGCAGGCCGTCGATGCCGAGGCTTTTGAGGTCGATTGACCTCTCAGCCTCGGCAAGTTTCTCGGCGTATGTAACGCCCCGAACCTCCGCTTCCCGCTGCAGCGTAATAACCACCGCTGCGGTTCGCGGTGCGCGGAGATTCGGGGCGCTCCTCCTTGCGCCTGGCTTCGCGGGCGCCCCAGCGGACGCATTAGCGGGCGTCGATTTTACCTTATTCTTAGGCCGCTTGACGACGTTGTTCCACGTCTCAGTTTGGGACTGAGACGTGGAAGCAGGGGCCGGTTGAGTTAAGGCCGACTGGCGCTCTCTGCGCGTCGCCTCAACCTCACGCGCCGCAGCGCTCCTCTTCTTCCTCCCGTTCCTCTTCTCCCCCTGAGCTGGGAGAGAAGAAGAAGAGGCCGATGGAACAGCCGCAACAGAATCCGTCGCCTCCACCACAGATGTGGAGGGGACGGTAGGCAGAGGCGCGGCGGCAGAGGCGCCAGCGGCCTTGCGCTTTGAGCGCGTGGGCGCCGAAGCGCCGACAGAAGGGCCCTTTGAGGGGGCGACAGGTGCACCGCCGGGTGCTGGAGCACTGGCCATGCAGGCAGCATTGCGCGCGTCCGCCGCGAGGGGAGGACGCAACCGAGGCGCCGGGAGCAGCCGATCCTCGAAGCCGGCGCGGCGCGCGTCGATGAGGAACAGAACCTCATCGCGCGACAGCCCCGCCGACCGTGCTGGAGCGGCGCTCAGCTGGCGCCTCATTTCTTCCATCTCTGCCCGCACAGCCGTGAGCTCTCCCTTCAGACGCATTATCTCGTCATTGGACTTGAGGGAGGCCATCTCCCTCATGTGCTCCAGTATTGACCCGGCGGCACTCCGCAGGCCCTGGACGCTCTGGCCCTTCAGGCGGGAGGATTTGTAGGCGATCGTATCGATCGCCTTCACCGCCTCCTCTACCGCCTTCGACAGCTGCTCGCACCGCAACACCGGAGCAGCTGCCGACGTCGACGCCTCCTTCTCCATCGTTGGGGATTTGCGGAGGAAGGAGCACCGCCGCTCCTCCCGCTTCAGACGCTCCTCCTCTTCGGCCTGGAAAGCGTCCCGAGCGAGCTCCTCCTCCGCCTGGAGCTCAAGCTCGCGCTCCTTGGCCGCAGCGTAGCTAGCTCGAGCCTGAGCCAGACCGACATACTGGCCCGTCGTTGGAGGGCGCCCACGCCCTCTTTTACCGGGCTGGCCCCTGATGGTGCTGGGGCCAGCCGACTCCTCACCGTCGCTGCCCGACTCCCCAGGGCTTTTACTGTTGCAGCGCTTGCGCTGCCACAACCTGGGAGTCGGGGAGGGACGGGAGGAAACCGTTATCATCGACTGGCAGCTGCTATCGGAGTCCGACAGCCGCTGCCAGTCGCATTTGATCGCGCTTTGCGAAGGCGAATTGCGGGTGTCGCAGCGCGACAACGACACCCGCAATTCCCTCCCGCCCGGGGTTGGAGTCCCGGGCCTCGACACTTTCGTGTCACTTCCCTCATCCTTTTCATTTTTCGCATTCATATTGATAGATTCGATCACAATTATGGCCACAAGTGCAGTCGATGCAGTTCGGTCACCCAACTTGCCACTCCGTTACGGTGGTCAAGTTGGGGTCCAGGGCGGACGACGAGGACGTATGCAATCGACACTTGGGGCCCCGCCCCAGGTTAGGTTTTTTTTTTTTTTTTTTTTTGTTGACGCGGGGAATGCATTTAGGCACCGTCATCCCAGCTACGGGGGTAGCTGGGACGGTGTGTGGGACTCACCGGTCCCGGAAACAGGGACCGTCCTACCCACTAAACCCCGCGGTGTTCCTCCTCACCCTATAGCCGGGCCGAGGGATATGAAGATGAAGATTCAACGTCGACCCGGCTAGGGATGCCCCGTAAGGATGGGGCTCTCCTCGGGGGACCAGATGGTCTGCCCCCCGGAGCTCCCTAAGGAGCTGAAGAAATCACAAGCCCGCATCGCACCACTCTCGAGCGCCCCTCTGAAAGCAGAGGGGGTAGAGAGCGGCCGAGCGGGCGGGCACTAAGGCACCTCCGGAACACCGGGAGGTGCCTTCCGCCAAACGATCATCGGTGGGTGAGGTCCCCCGACCACCACCCACCGGGACAACACTAGTCGGGGGCGCGCACGAAAGCTGCCATGCGGCGCCCCCGAACCGGACGGCGAGGCGGGAGCGTTTGACCTGCACGCTCCCGCACCCGCAGCTCCTCTCTCTTGGCCGCCATCACCTCACAAGCAAACGAGGTGACGGCGGCCCAGCACTCTTGGCTGCCGGCCATGGCTCGCACCACAGCCGGCAGCGACAAATCAAACCCGATACGGCCCGTGAGGGCGACTCGCGGCCCGTCCCACGCCGCGCACTCGGCGAGTGTGTGCTCTGCCGAGTCCACGGCGCCACTTGGGCAGTGACGGCACACGGGGTCCGACTCCACACCCACCACCTCCCACAGGTACTTGGCGAAACAGCCATGTCCTGTGAGGAGCTGAGTGAGGTGGTACGTCGGCGCACCGTGCGCCCTCTCCACCCAAGGCCGAAGAACGGGCCGGACAGCCCCCACGAGCCGCACACTCGCGGAGGGACACACCAACCTATTGGCCCACTTCCGGAAGAGATCGTCGCGAGCAGATTGTCTCCAGCGATCGATCTCGTCCGGAAGTGGGCGACCTCCATTTATCCGCACCAGGGCGCTTTCGTCGTAAACGCGCTTGAGGACTCCAGCCTCGAGATCCCAAGGGGGGCTCCCGCCAATCAAACACGCCGCCTCGTAAGAGACGGTGCAGTACGCTCGCGCCGCCCTCTGCGCAATCACCCGCTGCGGTCTCCGCAGCAGGGGGATGGTTTTGGCGCAGAGAGCGTCCGACCAAATAGGCGCTCCGTAGAGCGCCTTGGAGCGCACTACACCGTCGTAGAGACGGCGACATGCACTTTCCGGCCCCCCTTTATTGGGGAGCAGCCGCGCCAGCCTTCCGGCGTATGACACCAGTTTGGGTGCCAGGCGCCGGAAGTGCTCGACGAAACCCCATCGACTATCGAGGACCAATCCTAGATACTTCATGGTCTCCCCGATAGCGATGGGGGTGCCGCTCACCACAATGTTGGAACCTCGAGGTGGCCCCCGCCGAGGCCCGTAGAAAAACACGGCCTCGGACTTTTCGAGAGCCACCTGGAGTCCCAGCGCCCTGATGCGGCTGACCACCTGGGCAACGCCCGCGGTGGCCAGAACCTTCGCGTCCCTGAATTCTGGGCCCCGCGCGGTGACGAGGGTGTCGTCGGCGTAGCAGATAACGCCGACCCCCGTAAGAGTTGCACCGCGCAGGACCCAGTCATAGCCGATGTTCCACAGGAGCGGACCAAGCACCGACCCCTGTGGAACACCGCACGACATCTCCTTGCGGACTATTCCCGACCGGGCCGGGTAGATGATGGCCCGGTCCACGAAGTAGTCCGCAAGGACGCGCCTGAGGTACCACGGGACCTTGTGGTACCTCAGCGCCTCGGCGATGGTCTGCCAGGGGATGGTGTTGAAGGCGTTCGCGATGTCCAGCGACACCGCCAACAACACCTCCCCCCGACCGACCGCCTCTTGGACGCTGTCCCTGAGTCGGGAGATGGCGTCCAGGGTAGACCGCCCGCGACGGAACCCGTACTGGCCGCCGTCGAGGTTGGGCCCCGCCCCCTCAAGGTGCCCGACGAGACGAGCAGCGAGCACCCGCTCGAAAAGCTTGCTCATCTCGCCGAGCAGAACAATGGGGCGGTAGGCCGACGGCGACTCGACGGGGCGCCCGTGCTTCTTAAGCAGCACGAGCTTCCCCGTCTTCCACGTTCGCGGGACTCTACCCGACGCCAAACACTCCGACATCAGGGAGAGCGTCTCTTCTTCGAACGCCGGTATGACCAAGGCGACGACCCGCCCTGGGATGCCGTCCGGCCCGGGGGCGCGGTGTCTCATCTTGAGTTTGAGAACAGCCGCCCCCAACTCGGCATCGGACACGGGCGGGATCGCCTCCGTGTCAGCCGGCGTTCCCTCTGGTGCTGCCATATTCGGTGGGACCCACTCTTCCCGCGCAGGGAAGAGGGAGCTGACGACTACATTCACGAAGGTGGGCTCGAGAGACCTGGTAAGCGGGGGCGCATAAGGCCGGAGTTTGTCGCTCACGGCCTTATACGGGCGCCCCCACGGATCTCCATTCAACGTCTCGAGCCACACCTTCCACGACTCATCTTTGGCGGCCTTGATTGCCGAGCGAAGGGCCGCTCGGGCGTCCCGGTATGCGGCGCGCAACTCCTCCATGAGGACAGGGTTTCCGTTCCTTCGACCGCGGTAGCGGGTGTACCGACGCTGGGCTGCGTGACTAGCAGCATGCAGCCCCTCCAGGTCGTCGTTCCACCAGTACACCCGCCGCCGCGGGTGAACTGATCCTGCCCTCCGCATCGCCGCATCGCAGACGCGGGTCAGAGCCTCGGACAACCGCTCCGACCTCGCGTCTACGTCCAGGTTTCCGCCAAACGCGGCCCATCGCTCGACGATGGCCGCCTCTTCCGCCAGCTCCCGGTTAAGCGATTTTAGTCGCCACCGTGGGCCCTCACCGGCCAGGGGACGGTCCTGAGCCCTCAGGGCGGGGGAGACGATATCGAACCGGACATACCGGTGGTCCGACATCGTCTCCACCTCCGTTACCACCCTCCAGCCACGTACGTGGTTCGCCAGGCCAGAACTGACGAAGGACACGTCCACGATGGACGTGTTCCCGTTTTCCCCCACGTACGTGGGGACCGTCCCCTGGTTCAGCAACACCAGATCCATGGACACCGCCCAATCCTCCAACAACTCACCCCGCAAGTCCGTCGCCGGAGATCCCCACGCCGTAGAGTGGGCGTTGAAGTCCCCTACGACGATGAGCGGGGTGGGGTGTGCTTCCGCCACAAGAGCCCCGAGCTCAACGAGTAACTGCTCAAATTGAGCACGGGTCTTCCTGGGCGGACAGTACACCCCGATCACTGCAGCGTCTCCCAGCAGCGCGAGGACGCACATTCGTCCTTTGGACACCTTATCGAAGGCGCCCCGCTGGGAGACGATAGCCACTCCACCGTCGCGGTCGCTGGCCCAATCATCACGGGCACGAACCGCGTACGGTTCGGCGACTACAGCCACGGTCGTCTGCCACTGCGCTACGGACTGGATCAAAACATCCTGGGCCGCAGCGCAGTGCCTGACGTTGGCCTGCAGGACCGAGAATGTGGACATCTAGGATTGAGCAGTGTCCATAACCTCCACTGATTGGGTGGGAGCGGGGTCCGCGACCGGCCCGACCCGCCTCCCAGCGACTCCTCCTCGGCGACGACGCCGCTTCTTTGACGCCGCCAGGCAAGCCTTGGCGCCCAGGCGGTGCGCAGCGGCCTCTCCCGCCGCCGCACACACGGGGCAGTGCGGATCCGCGGCGCAGCCGGCCGCTTTGTGGCCGGGCTGCCCGCAGCGGAAGCACAGGGCGCTGCGGTCAACTCCCGCAGCACACCTGGCCCCCACGTGCCCCTCATCCAGGCAGCGGAAGCACCGCTGCGGCCTGGGGTCCAAAAGGACCGCACGAACGCGGGTCCAGCCGATGACGAGGGCGCGGCTATCTGTGACTTGTTTGGCCGCTGCGACCGGGCACTTGACCCACGCCGTGCCCTCTCTGCTTGCCTGGCGGACGATTTGTCCAACAACGACGCTGGTGATGGCGCAGCCTCCAACGTCCGCCACCACCCGCGCCACAACCTCCTTTGTCGCCGAATCGCCAAGACCGGAGATGCGCAGCTCCGCGCACTTCTCCGGCCTGGCGATGCGAACGTCGTCGCCGAGTGTCGTCTTTAATTTGGCCGCCAGTGCGTCCGCCTTGGCGCCCCTGTCCGCACCTGCCACCTCGAGGATGCGTCCTCCGGTGACCGCGGTGCGGAAACGCAAACCCTCGATGCCGAGGCTTTTGAGGTCAATTGACCTCTCAGCCTCGGCAAGTTTCTCCGCGTAGGTTACGCCCCGCCCCTCCGCTTCTCGCTGCAGCGTGATGACTACCGCTGCAGTTCGCGGTGCGCGGAGGTTCGGGGCGATCCTCTTTCCGCCGGATTTTGAGGGCGCCTTAGCGGGCGCATTGGCGGGCGTCGATGTCGCCTTTTTCTTCGGGCGCTTCACGACGTTGTTCCACGTCTCAGTTTGGGGCTGAGACGTGGAAGCCGGGGCCGGTGTAACGTAACGGGCGTCAAGGGTGTCGGTGTGGACTTCCCAAGTCCCGTGTTACAATAGTTTGATTTGTAAAAGAAGATTACCTGGATAACAGCAGCCGGAGATACAGTGGACCTTTTAGGTTAAGGGCCGTGTTGTCTGGCTAGTAAACCCCTGTTGCAGTGAGTTCGTGAAAGAAAAACCAGTGTATATTATTATCACCACGTTTAATGGTCTACAATACAAAAACCATAGGCCTTGTGGTATATCAAACGCACTACTTAGCCTATATATATATAGCAGGATGTACCAGTATTACTCCAGTTAGAATACTTATATCTACACACACTTTACTTACTTGCTATAAACTTATATCAGATCTATTGACCTGGCCGGCTCTTGCGCCGATGCGATGAAATTATTTCATTTGACACAATTAACTAAACATCACCTTGTGACGTGGCTAACAAAATATACTTTAATCTAGCGACCTAGAGATGGATCCATTCTGGTTAACATTATTATAATCTATGATTTAAAGGCTAAATAAATCTAGTTACATTCTCGGATCGTTATGCAGCCTCCTGAAGGTGAACTACGTTGTTAAACTGTCGGTGGACTATCGCGTAGGCACCGCTAACCAACGAGATGCAGTAATCAACCTCGCGTATGGATGTATAAGAAGAATCCTGGTGGCCCTCCTTGGTGCCAAGTAGTGAAAAAGAAATGCACGTGGCGCAAAAAAGAGAATAAAAAATGCCGGTGCGAGAACCGGTTACCGCTACAAAGCCGGGCTCGTCAGCGGCGCGCAGTCCCGTCTGTGGATCACGCGTCCCACGCTGATGGGTTCACGGGGAAGAATTCCTCCGTGTTGGGATTCCGCCAAGGGACGGGCAGGTATTCCCAGCAATAATAGGTAGGTACTCCAAAGACCCGCTACAACAAAAGTTACGCGTCATTAGCAATCAGCACGCACTTCACAGACCGCGATTATTACAAGGTCTATCTAGCTTATAAATACCTTTTTGCGGGTCCTGTGATGGTACGAATTGCTCTTGAAGAGACACCTTACGGGTCTTCTCGCTCGAGAGAAAAAAATGCCGACTGCCTCCATCTTTGCTTTTCGTCTCTTCCCCTTCCCACCAAGCCAAACCCGCTTGGTCAGTTACATCTACGGTCCGTTTCATTTCACTCATCCCTCACGTTCCGTTCGTGACTTTTATTCCTCCACCTCTCATACGCCATACACGATTAGGGCTTTATCGCATTAACGCCATGTCATTAACTGAAGCTAAAACTATCCTGTACATTAACCATCCTATCCTCTTAAGCGAATATTTTATCCACTATTTGACATAATGTTCTACGTTACGCGGAACGTGAATTCTGGTGTGACCACTCCGAAATTGATCCGCTCGTAAACTATATATAAATTATCATTAGTTCCAAATCTGTTTACTAATTTAATATACCTATTATTTACTCTAATCTAGATTTATTGTACACTAAATAAAACTATTTTTTTTTTTATGTTCTTTTTTTTTTATTCCTAAACTATTTCGTTGACAAGGATCAGTCATTGTCACTGTCAAAATGACAATGTCAGATTCACGACGTCTAACCTATGTGTATGTGTAGTATTGTGACTGGATGTAAACACGGAATAAAACGACAGAAAGATATCGAGTTTAATATCTTTGTGTTAATGTGCTTAATGTATGAAATCCTCGTTATCACGAGACAAAAAGAGAGTATTATACTAGAACGTATGGATAATGTGTTGGTGAGTATTGCAGAGTGTTACAATACCCCCTTTCTCGGGAAAAGAGGTAAACCGACAGGTTTACCGAAAGAAACAGCCGGGGTAACCGGGAAAAAGTGGTTACTTAACCGACTCCAAAAAGGATTAAAAAAAATACCGAGAAATAAAAGAATAAAACTGCAGAACGCTGCTAGCAATAGTTATTCTTCTGACTGCCCTTTAGAATGATCACAGCTGGATAGGTATTCCTTTCAAAACGCGTACTTCACTCTTCCATACCTCACACAGCATTTCATATTTATCTATGTACATTCATTCGTCATCCTTTCCATATTAATAATAATTATAATAATACATATAATAATATTTAAAGCTTATTTTCCACCTATCATTCAGTCATGCACTTATCCTTCCCTTTCTTATTTGCTCCTATCATTCCATAATTATTTACATGCTGTCATTCATCAGTCTTATATTCTGTAAGAGTTTTTCATACTTTGGCCAATCGTACTGTCGGTCAATCATTTGACTGTCAAGAAAAACAACTTTTTTGCTCATGCGTTGTTAAGTATCATATCATATAAACATTAACTGTAAGAATAAGAACACAATGTAAAAACACAAACGGCAAAGCAATTATTAATTGCATACATTAGTTTCGATAAATGCTTGCCTAGCCCTACGATCAAAAAAAAATCTTGGGTTCGGAGTAAATACCACTAGACAAGCAACAATATCGGACAGGGTGTGTAAATAATTTAATCTACACGCAAGATGTCCTTTACATGAAATTTACCAACAGATCCTGACGATAACTCGCGTAGCTCATACACTACATCTGACAACCTCCTTTCAACCGTGCACTTCACAAATTTCGGCGCCAGCTTGGCGGAGAAATACTTCGCTGCGTTAGATTGTACGAAGTTCCTTCGCCAGACCACATCGCCTATTTTCGCTGTGAAGTGTCGTCGTCTTAGGTTATAACGTTGTGAATTTTTCTGGTACGCCTGAGTTAATGCATCTACTACCTTGTCAAAAATTTTTCCCAATTCCAACAACGATGATGCCGCTGCGCTTCTATCGCCTATGGTCAGATCATCAGCTGATGTTGGTAAATCCCTAAGAATTGAATGGAATTGACCGTCAGTGACTATTTCACGACCGGTGGCTAAGAAGTACGGTGTGTATCCCGTTGCTAGGTTCACCGTGCTATTCAGTGATAGCTGAATTTGCTGAAGGTATTTGGACCAATTACGTTGATCTTGTTCAACTAGTATGGATAAACAGACCTCAGCGGTTTTGTTATACCGTTCGACTGTATTCGCTTGCGGTGCATAATGCGCCGTATAGAAAATTCGAGGGATAGAATATCCATCGCAAAATGATTTAAACGATTTGCTTTTAAATATGGTAGCGTTGTCACAAATAAGAATCGCGGGGGTTCCCCATTTCAAGATCAATTCCTTTTCCAAAAATGAAGTGACCGTTTGAGTGGTTGCAGTACGGAGGGGGTGAAGCCATACAAATTTTGAGAAAACGTCTACAACTGACAGAATGTATATATGACCCGAATATGCTTTAGGTAATGGGCCTATAATATCTATTGACAACGTGTGCATCGGAACGTCCACCTCTTTTTGATTTGTCATGAGTCCGTGAGGTGGTGAATTTGAGTGTTTATATGCTTTACACTTGTCACACCGTGTGACAAATTCCTTAACATTTTCAAACATATTTGGCCAATAATAATGTTCCCTAATTTTCAAATACGTTTTTTGAACTCCTGGGTGTACACTACAGAAGGAGTCATGGTTTTCCTTGATGCATTCATCGACCAGCTCTTTAGGAATTACTAACCTCCAATTGTTTTTTGAAGTACAAGAGCCACCTTTGCAAAATCTAAACAAATTGTTGCCTAGGATCTGAAAATTTTTGAAACGAGTAGGCTTAGTTTTACAGCCGTTATACATCTTCTTATACCACTCATCAGAAGTTGAAGAAAGTTCTTGATTGAAAGTAATAGCATCGACCGAAATTCGGGATAGTGCATCTGGTACGACATTAAGCTTACCTGCCTTATGGCAAATGTCAAAATTAAAAGTGGATATCTGCATTGCCCATCTGGCCAACCTGCCTGAGGGGTTATTTAAAGACTTAAGCCACTTTAAACTCATATGGTCAGTGATGACCGTGAACTTAGTACCTTCTATGTAAGCACGAAAATGATTTATGGAATCCACTACCGCGAGCAGTTCACGCTCTGTTGTACTGTAATTTCTCTCAGGTTTTGCCAGTAAACGTGAAAAGAAAGCCACAGGACGCTCGATTCCATCTATGTCCTGCGTCAAAACACTACCAATGCCTACGGATGATGCGTCGCAATGAAGCACGAAAGGTTTCGAAAATTCTGGCGACGCCAAAACTGGAGCTGTTATTAAAGCATTTTTAAGGGTATTGAAAGAATCCTCAGCTGCTTCGGACCATTGGATGCCGTCACTGCCTTTCTTCTTACCTACCAACGCTGTCATAGGTGCTATGATGGTGGAAAAATCCTTAACAAACCTACGATAGTATGAACATAGACCTATAAATCCTCGTAGCTGCTTGGCAGTTTTAGGCTGTGGGAAATTCTGAATGCTGCTCAGCTTCTCTGGGTCAGTGCGCAAACCTTGTGTATTGATGATGTATCCCAAGTATCTAAGCTCTCCTTTGCAAAATTCGCACTTTTTTAAGTTGATAGTGAGACCAGCGTCACTAAGCGACTTCTTTACAGCAGCAAGTATCTCCATATGTTCAGAAAATGACTCTGTGGCAATCAGAAGATCGTCCAGATAACAAAAAACTTTTCCGTCAAATTTGTGCAGAAATAGCGAATCAACTAGCCTTTGCATTTCAGCTCCCGCATTGGATAATCCGAATGGCATTCTTTTAAAATGAAAAAGACCTCTATTAGGGACTACGAAAGAAAGCTGTTTTCTCACAAGAAGTACCTTTGCCGTCTATTCCATCCTGACTTGACAAACTGACCTGCCAAAAACTCGATGATAAATCAATTGAACTAAGATAATGTGCTCCTCGCAGATTGTCCAAAATCGAATTTATATAAGGAAGTGGGTACGAGTCTTTAACCGTGACATCATTGAGCTTACGCGCGTCGAGGCAGAATCTCCATGATCCATCTTTCTTTGGGATCATGACAACCGGGTTGGACCATGGTGACCTCGACGGTTCGATGACATCGAGCCTCAACATCTCGTCCACCTCCCTATTCAATGCTGTCAACTTAGCAGGCGATAAAGGGTAATATCTTTGTTTAATAGGCTCTCCCTGTGTAATAATTTTATGTGTAACGATATGCGTTTTCCCTAAACCTTTTTTTTCTGATGAAATTGACTCAAAGTCATTCATTACTTTTTGTAGATGTTTGGCTTGTTGAGATGTTAGATCATCTCTGGGTATTAAAGCTTTCACCTCACACAACGCACTGCAAGCACTATAACTTGTGGAGTTGCCTCTCCTCACGACATCTCCAAACTTAAAAATGTCCACTAGACCAAATGCATCAGCGAAATCCATACCGCACAAGATTTCGTGATGTATGTCAGGGCAAACTAAAAAATTAAAGTGGGCAGTTATCCCATTACAAGTTATTGGCAAAGACATTATGCCAATGACTTTAATTTGTGATAAATCCGCTAAAAATACTGCTGGCACGACTGAAGCATCCCTAGCATGTAATGTCCATCCAAGTCTTTGAAAATATCGATGCTTATTCGCACCTAAAACTGATAAATGTGCCCCAGGATCGAGCAATGCTTCGAAATTACGGTCCTTTATTGTGAATTTAACAAACAACCGATTATCCCCTACGAATGACGATATTTCAGGCGAAGAGACTGTTTGTGTGTGTAACGACTTGCTCGGGGGCCCCATCAGTTTTTTTTATTAAGTGTCTGTGTAGTAGACTGCGAGCGCAAGCCTGTGTTACATTGGGTGCAGTTCCTAATCGTCACCCTCTTAGCACCGCACTTGAAACATATTATGCCTGGTATTGACCTACACACCTTATAACTATGGCCGACTTTTTTACATTTAAGGCAAGTAATAGGTGAGCCGCGCCTGTCAGGTAATTTGCCGACGCTGACTGCATTGAGTTCGCGCTTGCCAACCGGTTTAGATTGACATAAAACACCAGAATAAGCCTCATAATTCTTGGACACGTTGACCAATTGGTCAAAGGTAGTAATATCATTGATGGCTAATAGTTGGGTGTATGTAGGTAGCAAATTGTGTTTTATAATTTCAAGTAGGTTGTCGCTTGTAATAGGATATGTTAGTCTATTGTTTAAATCCTGGATATCTAAAATAAAGAATGATACAGACTGACCTAGCTTCTGCTTTTTTTCACGAATTTGTCTCTCTATGTTGTAGTTGTAATCCTTTGATTGAAAGAATTTTCGAAATTCAACGCAAATATCAAACCAAGAGTTAATTTTATGTTGGATTGTTCTATGAAACTTGAGTGCGGTGTCAGATAACAGTTCTGAAAAACCTCTTACTAATGTTGTATCGTCAATCTGTCGTGCGATACGTGTTTCATTAACCCTAAGGAGGAAGTCGTCAATATCTGACTCTCCGTTATACTTGAGTTTAAGGGAAGCTAAATTCAATGATTTGTAGTACACATGCGCACTGGGGGGCGGTGCAACTACTTGTGTTATACCATTACCTTGGTTCATGTTGTCAAAAATTTCGCTAGTTTTAATGGGGAATGTCTTATGTGCGTGTGCTATCGGTTCTTGTGCCACGTATGTCTCTTGTGTGTTGCTGTGAGAGGCAGCATAATGGGTGGTCGTATTAGAGACTATGGATGTCGTAAACGTTTCGGGAGCCAAAGATGAAGTCCGGTTCACGTTGACTCGGGGACGTGTATTTACGGTATCCATAGGTATGTGTACCTCTAAAGGTCGTGTATACGGGCTAGAAGTTACCTGCATAACGTTCCGACCATGCACCGGTGAAGCAAATTCACTTGCATCAGTATCTGGAGTTTTTGACATTTTTTATAAATAAGTTCTTAATATCTAGTTTGTATTTAGCCTAAAATGCTCTAGTAGTAGTAGTAGTAATGGTATAATCACTGTAGCAATGCCACAGACACAATAACAACAAAGTTATGTTTCAAAAGTATGTTCGTAAAAATTACTATGAAAAAATTCAATTTTGTTAATAAAAACAAAACCTGCAACTATTTAGTCCTGATCCTTGTGTATTTAAGCTCTAAAGGGTGTACAAGATCAGATAAAACTATAAAAACAACCAATATGTTGATATTTAAAAAGTTGATTTTTGTCGGGAGAACGATAAGACAAAAAAACTCAAATTTGCTCACAAAACCGAAAATTGACACAAGACTTTATCTGGTCCTAGTGTTTATCAATGCAGAATGGTGCACCGAATCAGATAGAAGTTTAAAAATCACCAATCTGTTAATACTTAAAAAGTTGATTTTTGCCGGGATGAGAACGACAACTCATAAAACACAAAGGCGATTGCCCGTCTTTCAATGGACCGCGGTTTCATAACAAATAATTTAGTATGACAGCGAAAATCGGAGATTGAATTGAATGGATATCGTACTTTCATAGGAAATAAAAAATATTCTATTATTTTGTAGGGTTTTCTATCATTCTTCGTTTTGCTGTTCAAATTAGAGGTTAGTTTTGAAGCAAATGTCCATCAATCCGTCAAATCAATTTGTCCAAAAAGTGTAATCGTTACATTGATGAACATGGATTTAATTCAAAAAAGATAAAAGTAATAGTTCCATCACACTTATAAAAAACCCTGAAAATGTATTTACTTACCACATATCAACTTATTGGGATAATGTAGTAAATAAACAAATTGGATCTCGATTGTTCCTTAATTACTTACCATTTAAATATCAATCCTGATCATAATCACTTTGTATGGAACCGTACATTGTTTTATATAAACATTTCACACCGATTTATATAAAATAATTTCATGAAAAATCCTTCGGTGATAAACATTTTAAACTGTGAACTGTCATTTTTCCTTGTTGTTGTTGTTGCTGCTTTATTCGTCCAAAGGACAGGCAAAGGTATTTAAAACCATACTGCCAATTCTTGTATTATTTAATATTCAGCTGTTTATGTCATTTTTCTCGGTCCTCGTCCTCTTAGGACACTCAAAGTCAAGTACCGAAAAGACGTTTTGTTAAAAACTTTTCAATTTTTGACAGTTCGTATTTCGTTCAAATGTCTAATATGCTCGCAACACGGTGAATAATATATCACCAGCCTAGATTTTTACTATAGTTAGAATCATAGATTTAGGATTTTTCGCTACTCTCAAATCACATTCTAAATCTATGGTTAGAATGCTATTTTATATAAAAAATACAATAATCTGCTATTAATAGAACCTACTTCCAACTCAACCATAGATTTAGAATTTATCGATACTAAATCTATGATCTCAACGACATTGTTGCATGAACCCCGAAATGTAGGCCTCACACATTGATATTTGCGATTGGCGGCCATCTTCGTCACGTCAGTACCATTCATTTGGTCAGTCCGCGGCGCGTACAAACGATACAACCACGAATTATTATCAAAGTTAAAACGCCACAAAAGATTTTGATCGATTGAATTAAAAGATTGTTAAAAAAATATTACATGATTTACCAATTTACTTAGATGGCCATACACTTTTTATTAAGGTTTTTCAAAAAGAAACGATCTCTGGGCGTTCTCCTTTGTTCACAAAAACAAAATTTGCACATATTTTGGTTTGGTTTCTTACTGTCATTAACTCTAAGCAGTGTAAGCAATTATATTAAACACTTAAACCATCCAGATGTCAATATTAAAAAATGTTGTTAGTTCTGGATGAAACTTTTGTTAAAGAAAAAAAAACTTAAATTTGCATAAAAAAGTCAAAATTTACACATTTTGTGGTCTGGTCTTCACGGATATGAATTCTTAATAGGGTGAGTGACCAGATTCAATATCTATAAACCATCAATATGTCAATATTTAAAATTTTGACATATTCCTGAGGGAACGGTGAAGTATGAACTATTAATTTTCTTAAAGTAAAGCTACTGCTTTCAAGCCTAGATACAACAATAAAAATTGTATCCCTCAAAAGATAAACACAAAGGAAATTCCCCCCCGAAGCTCAATTGCAACAATGGTTACCAACTAATTTCAATTGAATTCAGGCGCTGTACATGCAGCACTTTAATAGGTAATCACAATAAAATAAAGTTCGGGCGCCATGTAACGTAACGGGCGTCAAGGGTGTCGGTGTGGACTTCCCAAGTCCCGTGTTACAATAGTTTGATTTGTAAAAGAAGATTACCTGGATAACAGCAGCCGGAGATACAGTGGACCTTTTAGGTTAAGGGCCGTGTTGTCTGGCTAGTAAACCCCTGTTGCAGTGAGTTCGTGAAAGAAAAACCAGTGTATATTATTATCACCACGTTTAATGGTCTACAATACAAAAACCATAGGCCTTGTGGTATATCAAACGCACTACTTAGCCTATATATATATAGCAGGATGTACCAGTATTACTCCAGTTAGAATACTTATATCTACACACACTTTACTTACTTGCTATAAACTTATATCAGATCTATTGACCTGGCCGGCTCTTGCGCCGATGCGATGAAATTATTTCATTTGACACAATTAACTAAACATCACCTTGTGACGTGGCTAACAAAATATACTTTAATCTAGCGACCTAGAGATGGATCCATTCTGGTTAACATTATTATAATCTATGATTTAAAGGCTAAATAAATCTAGTTACATTCTCGGATCGTTATGCAGCCTCCTGAAGGTGAACTACGTTGTTAAACTGTCGGTGGACTATCGCGTAGGCACCGCTAACCAACGAGATGCAGTAATCAACCTCGCGTATGGATGTATAAGAAGAATCCTGGTGGCCCTCCTTGGTGCCAAGTAGTGAAAAAGAAATGCACGTGGCGCAAAAAAGAGAATAAAAAATGCCGGTGCGAGAACCGGTTACCGCTACAAAGCCGGGCTCGTCAGCGGCGCGCAGTCCCGTCTGTGGATCACGCGTCCCACGCTGATGGGTTCACGGGGAAGAATTCCTCCGTGTTGGGATTCCGCCAAGGGACGGGCAGGTATTCCCAGCAATAATAGGTAGGTACTCCAAAGACCCGCTACAACAAAAGTTACGCGTCATTAGCAATCAGCACGCACTTCACAGACCGCGATTATTACAAGGTCTATCTAGCTTATAAATACCTTTTTGCGGGTCCTGTGATGGTACGAATTGCTCTTGAAGAGACACCTTACGGGTCTTCTCGCTCGAGAGAAAAAAATGCCGACTGCCTCCATCTTTGCTTTTCGTCTCTTCCCCTTCCCACCAAGCCAAACCCGCTTGGTCAGTTACATCTACGGTCCGTTTCATTTCACTCATCCCTCACGTTCCGTTCGTGACTTTTATTCCTCCACCTCTCATACGCCATACACGATTAGGGCTTTATCGCATTAACGCCATGTCATTAACTGAAGCTAAAACTATCCTGTACATTAACCATCCTATCCTCTTAAGCGAATATTTTATCCACTATTTGACATAATGTTCTACGTTACGCGGAACGTGAATTCTGGTGTGACCACTCCGAAATTGATCCGCTCGTAAACTATATATAAATTATCATTAGTTCCAAATCTGTTTACTAATTTAATATACCTATTATTTACTCTAATCTAGATTTATTGTACACTAAATAAAACTATTTTTTTTTTTATGTTCTTTTTTTTTTATTCCTAAACTATTTCGTTGACAAGGATCAGTCATTGTCACTGTCAAAATGACAATGTCAGATTCACGACGTCTAACCTATGTGTATGTGTAGTATTGTGACTGGATGTAAACACGGAATAAAACGACAGAAAGATATCGAGTTTAATATCTTTGTGTTAATGTGCTTAATGTATGAAATCCTCGTTATCACGAGACAAAAAGAGAGTATTATACTAGAACGTATGGATAATGTGTTGGTGAGTATTGCAGAGTGTTACACCGGTTGGGTTGAGGCCGACTGGCGCTCTCTGCGAGTCGCCTCAACCTCACGCGCCGCGGCGCTCCTCCTTGTCTTTTTGTTCTTCTTCCCCTTTGGGGGAGAAGAAGAAGAGGCCGGCGGAGCGGCCACAACAGATTCCGTCACCTCCACCACAGACGTTGAGGGGACGGGAGGCACAGGAGCGGCGGCAGAGGCGCCAGCGGTCTTTCGCTTGGAGCGCGTGGGCGCAGGAGCGCCGACGGAAGGGCCCACGGAAGGACCGACAGAAGCACCGCCGGGTGCTGAAGCAGTGGCCGTGCGGGCGGCGTTGCGCGCGTCCGCCGCAAGGGGAGGACGCAACCGAGGCTCCGGGAGCAGCCGGTCCTCGAAGCCGGCGCGGCGCGCGTCAATGAGGTAAAGAACCTCATCGCGCGACAACCCCGCCAACCGTGTTGACGCGGCGCTCAGTTGGCGCCTTAATTCCTCCATCTCGGCCCGCACGGCCGTGAGCTCTCCCTTTAAACGGAGAACTTCCTCGTTGCACGTGAGGGAGGCCATCTCCCTCATGTGCTCCCTTATCGAGCCGGCAGCACTCCGCAAGCCCTGCACGCTTTGGCCCTTCAGGCGGGAGGACTTGAAGGCGATCATCTCGATCGACTTCAACCCCTCCTCGCACGCCATCTTCAGCTGGTCGGACCTAAGTACCGGAGCTGCCGACGTCGACGCCTCTGTCAGCGTCGGGGATTCACGAAGGAAAGAGAGTCGCCTCTCCTCCCGCCGCCGACGCTCCTCCTCCTCCTTCGCTTGATAAGCGGCCCGCGCGAGCTCTTCCTCCGCCTCGAGTTCTAACTCGCGCTCCTTGGCCGCATTATAACTGGCCCTAGCTTGGGCCAGGCCAACATACTGCCCAGTTGTTGGAGGGCGCCCACGCCCTCTTTTCACGGGCTGGCCCCTGATGTTGCTGGGGCCAGCCGACTCCTCACCATCGCTGCCCGACTCCCCAGGGCTCTTACTGTTGCAGCGCTTGCGCTGCCACAACCTGGGGGTCGAAGAGGGACGGGAGGAAACCGTCTCCATTGACTGACAGCTGCTATCAGAGTCCGATAGCCGCTGCCAGTCACACTTTATATTTCGACATGCACTGTGCGGGGTCGTGTCGCACCGCGATAGCGACACCCGCAACTCCTTCACGCCCGGGGTTGGAGTCCCGGGCCTCGACACTTCCGCGTCACTCCCTACAACTTCGTTTTGTTTTATGTTTGTTTTTAAATTTAATTCACTTTCCATTTTGTTCCCACGAGAAGAGACGAAGGGTTTCACTCCCTGGGTGACGCTCATTCCAGGGAGCGGGCTAAATACTGCAGGGTTCGCCAGGTGCCCGTACAGGTTTTAACGACTTCGCTGTCGGGTTTTAAAGACTGTCCTTGTCGCGGGCCGGCCAATTAAGGCAAGCCCTCCGGTCCCTAAGGACACCACGTACCGACTGGAGCCACCAGTTAGATGGTTGCGATGACCTTAGGGGCTACGGAACGCGAGGAGGGTGGCTGGTCCTCCCCAACACCGACGCCTGTGTAGACCCCTGCGCGAGCAGTTTTTTTTTTTTTGTTGACGCGGGGAATGCGTTTAGGCACCGTCATCCCAGCTACGGGGGTAGCTGGGACGGTGTGTGGGACTCACCGGTCCCGAAAACAGGGACCGTCCTACCCACTAAACCCCGCGGTGTTCCGACTCACCCTATAGCCGGGCCGAGGGATATGAAGAGCAGATTCTACATCGACCCGGCTAGGGATGCCCCGTAGGGTTGGGGCTCTCCTCGGGGGACCAGATGGTCGGCCCCCGGAGCTCCCTAAGGAGCTGAAGAAAACAAGCCCGCATCGCACCACTCTCGAGCGCCCCTCTGAAAGCAGAGGGGGTAGAGAGCGGCCGAGCGGGCGGGCACTAAGGCACCTCCGGAACACGGGGAGGTGCCTTCCGCCAAACGATCATCGGTGGGTGAGGTCCCCCGACCACTACCCACCGGAACAACACTAGTCGGGAGCGCGCATGAACTGAGCCATGCGACGCCCCCGAACCGGACGGCGAGGCGGGAGCGTTTGACCTGCACGCTCCCGCACCCGCAATTCCTCTCTCTTTGCCGCCATCACCTCATTGGCAAAAGAGGTGACGGCGGCCCAACACTCCTGGCTGCCGACCATGGCTCGCACCACAGCCGGCAGCGACAAATCAAAACCAATTAGGCCCGTGAGGGCGACTCGCGGCCCGTCCCACGCCGCGCACTCGGCGAGTGTGTGCTCTGCCGAGTCCACGGCGCCACTTGGGCAGTGACGGCACACGGGGTCCGACTCCACACCCACCACCTCCCACAGGTACTTGGCGAAACAGCCATGTCCTGTGAGGAGCTGAGTGAGGTGGTACGTCGGCGCACCGTGCGCCCTCTCTACCCAAGGCCGAAGAACGGGCCGGACAGCCCCCACGAGCCGCACGCTCGCAGAGGGACACTCAATCCTATTGGCCCACTTCCGGAAGAGATCGTCGCGAGCAGACTGTCTCCAGCGATCGATCTCGTCCGGGAGTGGGCGACCTCCATTTATCCGCACCAGGGCGCTTTCGTCATAAACGCGCTTGAGGACTCCAGCCTCGAGATCCCAAGGGGGGCTCCCGCCAATCAAACACGCCGCCTCGTAAGAGACGGTGCAGTACGCTCGCGCCGCCCTCTGCGCAATCACCCGCTGCGGTCTCCGCAGCAGGGGGATGGTTTTGGCGCAGAGAGCGTCCGACCAAATAGGCGCTCCGTAGAGCGCCTTGGAGCGCACTACACCGTCGTAGAGACGGCGACATGCACTTTCCGGCCCCCCTTTATTGGGGAGCAGCCGCGCCAGCCTTCCGGCGTATGACACCAGTTTGGGTGCCAGGCGCCGGAAGTGCTCGACGAAACCCCACCGACTATCGAGGACCAATCCTAGATATTTCATGGTCTCCCCGATAGCGATGGGGGTGCCGCTCACCACAATGGCGGAATCTCGAGGTGGCCCCCGACGAGGCCCGTGGAAAAACACGGCCTCGGACTTATCGAGAGCCACCTGGAGTCCCAGCGCCCTGATGCGGCTGACCACCTGGGCAACGCCCGCAGTGGCCAGAACCTTCGCGTCCCTGAATTCTGGGCCCCGCGCGGTGACGAGGGTGTCGTCGGCGTAGCAGATAACGCCGACCCCCGTAAGAGTTGCACCGCGCAGGACCCAGTCATAGCCGATGTTCCACAGGAGCGGACCCAGAACCGACCCCTGTGGAACACCGCACGACATCTCCTTGCGGACTATTCCCGACCGGGCCGGGTAGATGATGGCCCGGTCCACGAAATAGTCCGCAAGGACGCGCCTGAGGTACCACGGGACCTTGTGGTACCTCAGCGCCTCGGCGATGGTCTGCCAGGGGATGGTGTTGAAGGCGTTCGCGATGTCCAGCGACACCGCCAACAACACCTCCCCCCGACAGACCGCCTCTTGGACGCTGTCCCTGAGTCGGGAGATGGCGTCCAGGGTAGACCGCCCGCGACGGAACCCGTACTGGCCGCCGTCGAGATTGGGCCCCGCCCCCTCAAGGTGCCCGACGAGACGAGCAGCGAGCACCCGCTCGAAAAGCTTGCTCATCTCGCCGAGCAGAACAATGGGGCGGTAGGCCGACGGCGACTCGACGGGGCGCCCGTGCTTCTTTAGCAGCACGAGCTTCCCCGTCTTCCACGTCCGCGGGACTCTACCCGACGCCAAACACTCCGACATCAGGGAGAGCGTTTCTTCTTCGAACGCCGGCATGACCAGGGCGACGACCCGCCCTGGGATGCCGTCCGGACCGGGGGCGCGGTAGGCCGGTTTTTTTTTTTTTTTTTTTTTTTTGTTGACGCGGGGAATGCATTTAGGCACCGTCATCCCAGCTACGGGGGTAGCTGGGACGGTGTGTGGGACTCACCGGTCCCGGAAGAAGGGACCGTCCTACCCACTAAACCCCGCGGTGTTCCGACTCACCCTATAGCCGGGCCGAAGGATATGAAGTTGAAGATTCTACGTCGACCCGGCTAGGGATGCCCCGTAGGGTTGGGGCTCTCCTCGGGGGGCCAGATGGTCTGCCCCCCGGAGCTCCCTAAGGAGCTGAAGAAACAAGCCCGCATCGCACCACTCTCGAGTGCCCCTCTGAAAGCAGAGAGGGCAGAGAGCGGCCGAGCGGGCGGGCATTAAGGCACCTCCGGAACACGGGGAGGTGTCTTCCGCCATATGGCCGTCAATGGGCGGGGTCCCCCGACCTCACGCCCACGGCCAAAAACCGATGCTGTGCGGAGCGGTCGCACAGGCGGAAGGGCCGCACAGGCGGAACGGCCGCACAGACGGACCAGCCGTACAGGCAGGCAGAAGCCCACACGCAGCAGCCGCCCAAGCTGCCGCGTGCCGAGGGGCTTAACTGCCGCACATACATACGGCTGCCGTACAGGCGAAATCAGCCGCACAGGCGGAACAACCGCACATGCGGCCGCTGCCGCACAGCAACATGCTCCAACCGGCCGCAGCCGGGAGCATACCTCGCGTATTCACAATACCGCGGGCCTTGAAGGCCCGCCATTCCACGACCCCCTCGTGCAATGGGGTCAGCTTCGGTCGGAAAGACCGACGAACGATAGCGCTTCTACCGGCCGTAGCCGGGAGCGGACGCCACAATTGTCACGGCGGTGAACGCCGCAACCGCAGGCCTAGCAGGCCCGCCATACTACAACCCCCTCGTGCAATGGGGTCAGCTTGCCAAGATGTTAAAGGATGGCACACCCCTACTACTGCTGTATGGAGCGGCCGCACAGGCGAACGGGCTGCACAGGCGGAACGGCCGCACAGACGGACCAGCCGTACAGGCGAGCAGAAGCCCACACTCAAGCAGCCGCCCAAGCTGCTGTGTGCCGAGGGGCTTAACTGCCGCACAGACAGGCTGCCGTACAGGCGGAAACAGCCGCACAGGCAGAACACCCGCACATGCGGCCACTGACATACAGCAACTTGCTCCAACCGGCCGCAGCCGGGAGCGAACTTCACAAATATGGTTGCGACGCTTCTACTGGGTATCCAGGAGCTGTCGCAACCCCGCGGACCTTGAAGGCTCGCCATACTACGACCCCCTCGTGCAATGGGGTCAGCTTCGGTCGAAAAGACCGACGAACGATAGCGCTTCTACCGGCCGTAGCCGGGAGCGGACGCCACAATTGTCACGGCGGTGAACGCCGCAACCGCAGGCCTAGCAGGCCCGCCATACCCACGACCCCCTTCGTCATGGGGTCGGTTGTCGGGATATTGGTTCATCGACTTACAGGGGCAGCAGACTCCAGCGCTGCGCCTGTTAGCCGACTATCCAGGATGCACCGTCTTGGTCCAGTTGCCACTCCCCCCGGGCATATAGCCCGAAGGGATAGGAAACCGGTCCAAGCTCACGAGGAGGTTTCCCGACCTAGCACCCCGCGGTAGGCCGGTTAGGTTTTTTTTTTTTTTTTTTTTTTTGTTGACGCGGGGAATGCATTTAGGCACCGTCATCCCAGCTACGGGGGCAGCTGGGACGGTGTGTGGGACTCACCGGTCCCGAAAACAGGGACCGTCCTACCCACTAAACCCCGCGGTGTTCCGACTCACCCTATAGCCGGGCCGAGGGATATGAAGATGAAGATTCAACGTCGACCCGGCTAGGGATGCCCCGTAAGGATGGGGCTCTCCTCGGGGGACCAGATGGTCGGCCCCCCGGAGCTCCCTAAGGAGCTGACGAAATACAAGCCCGCATCGCACCGCCCTCGAACGTCCCTCTGAAAGCAGAGGGGGCAGAGAGCGGCCGAGCGGGCGGGCACTAAGGCACCTCCGGAACACTGGGAGGTGCCTTCCGCCAAACGATCATCGGTGGGTGAGGTCCCCCGACCACCACCCACCGGAACAACACTAGTCGGGAGCGCGCATGAACTGAGCCATGCGACGCCCCCGAACCGGACGACGAGGCGGGAGCGTTTGACCTGCACGCTCCCGCACCCGCAGTTCATCTCTCTTTGCCGCCATCACCTCATTGGCAAAAGAGGTGACGGCGGCCCAACACTCCTGGCTGCCGACCATGGCTCGCACCACGGCCGGCAGCGACAAATCATTTCCAACACGGCCCGTGAGGGCGACACGCGGCCCGTCCCACGCCGCGCACTCGGCGAGTGTGTGCTCAGCCGAGTCCACGGCGCCACTTGGGCAGTGACGACACACGGGGTCCGACTCCACACCCACCACCTCCCACAGGTACTTGGCGAAACAGCCATGTCCTGTGAGGAGCTGAGTGAGGTGGTACGTCGGCGCACCGTGCGCCCTCTCTACCCAAGGCCGAAGAACGGGCCGGACAGCCCCCACGAGCCGCGCGCTCGCGGAGGGACTTACCAACCGATTGGCCCACTTCCGGAAGAGATCGTCGCGAGCAGACTGTCTCCAGCGATCGATCTCGTCCGGGAGCGGGCGACCTCCATTTATCCGCACCAGGGCGCTTTCCTCGTAGACACGCTTTAGGACTCCAGCCTCGAGATCCCACGGGGGGCTTCCTCCAATTAGACACGCCGCCTCGTAAGAGACGGTGCAGTACGCTCGCGCCGCCCTCTGCGCAATCACCCGCTGCGGTCTCCGCAGCAGGGGGATGGTTTTGGCGCAGAGAGCGTCCGACCAAATAGGCGCTCCGTAGAGCGCCTTGGAGCGCACTACACCGTCGTAGAGACGGCGACATGCACTTTCCGGCCCCCCTTTATTGGGGAGCAGCCGCGCCAGCCTTCCGGCGTATGACACCAGTTTGGGTGCCAGGCGCCGGAAGTGCTCGACGAAACCCCATCGACTATCGAGGACCAATCCTAGGTACTTCATGGTCTCCCCGATAGCGATGGGTGTGCCGCTCACCACAATGAAGGAATCTCGAGGTGGCCCCCGCCGAGGCCCGTGGAAAAACACGGCCTCGGACTTTTCGAGAGCCACCTGGAGTCCCAGCGCCCTGATGCGGCTGACCACCTGGGCAACGCCCGCGGTGGCCAGAACCTTCGCGTCCCTGAATTCTGGGCCCCGCGCGGTGACGAGGGTGTCGTCGGCGTAACAAATAATGCCGACTCCCGTAAGAGTTGCACCGCGCAGGACCCAGTCATAGCCGATGTTCCACAGGAGCGGACCAAGCACCGACCCCTGTGGAACACCGCACGACATCTCCTTGCGGACTATTCCCGACCGGGCCGGGTAGATAATGGCCCGGTCCACGAAATAGTCCGCAAGGACGCGCCTGAGGTACCACGGGACGTTGTGGTACCTCAGCGCCTCGGCGATGGTCTGCCAGGGGATGGTGTTGAAGGCGTTCGCGATGTCCAGCGACACCGCCAACAACACCTCCCCCCGACCGACCGCCTCTTGGACGCTGTCCCTGAGTCGGGAGATGGCGTCCAGGGTAGACCGCCCGCGACGGAACCCGTACTGGCCGCCGTCGAGATTGGGCCCCGCCCCCTCAAGGTGCCCGACGAGACGAGCAGCGAGCACCCGCTCGAAAAGCTTGCTCATCTCGCCGAGCAGAACAATGGGGCGGTAGGCCGACGGCGACTCGACGGGGCGCCCGTGCTTCTTAAGCAGCACGAGCTTCCCCGTCTTCCACGTTCGCGGGACCCTACCCGACGCCAAACACTCCGACATCAGGGAGAGCGTCTCTTCTTCGAACGCCGGCATGACCAGGGCGACGACCCGCCCTGGGATGCCGTCCGGACCAGGGGCGCGGTGTCTCAACTTGAGCTTGAGAACCGCAGCCCCTAACTCGGCATCGGACACGGGCGGGATCGCCTCCAAGTCAGCCGGCGTTCTGTCTGGTGCTGCCATACTCGGCGGGACCCACTCTTCCCGCGCAGGGAAGAGGGAGCTGACGATCTCTGTTACGAAGGTGGGCTCGAGAGACCTGGTAAGCGGGGGCGCATAAGGCCGGAGTTTGTCGCTCACGGCCTTATACGGGCGCCCCCACGGATCTCCATTCAACGTCTCGAGCCACACCTTCCACGACTCATCTTTGGCGGCCTTGATTGCCGAGCGAAGGGCCGCTCGGGCGTCCCGGTATGCGGCGCGCAACTCCTCCATGAGGACAGGGTTTCCGTTCCTTCGACCGCGGTAGCGGGTGTACCGACGCTGGGCTGCGTGACTAGCAGCACGCAGCCCCTCCAGGTCGTCGTTCCACCAGTACACCCGCCGCCGCGTGTGAACTGATCCTGCCCTCCGCATCGCCGCATCGCAGACGCGGGTCAGAGCCTCGGACAACCGCTCCGACCTCGTGTCTACGTCCGGGTTTCCGCCAAACGCGGCCCATCGCTCGACGATGGCCGCCTCTTCCGCCAGCTCCCGGTTAAGCGATTTTAGTCGCCACCGTGGGCCCTCACCGGCCAGGGGACGGTCCTGAGCCCTCAGGGCGGGGGAGACGATATCGAACCGGACATACCGGTGGTCCGACATCGTCTCCACCTCCGTTACCACCCTCCAGCCACGTACGTGGTTCGCCAGGCCAGAACTGGCGAAGGACACGTCCACGATGGACGTGTTCCCGTTCTCCCCCACGTACGTGGGGACCGTCCCCTGGTTCAGCAACACCAGATCCATGGACACCGCCCAATCCTCCAACAACTCCCCCCGCAAGTCCGTCGCCGGAGATCCCCACGCCGTAGAGTGGGCGTTGAAGTCCCCGACGACGATGAGCGGGGTGGGGTGTGCTTCCGCCACAAGAGCCCCGAGCTCAACGAGTAACTGCTCAAATTGAGCACGGGTCTTCCTGGGCGGACAGTACACCCCGATCACTGCAGCGTCTCCCAGCAGCGCGAGGACGCACATTCGTCCTTTGGACACCTTATCGAAGGCGCCCCGCTGGGAGACGATAGCCACTCCACCGTCGCGGTCGCTGGCCCAATCATCACGGGCACGAACCGCGTACGGTTCGGCGACTACAGCCACGGTCGTCTGCCACTGCGCTACGGACTGGATCAAAACATCCTGGGCCGCAGCGCAGTGCCTGACGTTGGCCTGCAGGACCGAGAATGTGGACATTTAAGATTGGGTGGTGTCCATAACCTCCTCAGTTTGGGTGGGAGCGGGGTCCGCGACCGGCCCGACCCGCTTCCCACCGACTCCTCCTCGGCGACGACGCCGCTTTTTCGACGCCGCCAGGCAAGCCTTGGCGCCCAGGCGGTGCGCAGCGGTCTCTCCCGCCGCCGCACACACGGGGCAGTGCGGTTCCGCGGCGCAGCCGGCCGCCTTGTGGCCGGGCTGCCCGCAGCGGAAGCACAGGGCGCTGCGGTCAACTCCCGCAGCACACCTGGCCCCCACGTGCCCCACATCCAGGCAGCGGAAGCATCGCTGCGGCCTGGGGTCCAAAAGGACCGCACGAACGCGGGTCCATCCAATTGTTAGAGGGCGGCCATCTGTGATTAGCTTGGCCGCCGCGACCGGGCACTTGACCCACGCCGTGCCCTCCCTTGCTGCCTGGCGAGTAATCTGACCAACGGTGACGCTGGTGGCGGCGCACCCTCCAACTTCCGCCACCACCCGCGCCACGACCTCCCTGGTTGCGGCGTCGCCAAGACCGGAGATGCGCAACTCCGCGCACTTCTCCGGCCGGGCGACTCGAACGTCGTCGCCGAGGGACTGCCTCAATTTTTCCGCTAATGCGTCCGCTCTGGCGCTCCTCTCCGCACCAGCCACCTCGAGGATACGTCCCCCGGTGGCTGCAGTGCGGAAGCGCAAGCCGTCGATGCCGAGGCTTTTGAGGTCGATTGACCTCTCAGCCTCGGCAAGCTTTTCGGCGTATGTCACGCCCCGAACCTCCGCTTCCCGCTGCAGCGTAATAACCACCGCTGCGGTTCGCGGTGAGCGGAGATTCGGGGCGCTCTTCTTCTTTGCGCCTGGCTTCGCGGGTGCCCTAGCGGACGCATTAGCGGGTTTCTTCGGCCGCTTAACGACATTGTTCCACGTCTCAGTTTGGGACTGAGACGTGGAAGCCGGGGCCGGTAGATTTAAGGCCGACTGACGCTCTCGGCGCGTCGCCTCCACCTCACGCGCCGCAGCGCTCTTCTTCTTCCTCCTGTTCTTCCTCTCCCCCTGAGCTGGGAGAGAAGAAGAAGAGGCCGGCGGAACGGCCACGACAGTTTCTGTCACCTCCACCTCAGATGTGGAGGGGACGGCAGGTAGAGGCGCGGCGGCAGAGGCGCCAGCGGCCTTGCGCTTTGAGCGCGTGGGTGCCGAAGCGCCGACGGAAGGGCCCTGTGAGGGGGCGACAGGTGCACCGCCGGGTGCTGGAGCACTGGCCATGCGGGCAGCATTGCGCGCGTCCGCCGCGAGGGGAGGACGCAACCGAGGCGCCGGGAGCAGCCGATCCTCGAAGCCGGCGCGGCGCGCGTCGATGAGGTACAGCACCTCATCACGCGACAACCCCGCCGACGGTGTTGGAGCGGCGCTCAACTGGCGCCTCATTTCCTCCATCTGGGCCCGCACGGCCACGAGCTCTCCCTTTAGGCGCATTATCTCATCACTGCACTTGAGGGAGGCCATCTCCCTCATATGCTCCAGTATTGATCCGGCGGCACTCCGCAGGCCCTGGACGCTCTGGCCCTTCAGGCGGGAGGATTTGTAGGCGATCGTATCGATCGCCTTCACCGCCTCCTCTACCGCCTTCGACAGCTGCTCGCACCGCAATACCGGAGCAGCTGCCGACGTCGACGCCTCCTCCTCCATTGTCGGGGATTTGCGGAGGAAGGAGAGTCGCCTCTCCTCCCGCCGCCGACGCTCCTCCGACTCTTCGTGTGCGGCCTGCGCGAGCTCTTCCTCCGCTTGGAGCTCGAGCTCGCGCTCCTGGGCCGCAATATAGTTGGCCCTGGCTTGGGCCAGGCCAACATACTGGCCGGTCGTTGGAGGGCGCCCACGCCCTCTTTTACCGGGCTGGCCCCTGATGGTGCTGGGGCCAGCCGACTCCTCACCGTCGCTGCCCGACTCCCCAGGGCTTTTACTGTTGCAGCGCTTGCGCTGCCACAACCTGGGAGTCGGGGAGGGACGGGAAGAAACCGTCATCATCGACTGGCAGCTGCTATCGGAGTCCGACAGCCGCTGCCAGTCGCATTTGATCGCGCTTTCCGAGAGCGAATTGCGGGTGTCGCAGCGCGACAACGACACCCGCAACTCCCTCCCGCCCGGGGTTGGAGTCCCAGGCCTCGACACATTCGTGTCACACACATTCTCCTTCTTATTATCCATGATAACACTGATATAGTTAATTATTTCCTTCTTTATGGCCGCAAGTCCAGCTGTTCGAAATTCGGTCACCCAACTTGCCACTCCGTTACGGTGGTCAAGTTGGGGTCCAGGGCGGACGACGTGGACGTAAACGAACAACACTTGGGGCCCCGCCCCAGGCCGGTTAGGTTTTTTTTTTTTTTTGTTGACGCGGGGAATGCGTTTAGGCACCGTCATCCCAGCTACGGGGGTAGCTGGGACGGTGTGTGGGACTCACCGGTCCCGGAAACAGGGACCGTCCTACCCACTAAACCCCGCGGTGTTCCGACTCACCCTATAGCCGGGCCGAGGGATATGAAAAGTAGATTCTACATCGACCCGGCTAGGGATGCCCCGTAAGGTTGGGGCTCTCCTCGGGGGACCAGATGGTCGGCCCCCGGAGCTCCCTAAGGAGCTGAAGAAAGACAAGCCCGCATCGCACCGCCCTCGAACGTCCCTCTGAAAGCAGAGGGGGCAGAGAGCGGCCGAGCGGGCTGGCACTAAGGCACCTCCGGAACACGAGGAGGTGCCTTCCGCCAAACGATCATCGGTGGGTGAGGTCCCCCGACCACCACCCACCGGAACAGCACTAGTCGGGGGCGCGCACGAAAGCTGCCATGCGGCGCCCCCGAACCGGACGGCGAGGCGGGAGCGTTAGACCTGCACGCTCCCGAACTCGCAGCTCCTCTCTCTTTGCCGCCATCACCTCACAAGCAAACGAGGTGACGGCGGCCCAACATTCCTGGCTGCCGACCATGGCTTGCACCACGGCCGGCAACGACAAATTATTTCCAACACGGCCCGTGAGGGCGACACGCGGCCCGTCCCACGCCGCGCACTCGGCGAGTGTGTGCTCAGCCGAGTCCACGGCGCCACTTGAGCAGTGATGGCACACGGGGTCCGACTCCACACCCACCACCTCCCACAGGTACTTGGCGAAACAGCCATGTCCTGTGAGGAGCTGAGTGAGGTGGTACGTCGGCGCACCGTGCGCCCTCTCTACCCAAGGCCGAAGAACGGGCCGGACAGCCCCCACGAGCCGCGCGCTCGCAGAGGGAACAACCAATCTATTGGCCCACTTCCGGAAGAGATCGTCGCGAGCAGACTGTCTCCAGCGATCGATCTCGTCCGGGAGTGGGCGACCTCCATTAATCCGCACCAGGGCGCTTTCATTGTACACGCGAGTGAGGACTCCAGCCTCGAGATCCCACGGGGGGCTTCCGCCAATCAGACACGCCGCCTCGTAAGAGACGGTGCAGTACGCTCTCGCAGCCCTCTGCGCAATCACCCGCTGCGGTCTCCGCAGCAGGGGGATGGTTTTGGCGCAGAGAGCATCCGCCCAAATGGGCGCTCCGTAGAGCGCCTTGGAGCGCACTACACCGTCGTAGAGACGGCGACATGAACTTTCCGGCCCCCCTTTATTGGGGAGCAGCCGCGCCAGCCTTCCGGCGTATGACACCAGTTTTGGTGCCAGGCGCCGGAAGTGCTCGACGAAACCCCATCGACTATCGAGGACCAATCCTAGGTACTTCATGGTCTCCCCGATAGCGATGGGGGTGCCGCTCACCACAATGAAGGAATCTCGAGGTGGCCCCCGCCGAGGCCCGTGGAAAAACACGGCCTCGGACTTTTCGAGAGCCACCTGGAGTCCCAGCGCCCTGATGCGGCTGACCACCTGGGCAACGCCCGCGGTGGCCAGAACCTTCGCGTCCCTGAATTCTGGGCCCCGCGCGGTGACGAGGGTGTCGTCGGCGTAGCATATAATGCCGACCCCCGTAAGAGTTGCACCGCGCAGGACCCAGTCATAGCCGATGTTCCACAGGAGCGGACCAAGCACCGACCCCTGTGGAACACCGCACGACATCTCCTTGCGGACTATTCCCGACCGGGCCGGGTAGATAATGGCCCGGTCCACGAAATAGTCCGCAAGGACGCGCCTGAGGTACCACGGGACGTTGTGGTACCTCAGCGCCTCGGCGATGGTCTGCCAGGGGATGGTGTTGAAGGCGTTCGCGATGTCCAGCGACACCGCCAACAACACCTCCCCCCGACCGACCGCCTCTTCGACGCTGTCCCTGAGTCGGGAGATGGCGTCTAGGGTAGACCGCCCGCGACGGAACCCGTACTGGCCGCCGTCGAGGTTGGGCCCCGCCCCCTCAAGGTGCCCGACGAGACGAGCAGCGAGCACCCGCTCGAAAAGCTTGCTCATCTCGCCGAGCAAAACAATAGGGCGGTAGGCCGACGGCGACTCGACGGGGCGCCCGTGCTTCTTGATCAGCACGAGCTTCCCCGTCTTCCACGTTCGCGGGACCCTACCCGACGCCAAACACTCCGACATCAGGGAGAGCGTCTCCTCTTCGAACGCCGGCATGACCAGGGCGACGACCCGCCCTGGGATGCCGTCCGGACCGGGGGCGCGGTGTCTCAACTTGAGCTTGAGAACCGCCGCCCCCAACTCGGCATCGGACACGGGCGGGATCGCCTCCGTGTCAGCCGGCGTTCCCTCTGGTGCTGCCATACTCGGCGGGACCCACTCTTCCCGCGCAGGGAAGAGGGAGCTGACTACTTCTGTAACACTAAGATGATCTGTGTTACTCACCAACTAGCGCGAGGTAGCTATGCAGAGAACTCTTTCCCAGGGCGCCTTACTACAGAGATTCCAGTGTGCGTGCAAGGGTAGGCCAGGGCTCTGACGAAAACAGTCAGGTAGGGTGTACACACATATATTTATATAACACAGAGATACACAGAGACACACAGAGAGCTTATTCACTGATAGACACAAATATCACAGGTACACAGAAGTATAGTCAGTGCTTAGGTACTTATGCTACTAAGCTACACATAAGTAGTGGATTTACTGGCCTGCAGAGTGAGCTGAGTGAGAGTGACTGCCTGTTGTTACTGCCAGGTGATGACGGCAGATACCTCTCACATGAGAAGCTCGTGTAGTCCGCACTTCCACGTTGTCGTACCACGTGCAGCCCACTAACTTATAGGTGCGGCACCAAATATCTCATCCGGCAACTAGCCCCGTAGTAAAAAACCCTGTCATGAAAGAAACGACAAATTAAGATCTTGGCTGCGCGACAGACGACAATCGACCCGCTTTGCAAAAGAAGAAGTGACTCACCAGTTTTCTGGGTAAAATGTAGCAAGATGCAATGCAGCAACCCAATCACAGCCCGTTCGGCCACGCGAGGTAACAAATAATCGCGCTTGAGCGAAAAACTGATTCGCGGCACAGTCTCAGAGCAAAGCCAAAGGACCTCCAACTCCCCCAAAGCAGGTCTCGGTCAAAAGTCCTGTCTTTCACGAAAAATCTTAACAAACCGCGTTCCTTTAAATGCGAAACGCTCTGTCACCGAACTTATGACATCCTGTCATTCTGACAGCAGAAATGTCACCACTGACAACCGATTAAAAAAAGATAACTCGATAAGGCTGCTTTCACATCCTAAATACTGCATCTATAGAAAATAAATGCTACAACCACCCCCCCTTTAATAGTATTTCCTGCGGATATGACACGCTGGAAATACACAATAAAGAAAACAGAAAAGTACTGACTAATAAACAAAGACAACCAGCTAGGTCCTTCAAACACCAGCTGACTACGACCATTACAATACCAAAGAAAGATCCTCCTATGTACCTAACTAGACACTGACTCGTGTACCGGTTAGGCTAAGTAACTAGAGTCTAATGCCCTTCATAGAAAACGAATGCTCCCTTTACTCACTGCCGATACCCTAACACTACCCAAGCTCTCAGGATAATGTAGAGTACTAAGAAGCGAATGAGAGAAAAACGCTCGGTGCGGTGCATAGAAGAAACTACAACGTGACAATTTAAAGTCACGTACACATATAGAAATACAAACAAAAGATTAAAATAGTCTTACATAATGATCACATAGCACTGGTTTAATAAACTAGAGAAACAGTGCTATGTAGTTACGTTAGGTATTGGAGACTGCTCCTCCTGATACTTCAGGATGTCCTTGATATGGTACTCCCCAAGATCCTTACCGTCCAGATCTGACAGCCTATATACTAAAGGGGATCGTTTAGCAGTCACCACACATTTAAGGAACTTAGGAGCTAGCTTAGCAGTAAAATTCTTGGCCTTGTTGGACAGGTAGAACGTGCGTTTGTAAACTATCTGTCCCACTTTCAGCTCTACATGCCTTTTTCTGAGGTTGTAATACTTTTCATTACGCTGGTGGGCAACGTTCAAATGTTTCCTCACCTGGTCGTAAATGCGTTGTATTTCTCTCAGCTTGACACCGAAGGCTGATGGATCGTCTACAGAGACTGAAGTAGGATGGCACGCGATATCTGTCTGCCTGTACAGCACTCCATCCCCAATAAATTCCCTACCATGTACCAAAAAGTAAGGGGTGAAACGAGTTGCTTCGTTAACTGCAGTGTTTAAAGCACACTGTATCTCAACCAAGAACTGATCCCAAGACTTGTGTTGTGACTTCACATAGCATGAGATCGCTTGAACCACATTGCGAATAGCTCGTTCCGCCTGATTAGTTTGGGCATGATACCTAGGGTTATAATATATATTAGGTACATTGTATTTAGCCAACAGATCCTTAAATGGCTTACTCACAAACTGAGGGCCATTATCCATGTAAATAGTCTTGCAGACTCCGTGCACGAGAAACACACTCTTCTCTATGAACCTCGCGACTACAGCGCCTGTGGCAACCCGAACAGGGCACAACATGACGTATTTGCTAAAGTAGTCGGAGACCACGATCAGGTGTACGTTTCTATTGCTCGAAGTGGGAAAGGGACCAAGCAGATCGACAGAGATAGCTTCGAATGGCTTCGAAACCCGCTTCGGGCTACCCATTAGGCCGGGACGAGACGTATTTACGGGTTTGTACTGCTTGCATGTTTCGCAATTCCCAACATATTCTTTGACGTCCTCGTACATCTTGGGCCAGTAATAATTTAGGGCTAACCTTTTATGCGTCTTCCAAACGCCACCATGGGCACTAAGTGTGTCATCGTGGTACTTAGAGAGCAGGGGCAAGCGATCCTCCTGAGGTACCACCAGCTTCCAGTCAAAGTCTGAAGTCAAAGAATATTTATTTTTAGTTAACCTATATAGAAGGTTGTCACGAATGTCATAATTTGGTGACTTCCTAGGGTTCTTCCGAACACTATTCATGGTGTGGTCATACCACGGGTCTTTAGTGGGTACTGCATCGAGGGAATCAATTTTGATACGAGACAGAGCATCAGGTACAACGTGGTCTTTACCTTTTCGATGCTCTATGTCATAATCGAATTGACTGAGCCTCATGCTCCAACGTGCTAGACGACCCGTGGGATTTTTTAGCTTATGGAACCACAGAAGAGATGAATGATCCGTGACGACCGTACATTTTTGGCCTTCGACGTACTGTCGAAATTGTTCCAAAGCGAAAATCACGGCCAGAAGTTCTCGCTCAGTTGTGCTGTAGTTCACCTCGTTCTTGTTGAGAGAACGGCTACAGTAGGCGATAGGGTGCTCAACACCATCGTGAGTTTGTGTCAGTACAGCAGCAACTGAGTAAGCTGACGCGTCACTAAGAATGCGGAAGGGCATCTCAAAGTTAGGCATTTTTAATATAGGGGCAGAAACCAAGGCTGACTTTAGCAGGTTAAAGGACTGTTCAGCCTCAGGGGTCCATTCGAACTTAAGGTTCGTAGAAGTGAGTTTGCACAGAGGTTTACTAATCTTCGAGAAGTTGTTAACAAAGCGACGATACCAGCCGGCCATTCCCAGAAATCTCTTAACCTCCTTAGGGTTAGAAGGGGTGGGATAGTTGAGGATAACCTCAACTTTACCCGGGTCTGTCCGTAAGCCATGTTTGTCCACATAATACCCCAGGTATTTGAGTTCACTCCGACAAAAGTGGGATTTTTTCATATTAATAGTTAGGCCAGCATCCTTGAGTTGCTGATAGACTCTATGTAAGAGCTCTACATGCTCCTCAAAGGTGCTGGACACACAGACTATGTCATCCTGAAACGCAAATACCTTGTTGTCGAACTCGGGACCAAACAGACGGTCCATGAGGCGTTGCATCGTGGCACTGGCTCCGACAAGACCGAAGCACATCGAATTGTATTGGAATAATCCTCTCCGGGGAACCGTAAAAGCAGTCTTCTCAGCAGACTGGGGTGAGTCGAATGGAATCTGCCAGTAAGCCGCACTCAAATCTACAGAAGTTAAATACTTAGCATTATTAAGGTGGTCCAAGATTTGATTGATATAGGGTAAGGGGTAGGCGTCACTCTTTGACACAGAGTTCAGCTTGCGAGAGTCCAAGCACAATCTGAGGTCGCCGTTCGCCTTCTCCACCATGACCACTGGAGAGTTCCAGGCGGACTGAGACGGGGACACTACTCCCATCTCCAGCATTCGGTCCAGCTCGGCTTCCAGGGCCTTCTGCTTAAGGGGAGAGAGCGGATAGTAACGCTGCTTTATCGGCTTGCTGTCACCAGTGTCAATGACATGATGTACAAGTGAGGTCCGACCTAAGCCCACCTTATCAGTGTTCAATGAGTCAAATTTCTCAATGACCCCGTTGATTACACACCTTTGTTTAGCAGTCAAGTTGTTGTAATCCTCGAGGCCACCGTTAAGGGACACAGACTCTATAGGATTATTATCACTAAAGCTATCAAGACTAATATTTTGTAAAATTAACTTATCACTCAACTTAAATTGTTGCCAGAAATCCACTCCAAATATCATGGAGGTGGTTATACCTGGGACAACATAGAACTTGACAACTCGGATAACCGAATTGTACTCAATTGGCAAAGAGATACAACCCAGACATTGCAAGTGAGTGCTGTCTGCAGTTGTAATACGAAAAGTAGGATTGATACTCACAAGATCAAAACCCAGTTCCAAGAAGATGCGGTGCGCTCCCTTACCTAGTATAGAGCAGGAGGCACCGGAATCTAGAAGGCCTAAGACATTTAAATTTAAAACCTTAACAACTAGATACGGTCTAATGTCACTATCCCGTTTAGGAAACAGGACCTTATCAGAAATAGACTCAGATACAGAGTGATGCACAGAGTTCCTAATAAGGCCCTGGCCTACGCGTTTTTTGACTTGCTAGTACAGTGTGAGCAGTCTGGGGTCTTGACTCCTTTGAGACCACACCGGAAACACACCAGCTCCCTTGACTGTGTGCAGCTGTATGCAGTGTGACCGCCCCCGCCGCAACGAAAGCATTTGCGATCGTGGGGGGTAACCGGCGTCTCCACTGCAGACACCTGCTTAGCGGGCTTTTGTACACCTTTGTTCTTAAGCTGGTGTAAGTCAGATGTAATCTCAAACTTGTCAAGAGCAGGCTCATGGAAAGCGTCTGCCCTAGTACGCGCAAGCTCCAAGCGCTTACCCAAACGTCTCAAGTCATCTACAGAGTTGACATCATGCAAGGCCAGTTCCTTCATGTAGTCAGGTCTAATGTTGTGCATGAGAATGTCCAGCTGTTCCTCACTGGGCATCTTACATGACAACCTTGAGAACATGGCTTGCATTGTACATATATAGTTAACCAAGGACTCAGAGCGGGCTTGTGTACGCTGTCTTATCTCGTTCCTGAGGCGGTAATCATAATCAGGAATATCGAAGGTATCTCTAAGCTCACTAATAAGATCCTCATATGAGATGAAGTTAGCTTTGTTTGTACGGAACCAAGACAAAGCCGGTCCATCCAACAGGTCGGAGAAAGCCATAAGGAGTCTAGGCTTAGTAACCTCCCGAGCACATCTAAGTTCCTCTAATCTCTCTAAAAACACACGTACACAAGTAGAACCATCATATTTTAAGTTAAATGAACATAAGTTAAGGGGACGTTCTTTATACACTATGTTACATGTAGAACTATTCCTACTTGAACTAGCTCGCACCGAGCGGTCCTCTCTCACTACTGGTGAAGTATATTCCACCTGGTCACGACCCGAAGGATCATCACCATCATCATCCGAACCTTCGGATTCAGAATCACTACTGGGTTCAGCCCTAGCGATGATCTTCACTAGCCTACCACGAATATCCACCAGGTCGGGGCAATCCAGACCACAACGAGCTAACCTACTCAATAAGTAGTTGGCCCTGATAGACACCCTAAGGCGAGAATTATTATTGGCCAAAAACTCACCTGACTGAAGAGCCTCCTCCAACTCGGAGACCTTCGGAAGGCAGGTCGAGAGCTCAGCCAATGCATCAGCGGGTACCGGAGCACTCGCTTTGATGCTACCTCGACGGACGAGTCGGTGTGCCGTTCTTAGCTCACTCCGAAGGCCAGACACTGTCGTTTCCGGTTCCACTGAAATACCCATGTGGGACAGCTCGTTAGCAAGTTCATCCTTTCTTAAATAATTTATATATTTTTTCATCTGTGCCATTATGTAAAAATTTACTTACAACAATTATAAAGATAAAATGGCACAGATAGGGATCAATTACAAAGTAAAAATGTAAATTGAGTTACAACAAAGTGTACTAAGTTAGGTAATTATGTTTCAAATTGACTTTTAGAATTTAACAAAGATTAAGGGTATATTAAGAGAGAAAAGTTTCTAAATTTTCTGATAACACAGTTCAGGTTAATAATTAAAATTACAAGGTATCAACATACCTTCAAAAAAAAATTTATAATTACACAGAGTGAAATTCACTAAGTTAACACAGAGGTGAAGCTATAGAATAATATATGTAATATATTAATCTATGCTAATATAATATTACAATAAATATATGTGTGCACCATAAAAAGGAACATAACAAAGAAAAGAAACACAATAAGAAAAGAAGTGGGTATGCCAAATAAAATCAAAAAGTTTTTCCAAAATCACAGCTATTTTAAATTTTTGAATTTAGAATTTTGTGTCTTTTCCAGCCAAAGATGTAGGAAGCTGGAAGAAGACGAAAGGGAAGGTTTTGTGCTTAGCTGCTAGCACCACCAATTAACGTCCTGGAGCGTCTCGGACGATTCCAGAATGGTTTCGCCAGAGATAACCACCTATGCACACACACCAGACTGAGACTACCGCAGAGTAGACCCAGAGATTTGCCACTACGTTGGGAGCCAAATTTGTAACACTAAGATGATCTGTGTTACTCACCAACTAGCGCGAGGTAGCTATGCAGAGAACTCTTTCCCAGGGCGCCTTACTACAGAGATTCCAGTGTGCGTGCAAGGGTAGGCCAGGGCTCTGACGAAAACAGTCAGGTAGGGTGTACACACATATATTTATATAACACAGAGATACACAGAGACACACAGAGAGCTTATTCACTGATAGACACAAATATCACAGGTACACAGAAGTATAGTCAGTGCTTAGGTACTTATGCTACTAAGCTACACATAAGTAGTGGATTTACTGGCCTGCAGAGTGAGCTGAGTGAGAGTGACTGCCTGTTGTTACTGCCAGGTGATGACGGCAGATACCTCTCACATGAGAAGCTCGTGTAGTCCGCACTTCCACGTTGTCGTACCACGTGCAGCCCACTAACTTATAGGTGCGGCACCAAATATCTCATCCGGCAACTAGCCCCGTAGTAAAAAACCCTGTCATGAAAGAAACGACAAATTAAGATCTTGGCTGCGCGACAGACGACAATCGACCCGCTTTGCAAAAGAAGAAGTGACTCACCAGTTTTCTGGGTAAAATGTAGCAAGATGCAATGCAGCAACCCAATCACAGCCCGTTCGGCCACGCGAGGTAACAAATAATCGCGCTTGAGCGAAAAACTGATTCGCGGCACAGTCTCAGAGCAAAGCCAAAGGACCTCCAACTCCCCCAAAGCAGGTCTCGGTCAAAAGTCCTGTCTTTCACGAAAAATCTTAACAAACCGCGTTCCTTTAAATGCGAAACGCTCTGTCACCGAACTTATGACATCCTGTCATTCTGACAGCAGAAATGTCACCACTGACAACCGATTAAAAAAAGATAACTCGATAAGGCTGCTTTCACATCCTAAATACTGCATCTATAGAAAATAAATGCTACACTTCATTTACGAAGGTGGGCTCGAGAGACCTGGTAAGCGGGGGCGCATAAGGCCGGAGTTTGTCGCTCACGGCCTTATACGGGCGCCCCCACGGATCTCCATTCAACGTCTCGAGCCACACCTTCCACGACTCATCTTTGGCGGCCTTGATTGCCGAGCGAAGGGCCGCTCGGGCGTCCCGGTATGCGGCGCGCAACTCCTCCATGAGGACAGGGTTTCCGTTCCTTCGACCGCGGTAGCGGGTGTACCGACGCTGGGCTGCGTGACTAGCAGCACGCAGCCCCTCCAGGTCGTCGTTCCACCAGTACACCCGCCGCCGCGGGTGAACTGATCCTGCCCTCCGCATCGCCGCATCGCAGACGCGGGTCAGAGCCTCGGACAACCGCTCCGACCTCGCGTCTACGTCCGGGTTTCCGCCAAACGCGGCCCATCGCTCGACGATGGCCGCCTCTTCCGCCAGCTCCCGGTTAAGCGATTTCAGTCGCCACCGTGGGCCCTCACCGGCCAGGGGACGGTCCTGAGCCCTCAGGGCGGGGGAGACGATATCGAACCGGACATACCGGTGGTCCGACATCGTCTCCACCTCCGTTACCACCCTCCAGCCACGTACGTGGTTCGCCAGACCAGAACTGGCGAAGGACACGTCCACGATGGACGTGTTCCCGTTCTCCCCCACGTACGTGGGGACCGTCCCCTGATTTAGCAGCACCAGATCCATGGACACCGCCCAATCCTCCAACAACTCCCCCCGCAAGTCCGTCGCCGGAGATCCCCACGCCGTAGAGTGGGCGTTGAAGTCCCCGACGACGATGAGCGGGGTGGGGTGTGCTTCCGCCACAAGAGCCCCGAGCTCAGCGAGTAACTGCTCAAATTGAGCACGGGTCTTCCTGGGCGGACAGTACACCCCGATCACTGCAGCGTCTCCCAGCAGCGCGAGGACGCACATTCGTCCTTTCGACACCCGATCAAAGGCGCCCCGCTGGGAGACGATAGCCACCTCACCGTCGCGGTCGCTGGCCCAATCATCGCGGGCACGAACCGCGTACGGTTCAGCGACTACAGCCACGGTCGTCTGCCACTGCGCTACGGACTGGATCAAAACATCCTGGGCCGCAGCGCAGTGCCTGACGTTGGCCTGCAGGACCGAGAATGTGGACATCTAGGATTGAGCACCCTCCTCCAAGCCCAAGGTCTTCCCAGCCTATTGGCTATTAAGACCTAATCAGGGGAGATGCGCGCCTTACTTGCGTGGGCTCTTTCAGGCGCGCACTTTGTAAACTCCCACAATACTGTCCCGGCCCTCTCCCCATTCAGGGGCGGCTACAAGCGATAGGCCGCGCTTGCGGCAGACAACACACCTACGGCTTCGCCGCTCGCTCGAGTCGCGTGTTGCTAATCCTGCAGGTGATGACGATCCAGGGTAACTCTTGACGCGTGCCACCGTTGCGCGAAGGTCCTCAGCTGTCGAAAGTTGACCTCCGAGGAGACGAGGTCGCAGTAGTAAACCGGTCCCTCCTCGTCACGAATCACAGCGTTGAGCATGATGTCCCGGTCAGCACTGTAGAGAGGGCACCGCCAAAGGACATGATCTGCCGTCTCCTCCTCTTCACCACAGAAGCAAAGAGGAGTAGCCGCCAGAGTCATGCCGTGTAACTTTGCTCTGAAGCACCCGTGCCCCGTCAGGATCTGCGAGACTTTGTAGTCAGGTTCGACCCAGGTTGCCCTGAGCCGGACCGACACGTCCGGGAAAAACCGATAGAGGTCCCTGCCCTTGTCCTCCGCTTCCCAACTCTGTTGCCAATTGGCAACAGTCTCCTCCGAAATTTGTCTGCTCTCCGCTTTGAACTCATCCCTGGGCAAGTGCCGAATATCTTCTATCCTGCCAGCACGTGAAACCTCCAGGTCGGCCGGAAGCACCCCCGCCAGCACAGGCAGCGCGGCTGTGCTTACTGATCTGTAGGCCTTGGTCAGAAGGACCAAGGCCGTTCGCTGCGTCCTCAACAATGCGGTGCGGACAACGTATTTAGTCACGCGCCTCCACCAACATCCCGCAGCGTACGTAACGATCGCGGAGTACGTACCTCGGTACAGTAGCTTTAAAGCGTGGTACCGAATACCCCACGACGCGGTGGAGACACGTGACATCTTGCCAAAGGCAGCCGTAGCCTTCTCCCCCATATACTGTGCGTGATCTTTAAATCCTAGACCCGCGTCGACTACCACCCCCAGAACTTTCGTTGATTGCACGCCCTTGACTGAGATCCCATCGAGTCTTATAGTGGGGGGGCGACCGGGCATCTTTCCCTTCAAGGTCATAGAAAATGATTTGGAGGGAGAGAAGCCCAGCCTGTTCCGCTTCCCCCACGCAGTGATTTGCGTCATCGTTTGCGAGGCTGAGGCCTCTATTCCAGCCCGTGAATTAGACTCGATGAGGACCGTTACATCATCCGCGTAAGCAATGAAATGAACGCCGTCTGGGAGTGGCAGACGAAGCAGGTCGTCAATTAGCATGTTCCATAGCGCAGGACCGAGGACCGATCCCTGTGGGCACCCCATTGTTGAGGTTTTCCACAGGGACCTGTCCCCGACAAACAATCCCACGCGTCGCCCGGTGAAATAGGAGAGAAGGAGACGGTAGATGTTAGGTGGACACCCGCCACTCTTTGCCTTCAGCAAGATCATTGGCCACCACGCATTGTCGAAGGCGCCCGAAATGTCCAAAAAGACTGCCTGAACGTATTTGAGTTCGCTGCCGCTGACTTTCTCCAAGAGGGAGCGCAGCGCCGACGACGTAGAACGACCAGGGGTAAACCCGTGCTGGCAGGACGACTGGTTTTGTCTTAAGCTAGGAGCACATTTTAGCAAGACACGCTCCAGGATTTTGCCCAGAACGGAGAGGAGCGTGATGGGGCGATACGCTTTAGGATCGGATAGAGGTTTGTCATTCCCTTTTGGGAGAATGACAAGTCTACCGTCCTTCCACGCATCGGGAAACGTGCCCTCCTCAACGCATATACCAAAAACACGCGACAGCTCGGAGCCAGCTACGCGCCACGCATGTTTGACCATGCGGGCGGTTATCCCATCGATTCCCGGAGCAGTGTTAGGTAGATCCTTGACTATGTCTCGCACATCCTGCCATGATGGAGCAGGCGCATCCTCCCCGGAGGGTACGCAGGCCGCCATGAGTCGGACGCTTCGATGGTAATTATCGTCCATATTTACGTTATCGTCTGGGCACAAAGTATGCACCAGGGTCCTCATGGCGGCCTCCGCATCCCCCGTGTGCTCGCCCATGTACTTGACGGCGTTTACTATATTCGGCGGTGGTCTGCGCCTACCGTTTGCCGCTCGGTAAGCAAGGCCCCAAGGGTCCTGGTTACCGGAGTCGGACATCGCGCGAAAGAACTCGAGTTGCGCCTGCTCCATCATGCGTCTGTACGCGCGCCTACTATCGCCTAAAGCCCGCTTTAGTATCTCCAATGTTGTTTCCGCCCGTCCCTTCCCTTTGGCGGTTTGAAATTTTCTCCGCGCCCTGTTATGCTCGCGTCGCGCCTGATCGAGAGCCGGCGACCACCATTCGTGGCCCCGGACCCGTCCTGCATTTGTTGCTACTCCCAGTGCCCTCTCTCCAGCTCGACCGATCAGGTTGCTAAGGGAGAGTCCCAGGTGGTTTGCTCCCCTAGTCCAGTCCAATTGCCCGATGGTATCACTGATCTCCGTTCGGAAGAGTTCCCAGTTTACACCACGCTCCCGAAACCTCCTTGGCTCTCCCGACAGCTCCGCAGGTCTCGGCGTCCTCGCCATCCGCAAAGTGTAAGTGATTAAGCGGTGGTCGCTAATGCTCGCGTCCCCGTGTACGCACCAATCTTCTAGGTTGATCCCCCCGGCAGACATGGTTACATCAATAAAAGATTCGCCGTTTTCGGTGCAGAAGGTTGGTAAGTGACCTGGCATATTATGAATCCTCAGGTTTGCGGCGTAGATGAATTCTTCCACCTCCGTTCGGCGTTGGGTGACTTCATGCCCTCGTCCAGTGTAGTGGCGTGGCTCTGAGTGCCACAGGGGAGAATGGGCATTTACGTCCGCTCCTATTAGTATCTGCGCATCACCACGCCTGCCACGCAGGTCGTTCAGGGTTTCTCCTAGATGTTGCAGGTGTGGGCCAACGGGTTGTGAGTATTGGAAGTAGGCGCTCACAATATTGACCCCTCCAGGCCGGGCGGTGTCTACATTGATAACAATGCAGTGGGTGTTGTTATATTTAACAAGCACCGCACATGTGAGAGTCCGGCTGGCAATAAATACTCCTGACTCACTCTTTGAAACCCGCAGGGAGAACAAGGCTTTCCATGGTGTCGTCAGTATAAGGTTCTTGACACAATATTAAATCTAGGTTCAATCTTCTGGCGATGGATGGTAGTTCCAGTGTTGCGGCCTTGCTTCCCTGCAGGTTCAACTGACCAATTTTAATGTTGTTAGAGCTATCCATAATTGGTCCTTTGGAGTTCACGTTCCTCGGCGTATCTTCGGGCCGGGCATTCACGCGCGTTCGTGGAATGATCGGCGGCTCCCTTACGTCCGAATTTACGGCACGTGGCACAGCACCTCCTCGTGGACTGGCATTCCTCATTCTTATGCCCGTCCTCGCCACACAGGCCACATGTCATGGCCTTCGCCCGGCAATATTTTTCCGGATGGCCATACTGTTGGCACCTACGGCAGCAGGTGACCCCAATATGGTCATTTACTTCAACTACTTGCCACCCAATGTATACATGTCCTTTCCCGACCAGTTTCTTTCGTAATTCAGGCGTTACCTGGCATACCCACATACACCTGTTGTTGTGCCGGCTTCTCCTGTACATGGCCCGAATCTCCGCGGTTAACTTCTCCAATGGCCACTCCTCATCTCCTTGGAAGTTTTGGTCCCAAAGGTCTGGGAGCAATTCCTCAAACCTCTGTCCTCCCTCAGCTCCGACCAGAGAGATCATAGGCTTTCGGTCCTGATGATCGGCCACGCGCAGAGTCGATGGCAGCGCCTTCTTCAAGGCTTCTGCCGCAGCCGACGAGGCGGTGTGGATGATGACACCGCTGTTTCCACACGTTCTCATGCCCTGTATCTTCACACCAATCTGCGCGGGCTTTATGGCCTGTTTCAGCGCGTCTTTTGTGTCCTGAGCCGTCTTAATGTGCTCCCTCTGGTCGTCGGCAGGATACACCGCAACAGCTGGACCTGGTCTTCTAGGGATCACCTTCCTCTCTGCGTCCTGACCACTCAGCTTGAGAATTCCGGAGTATAGCTTCGTGTCCAATACTGCTGGAGGCTGCACACCAACTTGCGCGTCGAGTGCTACGGCTGCGGGACCCACGGCGAGTTTTACCTCCAGGATAGCGTTTTTAGCTTCGGCCTCCGCCAGTCTCAGGGCTAGGTGGGCCACAACCGAAGCAATGCGCTCCGTGCACGAGCCGATGGCGGTAATCTCATCCTTATTCAGCTTAGACGTTTTTGCCCGTACTGCGTCCATGATGCCCTTAGTTTGGGCTGCGACCACCAGCTGCAAGGATGCAGCCGTTGCAGGCTCAGCTGTAGCGGCGCCCAAAGCCCCCGGGGTTACAGCATCTCCGACCTCCATTCTTTCACGCTCCTCAGGCCCGTCTCGGTTTACTGGCGCAGCCACGCTGGTCATGATGCCCGCCACAGGTGGCACCGCAGGCTTCCTGGCCGACTGCACCCGCCTCCTCACCGCTTCCTGGAGTTCCTCCGGCGAGCTTAAGGGACGCTTCGCGACCGCGGCCGACGACGACTGCTCAGGTGGGGGGGGAGATGTTGCGATGGGCGTGCTAAAAAGTCCGGGTGGGGTGTGCAGAAGAGAAGCCCGTGGCCGAAATCCTGCCTCCACGCTGAGCTCCTGAAGTGCCCGCATTTCCATCTCTTTCTCCTCCATTTGCGTCTCCAATAGCCTCCGAAACTCTGCCTCTTCGGACTGGCTCATGATCCCGACCGTAAAGTTAGTTGTTGACGGAAAGCTCAAGCCTTATAATTAATAACAATGCGCACGAAAAATAGTCAAAAAAGTACCAGCCCCCCACAAGTGGGGGGGGGGGGGGGTCGGGGGTCACTCAAAAATGGGTGTACCAGAGGGGCACGACACAAACAAACACTTAGTCTAAGTCACAAAAATCGCAAGAAAGTACCGGTCCCCCGCCAGTTTGGAGGGGGGGGGCGGATGGGGGACACACAAAAAGTTGGTCTATAAGACGGGCACAACACAAGGAAACACTTAGTCAAAATACAAAAAGTCACAAAAAGTACCGTTCCGATGGTATACACATGCAGTTTACCCATACATATGGAGCGATACACGAAGGCGGCCGACGAGCGCCGTCGCACGATATCGTACGAATGTCGTACGGCACGTGCGTAGCGCGCGCACGTCGTCGCAGGAGCACGGCGCGTAGGCGCACAGGCGCGTAGCACCCAGGCGCGTAGGCGCGTAGGCGCGTAGCACCCGCTACGCAGGGCAAGCGGTGACCCGCGCCCACCTGTCGTCGATGCGGCGAAGATGAAGTTCGGCGAAAGGCCAACAGATGGCCACAGCTCCGCCTACCCTGATGCACACACGGCGCCCCCCAGCGTCAATACACGAAACTAAAGCCTGTACGTTGCACTGACAGCTATGACAGCTGTCAACCAACCATCAAAGTCAATGTCAATGGATTAAGCGTCTCTGTCGCGAATTGGCACACACACTTCACTCGGCCCGTCAACGTCACTGTCGCGAATTCGACAGCTGTCAGTTTGACAATGTCAATGTCTGACAGCCGCCTCGTGTCCTATCACCGTCAATACCACTATAATTACACCACGTGCACTTAACCCCAATTGAGGATATGTACCCTCAACTGCGAAAAGTGCACAAGTTCGGCTGAAAAAGTTGTAAAATACACTGAATAACTACACTGAAGCACTATAAAAGTTGCCAGTTACTTACTGTTTAGGTTTTCTAACCGAAATACGGCACCACGGCGCGTCCAATATCGCTATGCCTTTGCGTGCACTGTCACCACTTATAAACACAGTTATTTTCAGTAATTCAGCACGGTTTTACACAAAAACTATTTACAACTGTAGCTGTACACCACTGCAACACATTCGTGTAACAAGAACTTAATTTTATTCAGGTTTAACCCGAAAAAATATTTTATAAACGCGGAGCGCGACGACACACGTCCACACCGTCCGAGGCGAACGGCTACTTCGCCGTTCGCTCTCGGACAGTGAGGACGTGTGCCGTTGCGCTCCGCGTATATAAAATATTTTCTCTGGTAAAACCTGGAAAAATTCAGTGTTTTGTTACACGAATGCGTAATAGCAGTGACAATCTTTATTTGTATATAGTTTTTTGTGTAAATATCAGCTGAAATACTGTAAATATTAGTGATATAAGTGGTGATAGTGACTGTGAACAGCATTGCGATATTGGACGCGTTGTGGAGCCGTTTTTCGGCGTGAATAGCAAACTGTAAGTTACTGGCAACTGTTTTTTTTAGTGCTTCAGTACAGTTTTATAGTGCTTCAGCGCAGTTCTTACAGTGTTTTCATAACTTTCTAAGCTAAACTCGTGTATTTTCTACAATTGGGGGTAGATATTCCTCAATTGTATCTAAGTCACGTGGGCGACGATAGCGTGGTGTGAAACTGTGAGTGACATAGACACCTGACGGCTGTCAGTGGGTGGCGTTGGCGACTGACGTTGTCAACTTGACAACGTTATCTTGACGTTGTCACCCCTGACAGTTGCTGGCCGCGACAGTGACGCTTGTTAGGTTATTTGGTGTGACTTTAGACAGCTGTCAGTTTTTAACTGACAGCTGCCGACCGCGACAGTGACGTTGACAGGTTGAGTGTATTGTGTGTGTCAAATCGCGACAGTGACGTTTGAAACATTACCTGACATTGATGGTTGGTTGACAGTTGCCATAGCTGTCAGTGCCTTCGTGAATTGACGCTAGGGGGCGCCGTGCGTGCGTCAGGGTGGGCGACGCTGTGGCCATCTGTTGGCCTTTCGTCCATATGTTGGCTCGTGGTCTATTTTAATGAAAGTAACGAGGATTTTGACACAATTTCACTTTATTGGAATAATTGATTATCTATCTTAGGTACATGGCTGCTCGGTGTGCACATATAACAGGACTTGTCATCTATATATATAATAAAATGGACGCCTCAATTACCGTCACTGTCAGCGCCATCTAGTTCGCAACTTGCGCAACTGATGCCCAATAGTTCCCCCCTATTGCCACTAGATGTCGCTGTGTTAACATACTGCCCGCCTAGGAAATAATTTAAATGTTAAATTACATGTTATATGGATTAGTAGTGTTGATTCTACAGTATGTTATCTTTATGCTGGCTAAGTCACAAGTTACAATTCCAAACGATATCTAGAGTTGAGGGAAATTACGTTATGAGTGCAAAAATAGGTCAAATGTAGTATGCCCAACGATATTCAGAATTAATTTCAATTTAGGTATAGATGCAATTATATACTAGGTATATATATATTAAATACTATATAGGCAGTTGCATATCATAAGACAATTGTCCCGACCTGTTCGCGTAAATTGGTTAGAGGTACACGTTTGATATTACTAGATACATAGTTACTACATATTTTTCCAACAAATGGGAGACTATAATCAAACATTTCAATGAGATAGCTATACATAGGCTCACGCTAGAACCTTATGAACACGAAAAATGCAGGTTAATCTTCCAACATTAACAATTAGTTACATAGGCACACGTTGGAATATTTGTTAGGCAAGAACATGCAGATGGTAGATTAACCAAATAGTTATATATATGCATTAGAGCATTGTTTACAATGTTAACGCGAGACATGCAAATTTAAAATTAACTTAATATGTATACTAGCTAGTTATATAGGTACACTGTACACATCAGAACATTAGTTTACACGGAAAAAATGCAACTGGTAAATATACCAAATATTATATAGGTACACGTTAGAATATTAGTTTCACAGAAAAATGCAACTGGTAAATATACCAAATAGTTTTATAGGTACACATTAGAATATTAGTTTTACACAGAGAGAATGCAACTGGTAAATATACCAAATAGTTATATAGGTTCACATTAGAACGTTAGTTTTACACAGAAAGAATGCAACTGGTAAATATACCAAATAGTTGTATAGGTACACGTTAGAATATTAGTTTTCACAGAAAAAATGCAACTGGTAAATATACCAAATAGTTTTATAGGTACACATTAGAATATTAGTTTTACACAGAAAGAATGCAACTGGTAAATATACCAAATAGTTATATAGGTTCACATTAGAATAATAGTTTACATGAGTCATGCAAATTAGATTAAGATTTAAAAATTAAGTAAGTATGTACTAGCCCTACGACGCCCTGAATGGACGTCTTGGGTTCGGAGGTGTGCCACTCGTGGCACATCTCCACTAGATACACCAGTATTACTAAACTAGTTATTAGTACTTGTACTAAGTTTATACAGACTCTACAGAATTTACTGACGCCCGTAGCAGGGCAATTTAGGTTATTGGTAATGGACACAAATTGTTGAAAGCCCGTTTTATGGGTCCCTTTGCAGTTTGAACGGTTGCCACTCTTGTCACACCGTCAGCGCCGTCATGGGTCTTGATGATACGTCCCATTTTCCACTGGCAGGTAGGGGTTCGATGATCCTTGATTAGTACCACGGTGCCTGTTGCGAGACCGGGCCCCTTGCAGCTCCTCCACTTGGTTCGTTGCTGAAGACCACCTATGTAGTCTCTGGACCAACTCCGCCAAAAGTCTTGTTGGATTTGCTGTAGTTGTTGGAGATGGGTCAGTCTGTTGAGAGGTATATTATTGTATTCATAATCAGGTAATGCTGTCATCGACCTACCTATCAAGAAGTGAGCCGGCGTTAGGACTGGGAAATCGGTACCATCGGTACTACTTGGTAATGAACATAGGGGGCGTGAGTTTAAAATTCCTTCCACTTGTATTAGTATGGTCGAAAATTCTTCATAGGTTAACAATGCTTGGGCTAGGATTCTTTTTAAATGATATTTGCAACTTTTGATGGCGGCCTCGTGGAGTCCCACCATGTGAGGGGTGTACACTGGCGCAAACCTCCATTTAATGCCCTCATTCGCACATGAAGCCATCACCTCTTCAGAGGTTTGCGAGAGAAATCGGTATAATTCAGATAATTCCTTGTTGGCACCATGAAAGGTGGTACCATTATCACTCACCAGTTCCTTGGGTTTACCTCTGCGGGCTACAAACCTCCGCAGCGCTGCCAGGAAGGTTTGGGATTCCAAATCTGAAACCAGCTCTATGTGAATTGCTTTGGTTGAGAAGCATACAAACATTGCAATATAGCATTTCGAAGTCTTGCAACCACGTCCTCTAAAGTTTCTAATTAAGAAGGGACCTGCGTAATCAATACTGGTTATCATGAAAGGGGGTGACGGTGTTACTCTCGCGGTCGGTAGGTCGCCCATAATGGGTTTATAGGTATTTGGTTTTGCCCTGAAGCAAGTCACACATTCACGCACCACCCTTGCGGCTAAGGTCTTGCCATGAGTGGGCCAAATTCTTTCCCTAAGCGTTGAGAGTAGTAATTGAGGCCCAGCGTGAAGCAACCTTTTGTGTTCTGTTTGAAACATTAATTTGGTTAGAGGGTGATCGTGGTGCAACACCACAGGGTGTTTTTTATCGTGTATATATAGTGATTGGTTTAGACGACCACCCACTCGGATAACACCGTTTTCCATGTAGGGGTTTAAACATAAAATGTTAGATGTCTGTGGGATAGGTTTTTTATTTGATAATCTACTGTATTCGGTGGGGAATGATTGTTTTTGTGCTAATTGGAATAGGATGGAGCGTGCACTATTCAATTCTTCTACAGTCAATGGACCTATTTGTTTGTTATTTTTAGACTTAGTGTTTGTGAGAAATCGAATTGAGTAGGCTAGAACACGAACTAGTTTGTCCGCGCATGAGTATTTTTCAAGAATGTCGGTCAGTAAGTCGTTGTCCTTTGTATTTATTGTGGTAGAACAGCACACAGCTTCGCCCTTTATTTCTGGTAATGGAAATATTATGGTGGGTATTTGTTGGGATGGCCACTGACATCTCTGTTGAGAGAGCCATGCGGGTCCATTCCACCATAACTTGTTGTTTGATAATTTGTCAATGTGCATACCTCGCGAGATCAGGTCCGCAGGATTGTCACCCGAAGCGATCCAGTGCCAATCCCTTGGGTCTGTCCGTATCTGTATTTCGGAAACACGATTACATACAAATGGCTTCAGCTTATCCTTAGGTGTATTTATCCATGCTAGAACGATGCTGGAATCAGACCAAAGATATTTGTTTGTAAATTTAATCTTAAGGGCACTGATTACTGTATTATATAGGTTTGCAAGTAACAGCGCCGCTCTCAACTCTAGTCTGGGGATGGTCTCCTGCTTTGCCACCCTAGATTTGGCGCACAGGAGGCGTACCAATATGTTATTCTCACTATCTACTGATCTTATATAAACAGCTGATCCGTAAGCGGTCATTGAACTATCAGAGAATCCATGTAATTCCACTATTGTATGATTGTCAATTAAAGTGCACCTCGGTATAGTTATCAAGTTAAGTAGTTTTAGGTTATTGTAGAAGGTCTGCCATTGATTATAGAGAGATGGGGGCAATCTTTCATCCCAAGAAATTTTTGTTTTCCACAGTTGTTGTATATAAACCTTAGCGATTATTAGAAGCGGAGCGAGTACTCCCAGGGGGTCGAATATCTCACTGGCTATGGAAAGGATTTTTCTTTTGGTTAAAGTTTCTGGTAATGGTTCGGTTTTAACTGAATAGTGTAGGTCATCGCTGCAGGTGTTCCATGCTAACCCAAGTATTTTTTGTGTGGTTTGTGCTGGTATGTTAGGGTTGTGTAGTTGTGTTTGTAAACTAGCATCATCGGTTATGGCTTGTAGTATTCGTTGTGAGTTAGACTTCCACTTGCGTAGGTTAAAGTTGCCGCCACGTAGTATGGTGGCTACTTGTGTTGCAGTTTTGATGACTTCCCCTTCCTCATCTCCACCGAAAAGAAAATCGTCCATGTAGAACTCGGTGGTTATAGCGGCAGCAGCCTTGGGGTACCGAACCCGGTTCTCCTCGGCCAACTGCAAGAGGCACCGCGTTGCAAGGTACGGTGCGCTCTTTAACCCAAAACTTAATGTTGTGAGGGTGTAGGTGAGTAGTGGGTGTGTTGGGTCCTCTCTCCACAGAATAGAGGTTAAATATTGTTGATTTGGGTCAATAAATATTTTTCGATACATTTTTTCAATGTCAGCACATATTACAAACTTATGTTTGCGAAATCGTAAAACGATGTTAATTAGTTCATCTTGATGTATTGTACCCTTATATTGTAGGTCATTAAGTGAGATTCCGGTACTGGTAGGGAATGAGCCGTCAAAAACTACTCTCAACGGTGTGGTGGTTTTGTGTGTGTTCACTACTGCATGGTGTGGTAAATAGTTACACCTTTCACTAACGTTTATTATATTTCTTAGATTCATGTGTCCGGCGTACTCAAATTCCTGCATAAACTCGACATATTGTTTCTTATAGCTTGGATCTTTTAGGAATTTTGACTCTAGGGTTTTAAATCTTTTATAAACTACTGGTCTCGATTGTCCTAACAACGTCGGTGATGCCTTAAGAGGTATGTCCACCACGAAGTTGCCCTCCGAAGTTCGAGTGTGTTTTTTGAACAAACTCTCACACTCCTCGGTATCATCATCTGGGATCCTACGTGACTTCGGTACCTCGCTATCATTCCAAAAAGTCTGTAGGTTAGTCATTACAAAATTGCAGTGTGATTTGTTTGATGTGGCTGATGTGAAGATACAACCGGAGACTACCCAGCCTAGCCTAGTATTTTGCAAAATGGGTAGCCCATTGCCTAATTTATGCTGACCGGTGCATATAAGATCGTAGAAAACTTCAGCACCGAGAATCATATCTATTTCTCTGGCTTCCCGGAAGGATTTGTCTGCTAATTTAAATCGTTTCGGTATGTTAATAGGTGTATTAATTGTTTGTAGGGTACATATATTAGGTACAATAAGACAAGACACATTAGCAGAGAATGATCCTGTTTGTGATTGAAAGGTAAGTTTAATACTGTGTTTTATCTGTGTAGTGTTTTCATTAAAGCCCAATACCTCAATACTCACTCCATTTCTAGGTAGTGCTAGTTTGTTTGCAGCCCTTTCTGTGATAAAGTTAGACTGAGAGCCTGAGTCCAAGAGGCATCTCAGTGTGTGTATGCTATTTTTGTCATCGATCACCCTTATAAGGGCCGTGGACAAAATAACATATGATTGTATTGGTAAATGTTTCGGGTTAGCTGTGTCATGATGGCTATGTAAACTAATAGACTGAATTTGTTCAGGCCTTGGTTGAGGGTTCTGCATAGTGGTAGGGGGTGAAGTTTGCTCAGTAATGGATTGTGAAGCCTGCATGGGAGCACCTGGCACGTGTAGGAGGCTGTGATGTCTTCCCTTGCACGAACGGCAACTGCTTGCACGGCAATTTGGTAGCAAATGGTTTGATCGTAGGCAGTTGAGGCATAGACCTAACCTTTTTGTAGCGTGAATGCGTGACTTTGCATTCATAGATAAAAATCTTGGACATTGGTTAATATAATGTGTGTCTTTACAATACGGGCACCGGGTATGATTATAAGATTGGTTAGATGTTACCTTGCTATTAGAGGTGCTAGGTTTGGTAGATGCGGACGTGCTTACAAAGACCTTTTTCGATGATGCCCTTGCATGCTGGTCCACCTGCTCCAGCGGCTTGTTGGCATCCATGGATTCCAACAGGTCGGCCCGGGAGCGTAGAAAAGATTTGAAGTCCTGTAATGTTGGCAATTCTTTAGAATTGGTTCGTTCCTCCCACTTTCTTTGAGTTGTGTTGTCTAGCTTAGAGCTCAAGAGATGTATCAGTAAAACATCCCAATTCTCGGTTGAAATATTTAGCGTCTTTAAGACCCTTAAGTGTCTTGAAATGTTGTCAACCGTTCCTCGCAGCGCTGAGGGGGTTGGTTGCACATTAGTTATATTAAGTAGATCCCTTAGGTGGTGAGTGACAAGTTTCTTAGGGTTGTTGTATCTTTCACAAAGAAGTTGCCAGGCAATGGCATAGCTTTCCTCGCAATACTCTAGAGAAGCGACCACATTCAGAGCGCTATCCTTTAAACTACTACGAAGATATTTAAATTTTTGTATAGGTTTCAAATTACTTTGGTTAATGAGAGCTTCGAAAGTGTCTCTGAACTCCAACCAACTGGTAATGTCACCCTTAAATGTCGGTAGGGTTATATCAGGAAATTTAATGGATTCGTCCATGAACAGCTTTATTTGGGAATTATCAGGTGGTTGGCATTGTTCAGTACCTTTAAATTTGTGTAAAGAAGCCTTGGCAGCCGACAGATTACTAAAATACATGTCTTGAAAGGTTTCCCTTTCTTCTAATTGTTCATCTACATCAGTACAGAGGGTTTCAATTTTATCCTGAATCTCCTCAAATTCTTGGAAACTAATGTTAACTCTGGATATACGTAATTCCAGGTCAATACATTTTTCAGCTGTTAATGGTTCTCGGAGAGATTTTAAGTATTTTTTAAATAGAGTAAGTTTGCCTTTTACAACCCCTCGTCTTTTTATTAATTCCCTTAAGACAGGGTTTTCAACATTTGCCTTGTCACTAGCCATGGTATTAAGTACCAATGTACAATGAAATTTCTTAATAATAAGTAGGTAGATAAGTGGAAGGAATTCTAAGCTAAATATGAAATAAATGTGCCAACTCACGGATCTTGTAGGTAAGTACTTATCCTTTCTTATTCCTGATCCTCTCGGTATAAAACAATGAAATTGCGTCGTGGTTTTTTCCCGCGCCGGGCCGGTTCGCCAATGACTTTTCGATGAATATTTCGATAAATGCCACGAAATATAGCTTCGATGGAATAAAATGCTGGTACAATCTGCAGTGATTTCTTGAAATCTGCGCCTTTACCAAGGAAACGTGAAAGATTTATCACGTTCTTCGTTCGCGAACAAGCGGCGTTGGTAGAAAAAATGGCGATCCACGCCTTCGTATTTTCAGACCACGAGTTCTCCAAACTGCACAATCATCGAACGTCGGGTCACCAAAATGTTGGCTCGTGGTCTATTTTAATGAAAGTAACGAGGATTTTGACACAATTTCACTTTATTGGAATAATTGATTATCTATCTTAGGTACATGGCTGCTCGGTGTGCACATATAACAGGACTTGTCATCTATATATATAATAAAATGGACGCCTCAATTACCGTCACTGTCAGCGCCATCTAGTTCGCAACTTGCGCAACTGATGCCCAATAGTTCCCCCCTATTGCCACTAGATGTCGCTGTGTTAACACCAGTCCAATTGCCCGATGGTATCACTGATCTCCGTTCGGAAGAGTTCCCAGTTTACACCACGCTCCCGAAACCTCCTTGGCTCTCCCGACAGCTCCGCAGGTCTCGGCGTCCTCGCCATCCGCAAAGTGTAAGTGATTAAGCGGTGGTCGCTAATGCTCGCGTCCCCGTGTACGCACCAATCTTCTAGGTTGATCCCCCCGGCAGACATGGTTACATCAATAAAAGATTCGCCGTTTTCGGTGCAGAAGGTTGGTAAGTGACCTGGCATATTATGAATCCTCAGGTTTGCGGCGTAGATGAATTCTTCCACCTCCGTTCGGCGTTGGGTGACTTCATGCCCTCGTCCAGTGTAGTGGCGTGGCTCTGAGTGCCACAGGGGAGAATGGGCATTTACGTCCGCTCCTATTAGTATCTGCGCATCACCACGCCTGCCACGCAGGTCGTTCAGGGTTTCTCCTAGATGTTGCAGGTGTGGGCCAACGGGTTGTGAGTATTGGAAGTAGGCGCTCACAATATTGACCCCTCCAGGCCGGGCGGTGTCTACATTGATAACAATGCAGTGGGTGTTGTTATATTTAACAAGCACCGCACATGTGAGAGTCCGGCTGGCAATAAATACTCCTGACTCACTCTTTGAAACCCGCAGGGAGAACAAGGCTTTCCATGGTGTCGTCAGTATAAGGTTCTTGACACAATATTAAATCTAGGTTCAATCTTCTGGCGATGGATGGTAGTTCCAGTGTTGCGGCCTTGCTTCCCTGCAGGTTCAACTGACCAATTTTAATGTTGTTAGAGCTATCCATAATTGGTCCTTTGGAGTTCACGTTCCTCGGCGTATCTTCGGGCCGGGCATTCACGCGCGTTCGTGGAATGATCGGCGGCTCCCTTACGTCCGAATTTACGGCACGTGGCACAGCACCTCCTCGTGGACTGGCATTCCTCATTCTTATGCCCGTCCTCGCCACACAGGCCACATGTCATGGCCTTCGCCCGGCAATATTTTTCCGGATGGCCATACTGTTGGCACCTACGGCAGCAGGTGACCCCAATATGGTCATTTACTTCAACTACTTGCCACCCAATGTATACATGTCCTTTCCCGACCAGTTTCTTTCGTAATTCAGGCGTTACCTGGCATACCCACATACACCTGTTGTTGTGCCGGCTTCTCCTGTACATGGCCCGAATCTCCGCGGTTAACTTCTCCAATGGCCACTCCTCATCTCCTTGGAAGTTTTGGTCCCAAAGGTCTGGGAGCAATTCCTCAAACCTCTGTCCTCCCTCAGCTCCGACCAGAGAGATCATAGGCTTTCGGTCCTGATGATCGGCCACGCGCAGAGTCGATGGCAGCGCCTTCTTCAAGGCTTCTGCCGCAGCCGACGAGGCGGTGTGGATGATGACACCGCTGTTTCCACACGTTCTCATGCCCTGTATCTTCACACCAATCTGCGCGGGCTTTATGGCCTGTTTCAGCGCGTCTTTTGTGTCCTGAGCCGTCTTAATGTGCTCCCTCTGGTCGTCGGCAGGATACACCGCAACAGCTGGACCTGGTCTTCTAGGGATCACCTTCCTCTCTGCGTCCTGACCACTCAGCTTGAGAATTCCGGAGTATAGCTTCGTGTCCAATACTGCTGGAGGCTGCACACCAACTTGCGCGTCGAGTGCTACGGCTGCGGGACCCACGGCGAGTTTTACCTCCAGGATAGCGTTTTTAGCTTCGGCCTCCGCCAGTCTCAGGGCTAGGTGGGCCACAACCGAAGCAATGCGCTCCGTGCACGAGCCGATGGCGGTAATCTCATCCTTATTCAGCTTAGACGTTTTTGCCCGTACTGCGTCCATGATGCCCTTAGTTTGGGCTGCGACCACCAGCTGCAAGGATGCAGCCGTTGCAGGCTCAGCTGTAGCGGCGCCCAAAGCCCCCGGGGTTACAGCATCTCCGACCTCCATTCTTTCACGCTCCTCAGGCCCGTCTCGGTTTACTGGCGCAGCCACGCTGGTCATGATGCCCGCCACAGGTGGCACCGCAGGCTTCCTGGCCGACTGCACCCGCCTCCTCACCGCTTCCTGGAGTTCCTCCGGCGAGCTTAAGGGACGCTTCGCGACCGCGGCCGACGACGACTGCTCAGGTGGGGGGGGAGATGTTGCGATGGGCGTGCTAAAAAGTCCGGGTGGGGTGTGCAGAAGAGAAGCCCGTGGCCGAAATCCTGCCTCCACGCTGAGCTCCTGAAGTGCCCGCATTTCCATCTCTTTCTCCTCCATTTGCGTCTCCAATAGCCTCCGAAACTCTGCCTCTTCGGACTGGCTCATGATCCCGACCGTAAAGTTAGTTGTTGACGGAAAGCTCAAGCCTTATAATTAATAACAATGCGCACGAAAAATAGTCAAAAAAGTACCAGCCCCCCACAAGTGGGGGGGGGGGGGGGGTCGGGGGTCACTCAAAAATGGGTGTACCAGAGGGGCACGACACAAACAAACACTTAGTCTAAGTCACAAAAATCGCAAGAAAGTACCGGTCCCCCGCCAGTTTGGAGGGGGGGGGCGGATGGGGGACACACAAAAAGTTGGTCTATAAGACGGGCACAACACAAGGAAACACTTAGTCAAAATACAAAAAGTCACAAAAAGTACCGTTCCGATGGTATACACATGCAGTTTACCCATACATATGGAGCGATACACGAAGGCGGCCGACGAGCGCCGTCGCACGATATCGTACGAATGTCGTACGGCACGTGCGTAGCGCGCGCACGTCGTCGCAGGAGCACGGCGCGTAGGCGCACAGGCGCGTAGCACCCAGGCGCGTAGGCGCGTAGGCGCGTAGCACCCGCTACGCAGGGCAAGCGGTGACCCGCGCCCACCTGTCGTCGATGCGGCGAAGATGAAGTTCGGCGAAAGGCCAACAGATGGCCACAGCTCCGCCTACCCTGATGCACACACGGCGCCCCCCAGCGTCAATACACGAAACTAAAGCCTGTACGTTGCACTGACAGCTATGACAGCTGTCAACCAACCATCAAAGTCAATGTCAATGGATTAAGCGTCTCTGTCGCGAATTGGCACACACACTTCACTCGGCCCGTCAACGTCACTGTCGCGAATTCGACAGCTGTCAGTTTGACAATGTCAATGTCTGACAGCCGCCTCGTGTCCTATCACCGTCAATACCACTATAATTACACCACGTGCACTTAACCCCAATTGAGGATATGTACCCTCAACTGCGAAAAGTGCACAAGTTCGGCTGAAAAAGTTGTAAAATACACTGAATAACTACACTGAAGCACTATAAAAGTTGCCAGTTACTTACTGTTTAGGTTTTCTAACCGAAATACGGCACCACGGCGCGTCCAATATCGCTATGCCTTTGCGTGCACTGTCACCACTTATAAACACAGTTATTTTCAGTAATTCAGCACGGTTTTACACAAAAACTATTTACAACTGTAGCTGTACACCACTGCAACACATTCGTGTAACAAGAACTTAATTTTATTCAGGTTTAACCCGAAAAAATATTTTATAAACGCGGAGCGCGACGACACACGTCCACACCGTCCGAGGCGAACGGCTACTTCGCCGTTCGCTCTCGGACAGTGAGGACGTGTGCCGTTGCGCTCCGCGTATATAAAATATTTTCTCTGGTAAAACCTGGAAAAATTCAGTGTTTTGTTACACGAATGCGTAATAGCAGTGACAATCTTTATTTGTATATAGTTTTTTGTGTAAATATCAGCTGAAATACTGTAAATATTAGTGATATAAGTGGTGATAGTGACTGTGAACAGCATTGCGATATTGGACGCGTTGTGGAGCCGTTTTTCGGCGTGAATAGCAAACTGTAAGTTACTGGCAACTGTTTTTTTTAGTGCTTCAGTACAGTTTTATAGTGCTTCAGCGCAGTTCTTACAGTGTTTTCATAACTTTCTAAGCTAAACTCGTGTATTTTCTACAATTGGGGGTAGATATTCCTCAATTGTATCTAAGTCACGTGGGCGACGATAGCGTGGTGTGAAACTGTGAGTGACATAGACACCTGACGGCTGTCAGTGGGTGGCGTTGGCGACTGACGTTGTCAACTTGACAACGTTATCTTGACGTTGTCACCCCTGACAGTTGCTGGCCGCGACAGTGACGCTTGTTAGGTTATTTGGTGTGACTTTAGACAGCTGTCAGTTTTTAACTGACAGCTGCCGACCGCGACAGTGACGTTGACAGGTTGAGTGTATTGTGTGTGTCAAATCGCGACAGTGACGTTTGAAACATTACCTGACATTGATGGTTGGTTGACAGTTGCCATAGCTGTCAGTGCCTTCGTGAATTGACGCTAGGGGGCGCCGTGCGTGCGTCAGGGTGGGCGACGCTGTGGCCATCTGTTGGCCTTTCGTCGAACTGCAACTTCGCCGCATCGACGACAGGTGGGTGCAGGTCACCGCTTGCCCTGCGTAGCGGGTGCTACGCGGCTACGCGGCTGTGCGACTGCGCGCCTACGCGCCTACGCGCCTACGCGCCTACGCGCCTACGCGCTTGGGTGCTACGCGCCTGAGTGCTACGCGCCTGTGCGTCTACGCGCCGTGCTACGCGTCGTCGGCTGCCTTCGTGTATCGCTCTATATAAGGTAAAATCTCATCTGTATACCATCGGACCGGTACTTTTTGTGACTTTTAGTGACTGTGACTTAGTGTTCCCTTGTGTTGTGCTCCCCTAGTAGAGTAACTTTTGTGTGTCCCCCGACCCCCCCCCCCGACCCCCCCCCCGCCCCCAAACCGGTGGGGGACTAGAACTAGATGTGATTTTTGTAATTCTGACTGAGTGTTCTTTCGTGCTGTGCCCCTTATAGGACTAACCACTGTGTGACCAACGACCCCCCCCCCAACCCCCCACCCCTGGTGGGGGACCTGTACATTTTTGTGGTTTCCGCAACTTATACGAGCGTTACGGCGTGTTGTACCCCCGTACTACACAAGCTTTTGTGTGACCCCCGACTGCCCCCCCTCCCCCTTTACGGGGTAGGTAATATATTTTAAGACCTTTTTGTCTTTTCCCCATCTACCGGTCGGGATCATGAGTGAGCCCGAAGCGGAAGAGTTTCGGAGGCTCCTGGAGACGCAGATGGAGGAGAAGGAAATGGAGATGCGGGCGCTCGAGGAGCTCAGCGTGGAGGCAGGTTTTCGGCCGCGGGCTTCTTTACTACGAACCCCACCTGGACTTTTCAGCACTCCAGTTGCAACCACTCCAGCCCCATCGGAGCAGCCGCCTTCAACTTTGGCCGGGAAACGCGCATTAAGCTCGCCGGAGGAACTGCAGGAGGCGGTCAGGAGAAAGGTGCAATCGGCCAGGAAGACAACGGCGCCGCCTGTGGCGGGCATTATGACCAGCGTGACTGCGTCGACACAACGCGACGGGCCTGAGGAACGCGAGAAATTGGACACCGGAGCTGTTATAACACCGGGGGCCATTCCGGCCTCCACCACGAGCGCTGTCACGACTGAACCTGCAACGGCTGCATCCTTGCAGCTGGCGGTCGCCGCACAAACAAAAGGAATAATGGACGCAATTCGGGCCAAAACTTCAAAGCTAAACAAGGACGAAATCACCGCAATTGGCTCGTGTACGGAGCGGATAGCCTCGGTTGTGGCCCACCTCGCCCTGAGACTGGCGGAGGCCGAAGCAAAAAATAGTATCCTCGAGGTGAAACTCACCTCAGGCGTCGCAAAACCATCAAGTGTGGAAACGGAACCGGAACTGGCTAGTTCATCGCCCTTTTCGTCGTTTGCCGGAATATTAAAACTTGGAGGTCAAGAACCCGTTAGAAAGCGGATACCGGTCAAGCCGGGACCATCGGTGGCGGTGTTCCCTGCGGACGACCAAAGGGAAAGCATCAAGACGGCCCAGGACACCAGGGAACACCTGAAAATGGCGGTGAAACCCGCGCAAATGGGCATCCAGGTGCATGGCATGAGGACATGCGGGAATAGTGGAGTTGTCATCCAGACTTCGTCACTGGCGGCCGCCGACGGAAGGACCGATAGAAGCGCCGCCGGGTGCTGGAGCAGTGGCCGTGCGGGCGGCGTTGCGCGCGTCCGCCGCAAGGGGAGGACGCAATCGAGGCGCCGGAAGCAGCCGGTCCTCGAAGCCGGCGCGGCGCGCGTCGATGAGGTACAGCACCTCATCGCGCGACAGCCCCGCCGACTGTGTTGGAGCGGCGCTCATCTGGCGCCGCATCGCCTCCATCTCGGCCCGCACAGCCGTGAGCTCTCCCTTCAAACGAAGAACTTCCTCGTTGCACGTGAGGGAGGCCATCTCCCTCATGTGCTCCCTTATGGAGCCGGCGGCACTCCGCAGGCCCTGCACACTTTGGCCCTTCAGGCGGGAGGACTTGAAGGCGATCATCTCGATCGACTTCAACCCCTCCTCGACCGCCATCGACAGCTGGTCGGACCTTAACACCGGTACAGCTGCCGACGTCGACGCCTCCTCCATCGTCGGGGATTTTCGGAGGAAGGAGCGCCGCCCCTCCTCCCGCCTCAGACGCTCCTCCTCCTTGGCCTGATAAGCGTCCCGCGCGAGCTCTTCCTCCGCCTGGAGCTCGAGCTCGCGCTCCTTGGCCGCAATATAAGTGGCCCTGGCTTGGGCCAGGCCAACATACATCCCCGTCGTTGGCGGGCGCCCACGCCCTCTTTTAACGGACTGGCCCCTGATGTTGCTGGGGCCAGTCGACTCCTCACCGTCGCTGTCCGACTCCCCAGGGCTCTTACTGTTGCAGCGTTTACGCTGCCACAACCTGGGGGTCGAACAGGGACGGGAGGAAACCGTCTCCATGGACTGACAACTGCTGTCAGAGTCAGACAGCTGTGGCCAGTCACATTTTGCGTCTCTACACGCACTGTGCGGGGTCGTGTCGCACCGCGACAGCGACACGCGCAACTCCTTCTCGCCCGGGGTTGGAGTCCCGGGCATCGACACTTTCGCGTCGCTCTCTACTACGTCATCTTGGTTTTTATTTTTATTTAGTTTTGTATCATTTGCCATGTTATTCCCACGAGAAGAGACGAAGGGTTTCACTCCCTGGGTGACGCTCATTCCAGGGAGCGGGCTAAATACTGCAGGGTTCGCCAGGTGCCCGTACAGGTTTTAACGACTTCGCTGTCGGGTTTTAAAGACTGTCCTTGTCGCGGGCCGGCCAGTTAAGGCAAGCCCTCCGGTCCCTAAGGACACCACGTACCGACTGGAGCCACCAGTCAGATGGTTGCGATGACCTTAGGGGCTACGGAACGCGAGGAGGGTGGCTGGTCCTCCCCAACACCGACGCCTGTGTAGACCCCTGCGCGAGCAGTAGGCCTACGCGTCCACGACTCTCCCCGCTTCTACCGGCCGCAGCCGGGAGCAGACAACAACAAGCTGCGTCGCGACGCTACAACCGGGTCTCCGGGAGCTATCGCGACGCCACGGACCTTGCAGGCCCGCCAAACAACGACCCCCTCGTGCAATGGGGTCAGCTTCAGTCGAGAAGACGACCGACAATCACCGCGCTTCTACCGGCAAAAAGCCGGGAGCGGACAACAACAAGCTGCGCCGCGACGCTACAACCGGATCTCCGGGAGACGTCGCGACGCCGCAGGCCTTGAAGACCCGCCAAACCACGACCCCCACGTACCATGGGGTCAGCTTCGATCGGTAAAACAACCGACCAATGGACGACAGACAAGGCTTCTACCGTTTCCGGGAGCGAACGCCACATTCTTGTCACGGCGAGAACACGCCGCGACACCGCGGGCCTAGCAGGCCCGCCAGACCACGACCCCCTCGTGCAATGGGGTCGGCTGTCGGGATATTGGTTCATCGACTTACAGGGGCAGCAAATTTTAGCGCTGCGCCTGTTAGTCGACTATCCAGGATGCACCGTCTTAGTCCAGTTGCCACTCCCCCCGGGCATATAGCCCGAAGGGATAGGAAACCGGTCCAAGCACACTAGGAGGTTCCCCGACCTAGCACCCCCGGTTAGGTTAGGTTAGGTTTTTTTTTTTTTGTTGACGCGGGGAATGCATTTAGGCACCGTCATCCCAGCTACGGGGGTAGCTGGGACGGTGTGTGGGACTCACCGGTTCCGAAAACAGGGACCGTCCTACCCACTAAACCCCGCGGTGTTCCGACTCACCCTATAGCCGGGCCGAGGGATATGAAAAGTAGATTCTACATCGACCCGGCTAGGGATGCCCCGTAAGGTTGGGGCTCTCCTCGGGGGACCAGATGGTCGGCCCCCGGAGCTCCCTAAGGAGCTGAAGAAAGACAAGCCCGCATCGCACCGCCCTCGAACGTCCCTCTGAAAGCAGAGGGGGTAGAGAGCGGCCGAGCGGGCGGGCACTAAGGCACCTCCGGAACACTGGGAGGTGCCTTCCGCCAAACGATCATCGGTGGGTGAGGTCCCCCGACCACCACCCACCGGAACAACACTAGTCGGGAGCGCGCATGAACTGAGCCATGCGACGCCCCCGAACCGGACGACGAGGCGGGAGCGTTTGACCTGCACGCTCCCGCACCCGCAGTTCATCTCTCTTTGCCGCCATCACCTCATTGGCAAAAGAGGTGACGGCGGCCCAACACTCCTGGCTGCCGACCATGGCTCGCACCACGGCCGGCAGCGACAAATCATTTCCAACACGGCCCGTGAGGGCGACACGCGGCCCGTCCCACGCCGCGCACTCGGCGAGTGTGTGCTCAGCCGAGTCCACGGCGCCACTTGGGCAGTGACGACACACGGGGTCCGACTCCACACCCACCACCTCCCACAGGTACTTGGCGAAACAGCCATGTCCTGTGAGGAGCTGAGTGAGGTGGTACGTCGGCGCACCGTGCGCCCTCTCTACCCAAGGCCGAAGAACGGGCCGGACAGCCCCCACGAGCCGCGCGCTCGCGGAGGGACTTACCAACCGATTGGCCCACTTCCGGAAGAGATCGTCGCGAGCAGACTGTCTCCAGCGATCGATCTCGTCCGGGAGCGGGCGACCTCCATTTATCCGCACCAGGGCGCTTTCCTCGTAGACACGCTTTAGGACTCCAGCCTCGAGATCCCACGGGGGGCTTCCGCCAATTAGACACGCCGCCTCGTAAGAGACGGTGCAGTACGCTCTCGCAGCCCTCTGCGCAATCACCCGCTGCGGTCTCCGCAGCAGGGGGATGGTTTTGGCGCAGAGAGCATCCGCCCAAATGGGCGCTCCGTAGAGCGCCTTGGAGCGCACTACACCGTCGTAGAGACGGCGACATGAACTTTCCGGCCCCCCTTTATTGGGGAGCAGCCGCGCCAGCCTTCCGGCGTATGACACCAGTTTTGGTGCCAGGCGCCGGAAGTGCTCGACGAAACCCCATCGACTATCGAGGACCAATCCTAGGTACTTCATGGTCTCCCCGATAGCGATGGGGGTGCCGCTCACCACAATGAAGGAATCTCGAGGTGGCCCCCGCCAAGGCCCGTGGAAAAACACGGCCTCGGACTTTTCGAGAGCCACCTGGAGTCCCAGCGCCCTGATGCGGCTGACCACCTGGGCAACGCCCGCGGTGGCCAGAACCTTCGCGTCCCTGAATTCTGGGCCCCGCGCGGTGACGAGGGTGTCGTCGGCGTAGCATATAATGCCGACCCCCGTAAGAGTTGCACCGCGCAGGACCCAGTCATAGCCGATGTTCCACAGGAGCGGACCAAGCACCGACCCCTGTGGAACACCGCACGACATCTCCTTGCGGACTATTCCCGACTGGGCCGGGTAGATAATGGCCCGGTCCACGAAATAGTCCGCAAGGACGCGCCTGAGGTACCACGGGACGTTGTGGTACCTCAGCGCCTCGGCGATGGTCTGCCAGGGGATGGTGTTGAAGGCGTTCGCGATGTCCAGCGACACCGCCAACAACACCTCCCCCCGACCGACCGCCTCTTCGACGCTGTCCCTGAGTCGGGAGATGGCGTCTAGGGTAGACCGCCCGCGACGGAACCCGTACTGGCCGCCGTCGAGGTTGGGCCCCGCCCCCTCAAAGGTTAGGTTAGGTTAGGTTAGGTTAGGTTAGGTTAGGTTAGGTTAGGTTAGGTTTTTTTTTTTTTTTTTTTGTTGACGCGGGGAACGCATTTACGCGCCTTCATCCCAACCGCGGGGGCAGCTGGGATAGTGTGTGGGACTCCCGGCCCGGTCCGGAATGGACCGTCCTACCCACTAAACCCCGCGGTGTTCCTCCTCACCCTATAGCCGGGCCGAGGGATATCAAAAGATTATTCACGTCGACCCGGCTAGGGGCGCCCCGTGAATTCGGGGCTCTCCTCGGGGGAGCCAGATGGGCGACTCCCCAAAGCTCCGTAAGGAGCTGAAAACCACGCCTGCACCGCTCTCGAGCGCCCCTCTGTAATAGAGGAGACAGAGAGCGGCTGGCGCAGGCGTGCGCTAATGGGCACCCTCGGAACACGGGGAAGGTGCCCACCGCCATGTGACCGTTGGTGGGCGGGGTCCCCCGACCTTACGCCCACGGTCAACAAATATTCGGGGGCGTGCGCAAGCTCCTTGCGACGGCGCCCCGAACTGCACGGCGGAGTGGGACCAATTGTCGAGTTGCTCCCACTCCCCCACGCAGTGCGCTTCCCGCTTTGTCGCCATCGCGTCGACAGCAAGCGAAACGATGGCGGCTCAGCACGCCTGCCTGCCGACCATGGCTTGCACCATGACCAGCAGTGACAGGCCCCTACCGGTGCTGTACGGAGCGGCCGCACGGACGGAGCGGCCGCACAGGCGGAACGGCCGCGCAGACGGAACCACCGTACATGCGGCAGCCCGCACACACGCAGCAGTCTCTGGCAAACTGCCGCGGCACGAAACTGCCGCACAGGTGGACTGCCGTACAGGCGGAAACAGCCGCACAGGCGGAACAGCCGCACATGCGGCCGCTGCCGCACAACAAACTTGCTCCAACCGACCGCAGCCGGGAGCAAACCACCACACTGTCGCGACCGGGCTTCTACCGAGTATCCGGGAGCTGTCGCAACACCACGGGCCTTGAAGGCCCGCCATACCACGACCCCCTCGTGCAATGGGGTCAACTCCGTCAAACGACGGCCGAAAAACGGTCCCAGTGCTTCCACCGGCCAGAAAGCCGGGAGCACTGGGGCGTCCGCCAAGGTGTGTTGCGGTGCAGAGACGCCGCAACACCGTAGGCCTAGCAGGCCCACCCAACTGCGACCCCCTCGCCATGGGGTCAGCTTGCCGGGATATTGGTACATCGACTAATGGGGGCAGCACGCCGCACCCATTAGCCGATGTTCCAGGGTGCACCGTCTTAGTCTAGTTGCCACTCCCCCCGGGCACATAGCCCAAAGGGATAGAAAACCGGACCAAGCTCACTAGGAGGTTTCCCGACCTAGCACCCCAGGTTAGGTTAGGTTTTTTTTTTTTTTTTTTTTGTTGACGCGGGGAATGCATTTAGGCACCGTCATCCCAGCTACGGGGGTAGCTGGGACGGTGTGTGGGACTCACCGGTCCCGGAAGAAGGGACCGTCCTACCCACTAAACCCCGCGGTGTTCCGACTCACCCTATAGCCGGGCCGAGGGATATGAAAATTAGATTCTACGTCGACCCGGCTAGGGATGCCCCGTAGAGTTGGGGCTCTCCTCGGGGGACCAGATGGTCGGCCCCCCAGAGCTCCCTAAGGAGCTGAAGAAAACAAGCCCGCATCGCACCACTCTCGAGCGCCCTTCTGCAAGCAGAGGGGGTAGAGAGCTGCCGAGCGGGCGGGCACTAAAGGCACCTCCGGAACACGGGGAGATGCCTTACGCCATATGGCCGTCAATGGGCGCGGTCCCCCGACCTTACGCCCACGGCCAAAAACTGATGCTGTGCGGAGCGGTCGCACAGGCGGAAGGGCCGCACAGGCGGAACGGCCGCACAGACGGACCAGCCGTACAGGCAGGCAGAAGCCCACACGCAGCAGCTGCCCAAGCTGCCGCGTGCCGAGGGGCTTAACTGCCGCACATACATACAGCTGCCGTACAGGCGAAATCAGCCGCACAGGCGGAACAGCCGCATGTGCGGCCACTGCCACACAGCAAACTCGCTCTAACCGGCCGCAGCCGGGAGCATACCTCACGTAAACGCGGGCCTTGAAGGCCCGCCATTCCACGACCCCCTCGTGCAATGGGGTCAACTCCGTCAAATGACGGCGAGAAACGTCGCAGATGCGCCGTAACGCACACCCCGACCAATGCTGCACGGAGCGGCCGCACGGACGGAAGGGCCGCACAGGCGGAACGGCCGCACAGACGGACCAGTCGTACAGGCAGGCAGAAGCCCACACGCAGCAGCCGCCCAAGCTGCCGCGTGCCGAGGGGCTTAACTGCCGCACATACATACGACTGCCGTACAGGCGAAATCAGCCGCACAGGCGGAACAGCCGCACATGCGGCCGCTGCCGCACAGCAACTTGCTCCAACCGGCCGCAGCCGGGAGCATACCTCGCCAAGAAAGTTGCGACGCTTCCACCGGGTATCCGGGAGCTGTCGCAACACCGCGGGCCTTGCAGGCCCGCCATACCACGACCCCCTCGTGCAATGGGGTCGGCTTCGGTCGGAAAGACCGACGAACAAAGCGCTTCTACCGGCCGTAGCCGGGAGCGGACGCCGTTTGTTACGGCGGTGAACGCCGCAACCGCAGGCCTAGCAGGCCCACCATACCACGACCCCCTTCGCCATGAGGTCGGTTGTCGGGATATTGGTTCGTCGACTTACAGGGGCAGCAGACTCCAGCGCTGCGCCTGTTAGCCGACTATCCAGGATGCACCGTCTTGGTCCAGTTGCCACTCCCCCCGGGCATATAGCCCGAAGGGATAGGAAACCGGTCCAAGCACACTAGGAGGTTCCCCGACCTAGCACCCCAGGTTAGGTTAGGTTAGGTTAGGTTAGGTTAGGTTTTTTTTTTTTTTTTTTTTTTTTTTTTTTTTTTTTTTTTTTTTTTTTTTTTATTCACACATCTCTGCCGTGGGCAAAGGCAATTTACTCAATTTTTAATAATGACGTCATAGTATGATTAATCTAGCCCAAATGGCGTTTCGAATCAGATTTTAATGTAATACCGTATAAGTATGAAGTGGACTCGGGGGCCCGCGAAGCCCCAGCCCCGCGCGGTAAGCAGTGCTAGGACACGACGCTAGCGCATCCCGGGCCCCAGGCTCCATCTCATACCCGCGTTTATTCTATTGCATACCCGTATTCATTTTATCACTCACAAACATTTATAGCATACACTTTTCAGTTACGTCCGATGTAAACCAACATTCATTTCTCACAATCACATTAACTATCATTCCTTTCTAATTATCACAAACTTGCCTTTCATACAATCACGCTATACCTTTCGCACTTGCACAATGCACGCATTAGCTTGAATCCTTTCTTTCATTCACACAATACTTTCATACTTGTTAGCTTTCATCTCGTTCCTTTCCGTCAATCACACCATATTAATAATTTACTCGCACCCCATGAGATGGAAGGGGTCAGTTTAGCGCATAACACTTCTCCGGTCCATATACAGAAGTAAATAAAGCTACTTAATAACAAAGAGCAGGCTCAGTTGAGAAAGAGGTTTTTTTTTTTTTTTTTTTTTTTTTTTTTATTATACTGTCTTTTTGCGTTCCCATATAGTTCACACTAGCTGTAAGTTTTTTTTTTTTTTTTTTTTTTTTTTTTTTTTTTCCCCTCTTTTATTACACATTTCACTATACCAATCTTATTCCTATGTGTACAACTACAATCTATATATGCGGTAATACCAATTATGACAATTTCATTATATACATCTTATTGACGACAATTTCTTTTGGAGATCTAGAGTCCAGGTCTTAACACATACCATCCATTTTGTTACAGTCAATATTCATTATAATACCGATTAACAAAAATTTTCAGCGCTTGTTTCTCAACAGTGCTGCCTTCACAATTTTCTCTCCATACTTGAGAAATGCCGCTTGATGCTCTTTAAAAAGACCATGGAAATTTTCAGCCGAGACCTCTACGCCAGTGACCGTCTCTAGATCCACCCTATCTGCAGCGTGCATCGGGCAGTCCTGCAGCAAATGGACGACCGTCTCCTCTACCCCGGGCTCGCAGGCACACGATGGGTCCTCCTTACACTTGAATCGTGTCAAGTATTCGGAGAACCCACCGTGCCCTGTCAGCAGTTGGGTTGTGGTGCCGGCGATCGTCATCTTCCGGACGACACTGTACGCCTCCACTGCGCATGGGAGGAAAAGCTTGGTGACGGAGGCCTGCTCGCCCTCACTGTACCTTTTGTTCCATTTGTCAAGCGTACCCTGTCTCAGAGTACGCTTCACAAATGAAACAGGGTACAGTCCGTAGTCCGGTGCCTTCTTCAGCCTCAGAGCCGCCTCCTTGGCGAGCTGGTCGGCTCGCTCATTGCCCCCCAACCCCGCGTGAGCCTTGACCCAGAATAAGGAGATTTCCTTACCCTGGGCCATGCCTTTGTGAATGGCGGCTCTGGCTTCAACCGCCAGGGGATGGAGAGCATGACGGTTTATGACCGTCAGGAGAGCGGCTCTGCTATCACTGAAGATGCCGAACGTGGACGCGCCTCGCCTGAGGATCTCACTGGCCGCTTTGCATAACGCCAGGAGTTCAGCCTGATAGACGGTGCAATAGGGCGACAGAGCAAGTTTGAGGGCCTTAATTTCGGTCCGGCTATCCCAAAACGATAGCGCGGCACCGACACGGCCCTCAATCTTGCTCCCGTCCGTGAAGATGCGAATCTCAAAACGATTCGCATCTTCCAGCTGCCCCTCGTCTACCAGGCTTGTGAACCCCAATGGCGCATGCTCCGCGGGGTGAGGTGCCTCTATCGCCGGGGACATTCGCTCGACCTCCCTGTCTCCCAACCATGGCTGGTTCACTCCTCTCTTGGCCTCGTACAACGAGGCCACCTCGCGAACTCTGAGGTCCAGAGGGAGCAAGCCAGCCAAGACTAGCGCCGAGTTCAGGGAGACCGTGCGATATGCCTTACACAGCTTTTGGGCGAAACCGCGCTGTACCACGTTCAGCTGCTTTTGGACCCCAAGCTTGTCCACCGACGCGTGCCAAGCACTGGCGGCGTACAGTATCGTCGGCTCCACGGCCGCGACGTAGATCGTCCGGATCACCTCGGGGTGAAGCCCCCAGCTGATCCGGGCCATCCGCGCCAACTTTCGGTAGATGCCGATCGCCTTTTTGCATACATTGGTGACGTGTGTGTTGAATGTGAGTGCCTTGTCTATGGTTAGCCCTAGGATTTTTATTTGGGGGGACATGCCAGGTTAGGTTAGGTTAGGTTAGGTTAGGTTAGGTTAGGTTTTTTTTTTTTTTTTTTTTTTTTTTTTTTTTTTTTTTTTTTTTTTTTTCTGACATCTCTACCGTGGGCAGAGCCTAATTTACAAAGTTGTCTAGCTAGCTAAATATATAGTGAGCTCTAGCCCCGCGGGGCTCTCTTAACTACTTCAAGAGATGACGGGGGGCAGGGGCACTTCAGCAAGAGACTTCGCTCCGCCAGTGACTCGCCTATAGCGGCCCCCTTCACTTCTGCCATCAATCGGGTTTAGCACCCCGGTTCCCCGTCATCTCGAACCTATCTAATCTATTTCCTCTTTCACCCAAATTCTCTTTTTCATTCCAGTTCTCGCACGTATGCTTCTCGTACTTCCACGCTTTCCCGACCTTTCATTCTTTTATCTAACTATCTAAATCTTAATTCTATCCTCTTTTATTCTCATTCCTCTAGTACCATACCCGTCACGCTTTTATGCCTCTCGTACTTTCATGCTAGCCTTTCATTCTTGGGAAGTGGGGTATCATCCGTTTGGGGGGGGGTACGGGGTTAAGTTTTTTATTTATTTATTAACTTTTCCAAAGACAAATATACATTTTTCTATTTATACTTACATTTAGTTCTTAATTTAGTGTTCTTACAATATTCTAATTTATTTATGTAACTTGTACTTATTAACAATATCTTTACTTATTGACAATATTACAGCTTCTTCTTATGCTAATTCACAAACTTGGTTTTCCTCTTATATCTATTACATGGCATATAACTTTTTATTTTCTAAACTGCCTTTTCTTATATTTAATATTTACTAACACATTTATATATAACTTCAGTTATATACTTATTCTACTGTGACAAATCTTTTTATTTACATATTTCGTTTATTGTTGTATACACGTATTAATTATAATACTGGTTACACAATATTTGTTTTGCCGTTTCTTATATTTACAATCCTAATGATCTTATGGGCATACTTTAGGAATTTGTCTCTTTGCATTTTTAACATGTGTGGCAGATTTTCCGCTGTAACCCCTACCCCAGTGTCTGTCTCCAGATTTAAGCGGTCTAACGCGTGTATGGGGCAGTCCAGCAGGAGATGGACGACCGTCTCATCGACGCCCGGCTCGCAGGCGCACGATGGGTCCTCCTTACACTTGAACCGTGTCAAGTATGCGGCGAACCCACCGTGCCCCGTCAACAGCTGGGTCGTGGGGCCGGCGATCGCCATCTTGCGGACGATGCTGTACGCTTCCACTGCACATGGGAGAAAAAGCTTTGTAACGGAGGCCTTCTCGCCCTCTCTGTACCTCTTGTTCCATTCGTCAAGCGTGCCCTGGCGTAGGAGACGCTTCACGAATGAAACCGGGTACAGACCGTAGTCCGGTGCCTTCTTCAACTTCAGAGCCGCTTCCTTTGCGAGTTCATCCGCTCGCTCGTTACCCTCCAATCCTGCGTGGGCCTTGACCCAGAATAAGGATATCTCCTTACCCTGGGCCCTGCCAAGATGGATTGCGGCTCTGGCTTGCACTGCCAGGGGATGGAGGGCATGACGGTTTATAACCGTCAAGAGAGCGGCTCTGCTGTCGCTGAAGACGCCGAACGTGGACGCGCCTCGCCTGAGGATCTCACTGGCCGCTTTGCATAACGCCAGGAGCTCGGCCTGGTATACGGTGCAATGGGGCGAGAGAGCAAGTTTGAGGGCCTTGGTTTCGGTCTCCCTATTCCAAAACGATAGGGCAGCGCCGACTCGGCCCTCAATCTTGCTCCCATCCGTGAAGATGCGCACCTCAAAACGGTTTGCATCCTCCAGCTGCCCCTCGTCTACCAGACTGGTGAACCCCAAGGACGCATGCTTCGCGGGGTGAGGTGCCTCTATTGCTGGGGACATTCGCTCGACCTCCCAGTCTCCCAGCCATGACTGGCCCACCCCTCTCTTGGCCTCATACAATGAGGCCACCTCGCGAACTCTGAGGTCCAGAGGGAGTAGACCAGCCAAGACCAGCGCCGAGTTCAGAGAGACCGTGCGATATGCCTTGCACAGCTTTTGGGCGAAACCGCGCTGTACCACGTTCAGTTGTTTTTGGACACAAAGCTTTTTCACCGATGTGTGCCAAGCACTGGCTGCGTACAACATCGTCGGCTCCACGGCCGCGGTGTAGATCGTCCGAATCACCTCGGGGTGAAGCCCCCAGCTGATCCGGGCCATCCGCGCCAGCTTCCGGTAGATGGCGATGGCCTTACTGCATATGTTGGAGACGTGTGTGTTAAAGGTGAGTGCGTGATCTATGGTGAGCCCCAGGATTTTGATCTCGTTGGACATTCCAATGTCTATCCCGCCCATGCTGAGGCGCGGGACATCGTACTTCAGCCTCCGCGTTATTACCATCGCACAAGTTTTGTGCGGTGCGAAATTCAGCTTATTTCCGATGCCCCACTCCCGCACACGTTCGAGAGAGGCATTGGCGTGTCCCTCGATTTCTAGAGCCGTGTCCCCATCGAAGACCAACACCACATCGTCCGCGAACGCCTGAACATAAACACCCGGTTAGGTTAGGTTAGGTTAGGTTTTTTTTTTTTTTTTTTGTTGACGCGGGGAATGCGTTTAGGCACCGTCATCCCAGCTACGGGGGTAGCTGGGACGGTGTGTGGGACTCACCGGTCCCGGAAACAGGGACCGTCCTACCCACTAAACCCCGCGGTGTTCCGACTCACCCTATAGCCGGGCCGAGGGATATGAAAAGTAGATTCTACATCGACCCGGCTAGGGATGCCCCGTAAGGTTGGGGCTCTCCTCGGGGGACCAGATGGTCGGCCCCCGGAGCTCCCTAAGGAGCTGAAGAAAGACAAGCCCGCATCGCACCGCCCTCGAACGTCCCTCTGAAAGCAGAGGGGGCAGAGAGCGGCCGAGCGGGCTGGCACTAAGGCACCTCCGGAACACGAGGAGGTGCCTTCCGCCAAACGATCATCGGTGGGTGAGGTCCCCCGACCACCACCCACCGGAACAGCACTAGTCGGGGGCGCGCACGAAAGCTGCCATGCGGCGCCCCCGAACCGGACGGCGAGGCGGGAGCGTTAGACCTGCACGCTCCCGAACTCGCAGCTCCTCTCTCTTTGCCGCCATCACCTCACAAGCAAACGAGGTGACGGCGGCCCAACATTCCTGGCTGCCGACCATGGCTTGCACCACGGCCGGCAACGACAAATTATTTCCAACACGGCCCGTGAGGGCGACACGCGGCCCGTCCCACGCCGCGCACTCGGCGAGTGTGTGCTCAGCCGAGTCCACGGCGCCACTTGAGCAGTGATGGCACACGGGGTCCGACTCCACACCCACCACCTCCCACAGGTACTTGGCGAAACAGCCATGTCCTGTGAGGAGCTGAGTGAGGTGGTACGTCGGCGCACCGTGCGCCCTCTCTACCCAAGGCCGAAGAACGGGCCGGACAGCCCCCACGAGCCGCGCGCTCGCAGAGGGAACAACCAATCTATTGGCCCACTTCCGGAAGAGATCGTCGCGAGCAGACTGTCTCCAGCGATCGATCTCGTCCGGGAGTGGGCGACCTCCATTAATCCGCACCAGGGCGCTTTCATTGTACACGCGAGTGAGGACTCCAGCCTCGAGATCCCACGGGGGGCTTCCGCCAATCAGACACGCCGCCTCGTAAGAGACGGTGCAGTACGCTCTCGCAGCCCTCTGCGCAATCACCCGCTGCGGTCTCCGCAGCAGGGGGATGGTTTTGGCGCAGAGAGCATCCGCCCAAATGGGCGCTCCGTAGAGCGCCTTGGAGCGCACTACACCGTCGTAGAGACGGCGACATGAACTTTCCGGCCCCCCTTTATTGGGGAGCAGCCGCGCCAGCCTTCCGGCGTATGACACCAGTTTTGGTGCCAGGCGCCGGAAGTGCTCGACGAAACCCCATCGACTATCGAGGACCAATCCTAGGTACTTCATGGTCTCCCCGATAGCGATGGGGGTGCCGCTCACCACAATGAAGGAATCTCGAGGTGGCCCCCGCCGAGGCCCGTGGAAAAACACGGCCTCGGACTTTTCGAGAGCCACCTGGAGTCCCAGCGCCCTGATGCGGCTGACCACCTGGGCAACGCCCGCGGTGGCCAGAACCTTCGCGTCCCTGAATTCTGGGCCCCGCGCGGTGACGAGGGTGTCGTCGGCGTAGCATATAATGCCGACCCCCGTAAGAGTTGCACCGCGCAGGACCCAGTCATAGCCGATGTTCCACAGGAGCGGACCAAGCACCGACCCCTGTGGAACACCGCACGACATCTCCTTGCGGACTATTCCCGACCGGGCCGGGTAGATAATGGCCCGGTCCACGAAATAGTCCGCAAGGACGCGCCTGAGGTACCACGGGACGTTGTGGTACCTCAGCGCCTCGGCGATGGTCTGCCAGGGGATGGTGTTGAAGGCGTTCGCGATGTCCAGCGACACCGCCAACAACACCTCCCCCCGACCGACCGCCTCTTCGACGCTGTCCCTGAGTCGGGAGATGGCGTCTAGGGTAGACCGCCCGCGACGGAACCCGTACTGGCCGCCGTCGAGGTTGGGCCCCGCCCCCTCAAGGTGCCCGACGAGACGAGCAGCGAGCACCCGCTCGAAAAGCTTGCTCATCTCGCCGAGCAAAACAATAGGGCGGTAGGCCGACGGCGACTCGACGGGGCGCCCGTGCTTCTTGATCAGCACGAGCTTCCCCGTCTTCCACGTTCGCGGGACCCTACCCGACGCCAAACACTCCGACATCAGGGAGAGCGTCTCCTCTTCGAACGCCGGCATGACCAGGGCGACGACCCGCCCTGGGATGCCGTCCGGACCGGGGGCGCGGTGTCTCAACTTGAGCTTGAGAACCGCCGCCCCCAACTCGGCATCGGACACGGGCGGGATCGCCTCCGTGTCAGCCGGCGTTCCCTCTGGTGCTGCCATACTCGGCGGGACCCACTCTTCCCGCGCAGGGAAGAGGGAGCTGACTACTTCATTTACGAAGGTGGGCTCGAGAGACCTGGTAAGCGGGGGCGCATAAGGCCGGAGTTTGTCGCTCACGGCCTTATACGGGCGCCCCCACGGATCTCCATTCAACGTCTCGAGCCACACCTTCCACGACTCATCTTTGGCGGCCTTGATTGCCGAGCGAAGGGCCGCTCGGGCGTCCCGGTATGCGGCGCGCAACTCCTCCATGAGGACAGGGTTTCCGTTCCTTCGACCGCGGTAGCGGGTGTACCGACGCTGGGCTGCGTGACTAGCAGCACGCAGCCCCTCCAGGTCGTCGTTCCACCAGTACACCCGCCGCCGCGGGTGAACTGATCCTGCCCTCCGCATCGCCGCATCGCAGACGCGGGTCAGAGCCTCGGACAACCGCTCCGACCTCGCGTCTACGTCCGGGTTTCCGCCAAACGCGGCCCATCGCTCGACGATGGCCGCCTCTTCCGCCAGCTCCCGGTTAAGCGATTTCAGTCGCCACCGTGGGCCCTCACCGGCCAGGGGACGGTCCTGAGCCCTCAGGGCGGGGGAGACGATATCGAACCGGACATACCGGTGGTCCGACATCGTCTCCACCTCCGTTACCACCCTCCAGCCACGTACGTGGTTCGCCAGACCAGAACTGGCGAAGGAAGGTTAGGTTAGGTTAGGTTAGGTTAGGTTAGGTTAGGTTTTTTTTTTTTTTTTTTTTTGTTGACGCGGGGAATGCATTTAGGCACCGTCATCCCAGCTACGGGGGTAGCTGGGACGGTGTGTGGGACTCACCGGTCCCGGAAGAAGGGACCGTCCTACCCACTAAACCCCGCGGTGTTCCGACTCACCCTATAGCCGGGCCGAAGGATATGAAGTTGAAGATTCTACGTCGACCCGGCTAGGGATGCCCCGTAGGGTTGGGGCTCTCCTCGGGGGGCCAGATGGTCTGCCCCCCGGAGCTCCCTAAGGAGCTGAAGAAACAAACAAGCCCGCATCGCACCGCCCTCGAACGTCCCTCTGAAAGCAGAGGGGGCAGAGAGCGGCCGAGCGGGCGGGCACTAAGGCACCTCCGGAACACGGGGAGGTACCTTCCGCCAAACGATCATCGGTGGGTGAGGTCCCCCGACCACCACCCACCGGAACAACACTAGTCGGGGGCGCGCACGAACGCCGCCATGCGGCGCCCCCGAACCGGACGGCGAGGCGGGAGCGTTTGACCTGCACGCTCCCGCACCCGCAGCTCCTCTCTCTTGGCCGCCATCACCTCACAAGCAAACGAGGTGACGGCGGCCCAGCACTCTTGGCTGCCGACCATGGCTCGCACCACAGCCGGCAGCGACAAATCCAATCCAACATGGCCCGTGAGGGCGACTCGCGGCCCGTCCCACGCCGCGCACTCGGCGAGTGTGTGCTCCGCCGAGTCCACGGCGCCACTTGGGCAGTGACGGCACACGGGGTCCGACTCCACACCCACCACCTCCCACAGGTACTTGGCGAAACAGCCATGTCCTGTGAGGAGCTGAGTGAGGTGGTACGTCGGCGCACCGTGCGCCCTCTCTACCCAAGGCCGAAGAACGGGCCGGACAGCCCCCACGAGCCGCACGCTCGCGGAGGGACACTCAATCCTATTGGCCCACTTCCGGAAGAGATCGTCGCGAGCAGACTGTCTCCAGCGATCGATCTCGTCCGGGAGTGGGCGACCTCCATTTATCCGCACCAGGGCGCTTTCGTCGTAGACGCGCTTGAGGACTCCAGCCTCGAGATCCCACGGGGGGCTTCCGCCAATTAAGCACGCCGCCTCGTAAGAGACGGTGCAGTACGCTCGCGCCGCCCTCTGCGCAATCACCCGCTGCGGTCTCCGCAGCAGGGGGATGGTTTTGGCGCAGAGAGCGTCCGACCAAATAGGCGCTCCGTAGAGCGCCTTGGAGCGCACTACACCGTCGTAGAGACGGCGACATGCACTTTCCGGCCCCCCTTTATTGGGGAGCAGCCGCGCCAGCCTTCCGGCGTATGACACCAGTTTGGGTGCCAGGCGCCGGAAGTGCTCGACGAAACCCCATCGGCTATCGAGGACCAATCCTAGGTACTTCATGGTCTCCCCGATAGCGATGGGGGTGCCGCTCACCACAATGGCGGAATCTCGAGGTGGCCCCCGACGAGGCCCGTGGAAGAACACGGCCTCGGACTTATCGAGAGCCACCTGGAGTCCCAGCGCCCTGATGCGGCTGACCACCTGGGCAACGCCCGCGGTGGCCAGAACCTTCGCGTCCCTGAATTCTGGGCCCCGCGCGGTGACGAGGGTGTCGTCGGCGTAACAGATAATGCCGACCCCCGTAAGAGTTGCACCGCGCAGGACCCAGTCATAGCCAATGTTCCACAGGAGCGGACCAAGCACCGACCCCTGTGGAACACCGCACGACATCTCCTTGCGGACTATTCCCGACCGGGCCGGGTAGATAATGGCCCGGTCCACGAAATAGTCCGCAAGGACGCGCCTGAGGTACCACGGGACCTTGTGGTACCTCAGCGCCTCGGCGATGGTCTGCCAGGGGATGGTGTTGAAGGCGTTCGCGATGTCCAGCGACACCGCCAACAACACCTCCCCCCGACCGACCGTCTCTTGGACGCTGTCCCTGAGTCGGGAGATGGCGTCCAGGGTAGACCGCCCGCGACGGAACCCGTACTGGCCGCCGTCAAGGTTGGGCCCCGCCCCCTCAAGGTGCTCGACGAGACGAGCAGCGAGCACCCGCTCAAAAAGCTTGCTCATCTCGCCGAGCAGAACAATAGGGCGGTAAGCCGACGGCGACTCGACGGGGCGCCCGTGCTTCCTGAGCAGCACGAGCTTCCCCGTCTTCCACGTTCCCGGGACTCTACCCGACGCCAAACACTCCGACATCAGGGAGAGCGTCTCTTCTTCGAACGCCGGCATGACCAGGGCGACGACCCGCCCTGGGATGCCGTCCGGACCGGGGGCGCGGTGTCTCAACTTGAGCTTGAGAACCGCCGCCCCCAACTCGGCATCGGACACGGGCGGGATCGCCTCCGTGTCAGCCGGCGTTCCCTCTGGTGCTGCCATACTCGGCGGGACCCACTCTTCCCGCGCAGGGAAGAGGGAGCTGACGATCTCTGTTACGAAGGTGGGCTCGAGAGACCTGGTAAGCGGGGGCGCATAAGGCCGGAGTTTGTCGCTCACGGCCTTATACGGGCGCCCCCACGGATCTCCATTCAACGTCTCGAGCCACACCTTCCACGACTCATCTTTGGCGGCCTTGATTGCCGAGCGAAGGGCCGCTCGGGCGTCCCGGTATGCGGCGCGCAACTCCTCCATGAGGACAGGGTTTCCGTTTCTTCGACCGCGGTAGCGGGTGTACCGACGCTGGGCTGCGTGACTAGCAGCACGCAGCCCCTCCAGGTCGTCGTTCCACCAGTACACCCGCCGCCGCGGGTGAACTGATCCTGCCCTTCGCATCGCCGCATCGCAGACGCGGGTCAGAGCCTCGGACAACCGCTCCGACCTCGCGTCTACGTCCGGGTTTCCGCCAAACGCGGCCCATCGCTCGACGATGGCCGCCTCTTCCGCCAGCTCCCGGTTAAGCGATTTCAGTCGCCACCGTGGGCCCTCACCGGCCAGGGGACGGTCCTGAGCCCTCAGGGCGGGGGAGACGATATCGAACCGGACATACCGGTGGTCCGACATCGTCTCCACCTCCGTTACCACCCTCCAGCCACGTACGTGGTTCGCCAGACCAGAACTGGCGAAGGACACGTCCACGATTGACGTGTTCCCGTTATCCCCCACGTACGTGGGGACCGTCCCCTGATTTAGCAGCACCAGATCCATGGACACCGCCCAATCCTCCAACAACTCCCCCCGCAAGTCCGTCGCCGGAGAACCCCACGCCGTAGAGTGGGCGTTGAAGTCCCCGACGACGACGAGCGGGGTGGGGTGTGCTTCCGCCACAAGAGCCCCGAGCTCAACGAGTAACTGCTCAAATTGAGCACGGGTCTTCCTGGGCGGACAGTACACCCCGATCACTGCAGCGTCTCCCAGCAGCGCGAGGACGCACATTCGTCCTTGGGACACCCTATCAAAGGCGCCCCGCTGGGAGACGATAGCCACTTCACCGTCGCGGTCGCTGGCCCAATCATCACGGGCACGAACCGCGTACGGTTCGGCGACTACAGCCACGGTCGTCTGCCACTGCGCTACGGACTGGATCAAAACATCCTGGGCCGCAGCGCAGTGCCTGACGTTGGCCTGCAGGACCGAGAATGTGGACATCTAGGATTGAGCGGTGTCCATAACCTCCTCAGCTTGGGTGGGAGCGGGGTCCGCAACCGGCCCGACCCGCCTCCCACCGACTCCTCCTCGGCGACGACGCCGCTTCTTTGACGCCGCCAGGCAAGCCTTGGCGCCCAGGCGGTGCGCAGCGGTCTCTCCCGCCGCCGCACACACGGGGCAGTGCGGATCCGCGGCGCAGCCGGCCGCTTTGTGGCCGGGCTGCCCGCAGCGGAAGCACAGGGCGCTGCGATCAACTCCCGCAGCACACCTGGCCCCCACGTGCCCCACATCCAGGCAGCGGAAGCATCGCTGCGGCCTGGGGTCCAAAAGGACCGCACGGACGCGGGTCCAACCGATGACTAGGGCGCGGCCATCCGTAACTAGTTTGGCAGCCGCGACGGGGCACTTCACCCACGCCGTGCCCTCTCTGCTTGCCTGGCGGACAATAGAACCAACAACGACGCTGGTGATGGCGCAACCTCCAACGTCCGCCACCACCCGCGCCACAACCTCCTTCGTCGCTGAATCGCCGAGACCGGAGATGCGCAGCTCCGCGCACTTCTCCGGCCTGGCGATACGGACGTCGTCGCCGAGGGACTGCCTTAGTTTTTCCGCTAATGCGTCCGCTTTCGCGCTCCTCTCCGCACCAGCCACCTCGAGGATACGTCCCCCGGTGGCTGCAGTGCGGAAGCGCAGGCCGTCGATGCCGAGGCTTTTAAGGTCGATTGACCTCTCAGCCTCGGCAAGCTTTTCGGCGTATGTCACGCCCCGAACCTCCGCCTCCCGCTGCAGCGTAATAACCACCGCTGCGGTTCGCGGTGAGCGGAGATTCGGGGCGCTCTTCTTTGCGCCTGGCTTCGCGGGTGCCCTAGCGGGCGCATTAGCGGGTTTCTTCGGCCGCTTGACGACGTTGTTCCACGTCTCAGTTTGGGACTGAGACGTGGAAGCTGGGGCCGGTTGGGTTGAGGCCGACTGGCGCTCTCTGCGCGTCGCCTCCACTTCACGCGCCGCGGCGCTCCTCCTTGTCTTTTTGTTCTTCTTCCCCTTTGAGGGAGAAGAAGAAGAGGCCGGCGGAACGGCCACAACAGATTCCGTCACCTCCACCACAGATGTGGAGGGGACGGCAGGTAGAGGCGCGGCGGCAGAGGCGCCAGCGGCCTTGCGCTTTGAGCGCGTGGGCGCCGAGGCGCCGACGGAAGGGCCCGTTGACTGGGCGACAGGTGCACCGCCAGGTGCTGGAGCACCGGCCATGCGGGCATCGTTGCGTGCATCCGCCGCGAGCGGAGGCCGCAACCGAGGCGCCGGGAGCAGCCGATCCTCAAAGCCGGCGCGGCGCGCGTCGATGAGGTACAGCACCTCATCACGCGACAGCCCCGCCGACGGTGTTGGAGCGGCGCTCAACTGGCGCCTCAATTCCTCCATCTGGCCACGCACGGCCGCGAGTTCTCCCTTCAAGCGCATGACCTCGTCGCTGCACTTGAGGGAGGCCATCTCTCGCATATGCTCCAGGATCGACCCGGCGGCACTCCGCAGGCCCTGGACGCTCTGGCCCTTCAGGCGGGAGGATTTGAAGGCGATCGTATCGATCGCCTTCACCGCCTCCTCTACCGCCTTCGACAGCTGCTCGCACCTAAGGACAGGAGCAGCTGCCGACGTCGACGCCTCCTCCAGCGTCGGGGATTTTCGGAGGAAGGAACGTCGCGTCTCCTCCTGCCTCAGACGTTCCTCCTCCTTCGCCCGGAATTCGTCCCGCGCGAGCTCTTCCTCCGCTTGGAGCTCGAGCTCGCGTTCCTGGGCCGCAATATAGTTTGCCCTGGCTTGGGCTAGGCCAACATACTGGCCGGTCGTTGGAGGGCGCCCACGCCCTCTTTTACCGGGCTGGCCCCTGATGGTGCTGGGGCCAGCCGACTCCTCACCGTCGCTGCCCGACTCCCCAGGGCTTTTACTGTTGCAGCGCTTGCGCTGCCACAACCTGGGAGTCGGGGAGGGACGGGAGGAAACCGTCATCATTGACTGGCAGCTGCTATCGGAGTCCGACAGCCGCTGCCAGTCGCATTTAATCGCGCTTTCCGAGAGCGAATTGCGGGTGTCGCAGCGCGACAACGACACCCGCAATTCCCTCCCGCCCGGGGTTGGAGTCCCGGGCCTCGACGCCTTCGCGTCACTCTCATCTTCACTCTTAGTTTTCGCATCCATGCTCAACAAAATCCTTCAAAGTTTTTATGGCCGCAAGTCCAGCTGTTCGAAATTCGGTCACCCAACTTGCCACTCCGTTACGGTGGTCAAGTTGGGGTCCAGGGCGGACGACGTGGACGTAAACGAACAACACTTGGGGCCCCGCCCCAGGTTAGGTTAGGTTAGGTTAGGTTAGGTTAGGTTAGGTTAGGTTTTTTTTTTTTTTTTTTTTTGTTGACGCGGGGAATGCATTTAGGCACCGTCATCCCAGCTACGGGGGTAGCTGGGACGGTGTGTGGGACTCACCGGTCCCGGAAGAAGGGACCGTCCTACCCACTAAACCCCGCGGTGTTCCGACTCACCCTATAGCCGGGCCGAAGGATATGAAGTTGAAGATTCTACGTCGACCCGGCTAGGGATGCCCCGTAGGGTTGGGGCTCTCCTCGGGGGCCAGATGCTCGGCCCCCCGGAGCTCCCTAAGGAGCTGAAGAAAAGCAAGCCCGCATCGCACCGCCCTCGTACGTCCCTCTGGAAGCAGAGGGGGCAGAGAGCGGCCGAGCGGGCGGGCACTAAGGCACCTCCGGAACACGGGGAGGTGCCTTCCGCCAAACGATCATCGGTGGGTGAGGTCCCCCGACCACCACCCACCGGAACAACACTAGTCGGGAGCGCGCATGAATTGAGCCATGCGACGCCCCCGAACCGGACGACGAGGCGGGAGCGTTCGACCTGCACGCTCCCGCACCCGCAATTCTTCTCTCTTTGCCGCCATCACCTCATTGGCAAAAGAGGTGACGGCGGCCCAACACTCCTGGCTGCCGACCATGACTCGCACCACAGCCGGCAGCGACAAATCAAATCCAACACGGCCCGTGAGGGCGACACGCGGCCCGTCCCACGCCGCGCACTCGGCGAGTGTGTGCTCAGCCGAGTCCACGGCGCCACTTGGGCAGTGACGGCACACGGGGTCCGACTCCACACCCACCACCTCCCACAGGTACTTGGCGAAACAGCCATGTCCTGTGAGGAGCTGAGTGAGGTGGTACGTCGGCGCACCGTGCGCTCTCTCTACCCAAGGCCGAAGAACGGGCCGGACAGCCCCCACGAGCCGCACGCTCGCGGAGGGACACTCCAACCTATTGGCCCACTTCCGGAAGAGATCGTCGCGAGCAGACTGTCTCCAGCGATCGATCTCGTCCGGGAGTGGGCGACCTCCATTCATCCGCACCAGGGCGCTTTCCTCGAACACGCGCTTGAGGACTCCAGCCTCGAGATCCCAAGGGGGGCTCCCGCCAATTAAACACGCCGCCTCGTAAGAGACGGTGCAGTACGCTCGCGCCGCCCTCTGCGCAATCACCCGCTGCGGTAGGTTAGGTTAGGTTAGGTTAGGTTAGGTTAGGTTAGGTTAGGTTAGGTTAGGTTAGGTTAGGTTAGGTTAGGTTAGGTTAGGTTAGGTTAGGTTAGGTTAGGTTAGGTTAGGTTAGGTTTTTTTTTTTTTTTTTTTTTTTTTTTTTGCCCAGCGACCATGGGTGGCTGGGTGTGTACCTAACTACCCCCTGATGTCTATTCTTCAGGGACGTTCCTATGCTTATCATTTCCATTCCAGTTCTCGCTTTTGAGTGTGCATTTCCATTCCGCATACTGTATCTTTCTTTCACTCATCACTTTTGCTCTTTATCAGGTGGGGCGCCTGCTAATCTCGGGTCTACGTTCTTTATTTATATTGTTATACTTTCTTATTCTATAGGTAAATAAAAATTTTCTCCGCCTCCTTTCCTCTTTTCTTTTTTTTACATTTTTGTGTTTTTCTGTTACATTCATGACATAACTTACAATTTACTTAGTCTATTACAATATTTAATAATCTATCTTTCCTTTAACACTGGTATCTTATACTCTAACTTATCCATCTCATCTCCACTACACAGAGTGGCGTGATATTACTGGTTTTTACTCTGTATTATACTCTAATACTACATTTTATACATTGGTTTATTGCTGCTTTCTTATACCGTACATTTTGCCTATTTTATATTACTATTTGTTGTGTCACAGTTATCATAATTTGACATTATGTTAATGTAGCTGCACTTTTTAATCAGTTTTGTTTCTCTCATTAACTATTTTACAAATATTCGTACAGTAATCTAGGAAGCTAGTTCTGTGTTTACTGTGCATGATTGTTTTCAGGTTATCAACTGTAACCGCAATATCAATTTTTTGTTCAACATTAAATCTTAACCTTGAGAACACCGGGCACTCCACCAGCAGGTGAGGGATGGTCTCCTCTACCTGGGGGTCGCAGGTACACGATGGATTCTCCTTGCACTTGAAACGAGTCAAGTACCCGGAGAACCCACCGTGCCCTGACAGGACCTGTGTGGTGTGTTTGTCTGGTGTGAACTTCCTAACAATGCTGTACGCGTCCACCGCGTTCGGGAAGAAGAGCCTTGTGATCGAGGCGGTGTCGCCAGACTCGTACCTCCGATTCCATTCGTCAAGCGTACCCGCACGGATACATCGCTTGACGAACGAAACCGGGCACAGGTCGTAGTCTGGTGCCCGCCTCGACCGCAACGCTGCCTCTTTTGCCAGTTGGTCGGCCCTCTCATTTCCCTCCATCCCCACGTGTGCCTTGATCCAGAACAAATCTAATGATTTGCCTGCCAGAATTACCTTTCTGATGTTTAGTCGGGCTTCAACAGCGAGGGGATGGAGACAATTGGGATTCGCGACCGTCTGGAGTGCTGCGGTTGAGTCGCTGTACACCGCGAAAGCTGTCGCCCCGTGTTTGACAATCATCCTCGTCGCCTCGCATATGGCCAGCAGTTCCGCCTGGTATACAGTGCAAAAGGACGGCAGGCTAAGTTTGCGGGCAGTTGTCTCGGCCCCATCTTTCCATAAGGAAAGTGCGGCCCCGACCCTACCCGCAATCTTGCTGCCGTCGGTGTAAATTTGTATCTCGAAATTGCAGTTTTGCTCGTACTGTTCTCTGTTTCCCAGGCTAGTGAACTGCAGGCGCATATGTTCGGCGGGGTGAGGACTGTCCGCGAATGAGAGCATTCGCTCGATCTCCCTCCCGGCCAAGTCCGGCAGTGGTTCTCCTCTCCTCGCTCTGTAAAGTGTTGCTGCCTCCTTGACCCTAAGGTCAAGGGGGAGTATACCTGCCAGAACCAATGCCGCGTTGAGGGAGACCGTGCGATATGCTCTGCAGATTTTCTGCGCGAAACTGCGCTGGATGAATTTTAGCTTTTTCGCGATGTATTGCTTCTCAACCGCAGGTGCCCAAGCGCTAGCCGCGTACAGCACTATTGGCTCCACGGTCGCTGTGTAGATAGTGTGTATCACTTCCGGATGCAACCCCCAGCTCGCTTTTGCCGCCCTGGTCAACTGCTTGTACAGGTTGGTGACCCTCTTGCACACGGCCTCCACGTGTGCGTTAAAAGTTAAGCCGTCGTCAATGATTAACCCCAAGATCTTAATTTCTGTGGACATGGTTATGTCGACCCCGCCCATGACGAGCCGTGGTGTGTCGTACTTCAGCTTCTTGGTTATCACCATAGCGTTGGTCTTGTGTGGAGCAAATTTAAGTTTGTAGCTATCACCCCACGACCTGACATGCGCGAGGGCGGCGTTCGCACGTCCCTCTATTTCCTGACCGGTGTCACCGCAGAAGACCAGGACGACGTCGTCCGCGAATGCCTGCACGTACTCTCCCGTTCTCTCAAGGCCTCTGAGCAGTGGGTCGAGGAGCAAATTCCAGAGTATTGGTCCGCCGATAGAGCCCTGAACGCACCCCTTTCTCGTTCTAGTTGAGTGTTCCCTGCCCGCGTACCTTACGCGTACCCATCTGTCTTCGAGATAGCTGTTTGTCAGCCGCCTTATCCCTTCTGGGCACTTCTCCTCCACGAGTCGCATTTTCATTGCAGGCCACCAGGCGCTGTCGAAGGCGCCCTCTATATCCAGGGATACGATTGTAACTATCTTCCTTTGTCCCAATTTGTCCCGGATGTGCTGGACTAGGGTATAGAGGGCGTCCTCGCAGCTCCTCTGCGACATGAATCCGTATTGGTGGGGGCTGATTCTGGAGTGGAGATGGTGTCGAATCCTCGACATAAGCATCTTCTCCAGAATCTTCCCCAGCACCGGGAGAAGGCCAATTGGCCTGTAAGACTTGGGATTGGCGTAGCTGTCTTTCCCAGGTTTTCTCAGTGCTACAACTGTCGCCTCTTTCCACTTCATAGGGAAATATTGCAGCTCAAGGCACTTATTGGCAAGGCATAGGAACAACTCGGGTTCGTTACTGATGGCGTGGCTACAGATGTCCGCCGTGAATCCGTCTGCGCCCGGCGCCTTCTTGGGATTAAAGGAGCGTACAGCGTTTTCGAGCTCAAAGAGGGTGAACGGCGGGTCGCGCTGTTCTCCGCACGGCCCCCCGGCCACCCTCTCCGATTTTTCCCTTAATCTCCTTTGCTCGTCCGTATCGCTTGTTTCCGGGTCGTCTGGGTAGAAAGTCTCCGCCAATAGCTGTGCTGATCCCTCCTCGTTCTGAGCCACGCCATTCACTTCCAGGAGTACGTCCTCGGCTCTACCCGCGGTTCGTCCAATAACCCTGTAGATGCCCTCCCACATCCCCTCTCTGGTCTGCTTACAGCAGAAGTCCTTCCAGGACGCGGTTTGAGCTTTCTTGATTGCTAGCTCGTAACTTTCCTTGCACTCCAGGTACTCAGCCACGACACTCGCCCTACGGACCTGTGCGGCACACCTAATGCGACGCCTCTTGGTGGTGACCTCCTTCTTTTTCAGAGCGAGCTCATCGCTCCACCATGGGACGGACAGCCTTTGGCATTTGGCCTTTTCGGGGATGGTAATGTTGCATGCTTCGGCTATGGCGTCGGTGAGTTTACCTACAGTGTCGTCGATTTGCGATCTCGTCGTTATGTTGTAGATGTTATCCGTGGTTAGCTGTTTTCCACTCTTACTTTTGGTCAACTCTTTCCCAAACTCACCCCATTTTGCCTTGCGCGTATTAAATTTCCGAGTAGTTCTAATTACATCCATTCCCCTCGACCGTTGGAGTTTGATGCCAAAGGCTATCCCATTGTGATCCGAGCTGGTCAAATTCTCCTCTACCCTCCAGTCCACCACCAAGTCGAGCATATTCGCGGTGCAGAATGTTATATCCACGTGGCTCTTAAACCGTTGTCCGTTCCTGTAGGTGTCGAATGTCGGAGTGCTCCCCGTGTTGAGCACCTGGAGGCCCATCTCGTCGATCATTTGGAGCATATCTTTCCCTCTGGCGTCCGTGTGTTCGCTGCCCCACCACCTGTTCCAAGCGTTCCCATCCCCTCCCATAATCAATTTCCCAAATCCAGGATTAGCCGCGATGCTCTTTAGCATGCTAATGTATTGACCTATTGGTTGGCTCGGCTCGAGGTAAAAGGAGGCCAGTGTGAGTTCCCAGGCGTTGGTTCTCAGGCCCACCACGACGATGTTGTTTGTGGTGTAGCTCGGATATTGTATAACATCGATGTTAGGGTCAAAAACAGCTATTGCTGCCTTGACCCTATCCTCGCCAGATGGGCTGTTCTGAAAAATTCTCACTCCTGGGTAACTCCTCATACCTCCAGTCGGGCCAGTGTGAGGTTCCTGGATAAGGGCTACGGTGATTTTATGTTTTCCCGCTTCAACAAGCAGTTCCTGCGTTGCGGCAGTCTTTTTTCTCAGGTTCGCTTGGAACACGTGGTAGGCAGAGTCCCCCGCCATGCCGCCCTTAGCAATAAGCTATGGTCGACCTGGCCAGAGACTCCCATCGCCTGCGGACAGGGCATTCATGGCTAAAGGCATTGTGCTCGTTTCGGTCCAGTTTTGCCCTCGTGCAGTTCCTGCATGAGGGTGCGGCGTTTACTGCCCACGCGTCGCAGTGCTTCTTCAGGTGTGGACCTCCGCAGTGGCTGCACACGTCCTCCTTCTCTGTGCAGAATCTACGCATGTGGCCGTAACCTAGGCAGCGAGAGCACTGGACCAGTGGTGACTGGTCCTCCACCCTAACCCGCTGCAGGTCCACACGAAGGGTTCCCAATGCTGTCATTTTCCCCCATAGTTTCGGCGATGCCGTAAGTACTATATGGCTGGTGTGGGGATTCCTAGCTCTTTTTCGGAACTTTACCGCAAGTCTATCGTCCTCCTTGTCGAGCCCGTCGAACACCTCCTGATTTTGTTTCCTGAGAGCCCCAAGCACCTCCTCGTCTGAGTTGATGCTTAGGACGTCTCTCAGGACAATCATAGGGTCCTTGTTCTTGACGTCCTCGACAAGCAGGCTATTCCTCTCTAATCGGATTCGAGCACAATCCCTGTCCGCGGCCGTCGAACAACCGAGAATGATTTTCCGGTCCTTACCCTTCCTGACCCGCTCCACCTTCACCCACCCTTCCTTGGCGTCCACCGCCTTCCTAACCCTTTCCAAGACTTCGTCCCCCGTCTCTTCCTCTTTGCTGGAGGATACCACTATAGAGTGCAGCGTTGGTCTTGGTTGCTGCACTCGAGACGTAGTAGCTACGATGTTTGAATACGACGATTTGGCCTGGGCATCGGTGTTCGCCTGTAGAGCAATTTTCAGGTCTTTCATTTGCTCAGCATTTCTCGCGAGTAGTTCAGAGTGCTCCCTGATTGTCTCTGCGAGGGTGTCAATTTGAGTAGTTTGAATGGGTGGGTGAACCCGCTCTGTTTCCTCTCCCTTTCCCCCCTTTTCTACGTCCCTGACTATCTCCACTAACCTGTCAATCCACTGCGTGACGTCCATTTTTATTTCCGACTTCAAATTTTTCGCTAAGCCGAGCGAATATTTCGCCTTCTTTGCTGCGTCCTTTGCTTCGGCTGTCCTGTCGGAGTAAGACTTTGCGGCCGGTGGGCTATGCTGAATTGGCTGGATGGTCTTCGCCTTTTTTGTCACCTCTGGGTTTTGAGGAGCATCCAGAGTTGTCTTACTCTTCCTAGGTGGGCTGTATTCCAGTCGTTTGGTGGCTTGCAGTGGATTGGCATCTGTCATGTTTGGTTTCGGTTGTGGAGGTTTTGAAGCTCCCGCCTTGATCTCAAAAGCCTCTAGGCTTTTGCGCACAATAGACTTCTTTGTCACAGTTTTAGATGGTGATGATGTGCGAGCGCTGTCCTTTTCCGCGCTTTTTATGGGAGTACGTTGCGGTACGAACATCTTTAACACGGGGGTGTCCGGTCTATTAACTGAGGTATGTAAAGGGTACCTCAGTTGTGTGTACTCTGTGCGTGTAGGTATCTGGAGGGTATGTAAAGGGTACCCTATCAGATGTGTAACTGTGGTGTGTGCTGTTTGATGTGTACGTGTTACGTGTGAGTGTGTGTGTGCTGCCTGTTTGTGCGTGTGGGTGTGTGTAAGGCTTGTATGTGTTTTTGCGTGCGAGTGGTGCTTGCACAGATCCTATCTCCAGTTGTGGAGAATGTCCGATGTCTCAGCAATGTACGGTCAATTGAGCCAAAAGAGCTCCGGTCTAGTACGGCAATAATAAATAACAGTAGAGACAATAAAATAAAAATAAAAATAAAAATAATTCAGTTTTAATATAATTATTAAAATTCGACGTCAATTTGTGCAACTCTATCTAGAGTTGCCTTATATTCGTCTACAAGCTGTAGTCCAGCTACGTCCTACCTATGCTATGTGGCCAAAAAAGCCTTTGTCCTACTTAAAACTTATTGTCTAACTTAAAATTTAGAGTCACTTAACCTAACACGTTAAAGACCGGTCAAGGAGTGCGGTCTAGCACAGGAAATTGCGGCGTCTGCGCTTGGAGTGTCCCCTGGCCTAATATTGGTCGAAAACCAGATCTTCCCCCGTTGAATATTAGCCGAAAAAATACAATTTTGGTCCCCAAACTCTACACACTCTAGATAGAGCTGTGTAGAGAGGCCCAGTTGGTAGATCTCGCCGAGCCCTTTCCGAAGACCCCAAACACGGCGTCGCTAGCCCAAGGGGTTCCGGTGCTACAGGGTTGCAAATTTTTTCAAGATGGCGGCCGAATTTTCAAAAACTCCTGTAACTCCGGAACCGCTGGTCCGATTCCGCTAGTGTTTGGGTTATTCTTAGAGAGCGCGCCGAGACCCACCCTCTGGTAGCCTTTTTAGCCAACAGAAATTTTGTCCCCCCTATTCCCCCCAGTCCCCCCTTAAAAGGTGTGGGAGAGGCCGCCGAGTCGCCCAGAGAAAACCAGACTCCTCTACGACGCCCCGTTTCGATTCTACAGGCGATCAAAATTTTTCAAAATGGCGGCGGAGCTGTCAAAGTCCGACTTTGATCGCCTGTATTTTCGTCCCCAGACGTCGCAGAACAGTCAAGTGTGGGTTTATTCTGCTCGGCTCGACCCCCTCTACCACCCTATCTGGTTTTCAGGACCCTGAAAAATTTTGACTCCAATCCTGCTGAATTTCAGCAGGCAGACAGATCTTAGCCCCCCGATGTTAAATCTGCAATCCGCAACTTCCTAGGCCGTCGCGATTCGGAGTTATAAGCGTTTAAATAAAAACAAAATGGCCGCCGAGCTGTCAAAACTCAGTTTCAAACCTGAATAACTCGGCAACCAGTTGTCGTAGAAGACCCAGACTTTCTTTGGCGGCTTTGGCACCACGCCGGGCACCCTCCTGGGGGGGTTTGGAGCGAAAATAAAAAATTCGCTCCAATTGCCTCCAAACCGGTGTAGGGCGAAAGTCCTTTACCCGGGCTATCTAACACCCAAAACCACGAATCGCTAGGCCTTCCCGTTCAGGAGCTATTTCAATTTGAAAATCTAAAAAATAAAAACAAAATGGCGGAAATTTGTAAAATTCGCGCGACTTTTTTGATTTTAACCCTAGAGGACCCCAATTTGGGGTTGGGTACACTAATTTGGACTACTTGAGGCTATTCCCGACCTCAGAAAACAATTTTTATTATTATTTTCGGATTTATTTAGCAAAAACACATAAAAATATATAGCTCCTAAACGCCTTGGATTAAAAATACACAAAAAGTCTTAAAATTCGTATAAATTAAACGTCTACAAGTCACATTCACAAAAGTTTTAAATTTAGTAATTCTTCAGTCAAATTTTTCACGATATTCAGTTTTTTCAGTTTTTCAATTGTTGTACTTCCATAAAAATCCCAAAAAATCCAGAAATGATCTTGTTGTGTAGAACAAGGGAGCGCGCAACTTATAGCAATTGCCGAATTTCGATATTTATCCCCGATCAAAAGTTATAGAGGTGCAAAGTTCAATTTTCACTTGTAAAATAACTAAAAACTACTGGACTAAAAATTCTGTTTTTTCGTGAAAAAGTTCTTGGATGGTACCTTCTTTATGTCTGCCAATTATGGTTCTCCTAAGTCTGCTCCTTGAGGTACCACGTGCGGCCACGCCCACGTGTTGAATTTGGTTTTTCTGTTTTCCCGGAAAAACCGTGAGCTTTTCCGAGAAACCGGTTTCGCCGGCCGATGCGGGCCGCCGGGGCGCTTCTGCCGACACTTTGCACTTGTCACTCACTTAACTTTTGGCGACTTTATTGCACTTTTTCTAGGTGAAATTTACACTATTAACCCCAAAAAACGAGGTTTTTCACTCACAACTTTTTTCACAGGTGCGTGCGGCTGAAATTGACACCTGCGGCGTGTGCGCGGCGCCGAGACGCAACTTTCGATATATGGCACTTGATGGTACGTTGCGAAAAACCCACGACTTTTAATTTTTTAAGTACGGAGCGGTTATAAAACGCTGCTTACAGCTCGGGGGTCGGAATGTGACTGGGTTAGGTTAGGTTAGGTTAGGTTAGGTTAGGTTAGGTTAGGTTAGGTTAGGTTAGGTTAGGTTAGGTTAGGTTAGGTTAGGTTAGGTTAGGTTAGGTTAGGTTAGGTTAGGTTAGGTTAGGTTAGGTTAGGTTAGGTTAGGTTAGGTTAGGTTAGGTTAGGTTAGGTTAGGTTAGGTTAGGTTAGGTTAGGTTAGGTTAGGTTAGGTTAGGTTAGGTTAGGTTAGGTTAGGTTAGGTTAGGTTAGGTTAGGTTAGGTTAGGTTAGGTTAGGTTAGGTTAGGTTAGGTTAGGTTAGGTTAGGTTAGGTTAGGTTAGGTTAGGTTAGGTTAGGTTAGGTTAGGTTAGGTTAGGTTAGGTTAGGTTAGGTTAGGTTAGGTTAGGTTAGGTTAGGTTAGGTTAGGTTAGGTTAGGTTAGGTTAGGTTAGGTTAGGTTAGGTTAGGTTAGGTTAGGTTAGGTTAGGTTAGGTTAGGTTAGGTTAGGTTAGGTTAGGTTAGGTTAGGTTAGGTTAGGTTAGGTTAGGTTAGGTTAGGTTAGGTTAGGTTAGGTTAGGTTAGGTTAGGTTAGGTTAGGTTAGGTTAGGTTAGGTTAGGTTAGGTTAGGTTAGGTTAGGTTAGGTTAGGTTAGGTTAGGTTAGGTTAGGTTAGGTTAGGTTAGGTTAGGTTAGGTTAGGTTAGGTTAGGTTAGGTTAGGTTAGGTTAGGTTAGGTTAGGTTAGGTTAGGTTAGGTTAGGTTAGGTTAGGTTAGGTTAGGTTAGGTTAGGTTAGGTTAGGTTAGGTTAGGTTAGGTTAGGTTAGGTTAGGTTAGGTTAGGTTAGGTTAGGTTAGGTTAGGTTAGGTTAGGTTAGGTTAGGTTAGGTTAGGTTAGGTTAGGTTAGGTTAGGTTAGGTTAGGTTAGGTTAGGTTAGGTTAGGTTAGGTTAGGTTAGGTTAGGTTAGGTTAGGTTAGGTTAGGTTAGGTTAGGTTAGGTTAGGTTAGGTTAGGTTAGGTTAGGTTAGGTTAGGTTAGGTTAGGTTAGGTTAGGTTAGGTTAGGTTAGGTTAGGTTAGGTTAGGTTAGGTTAGGTTAGGTTAGGTTAGGTTAGGTTAGGTTAGGTTAGGTTAGGTTAGGTTAGGTTAGGTTAGGTTAGGTTAGGTTAGGTTAGGTTAGGTTAGGTTAGGTTAGGTTAGGTTAGGTTAGGTTAGGTTAGGTTAGGTTAGGTTAGGTTAGGTTAGGTTAGGTTAGGTTAGGTTAGGTTAGGTTAGGTTAGGTTAGGTTAGGTTAGGTTAGGTTAGGTTAGGTTAGGTTAGGTTAGGTTAGGTTAGGTTAGGTTAGGTTAGGTTAGGTTAGGTTAGGTTAGGTTAGGTTAGGTTAGGTTAGGTTAGGTTAGGTTAGGTTAGGTTAGGTTAGGTTAGGTTAGGTTAGGTTAGGTTAGGTTAGGTTAGGTTAGGTTAGGTTAGGTTAGGTTAGGTTAGGTTAGGTTAGGTTAGGTTAGGTTAGGTTAGGTTAGGTTAGGTTAGGTTAGGTTAGGTTAGGTTAGGTTAGGTTAGGTTAGGTTAGGTTAGGTTAGGTTAGGTTAGGTTAGGTTAGGTTAGGTTAGGTTAGGTTAGGTTAGGTTAGGTTAGGTTAGGTTAGGTTAGGTTAGGTTAGGTTAGGTTAGGTTAGGTTAGGTTAGGTTAGGTTAGGTTAGGTTAGGTTAGGTTAGGTTAGGTTAGGTTAGGTTAGGTTAGGTTAGGTTAGGTTAGGTTAGGTTAGGTTAGGTTAGGTTAGGTTAGGTTAGGTTAGGTTAGGTTAGGTTAGGTTAGGTTAGGTTAGGTTAGGTTAGGTTAGGTTAGGTTAGGTTAGGTTAGGTTAGGTTAGGTTAGGTTAGGTTAGGTTAGGTTAGGTTAGGTTAGGTTAGGTTAGGTTAGGTTAGGTTAGGTTAGGTTAGGTTAGGTTAGGTTAGGTTAGGTTAGGTTAGGTTAGGTTAGGTTAGGTTAGGTTAGGTTAGGTTAGGTTAGGTTAGGTTAGGTTAGGTTAGGTTAGGTTAGGTTAGGTTAGGTTAGGTTAGGTTAGGTTAGGTTAGGTTAGGTTAGGTTAGGTTAGGTTAGGTTAGGTTAGGTTAGGTTAGGTTAGGTTAGGTTAGGTTAGGTTAGGTTAGGTTAGGTTAGGTTAGGTTAGGTTAGGTTAGGTTAGGTTAGGTTAGGTTAGGTTAGGTTAGGTTAGGTTAGGTTAGGTTAGGTTAGGTTAGGTTAGGTTAGGTTAGGTTAGGTTAGGTTAGGTTAGGTTAGGTTAGGTTAGGTTAGGTTAGGTTAGGTTAGGTTAGGTTAGGTTAGGTTAGGTTAGGTTAGGTTAGGTTAGGTTAGGTTAGGTTAGGTTAGGTTAGGTTAGGTTAGGTTAGGTTAGGTTAGGTTAGGTTAGGTTAGGTTAGGTTAGGTTAGGTTAGGTTAGGTTAGGTTAGGTTAGGTTAGGTTAGGTTAGGTTAGGTTAGGTTAGGTTAGGTTAGGTTAGGTTAGGTTAGGTTAGGTTAGGTTAGGTTAGGTTAGGTTAGGTTAGGTTAGGTTAGGTTAGGTTAGGTTAGGTTAGGTTAGGTTAGGTTAGGTTAGGTTAGGTTAGGTTAGGTTAGGTTAGGTTAGGTTAGGTTAGGTTAGGTTAGGTTAGGTTAGGTTAGGTTAGGTTAGGTTAGGTTAGGTTAGGTTAGGTTAGGTTAGGTTAGGTTAGGTTAGGTTAGGTTAGGTTAGGTTAGGTTAGGTTAGGTTAGGTTAGGTTAGGTTAGGTTAGGTTAGGTTAGGTTAGGTTAGGTTAGGTTAGGTTAGGTTAGGTTAGGTTAGGTTAGGTTAGGTTAGGTTAGGTTAGGTTAGGTTAGGTTAGGTTAGGTTAGGTTAGGTTAGGTTAGGTTAGGTTAGGTTAGGTTAGGTTAGGTTAGGTTAGGTTAGGTTAGGTTAGGTTAGGTTAGGTTAGGTTAGGTTAGGTTAGGTTAGGTTAGGTTAGGTTAGGTTAGGTTAGGTTAGGTTAGGTTAGGTTAGGTTAGGTTAGGTTAGGTTAGGTTAGGTTAGGTTAGGTTAGGTTAGGTTAGGTTAGGTTAGGTTAGGTTAGGTTAGGTTAGGTTAGGTTAGGTTAGGTTAGGTTAGGTTAGGTTAGGTTAGGTTAGGTTAGGTTAGGTTAGGTTAGGTTAGGTTAGGTTAGGTTAGGTTAGGTTAGGTTAGGTTAGGTTAGGTTAGGTTAGGTTAGGTTAGGTTAGGTTAGGTTAGGTTAGGTTAGGTTAGGTTAGGTTAGGTTAGGTTAGGTTAGGTTAGGTTAGGTTAGGTTAGGTTAGGTTAGGTTAGGTTAGGTTAGGTTAGGTTAGGTTAGGTTAGGTTAGGTTAGGTTAGGTTAGGTTAGGTTAGGTTAGGTTAGGTTAGGTTAGGTTAGGTTAGGTTAGGTTAGGTTAGGTTAGGTTAGGTTAGGTTAGGTTAGGTTAGGTTAGGTTAGGTTAGGTTAGGTTAGGTTAGGTTAGGTTAGGTTAGGTTAGGTTAGGTTAGGTTAGGTTAGGTTAGGTTAGGTTAGGTTAGGTTAGGTTAGGTTAGGTTAGGTTAGGTTAGGTTAGGTTAGGTTAGGTTAGGTTAGGTTAGGTTAGGTTAGGTTAGGTTAGGTTAGGTTAGGTTAGGTTAGGTTAGGTTAGGTTAGGTTAGGTTAGGTTAGGTTAGGTTAGGTTAGGTTAGGTTAGGTTAGGTTAGGTTAGGTTAGGTTAGGTTAGGTTAGGTTAGGTTAGGTTAGGTTAGGTTAGGTTAGGTTAGGTTAGGTTAGGTTAGGTTAGGTTAGGTTAGGTTAGGTTAGGTTAGGTTAGGTTAGGTTAGGTTAGGTTAGGTTAGGTTAGGTTAGGTTAGGTTAGGTTAGGTTAGGTTAGGTTAGGTTAGGTTAGGTTAGGTTAGGTTAGGTTAGGTTAGGTTAGGTTAGGTTAGGTTAGGTTAGGTTAGGTTAGGTTAGGTTAGGTTAGGTTAGGTTAGGTTAGGTTAGGTTAGGTTAGGTTAGGTTAGGTTAGGTTAGGTTAGGTTAGGTTAGGTTAGGTTAGGTTAGGTTAGGTTAGGTTAGGTTAGGTTAGGTTAGGTTAGGTTAGGTTAGGTTAGGTTAGGTTAGGTTAGGTTAGGTTAGGTTAGGTTAGGTTAGGTTAGGTTAGGTTAGGTTAGGTTAGGTTAGGTTAGGTTAGGTTAGGTTAGGTTAGGTTAGGTTAGGTTAGGTTAGGTTAGGTTAGGTTAGGTTAGGTTAGGTTAGGTTAGGTTAGGTTAGGTTAGGTTAGGTTAGGTTAGGTTAGGTTAGGTTAGGTTAGGTTAGGTTAGGTTAGGTTAGGTTAGGTTAGGTTAGGTTAGGTTAGGTTAGGTTAGGTTAGGTTAGGTTAGGTTAGGTTAGGTTAGGTTAGGTTAGGTTAGGTTAGGTTAGGTTAGGTTAGGTTAGGTTAGGTTAGGTT